>JAMZTW010000044.1:0-1293619 GCA_024706585.1 Penicillium simplicissimum
AGACCGGCCACTCAGGCATAGCTCTTCCTCAAAAATCCGCCGAGCCTCCGCAATACCGTCGAAGATGATCCGATGGAGATCAGAGAGGTGGAAGATCACATCCGACCATACCAGTGTCTCTCCATCGGCATGCCAGCGGAGCTGTGCGGGTGGAACTTCAGTCTCGCTAATCCGGAAGCCGAGTAGCCGGTTCTCCAGCAATTCAACCACGGGACCTTCCGTGTCATTCAACAACCACTGATCCCGAATATCGACGATCATAACACCAATGTCCGTGTCCCGGTCATCCCCGGCCTCCGCTAACACTTGGGCAAGTACCACCATCTGGCAGTCATAGATCAATTGCGATAGAATCGATGTATAGTTTCCCATGAGCATCCACGCACCTTGCTTATGGCTCCAGAAGCGCACGGCAGCATACGACACGAGGACGGAATCAAACTTGCGATGGCGCACGGAGTGTTGGATGATGGCAAGGCTGAATTCAAGAACAGCCCGATCAAGCCGATCACGCAAAGCCTCGGTATCGACCTCGTCGCGATCGGAATCCGTTCGACTGGTGAGTTCGCTCGCGGCCTCGGTCACCTCGTGCCATGCTTCGACCTGTCGATCGCTCGGTTGGAAGAGCGTGTCCCGCAGACGACCCTGCTCGACGACTCGTTCCCAGTAGCAGATCAATCGCTGCCAAGTATCGATATATTTCCGACGAGACTGCTGGTTCTGCAGTGCCGTGATGGGATCTTGGGACGTTTCCTTCCGCGTGAATGTATTCAGCAGTCGTGCATTGCGCCGGCTAAGGCATCGGGCCTCTACGTTCTGGTCATGCACGAGGACGGTCATCGTTTTCTCTAGAACCCGTCCGATACTCTCACAGATCAGGAATAAAGACGGCTCTTCCTGCAACCTAGGGAGGGAATAGCTAGGACCAAGGTCTTTGAGCTCCAGCCCTAAGAGATGGATGTAAATGCCGGTACGCTTCATCCACGGTGTAAGCTCGGAGACGTGCCGTGCAGTCTCAACACAATCTCGTTGCGGCTGAGATTGACTCTGTTGGTACCGTCCTATAATTTGATTCCATGCAGTATCTGGAACAGGAGTGGAGGGAGACGGGATGTGGGTCGAAGATGGAGCATTCTCCGGTGCATTGGCGTGGGGATATATATATTGTGGGGTAGCAGACTGGTGGACCTGGTCGGCCAGAACTACTGCAAAATAACGTTGAGCTTGCGACTGGGAAAACAATGTCTGAACATAAGCCTGGTGCCATGGCATCGCGCCCTGGCGGGAAACTTGCCACTGGTGCTGCCGGTTGTAGTGTTGTCGGATCCGATCAGTACTCGTCGTGCGGAAGTCACATCGTTCAAAGTGGCAGAGATACCCAAGCACGGTCGGCAGCCCACGAATCTCCTCCGTCCCATCAGGTGGCTGCACCGCATCGCTGTTCGTAGCCCCGACGTCGTCCATTTGGGTGCTAGATTCAATTCTCCTTCGCTGATCGCTTGGTGTTCGATGCTTTTCAAGCAGATGGCGTGCCAGATTCTGGCGGGTATAGCAGCTGCCGTGGGTAGTGCACAGAGTCACCCGCCACTTACGCAGGACCTGAATAAATGACGGAAGGATGTCACTTTCTCCACTAACCACGGATAGTGACGTGTTAATTCTGGACTCGGGCATATTTTAGGGGTCGTAGGTCAAGATGACACGAAGAAGGTAATGGTATTGTCTGTTATTGTTACTATCTACAGGTTATGAATACCAGCGGGATTGCCCCTGAATACCAGCGGGTGCTAATACTATTCTGGCTTAGCGCCGGGTACGGTTTGTTACTAGGGTTGGTGAACACCGCTGGTGTTCAACGTGGACTAGATTCAGTATACTTTAAACCCTCGTCGCTACTATAAACCCTAAATACTTAATACTGCGGACGAATCCTTCCTACTACTTAAAACCCTAACTACGATCGATAAATCCTTTCGACTATAAACCTAACTACCCTATACTATCTCCTACGACTCTCTATAATCGCTGCTGACTCCCTACTATCCCTTACTACTATATATCTCGAATCTCTTCTTTCCGTATCCCGATAATATTTATACCCTAACGAATAATCTATATGATAAATATCTATATTTATACTACTACCATAAACCCACTATATATATCCCTAATACTATCTATAAACTCTTATAACCCTGAAATCCTTTACATCATCTCCAATACCCATCTAATATATATATTTTGATCCGTAATAATCCTATCCGATAAATATATATTCTTACTATTATCTATAACTCCCTATAAATAATAATATATCTCGTATATCGAATACTAATATAATCACAAATCTCTACTGAACTTCCCCAGTCTTGATATAATCCTATTATTTCGATGGGGGGCCTTCCCTTCGTACGATCCTCTGATCTGGATACCCTTGAATTTCCTTGGGGGGTCTTCGTACGATCCTCTACTCTAAATGCCCTCCAATTTCCATGGGGGGCCCGTCGTACGATCCTCTGATCTGGATACCCTTGAATTTCCTTGGGGGGTCTTCGTACGATCCTCTACTCTAAATGCCCTCCAATTTCCATGGGGGGCCCGTCGTACAATCCTGGAGTCTGGATGCCCTCGAATTTCCTTGGGGGGTCTTCGTACGATCCTCTACTCTAAATGCCCTCCAATTTCCATGGGGGGCCCGTCGTACAATCCTGGAGTCTGGATGCCCTCCAATTTCCTTGGGGGGTCTTCGTACGATCCTCTACTCTAAATGCCCTCCAATTTCCATGGGGGGCCCGTCGTACAATCCTGGAGTCTGGATGCCCTCGAATTTCCTTGGGGGGTCTTCGTACGATCCTCTACTCTAAATGCCCTCCAATTTCTATAGGGGACCCGTCGTATGATCCTTATATAAGTATACGGACTGGAAATATTATATATTCGGACCGATACTTCCTACAACATTACCCTACTCGACGAGACGCGTAACGCTAAGTGCGAATAGAATCAATCAACTCGAATATAGTCTAATAGAAAGATACTATCTAATCTTATACTACGGAGGAGCAAAACGCTCGCCGAAGCCAGATAAAACTCGCCACCAGCTCAGTCTGCCGTACGGAAAGACTAGGAGCTTGTTGCCCAAGAAACTGGACAAGGCTAAGAGGATCGGAAGATAAAACCTCCCCCGGGGACACCTGCTGATAGTACGTATACTGGATCGTACGAATCATCCCGTACGAGGGATCTTGCTCGGAAAAGGACGCAAAGACCATCATCGCAACCATCGGGAGAAGAACAAATTGGAACGCACAAGGATTCGACGGAGCCTTCGTACGCCAGTTACCACAGATATTCTGAGGCATTCCACACCGGAAACACGCCGTATACGGCGCGTACCGGATCTGGCGCCGGACTATCTGATACCATTCTCGAGCCGGGGAATTAGCAGGATTGGTACAAACGACGAGCTCGTGGTAGGAATCGAGGCCCTGAACCGCACAAGTCCAGCACCGATCCTTCCACAGCTGCGCCTGATCCTCAAGGAACTCGTGGTCGATAAGCGACGTCTCGCACGGGCGATACCACTGGAGTCCTAGGCTCGTACGACTAAGGTCCTGCCGCCGGAACTCATATCGTACGGAGGCAGGAATCGAGTCCTGCGTGGAAGGCGCCGGGACCGTAGACGGAGGCTGCGCGGCTGGCGTCGGCGGATGGGGGGAACAGGGTTCGTACGGGGCTTGAGACTGGAGACTGCCACAGGAGCTACTCGTAGGGCTACCGATACGGACCGGAGATGTAGATGAGGGAAGGATTGGATCTAGCGGAGGCGGGGAGCGAGGCCTAATAGTAGAAGGCGCTACGGTATCGTACGAAGCCGGATTACAGGACGAAGATCCCGAGGTAAGGCGGTTCGGACGAGAAGCAATCGCCGGGAGATGATAAGGTGAAGTCGTACGAGGAACCCCGAGGATACGTTCCTGATGGCGCTTCCGAGGGTGGGTAGAAGGAGACGACTCGCTCCGGCGACGCCGACGCGAGGACTGACGAGAGAGCGAGGCCTGGTCGCGAGGAGGCTCCATCCGAGAAGGATGAGGCAAGAGAGGCGGGGGAATAATAGCAAGCGTACGAGCGGGGATAGAATTAGAGCTTGGAGCGGATCTCCCAACAGTCGAATCCCAGTCTGGCGCACAGATATCGCACTGGAGCTCCTGGGGGTCAAGCGCGGCTGAGGTTCGACCGCAAGAAAGACGACGGACAGAGATAGGAGTCGGGCCAGTATCATCGGTCCATTTAGGGCCGTCAAGGTATTGATCGAGAATCGTACGGCGGCAGACCGATGACTGTGTGAGATACTGCCGTACGGTATCAAGGTCAGTGTCGTGTTCCGTACGCTCCTCGTCAGTCTGCCCAGGCTCTGCCCGGAACCAGAAAGGAGGCTGATCAAGCCCGGAGGGCTGGATAACCACGGCCTCGCTAGGCTGCCCGTCACGGCCGGCACGCCCGCTCTCTTGGCTGTAGTCGAGCATCGTACGAGGCCAGCCGAGGTGGAGTATACATCGGATATCAGGTATATCGATCCCAAGCCCGAGGGACGCAGTGGCCGCTATAACCTGACCGGGTCCCTGACGGAAGCGTGTGAGGATGCCAGCCTTATCGTACGAGCGGCTATGAAAGGCCTCGCATTGAAGGCAGCTTGCAACACGCTCTGTCAAGTCCCGTGTACTACAGTAGATGATCGTGCGGCCAGGGGACGCAAGGCGGATCCGTTCTCGTACGAAGGCCGTCACAGAGGGGCTAGTAGGCCAGACGGTCTCCCCTCGGAGCGTGGCGTCGACCTGCGGACGCCAGATCCGGTAGGCAATGTTCGGCCGCGTGGTACGACTACGGTAGAGATGAGCCTGCTCAGGACGGATCCGGAGACGCCGCCAGAGGCGGTACTCAAGGGATGGAGGAAGGGTGGCGGTAAGAAGAAGTAGCTGGACGTTCCACGTAGCGAGCTGGCCAAGAAACTTGATCGTCGTACGAAAGGAGCTTCCGGGCATAAGAAGGATGTGACACTCGTCGATCACGATCCGATCCAGGCGGCCAAAGTTCCGTTGGCGATTCAAGAACGTACGAAAGTCGTCCGTGCCGGCAGCCTCAGGCGTAACAAGAACGATCGAAGCCTCGTCGGGGGGTCGACGGCTAAGCCACTCGACACAAGAGATGCCGAGCGCCGTACAACGCTCCTGAAGATCAGACCGAAGAGCAGTCAGAGGGACAACCACTACCGTTAATCCTCCGGCGATCCAGGCCGGGAGCATAAAGAGAAGACTCTTACCGCCCCCGGTCGGCATCACAGTAATCAGAGGGCTCTGGCCGTGCTGGATCCCTTGGAGCGAACGAGCCTGGATACCCCGGAATCGTACGGTAGTACTACCGAAAAGGTCTTGGAGCGCCGACGGAAGGTCTGCCTGCTGAAGCTGGAATCGACGCGCCGTACGATGCTGGCTGAGCTCGTTTTCCCACGGATCGGGGCCCTGTCGTCGTACGAGACGCCGAATCGGGTCCTCCACGGACGGGAAACCCAGGAAGCGATGCCAGTCGGTGCTAGAGAGGCGGAAGTGCTCGCGCTGTTGAAGGGTCGTCCCCGCATGCTCGGTGACCTCCCGTCCATAGATCATACCGGCCACGTGGGACGAGTGGGCGGCCTGGAGATCGGCGATGTGGCCGGCAAAGTCGTCCGAATCCTGCGGCTCCTCGAGCTCTTCGTACGACCAGTCCCCATCACGGCCCTCGTACGAATTATGCTGGAACGCGGCCGAGGACCGGAGAAAACGACGGCTGATCCCAATCGCGATGTTCCGGTAGGCAGGGAGATTCAACGACTGTCCCCGAAGTCCGATTGCGGACTCCCGGCGAAGGCACCGACTCAGCCGTTCCGAGGTCCAGTCCCGCTGGGTATCAGGGTCGGGGCCCCAGAGGAGGGCCTGGGTAGCGAGCTTCGTACGAGGCTGGTCGGTGGTATGCTGCTGGTATGCCTGAAGACGCTCAACAAAGGGGAGGACGAGCCAGAGATATCGTACGACGAGCGTACCGACCGGGCGAGGCACAAACCGGTGGATCAGCTTCGCGTCGTTACTAAGATGGAACCCTTTATGGTATCGGGTCACAAAGCTCACGAGGCCGTCGGCGATGAAGATATTCCGATAGCCAGTTTCGGTATTTCGGTGGCGGACGCTCAGGAGCTCCGGGGCGCGGGCAGGCTGGCCAGCCGTGAAGTGAACCAAGATCGCCAGTTGCTCTAGGAATCGTACGACGGCCCGAAAGTACCATGCTAGCGTGGTTGGACGGAAGGTCCCGTGAGTAGGATCGATAAACCGGCGCTGGAGCGCGTTCTCCTCGACGACCCGCCTCATCAGCCACTGCGCGCCTGGGACGGGCCACGCCGTCCGAGGGTCCTGGAGGAAGCTAAAGCCGGCCTGGTGCTGGCTTGGATCATCCATCAGCGTCTCCCACGGGATCGTCGGGACCTTCGTACGATCCTGTAAGAGGAGCTGGTCGTATAAGATCTGCTCGGCCGAGGTCATAAGGCCATGAATCATCCCACGAAAATCCCCCATCGTAAAGGCAAGCTCCTTATAGAGTAGCTGGTCGTACGCGATCCATGAGATATGACCCTCGGCGGTAGTATTGTAGTGGACCTTCAGACCGTACGAGCGGAGATCAAGCATATACTCGAGCGGACTAAAGGTCCCACGCACCATAAAGCGGTCCATCATCAACGTTAACCACTCACGGAATCGCCGAATCGTCTTCTGCCGTTTCGGATGTATCGCTATAGGAGGTAATATCTCGCTCTGGGACGAGTCGCTCTCGTACGATTCAGGATCGGGAAGAGCGGTTTGCGACTCGGGGAGATAGTCTGGGATCGCAAGCGGAGTCTGAGTCTCCCAGATATCCGTCGTACGACTGAGGCCACGGTAGTGATCAAGGATTCGTACGGCGTGAGGATCGAGTAAGAGGGCACGGTGAAGGACGAGAAAACGGCTGATCTTGATCACTTTCGATAGGATCGGAGGATATGCATCTTCGTCCTTCCAGCCGTGCGGACGACGGCCAAGGACCGCAAGCGCACAGACAAGCGTGAGGTCATACTCATTCTTGATATGCGTCTCATTGAGAAGACTGAGGCAGAACTCGTGACAGGCGATCTGAATCGCCGTAAGGTGGAAAGGATCGTCCGAGGAATCATAGGGGGGAGTCTCCGTACGAGGGTTAGAGGTAAGTCCATGACAGATTTTCTGCGCAGTCGTCCAGAGCTTCTCCCACTTCGTACGCTGGAGGGTAGTAAACTCGTACGAGGGAGCCTGCTCGTCCCCCGTAGCCTGCGTCCGGGCAAAGAAGGCCAGGATCTGCTGCCAGGGCTCGGTATACTGCTTCATCCGAGTCTCGTTCATGTAGGCCTTCAGAGGCTGGAACGGTCGCTTGCTAGCCTCCGTACGGGCGGCTTCGATACGGAGTGAGTGGCCGGTTAACCGTGTTACCCGCTGGCTCACGCACGCAAGAGAGAACATTGTATCCCAGAGAAGTCGTACGATAGCCTCTGAACCCTCCGCATCAGCCTCCGGAGTCTCGACTAAGCCCAATAGCCGATAGACCGGGATCCCCTTCAGGTAGACCGGCCACTGCGTCCTCTCGAGCCAGGGGCTAGCCTCGTTAGTCTCTCCGGCCTGGATAAGGGTCTGCTCGACCTGCTGGCTCTGTTGGAAGATCTCCTCGGTAGCTCGTACGATCTCAAGGGCAACCTGGGATCGCGGTCGTACGGAGGGATCGGTGGTAGGCTCACGGCCAGGAGGCGGACACTCAACCTGCACAAAAAACGAACCTGGGCCCCGGACATAGAATCGTTGGCAGCAGACGGCCTCGTACTGAGCGCGGAGGATAGCCTCGGTAGCTCGTACGATCGTCTGGCGGGGACGGCCATGATGTTCGTACGGCGACCAGTCATGCTGGGTCTGCCAGTGATACTTGAGGGACGGCATCGTCCGTCCGATAAAGAGGCACTCAGGGGTCAGTCGGCACCACTTCCCATCCTGGTAAAGAGGGAGCTCCGGAATTGGGTAGAGGATTGACCGAGGAGGCTCCTCGGGAAGGTCGCCTGGCGCGACCTTAAGCGGCGGCCAGAGAGCCTTCGTACGAAGAACTAGATTCTGAGCAAGGACCCGGCGTAGCTTATGTGGACGGTGGGTAAGATGAGCAAGAAGATGAGAACTACGGACCCCTGAGCGGCACTGGCGGCAGATCAGGAGCTCGTAGTCCGGCTGCCATATGAAGAGATCCGTGGGTTCAACGCACGAAGCCATGATTAAGGTAAAACTTAGTGATACCGTACGAATCAAGGTAGAGGGTAGACTATAATTCGAGATATCGCAAAGAAAAAACCGGAGCGTATAGGCTAGAATAGTTGCTCAGGGGAAAAGCGGTCTAGAAGACCGTACGAAGGATCAACCTCAAGATACGAAATCAGTGAGGACCGTATAAGATCACAAAAGTTAGAGAGAGCATAGCAAAAAGAAAGCAAAACCACAACATAAGCGATCTAATATAGGAAAGCATAGGTAAAACAGAAAGACAATCCAACCGTACGAACTAAGAGCTTATCTCTACGGTCCAAGCTTACGTCTCTTTGGTCGTACGGTGAGTTCAGTACTAGGCCCAGCACCGCCATCACCACCGTCACTATCATCACCACCGTCACCACCGTCACCACCGTCACCACCGTCACCACCGTCACCACCGTCACCCCCATTACCACCATCACCACTATCACCGCTACCCGTACTAGCCACAGGGATAGCAGGAGCATCAATTAGCTCCTCAAGGCGACTCGGGAGCGGTGTAGGCGTAGTCGTAGTCGGAGTAAACGGTGGCTCAAGGGGCATCCGGAAGCCACAGAACGGCGCCTGCTCCTTCCACTTACAATTCGCACAGACCCCATCCCAAACCCCAGGCAGTCGTACGACACCCCCACCGAATGGATGCTGGGCCTTGGACTTCTCGCAGGTGCCAGGAAAGTGGAAGCCACGACTTGCGATCAAGAGGCCGTTCACGTACGACTGTCGATGCGACCGGAGCTAAGGGGCTAAGAGTTAGTGATAGATCGTGAGGGAAAGAGGATCGTACGAAACGGACCTGATCGGCACTAATCACCAGCGTACGATCTTTCCTAAGTTTTACCATAAACTCATAGACCGGCCAGGACCAGACCTGACGTTGGAGGGGAGTCGAACAGCACTCCCGTAAGGCATTATTTCCATGCTTCGTGAGCCGTACGATGGTCCAGCCCGTTCCGCTGTTCGGCAGTACTTCGAATAAGGCCTTTGAGGTCGGGCTCACAGTCGCAGGATTAGCTGGAATTCGAGGGATCGCACCCGCCGGAATCGTGCCGGACGTAGCGGAGGCGGGAACTGCAGCCATGATCGCCGTACGAAGGGGTAAAAAAAGGACTACCGTACGAAGATTAGTAGATGATGGAAGAGGCAGAGGGAAGAAGGGATCAGACCAACACTAGGTGAATAGAAAGATGGAGGCGTGAGAGAAAAACCGGAGAGGGTGAAGATGAAGATAGAACGAAACGGAGATTCGAGGAAGAGCGAAGACGGATTTTAAAATGCTTCGGATACAGACAGGGCAGAGTCTTCCTCTCGCCTGGAACCCCCGTACGAGGAAGGAGCAAATATAGGAACTGACAAGGGTTCACATAATGCGAGGACTGAGAATAGAATCAGAACTAAAGGTTGACTGCATGTCCGTATAGATCGACCGAACGAGAGAACGACTTCGCCAATCATCGTACGGTGAAAGGCGAAGGGTTCTTTCACGTACGGAGGTTATTCGTGTACGATTTTCAGCCACCAGGATAAAGAGAAAGTCTGTTCCTTCCGAAAACGCTGGTGGAAGCGTCAGCCGATGAACTGGATTCTTTGTTGAAATGGAGAGGGAACCGAGAGGCATCGGGGAGAGGATCTTCATGACTCGTCGTACGGTAGAGGAAGGAAGGGTTCTTTGTTGTATAGAGATACGTGGCGTACGATTTTCAGCCACCGGGATAAAGAGAGTATCTATTCCATGCGAAAACCCTGGTGCAAGAGTCGGCCGACGAACTGGATTCTTGGTTGAAGTGGAGTGGGAACCGAGGGGCTGAGGGGAGAGCGGCTCCAGAACTGGTCGTACGGAGGAACGTAAACTTAATTTCTTTGATAGAATCAGAATCACTGTAGCGATCGCTAAGGTCAAAGCGACCGGGAGTCGGGAGGTTGGAGGGATCCATGATACAGTCCAAGGTCATGAATCATCCGCGCAAAGACTCTCCTCGAAGTAGAATTCCTTGCAGGTTCGTACGAACGGAAGGACTCTCTGATTGTAGATGCGACGTAGGCAGATTTGATATGGAGCCGAGCATGAATGGTCGTACGAAGGAGCGGTTCGCCGGGCTGAGCGGGTGCGGACTTTGTCATCGCACATTATTGAGAAAAACGTGAATCGTACGACGGCTGTCAGTCTCTGGTCCTCTTGCAGATGCAAAGTAGGCAGAAGGGACATGTAGGTTAAAACGTCGTACGAAGGAGTGGCTCGCTAGGTTAGGCGGGTATGTACTTTGTCAGGCTACCCTCTCAAAAGAATCGTACGAACTTATAAGTCCCACGCTCTAATCGGACCTGGAATAAATAGAAACTCCGAGAAAATTATCCTCGGCGTCTAGCTTGCGAATATCTAAAGCCTTAAGCTTCGTACGATGTCAAGAACTTACGAAGGGGGTATATCATGTAGGCTTTGGACACTACCGATAACTCATGTAGTAGAGAGAGATCTACGTAGTTCGTACGGAAGATCGGCGACTGTCTAGGCTTGGCGGGCGATTTTTCTTCTGCGACCGTACCCCATCAAAAAAATGGGTCGAATTTTGACGAACTCCCACACTATCAACTGGTCGAATTATGATTTGAAATTCGAGTAGACAGTAGAAAGGATAGTAACTTAGAACTGACAAAAATTTCAACTTTGTACGATATCTAGATTTAATTCTAGTCTACACTTGAAAATGAAATGATAGTCTACCCCTGCCCCACTTTTTTTCCCTATACTTAAGCTCCCTACCCTAATTCAAGTCTACTAGACTATAATTACTCCCATAGGTTAGGGTATAAGCTTTTCTAGGTTCCTTCCTCGACTAGAAAAGGAATTCGCCGATAGAGACGCTCTTAAATAGCACGATAAGGCTAAGAGATAGATCCTTCTTACCGCGCTTAACAAGACTATAACGAATACGTTAATAAATCGAGGTATCCCTACTACCTTTTCGGACCTAATCTCCCGGCTTTACGAGATTAGCTTAGATATAGATACCCTTAATATTAATAAGGCAGAACGAATATACTATCCGCGCTCGCCTAGGTAGAACGACAACGAGATAGACTAAACGCCTACTATATCAGTAAACCGTACCGAGTCCCACACGAAATACCGCTAATATAAGAGCGGAGAGCCGAAGCAAGCCCGATAGGTTAGCTAGGATAAACTAGATAGACAACGAGCTAAAGGAAAATACTTACGATATAGGAAATCAGGGTATCTTATCGTAAAGTGTACACTCTTACCAGCTAAACCCCTAAAAAGTACACGAATCGCTACTAGTTTAGGCGCGAAACGAGAGCGCGCTATACGCGTAAAGCGGATAAAGCCTATAAGCGACTATAAATCAGTAGCGACGACTTCTAACGACGAGGACGTAACGACGACCGAGAACGATTCGGGAAAAGAGTAGCTCCTATTCTAAGCCGCGAGTAGGAGCGAAAGGGGGTCGAAAAGCTATTAAAACGTAAGACACTACCGTTTATAGTCGATACTAGAGTAAATAGAATCTAATTTACGTAAGCTCTCGTCGATAGCGGCTACCGCTATTATATAACAGTAAATAAGTCTCTAGTTTAGTTACTCGACCTCCCGCGTATTAAGATATATCCACGAATCCTCGACAGAGTAGTACTAAATTAATACCGAATTACCCATGTTATACACTTCGATCTCGATATCTATAGCCACTAGCAGGGACGTATATTCGTGTATATTATTAGACTATAGGATGATAGTATAATACTTAGAGACCCGTGGCTACACGAAGTAAACAGACGATATTCGGCTAGGAAAGGATACCTCGATATTTTCACAAAGTCTAGAGGACGGATAAGATATTAGAACCGTATAGACCGTATAATTAGGCCTACCGGGGTAAAGACACTACGAGTAGAATAGGCCAAGATACTATCTATCTAATAACTTATATATAGCGTATTAAACCTAGATCGCTTACGGATCGGTAAGGTTTCACTAGATAATATCGAGAGAGCACTACGACTAAAGAAGTATATCGACCCTAAGGATAAGTTACCGAAGCACTACTAGCGATAGCTTAAGGTTTTTAGCTAATAGTTAGCCGACTAGCTACCCCTATATTACCTAGGGATTAATTATAAGATCCCTCTAAAGCACGACCGAAACGGCATCGAAGAGCTACCGCTATATAGCCCCCTCTATAGTATAAATAAGGAAGAGCTCCTCTACCTCCGGAAGATATTAATAGATCTACTCGGAAAGAACTTTATATAAGTAAGTTAGTTACCGGTAGTATCACTAGTTTTGCTAGTCCGTAAACTAGGTAGAGGCGTACGTTTCTATATCGATTACCGGGGGTTAAATAAGCGAATAGTAAAGGATCACTACCCTCTACTACTAATTCGCGAGACGCTATATAATATAGGTTATGCCCGCTAGTTTATAAAGCTCGATATTATCGTAGCCTTCTATAAGATTCGTATCTACCTAGGAGAAGAATAGAAGACGGCCTTTCGGACGCGATATAGGCTCTATAAGTAGAATATAACGCTATTTAGGCTAACGGGAGCACTAGCGACGTTTTAACGGTATATTAACTAGACTCTACGGGAGTACCTAGACGATTTTATATCAGTATACGTTAATAATATAATAATCTACACTAACGGAACGCTAGCAGACTACCGGCGAAAGATTAGCGACGTACTATAGAAACTAATAGATATAGGCCTATAATATAATATTACGAAATCGGAGTTCGAGTAGGACTTAGTGAAGTACCTTAGCTTTATTATCTAGGCTAGAAAGGGTATCTATATAGACCTAAAGAAGGTAGAAGCTATTAGGGTATAGGAGAGGCCGAAATCTATATAGGATATACGAAGCTTTATCGGGTTCGCGAACTTCTATCGACCGTTTATACCACGATTCGCCGACCTTTCGGTACCGTTAATATAGTTAATAAAGAAAGACGCTATTTTTAAATAGGACGACAATTATTAATAGGCCTTCACAGAACTAAAGGACCTCTTTATTAACGTACTAATCTTAGCGTATTTCAAAGAAGATCGTGAAACGGTCGTTAAGGCCGACTCTTCTAGCTAGGTAACGGGCGTAGTCTTATTATAATATAGACCTAATAGGTAGCTATAACTATACGCCTATCTATCCTAGAAGCTATCCCCGGTAGAGTCTAACTACGAGATCTACGATAAAGAGCTTCTAGCGATCGTACGGGCCTTACGCGAATAGAGACCTAAGCTAAAGATAGTTCCTCGATTTACGATCGTAACAGACTATAAGAACCTACGATATTTTAGTAAGGCATAGTATCTAAATAAACGGTAGATACGTTAGGCGGACCTCCTAATAGAGTTCGATTTTAACCTTCGTTACCGTCCCGGTAAGCTAGCGGCTAGACTAGACGTATTATCACGACAAAGCTAAGATATACCTAAGAGTATCACTAACGAAAGGCTATCGAATCGGTTCCGAATTCTGCTTAAAAGGGTCCAGATCAAAACGGGTCAAGTAACCTAGTAACCCGCTAACGACTAGATAGATAGAGAGCTCGATTTTAAAAGAGACATTCCCCTCTTCAACGAACCAGAGCTTTAAGACGAATAGAAAAGGGCTTATCTCTCCGATATAATATACTAATAAATCTCCTACGTCTTATCGAAGGGAGAGCGCCGAGTCGCTACCGAAACGAATATTAAGATAAGCTTATCTAAGTACTATTTAGACGATCGCGGATTACTCTATTTTAGGTAAAGGGTTTAGATCCTTAATAGCGAAGTCCTACGTATAGGGATTATACAGAAGGTCCACGATTTATATATCACTACGCACCTAGGATAAGACGCTACCTATTTAATACTATCTCGACAGTTCTTCTAGCTAGGAGCAGCAAAGGATATCCGACGTTTCCTTCGGAACTATACGATCTACGGACGTAGCTTAGTTTAGCGCGACACAAAACATAGGTTATTAAAACTACTACCGATTCCCTAGCGAATCTAGGCCGAAATATCAGTAGATTTTATTACCGGCCTACCACCCTTAGGGCCTATAGGAGTAATAGAGTATATAGTAATAATAGACCGTCTAATAAAGGGCGTAATTCTCGTCGGAATAAGAGAGATAATAGCGAAAGACGTAGTAGAGGCGTTCTTTATACACTTTTATATATATTACGGAGTGCCGCTAGTAATTATAAGCGACCGCGGTCCCTAATTCGTTAACTCCTTCTAGAGAATAGTATATAAAAGGCTATCAATCCAACGCCGACTATCCACCGCTTTCTACCTATAGACCGACGGTATAACAGAGCGTACTAACTAGGAGATCGAACGGATTCTGCGCGTATTCACGACGTACGCATAGGATAACTAGATAGGGCTACTACTAATAGTAGCTATAGCGATTAATAACCGGGATACCGCTTCTATAGGGATCTCGCTATTCTTCTTTACCTATAGCTACTATATTAATCTAATTAGTATCGACGAAGTAGGGTAACTATAAGACGCCTTAACTCTACTAGAAAGGATAGGCGAAGTCTTCGTGAATCGCCTACGAGAAGCCACCGATTAGGCCTAAGCTATAATTACTTCTGTATAAGCCCTCTAGGAGGAGTAGGCAAACCGACGACGATAGGCTTCCCCTATCTATAAGACGGGTGACTAGGTCTAGCTTAACCTTCGAAACGTACGTACGCGACGACCGTTAAAGAAGCTAGATAAGCTATATACTCGATACCGAGTAGTAGATATCCCGTCACCGTTTACCGTCCGACTCGATATGCCTACCGGCATATATCTAGTCTTCCACATCGAACTAGTCCGCCCGGTAGCAACGGACCCGTTCCTATCCTAGATCGTCGACGAGATATAGCTACCACCCCTACTAATTAATAGGGAGGAGGAATATGAAGTCGAACAAATCCTTGCCGTACGGCGTAGAAAGATTAGGCGAGGATATCGCGACGAAGCGCTAGTAAAGTAGACAGGATGGACGGAACCGACGTGGCAAAGATTGGACACAGTCCAGAACTGTGCTGCGCTAGACGCCTTTGAAGAGCAGCACGGTCCCGTTCCAAGCGTGATTCGCCAGCAAATCGACGCCGAATCCCCCGTTATCGTACCCTTGACGAGGCTGAGGTTAGGAGGGGGGTATTGTCACGGGCCAGTGCCCGATGCTAGTCACGTGTATCACGAGACCTTAGCGTGTTGACATTAGGAACACGAGGGAAGAACTTCTCTTCTTCAAGCTTTTTGTACACAGTTTGTGGCCTAGTCAGATTGAATTTAAGTCTCGCTTCAGCCCTTCACACCCCTGACCCACTTTTTTTCCCCATAGTTAAAATAACCCTAGGGTGCCCATCGTGGTAGGGTGGGCAGACCCCCATGGGATAGGTTAGGAAATAACCCTAAATCCAACGGGACCAGTTGGATCCACCCCCATGGGATAGGGCCTCGAAAACGGTTTTAATAGCGCGATGATCCGACCCGTGCTCCGTTCTATGTATCGTATATTTAACTATAGATTATGTTAAGTTTCCTAAGGCTAGGACGAGGTCGATCGTGGACTCGTAGTCCCCCGTCTGCCCTCCGCTATACTATATCTTAGTGCCTCGTTTTAGTAGGCTACTAAGAGAAAATTGGTTTATAAGGTCGATGATTAGATCTGCCTCTCCTTGTCTTATTAATGACCCGTTATCTCCTCCCTATAGTTGATCGTGGCGATTAAAGTCCCCTACGATTATAATCTCTATTACTGTTCCCGCGTCTCGTCGTATATTAGCGATTGCTGCTCTAAGGCGATCGTATATATAGTCTAGCGCTGTAGTATCTCCTTCCTCTACGTAGACTGATGCCATAAATATTAGACGCTTGGGAAGGCGGATGACCGCCGCGGTTAGATCTAGCGACTCGATCGGCACTTGCTCCACTTCCACTTCCTTATTGATCAAAAGCATGCTCCGGATTGCCCATCGACCTTCCCTCTAGGTAGAGGGAACCATCTTCGTCTATTTATGATGTCCCATCGGGGTTGTCAAGAGTCGGCCTTGGATTCTCCTTGCTTGGGGCTCTTGAATCGCT
Source organism: Penicillium simplicissimum (assembly GCA_024706585.1). NCBI lineage: Eukaryota > Fungi > Ascomycota > Eurotiomycetes > Eurotiales > Aspergillaceae > Penicillium > Penicillium simplicissimum. Next base: position 16,479 of record JAMZTW010000044.1, read on the forward strand.
AGTGCCACTGAGTCCCGTATCGTTTCATCGTTCATCAAACTGTCATGCACCACTCCCTGTTTCCTCACATTCAGTTGAATGATTCGGACGCTCTTCAAGGTCACATAGGCAGCTGACAACTGAGTCCTGGCAGTGAAGCTCCCACAAACGCCCAACGTTTACTCGCCAAGTTCGATGAGTCGATGCCTAACTTGCCAGCTTTGCTTCAGCCTTCAACCATGCAGAGACTACTGTAATAACATATTGCGGGGCCAAGGTGATATTTAAACAGCGTCCAGCCCAATCAAAGCAAATTTCTCGAGCCTTAGTGTGCAAAGTTTCATCGGGCCTATAGGCGACGAAGCTTGCAATCGCAATCAGTGGCTTACAGTCCTGAAATCCTTCGTAACCAAGTAACCAGCGACTATACTATTCCGCATGGATAGGGCTTGAAAAGAACCAAGGGGAAGCAATCCAAAAGAAACGAGTAGCTTGATTGAGAAAATGAAGAGACTAAACAGGGCGCGGAACTGTTGAAGTGTCCTTGCTTGGTAATACCTCAATTTTGGGGAAAGGGGTTGAAGCCCTTATAAGTTTCGAATCGCAAAGTGTCGTAAATCCTTTGACCGTACTAAAAGAAATCACCAAATGCACCAATTCAGATCAACTCCATCGGTTTTTCCACCTTCACATTTCCTCGCCAGGCAGACGTCCATTGGCAGCTGCCTGACTCTAGTGCCAACAGCCATCCGGAAGTACTGTGTAATAACAGACAAAACGAGCACAAACTGAGCATTGAGTGCCTCCAGTATTAATGCAAGTCCGTTGAGACTGGCATCGAGACGAGCCACACCGAATGTAACGCTCCTCCAAGGAGCGTTCGCCCAACGGCATGGAAAGCGTCCGTTGAGTAGCTTTGACACCGTCTAACCACTTTTGGGCTTCTTCCTGAAGTTGAAGATCCGCACGAACAAGTGAAAGTTTGGCCTGAAAATATTCTTGAATAAAGAAATAAGTTTCGGTGGTTGGAGATTTGTCCAAGTCCCCACCGAAGTGGTCAACATAGTGTGTGGTCAACTTGATAACAGGCTTGCCCTCTTCGCTGACTAGCCACCACTCGCCGTTCACGTCGGGGTTATAGGAGCAGATGTATTCGATAGCGACCATTTCAGCTTCAGTTGCGTCTTCAGTATCATAAGCATATTTTGTGAACTCAGTGTTGGCGGCGGGCTTAAGAAATGTAGGGTTGGCAGGGTTTTGAGGCTTTTGGGACAGTACAACGCTTGTGTCTTTGCAGTAAAGTGCGCTGCAAGCCATAACGTAGAGGGAGAGGATAATAGAAATAATGAAAGACATTTCACGACTGTTCAAAAACACTTAGTTGTAGTAAAAGGCTTAGGGTTAGGCTTTTTATATTGAAAATCTGCCAATCTGCCTCATAGCATGTCGGCTGGGTCTGGCTCCAATGATTTCAAGGTAGTATCTAGGGGTTGGCTCTGTAGTCGATAGGCGAAGTACTTGCGTCCAAGTGTTTTCAGCGGCGAAATCACTAAACTTGGCCTCCTATTCTTTGACAAGGGTGTTCCCCCTACACAGTGTGCTTAATCATTATGTTCATGGCCAATGAAACAACTTCATTTTCTGTGGATCCTGAGTCATGCCGATTAGTCAATGCACGAGAAGTTGGCCGAAGTACTAAACTATGCTGCATCGGGGCTCACTGAGCCTAGCGAAAGCCTGATTCTGACTAGGGTGTCCTGCCTCCTGGTCAGCTCCGACGCCAACGATGTAACCAGGTAGTAGGTTTCTACGGAGCAATCTGCAAGGTTGGGCCAGCTCTTCATCTATCCCCTCGTCCGTCCCAGGCAGTCCGATTAGCACGCTTTACTATCGTTTTAGTAACAAGTTAATATTGGCTAGCCGCTGGAACCTCTTCGTAAAGACAATCATGCGTTAAGATATTTGTCTTGTGGTGCTTGCGGAGAGCGGCGGTGGGGCCGTTTGTACCCAGGTTATCGCAGTCTTACGATCAACTCAGGCCATTGAAAATGATATCGCGCTAGTTGGACTGCCCTGGACGGACGGGGGCATACTCACGAGCCACATGCCTCGAGTAATATATGCCCCCTATCCAGAGCAACAGCGGGTTTCGCGCTAGCGCCGTGCTAACAAAACATCCGCCTTGACAAGTTAACAGTATCGAGCAAGACCTGTCATGTCATGTAGGAGAGCAGACCCCACTAATTATTTTCTCCGGGTACTTCCGCCCGCTGGCAGAAAGCTAATTGGGCTAGGTTCTGTTCTATGTTCCAATTACTAACGATGGCTGATGTAACTATTCCGTGTCGACTGGGAGACTCGAAGGACCTAATTGGCCTTCTGTCGGAAGACTCCCTTGTTTCAGCTGAGTCAATTTAGAAGGTCCGGAGTCATTCGAGGCAAAGCTGAATGTAGCCTTCCTCCAAAATCAGGGCTAGAGGCATGGTGACGTTAGTCTCGGGGTAATAGTTCTGAACGATGTAACAGTCCGCAAGGGTCTTTTACTAGCCCGTAATAATGTAGGCTACCGGTGGCGTATGCTTAGCTTTGCTTATCCTTCCTTTGGTAGAGGGATTTCGGGATGAGACCTGTCTTTCTCTCAACCTACTTCTTATTCCTCTGCGTCCTTGTGCTCTAAGCTGTTGCCTAGAATTTCCACACTAGAAGTTACCCGGGCCCGCGGCGCTTCTTAAGCCAACCACAGCTTAAGCGTATGTAGCTCCAAGGGAGCCTTTGTGGTCATTAGCTTGAAGATACACATATCCAGTGCCTTGAGACCAGACAGTAGACTTAAATCACCACATCATGGTTTCTAAACTACTCGGGTTTTCTAACTGTAGTTTTATGGCGACAATTGCGGGCAGAATACACCATTAGGTCGGTTGGGCCGATTTTAAGAAGCAGCCCCCGCAATCTACGGGGGGCAGCGACAACCAACCAACCCCTCAGAAACGGGAACATCTGCAGGAGTTGCATGCAACCAATAAGGAGTATTACGCATTTGCTTCCCAAAGCTATCGAGCAGATTTCTTACAGTAATTTCACGAAGGGCGGTTGAATAAAGAGGCTGGTTACCAAGTACAGTGCTGTAACCCCATTATTGTATTTTCAATGTCCATAGTGTTGGTTGTGTTAGAATAATAGGCATGAAGGTCTTATGACTCACTTGAATATGAGATAGAAATCTCAATAATTGAGACTATCCAAGAAAGCAATCTTGGGATGCTTGAGGCCTTAAGAACAACTTGGATACAAGCGGGGACTCTTGGTACGATATCTGGTATGGGAAGGAATTCTTAAGAACGATACCTTCTTGGGAGAACCATCATGTGACTAAGATCTTCAGAGCTTAGGATTCTCAAGAACAAAATCATAGGAGACTTCTCCCATAAAGTCATTACAATTGCCATGTCCCAAGGAATCCTCAACGAGACAATCTCGCTCTCTGGACGAGATTCCTAGCACTGCATCTCTCCTAGAATTCCCTTCAGTTGATGTGGATGCTCTTAAGTCGATACACGATCCAGGAAACCATTTTCATATTGTATATCCTTCTAAGATAATGTTCCTAAAATTAATGTTGTCAAGTTACTCAAGCTGTCTTCTTTTGAGCGGCTTTTGGCCTTTTCGTATCCTTCAGCCCGTAGACACGATCCGGGGTGAAAGACTAATCGAACCATCTACTCAGCTGGCCGGACCCCCAGTCTTGCTGGACCCCCTCGTCTTGCTGGACCCCCTCGTCTTGCTGGACCCCCTCGTCTTGCTGGACCCCCTCGTCTTGCTGGACCCCTCTTCCGTACGGAGCCCCCTTCCACACGCAACCCTCCTTCCACACGGATCCCTCTTCCATACGGAGCGATACAGTCCTCTTCCATACGGAATACTCCTACTTTTGCGGGCGCCTTGAGCCTTGTCGGTATGTTTCCAGGATAACTACTGTAGTCGTTGTAGGTCTTATGATTTCATAACATAGCCCTGGGAACGTCTTCGTGAAGTCCAGGGCCTTTACCTATCCTTGAAACCACCTAACGGGCCCTGGGATCTAGAGTATATCAAGGCAATTCTAGAAGATACTGTCTAGCGTGATCCCTCGCCCCCAAAAAACTGAATGCAACATCATAAGATGATATAATGAGTAGATACCTGTAAGGGTAGCTGCTTTCCCGAATACCACCTCTAACAACCCTCGGCATAATCCCATCTCCCCTCCGCTGCTTGTAGCTAAGCCCGTATCGATTGTTTTATTCGCCCTAAAAACAGCAGTTTCTTGCTATTATGATCCACTGCGCGGTGTGGTTTCGCCCCATAATCTAGCAGGGATCGAACAACGGCCTTATGTCTACCCTCTACGGCGTATATAAGCGGAGGGCGACCTATTATATCTGTAATCTCCGGATCTACGCTATGTACCAGGAGTAGATCCACTATCACTTTATAGTAGTCTTCTATAGCCTAAAATAGGACCTAGTCGAATAGGTTACTTAACCCGCCCCTAGTATATTTAGTATACCGCACATTTATATCTCTACCTAAGTCTAATAGTAGTTCTAGTAGCTCTAGCCTCTTATTTAGTACCGCTAATAGGAGAGACTATACCTAGTCCTTATAGTCCTACCCTATAGGATATAGTATCTCGGATAGATCGAACTAAGGAGATATACCGCCTCGAAGTAATATCTCCGCTATTCCTTTATTCCTATATACTATAGTAAAGGCTAACGCTCTAGTATACTAAAGCCTCGTCGTTCTTAGAGTATCCCATTCACATTATTTCACATTTCACATCACGTCACACGGCACATTTTATGTGTTTTGTGTAAGAAAATTTTTCACACGGGATTTTAAGATGTGAATGTGTTTACCCCTTAAACACACGGGATTCACGCGGGTTTCACATCAGTCATATCACGTGACTTAGAAATTATTTTAACTAATAATATCTTATTATAGAGTTAGTCAGCGCTTACTAATAAGGTTTATGCAAATTATGCCTACCTAATTAGGCTTAGTATATCAACATATGCAAAACTATGCATCGATGTGACACACGGGATTCCCGTGTGTTTTACACGGTTATCTTAGCACACCTTGGCATGTGTATGTGTTAAGGGCCTTAGCACGTGTGAAATCGGTGTGTTTGAAAAATTTTCACATGTGTACACAATGGGATGGTCTAGTCGTTCTATAGACTAAGAGTGGTAGTGGATACTTGTAGCCTTAATTCACCGCCGCTATTAATAGTATTTCTAATACTTATAGAACCGGAATTAAATTTAGATCTATACTATACATAAGAAATAGCGATACTGTTACGTTATCTCCTCTTGAGGCTATACTCAGGTTTATGTCTTAGGCCGTGGGGCCTAATTTGATTCTGCCGAAACGGCGGTCCTTCGGCGGTGAGTCGAAGGCCGTTCGGCAGCACAGCTGGAAGGAAGCGCTACATGCGCGTTACACGATCTCCCCATATCTTATTCTGTCGACGACGAATCGATCAGAGATTGGTGGTCTCTCGCAGGGATTCGGCGGGGAAGCCGGCCCGAATGCACGATCTCGTATTACCCCTCCTTCAGCTGAATCGGACTGTATTGTGTGTGTCTTTGGCCATAGGGACGAATGTATGTTAAATAGCTCCAGAGAGTGAGCTCCTTGAGGGGATCCTCAAGAAACAGTCTTTGACTCAATTTGACTTGGTGCTTTCTCTCCTACCTGATTGACAGGCCTTCTACCCTGCAAGTAGATACTATCACAGATACTAACTCGTTTATCCTATTAGTCGCTACTAGTAGTAGGAGGGTCTCTTAAAAAGGACTAAAACTTCTAAAGAGATTAACTTACACTCTATACTATAGACTAACTAATGTACTAGCTAGGGGCTTAATGCCCTACGCTATAATATCCGGCTCCTGCATAATCTATATATAGATACTAGGCTCCCTACCCTATAGCGCCGGGCTTAGCCCAGGTCGCATCTGCCAACTAGCACGTAGATTGCTCCCATTCCCAGTTCAAAAAAATGCAAGCTCAGCGATTATTACCATGTCTCTAAGTACAGCAAGGGACGGGGGCCGCGCAAGCGCGGCCGCCAAACCTTGTTAATACTATTAATAACGCGGAGTTAATTAAAGACAGGATCCGGTCACTATAGCTATAACTGCGACTTTACTAACTCTATATACCGAAGGCCTTACGGAAACGAGTAACATTTAAGTCTACGGGCTTTACTAAGTCTAAATCACAATCTTTTATATAGAAAAGCGCCTCTGGACTTAGATTTCCTGTCTCCTTAGGGGTTATATCTACCCACACCGCCGCAAAGTAATTTGAATATTCTAGGAAAGACGCGCTGCAAAGGCTTTCAGGACCCATCGGCTTCCACAGAGGTTTCTAAAGAGTCATCAATGCGATATTCCTAGCTATTCAGAAGTGCTATTTACGCGTCCATAGTACATGCTGCACCAAGCGGAATGCCAACAAAATATTCCTTTAGAGCAGATCGGTTCAAAGTCCTTGTTCTCCATCGTCACAGGAATAACTCCAGTGCTCAGGCAATCTTGCAGACGTTAACAAAAGTCGGATTCGTAGATTATTAGTCATTCTTTGTTATGAAACGGGAAGACAAACCCAAATTCAAGTAAAAGATCAATTTAGAAAATTCAGATCCGTGAAAAGAGCGTTGCAACAAAAGTGAGATAGTCATCGGATCACAAAAGATTGCGAAATGTGTAGGAACAAGAAAGTGACAAAGAATGTGCGTTAGCAAGCTACATCACTGCACATTTTTCCCAAAGCCTCCAGTCAGACTGCGGCAGAGTAGGCTCAGGCTCTGGGAGTGAACGATCCCTAACGTCAGAGGAAACTTCATCAAATAACTCCCCGAAGGCAATATGTTCAGGATTCTCGTAAACCCTGCCATTTTGTGCGGAATCTTCCTCGGTATCGCTTTCGAAATCATCGTCAGACATTCGGAATCCAGCTTCATGTTCATCTCTTGAAGCCCAAGGTCTCCAGTACGGACCGCCTGGTCCATAACCAACAATAAATTTTAGTCCACCGGGCAATGAGAGCAATGCTTCAACTCTACTTGAACCAAGGTGATGGAGAGAGATGCCGATGTTTGAACGGCTTATTGTTGATGATAGGCGTGATTGGAGGTTGTCAAGGAGCACCCAAAGAGCCATAACAAGACCACCGACCATTTGGACCGGTATTTTTAACATGCCCACCAGCGAGCCAAGCCAATCAAATCCTCCTGGCTGGCGACTGTCACCTATGGTTCGAGCAACAGGAACTAGCTCCATGGAAGTCATACCGAGAAACTTTCCAACCGTTGTGTCCTGAAGTGATATATTTGCCCTTAGTTCTTGGACAATCAATGGCGTTGGATATTCCAGATCAATCGGGTAGAAGGTCGATATTATCTCACGTGCAGTCCTCTGCCGAGCCGAGCCGTCCTGTTCAAGATCGAGAACGTCTAGGGTTGAATCCCCGTTTTCATAGCGTCTGCCATGATGGTATATTTTCGCCCCTCGCTCCATAAAAGAGGACAGTCTCTTGGTGGTAAGCTCGTTGAACAATCTTTCAGATCTTCGGACACCCTGTGGGCTTTGCAGATCCCACATAGTCGTCACGAATGTGATGGAAGGCGCGTAATCAAGACCGCAAAACGCCTCCAGAAACTGAAGCCCCTTTCTCATCTCGTCAGAGAACGGGCAAGTAACTGGGTGCACATAAATGACACCTGCATATACAACGGAATCTTTCGTCAAGTACAAGAGTCGGGCAATCTCGGCCAAAATCGCTGCGTTGGAGATGAAAGGGTCGTCCAGCCCCGGTGTGTCAACAAACAAATAGAAACTGCCGTTGATGCGGGCCCTGCCAATCTGATACTCTTTGTCACTTTCAATTATGTTAGCATCGAGCTATACGAAGAGACTAAGTGATGGAACCCTAGGGTATGGGAGCGTTACCTGGGTCGATACCTTCTCTGGAGTGACCTATCCAATTGGACAGGCACTCGAAAAGGCTAGATTTCCCCGACCGCAGATGCCCAAGTATGATGATTATTTTAGTGCCGGTTCTAAATGCATGTCAGTACACTAGAATTCCTACAAATGGGATCCAGGGGCTAGTGACCTCTCCAGAGCAAACCGAAGGAGCCTCTTAGTCAGTCGTTTCACGATCGCTTCACGATCATTGGACTCAATTCCTTTGAAGATATCTTTTTATGCATCTGCATTCTCCATCTTGCGGCTTCTTTTGTATGTATTAGGAGAAAAATACTGTGTGGGAGGATTGGATCTTAGGGTGATAATATTACTTAAACACGAGGAAGAGGGTTGGCGTGAGAGGTCAGTCAGCTCATGACAACAACATAGGGAATTCCAACCCTTTTATAGATTCATGCCATCTAACGGGGCCCGGAATTTCGACCGACAGATTCTCTTTGCTGTGAAAGATGCCTACATCTTGCTATGTTTTATGTTGATACACCGTTAAGCAAGCATGAGTAGTTCGACGGCATTCACGAATCAATTTGACCTCCAGGAATTGGACTAGGCAATATGTGGCTAGCCTACTTTATTAGCGAACAGAAGTTTCGTTAGTTCAAGCCAAAAAGAAAACCATGCGAGCCATTGGCTCATGCGAAAGGCCGTCTGTTGGGGCTGAGAGATGCATCATGCCTGACTCCATTTAGACCAGCTGAGCGGGGTAATGTATATGGGTATTGGGCACTGCCCGTCACTGCCAAGTTGCCAACTGGTGTCACTGGTGCCAAGTGGCGAACCCTGACAAGCATAGCAAACAAATGCTGCCCCGATGAAAGCCTTATCATCTGATATGTCTTGATCCAGGCTTCTCACTGGTCGAATAACGCAGACGGCCCATTCACTTACTCGGTCAACTGTGGCAGGATTGTGATGACATCAGGCAGCGGCAGCCATCTACGCATGCACCGCGGTAAGCTTGGAAATGGCTCAGTGTCCCTCCCACTCGCCGCTCCTACGCAGGATTCTCAAAATGCCGCGAAACTGCCATTCATAGCTGGAATTCATTTTAGCCCCCATTTCCCTTCTACTGTGGACCCGATTTGAAGCATTCTCTATATAAATTTGAAGAATGAACTGTATCCAGGCTGTTGATCTTCCCATCCAATCCCGAGATACGGTAATCTTACTTTATCTGATCGAGGGTTTAGAGCTTCCGCAGCTCAAACTTGTCCTCGAGCGAGACTTGCCAAGCTTTATCCCAGCCCTTACGTGAGAGAACCCAGTAAGCCAAATGTACCTGTTTTCATGCCTAACAGATTTATTAGGACAAGCCAATGGAAATCGGTTTTGAGCAGTAATGGAATTTTTAAAACCCTGAATGACCGGGAGGTACTGAAGATCAAATCCCAGATACCCGGTTCACTGGAGACTTGGAGGTGGTTGATTTTTGCAAGCGATGTTCTTGTTGAAAACGAAAAAATCGAACAGCATCACAGGCGGATGGACAAATCAACGGCAACTAGTGACAGAGACCGCAGAGCTGTGAATGGCATTCCATTGCTCTTTGATTTTACTGTCTTGAAGGACTCGGATATCTTTAAAAGCTTCCAGCGACTTCTCTTCTACACCAGGGTTTATTTTGAGTCTTGCTTCGACTTTGGTATATGGGTGCCAGATGAAAGAGGTCTATATGCTAGGAACGAAGAGCTCAGGGCTTCTCTATCGCAGCTCAGCAAGCTGCACAATGTGATCGTCGATGCCCTGAGACAGTTCAGAGACGGGGAAATCGAAAGGAGACGGGCGCTGATACGAAGCACGTCCCTTTTATATATATCAATCGTGAAGAGCTATCATCACCGCCAGTTCTCGGACATTCTGGCAGTTCTTCTCCTACTTCATAGGGCGAGACGGTTGGACGTCATGCATGAGATGAAGCGGGATTTCTGTACATTGGCAAAACGGAACCTCTTGCCTAACGATCCTCGTAATGCCATGTTCGCATCTTTGGAAGATGAAAAACTACCTCTGGATTCAACCGGGCATTTGTATCTCGCCTACGATGCCTATTGTCGGTATCTGTGGTTTTCCAGACTCGGGACTGCTCGGGCAAAGGATCACTACTCGTACAATCAAGCCAGTTTTCCCAGAGCTAATCCTGGAGGATTCTACGACTTTTTCCGGGTAAAGAATTTGGTGGAGATCAAACTTTGCCTCGTGGAAAGCGATGAGGACCTAGGCGAGGAAAGTCACGAGTCCTTCATGTTATGGCACACCGCGGTTCGGAGTCTCGGTCATGAAGGTCGATATCGGGAAATGCTCGGCTTAATCCAAAGCCTGTGCTGCCGAGTAAATCGTCTCTTCTGTGAATACGACCACCACCAGCCGCAGCAATTGAACGTCGACTCTTCGCTAAGCTATTATCTACTGGGCGATGCATATGAAAAACTGGGGGATTTGCAAAATGCCAGAGTGGCGTTCTACGAGGCATGTAGGCTTCGAGACATTATCATCCCGGTGGAGGCCTACGACTCACCGAGAATATCAGCTCTTATCAAACTACAGTCTGTCACCAGAAGGTTAGACGCTGCGTCAAAGTCAAGCTTTGTCTGCCAACAGCTCTTGAATGGCATGTACTCTGACATCGTCTGAAGAGACGCGACAGAATAGAGACCATTTTAAAGCTATTTCCATGGTACATTGTTTCATAACCCTGCCCCCTCCATCTCAAACCCAATAACCTTCTCTTTCCTAATAATTTCATCACGATGCTGTCCAGACTTCATGACCGTATCGGCGGAGGCAACCGGTCCAATATGTATATTGGGGACGGCTTCAAGGACCTCCCGACGCTGGACTTGTTGGCCATTATCACATCAAGGTCGTCGCAGTCCTTCCCTAGTGCCTCTTCATAAACCTGATCAGGTGAGTCGCTTCCAACACAGGAACACCCAGCAGAATGGGAATGCTGATGGAGATAAGAAGCACTAAAAAGGATGTCACTACCCTCTGGGTAACACCATTTCGCTCCTCTCTGCTGGAGAATATGAAGATATTGTCGCGTCTGATTCTGAAGCTCGCAGGGCTGCGGGCATTCTCGACTCATAGGCCGTTTAGAAGAGCCCGAATCTCTTGGTTTGGCCTGCCTAGCGTATCCTTGACGCCAGTCCTCCACTGAAGACCGCCGGGATATGTCTGCCAAAGTCATATTCAATCACTGAATCACTGATAATCACATCGCCAAGGAATATCTCTTGATGCTCTGACGATGATGGGGTGCCTCCGCAAATACCAGCAAGCAAAGCAAGCTAGACACCTGGGTAGCTAACTTGTAGGCTGGACGCAACACTTGCTGCACTTCCCTTGCCCATTCCTGGCATGTAACACAGGATCACATTATGCTTGCCAATCAGCTTTCATTTATATACGCTTCCGCGTCGCCTCGTTGCTTACCGTAGTATTTTCCCAGCCAATCATAGCTCTCGTCAAAAAGGATTTCAACCGCTTCGGCCTCGAGAGGGAGGAGGCAGATCATCGCGATCGCAAAATCGGTACGGCTTTTCGGTCGCATTTCAGCTACAAGTAGCGCAGGCTATTAAGGATCTTGAAATTAAGATTTAGCGGATCGTGCCACTTCAACTCGTGGACAACACCTGAACATAGAAGGTAAGCAGAGTTGAAGTTGTGAAAGAGCTGAGGAAGCTTTTTGCGTCCACAGCTTGAGGTCTGTACTCACCAACCAGAGGAGAGCAATAGCCGCCCAGGGAAAGCGGTATAGGCATCACATGTTGAGTTGGGAGTCAATTGGGTCTGCAAGTGCCAACAGAGCACCTGTTTCTAGGGCTGTTAAAATTAAGTTTCAAATTTCATGAAATTTCAGTTGATTTTAATTTTCAGAAATTAGATGAATTAATTTTCAATTGTTTCATGCCAAGGCGCTAGTAATAGTAGTAATATATTAGTAACGTATTGTAACATAGGCAGAAAAAAACGGCAGAAAAAAAGAGTGGAAAATTTCTAGTTACATAAGTAGGTCGCCGTAGTTAGTTAGTTAACTAGTTATCATCCCAAGACCATTGGGCGCCGGGATACCTCGTATATCGTCGAGCCAGAGAGGGACCTGATGAAGCACTATCCATATTCTGCCTGGAGATATATGGCTAATAAGCTCATTTCCAGTCATGATGACTACCATATACGGACGGAAAATACTTTTTCATAATCACGAAATTCATATTGGCGTATTGCCAAACACATCGCTTGCTAAAGATAGAAAGATTCGTTTTACTAGCAGCTAGCACTCACATGTAAAACCCTACATGAGGATTCTCGAGATTGGGATAATCTGTCGCGGTGGGGGCTAAACCCAATGCCACCATTCGATTTAGGCCCCCCGTGGTAGAGACAGTAGCAAATCATGTCAGCTTATTTTATGAGCTTTCATTCTCTACCCCTCTAAATCTAAACCTTATTAGACAAGTTTTCTCTATAAAAGTCAGCCTAATTGTCACGTCGTTTTACTCTGATTCTCTCCTACCGTCGCAGGCCCAAAATTGCCAGCATGGAGAGCATCCAGCTTCAAGGTCACTATTCCCAAGCAGATTATCACAGCTAGAGCTTACTCAAGTCCGTTTTAGATTACTTCGCAATCAACAATATTGCTTTTGAATGGGCTGATAGCATAGATAAAAAGGTAAGATAGTTATTGGTGGGTTTCGAAAGTTCACGAGATTGACCCGACACAGGAATGGACCAGATTTCGAGATATCCTAGCACCAACTCTCTTGGTATCATTACTTCAGTTCGGTCAACCCGATTTCCTGTTTATGCTAAGAATATCTGTAGGTTGATTATAGCATCATCGGCCAAAAGCGCTTCCCAGAAATGATAGCCGAGGAATTCCTCGCTATGGTGAGCGCTCCTACACTCGTAGGAGACCCTCTGATTCGCACGCAGCACCTTCTCGGTGCTGCAAAATATGCGAAGGTGTCAGACTCAGAAATTGTGGCTGTCCATCAGATTCGCGCTGCGCATCAGCGCTACAAGGACCTTGATCGGACTATGGTGGCTTACCAAGGCCATAACTATGGCAGTGTAACGCATTGGTATAAGAAGATTGATGGGTTTTGGAAACTTGCTGGAGTCAAGCCGGAAAGTTACTGGCTTGAGTATGACTTTGACAAGATCTTTGTCCAACCGGCTGGGAAGAGTTGATGAGCATCCAGTCCACGCCTACTTCATGGGCGGTATCCGCCTTACACAATGAAACGTATTCTAGAATGGGAAGAATTATCCTGCTTAAAGAACCAAAGAAATGTTTAAATTACAACTCAATTCCTCCTCTCAACACATCAACCACCTTTTCCTGAAAGTCAACAGCCAAGGCTGGACTTTCTGTTCCCCTAAAATCAATGAAACGTAATATCCTTGCCGGGCTATCGGACATCGCTATTAGATCCGAATCTTGGTTGAGCTTACGGCTACCGGAGAAGGGGGAGTGGCCGGATTTAGGGAACTTACCTAAATTGCACCAGTTTGAACTTTGAGTTTCGGGCTGTAACTATGAACTCTAATTTGTCAAATGGCTCCTTATAGGTGGCTCAACCAATGGAATCTTTAAGAAGTCTGAATTGATAGCCCCTATCTGGCAATTTAAGTGGGCAAGCTGACTAATACAAAACTAACTAGTTACCGTATGCAAAATAGGTAATCCGTCTCCAACCTCCTGATTCCAACAGATGGTGATATCACGTGGTTATCCGCAAGCAATGGGTATGCACCTTTGCGAATGGGTTATGAGAGCTAGGCACCCTGGTGGATGTATTGCGCCCATAGATAGGGCTTGTCCACATTCTTCGCGCGCACTTCCTGCACTGCAGCATCTAATGCGGCTGGTACAGCCCGATTGCCCGCATGAATTGCGTCCTTCTTGATTAGTTCGCGATAGAAGGTGCTCGCCACTTGCACACAGATGTCATCGTTGGACGGCCACATCGAAGCGATGGTATGCCCGAAACCCGCAACTTGGAAACCGCTGGCCAGGTGGAGGGCTTCATCCACCAGTTCAGAGACTCGATTTTCTGCTGTTGAGCAAGCTGAGAGGTACGCCAGCCATGCGTGTCCGAGGTGGGCTTCGGAAATCTGATGGACGGTCAGTTTATCAGGGATATAGTTGGACTGCCCCTGGAACGCAAGGAAGCTATGAGTAGGATTCATCAAATCGGAGGAGCCATGGCAAGCAAAATGGGCGACGGTGCAATTTTGAATTTCTTTTAGGACCCTCTCTGCACTGGGCTGAGTTATCATCCGCATGTAATGCGGGTCCTCGATAAGCCTCTCAATCGCGTAGCCCTCATCGTCAACTCCAGGGAGATCTTCAGCTCCCGGAGTCTTAGGCATGGTCACCAACAAGACGGACTGGCTGCGGGGTCGCACTTTTGCCTTGTCTCTTGCATACTGCAATGCCTTGATAGAAGGCGTGTAAGAGGAAATGGCATAACTGAAGGCATTTTCGACAGAGCCAGCTGAATGGAAGCCCGCCGCATGGAAAGGGAGCGAGCTAGCCAGCCCCGTCCCAATCCACCAGACTCGAGGGCGGCTACCACGCTTACGAGGGCGGAAACCCAGTTCACCGAATACCAGTTGGACACACCTAGTCCACAGGCGGCCTAACAACTCCCGGAACTTATCAGCATCTCCCTTTGGCTTCGCTTTACCTTCGATAAGTCGTAGCGAGCCACTGTTAAGCCCCAAGACGAGGCGGTAGTCTTTCGCTTCGGATGCAGTGAAGTCGGGCAAAGAGATGTGCTTGATCTCCGAAGGTAGAATGATCAATGCATCGCCACCGCCTATCCAGCTCACGTTCACAATCACGATAGGACCTTCCGCCGCATATGCTTTCAAGCTGTCTGCCGAAGGAGGAAGAAGAAACCGGTCAAAACCGTCCAATCTTCTGATGTGTTTGAGGTAGCTTTCGAAGTTTGCCACCGCCTTGCCATGTTCTTGCGACAGTCGTTGGCGAACCTCGAGAGGTTCTCGCTGGTCAACGGACAGCGATACTTTAGATCGAAGTCTCTCAAACCTTTTCGCTTCTTTCGGATATCTGTCAGCTAGCTCCGAAACATCACCGCGATTGTCCATGAGATAGCCGATAATGAGCCCCCGGCCGTGTTCCAAGTACTCCACGGCCCTGCCGGGATCGTCGCCGTTGCGGAGGAGAACGGAGCAGGTGTCTGAGGCCAGACCTGAAGTCTCAAGGGCAGCATTTTGCTGGTCCTCAAGGCTCAAGTTTCGTCTGCATACCAGAGGGAGTAGGTCCACGGCCTTTTCTGCAAGTGAACTGGCCTTTTCGAAGTCCCCGCTTGCAACTAGAAGTTGGATCGCTGGACGGGCGGCTTTAATACGAGTGAGAGGATTCACGCTCGGACAGCTGAAGGCCTTCATGGAACACTCGATAGATTCGTCTAGGGTCTTCTTGTCACCCGTTTTGCGGTACTGGTCCGCGAGTCTGCCCGCTAGGTTGTTGATATAAGCTGCGAAAGCAGGATCGTCCTTCGGAGTAATATCGATTACTTTCCGTGCAAGCCTCATTGTCTCCTCTAAGCAAGACTTCTTTGGCTTCGAAAGATATCGCTTGTCGTACATAAGGGAGAGCTGATTCATCGCGCCTGCCAAATCAGGGTCGTCTTCCGGGGTGATATCGACTGCTTTCCGAGCATTCTTGAGCGCCTTCTTGATGTATCTCTTCATACCCGTCCGATCGTATTGCTTTGAGTACATGTCAGAGAGTACAGCTAACGCGCGGGCGAGAGCAGGATCATCTTCCGTAAGCATATCGACAGCTTCCTGGGCAAGTCGCGTGCCTTCCTCCAGGTCCTCTGCGTCTCCCGTCCTCCCGATTTCGACGGAGACCGTCTGCGCTATGCCTACATTCAACCCGTCACCCGAAAGGACTGTTATCTGGGCTGTATGTTTCGGATCATCCGTTCTTTTCTTCCGATTATATCGTAGACTGAGCAAAGCAGCCAGTTTATCCAATAGGGATGCCCGGTCACTACCATCTTCGGTTGTGATGTCGATTGCTTCCCGTGTAAGACTGATTGCCTCTTCCAGGTTATCCGTCTTTCCCATTTCTTTATATCGGTCCCACAGAAGATCGGATAGGGCATCCAATAGGGTTGCCCGGTCACTACCACCTTCGGTTGTGATGTCGATTGCTTCCCGTGAAAGACTGATTGCCTCTTCCAGGTCATCCGTCTTTCCCATGTCTTTATATCGGTTCCACAGAAGATCAGATAGGGTGTCCAACCTGTCTGCCAGGTCAGGATTACCCCTAGGCGTGGCGTCAACTGCCTTCCGTGCAAAACTGATTGCCTCTTCCAGGTCATCCGTCTTTCCCATTTCATCATATCGGTCCCTCAGAAGATTGGCTAGGGTATCCAACCTGTCTGCCAGGTCAGGATTACCCCTAGGCGTGGCGTCAACTGCCTTCCGTGCTTTCCTGACCTCCTTATTCAAATCATCCATCTTGTTCTCGAATTCGTTGGACAGCACAGACGACGGTATCGTGCCAGGTACAAAGCTAATTTGAGGGTTTGTTCTTCTTCTTTCGCTTCTGGTTTTGCTGCTGTGGTGATCTGCAGGGGGTATTGCTGCTTGGGGGTGTCACAGCCGTTGGTACAGGACTCTACCGAGATTGGGACTGGCAGAGTGAGAAAATAATTATGACCGTATAGAGGCAATTATTAAATACAGTCTGTCATGTAGACTGGTAAGCTGCCCCTCCTTGGCTTTCTTAACCCTGACCGGTCAGGACAGTATTCT
The DNA here is from genome assembly GCA_024706585.1 of Penicillium simplicissimum. Taxonomy (NCBI): domain Eukaryota; kingdom Fungi; phylum Ascomycota; class Eurotiomycetes; order Eurotiales; family Aspergillaceae; genus Penicillium; species Penicillium simplicissimum. The sequence goes on from JAMZTW010000044.1 coordinate 33,308, forward strand.
GTTAAACTCATGTGTGAGAGGATCATGGTTGCATTTAGCTGACAGCTGACGTGTTTCGATCTGACATGAATTCCTCATGCAGCCACCATCACATTCCCGCCGGCCCAACTGACGGTAATGGCAGGGAAACCATGCGAATAGAGAGGAAAACACGGGTTAGTAAATGCCTCAGTTGGTGGCTGGCTGGAGCCTCTCGGACATTGCCGGTAGGCCCCTGTCACTGGGAAAGATGACCAGCAGCTCGAAACCCCTGCTTCTGACCGGTGCGGGGTTTTAGGCTCCGCCTTGTCTGCCCTTTGGGAGATATACTCATAGGTAGTCTGGCCATCCAGAGGGTAGAGCCCTTCTTTCTACCGACCACCGGTGGTAGGTTAAAGAGCACACTGCCCGCATTGTTCTGACTTCCACCACACCGACCAGTCTCGACTAGCACACTAAATATCTTGCGAGATGTCGTCTACTAGACGTGCATTGCTTATTGCCAGTCCCTACGGGGAACTTGAAGGGCCCGAAAATGACGTGCAGATGATGGCAGGCGTCCTCCAACGACGAAGATTTCAGATGAATCTGTGTTGTGGATTGGAAGCGACTCGAGACGGCATCCTTTCCGCTTGGCATAATCTCAATAAAGAAACCTCCCGCGACGATGTTGTCGTGATATACTATTCAGGGCATGGTGGAGCAGGTATTGCTCAAGGAACCAGTAATGAAGATGCAGATCAGCCCTGGCGGTTACAATTCATTGTTCCCATGGATTATGATGGAAATTCGGAAGATTTCATGGGGATTACAGAGATGGAACTCTCTCAATTGCTGCTTGAAACCACTCGCATTACTCCAAACGTTACCATCATCCTAGACTGTTGCCATGCGGGGCAGATGGTGCGTGATCCGCATTATGGGAAAAAGACAACCCGAAAGAACCTTTCTTCATCCCATCACCGTGCCGTCGTCCGCCATATCGAGAAGCTACGCAATGAAGGGAAGCTCAAAGCACGCACGCGCTTGGAAAATCCGGACGCCGTGCGGATTGCTGCGGCAGCGCCGTGGGAAAGTGCATATGAATATGAGAGTTCTGGAAAAAGCGTTGGTTCGTTGACCGAAGCTCTCGTCCGCGTGATGGAGGAGGTCAACGATGACAAGGTATCTTGGAAGACCGTCATGTTTCGGGTACAGGAGCTAGTGAACATATCTTTCCCCCAGCAGCATCCGCGGGCAGAAGGACAGTACACTCGTCTCCTCTTTTCCTTGGATCATCTTGACTCTGGGGCGCTCCCTGTAAGAAGTGAGAGCGGTAACACAGCTAGGATCCTTGCTGGAAGAGTCGCTGGAGTCCGAGAGAAAAATATCTATGCGGTCATGCCCCCTGGATCGGAATATGTTGATGTCTAACTACAGATTGCTACTGCTACCGTAATGGACGTCAGCGGATTCGACGCGGTCGTGAGTCTGCATTGGGAAAACGGAGCGACCCAGCTACCTGCTGAGGGCGCAATTGCTTTCCTCGCTGAAGAAGCTCTATACAAATGGCCTGTTGATATTCCAGAAAACCTAGTAGAGCTTCGAAAGCAAGTCAACCAAAGCAGATTCATCCGATGCCGCGATGAGGGTGAGACCTCGTGGCTTCTCGAGTTTCGCCGAGAAGGGGACAGGCTCACCTTGAACAACTCGCGGGGCGTGCAGGTTTTCAAGCAGCGATTCTATGGAAAGGCCTCAGCTGAATCATACAATGCTGCTGTCGCCGTGGCAAAGAGAGTCGCACGTGCACAGCATTTTCTGACCCAGAGCTGTGACCCCACAGAGCGGCTTCAGCATGATCTCGAAATCCAACTCGGTTTAGTGCAAGGTAATCGTCGTGGACGGATAATCCATGGCACGACGGGGGAGGACTCCATCAGCGAGGGATCCGACATCTTCATCTATCTACGCAACCACGATCTAGACGCTCGAATATTTGTATCAGTGTTTGAAGTGGAAGCGAACGGCCAAATCAACGCGGTCTCCGACAACCCTGACGGAATCGATCTTCCTCCTAGGCGCGATCACACCCTCGGCACGATTGATGGCAGACTTGAGGGACTCTCTGTGAAGTGGCCCATCGACATCTCAAAGGCGCAATCCGTGGTGGAGACGTTAGTCTTTGTGGTTTCAAGCGAGCCAGTTAATTTACAGTTTCTGGCAAGCCCGAAGCTTGTTGCGCGAGGGGACTCTTCAAATTGGTCTTCTCTAGAGAGCCGCTTCTACAGTCTAGCGCAAGGGCTGGGCCGTCGTATAGAGAGCAAAACCCGAAAGGCCCAAATCCGCTATGACATCGTCCAGCAGTCTTTCGTACTGAAACCACGCGATTCCCAGGGAACTCCATAGTTAACGTGGGAAGTACACATGAATGTGGAAATAACACAGGGCATGCGATGAACTCTGTACCTGGTTAAATACTTTATAAGTTATGCGTGAACCTCACATTCAATATAACGAGTTCCTCAAGTTCAGAACCTACGCTAGAGAATTACCGCCTTAATGTCCTTCCAACGGAACCGCTGTATCCCCACAGAAAATCTTGTCATATTGGCCAACTCTTCCCTCGAACAGTTGCATAAATGTCGTTCAGCTGAGTTTGCCGATTGTCATATCGTGACGATACCAGGCCAGGCCCGGTCAGGAATTCGTTTCCCAGGGCTGTCTGATTGTAGCCAGCACATGGCCTCGTTAGAAGACTGGTGCGTGATCTATAGTGGTTGATCTCAGCGGAAATTTCCTATGCACGGGTTAACTCCATACATGCTCCAAGCGCATAAATGCTGGAGTGTGGATCCGTTATTATTCCTCTGAGACGGCTTGTGTTGACTAGGCTTGTGAGACCAGCGAGCCTATATTGTTTGACGTACTGTAGTATCACTATCAGACTGACCATTTCTGCAGTGTTTCTTAGCAGCACTGTTAACTTACGAATCTATGGACGCCTAAACGAGGCGCTTCATTCGGACATCGTCGAAAGTGTTAAATTGGCAGCCAGGGGTGATGTTCCCTGGTGGACCCGCTGATTGCCCGTCTAAAAAGCTGTCACAGCAAGCTAATACAGTATAGCATTGTATGCAAGATTGTCGTTAACTGCACTCTGGTCTTTCGGTATACTTCCCGCTTCGTCGCCTCTCTTCATACGCACCCATAATCGTAAAAGCTTGCGCGTTATTCCCGTCAACATGGCTACGACCCTAAGTTATTCTTCCACGGCACTGTCAACTGTGATTGTGTCTTTGGTCGAGTGATTATGCAACCCTGACGGCCTTAAATAACCAAGAAAGGTTGGTGTCGTATCTAGCACCCAGACGGAGTTTGCGGCTGTCTTACCTCTTGCTGCGTTTAGCGGATTCGTGATCGGAGGTGTCCTTTCTGAGTCACTTTCTAGCATCAAAAGCAGAGCTCCGCCTTTTGGCTCAATACGCTGGCGATGCAGGTGCTGTTTGCTAGGTGATCTATGCGCCGTTCCAATCCCCTGTGCTTTGATTTCCAAACAAGTCGAGTGCAACCCAGCGGACTATCCGCTTGGTTGACTCCTGCATCCGGTCAGAGTACTATCCCCTGGACCCCTGCAACTGCTATCACATAGGATCGGTCACCTGGCGTGCTTATATGGCTAGCTGAAAATGCTGATTCCAGGGAAGTTGATAGTGGGTGTGGGACCCCTTCGTGTAGATATGATTAGCCAGCTCTTGTCTCTCAACCTCAGAGGAGGCGGGAAGAGGAAATGATTGCCTCTTTTGAACGCTCGAGCAGTCCTCAATTAGCGCTGTGTGAGTGGAGCCGTCAGCTTTGTTTCTCGCTGCCTGCAGGTTTAGGTACGGTTTTTGGACGTTCCGGGACTGGTAGCGAGATCATGTTCAAAAGAGAGCCAGTAGCCCCTGTATGCGCTTGAAATGGCTGAGTTCCTGGCCCTCAGCTATTCTTGATTGCGCCATTGAGGATCCGGGATAATCTGATAACCTAGTCCGGCGGGAGAAGGGGAAATGGAAGCGATACGAAAACTGGGGTTTCAACCCCGGACTCCAAAAGTAACTCAATTCCACATGGCTAATCATTAATAGACCAAGTATTATCTCGGCGTGGCCTTCGGCAATGTCAGCCGTCCTGGGACATCCCTAGTCCTCGCCAGACGCAAATCCTCCGTTATATTTAACAACCCTCAAATTCGGCTTGTTAGAAAAAGAAACTGTCGCTCCCAGTGGAATCCTGTCATTTTCAATATACAGCACCTTTTCTGGCCCTTTAAAGACGCTAATAACGCCGAAGCCTTCTTTGCGTGTCCACAGAGGAAGTGCTGCCAGGTCTCCAGGATGAAGGGTCTTTCTGGTGGCTGGGCCGACGAAAGTCTGTAGAATTCATCCACAGGCGCTAATTAGTACTGACACTAGGGGCTGGGCCAGGCGGTAGAAGATTTACAGTGGTTGTAACGTCTAATCCCGCACCAGTTATTGATGCATTGATGCCTACGCCCGTTAAAAGGCGATCAGGTTTGTACCTCGAAACCACGACGGTAATTTCCTCTGAGTGTTGATTGACGACCCATACACAAGGTGGGACTTTCTGGATGGTGCGCGCTATTGCGCCAATGATTCCCTTGTAACGTACACATCAGTGATCGGTTCACAAAAGGTGCTGACGACAAACTCACTTACTTTTGGAGTCGGCTCGCTCGGCGGTGGCTGGCGGGGTAGATTTCTTCCTTCCTCTACCGTGTCTGGCTCTGGAAGATCACAGGCGCAGACTGGTTCCAGCAATTTTTCATCCATGTCATTTTCTGTGTCCGTGCCGTCACGGTCATTGGGGGACTGGTTCAACATTTCAGTCTCGGTAGTGGGCTTTGACGTTGATTTTCGACGACGACAATCGAGGGAAGCTTCCACCCTACGGTGTTATATAGAATCCATAGGCCACGTCAGAAGCACTAGGATCCAGAACCTCAGCGGATGCGTCCTCGGAAACTGTCGCGACAAGTCGCCATTGGTTAGAGATGATGATCCAGTCTACAAGCCCCACCCGCTGATCGTATGACCCACTAGAGTAAGCAAACATGTCAACCGGAAAGATGCCGCACGCGTATGGCATTTCGTAGCCTAGACCACCTGAACAGACTCCCCCTCAGCTAGCCACAAGCGCATGCAGGTAAGGTCAAGTTATAGCGACGTCGTATGTGGGTTTGCCCAGGATTCAGTGGTCGACCACCCGGATATCCCGGAAGTTGTGAATCGATACAAGCAGCCACGAGGGACGACACAGCCAAATCTAATTTGGCATTTTACCTTCGAGCAATGTCCCATGTTGCGCTGTTGCGGTACTTCCTTCAAAGTGTCAGTTTTTTTATAATTGGCGCTTGGTAGCCCCGTTTAATTAACCGACCAACTGCTTAGCGGTTTTCCCAAGGTACTTTTGGTTTGGTTTGATGCGTAGGTAGAAGGAGCCAACGCCAAGTCCTTGTTCCCCCACCCGCTTGCTCTTCGGGATTCTATGTGCAACACGTGTCGTAGACTACGACTCGAGAAGGCTTTGAGAAAACGACAAGGTGCAAATAGCTGCTGACCAATGCCTGACATAAATTTCGCCCAGGATTCTAGCAGAGTCGTTGAAAATTTGAGATGATGCTGAATCACTGCCCAGATTAAATGGGTTCAAATTATTGCAGATAAAGCCACGATATAGGTCAGGTATAAAAAAGTATATTGGCCCTGGGTTGGTATCTCAGTCGCCTCAACTATCCCGTTTCCCTCATTTGAATCGTTTCTCATTTCCACCTATTGCTAAATTATGTCTTCTTCCTAAGATTGGTATCATTTTACGAATGAAATTCAAATAGGTGTCAGTCTCCCTACCGAGGCTCGAATCTACTACCGAACGACTAAGGCGGGTGAGCCGTATAAGAACTCTATTAAATTCTAGTACATTAAGACTAGGCAACGGCAATTAGCAAATCTCGCCCCATAGTGTAGTAGGGGATTTGATTGCACCTGATACCTAGTGAGTTAGGAAGGGGTCTTGGCGATAGATCGGTTTGGCATTTTGTTTTTTGTTCGCTACTATAAAATAGCCTAGTTCTACTAGCAAACAAAAGACATATAGATTCGTCCTTGATCAACACCTCGTCTTGCTCGTTAGGTCTTGCTTGTCTTGTTCGCCTTAGTCAAGGAGCTAGGGGTCAAGGATTGCTCGTTGCTCTGCTCATTGATCTTCTTGTCTCGCTTTGCCCGTTGCTTTGCTATCTATTGCTATATTGCTTTGTGTGTATGTGCGCTGCTGAGTGGTCATTCCTCTTGTGCCTCGACCCGTCTGTTTTCGAGCAGACTGCCTTGAGCGTTTCCCCCGTTTTAATAGCTATTCAACTTCTTGAATCTTATTATTACGGTTCTGGAGAAAGTATGAGAAAGGAAGTTCTCCATTCGAGATCTAGGATATTTGTTGGTTGTGGCTCCGTATTATGGTTGGTTGGTTATCTAGGATCTTAGTCTGGACCCAGATTATCTAGGTCCTACTACCCCCAAATACCGTCTATAAACCCTAGAGACGAAAATATGTCGATATTATTACTCGATACTTCAGTCTCCTTCCCAGCGCTTCTCTGCACTTGAGAACTCGAGAGAGTCGGCACCTAGCTTGATATACGCGTACCGGCGGTTTTGGGCGCTTCGTAACCAACCCCGAGCACATAACAGGTAATAGTCTGGATCTCCACCACATTCCTTACTGTTCTAGGCCACACCTCACCTAATTCCTTAAGGCACCCAATAATCATCCGGACTTGACCTCGAGCGATTACTAGTTCTTTTCTATTTAGCAGAAAATGGCAAGCTGACAGTAGCGCAAAAACTCCCGTGCTGATTAGATAGGTAGTGAAGGGGGTATGGTGGAACTAGGTAACTGGTAGTGCGAGGAGACAGACCTATACCTCGACAGATCGAAGCACCCTCACCGTGTGGACATTAATAAGCTCGGGTTTAGGAGCATTAGGAGGTAGGTCTCGGGCGCAGCTTGAGATGTACTCTATAGGGTTGAATTTAAGGTCTGAAATTGGTCTGTGGAAACCGATAAACGCTCTAAGGGTAAATGTGTGAGCATTGATGACGTCTTCCGACGTAATATGAGGATAGGGCAAGAGCTTACGCGTGAACTATTATTTGCGCTTGAAACATAAGTTCATCGATTTCTCTAGCCTTGTTCATGACTTATTTACGAGACTTGGGTAGCAAAATTAACCATCCGTTAATAATAGAGTCGGCAACCTGAATTATATAGGCCGAGTCTTCTTTAGCTGCGGTCTCTGGCACCGCAGTTACGGCCAATACGATATATCGTACGGCAATGATGAGGTAGGCGAAGGATAAGAACGGCGTATCTTCGAGGGCAAGGTCACGGCTATCAAACTCTTACAAGGTTCGAGGCTCGGGTATTTCCTGTAAGTAAATATCAGTGATATGTCAACGTACACAGTAAAATAATACACTACGCCATAGTATATAAAGTAACACCGGCAGCACGCACCCCCGACCTATATTCTGACTCCTTATAGGGCAAGTCCACAGTAGCCTCAACATCAAAGAGCGTAAAGGTCATGTTCCCAAGAGTTCCCGCAAAGTATACCTCCACAATATACAACGTCCACCAGGTCCGCCTCCAGCACTCGGTCAAGATAGGATCCTTAGCCCCATAAGTAGTTACAGATTCCTTTCGAAACATTTGTAGATCGAGGGCAGTCTAGACTACAGTGTCGATTTCCCGTTTAGCATCGTCCTGATAACCGTACCAGAATAAAGCCACAGAATACAAGACTCGGCACTGGACCATAAACGGATTTGCTAGTAGTGCTTGAGAGATGAAACCATCAACATCTTCTTTGAGACGGACTGACTATTCTCGGGAGGCGTAGATATTTCCGATGAAGCGCAGGATGGCAACAAGGGGTTTCAGACATAGTTGTCGACTAGGATCTTAGCGGAGTCTCATTAGGTGCCACTGGGGTGGGGCGAACGGGTGAAACTTATGGAAGTCCCGGTAGTAGGAGTCGATCAGGGGATCATTCTCAACGTTACTCCCTATATAGACTTCTGGTGCTGCTGGCGACGCAGGGACAGAAGTCACATTCGCCACGCGATCGCTAGTGCGGAGGCCTCCCCCGGCCTCACCAACGAGTCGAGACGGAATGGCGTGGCCTGATGCGTCCCGACCTGGTGATTGCAGACTGGAATAGCCCACTGGCACATTACTCCCCTCTATCGTAGCGAGTCGCTTGCGCCGCTCTGCCAGAGCCGCGCGATCAAGCCTGCCTCGGCGGGATTAAGCGTACTGACAGTGTTTAGCGGCCTTGACACACCGTGTATAACCGGGTCGGTTTCCGTCGCACTTCAAATAACGCGAGCGGCAGGGCAGGCAAGCTAGTACTGACCTTGTAGTCTTGCTATTCTGTAACGTCGACGCCGGGGCATTAGTGGGATTTATGAGGTCGGGTACTCGGGTTGCGGGGGTGGCCGATGTGAATGGTGTGTCGCGAGCTCGCGATGCGGGTATTCGGGGAGTCGGGGACCCGTCCCCGTCTGCAGTAGGCTGGAGAGGGTACACACTACACACGGGTTCTCGACACGAGAAATACGGCGGGTATTCGTTGGAAACCCGCACCCCTACTAGAGAGGAATGGCGGCCCAGAAGGGCCGAACTCGGGAGTCCACCATCTAGGCCGTCGAGTTTCTAAAGCCCGCTTCAAAATGATTATAAGAGGCAGATGGATGTGCACCTGGGTTGACTGGCAGAATCATCACCTATCCAACAGTCGTTATAATTGCGATTACAAGAAAGCTCGTCTTGCCTTACGAAATACTCGGGTTTATGAAAGCCTCGATAGAATGCCAATCAGCAAAATTGTTATTATCGGCGCCGGCTTCGCTGGTGTCTGGAGCGCCCTCTCCGCTAAGCGCCTCCTAGACCTCACGAACACGAAGGATATCGAGGTCGTTGTCATCTCTCCTGAACCGTCCCTGGTTATTCGCCCACGTCTGTACGAAGCTAATGCGTCGAAGATGAGCTATCCTCTCGGTGTTCTTTTCTAATCGGCAGGCATCAAGTTCGTCTAAGGATTTGCCCAGAGTATTCATACCGAGGCGCGTACCGTGCATGTCCAGTCTACTTCTGGTGCCTAATCGACTATCGGCTACGACCGCCTTATCCTTGCGGCCGGAAGCTCCGTCGTGCGCCCTGAGAGCATCACTGGCATTCAGCAACATGCTTTCGACATTGACTCGCTCGACTCTGCTGTCAAGCTTGAGGCTCAGCTTGTGTATCTAGTATCGCTCCCTGTAAGCCCTGCCCGGGATACTGTCGTTGTTTGTGGAGCCGGATTCACGGGCATCGAACTCTTAACCGAGTTACCTAAGCGCCTCGCCCACATTAATAATGCTCGGATTATCCTAGTGGACAATGCCGAAGTGCTGGGTTCTACTCTTGGGCCTGGCCCTCGTCCTATCATCACGAAAGCCATAAAAGACCTTGGCATAGAAGTCAAACTCGGATCTGCCGTTACCGACATCGATTCCGAAGGTCTAACTCTGGCATCTGGCGAGCGCATCGAATCCAAAACCGTTGTCTGGACTGCTGGGATGAGAGCAACGCCTCTGATAATGCAGATCCCTGGACACAAGGACAATTTCTCTCGGCTGTACGTTAATCAACATCTTCAAGTTCCATTAGCTAAGCACGTCTTCGCCACAGGTGATGCCGCTTGCGCCCTCGCCGACTCTGACGGCCACTACACCTTAATGTCCTGCCAGCACGCCCTCCGGCTCGGCCGCGTGTCCGGCCATAACGCCGTAGTAGACCTTCTTGGGGAACTAATGGTTGAGTACTCGTAGGATATGTATATTTGTTGCCTTGATCTTGGTGGTTGGGGCACCGTGGTGAATGGGGGTTGGGAGAGGGAGCCGAAACTTATAGGGTATCTGGCGAAGAAAATGAAGCGCTACCTTAACTAGGTGCTGATATACCCTCCCAAAGACGCCCAAAAGGCTATTGCCGCGGCTAAGCCTAGCACTCCCGTGTTAGATGCGTTCCAGAAGCGGATGCTCTAGGTCGTTGGAGTATGCTGGAAGGTACAGTCTGCTCTCCTGTTCTGGTAAAAGCAAATTAATCTCGAAGGGGAGATAAGACATGAGCTTAAATTACATTAGTTGACTATAAAGTAATAATAATACCATACCAATCGTTCTTTTGATAAAAAGGTTTTTAATATTTACCAAGTACTAGCTAAACAACAAAATCGTACCAGCTGATTCGAGATCACCACACAAGGACAACCTAACAAGGCCAATGACGATTAAATCGTAGCGGAACTTGCAGAGACTCTATGTCTGTTTTCACGAAGTGGTACACTCTCCCCCACATGCATAGCTGTAAAAAGTTGCTGTAACCCAAGGATCCCTTTGAATAGTTAGATTCTAAGCCACTGCCCACACTACTAGGTACGGATTCACATTTTGGTCTAAGAAGGTAAACCATCCTGTCATGGAGTCTGAGTCTGGGTTTATAATTTCTTCACACACACACACACACACACACACACAGACGGTGCTAGACATACTGGGTTTAAGAACAGAAAATACACTGTTCTGTCTGCAAAATGTATCATGATTCTTAATATAGCGATGGTCTCCTCAGTTTCAAACCAATGATCTCATCCCCATCCTCAACGAACTCCGTATACCTCTCAAATCCAAGTTTCCCCATCAGCCGTAAGCTCACACCGTTCTCTTTATGCGCATCGGCAAATAACGTGTCCTCAATCTTAGAGGCCTCATCTTGGTTATACCGAGGTAGTTCCCACCATTTGTGCAAGAAAGCCGTTAGAGCTTCCGTTGCGTACCCTACGCCCCACTTATCAGGATGCAACATGTAACCGAGCTCTGCTTGAGGGTGCAGAGTATACACTGTCGCCATTCCAATAATATGACCTGTAGTTTTTTCAATGATTGAAAGGTGGAATGTTGGATTAGGTGGGTCTGGTTGAAGAAACTTTTTCATCCATGTTTTCGTTTCTTGTATGTCGGTGTCAATTTTGCGTTGGTGGCTGTACTCAAATATTCAAAAGCGCGTTAGTTAATTGCTCTTGGAACGTCTCCAGTTTGTTATATCAGGGGAAAAACCTACGTCCACTTCATTACCTCCGGTCTGGTACGGATATCATGGAAATAATCAATGTCCTCTTCGCACATCGGGCGAAGTATCAACCGGGAGGTCACGATTTCCTCAACCTCATACGGGAACATAGGTCGACAAGGTTCGTTATTTTCTGCCATCATACCAGCCAGTTTTGATGCATGGTATATCAAATGTGAAATATAGATGGCGAGGGGATATATGATTTATTAATAATGGGCCAAGGATATTAGGTTACATTGCGTTGTCGGGAAGCGAGTACGAGACCTTGTCGATCGGCAAGGGGATTTTACCACCAAGGACAGGCTGATTCTGTGCCCCAGCCCCTCCATTCTATTTAGAAAGGTCGCAGCCGCGGCAAAAGCTTACCTTTAAAATGACTCATTGCATACGAGTTTAGCGGGGTTCCGCGAACGGACTAAACAACCCGAGAGCGTCCACTCGGAAATCTGCTCTCGAAATCGACCGTGTACAATTATTGTCGGGACTTAGCCTCCCTTCAAAATATAGGATTCAGTGGTATTAGAACATGACCCCAGAGGAGAGATAAACCGATATATATAAATCAATCAACATTTAATTTAGGAGCATAAACTGTTCACTTAACTACATATACAGTACCTAGTGATACTAATATTCCTAGTTTTAGTTTGCTTCCGTATTTTTACGGCCTATCCCGTTTATTAGTCTCTTTATTTTCTCTCGTTTAATAGATACAAAGCAGTGGAAACTCTCTACAAATTATTTTCTCCCATTCTCGTTTTCCCCCTCAGCTCATTATTTTAGGGCCAATACGCGCCCTTCTAGTTTGTTTGACATGTTTACACGGAACCTTTTAGAGCTTTACTATATAATACAGATAGCGCGTTTATGACTATTCATGCAAGACGAAACGGCTTAATAGGGGTCTCGCTGCCGCTATTCAAACTTGATCTAGCGTACTTGGAATTAAGGTTTAGGAAACAAACTTTGAGTGCAATACTATAGAGTGTAGGGGGAATCTAACTTCGTATATAGTAGTAGCTCCTTTTATTTTGTACCGTTTTAGGCCATACTTCCAGAAAAGCAGTGATTTGAGTGACGTAAAGATACGAGCTTTTAATGTTACCCCGCGAGACAGATCCCATAGTAGGATAACCCCATTCAGGCCGCCACAATAGCTGATCAGAAACAGTGTCGCACCAGGAATAGCCGAAGTGTGCTTGTTCGTCACAGAGCTTTTTTGATATTAGGGAGATATTACAATTGGTGAATTGCCTGCGACGCCGTTTTGTCCGGCCCTCTTGACTCAGTTGTACATCATACTTCGACTTGGAGAGATCCACGAGTGCTCTCCAAGATTCAGTCCCCCCGTCTTGTTCTGTCTTATTATAATTGGACTTGGTTCTTCCTACTCCCTACCTCCGGCTACATCTTCTAGGTTCCATCCATTCTTCACACCTAGCCAACAGATTTCTCCAGTTCTGTACCTAATAGAGCCCTCAACATTCAACCCCTTTTTCCCACAAAATATATAAGCGAGACATTTCAACATGGTCTCGCCCTGTTTTATCCTATCTTTTCCTTTTGTTCAATCTACCTTTCAATCCAATTCATCTCGATAAGATAAGGTTGGTTCTCCTTGCTTCTTGTAAACCCATCAATGTTTACTAGGCCGGGCATACTGTATTTGCGTAACTTCTCAAATCCCTATGGCTTCCATGCTAAACACGGAGAAAAATACACTCGATGGAAACAAATTGCTGTTCTTGGTAAGTGACGACGGGACTCTATGGATTGGACTCTACGAAGTATTTCACGCTGAATGAAACCCCCCTACCAATCCAAAAAATCTCTGCTAGAACAATCATAAACAATTGAAATCCTCCCTTGTGATGCCAGACCGATCACACATCCCCCGAAAGATACCCCCGTCCCTCTCCCACAACCGCAACGGCGGATCCACCTCCGCAATCTGGCCCTGGTCCATCACGACAATCCGATCACACGAAAGGACGGTGTGCAGCCGGTGCGCGATGCAAATCAGAGTTCTTCCCTGGAACCACATGGCGATATTTTGTTGAATACGGCGATCCGTAGCCAGATCCACTGACGACGTAGCCTCGTCCAAGACGGTAATACGCGAATTTCGTACCAGAGCTCGTGCAAACGCCAGCAGTTGTCGCTGTCCGATTGAGAAATTCCGGCCGCCATCTTCGACGACTGTGTCTAGCTTTAGGGCTGCTGGTTTGCTGTGTGGGCCGTCTGTTTCTTCCCCCTCTACTTCTGCGTTTCCTTGATCCCCTGCTAGGTAGACTTTTCTCAATGCAGACCATAATTCCAGATCCGTGTGTTCATTAAACGGATCGATATTCGACCGCACCGTGCCCCGGAAAAGCGTTGGATCCTGGGGAATGATCGTAAGGCGAGAACGGAGGGAACCTAGGGGGACGGTCGTGATGTCAACGTCGTCTATCTTGATCGTACCCACTGCCAATTCGGTAATACGGAACAGTGCGGATAAGATGCTTGATTTTCCCGCGCCGGTGCGACCAACAATCCCAATGCGCTCTCCACTCCGGACCTCGAGATTCAGGCCACGTAGTGCGAGCGGAAGACCAGGGCGATATCGCATGTGCACGTTTGAGAACGTGATAATTCCATTTTGCGGCCAGTTTGGAGAAAGCTGGCTGAGTGTGCCGCTGAGTGTGCCGCTGAGTGTGCCCTCTTGGCCGCACGCGTCTTCCTTTTCCTCCGTCTCCAACTGAGTAGCGTACGAATGTAGTCTCTCGGTAGCGTTCATGTGGTTCTCTACCTCTGCGAGCTGGCGAACGGTAAACTGCAGGGTCTGCACAATCATCAATATATATGCGAGGACTAACCCCGCGATGCTAGGCGAGACGCTGAATCCAGAGGTTACGACCAGTATGCCCGTCACGAATACCATCGCAGCTCCCACGGCATTGAGTCGGATACTGAGCCAGCGCTGGTTGGCCATGGTCAGGAAGTACGCGCCGTCCATCTCGTCGATAGCTGTGTGGATACGAAGGCTAAATTGCTTCTGCAGCCCGTATGCTCTGATACAGGCTGCACCGGAGATGGCTTCAATGAATTGGGCGAAAACGGGTGATCGGAGGATGGACTCATGTCGCTTGATATCACGGGCCGAGGCGCGGTAGTAATTTGCGGCAAGGACGAAGAGAATGAGTAGTGGGAAGAGGGCGATGGCGAACTGTGAAGTGGTGAGAAGAACAGGCTCCTACCCCCTGGCTCATGGGGAGGGAAACGCACATAGTGGTAAAATAGAATGATGAGTGTAATGACTGAGATGATGGTCGTGATCGTCACAGCGAACGTCCGCAGCCCTTCCGTCAACTCATTATCCATGACCTGGATATCCTTCGACAGACGATTCGTAATACGTCCGATAGGGGTCGTATCAAAGAAGGACATTGGCGCCCTGATGACTCTATCCAAGGCACGCTGGAGGATCAGCTTACTTGCATCTGTGCCCGCCTTAGCCAGCACCAGGGCGAAGGTGTACATGAACAAGACCTGGGCCCCGCCGACGCCTGCGTAGATGCCGATATACTGCCCATTAAGAAGATCCCACTTGTTGGAGGTCCAATAAGCCAGGCATAGATTCGTCGTGACTGTCGCGCCCCCCGTGGCCAGAAGGCTGAGGGTTAAGATCAGCATGTATATGAAACTGCAGCGGGTCCCGGAGGCTAAGATATAAGCTTTCCAGACGCTCCAGCTAACTGAGTTGACCTCCCGTCCTTCCCTTTGCATGATTGCCTTTCCAGCCCGAGGGGTCTTCTTCGGAGTCTTTTCCGTATGCCCCTCGCTCATTGTGTCACTTGGCTTTGTCTCCTCTTTCTCCTGCGCCATCCCGGACATGAGCTGTTGGAAGACGTAATTATCCCTCATCAAATTGTCGAAAGTATCAAAAGCATGAATACGCCCATTATCGAGCAGGACAATCCTATCGCAGCGACTTGCAACTTGGAGTTGATGTGTCGCTAGGATCCTGCATTTCCCCTGCAACAGGCCGCAGATTACACGATCCATAATATGACGACCAACATGGGCATCAACAGCGGAAAGCGGATCATCCATCAGGATTATGTCTGTGTTCGAGTAGACCGCACGCGCAATGTCTACACGCTGCTTCTGGCCGCCTGACAAGGTGATGCCTCGTTCCCCGACCTCCGTTTCGTCACCTGCCGGCAGCATCTCGAAATCTGTTTTCAAAGCACACGCGTCCACGACGTCGTTATACCAATTTTCATTGTACGCCTTGCCGAATAAGATGTTGTTTCTGATAGAGGTACTGTGAATCCAGGCCTGCTGTGGGCAGAATGCGGTGCTGGATCTGATTCGGGCCTCGCCTGATGTTAACCGCATCTCCCCAGCCAGCGCTGATAGAAGGGATGACTTGCCGGATCCTATCGAGCCTATGACTGCTATTAGCTCGTTCGGCTTGACGGAGAGCGTGAGGTTTGCCAGTTTGTAGGGCTCCAGCTCGCCTTTCTCATCCCTAGCTTGACTCTTTGGCGGCTTTGACGACGGATGCCGTGGATTTCCACCTTGCCCTTCAGACGACACCTTTTCCCAGGTGAAGGTCACATTGTTCAAACAGATAGCCTGCTCCATCCTTTCGTCAAACTTCACATCCTCCCTCCGCTCTTCCGCCTGCAGGAAATCCTGAATCCGATGAATCGCTGTCCATGCATCTGTCACCTGGCTAATGACCTGCGGCAGGAGATTCAGTGGATTCCTCAGCCCATTGAACAGCGCCACGGAGGAGAAGATACGAGATGGTGTAAGCGCATGCCCTGACAGCGAATACGTGATAAATGACAGCATCGACGCGAACACCGGCAGCGAGAGCGAGACACAGAGAATGGCGTTGCGAATTGCTAGAAGTAGCCGGATCTCCTTGATCTCATGGCCACGGATTTCCGTTAGACGAGACAGGAAACTGGATTCCCAGCCAAGAAATTTGACAATACGGATGTTTTCCAGGAGTTCCTGGGAGAGGGATACGCGCTGGTCGGTGAGATTGTTGATAGTTTTGCGGCGATTGACGAGACAGCGGATGGAGTAGGCCAAGAGGGGGGTGCCGATGACGAGCAGGGCGTAACCGGACAGAGCACTGTACCCGATATTGATCGCGAGAATGACCAGCGTGAGAATTATGGTAAGTGGGGCAGTCCAGAGCACATGCAGCATGCCCGACGCGATATTGATGCGGTCGATGTCGACGCTGAGCAGCGTCAGAATCCTGCCATTGGTCCACCTGCTCTTCGCACGCCCAGATAGCTTCAGTGCCTTGCTGAAGATCTCGCTCGTCAACACAGCCTTCGCTTGCCCACCAACAATCATCCCCTTGTACATGAAATGGTTATTCCCCAGGCTCTGGAGAACCTGCATGCAGGTTATTCCGATGACGATACCGATGCCCCGCCCGAGGCCGGGGCCTGGCAGGCCACTGTGTTTGGCATTGTAGACATCCGAAGCAAAGGCGATCAGATACCGTGTGGCTAGGGGAGTGAGAACGGAGATGATGGCACTGATGAGTTGGCAGATGCCGCCGACCCAGATTTCGTATTGGAAGGTCTCGTACAGGGAGATGAGGAGGAGGTTCCGATGCTCATTCTGGTTTCTCTCCCGCTGTTTCAATTGTCGGCGGTACGCGTCTTGGAAACGTTCCACGAGCCGCTCAGTGGCTCGATCTGGATTAACCTTCCAGATATCTTGATGCTCGATAGGACGTAAGTATCCGACCTTCATGTCAGCCCATGTCAGCTTGCTCTTTCTCTCCAACAACTCGGATTGCCATTGTAGGCGGTGAAAACTGACATGCATCAAAGAAGCAATCCACTGGAAGCTAATGATACTAAGAATCCCCGCGCCATATTCAGGGCAGACAGACCGCTCCTCGGGAATAGGAGGGATCTTCTGCAGCCGGAGGGGGTTCAGCCACCAGGACCATTTGCGTTGGAGCCGCGAGTCGATGAGGTCGCCGATTTTTTTCTGGGGCTTGCTTTTCGAGTACACCGCGCTAGAATCCAAGGGTGAGATTAATTTACTATGGGGCCTTTCCTCCGGGTGTAGACTGGTCGCTGCCGCGACGCGCGTGGGCAAGTGCGTCGCCATCTCTCGCTGGGAGTGAAACTGGGAAACGAGGTAATGTGAGGTATATTAAACGAGGGGATAGGCCATGAGGGATTGTGTGTGTGTGTGCGTGTGTGCGTATGAAAATGAAGATGAAATGGCGATGACAGAAGATTTGGGAAAGGGGTTACCTTTTAGCTGGTTTGCCTTCCATGGCAGGGACCAAAATCCCCTCGGCCGTGAACGCCACGGAACGGGTGGATGGGGCCTAGATTATAGAAAACGTAAGGTACGTATAGGCACGTAGCATGTAAAAAATAACGAACGTACGTGGGACTGATTCGCTTGTAATAGCAGACCCTCCGCCTCCCCCATCAGTGTATTCTCCACCATGCACCAATCTGCATGCTAGCCTTGGCCATGCGATGGTTCTGCTCCGAGTCGTTCGGGTGGGGAGGTTATTGGACCAAAACATAAGGAGAATAACCATTTGTATATGGATGTAATGGGGTTTGCTGGTTCTAAAGACGCCCAAATACCAGACCATGCCTAACTCGTACATCTAGAGTTGATCGCAGGGCTCTGGTACTTCCCATCACGCACCACCGGAATCGGTTATAGAAGTAATTACAAACATAAAAGCTATAATGTGTTAGATGGGAAGGACGTCCAAGGTATGCAAAAGCTCATTTCAGTGATGCCCTTGAATGGCAGCTACGCTTCCTCGGTGCCTACTCCCTCTCGCGAATATTAACCATCAACGGAGGCTTCTCCCAGGCCAAATACGTTTTCTGTGTCGCAAACCAGGTGTCTGACTTATCCACAAGCTCAAGGTCAAACTTCCAGAGGATATGAGCTAGAATCAGTCTCATCTCGGCGTACGCCATACTATCGAGCCAGGCAAGAGTTACTACACGGACATCCATAGGGGCAGGAGGAGCGAGAACCCATTGCACTCACCTTTTACCGATGCAATTCCGGGGGCCATACGAGAAAGGCTGAACGGAGGTGCTGTTATCATTGGCGAAAGGCGAATCTGCAGAAACATCCAGCCAACGCTCAGGAATGAACGACTTCGCCTGGTGAAAGTTCCATTCCATGGAGCCTGCCGAGAGTTGGTGGACGCCGACGGCGATCTGGATCGTATGGAGCAATCAGCCAAGGGAAGGTTACAAAATCAAGACCAAATACAACACCTACCCCTCCTGGAACCCATCTACCATCAATCTCCTCGCCCTTGCCAGGTACGAACCGCGGTAGGGCAGGCGGCGAAGGAGGGTACAATCGTAGTCCTTCCTCGATTACAGCACCTAGGTATCGCAGCTGGCCCGTCGCCACCATGGTGATATCTTCTTCCTTCTGAAAGGCGGACCGGATCTCGTCAACGAGACGACGGTAGGCCGGGGGGTTGCGAAGCAGGAAGAACGTCATACCCGACAGCGCCGCAGCGGAGGTCCGACTGCCCGCAACGATAAACGCGGATGCCATGATGACGAGCTCCAGGTTCGACAGTTTCTCCGATTTGTTATCTAGGATGTAGCTCATGAAGTCCTTGCGGTCCTCCTTGAGCTGGAGTCTTCGCCGGATTTTCTCCCCGCACAATTCCAGATGCTTCTGCCGCGCCTGGAGCATGTATTTCGGTGCGATCCACGCGATCCAGTGGTAGAGCCCGTAGTAGACGGTGAATTGGAGCCAGACGATGGACTTGGCGCGTAACCCCAGGACTGCCAGCCAGGGGCTGTCGGCATTATCTGAGCCATTGCCCGAACGTATTAGCCTTCGCGCCAAGGCATCACATACAGACAGACACACAGAGAGAGAGAGGGAAGGAGTGACAGATGGACCTACCCAGACAGCCCGCCGCCTCTCCAAAGGCCAGATCACTCACTATATCGAATGCCGTAAAACTGTACCATCGCACCATGTCCTGCGGCCCACTTTTACACACTCTGCTCAACTGGGCCTTCAACTTCCCCGCATACAGCTGGAAGAAGCTCTCCTGTTCGCGGAGGGCTCTTTCCGAGAATGCGGGCAAAATCGCTCGTCGCAGCTGCGCATGCTTCTCTTGATGTGCAGTCGCGATGCCCCTCACCCCCATTCTCGATGGCGGAACGATGCCCCGTCCATCAAGGCACTTGACAAACTCTGGGCTGCGCTGCCCGTAGATTTTCTTCCAGGCGGTGCCGGTCGTGTAGGAGAGTTCATCGGGCGCGATGCGAATCACTGGCCCGTACTGCTCGTGAAAATCGCGGATAGTCCAGGCGATGTCGCCGCGAAGACTGGTCCAGATCCACGGAAGGCGAGTGAGAGCCCAGAGTTTGGGGCCAGGGTATGCAGAAAGTGGGTGGAAAAAGAGACTGTAGAGTGTCCACATAATCCAATATAGACAGACCTGCAACGGGGAGTTAGAACGTATACCGACACCATCGCGGCGAAGACCTAGAACTTGACCTACAGAGCAGAGTAACCCCAGAGCAATGCCCGCTGGCGTCAGGACAGCAGGTGATAGCGGCGGAATATTCGCCATCTCGCGAAGGTACGTTTGCAAGAGAGTTGAGAGGAGCAAAGGATTTTGTTGAATACAGGCGCAAGGGCTTCGGGATCCGGGATCAATGCATGATTTATGGGCGTAATTTGGGTTGTGAGAACCTTCTCGCAGGGCCTGAATGGGCCAGCTGTTAGGGTGCGATCAATCATCTGACATTCCGGTGGAAACGTGCTACAACTTGGTTTTAGGTGGGCTGTAGCACATTTGGGAAAAACGCTGGCGTGGAGGTAATTTTCAATTTGCAATTCACTCAGTAAAGTACCTGTCCTGCGGGTCTACTTCGGGTGGAACTCTCGGGCAATTTCTCCGAAGATTAAACTCTAAAGCTTATCGACGACGGCTGGGGATACTTGTCTGGAGTCTGGAGACTGGTGGTGGCGATGCTTGATCTCCGCTGGCGGACCGCAACTGACAAGGTCAACAAAGGCCTCATACAGAAGGGATGTGTTTTGGATACCCACGTGGAGGAGGGGCATGGTGCCACTGGGCGAAACAAGGGTGCCAGGCTGCTGGGTGGGAGTGTGGGAGAACTCGGGGAAACCCTTCGATAAGGACAGTATACACTATACCTTGTCTGGGTCAGCGCCACAGAGCCTCGCTGGGAGGTAATTGGGGCGGTGAACATGATTGATCAACTATCCTTCGTGGAAGTGTAGGGAAGCAATATATGACGGTACCAGACTACTCGTCAGACTGTCCCACCAGTGCATTGTTACTCGAGTGACTATATTGTCCACCTGCCTGTTCCATTTTATCTTGTCAAAGGGTGAAGGATCAATCCAAGCCCAGAAACCTACCAAAAAAAAAAAAAAAAAAAAAAAAAAAAAAAAAAAAAAGATGGATACCGCTGCCTGGAAAATGAGGTCTAGGAAATTCTCACAGAACAGTCCCCCTTTCAAAGGTCCACGTTCGCATACATCCACCAAGCTCCAATTCCCACAGCCACTCCCGCCGCAGGCCAAAATATCTTCCCTAGCACCCACTTCACCAACCGGATTTTCCCTCCCAGCAACAGCCGATCCGAGACATCATTCCCCTTGTTCGCATAAGGAAACGGCTGATTCGGGACTGGCCTCCCCAGGAACTTGCAGAGAGGCTCCCATCCATCCTTTGGCTCCCACTGTAGCAGGTTATCGTTGGGGACGATTTCCCGGATGTGCGCGTAGTGCTTCGTATAACCTTCTCGCAGCTTGTCACGACTACGCCAGTCGCCGCCGCTCCAGTCGTGGAGTACAAGGTAAAAGAGTTCCGAGAGGGCATTTAGGGCCTGTGAGAACAATCCGATATTCAGCCCAAGAACTATCATGTCAAGCATTCCACGATGCCTCTTCACGTGAGGGAGGGTATTACCGGATCAACCACCGCAGCAATCCTGAACCCCTTATTCTCCAACACACGGTGATACGTCCGGAAGATCGAATCAAGCCATTTCTCTGGGTCCCGGTTTGTGAGAATAACCTTGGCTTCTGGGTACGTTGCCAGCAGCTCATCTGAGAAGTTGACACAAGGGGCATCTGTCACGGCGTTGTACCGCCGGAGAAGTGTGCGAAATTCCGCTGCCTCGTAGCGCTTCCCGCTTTTGTAGAGCTTCGCGATGAGGGCTTCACGCCAGCACCAGAGATGTCGTTCCGAAACGTTTTCTGGACAGCCACCGATTTCTTTAAAGTGGTAGGTGTTGTATCCGAGGAGCTTCAGGGCCGCCCACGTAGCTGAAAGATGTTAGATCCCGAGCAAAACGGAGCATAGGAGGCCAACCAGACACATAGTCGCAGTGCGGGACAGTCCTAAACAGAGGACTTGCATTTCTTGTGGCGCAGTGTCCTCTGCTGAGATCTTGTCGATCCATCGCGCTGAGCTCGACAGGGCGGTGGGCTCCATGACTGACATCTCTGTTCGTGTCGTAGAGTTTTTGCTTCTGCTGATGGGTTCGCAGTGCGTCTCTTTCAAGTCTACATATATGAGAATGATCTCAGAAAAATTACCAGAAACAAGAAACACCAATAGGAGAATGCAGGTCGCAAATCTGAGACTTCCAATCACATCCGAAGGAACAACTTTGGGTCTAGGAGACAGGGAGAAAGCGGTAAGAGAGTCGGGCCAGCCCCAACAGCGCCGAATCTCAAAAGAAAGTTGAGACTATTGCGCAAGATCCACTTAACTCGCTGCTCCGCTAAGTGGCGGAGGTAAGTGGGCGGAATTCGAGGACGGGGGCGTGTACGAAGTACTGTACGCAGATTCAGTGTAATACTGCAGTAATACCCGTACACAATAGCGAGTGTATCTGTAGATCTCACACGCCAGGGATATCAGTTGGTTCGGACCTACAAACATCTGGGAAGTCGAAACATGGCCAATACGCTTTCCTAAACGAGGCACGCAGCGCTCCTCGATGCCCCATCATTCTTAGTCGTTGTGGGGGTATATGGTGTATATTTCTGCACAGATGTTTGATGGTCTCGAAGAGGAGATTGAGGCATTCCCTTTCACTCTCAGATTGATGCCACTATGTTTTCCGGCAGCTTGACCCATATACTCGTCACTCGAGTGCTTCCGTTGCTATTGCTTGTTCGCATCAGTCGCGGCTTCCTACGACGATGGCGGCAGCAGCAAAAGGCTGGACAACTCGGATGCAAGCCCATACCACTTGAACCAACACGATGGCCGTTCGGAATTGACGTTCTGCTAAGCCTGCTGGAGGCAGATCGCCAGGAGCGGACACCAGACTTCATCGTTGAGCGATACAACGCAATGGGCCCTCGGTATACCTGGCGAACGCGGATGCTGGGCAGCGAGCACTACACCACAGCCGACCCCAAAAACATCCAGGCAATCTTAGCAACACAATTCAACGATTTTGGGATGGGCCAAGCTCGCAGTCGGGGGCTGAAGACCGTCCTTGGCCGCAGTATCTTCGCCGTCGATGGACCGGACTGGCATAGCGCGCGCGAGGTCGTCCGGCCAATCTTTTCGCGTGAGCAGGTCTCCGATCTCGCTCTGTTGGAACGACACCTGCAGCGCATGCTGCTATGCATGCCTGGCGAACCGGATGGCTGGACGAGACCCGTCAGCCTGGCGTCCCTCATTCCGTGCCTGACCATCGATTCGGCCACGGAACTCTTCCTGGGGAAAAGCTCAGATTCGCTGCTGGTCCGTCTGCGAGAGGAGCAGCACCCTCAGAAGAAAGACTTCCACTGGGCCTTTGAGCGGGTGCAGGAATTGCTCAGTAAACGCCTGCGACTCCGGAATTTGTACTGGCTCTATGGAACCCGGGAGATCAAAGAATGCGTCAACATCCTCCACGCATTCTGCGACCAGGCCATCGCAGATGCAGGACAAGCCGACCAAGGAAACAAGAAGCGTTACGACCTCCTCGAGGCCCTGATCTCGCGATCTCCAAACCCAAGCGAAGTCCGCGACCATGTTCTGGGCCTCCTCGCCGCGGGCCGGGACACGACAGCCTCCCTCCTCAGCTGGGTCTTCTACTGTCTCATCCGCCATCCGGCCATCTTCGACAAACTCCGTCGGGTCATCCTCGACACCTTTGGCCCCTACCATGAGAACCAAGTCACCATCACCTTTGAGCGTCTCAAGAGCTGCACCTACCTCCAGCACGTCCTGTGTGAGACCCTCCGCCTCCACTCCGTTGTCCCGTTCAACAGCCGTCGTGCACTACGCGATACGACTCTCCCCAGTGGTGGCGGACCAGACGGTACAGCGCCGGTTTTCATCCCCGCTGGACAGGAAGTGAACTTCAGCACCCATGTCCTGCATCGCCGTCACGATATATGGGGGCCTGACGCGGACGACTTCATCCCGGAGCGGTGGGAGGGCAAGCGACCGGGCTGGACGTACGTCCCGTTCAACGGAGGACCCAGGATCTGCATTGGACAGCAGTTCGCGCTGACGGAGGCTGGGTATGTGATCTCACGGATGCTCCAGCGGTTTGACAGGATCCAAGGGCTGGATGTTGATCCCACGAGGGATTGGCATCATTTCACAATTATCTGCAGTCCGGGCCCCGGCCACGAGAGCGTCAAGGCGAGATTGCGGATTGCGCGGGATGATTGATTAGAGCCCTGGCATTAGCTGCCCAACAAATAGCCCAACCTGAGCAGAACCGAAGGGAATATTTCAAAGATCTCTGCACGGCCTACAGAGGACTCAATCCGTACATGGCACCCGTCGAGATTGTTCAGGACGGACACGGCGTCAGTAGTCTTCGAGGTGGCGTAAGCTCGAAAACAAAACAGGTTTTTTTTCTACCAATTTCTCTTCTTCATATTAAAATAGTTTCTGGTGCCTGCTGCTGTAGGTAGCCCTGCCCGGTAGACGCTTAACGGCCTGGTTCAATACCTACACAACCTTATGTCTGCATGGTACCTAGAATAACGGCATAGTGCAGGTGTTCGAATACTAGACCGAGGCCGAGGAACAGACCTATTGTTGGCGGAACCTGAGGTTGTACCTAGGTACCTACGAAAGAAAACATCGAAGTGACCTGGTCAGCCTCGAGCCCTTGGAACGTATATCACGTAGATAAAGCTACAGATTCAACACCGAAATGCTCGCATACGAGTTGGCACAAATCAAAGCCATACCTGCATTTACTATCAGTAACTCATAAGTTTGATAGGTGGTGGAAATATAGGTATGTTGAATTTTCCTTGAATGTTGGATGGTACCTACTGCAGAAAGCCCCAGGTGTGGTCAATAATCTAATTGATGGGTCCCTGGATTATGTAGGTACTCCGTACCTACAATAATCTTGTCGTGATAAGTCTGCAAATGGGAGGCATGTGATATGCACCTTTCTGTAGTCCACTTATGAATCTAGCTTTGCTTAGCAAGAAAGTGGATATCCGTACGAGCAATTCCTTGCGTATCTGAATGCTCGTTGGGGTCTGCGAACTATGAAGGCGAAATGCGAATACGCGAAATACGAAATACGAGTGCGAAACCTTCGTAACGAAGGCTAATGTCACAAAATCCGGGAGACAGTCCAGTAGTACCCAAAAACCGACTTTTAGGCTTTTTTTTTTTTCTTTTTCAAAATTAGGGGGTTTAGCGTGCCCGTTTCTGGGTCTGTACCGCTGAATAATTTTTGAGTACCGCTGCAGTCCTGGTGAGTTTGTTATGCCTAGTCCGCCCGTGTTCGTGGCGGTGCCGGTCCCACACTGGGAGAACAGTGGTTAGCTGATTTCCTTACAAGGTACCCGGCGGTAAGTGCAAGAAGGGAATGCCGAAGATTGGTACAAGGCCACGCGTCAAGACAAGATTGTCAGTCATGCATCCAAGTTACCAACCTTCTGGTCCGTGGGCTGCGGGGCGACTTGTGGCCTATGGGATGAGAGCGCCTGAGTCGTACCTAGTGCATTGCCAACAAACTACTCCGTATGTACCTAATACGAGTACATAAATTAAGGTTAGGGCGATGATAAGGTTCGTCACAGAACCTGTCTCCCGTTTAGTGATGGTAGATTCATGAAGAGAGGCTAAAGAGCTCGAAGCCTTGAAAAGTGAAAATTCAAGGTAACGCTCAGAGTTACTACTACAGTTATTAGCCTTAGGTCTAGTATTTACATAATCTTATTCACTAACTCAGACTCCTTAGGCTTAGGCTCAGAGAGATAGTTACTACTTATCGCTAATATATAAGACGAAGAATTGATGACACTTATCTCGTACTCTAAATAAAGCAATCTCCATTAGTAATCTATTTTAGGCCGAGTTAACTATTATAACCTACATTACTTATATGTACCTATTACTTTGAAGTTACTAAACCGTTTTCAGGAAAGAGGTAAACTCTTTCCGAAAAGAGCTACAAAACTTGAAATTTCACGCTGCCATAGTTCATCGGTGAATCAGTGATAACTGATAACGACCCCCGTGACCGTCTATCCTCCAGCGTATGTGTCGCTGTTGGACCAAGCAGCAAGCTGCGAGACTGAAACATTACAGGGGATCGTCCTGTTGGCACACGTGGGGGATCGGTGTTTGGTCATGGAGGAGTGGAGGAGTTGGCAGTTGGCTGAGGGCTAGCTAGCGAGTTATTTCAACAGCCTAGCGATGCGCTAACTGGATCTGTTTAATGGTGATCTGCACAGGGCATACCACTTAAAGGTCTAATTTGTGCTGAAATCGCCTAGCTTGTTAGGTTGTGAGTGATTTAACTGTGGGTTAAGGTAGTTCGCTGACGAAATCGGAATGATATAAGCTTCCCTCGTCAACCTACCGTGCGACATAAGCGTTGCACTTGATACACGTGGCAATGCACATATGAGCTATGTAGTAGGGAAGACCCGCTTAGGCTGAGAAGGACCTCAAGCGTTTCGGACAACATCACGTTGCACTATCGGTTCGAATATGTGCTGTATGACTCAGATATGGAACTGCCCGCCTGTTTTTCCGACAATAGAAAGAAGTGTGGTTTAATACTTCGATGCTCGTTGCAAACCGGTCTAGGTTTCTGCAAATTCCGAAAGATGACATACAAAAGCTAATAAAAGAACGTCATTGTAGGCCGACAAGGATAACAAGTCAGCTCTGACTGTAAGTACGCCGCTAGAAAATTCTATTAACAAGTATAAATTATGCACGATTTATACTTGATAGGATTGCGACTTGTCCTGCCCACACGCGAGCTGGGTCGGGTTCCTGAGATCTTTTGACTCCTTTGCACCACCTGCCCAAGTCTACCTGTATGCTCTCATATCTACAAACCGCCGAACTATGCACGGACTAGAGTAGAATTATAGGTCATATAGGTCGGAATTGAATACAGGTGGCTGATCATGCATTCAGTCAAAAGGCTGGTACCAAGAAAACAATCCGTCAGGATCATATCGTTGCTTCAACTCCCGCAGCCTCTGTAGCCTCCACGGTTCATACCCGTAGAGTGCCTCAACTGGGTCCGCTTTCAGCGTCGTATTTCCATAATTCACATACTGTTGCAAGCGCCCATATCCAGAGGTTTCCATGAAGGCAAGCTTCCATTTCTCTAGCCATGCTTCGAAGATCTCACTGTCCTGGGTACTCTTGGGCGTAGCCGTGATCATCCTGTCAACGATTAGTCGCTGCGACTTCTCTCCAATATGGATTTGCGGATGCTTTTAGGTTTGAGAGTGTTAGAAGACGCTTACAAGTGATGATTGGTCCCATACCGCCACGGAAAGGCCGTCGCGTCCTCCTCAATATTCCTCGTCTTGTGATGCGGCAGACTCTCGAACATTGCCCCAAACCAGCCTTTTCCTGCAAAGCGCTCATTCATCTCCTTGACGGACTCAAAAAAGGCCCTTGTCGTTACCAGATCAAAGGATTTCACGCTAACGGCACTCATCATTTTGTTCGGAGCCAGTTTCCAGACCTCCGGTTTGCTGAGCAGCTTGTTTTGCGCACCATAGGTGATCCAGGGCAGCTCGTCCCAAGTGGCGGTAACCTTGGTGGAGCGGACGGGTTTGAGGTTCAAGAAGTAAGCGACCCAGGGCATAGAGTCGCGTTCGGGACCAGAGTAGACAAGGTTGACAAGGATTAGATGCTGCGATCATGGTATACCAGTTAAAAAATCGTGAAAACGTTCGGAACGTCACAACGTGAGGACGGTCAATCGAGAGGGAACACTCTGCACATACCGAATCTCCACCCGACTCGCGCTTCCACACTACAAAGATCGCCAGCTCCGGCGGCATCACAGCATGTACCTCGTTCAAGACTTGGAAGACCTCCTCACATTGTTCCAGTCGATACTCCAGATCCCATGAGTAATGGATCCCTGAATTAGTCTGTGGATAGACGTGGAACGTCGCCTCCAGCGCAATACCAAAGTTATGTCCCGCCCCACGAAGCCCCCAAAAGAGCTCCGAATTCGAGGAATCGGAAACCGTGACGATTGACCCGTTGCCTAGGAGTAGCTTACAAGACACGAGGTTATCATTCAGATAGCCGTATTTCCCTTGCAGTCTGCCCAGACCGGCCCCGAATGCGACGCCGATTACGCCTGTTGTTGGACAGGAGCCAACAGCTGCCAATGTGATTATTATCTCATTGCCTGGGGTTGTATTGGCTAGAGTTAAAGAATGAATATGACCCACTTACTCACTTCCATCCCGAGGCTATGCACGTATCGTGTGAAGTCATCCATGATCGTACCCCCGCCAACGGTGACCAGGCGCTGTTCGGCATTGAAAGTCATATGCTTTAGAGGGCGCATGTCGATCACGATGCCATTTCGAAGTCGCCTCATGCTCGTTGTGACGCAGTGATGCCCGGAGCGCGGGGCAAATGGAATTCCCTTCTCTCGCGCAAAATTAACGGTGCGGACGACGTCATCCTCGAATGCGGGACGCACGGCAAGCATATAGGTCTACGAGAAAGGGGAGAACAGTCAGCCGTTGATATATTGTCTGGTATATATATATGGCTATTAGGTTACTATACCGGACGACCGTACTCGGTGAATCGTAGATTGACGCTCTCAAACTCCTGGGACGGCGGTAGTGCAACGACGGCTCCTGGGGAGAGAAGAGAAGATAGCTCGGACTGAATGGAGTTTTGAAGAGAGCGTACGTCTTGATCATCTAGCGTTGAATCCATCATACTGGACGGCCACCAGCACTATGGCGTTAACCTTTTTTCTAGGAGAGGAGATGGGAAGATGTTGTTGACGCACGCAAGATTGGTAGTGAATACATGTATCTTTTAAGACTACTGGCGCGTCAGAACTCTTTCCCCGCCCGCCCTCTGCCTCGTCTGGCTGCATGCATTAATCGATGGGCTACCGCTGCAACCCGGAAGTTCGCGGTTTTCGATGCCACGAAGTTGACGGTAACAAACAGGGAATTCGAAAGAGGACAATATCCGCGGGATGCATGCCTAACTGTGGGGCGATGAAACAAGCTTACTTTGCGACGGGGGCGCCTAGGTGGCTTACAAGCCTTACTCTACGAAAGACCGATAGAGGGAGATGAAGCAATTGATTCAAGTCTGCATGAGTGCGCACCTCTAACACGTGCGGATGAGGCTTCTTGCTATTCGAAGGCTCGCGACCATTTGCTCTCCCATCTGTCTCAGATTCCTGTAAGAGATGGATGAGCCTTATTCGCCTGTCCATCATGCAGGATTGCTCGGGTAAATCAGCAGGATCCATTAGGTTCGTTTAAGGTTCGAGGCAGGATTGCTCGGGAAAAGCAACAGGATCCATTATGTCGGGTTCAATCGTTTAAGGTTCGGCTGCGGTCAGCCTCCGCTACAAAAAACTGGAAATTCTCTCTCCATGCTGGTAATTTTCAAAGATAATTTTCAATCGATGGTAATTTCAACCAGTGGGCTAGCTTCGCTTTAAGTGGGCCTACCAGTTAGATGCTTATCTTCTGAAGTCCCTGGGACCACTGAGACATCGAAAGCGCATCTATGCCATGAGATGCCATGATGAACCTCGATTCGCCCTTCGATACAGGCATCTCGCTTGACTGCCCATAACCGCCTAATGTCTGTAGGGGACTACGTGTAACGGACAGGCTGTTTCCCGAGTCTGTCTAGATACACAGCATAATACCAATGGAGGATTGATGTCCCCGTTTGAAGACTAGACACCGGAGCAGAAAGTGCAGCGCTGAGACCATTTCTGCATCGTTCGCTAGTGAATGGGCCCCAGGCAGCGTCCCAGAGGAGACGACCTGCGGCGCCTCGTCCGTCCTGAAAGATTACCATAGATTGAGATGGGTCTCGGCGTGCTCGGAGATATAAGTCCCGGCGAAATGAACTGATTGTAGGGTCGGAAATTCAGATCGGTACCTCAAATTCCAATTGATGCTGCGCGTTGATGGTTCCTGAAACGTAATTGGATCTTCGTCAGTTCCAATGTATGGGGAAATCTCCAACTTGAGTTGGCGAATATGTGATAAAACAATGGGACCTACAACTGTCAAAACAGCACCAATTGAACCTGGATATCGAGATCGGGAGGTACGAACCACCGCTTTCTGCCGTGTTCATTTCTGAGGGATCTCGACACATTCTGTATCAGTATCGGTGGATGGGTCTGTGGGGGATGAAGTAAAAAAGGTATAAATACTTTGCTAGAGGGTGCACCTTATAACGCATTACAGAAGAAGTTCCAGTCTGAACAACCATAGTAGAGCCATCTCGTTTCATACTACTCTTTTTTTTACCTACCACCCAGCCGGCCTGCCAGCCTCCCTGTGACCGTCAAAATGCCGGGCAAGCTCGTAGACACGTCCCCAACGACCCCGACCATGCCCATAGCCATCATCGGCCTCGCCCTTCGTGGGCCAGGTGGCGGTTCAAACTCGGAACGCTTCTGGCAGATGTTGACGGCTGGCCATTCGGCGCGGTGCGAAGTCCCCAAGGACCGATACAATGTCGACGGCTTCTACCACCCAGACTCCGACCGACTGGGCAGCATCCAGCAACGACATGCTCATTTCATGAAGACGGACTTCAAGGCATTTGACGCGCCGTTCTTTTCTATCACGCCCAAGGAAGCCAAGGCCATGGATCCTACTCATCGCATGTTGCTGGAAGTTACATATGAGGGATTTGAGAATGGTTAGTTCCGCATATTCTTCCGTGGTCTATCAGACGGCATGCCACGGAGGGTCGGGGATATATCGGTATACTGACGTGCGGTTGGTGGTTAGCCGGCTTGACATTGGACGCGGTGAAGGGTTCCAAGACCTCGTGTTATATTGGCACCTTTACCGGAGACTTTGAAGAGTTACAGGTGAGAGACAATGAGGGGCCGAGTATGTATCATGCCACGGGACTATCATCGTCGCTGGCGTCCAATCGGCTGTCGTGGTTCTACGATTTGAAAGGACCCAGTATGACGATCGATACCGCCTGTTCGTCCAGTTTGACAGCGTTCCATCTGGCCTGTCAGAGCTTGAGAACCGGGGAGGCGACTATGGTGAGCGACTTGTACAGATCGTTGTTGGGGGTTGAGAATACACCCGCTGACTTCTTACGTAGAGCGTGGTCGGCGGTGCAAATCTCATGTTCGGCCCTGACATGAGCATCCTGCTCGGCGCGGCGAAGATCCTCTCGGCGGATGGCAAGTCCCAAATGTGGGATGCGAAAGCAAACGGCTTCTCCCGAGGAGAAGGAATTGGCGTCATGATCCTCAAACCTCTGGACGCCGCGCTGAGGGACGGTGATACGGTCCGAGCGGTGGTGCTCGCATCTGCTGCCAACCAAGACGGCCGGACGCCTGGGATTAGCCTGCCGAATGCCGACGCCCAGGAGGAGCTGATCCGGACCGCATATGCTCAGGCCGGGGTCGATCCGGCAGAAACGGGCTATGTGGAGGCTCACGGAACGGGCACTCAGGCGGGCGATCCGCTGGAGGCCCGCGCGATCATCAACAGCATTGGATCTGGGCGCACATCCGATCTCTATGTTGGGTCGGTGAAGACCAACATCGGCCACCTGGAGGGCGCGGCGGGTGTGGCGGGCGTCATCAAGGCAGCCCTGGTGGTGGAGCGAGGGTTGATTCCTCAAAACCTTTGGTATGGCCATGGTCCCGCGCAACGCACCGTTTTCCTGGGGGGAGTTGGCATTGACACGTGACATACTAGGTTCGAGACGCTGAATCCCCAGATCTCTCTCCCGGATCGGGTGAAGATCCCCCAGCAGCTGACGGAATGGCCATCGGAGGGTCCTCGACGAGCAAGCATCAATTCCTTCGGGTTCGGTGGTGCCAATGCCCATGTCATTCTCGAGGATGCAGCCCATTACCTCAGCCGACAGGGACTGAATGGCAGACACACGACGACGCTTCTTCCTCGAGCCTCCAATGGAACCACTAATGGGCAGGCCAAGGGCCATATGACGGAGAATGTGAATGGAGGCTTCAGCAAGCAGTCCAATGGTGACCTTGGGGTGAACCTGGCGGACGCAAAACCCAGCCTCTTCGTCATTTCAGCCCAAGACCAGGATGGAGTCCAGCGCTCGGTGAAACAGCTACAAGAATACCTCGAAGAGAAGCGCGACGAGAAAGATCCCCGCTTTATCTCAAACCTCGCCTACACTCTGGCCTCTCACCGGTCGATAATGCCTTGGAAGACATACGCGATCGCGTCCGATGCAATTGCCCTCAACGACGCACTCGGGGAAGTACCCGGCGCAGTGCGATCGTCGGACTCCCAGACTCCCACAGCTGCGTTCATCTTCACCGGCCAAGGTGCGCAGTGGTTTGCCATGGGTAAAGACCTGGTTACATTTGATGTTTACAAGGACAGCCTGGCCGACGCAGAGCGTATCTTGCAATCGCTCGGCTGCGAGTGGAGATTGCGGGAAGAATTGAACAAGACCAAGGAGACGTCCCGCCTGCACCTAGCCGAGCTCAGTCAGCCTGTGTGCACCGTTCTCCAGGTGGCGCTCGTTGACCTCTTACGATACTGGGATGTGCGCCCATCGGCAGTGGTCGGACATTCCAGTGGTGAGATCGCAGCAGCATATTGCATCGGAGCGATCTCAAAGGAGACAGCAATCCGGATTGCCTGGCTACGAGGGAAATATGCCACGTCCGTCGCGCAGGCGAGGGATCTCGATGGCACCATGATGGCAGTCAACGCTGATGGAGAGTCAATTCGTTCCGAACTCACGGGCCTCACCGGGACAGCCGTAGTATCGTGCCTCAATAGTCCCAACGCCTGCACTGTCTCTGGAGATGTGAAAACACTGCAGGCACTAGAAGAGACTCTGAAGGTGAAGGGGATTGTGGCCAAGAGGCTGGAGGTGCAGGTCGCCTACCATTCCCCCCACATGAACCTCATCCGGCAAGAGTACGAGGCCGCGTTGAGGGACGGATGGATGAATCAGAGCGGCGCCGAAGAACTAAGCATAGCAATGTTCTCGTCCGTAACAGGCTGCCTGATCACGCGTGCAGAACTGGATCCATCATACTGGGGAGAGAATCTCGTGTCGCCGGTGAACTTCGTTGGAGCCGTTGGGTCGCTGCTCAACCATTCTACAGACACAAAGCGGCAACACGACCGCACGGCATTTGCCAGCATCTTCATTGAGGTTGGCCCACACTCTGCGCTGAGATCCTACCTCCTGGATATCTTCAAGGCCCAGGACAGGTTTGTCAATCTCTCCTACGTCAACCTCCTCCGCCGCAACTACCCAGGTACTCGCACCATCCTGGATGCCATGGGCCAGCTCCACGTCAAGGGATTCCCTTTCAACCTGAATAAGGTGAATCGTGTCAGTCCCAAGGCACAGATGCTGGTAGACCTTCCCCCGTACCCATTCAACCACTCGCTCACGTTCTGGGAGGAGTCCTACCTCAGCCGCGACTACCGTCTGCGTGAACATGCTCGGAAGGACTTGCTCGGTTATCGCGTCCCAGGAACCTCGGAACCAACTTGGAGAAACTTTCTGCGCTGTTCAGAGAATCCGTGGATCCGCGAGCACCGGGTTCAAGGCAATATCCTCTACCCTGGGGCTGGAATGGTCGTCATGGCCATCGAGGCAGCTCACGAGCTCGCCGACCCGAACGACAAGATCGTTGGGTATGAGCTGCGCGATGTTTCCATTGTAGCCGCGCTTCGTGTTCCGGACGATGACAAAGGCGTTGAAACCATGGTGCAGTTTCATCCTCGCCGGACAGGGACCAAGGCGGAGCCATCGTCGACCCTGAACGAATTTACAGTCTCAACTCCTTCCGAGGACGGAAAGACATGGACAATCCACTGCAGAGGATTGATTTCTGTGACATACCTTTCTCAATTAACTCCCGCTATGCGGCGAGAGCTGGAGCTGGAGGACAAACGATACCGCACATCCTTCCAGGCAGCGAAGAAGCAATGCTCCCGACCCGCGAGAAGCTTCCTTTACGACAACGTCGAGACAATCGGCATGAAGTATGGCAAGGTTTTTCGCAATATCACCGACCTCTATGCAGGTGATCAGACCAGCTACGGAGTAATCACAATCCCCGACACCAAGGCCAGCATGCCGCAGAACTTTGAGTACCCCTGCATCATTCACCCCGTCACGTTGGACTCCATCCTACACCTACTATTCCCCTCCATCGCGGGCTCAGAGCAGTCTCTCCAGGAAGCTGTCGTCCCGTTCTCGTTCGACCGGATCTTTGTTAACGCTGATATTCCATCTGCACCTGGAACAGAACTCTACGGGTACACCGCTGCCCAGAAGACGAGCTACACGACCTGGATGAGCACTATCGCTGTGTCAACGGAGGGATGGTCCACACCACTGATTCTGATTGAAGGCCTGGGCCTGGCGTCTCTCGGCGCAAGTGAAACTGCTCAAGGTCCGTCGGAAACTAGGGCAGGGTGCTTTGACATGATCTGGCACGAGGACCCGGAGTTCCTGGCCCCTACACTTGTGAAGGATTTGATCTACAAACGAACCACTCCCAACAACGACGACGAGTCTGTTTTGGACAAGTTAGAGTTTGTCTGTCTCGTTTACATTCACCACATCCTGGACTGGTTCCAATCTAAGAGGGGAGTGGATTTCGTCCCCCAGTCAGGTTTCTTCAGACTCTACTATGAATGGATGCAGGATATCATCGACCAATTCCCCCCATTGCCCACCCCTGCCGCCAGTGTAAACGCAGCAATCCAGGAGGCACGAGCTAGCTGCATTCTGTCCAAGTCGGGGGATATCACAGTGCAGATGGTGGACCGCATCGGACAGAATTTGGAAAGGATCTTCGCGCACGAGATTGAGCCGTTGCAGGTGATGCTCGAAGGCGACCTCCTTTACGATTTTTAGTAAGTCATTCCCCACTGAGTGCTGTACAGGTTGAGCTCTAACCCAGATTGCCAACAGCCGTGGGGCTTTCGGAACGAGCTTTAACACCAACGTCGCCGAGTACATCGGTCTGATCGCGGACAAATCCCCCGGTCTTCGAATCCTAGAGATCGGTGCCGGAACCGGGGGTACCACCTATCATGTCCTCGAAAGACTGCGAAATCCCGATGGGACAAGCAAGGCGCGAAACTATACCTTCACCGACATTAGTACTGGTTTCCTGGCCAAAGCCGCGGAACGGTTCTCCGCGGACGCAGCAATCCTAGAATTCTCGGCGCTGAATATTGAAGAGGATCCCCTGGCGCAGGGGTTTCAGACCGAGTCGTTTGACCTGATCGTGTGTGCAAATGTCCTGCACGCCACGCGGTCGATACAGGAGACTTTGGCCCACTGCCGCTGGCTTCTAAAGCCGGAAGGGAAGCTTGTACTATCCGAGGTAACGATCAAGCGGATTTTCTCAGGATTCATCATGGGACCGTTGCCGGGGTGGTGGCTCGGGGAGGACGATGGCCGCAAGGGCGGTCCTCTTCTCAATGTCGAGGAGTGGGATCTGGCCTTGAAACAGGCGGATTTCTCCGGCGTTGATCTGGATGTTCGAGGAGACTGTGACACCTCTTTGGAACCAGTTTCTTTGCTCGTCTCAACAAAGACATCTGGCCGGCCTAAGTCATCGCAGGCAATTGCGATTGTCAAGTCCGCTGGGGACCCCTCGAACAAGCTCGCAGCACATATTGAGACCGCTTTTCAGGACCTCAAATCGGAGGTTTCCGTTTTCGATTGGACTTCGGTAACTGAGTCTGATATCAAAGGCAAATACTGTGTATGCCTGTCCGAGTGGGCGAAGCCTCTGTTAGCAACGATCAGCGACGAAGACTGGAACAAGTTCCGTACGTTAGTCTCGACGGCCAGTGGCGCACTGTGGGTGACGGGTGGAGCGGCAATGGAGTGTTCTCACCCACATGGTAGTTTGATGGTTGGGTTGTCTCGCGCAATCCGCAACGAGCACTCAAACTGCTTGCTCGCAACCTTGGATATCGACCCACCGGACTCTGTGGTTGATCTTGCAACTTCTGCCTTGACGATTCGAAATGCCGCCGTCCGCCATAGTTACGGTGATTTGGCTGACCATGAGTTTGCTGCACGTGGGCAGACCGTCTACATCCCTCGTGTGGAAAGGGCACCTCACCTGGACTCTCGCTTACGGCTGTACCAGTCCAAGGGTGAGCCCGAAGAGATCAACTTCGTCACATGCCAGCGCCCGTTGAAGCTGACCATCAAAACCCCTGGTCTTCTGGATTCATTCTTGTTCGAGGAAGACATGGAGTATTATGAGGCTCTACCCGAGGACTGGGTGGAGGTCCAGGTGAAGGCCGTGGGACTGAATTTCAAAGATGTGCTGGTCGCTATGGGCAACCTGAACGAGAACAAGCTTGGCGTCGATGTCAGCGGAGTAGTGACGCGCGTGGGATCCGCAGTGTCCGGTGTCAGCGTTGGCGATCGTGTCATGACATCTTCGTGCAACACGTTTGCGACATTCGTCCGGTTCCCCATGCAGGGTGTCATTCCTATCCCAGACGATATGAGCTTCGAAGATGCCGCTTCCATGCCCCTGATCTTCCTGACGGCTTACTATGCCCTAGTTACCGTCGGTGGACTGCAGCCAGGCGAGACGATCTTGATCCATGCTGCTGCTGGTGGTGTCGGGCAAGCCGCAATTGCCGTCGCCCAGCACATCGGAGCTGAAATCTACGCTACAGTTGGCTCCCCAGAGAAAAGACAGCTCCTCATCGACCAGTATTGTATTCCAGATGACAACATCTTCAGCAGTCGTGATACGAGCTTTGCAAAAGGGGTTATGAGAGCGACAAATGGATTGGGCGTTGGTCAGTATAGTCATCATAATATTTGCTTGGGGGAAAAATCGACACTAACCGGAATTGACGGATAGATGTCATCCTGAATTCTTTAGCCGGCGAGGCACTTCGCCTCTCCTGGCACTGTCTTGCCAAGTTCGGGCGTTTCTTGGAAATTGGTAGGTGATGATGGTTCGTTCTACAACGCCAGAGTGGGGTCTGACTGTAACACAGGGAAAGCGGATCTCTTTGCAAACACAGGGCTAGACATGTTGCCTTTCCTCGAGGTGAGATCTCCTTTATATCCACGGATTTAGACCCTTCCGCTCACACGATGACAGAACAAGAGCTACT
The DNA here is from genome assembly GCA_024706585.1 of Penicillium simplicissimum. Classification (NCBI taxonomy): domain Eukaryota; kingdom Fungi; phylum Ascomycota; class Eurotiomycetes; order Eurotiales; family Aspergillaceae; genus Penicillium; species Penicillium simplicissimum. The sequence goes on from JAMZTW010000044.1 coordinate 70,151, forward strand.
GTGGTGTCAACCTGATCGACTTCGAGAACAATCCCACACCTCGTGCCGTCGCTCTCTTCCAGAGTGTCGCCGAGCTGATCAAGGATCGTGTCATCAAGCCGGTGAAGCCGGTCCAACTCTTTTCGTTCTCGTAACTCGCCCCCTTCTCACCAATGGTATTCCTGTCTTGAAATGATAGCTAATGCTTCATGTGCAGTGAAATTGAAAAGGCCTTCCGTTACATGCAAACCGGCAAACACATGGGCAAAATCGTGGTGCGTGTCGATGAAAATGACCTCATCCCTGCCATCCCGCTCGTACCAGAAGCACAGATCACCCCTGAAGCCACATATGTCCTCGCCGGCGGTCTCGGCGGTATCTGCCGGGAGATCAGTCGCTGGTTAGCGGAGAAGGGTGCGAAGCATCTCGTTTTCCTTTCCCGGTCTGCAGCGACGGGTAACGCAAATACGGCATTTATTAAGAATCTTCGTGAGACGTATGGAGTGAACGCGATTGCGTTTGATTGCGATGTAGCAGATCGGGCTTCCCTGGAGCGTGCTCTTGATGGGTGTAAGGAGCAAGGTCTCCCACCAGTGCGTGGTTGTGTGACAGGAGCAATGGTGCTCAGGGTAAGTCTACTTGCTTTGCGTTTGACTGTATCCTTCCCCAAACATTGACTCGAATGCACATAGGATACCCTTTTTGACGGCATGACCATCGAACACCTCCGCACGACCGTTGGACCCAAAGTACACGGAACGTGGAATTTGCACGACATGCTTCCCAAGGACCTGGATTTCTTCGTCATGCTAAGTTCACTGGCTGGTGTTATGGGTTCGTACACTCTCCCTTCCCCGGCCCTCCCACTAAAACAACACTCTAATCATTGGTATAGGTCATCGCGGTCAAGGCAACTACGGCGCGGGTAATATTTTCCAAGACTACTTCGCCAGTTTCCGGCGCAGTCAAGGCTTACGTGCGATGACGATCGATATTGGGTACCTCCTCAGTGTTGGGTTTGTCGCGGAACATGACGAATACGTGGACCATGTCAAGAGTATGGGTCTGAAAGTAATGCAAAACAGCGACCTCCATGCCCTCATGTCCATCGCCATGGAGGGCACCCCTGCGCATCCCGCACAAGTGATGTGCGGACTTCCAACGAACGAGTATTCTGAGTCATGGTACTGGATCCAAGACGGGAAATTTGCCTCGCTGCTGAATACTGCTCAGGGCAGCAATACCGCAATGGGGTCATCGATCTCGGTGGGCGTAGAACTCGCCCGTATGACAGATATGACAGCCGCCGTGGATCTTATTTGTGAGAGTTTGGTGGAGAAGCTGGCGAAGCTTATGATGGTACCGATGATGGACAGTAAGTTCGCTCTGTTTAATGTTGCTTGCAACTCCATTATGTTCATGACTAAAGAGGTGACTTATTTACATAGTTGACCCCGGAAAACCACTGAGTGCATACGGTGTTGACAGTCTAGTTGCCGTGGAGGTGAGGAATTGGATCGCCAAGGAGATTCAGGTAGAGTTGAGCGTGTTTGATATTATGGCTCTTGTGCCAATGAGGCAGCTCGCTGCGGATCTAGCGGCGAAGAGCAGGCTGCTATCACGGGAGGAGACCATGTAGTTATTGAGCGGAAGGCTTCACGGGCCACGATGGTGCGTGGTACGTTTGCTTCGTTGGAGGTTGTGGGACAAATTGGATCAGGTACTCACTGGACATTGCCACCAGCTTTTTTTAATATCCGTGATAATCTCCTACCCACAACCTTAGGATTTGATAACCTACGGCGAATTTCAGATAGATTGTACTTTTGGATCTGATTATCGCAATAGAAAGCAGCATCCTTAAGTTACGTAAGGCAGCGTTCTAACTATCTATTCTGATTCACACCCGATAATCAAAGCATATTACCGTGGGTACGTGGGTTAATTTCCTAGTAAGTATTCACTAGCCCCATATAATGAGTTGTGCTGGTAGATTCAACGATTATGATGATTTCGATAACGTATAATTCTCATTCCTATGTGAGGAGGGTACTGGCTTCCTGTTATGTTGACATATTAGATAACTAACAGTAGTTAGTTAGTTAACTATCATGAGACCACATATTAGTCATGACGTCACAAACACTGAACTCTGAACCAGTCATGGTTATAGCCCACGGAAAAGCTTTGATGAGTTCATCAGCACAACACGACCATATTCCTGTTGCTTCCCTGCCCGCTCGTCTGTCACTGAAATTCATTTTCCTGCAGACATCGGTGTTAGTAAATTCCACCCGTGGTATAATCTTATCTATTATTACCTGACAGATTTTTTTGGGAAAGTATATTTTTCCCCATAATTTCTATCCAGTAATATGCACTACTAACGTCAGGCCGCCTCGCGCACATCCAGGACTAAATATGAACCTCACCAAGAGAAGAAGACACTTCCCATCTTGGCTTGATCATTTCAATTCTCAGGATCTAAAGGTTTTATTTCGATGTTGGGCCGCCACGTGGGTAGCCTCATTACTCATGTTCATCGGTCCTACGCTACACACGATTGGAACGGAGACATTTTTTACCTGCATTGTACTCTTCATTCTTCCCCCCTCCGGTATTCTGCTAGTCTTCATTCTTGGGCAAATGACTCTTCTTCTGGGTATGAGTCTTGCTTGGGCATGGGGAGTTATTGTCATGAAGGCAGCCCTAGCAGCTCGACCAGCATCAGAGACGCAGGCTCAAATGGCCGCACTGCAACAACAGGCGGCTAATCAGGCCAATGCCTCTGGCCAGAGTATTGCTAGCGAAATGCAAGTGCTTGTCTTGAACGGGTTTATGCTGGATGCTCGAGTGACTACTGTCTTTTTTGTCCTGATATGTCTCTTTATCTACCTCATGGTAAGCTGATTGTGGTCTCCTGCGCTGTTCTTGACAATTTACTGAATGCTTGATTTATTAGGCCCGGGTGCGAGCAAGCAATTCGAAACTTGTCTTACTTCAAATCTACGCCACCATTATCTCAGATCTTTTTCTCACACTTGGCCCATCTCAGCCTTCTTTCAATGGAACCCTCCCCATCCCCCTGATCAAACCAGCAGCCATTGGTGTCGGGCTTGGTGTTGCTGCGTTCATACTGTTCTTTCCTCAATCAACTGCGCACAACTTCTTTACTGAATTTCAAGGCCTAACAGACCTTATCAAGCAGCCAGTGATATTTACTATATCTAGCCTAGGGACAAATTCGGAAGAGCTGGATGTTCCGGTTCTACAGAAGGTGAAAGGAAAAATTGTCGCAGCACACAAAACAATGGAACTCGCGATTGCTTTCCTACCGCTGGACTGCTCGATAGGTCGCTGGAACGCCGATGATATCAAAACTCTGAGATATCCAATACGTCAAATCGTAACGTCGAGTCTATCACTGCTTGAATATCATAATGCACAGCTCATGGGTCGAAAGAAATTGAAGGATTTCCCGGTCATTTCTGCGACAGAAGGCACACAAGACTATGCAAAAGAGCGGGAACCATGCGAAATCGGTCGCTTTCAGTGGGTGCAATCCGCACAGTTCGTTCAGGCACTGCAGAGTCCTGAGAGTGAAATCCTTCGGTCCGAGGCCATTGAGGCGCTGCGACAGTCCACGGCAGATATTCTCCCTGCCTGCCTGGGTGCAATTACCGCCATATCGGAGTTTGTACGTTCACAAGTGTCGGGAGGATGGATTGCTCGCGCTTCAGATGATGATCATGACCAGATTCTCTTCCAATGCCAGAAATCACTTGAGGCACTTAGGTCCAATCGTTCTGCATTCACGACTGAAACTGCGGAGCGATTGCTTCAATTATACAAAGACTTGTTTGACGAGACTGGTCATTTGCGGGCTTTCAGCCACCTTGGCATACATCCCTTTCGAGGCGTCATGTTTGGGATGGTTCTTGAGGCACAGATAGTGCTTATGACTGATGCTCTGGAGAAACTCCTGGAACAAATCATCCGGCTATGCCAGAGACGGACGAAAAGTCGACTTTGGTTTCCCAGTGGAATCAGATATGCAGCAGCGTGGACTTTCAACGGGAATGTTGCAGCTCCAGTTCCAGGCCAATCGAATGTTGTGGATCCCGACCTTATGGATAAGCAAGCAAATGGATCCCAGAAACTTCTCCGAATCAGCCATGGCCATAGCGTCAGACGGCGGAACGGACTAGCTAGGTTTATAATTGCCACACAGGAGTGGCTGTTCAACTCTGATGGTTTATACGCCCTGAGAATGCTCGTACTTACAGTTGCCCTGGCGATTCCTGCAGCTATACCGTCCAGCGCAGGTTTCTATTACCGCGAGAAGTGTATTTGGGGCCTCATAATGGGCCGAACGACTCTGTTGGTCTATATGGCAAACTTTACCTTCTCCATGATTAGTGGGGCTACTGGGACGGTGGTTGGAGGTTTGCTCGGCTTGCTCGTCTGGTACGTTGGTTCTGCTAATGGACCAGGAAATCCGTACGGACTAGCTGCCATTTCGGCGCCTGTTCTAGCCGCTCTCATTTGGGGACGTTTGTTCTTTGATCCTGGTCTTTTACCAGCCACGATAATGGGCGCAGCAACATGCATCCTCATTGTCGGATACAGCTTTGATGACACGTAAGCAAGAGAATCCCACTTTGCAGCTTCCAACTGGGCACTGATATTACTTGACAAGGCATATTGCGCAATATGGCAACCCCGGATTCGGGTATAACGTCTTCTGGCACCGTCTTGTCCTCGTATTGATCGGCTTTGCAGCTGCTCTCATCGTTCAAGTATTGCCTTTTCCACCATCTGCAGCAAACTACATATCGGCGACTCTATCCAATACGCTTCACACCCTTTCTGACCACTACGCGCTTGTACTCTCCTGCTGGAACCAATCAGACAGCAATGTCGGTTTAGTTGCAGAACAAGTTTCGATCGATGTCGATCAACTGCTCGCCTCGCTGGAGGGCTCCATTTCGCTCCTAAACCTTGAATTCTCCGGCTCGCCATTCGACAGACAGAGCCTAGCCGACATGAATTACATGTGTCAAGAGATGAACTGGGGCCTCGGGCGATTACTTTCACTCTCCGTTTCATTACCCGTAGAGCTTCAGGACCGGCTTGCACACGTTTGCGGCATCCTTGACCACCGCAACATCGGGGACATAATGACTGTACTGAGCATGGCTCAGCAAGCACTCAAAACCGACGATGCTCTGCCCGAGGTGCTTCCAATTCCATTATTGAACCGATGCCATGAGTACTGGCGGAATACTGGTCTGGAACTATTACAGTACAAAGATCTGATTCGGGACAAAGATTATCGGAAGTTTTGTGTGGCAGTGAGCTCTTATTTAAAGTTCCTGTCTGCAATTGATGATCTTGTGCTTGTAATCAAGGGCAAGGTAGGGGAGTGCCATATTATAAGCAAGGAGTTACCAGAGGGCTTCTTGAGGTCCGATCAGAATATGGAGAATGGGTGAAGCGGTGGACTTTTCAATCTGAGAGTCCTTCACCTTGCGATGCGATTGACTTTCCCGCTAAAGCGAAATCAAACAGATATCAATTTTCATACAGGGAGAATGTTAAGAATCTGGAAAGCTGTGTGATAGGAACGGCAAGTATCCAGTTCCACTCCAATGCTCTTTGTTAAAATGTATTGGAACATAAGACTTAGATGAGCGCTAAGCGCCTGAATTGGTACCATATCAAGCAGGTATTTCCAAAGAAAAAGAAGATAGGTACCGCGCGAGCCTTCTCGGAATTTTTGATGTGGTGGACTCGCCCATGAGAGGAAGCTTATTATCCTGGGTACTCCGTACTGGTTTAGTGACTGAAACAGTTGTGTGTGTTGGAAGTCCGTCACCTAATAGGAAAACGGTGTGTCTCCGCCTTCTCCGCGAAATCCATACCGTAGTTTTCGGGAGATGATAGTCATGATGTCACGGGGCCGTTGTCATACTAGTATGACATCAGGGCACTGTACATGTTACTCGAGCCATCGAGATCTACTCCTGGAACGCCTAGTTATAACCTAGGCCAATGTCTAGAAATATTAGCTCGGATGCTGTCTCAGGCAGCTAACAGTAGTCGCATCATATAATCTTGGACTATTATTAAATCAGACGATCGGACCGCTGGTCGTCCCCTGTATCAGCAGTCTCCTCCATGGCACGGGCAATCACCGAAGGATACAATGGCCGGATTATCAGATCATCATGGAGATGCCGCAATGTCGACCACCGAACATAGGACAAAAATGAGGCAAGTCAGCACAAGTCTCATTTTTAAAATCTATCTCTCTTTCTGACAGATGGCAGTCACTGGTGCGATGTCCCGAGGGGGTTTCCTGTTCTTGCGGTATTACAAATATGCTCTATCGACCTAAGTTGACACGTTGCTGATGACTTGGGAGGGTGCCTTTTGTTGTATGGCTATAATGTTCAACATCTGCGCGGTAGCAAATGGATGGCAGCAGAGCGTTTCAGCTAACGGGTCAACAACTGAGCTTCCCACACCCAGCTGGTAAGGGTACCTCGCCCCTAGTTCCCCGTTCTATCTGAAACTTAACATGTTTTCAGGGTCACCGGCCTTAAAGCAACCTCATTGGGTCTATCTACATTGGCTTATTTGATACACCTACTCATCATGACTCTCCACGTTGACTCAATTATGGGGTTCATGGTAATGATGGTCGGTTGGCTCGCCTCGGCTATTATCCTGTTCAGCCTTATCGGTGTCGAGGTCCGACAGCATCAGCCAGCCCAGGGTGACCAAACTATTCTATATACTGGAAACTTTTTCGCTGGAGTCATATCCGCTGGCCTTTATGTTCTGATAGCAGTCCTGGTCTCGATCCACATGGTCTGCGTGAAAAAGTCCCCGTTCGGTGCAGCAGAAAGGCGAAAGATCGAATGTACAAGCATCGTGTTCCGGGCCACCACTTTTACCATTCTGCTTCTCGGTGGAGCTGCTATCTACAGCACCATTGAAGGCTGGTCGTTGATGGATGCTCTCTATTTTACTGATTACACCCTCCTGACAATCGGGCTTGGAAATCTAGCCCCCCAGACTCATCTAGGGCGCAGTCTGCTATTTCCTTATGCCGCTTTAGGCATCACCAGTTTAGGCTTTGTCATCACCGCTGTAGCATCTTACACGGATCAGATGAGGGAGTTGACGCTCAAGCGCAAAATCGAAGCAACTCGAAGCGAGGTCGATAATCCAGATTCGCTGGGGAATACAGCCAATGGATTCCCACCAGCTGAAGGAGACCAATCACAAATCGATTCGGTCAGACGCTGTACTCTCAAAAGGGAAGAGATCCTCCGAATACGCCACGTTAAGTCTCATTTCTATCGCAGAAGGAAATGGATCGAGGTCGGGTTGTTCGTTGCTGCATGGTTCGTCCTGTGGTTTGTCAGTGCGGGCGTTTTTTCCCGCTCTGAGAAGCAAGATCATTGGACATATTTCGTGGGTCTCTATTTCACCTACACATCCCTCACCACGATCGGGTACGGGGATTATTTCCCCACGAGCAATTTCGGCAAGGTGTTCTTCGTTTTCTGGTCATTGCTGGCCATTCCAATCTTAACAAATCTGGTCACGGCTTTTGGGAGAGTGCTTCACGTATGGCTGCTTTCCTGCTCTGGCTGGATATGGCAGCATGTGCTTCGTAGAGGGCGCCCGGGGGACCATAATGACAATGAGCATGTTTGCCAGTCCGTGGATACCCCGGGCTGGACTTCGACCGACAGATCACCGAACCTGGATCTAATAGATTCTGGTCCCAATACTGAGAGTCAGCCCCATCTCTATCTAGAGACCGGGCCAGGCTCATTGTGTGCGCAGGATAATGAGAAACGAAGAGATTTGGGCGGGGACGAGCAACACCGGACTAGATACCGGGGGGCTTCAATACGCTATTGGCTCTTGCTCTTGGAAGAGATCCAAATTCTCATTTCTATGATGAGCGATGAGTCCTCCGAACATCAGGAAAAGCTCTGTTGTGTGTGGTCAAGGATTATCCCTCTGTTTCAGGCCGAAGGCGGCGCCGATTGCCTGTCTGAACTCACGCCACTGTTCGCATCTGTGGAGTCTGAACATATGGCGATGGGGATGTCGGAAGACTCCAAGGATGAATCGTTGAAGAGGAATTCTGAGATCTCATGGATGCTAAAGCTGTTGGTGGAGAAGCTGTCCTCAGACTTGCGGAAAGAGCTTTCGGAGAGGAAAGGCTGAGCATATATTTGTGAGGTTCAAATCAAGTCTCCACGCAAATTCGGACGTGCGGATCGAGCCCATTCACGATGTATATGGCAGACAGTAGCTTCTCCGAGGGTTTATGGCTGCAAGTGTCTCAGGCGGGCCCAACTAGGTAAAACCATGTGGAATTTTTGCGCTGGGGTAACAATTCCACCAGCAGGAGGGTCCTAGCCCGGGGCAATGTTACCTTGAGAATTCTGATTCCCTTAAAGGCCTAACCCTGAAGTATTTACCAGTGGATATTTCATTACAAGAGGATATTTTATGCGGAAAAATCGCGCATAACTAGACTCTCCTGTCCGGGAAGACCTTCCTTAAAGCACTATCAACTGTTCAATTTATCATAGAAAAAAGTCCACTGCCAACTCTCAGTCTCTCACCATTCGGCAATCTCCTAGATACATAGGCTCTTCTGCAGTTGTGCTCGCCTGGCTTCCTATATTGACCCAGTGGCTATGTCAAAGGCATATTTACTAAGACATAGGTCCAGGCTTTAGCGGATTAGCAGGACCTCTCTGGATCATATATCTATCTTTTCAAAGATCATAAGTATTGTAGTAGTGATTTGGTTGCAGTCTTGGCGATCAGGGATCCTGGACAGAATGACAAGTGGTATAAGCGAGCCAAGAGGCAACTTGGAGAAACAGCATTTTGGTATAGATTCAGCAACTACCGTGCCCAGCCCGATATCACTATCCTGCAATATATACTAACAAATCTAAACATAATTAGCTTCAAAGTGTTCACAAACCGTGACCAAAAAGGGTAATTAGGCCTTCTGACAATTTCTTTTGACAAATATTCAGTCAACAAATAAAGTCATACGGTAGCGAGGGGAGAACATCGTACGAAGCGCGCAGTATCTCATGATGCACAGTAAGCTTCAATGATCTTCCAGCCTTTGAGCATACTCACACGGTGAACTGTCTTTGGATGAAGGCCCGCAAATAGGCCTTTAGAGTCGGTTAGTTCCTTGATGTTATTTCCCACTATGTCCGAGGCTGGTGGGATCAAAACTCAAATAGCAATCTATTGATGTGGAGGACTAATAATTACTACCACATACAAGCAGAAACAACGTCAAGGTAGATCATGAATCACTTGCCCGTTCATGTACCTTTCTTAATCTCACGGGTTGATACTATTTTGCTTTTTCTTTTCCTGCTTCAGCTTCCTTAGCTTCGTTGATGATGTACATCTAATCTGCTCTCGCCCGTAAGAAAAGACGACGACTACGTATAAAAGGCAGAAGCACTAAAAAGGTTAGCGGAAAAAATTTAGCTTCAAGCATGCAAGGAAGCTGGAGGAAAGCAAGAAGACGGAGGGCCTAAGTAGGCCTGAACGCTAAGTGTACATACTAGGGGATCAGCACCTTGCTATTATGGAAAGCTATCCTTGTTATAGCACATTCATAAGAGGATTCTTCCCGATTACGTCCCACGTGCTCTAAAATATGAATACAAGAAAGATCCATCGGGGCCAGAGAAATTGTCTATGAACGATCGGTTGACGAAAATTCCACCCACATTATATCAATCGCACGCCGGACAAACGACCTTAGTGATAGTGGTAGTGAGAGTCTTGACGCGTGAACCAGAAGCATCAGTCACCTGCGGTGGCACTGCGGTGATCATCGATGAAGCGTCGTGTGCATCTCCTTGGTTGGCCACTGACGGAGTCGGGGTGGGGATCGTGTCCAAGGTCACAGGGTGGGAATAGTCTGAGCACCAACCAATAGTCTTAGGCACAGTTCCGGGCTTCACATTTGGAGAGGTGGTGGCGGTGCTGGATGAGGAAGAAGGATGGACGTGGGAGGAATGATGGACGTGAGAGGAATGATGATGGAAATGACGGGAGCTGGGGCCGGTAGGGCTCACCGTGACATAAACGGTCGACGCCGCAGCGCTGGGGCAGGTGGAGGCCGTCGACGAGGGAGTCGAGTCGACACAGGCGGTGCCTTCAACGGGGTTGGCCACAGTGAACTTGTCCCCTTGGGCGTAGATGATGTAGACGTTGGTGCCGTTGATACCGCTGATCTGGTAGCCCCATTCGGGGTTGGTGTCACAGGGGATCTGGACGGAGTGCGAAAGATCCGAGGTCGGAACGTTCAACGCCAGTGGAACGTAAGATGGAGGCCAGGACACAAAGTTCCAGAGGTAAAGACTGAAGTTGGTAGGATCGGTATCAACGCTCGTCCACTCGACGTTGATGGTGGAGCCGGCGGCGTAGGTCGAGTTGGCCGCCGGACTGGTGATCTGGATGGCGCTTGCCAGCGAGGCGAGCGCGACGATCAAAGAAATCACGGAGCGCATCATTCTCAAATTAATTGCTTGACTCTTTTTATTTGGATGACAAGAGAGAGTGACACAAAAACGAATGTCGGCTGAACAGAACTTTCTAACGAGTGACTGGTGGTAAGGCAAACCACGTTGTGGGAACAAAAAGAATGACTGCCCAGGAGGGGAAGAACAGAAGCTTCGCCGTTGGGCATGTCAGAAAACGGGGCTCCCGAGGATCAAGTAGGAGCCAGATTTGGTGGAAATGCGCTAGTTAACTACCACCTCGGAAATGAGCCATTTCGTTAGCCTCAGGGTCGGGTTCCTGGCGTATGCCTCTTTGGGATAGTTCGATGATCCGGAGCGATGGAGCGATCCTGTTACGCGAGATCATTGGCCGCGTGTGAGACACCTTTCTTAGTGCCTGGGGCCCTGCGCTCGGCTATTTGTCCTTGGCTTGGCCCCCACATCCAGGGCTCCCACGACCCGGTCCATCTGGAACATGCTTATCCCAGTACACTGTACGGAGTCCGGAGGACAGTCGTACTCATCATGGTGCCATCCATCTCGGAAGGATTTCCAATCTTTGTTAGTACGTTGACGGAGTCTTCCCGTTGAATTCATTCACTCGCGGATACCAATTCGGCTCCTTGTGACCTGGTATGCTGTCGATAGGACAACGAGCCCCTATGTACTGTCCTCCCGTCCACCATTGCTGTCTCTCACAGGTATATCTTCGGAATCTCTTTCTGCCTACGGGGTACCTACCTAAGGGCCTCCTCGATGAGCGGCCATTTCAGGTTATTGGCACAAAAAGAAACCTGGAAACCTCACCTACGGCTCGGATATTCTGGAGTTCAGTCGAAAATGATTAGTCTCTAGACCTTTGCCTGATTCCTGGAAGGTTTCTCAAGTATGTTTTCCAGCACCATATAAGTTCCTCAGGTCCACTTCAACATAACATCTCCTCTCCAACTGGGGAGAAGCTAGGTTTGATTGTATCTGGAAGCCTATCTTGGCAGCGGGGCTGTCGTGGCACCGGGCTGGCCAAGGAAAACGGAGAAAGCTACCTTGGTAGGCGCGAATGGTACTGGGAATGGAAGCCAAAGACCATGTCTCAGTCTCAAGGGATGCTCCTCCGGCTAGGTCACATACCTGTTTCGGAGAGATGCAATCTACGGACTCAAACTCATTAGTATGTACGCATGCTTTTCCACGTCGGATAGCACTTTTCTAGCATGAGGGGTCATGTAACAATATACAGCGCTGCTCTCCAAGGTTGTTCAGAGCCTGTTCGTCAATAGCTACCTAAGAATCAATTCCATGCTCGTTCTTGATGGAACGACTAAATCCTTGGCAGGTCCACTGGAATCACATGAGCATCCGGTTTTGTGAATTATCCCTAAGCGAAAAAGCCGAGATTCTAAGGAGGGTTGTATTTGCACATCCACATAGCCGCGAGAACTTGACTCCCGTCCGTGTGTGGTATTCATCGACGAGGCGGACGCCATTTTCTGCTCGCGTACCGGCGCAAGCAACCGCACTTCTCAACGCGAAGTTATTAACCAGGTCCTGCGCCAATGGGACGGGATCAATGACATGTCTGCCTTTATCATGGTAGCCACCAACCGGCCCTTTGACCTTGACGACGGCGTTCTGCGCCGTCTGCCCCGAAGACTGCTCGTGGACCTTCCAACCGAGGACGACCGCCTCGCCATACTGAAGATCCACCTCAAGGACGAACAACCTGGCTCCGCCGTCGATCTGGCCGAACTCGCCCGCCGGACCCTGCTATACTCCGGTTCGGATCTGAAAAACTTGTCCGTCGCTGCGGCGTTAGCATGCGTGCGTGAGGAAAACCAACTGGATCTTACGAACATTGCGTCATCAAAACATACGCCCATTATGAATCCGTTTCCGGGAGTATGTGTCAATTTCAAAATGTCTTCTTCTTAGAGGATTTATCGTAAACATACATATTGCATCACACTTGACTCCGCATATTATGTTGATGTAATAGTCTTGAACTTCGTTAATACATGCAACCACTCTTGCATGAAACTGGCTTACGAGATAGAAAGGGCCTTTTTGTTACAAGACGCAAAGATCGACTGGCGAGATGACGACACAAACCTATACTTCGTTGCTTTGACGAGTTAGTTCCAGTCCAGGCCAAAGCTTCTCTATGTATAAGGTATCGGCAGTAGGAGGTAAGATTGATTGAGAATTGGATTTCGTCTGACATAAAATTGCCTCATCCGATCTCTCGTAAGTGCCCGCAGTTCCTAATCAGCAATTTTGATATGCCAATACGAGTGTTGATGGTAGTCATGAAAGGATATCACTTAAACCGGAAATATTCAAGAAATATCGTGGAGGAACTGCATTGACTACATATCTAGGTAGTAAAGTTTTGTTCGCCGTCCGTGGAATCCCAGCCCGGCATTAGAAACGTAATCTTGCTTTCAATCAACTTTCAACCTGTAAATGGATATTGCCAGATGACGATGGCTGAGCTACATGGCGAAGCGGGGTTGGGGCCTCGATTATTCGCACGACTGGTCCCAGGATCTGATCCTGAGCTGCTCAACGGACCTTCCCGGTCTGTGGTGGTAAGGTCCTCTTTCCTCCTCGCACACTACTAATCCCAGACCAAACGAGCTCTTTTGGAACAAGCGGCTTCATATGCTTAAGCCAAACTTGTTCATACAAACCGGGGCTCCCATCAATGGCCAAACTATTTGGCTCCAGGCTACCCAAATGCCCGTAGTTCTCACAGCAGGCAGACTGCGATCCCCAAAGCGGGCCTTGGGAGGATAGAAGGTTAGGTTCCAGTGTCAAGGTTTGGTGATCGCAGGGGCACATAGGGTGTCCGGAAAGCAAACGCCATCGGAGAACTTACCAGCAGCCCACATAGACCAACCGATATATACAGGGTTTTCTTCCATATACTCGACCAAAACCTTCAGCATATCGTAGCAGCCAGTGGTGTTAGATCCGCCAAACTCAGTGATCATGGCCTTCAAGTTGTGATCTTCTAGCCAAGTCGTCAAATTGGCCAGAAAGATGCGTGGGTCTGAAACACAATCCACGTGCGAACCACTAAAGTCTACGTCGAGGTATTCATGGATATCGATGGCCGTGTTGTGGATGGGGTCGCGTAGCTTCCACATCCAGTTAGCATTTGAGTTTTCGCCATTGTCGTACCATGAGTGGCCACCAGTCCAGTCGTTACCCGGGGCAAGAATCAATTGCTCACATCCCGCCGCGCGGATATGATCAATGGCAGCCTGATCATTCTTGAGGACCAAGGATGTGTTGGTCCCCCATGGTTCATTCATGAGGCCGAAGATGACTTTCTCATTGTGCTTGAAACGTGATGCAAGCTCGCCCCAAAATTTACCGAATTGTTCCGTTGTTGCAGCTTTGGGATCTGACCAGTTACCAATGATGCTTCCACTCATGGGTTGTTCAGAGGCGTCATTGTAACGCATATAATTATGCGGGTCAAGAATTGCATCTGATCATTGCGTCAGTAACCAACTGGGCCATCAAGGAGAATGAGGAAGGATGTTGTTCATAAACTGACAGGCTCCCTTGGTGACAGTAATGTGGTCAATTGCATTTTTGTAATGCATGAAGTATGTCTCGTTGAATCTGCTGCCTAGTCCATACTCTAGAGGGCACATGCGCTCTAACAAAAAGGCGACACGGAAAAGGTTGACCTGTATTTCCAAATGCCTCGCATCAGCATATTCATTTGTTCCAGCGACTCGGGTGAAAGGACAGAGACATACCTTGCTTTCTTCGACATAAATATCAACTGCTGAGTTATTGACGAAGGCGTACTCAACACCAAACCTCCCCGGGAGTACACCAGGCGCAAACTCTCCGCCAGATTCATCTATGCCTGCCCAATATATGGTCGCTGAGCTTGTAGAGATCAGTGCAGCTCCACACACGGCGGCAGCTAAGAGCCGCTGGATTCCCATCACGATTGTAGTTGTTTTGGGTGGCTGGACCGCGATATTTTAGGTTGGGATATCCTTTTGGGAAATTTTCTATAACTTATGGAGAAGAAGTCAGATGAGACCCAACTAAACTTATGCTTTTACGCTGAGTGCTACAAGGAAAGGAAGCTAGGATTCTTAAAATGGAGAGATTGGCACTGCTGTTTCCACGAATTGTTCCATCGCTCCTGCCAGGATGTCAGGGAAGTACGGCCGTGCGCAGGCGATCATGAGCAATGCTTTCGATTATTTCGTTTACCCCGCAACTGGTTGTCATGGTAGAATTGATTTACAAGATGATATCAAGGGACCAAAGAAGATGTAGACACGGGATGCCGTTGCCAAGGGGGGTAAGTGTGAAGCTAGCTACAATACCTTGATTAAACTAGACGCGGGGATCTGAAGGAGGAACTGGTCTGGCTTCCGAGTAGTTGCTAATAATGCTGTCGTGCTTGTGGGATAGGCGGAATTTTTGTCTTGGCTGCTCAGCCCTAGACAAGTGAGACAAGTGAGGCGCTGGCTCCGCGCTCCGCGCCAGGAAGGGAAATGCAACCGAAGCCGTAAAATTGCACGCAGGGCTTCATATCACACCCTGGATGGAGCATTCAAACCAGAGTGACCGAAGAGTCGAAGACTACTTATTCTACCGAAAATGGGTTTTAGTATTTAATGAAGTCGAAGAGGACGGGATCTGTCATCATGGGCTGGCATGGCCCCGGAAAAGTTTGAGAAGACTTGGATCTGGGATCTACACTCACGCTCCGAATAACCTTAAGTTAGGTGATTGCAAGTGAAAGTAACTAGATAGTTCAAGTTAGCATGATGTCCATTTTCCCCCACATTAAGCCCCGAGTCCCAGCAGACCCATAAGTTGTTATGTACTCTATACAAGCACGATTTGTGTTTTCTTGACCGTGATGCAAGAATGCAAGAATCAATTTCACATTCCTTCACTGCAACCAATGACCTGTCATAATTCTATTTACTCCCTGTCCTTTGTGCCGTCGCCTCAACCTATTTCAGGTTCCGAGTTGCCTCCGCCAGCCCTCTCGTTCCCAGGATCCGGTCATCTTTCTCCGTTACCTCTACACATACATCCCCGTCGCTCGCAACTTTATAAACGAAGGTCAATCGTCTGTACCTGGTATCCAAGTGGCCTGATTTTTACATGTGTCTGATACACCTAAATAACCAGGAAGAAGATGCTCGCCAAGGGTTATTGTACACATTGGTAAAAGACAGTATTAGCAACACTGGAAACCAGGCTATCATCCCCGCCAGGTGACAGTGGATGAGTCTAAATCAGGAAATGAGAGAACAAACTCTAGGAATACATGTACACAGAGCATCCCTTGACACACCTCTCACCCTCTAGAGAGTGTAGGTCACGGGAGGCCCATTCAGCTTGAAGTATCCCGGTTGAAGAGTCTGGTAGACTCCGGTGGGGTCATACAGACCGGCGATGTTGCGGAGACGGTCTTTATTGACTTGACCGTATCCGGCAATCGGATCCTGGAACATACTGGCGTAGTTCATGTAGATATACTCGTTGTAGATACCCATGTCCTTTGCCTTTGCAATGACCTGGTCCAAGAAGCTGTGGATCCACGCGTAGACCGTGTTATCATCAGATTGATCCTCCCACCAGAACGCAACGTGCATAAGCTGGACGGCGCCCTTGGAAGCATCAAGCCCAAGGGCATTTCCTCCATACCTGGTCATGTTTTTCAACATGGGCACGGTGATACCTTGATAGATGATGACCGGATTCGCCCCCTTGAGGGTGATCACCTGGGGGATCAATGAGTAGAACAGTTGGACGGCCCAGTTGCTCAATTCCTCATTGAGTTGAAAGGCAATCGGCCAGTACACCTCGCGGTATCCGAAAGGGTTGTCGTTCTCCAGGTACTCGACGTATTCGACCAGTGTCTTGGTGCTTGTCAGATCTGCGATGGCAGGGATGCTTCGATATTGCTGGAAGATCACTGGGTCGGCGACATCTTCCGTGTAAGTGAGCTCAGCCGTGGCGAGGTTCGTGCCTTGGCTCTGCACGAATGCCACGTATTGCTGAGCTTTGCCATCCACGGTGGCATTGTTCACCACGTTGATGAAGGCGTTGACGACTTTGGTGAAGTAGTTCTCGGTGAAAATCCTGGCACCTCCACGCATCGTCGGGCAGGGGATTGTGTAGAGATTGTACTTGGTAACAAGGCCAAAGTTGTTACCGCCACCGCGGAGGGCCCAATACAGGTCAGGGTGGTTGGTCTCACTTGCAGTGACAATAATACCAGTGGCGGTGACGACCTGAAAGCTTGTGAGCCCTCAAAGTTCCATGATGATTACCAGACGATTGACATAAACTTACCTCGAAGCTTTGAACGTTATCCAAGGCCCATCCATACAGGTTGGAATGGTAGGAAATTCCGCCGCCTAGAACAAAGCCACCAATACCGATACTAGAGGCACGTCCACCCACAGCAGCCAGTCCGAAGGGCTCGAGTGCAGAGTATACGGCCAGCCAGTTGTTGCCAGGCTCGACCGTAACCACCGATTTGTCCGCATTGAGGGTGACCGCATTCATGTCCTTGAACCAAATGCTGATTCCACCCGCGCTGCTGGAAGCTCCCGTGAAGGCAGCATGACCACCACTTCTGGCGGCAAAGGGACAGCCCGTCAACCGAGACAGAAGGACGGCGATGCTCACATCGGTATTCACCCACGGCCGGAAGACACAATGAGGCTGAACTTGTTCCTGCTGCTCGGACCAGAAGGAAGTGGTGAAGTTGTTGTAGAGGGTCGAGTTTTGCGCGTTGAGTTTTTGAGACCCAAACAGGAAGCCCAAGCTGGAACACTGCAGCGCGCCGTCAGCGCCCGTCAACAAAAGTACCCTGGGACTCGGCTTCCATGAGATGTTTCAGACTTACCGCTGCGGCACATGCGCCCTGAGTTGATCGCGCTTGGATGCCACTAAAGGACTGCAGTGCAGGAATACTCGATACATCCACGCCCAGCTGCGCGAGGCCTTCGGTGACGTTGAAGCTTGACGCTTCGATCACATCGGCATTCGCCAGGGTGATTCCGCCCACGGCGGACAAGGCGCCGAACACGGACCAACTACGCATAATTAAATTGCACGGAGGGAGGGATTCGAGGAAAATGAAGCCTCTAGCCAGAGGAGAGACTGGTTGCTTCTTAAATCGTCTCCATCGATGGACCTCGGAGGGGGGCCTAATAGCTTCGGTCGGGTGAAGATCCGCTACCCGATCGCGAGTTAACCGATCGCACGTCGTACGTTGGTTTCTGGATTGGGCAATTTGCGAATCCCTTCAGAGTTCAGGGGGATGCGAGCTAAGCTGCCGTTCTCGTTTACGTCCAAGACAAAATCAACGGCTCGAATCTCTAAGCGAGGCGGCGTTACCCGACCGCGGAGATTGAAGCCCAGGAAAGTCAGCATTATTATTATTCTCAGGGTATTCTGCGTGTTCGTTCGCCAACGAGTGTACTCTTGCTCTTCTCGAACACCAGTGGGTTTAGCTAAGACCGGAAGAGAGGCCGCCAACCGGAGTATCCCTGCACTTCCCCCTGTCTCCCCCTGCATGGGTACGGCGTGACCACTGCAAGACCACTCCGTTAGTGGTGGAAATGTTAGCTTCCCGGGGCTTTGGCATGCCCTTCGGTGTACTGTACAGTAGGTTGAAGTTCTCGTTGGAGCTACTGGCGGGTTTGGTAATCCCCCTGTCACAGTCCTCCCAGATGGCCCTATAGAATCCCCAGATTCCGAGGCCCCCGCTACTTTTCTTACATGAGCGTTACCGTTTTGGCCCCATTGCTTTCACAGATCTAGTGCGATTATGTTACATCGCCCCCGAGCCCTGTGCTCCTTCTCAATGCCGTTTGTTAACTAGCACCCGTGTCGCTTCTCGCCCTCGGTTTAGTGCCAGTCCAGGGCGTTGTGTGTATACCGTGAGTGGTCCGCCACACCCTCAACCCGTGCCTCCAGGATTCGATAAACTTCCTTTTCTCTTCATGACCCTGGCACTTCTCGGTTTCATGTTCTTCTTTCGTCGTGCTTATTCCTGACTAAACGGAAGAGCGAAGGCTTCTCAAGATGTGGCTCACTCGGTACGCCCATGCAGACGGCTCTCGAATTAAGATATAGAGCGGGGCCCGCATTCATGCCCTTGGGGGAGGCACGAATGCCTCTCTTGATGTCCGAAGGACTGTCAGCGTCTTCCACCACTTCCATCACCCCGGCTCGTCACTGCCGTGCCGCGGACGAGTGATGGGGGCCAGCTCAGAGTCTCTCAAGGGCACCTTTGGGCCCGAAACGATCAAGGGCACCGGGATTGCCCTGATCGTGCTTACTTCGCTCGTGGTGCTCGTGCGCTTCGCCGGTACCATTCGTCAATTCAAAGACATCAAGCCGGAAGACTATCTTCTCCTCGTCGCCTATCTGTTCTTTCTGGAACTCAGCATCCTTTACATCTACATCGCGCCTGCTATCCTCCGACTAGCGTTGCTCGAAGTTGGATTGATTCCACCTTACCCGACGGTTTTGGAGGACTCGAAACAACTACAGATTGTGTTTTTTGTGACAACTTCCTCACTATGGCTGTGCCTGTGGATGGTTAAGTTTTCGCTTTTGTCGATGTACAAACGGCTGTTGGTGGGAAAAACGTACATCATTGTGTGGTGGATTATCACAGCTTCCTGCGCTCTGGTATGCAAGCTCCAATCGAGGGTTAGCCGACTCGGTTCAATGCTCATTCCGTCTCTTGTTAGTTTCTCATTGGCTGCATCCTCTCGTCCTGGTTCTCCTGCTCGAGTTTCCACGCATGGTTCACCGCAGGTGCATGCAGCCTGCCGCGAGATGTACGTGCTGCCAGGATCAGTCTCTACTATGCGTATGCGGTCGACATCATCACAGACCTTGCAAGTACGTATCCGTTCCTATTTCGATCCCAGGGCAGTCTTGAATTAACATCCTACTCAGTCATGGCGTTGCCTATTCGCCTTATCTGGCATTTGAGAATGCAAAGGAAACAAAAGTTGAGTATCGGCGGTCTGTTCTGTTTTGGCTGGGTCTGCATCATTATTGCAACCATTCGCGTCGTCCAACTGGGGAGTGCTTCCAATGTGACTTCCCGTGGCACGCCGGCCCCTTCATGGCTAGCCATGTGGGGAATCATCGAAGCCTCGATCGGTATGTGTCTAGATAACGGCATGATTCTTCGGTCAACTTGGCTTACTGACGACTTCTTCAGCTGTCATGATCGGCTGCTGTCCCGGGCTCTACCGCGTCTTCAAATCCGTCATCGCTCCGTCCAAACCCTCATACGGATACAACTCGTACAACGCTCGTGGGCGCGGTCTAAGTGGTGGGCTGCCATCGCATAGATCAGGCGGTTTGAACATTGCCTTGACAAACATTTCGGGAAAAGACGGGCACTTTCAATCCACCAGTGCATACCGGTCTACGAGTCCTTCGAGTAGTCAGGAGCATTTGGCGCATCATGGCCATGGACGAGGCGTGATTCTCATTAATCACGGTATTGAGGTGACCATTGGACATCGGACGGATTATTGAGACTTTCGACCTCCCCGTGGCTCTTGTGTGTTTTGGAAGCACCTTCCAAGGTTGGGTCTGCCGTAGATTCCGTGCTTCCAGCTTGTATATATCTCAAAATGGCAGCCTTTACTTTTTTGCCACCTTAAAGAATCTTGGTGTTTTCGCCTTGTTCGTGCTTTTCATGCACACGTTACAGTCCATTTGGTAACATACCTAATCGTCTCCGCAAGTTCCTCCAGTTGTTGTTGAGAGATCTGCAGATCTTGTTCCCCCGGCGAGATGACTGGCGACGGAAGAGACTTTCAAACGGGATCGTCAAAGGTTGATGGGTAGTTAACTTTTACCCTATCATTCTGTTTCGTAATCCAACCTCACGGATCCCCCTCGACCCCCCCGCCATCGTTTGGGCCTATGGCAAGCGGTGGTTCGTGGTCTACAAGGCCTGCTATGTGCTTTGCGGGAGCTGGAACACAGCCACATACCTCGTTGGATCCAGATATCGGGGCGCAACATCTTTCTACATCGGATACGCGCCGGCCCCGCTGGAGGCCGTCCTCGCCGCCAAAGAGGATTCGGCACAGGACCTTGTCTTACGCATGGTTGACTCGAAGGAATATCCAAAGGTCCCAAAGGGTTTTGAGCACGAACCCCGTGGATCTCATCCATGTCGGAACAATTTCTCGCGGACAAAAGAAGACCGCTTGCCGCTTCATGGAAGTGACCTGGGAGCGACCCTAATCGATAATATAAGATATGGAGTCGACCTAATTTCTAGTCGCCGTTCACCGGGTTTACTCGCCTAGGTACTAATTTAGTGTCATCTATATCATTCAAGGATACGTAGCCTTGAACATAAAGAAGAATACTAAACTATAAGAACTAAACTAGTAGACTATTCCAAGTAATATTCGAAAGAGTATTCGAAAGAGTATTCGAAAGAGTAGGAGGAAGAGGATACTGGGGGATTTCATGAGAAGGGGGTCAAAATATGCAGAGGTCAGGTGGGGTCGATAAGTTTAGTACTCCCCGGGCAATTTTTGTGTTCAATTCTCAAGAGGGAGGCAGGTAACTCGGAAGCCATCCTTCCCAACTTCATTTGATATAACGATGACTTTTTGGTCGTCCATAGAGTGGTAATCTCACAGAGTACACGGTGAGCGACGAGATCTGTAGGGCAGATTACCCTGAATCCTAGTCTTCATTAGGAGGTGCGGCAAGGACAGGGCGAAATGGATGCCTTCCTGTCCAGGCTTCCTCCATCAAATTGATTCTTATCCGGCATCATGTTCGTATGAGTGGACTTTCATCCACTACATTGTAAGAATCGTCGCAGAAGACGTGCGCGTGTAGTGACAGTGTCTACGCAAAGCTCAGGATTGAGAACTTTGTACAACGTGAAAGAGTCAATCATATTCTGGAAAGGGCATAGTCCAAAGCATCTAGGGCATCATTGAGTACATGAATTGAATGGGTAGGTACCAAAGCCTCTACGCAACAGCTGTCTGTGCTGTGCTGCCGTTCACACTTTCGAGGTGCTCGACCTCAGAGGCTTTGCTGACTTCCACGGATTTCGTCTCGACCATCTCCTCCTCCTTGGGGTAGAAGTCAATCTTTCCCCCCTCTTGGATAACACGCTCTCGGTCAAGACACAAACGCGCCCGGGTATATGGGTCCAGTTTCCAGTGATTGACCCTCAATCGTTCGGCCAAGTATGCGCGCTGGCTCTCTGCAGCTTGGGTCTTAGTCTTATCCTTGGACTTGGCTGCTTCGATCCACTCGGATGTTGCAGCGAGGAACTCTTCGCCAATTTGTTGGCGCTCGCGCATGAGTGCGTCCCTCGTGGTGGTATCCTCCATCTTCTGATTCTCATTCTCCTCGGGCTCGATATATTGGTACTTCCACTTCTCAGTCCCACCGAGCTCCTCAACGAGCTGGTCACGGGCGATGAATTTGCTCAGATCGTTGACGTTGTTGGTGAAGTTGACCTTGGCGGCGATGTCGGGGTCCATCCAGCCTCGAATGATTCTCCAGATTCCTGTTTTGTAGCCACCACGGGTTATTGCATGTTGCTAGAGGAGAGAGTATGGAGTCCGAGACACAAACCTGAGAACACCCATGGGGCGTTGTGGATCAAGAGGACACCCAGCGATTCTGGGTAGTTGGCTTCGAAGCACTTCAGGATAAATTTGACAGGTGGATATTCCTTGAATGAAGAAACGAATCATTAGTTTCGCGGTCCTTTCAGCACGATCTCCTAGCTTCATTCACAATGTTGGGCATACCATGTTGGACAACCCGAAACCAGTCATATCGAATACAACGGCCTACGATGGAAAAGAGCGTGTCAGCAAATAGTGTCAATATATCGCGAAGGAGAGCTGGAGCTTACCGCCGTCTCCACAGGAGGGGAGAGTGTCAGTCGAACCGACTCAATGACATGCACAATGTATCGCTCCAGGGTCTCCTCGCTCTGAGCGCCCGGCTTGTGCAGGCGGACCTTGATCACGACGATCGGTCGACCGAGCTTGTCGGTTCCGTGCACGTAGGCCTTGCCCATGCGCATCTGGGCCAAAAAGTCCTTCCCGGCCTTCTTTTCCACTACGTTTGCATCGTTGCGCTCCTGCTGCAAGGCATGCATCTCGCCCTTGGCCATCACGTCGTCATCCACATGCATCTCCTTGACTCGCCAGACGATCGCGTCCATCATCATGGCAAAGGCTTTCGGGACGTCCCACTTGCGAGCGCGCAGGAATCGAAGCAGCATCGCGTCCGGGTTGTCATGCTTCAGCAAGTTCAAGACACCGGTGCGCAGCTCGAGGGGAGCAATCTCCGAGAGGGCCTTCTGTACCATCTTGGTTTCATGGGCACCAATGCCAAGTTCCTTGAGGTAGGCGATCACCTTCTGCTGGTACGGCGACCGCGCCACACTGGCCGTGGTCTTTTCGGAGACATTGCTTTGGGTGCGACTGAGCAATGAGTGACGGCGTTGGGGTTGAGTCGGGCTGGTAGGCTCTTCTGTGGCGCCGATGGACGGCTCGTCGCCGGACGGTGCCTCAGCAGCCTTCAACAGCACCGACCATAGTTTTTGCAGCTTCGCTTCCTGGTCCTGATTGATGTTTCCCAGGAAGCCGGGTTTCGGACCGTCCGCAGCCATTGTTAGGCTGATGTAGTAATTGCGCGAGAGGGTATATGAGGGATGGGGGTGGTCGTGCAGACAAAGTCGGTGCACCTCAAGGAGGGTTGTGGATAGTAAACGAGAATTGTTTGACGGATAGATCGTTCCAAAGACTCCCCTGTATGAGTGCTGGTTCGGCTGAATGTTATATCTTCTCCCTTGCCCGTCGAGATCATCGTTGAATCCACATGAAACCCCTCAATTTGTGCCCCTCGTCGTGGTCCAGAGTCTGCCTCGGTCCTCCAGATCCGCTAAAACTCCTCCCATTGTTGGGGAAGAACCGGTCCATGCGCTCCTCCTGATGGCTTGGGCCATGGCGATCTCCAGCTCGATCGTGGGCACTGAGCCCGTGGTGATTTCCACTCTATTCCCACTCGTTCCCCGGATTTCGCCCATTCAAGTGCCGTGATTTGTGGATGGCAGCAAAACCTCGGGCTCTCGGTCGCACGCCAGCCAACGGAGAAACACATGCGGTGGGCCCCCCACAAAATTGAGAGCTGGCGACGAGTTTCAAAGTCCGGGGCTCTAGGAGTTGGGGATGTGGGAGATCAGCATTCGATCAATCAGCATCGAGGGATGGCAGATAACATCGAACGCAGAACAGGCAAAATAGCAGTCCAGAGTCCAGACACGCTTGAATAGCCAGACGATCCCTACCCAAACGAGTATTATCTGTCCCTGGCCACCCAACCGGAGAGTTCATCTCGTTTCAGTAACTCAACTTGCGGTTCAGCCCTCCGAGTTGTCCAAAGGTTAATCCATGGCACATCACAAGTTCACATCAGCCTCGAGTGATCTCAGAACTTTTTCTTGGGGCCTCCAAGCGTCGTTGGTGTCCCACAAACAATGATCCTCGGTCGCGTGGACGTGAAGTCCCGATGGTCAATCAGGAGCGCCCTTTGAACGATGCCCCACCAGGGTCTTTTCGTCGTCGCCGCGGGGAAGAAGGCCGATCATTTTCGTTGATTGCGATCATCCACACGGCAAATCGATTGCATCATCTTGAGAGTAGAGTACAGTAGCAGTGGCACTACGTGAGTAAGTTATTGGCGAAGTTCATGATAAACTGCCGGGGCACACCACGAACGCTGCTTGAGGATTCTCCGAGTAGACCGCAGATTCACGTGACTCTCGGGGTGTGCCAACGTCAATTTGAGTGGAAGGATACATTAGGTTGTGCCTGACAATCCGGTAGGGAACACTTCACATACTGCTATGTTCAACACCATCGGGATTTCCTGGATTGGCCTGATGGAAAATGATCCAGAATTTCGAAGCTTCAGGAGTTCAACTTGATTAAACTGCATCGCTCCCGACACAGATCATCCATCTTCATGCTTCCAGGCCCTACCGAGAGACATGTCTCTGGTTTCACGATGCCATCAAAATATGTGCCGTGCAAATTGACTGCGACGTTCAGTATAGATCGGTTCCGACGGGATCGAGACCAGCTGGACGGCACGCCTAACAATGACTAAGGATCTCAGTCGTCATGACACTTAGGTTTGCTTCGAGAAGGAAAGTCCGTCCGCGGACTACCACAGGTCATGTTTCATGACCTGGCAGGAGGTAGCATCCCTCAATGCTTGATCTGCGCGTCAAAGCACACAGATTTTGTCAATGGAGTTAGCTCCCGTCGGAGTCTTTCTTGGAAAAAGACACTAGATCCCGCAACCCTCGATGGTGACATCGTCAGTGTCTCAGACTTGGCAGGCCAATTTGACTGTCTTTAAGAATCGTGGTCCCGCTCTGGAACTCAACATGCGCAATATTTACACTCCCGTCAACAGAAGGCATCAGCTTGACAACCCCACCAATTGATCAAACATGGCCCTTGACGCGTGTAACGCCGTGGTGAACCCCTCCTTCGAATCAGGGTCTCTTTACCCGTGGGTCCCGTCGGCAGTGAACGTCGCCAAAGTCAGCAATGGCACGAGCGCATATAGCGGAGAGTACTACCTGTAAGTCTCTGGTTCCTCAGTTTCTGCTTCAGTTGGAACGCTCACCTTTCGCACACATAGTGATCTACAAACCGCCGTGGGTAACCGGGGAAATACGATATCCCAGCCACTGAAGCATCTTGAGCCACACACCAATTATACCTTCAGCGCCAGCTTCCAAGCTCCATCTGCGGGTTTCGAATATTGTGGTGTCTATGTATACATGGGCCGCAATGCGACCACGGGCCGAATTGCATCATCCCAGCTGTTCACGTTTGGGGAGTGGACGTCCGTGACTGGTACCTATATGCCAAAGAGACCACGCGAGAGTCTGAACATTATTGCCTATTGTGATTCCGAGGATTCGTCAGTGACTGGGCATGTGTGGATTGACGATGTCATCTTCAGCGGCGGCCAGGGCTGTGGGGCTTTGCTGAACTAGGTCACGCTTCAGACAAGTTCGATGCATTAGCTGTCATACTAGACAAGATCATCTATATACATTCATGTCTCATGCTCTCAAACAAATTTTGACAGGGTTTCCGACGCAAACAGCTGGGATTCTTCAATAATGCAAGGCGCCTCATGGTCGCTTCGAAGCCCATATGAACAGCTCATCAGTACCGAAGGAAAACTCCGACACGATCTCAAACCCACATTTGCGAAGCACCTTCGAGCTCGCAAGGTTCACCTTCTCACAAATTGCATAGACTTTCTCTTCGCCTTCATCACACATAGGTCTTCTTGGGAGATTCCACCACTGTTTCAGCAACATTTGCAATGCTTCCGTGGCAAAGCCTTTCCCCCATGTCTCGGGAATAAGAGAATACCCAATCTCAGGGCATGGATCGAGGGAGTTCACGCTGACATATCCAACGAGCTGCTCTTTTGACTCGGGAATGGACTTATCCAGAATCGCGTAAAAGAAGGAGCGCCCGATGATGTCTGCTGGGCCCTGGAGAAAAACTTTGGTTGACATCCATTCGCGAGTCTGCTCAATTGATGCAAATGGCTCCTTTGGGTAGCTGTTTGAGATCACTCAGTTCCAACTGTATGTTAAAGTATTGAAGTACAGGAAACTCACTTTGTCTTTGCCACTTCAGGTCGGGCTCGGATAGCGAACAGTGCGGCCGCATCCGAGTCACGCACTGGTCGAAGAAGCAGACGCGCGCTCTCGATTGGTTCGTTGAAGGGTGGAATGATCACATAGACTGGCTGAGATGGCAGCTCCATCGTGAACATCAATCTCCAGGCAGCTGAAAACTATGTAATTGGAATAGCCAGCACCGACAGGTCGTGCAAGTTGCGATCTGTAAATCTCGTAAATCTCGCGGAGATTAATCAGCGCGAGGAGCCAAACTTCCCAAAATGTCTCTCTCGTTAGTGATTGGACCTGCCCTCCATCCCCGCTAGACCAGTTTTGGAGCCCTCATTCCTGAGGGATTATTTTCATCATCATCATTATTAATCTTCTTCAGTCGAATCTGACTCACTTTGAAAGGCACTAATCACTTGTCTCAGCCAAGTGTTTGTTAGCAATTGCTTTCAGCTGTCGAATGAACCCACATACAAAGACTCAATTATGTGTCACCCAGCTTCAAGCAGGTTATTCATTTTCTTGGCTAACAAATCCACGCACTGCTTGTCCTCGTGTTCAAGGTACGTGTGACGTCAGCAACATACGAAGAGACTCAAGAGACGAACATATTTCTTGGGGTGTGCTCCACGTACAGACATGTCATGGATGCATCCTGTTTCAGGCTCTGTGTGTGATCAAGTCAGATCAAAATGCGCATTGCAGTTGTACCAGCAAGTACAAAGTCAGGTGCGGCGACCATAAAGTCGCTACTCAGCAAGCCTGTGCAAATCAGGGGATTCTACAGAGACTTATCCAAGGTCCCTGCTTCATTTTCCGCACACGCCAATTTTACTGCTGTCGAGGGTGATGCTTCAACAGAGGGGTCTATTGATCTAGCGGGGTCCGATACTGTTCTCGCTATTACACCACCCATCTTCGACGGCCGTGACCTTGTCGAGCATGCTGAGAGAACTTCATTGAATCTCAAAAGTGCAATCGAGCGAGCCGGTGGAATCAAGAGACTTGTTCTGCTCAGCAGCGGTGGAGCTGAATTCAGTGAGGGTGTTGTACGTATTGCTTGAGCATATTCTGTTCCCATCCTCTTGCTGAGACCGAGAATAGGGCGAAATCAAGACAAACAACAAGGCCGAGGAAGTACTCCGAGACGCCGAAGCTGAAAGCATTGTCTTTGTCCGATGCGCTTACTTCATGGAGAATTGGACCATGAATCTCGATACTCTAAAGGGGCCAAATCCTTTCTTTTTTTCGACGATCACGCCGGTAGACTATAAGATCCCCATGGTCTCCATTGCGGATATTGGTGCTACTCTGGCGGAGCAGCTGGCCAGCACAGAGATCCTGCCACGGAAACCATATGTGGTTGAGTTGCATGGTCCTCGAAAGTATAGCCCACTTGACGTGCGAGCGGCTTTTTCCAAAGCACTCGGAAAGGAGGTTGAGTTGCGACCCGTAGAGAAGGACCAGCTGCGCCAGTTCTACGCGCAGGTTTTCCCTCCCAGCACTGTGCATTATTGGACTGAAATGGCGGAAAGCATCCTCCCCGATGGCAAACTGGGTGCAGAGTACTTGCTCCACTCGCACGCTCCTATTATTTATGGGCATACTGATCTTGTGACAGCCATAGAGGCGAGCTTTAAAGAACGGGAAGTATTGTTGTAAGTACCTAACAGGCCTTGAAAATGGCGGGTAATCTGGATCAAATATAGCCATGTCTTCCATGAACACAGAAGAGTTGAGAGTCTAGCTGAGTAGTTCGCCACCACGAAACTTGGCGAACGTGACTGCACTGTGCTCCTGCAAGCGTATTGGCATCTTGTTTTCCCTCACACAGCTGAGACTGAGAGTCAATCTAAGAACATCAAAGTTTACAGAGTGGTAAAAGGACCAGGGTCCTGCAGGCTCTTGATCCGACCAAGCAAAAACTCAAGTTGTCGGTAAGCAGCGCCTGGCGTGTACTGGGGAATTTCTGTATGGTCAAGTTAGCAGCGATTCCTCATGTGTACTGAAAGGTACGTAGAAAGATAAGCTAGCACCATGCTTACCGTGTCCAGATCCATATACAGTACTGAATGTCAGTCCACGCTCAGTATGAGCCGTCCCCATGATTCCAGCACCGGCGTCGGCAGTGAAGGGAATCTGCCCGTTGCCATTTGCAATTGCGTTCAGGGAATCGGTATATGGCACTAGCAGAGGCTCCATCGGGGGCTTCTGGAACCCTTGATGTCCATTCCAAGTCATGTTTTGAATGGTCGCCAGGGTTCCATTCATGAACAATAGGAAATCATACCAACCATGACCGATGAGGACGTTATTAGTGCGCTCAATCACGCTAGGAAGTGGACCAAGGGCACTAGGCACAGATCCATCGCCATTGGGGAAGATGTTACCACCACAGACAGCATAATTGGTCGGTGGGACGTGAAGGGCTTTTTGGACAGCAGATTGGTTGAAGTAGTTGTTCGGGCCGCCAGCCAAGGATGGGAAGCCCATCTCATCCCACAGAAACGGACAAAAGTCTGTCAGGTGGTAAATATTGAAGCATGGGTTGATGTAGGTAGCTGCCTTGATGATCTGGTCCCAGACGTCACAGCCATGTCGACTAGGATCTGGCGCCGCTGGGAAGTCTTTGGGCGGAGGGAAGGTCAGAGCCTTGTCGAGGAACTGGTTGTAGCCACACTCATCTGCGCGCTTGTTGATCTCCGTCATGAAGGTGTCATTGAGTGAGAAGACCGTGGAAAAATAGTTCAAAGCAGGGACCGCGGGGGCTGGAATACGAGCTGCATTAGCTTGAGCGGGACAGTTTTATTGCATAACCACGAACCGTATATTGTGACGCTATCATCGTTGATAGACGGATCGTTGATTTGTATGCCTTTGAGGTTGAAATGAGTGGTATCATTCTGATCGAGCATCCCGGCTGCTAGGTATGGGATGTATTGCCCAGCATAGCTTTCTCCAGTGATGTAAACCTTGTATCCTTGCATGCTGAAAGTCTTGATGAACCTCCTCCAGAAATCATTGAACTGATTTGACACATCAATCTCATTCTGGACGGTCGCTGGTCCAGGCGAAAATCCAGTGCCAGCGGGTTGATCGATGTAGACCATGTTCGTGAGATTGGTCCATGAGAAGGGGTTTCGGACGGGCTCATACGTCCCCGACTGCCAAAGGAACGGGCCATGTTCTTGCAGCAACCCATCCAGAGAGCTACATCCGGGACCGCCGTTGAGCCAGATAGTTATCTAGGATGTATTGTGAGGGTCGTCACTGCAACCGATCGGGGGCCACTCACTTCTTTATCAGCCTTCGGATTAGTAGATGGGAAAACCCAGAAAAACAGACTGGAGTTTCCGTGGGGAGTATTGGACATGAGACCTGCATAACTTTCGCCGATGTCAAAGGGAACTTGGGGGAAATGCGCTCCGTCGACAAGGTATTTTAAGTAGGATTGACTGGTAAATTTCTCATCGCGCCTCCTGGGGGCTGGCTCTGCGTTGACACTCACTCTCCGTTTTCTTGTTCAAATATTGATGGCCAGAACTGACCGCGGCCCTGCTTCTCTTGTGGTGAGCTCTAGTCGGAGGTTTGATCGAAGGGGCCTTTCGATGAGGACTCTGCAAGGCAGCAGCAGTCACCACGAACAGAGCCAGCGGGGCCAGAATAAGCATCTTGAAGATCTCCGTCAAGGCTTGGCTTGGCTTTGGAGTGAAAGCCACGAGTGCGCCACGCCGTGGGATTTATATGTGAGTTCTCTTCATCGATAAACAAAACAATCACGAGCGATACATAAGCCAGGGCGGTAGTATCCGACAACGCCACACCATTGGGCTGTTCAGGCGGGGTTCCTGAGGAGATCTATCTAATTGCAACGTCGCCAAGGGAAACTAGGAAGGTGACATACGGCAAACGGCGTCATTCTCGGGTTCAAAACTGGGTGATCGCCGATGTGGAGTATTAAGCTCCGACGGACTCCTTTTCAGGCTGCAGCCTGTCCCGGAATCCATACGAGTTCCGTCCGATCCCTGCTTGGCTTCACTACTCTTTCAATCCATTATTCTGTAAAAAATGGTTCGCTTTTGGGGAGCAGCTATAATGAGGTCCTTATGGGAGGGTTATTATTGATTGGAAGACGTCCAGAAGGACCAAATCTTTTCACTCATCCATGGCACTACTGAGATCATACCGGAAGCTCCTGCCCGTCACGCGTCACTATAAGACTTCCAATTGGCAAAGGACACAATATTTCGAGTATCCCTTTCCTTAACCACAATTCCCCTAATTCGCTGGCTCTAAATTTCATTCATTGCCCAGATCATCGATCTCTAGAGTCCTTCTCGTCAAGCAGTGTCCTTTAGCACATCATGTTGGAGCTGATGGCCTCTGGCGGAGACTCTGCAAACAGCTGATGCATTCCCTAATAGAATGTGTCACCTGACATACACGACATGGAAATAGGTCGGGTCCATCACGTCAAGCGTCGATTCATGCCAAGGACTGGGCAAGTGTTAACTGTCAAGGATTTGTCGGGTCTCATGGGTTGGGAAATATACTTGAGTGTTGAGAAATCCTGTAATTCCTCCATCTCAACCTTCTTTGTATGTTTTTTCGTTCGTCTCTCGTCTGTATCTGCAGCTTCTGAGTTATCTGTGTTTCAAAGGGTAGCAAATATTGGAGATGAAGATCAAGAAAGTATCACTTAGGTTATCTCTTCGGGAACGCGCAACAATGCTGCAAGGGCTCGAAGATGATTTGACATGTCTGAACGGCCGCCTCGCGGAAATGTTCCGTCTGGCCCATGGCCAGCCAATGAACCGCCATACTATCGTGAAATATCTCCACCGTGCAACTGCCGCGGGTTGGCTCCGAGGGCACGGTGGCCAACTGCCAACTGGTCGCCTCGGGTCCCATCCCGCGCCCGGTCGGAAGCTGGCGCTTGCCTCTGGAACTTGGGATTCTCTTCACCATCGAGCTCAAATCACCACTGGGAACACTGAACGATGAAAGGTCAGCCAACCGAGTCGATTGAAAGAGTAAAACGGCGAAAAATCTCGGTCGCTTGCGACGAATGTCGAAGCAGAAAGGTCCGATGTGACGGGGTCCAGCCCGGTAGGTGCCAAACAACCTCTCAACTCCGTCCGGGATGCAACCCGCATTAACGAGCTCAAAACGGCACAGTATGTGGACCTTGCAGCAAAAGGTCGGAGCGAGGGAATCAATGCGTCTATACCGGTGAGCTGGAGAAGAAAAGGGCTACACAAACGTACGGGTCTCTAATCCCATCTCCTGTGATTGGCTGAACTGACTAGAGCCATCGGACGCTATTGTGTTTCGTGCAGGTATATCTCAAGCTTGGAACATCGCATCAAGCAACTAGAGAGTCCAACGCATTCAGATCCAGTTATCGGATCAAGTCAGACAATCGTAAGTTGACCCTCACCCTCCTTCTTGCAGTCGTCTCATCGACTTCCATTGTAGCACGGGGCGCTACCCTCTCTCTCCCCCAGTACTACCCATTCCGGAACACCCATTGAATCTTCACGGGCGTCACGATGCCAGGATCCGTTTCTTCATCCTTCGCATCCGTCGCAAGGAGGCGGAACTCGACAGACGCCAGGAAAGAATGATGATGGCGGCAGCATGAAAGATGGCGTTAATGCCATGATGGGCGCAGTTGAAGAAGGGCGTGCCAGCCAGGGCTTTTTTGGAAGCTCGAGTGCCGCGGGTTTCATGCGTCAGATCAAGACTGCAGTCGACAGAAGGGTATCATCCCCAGACAGGCGACTCTCCGCCCCGGACATTGCTCGTCACTCCAGCCTCTTGACAGGGCGACCCACTGAACGAACCCTCTCTGCATCACCAGACTACGTCCTGCCCCCTCGGAGGATGGCCGACAGATTGATGGAGGTGTACTGGGACTATGTGTTCCCGCTCTATCCCTTTGTCGACAGCGCCCACATGAAGTTGGAATACGCCAGAATATGGCAGGGAGACACCTTGCACTACGACGAAAACATGGTGATGTGCACTTTCAACGTGATGTTTGCCTTGGCCAGTAAACTAGCCGATTTTATCACACCCGAAGAGCGAGAGAAATGCGCCGACGCATACTTCTCTCGCGCCAAGGGACTGTTGCAATTCAATCTTTGGGATACGGGGTCTGCCGGACTCATTCAATGTCTGCTGCTAATGGCACAGTACCTACAGAGCACTGACTATTCGCATCAGTGTTGGATTTGCACAGGGCTTTCTATCCGCAATGCCCAGAGCCTTGGTATCCATCTCCCTCAAACAATCGCCAATCTTCGCACTCCCAGCGACCGACAGTTAGCTCGCAAGCTCTGGCATGGCTGTGTACTGATGGATCGGTATGCATTCTTAATGCCCTTTACTGATCCGACCTGACGGTTTCCATCAAACAGCGTCATATCAATGACCTTCGGGCGACCAGCTATGATATCAAGAGTCTCTAGCGGCGCCGTTCCCTTACCAATCACCGTGGACGACGAGTTCATTTCTACTGCAGGTCTTGCCGAACCAACTCAACCTGAGGAACGGCCATCCATGATGGTCTTTTACGCAAAGACTCTGGAGTTGTACGAAATAATGAACGACGTCCTCTTGAGTCTATACAAGCCGGTCCCAGATGACAATTCGGACGATATCCATGATTTCTACTTTAATCATTCCGCCGGTGAAGGAGAAAGAACAATATTCGAATTGGATCGCTCCCTGACATGCTGGAGTACAAGCCTTCCAGCACACCTACGTGGAGATTCGAGCGGCAGTGCACAAGAAAATCCCATCTTTTTCCGGCAGGGGATAGTTTTACGTGCAAGGCAAGCATAGGCAATCCTCTTTAACTGGCCCGTTGCTGACGAGTGGCCTGGTCGATAGGTTTTTACATGTGCGAATGCTGCTCTTTCGGCCAACACTGTAAGGCTACCAGAACATCCATTGTTCAACGGTCCGACTTCTGGCTGACCTTCTTGGACAGGGCAAAGTATTGCGCCACGCGAGATAATCTCATAACACAGTCAATGATATCAATCAATGATTCCTTCCCACGCAGAGTTGCCTTGCAATGCTCCATTATCTGCGTCAAGGTGGCACAAGAATCAATTGAGCTCATCTACACTCATGTCCCTGCCGACGGAACCGGTGGTCCTCTCCCCGCGTGGTGGTATAACATTCTATGTAAGATCTTGACCCTTCTTCCATACCGAAAGCACTAATCATTGATTAAACCACCTAGACATATACACCGCGGCGACCGTCTTGATCGCTGGCCGCCTGTCCCCCGCCATCCTCGCTGAAATCTCCGAACCATCCATCACCCGTTCATGGAATTGCGCGCTCGAAATACTTCGCAAATACCAAAGTTACAGCACATCAGCCAGGCGTTGCGTGGCGGCGCTCGAAATACTTTATGAGCAGGTCGTCTCCGAGGGCCAAATGCCCGCCGAAGCAGCTTCCGGTCATGATCTCGCCCCTCACGTTCCCAATACCCTAAATGAGATGCCCTTCGGAGAAGGCATGCATGCAGCCATGATGGATGGGTTTGAGTTCCCGGATTTTCAGGACATGTCATGGTTGAACAGCGTTCCGAGTAATCTTTTCTAATGCTGCTCTGGATTTACCGCGATAGGTCGGAGTATTTAGGTGTCTATCATTTCAAGTACCTAGGCTATTCTAAATATGCCTCCCAGAACAGAAAGTAAGAACAATTTCAAGAAATTCTCAATCAACCTAGTTTGTATTTCATTGTGCTTAGTGGTTATTCCATCCAGTGGGACTCTGCCAGGCTCTTTAATTGAGTTGCTCTAGCTTCGCTTGGGACCGGCGCCGCTTGGCTTTCAAATACATCTTCAATGGCGCTTTAGCGCTTCGCGGATTTAGTGGCCACAGTTTGGACAGCAATGATCGGGAGCATCGCGCAGCCGCCGACAATAGCCACCATGACACCCGCTGCACCGCCAAATCCTAGAGCCGTAAACATATGCGGGAGATAGAAAGGTCCAATCTAGTCGTTAAGTGTAAGCACGACATCAAACTATACCCTGGGGGAGGATGGTGTGATCTACGACTTACAAATCCGTACATTTGTCGGCAAACGTTGACGAACACGCCAACCTCAGCAGAACGCTCTTTTTTGCTCTCAACGGCAAAGGTGGTCAAAATGGTGGTCTGCATTTGGTTGCCAAAGCTAGCGATGGCCGCACCCACACACGGCGTGACGTTCCATGTCGTAGCGTGTTGTAATTGGAATCCCCAGGTCAACAACCCAGCGAAGATGGTGCAAAAGGCAATGTAAGCCAGCCAGAGACGGTCAGCTGGGCACGAGTAGCCCCGTGTGTGACAAACACGTCTCAAATACCAATCACACATTGGCCCACTGACCTGTTCACCAAGGACACATCCGATAATGATGGCGATAAATTGCAGGCCGATTTGCTGCGCATCAAAGTGGAACTTCTGCCCGAACGCAATGGGCATCTCCACGATCATGGCTATATTGCCATAGCAGAATGTCACAGCATGAGCGCACGATGCGATCAACACACGCGGGGTCATTGCCAGGGAGAAAGGTGCCACAAAGTCTCGTGGGCTGATTGAGTGTGAGCTGATCCTGCGAGGAATGAGCTTTGCAAAGAATCCAGACTTCTTGCGCTCATTTGCAGGATTGTAGATAGTTTCGTCGCCAATCGCAGCATACAGGAGGAATTGGCAGAAGTTGATGATGGCGAAAATCCAAAAGATCCACTGCACACCCAGGTGTTTGACCACAAAGCCCATGAGGAATGGGCCCAAGGGTGTACCGATGGTGGTCATCAAAGTCCACCATCCCAGCTTTTGAGCGCGTTTTTCAGGCTCACACAGATCGGTGACGACTCCACTGCCATTTCCGATAGGAGGAGAAATTAAGAACGCAGTCACAACCCGCGTGGCCATTTGCCCTCCATACGTGGTGCATCGGGCACCGCCAATATTGCAAACCATACTGCCCAGGACTGAAAACATGCTGACGTGGTAGCGGCCATAAACAGCGGTGACCGGGTTCCAAAGGAGGGGGGCAAGACCTAAGAGAAGGATCTGTTGATGGACCATTCCGGTTAGTTAAAACGTCTATCTCTTGCGTTTGGGCAATGGCTCATGGTTCACCTACTTGGAATGAAGTAAGGTAGCTGGCATCGGGGACAGTAACCCCATATTCCTCCGCAAAGATCTCATACGCCGGAATTATCCCCGCCGCCATGAATGTTGACACACACGAATGAAAAGCAACCATCAGGATCTGGGCATTTTTCTTCCATTGGGGCCAGTTCTTGGGATCCTGAAGTGAACGGCCAGCCTGATTGCCATCTTCTGACAGGAATACTGGTGGTCTCGGGGGCACATCCTCGAGATGGATCGAAGCCTCCGAGTCGGTGGCCTTGGGGTTATGATCGGAAACGGACCCAGTCATGACTTCAGATCGAGTATTATAGGGTTTGATAGGAATGGAGAAAGATGAAGAAGTGGCAGGGATCTTGACAGGGATGGAGCTCTGTGAAGGACAAGAATTTTCAACGCAAAAGAGGTAGGTCTCAAGAGTATTCAGGAGCGGGAGAGTGGAAGACAATCTGTTCGCCTGTGAAAAGACAGAGGAAGGCAGGACCGTCCAGGGTTTTAAACCATAAGAATTCTCCCAGGTGGATACTCTCAAGTCCCATACCCCATGGGGCACTCTTTGGATTCTTCCACGGGGTGATAATGGAGTGTGGCACTGGCGCCCGACGGTGTCGTGGAGCTTGTTTGTGCGGCATCTGTCATTGGATCTCCCACATAAACGTCCCTATCTAACAGGGCTTTGGATCGCTAATTCCGCGATCTCTGTGCCGGCCTCGGCCATCATCGCTAATGAATCGGACTTTTGATTCGCTGTGACCCGATGTCTGGGTGTAACTCAAAAATGGAGAGATGAGTGTTCGGAACTGAACCTGGCAGATGTGCGGGATCTACGGGATGCGCTCCGAACCACCATCATGATATCAACGTAAACAAGCCAAGCCCCGACCGTGGATGCGACCCAGCCACAGCGAGCCCGGCCATGAATAGTAGGGGTAATTCGATAAGTGACATGGAACATGAGTGTAAACAGGCCGCCGGGGTTGCTTGCTCACTCAAGAATTGGGACAAGGCGCGTTGTGATCCTGGAGATTCGTGTCTCGGTGTGGCACGAGACTGCCATCGACACTAAAGGAAAGCAAGGCATTGAATTGAACGCTGGATAGCCATCAGTAGAGTTCCATTTAAATTGACTCGAAAACATCGCAGGAGATTGACAGCCACCTTGACATCGAGTTGTGCCCAATGCCCACCATGCATCATGGAGTGATCAATCGTGGGGGAGGGTGACGAGGATGAACTGGCCAGTTGACTGGTGCTCTCTGGGGAAAGTGCGGAGTATCTTCTTCTCCGCCTTCCGTGTCCTTCAGGTAGTTCACTGGCTCGAAGCTCCTCTCCTTCGCGTCTTCACATCGTATTTGTTTCAAAGATGCCTGGGAGACCTACCAAGTCAACTGGGATAGGCCTAACATCGTCGCTCATACACTCATTGTCTCAAGGAAACCCGAGCTCTGTGAATTCGGTCGACGTACTCCCTGGCCCCAACCCCACGGGCATGAACCCATTCTTGCATTCTCACCTGAAAGGCTCCCAAATCCTTGGCAGGTCGGGTCAACAATGGCCGAAGACGCCAATTACCCACCACGGCTCTCCTCCTGCCGAGCCCCCAGACCTCGTCACTTCGTTTTCAGTGGCTTGAGTGGCTGATGAGCTTCTCCTGAACTCCATCGCCTGCCTGGGGGAGATTTCCCCCGCATGCCAAGACCCCTTCATCCCCGTGTTTTTCATCCATTGGCAGGACATCATTGGTGGATTTACATCAACAAATCTGGGATGTCTGTCCCCGATCGAACGCCCTGACTGTCATGACGCTGCCCATTCGGCGTATCAACACCCGGGCTCATACTAGACATAAAACTCATCTCACTTCACCGCAATGGCAATCCAGCAATTTGCCTGCGTGGGCGAACCAATCCCAAAACATCTCCTAAGATAGGGGATATCGCTAGAGAAACATGGCAGCATTGTTGGCTTTCCTCGTGACCGGGGCCACTCTTGTATCGGCCGCACTCCAGGTCTCACAAAACGACACTACCATCACTGTTGCCAATGATCGTCTCACAGCGGTCTTACGCAGAAGTGCAGGCCAGATCGTTGATCTGATCCTCGATGGCCAGGATCTCCTGGGCCCCCAATCGGGTTCAACTGGCATAGGGCCCTACTTGGATTGTTATTGTATCCCATCTGGCTTCTACACAGCGGGTGCCACCACTCCATCAACAGAGGTTGTGCAAGGCGTGGATTCCACTGGCACCAAGTACGCGGGAATCATTCTGAACGACACCTATACCCCGACTGGACAGCAGTTTCAGCAGTACTGGTTTTTGCGTGATGGAGAAACGGGCCTCCACATGTTCAGCCGGCTGGCCTATCACAACGAGTCGAAACCATTCCTTCGCAATCTGCAAGAATTGCGAACCCTTTTCCGTCCGAACACGGCCCTGTGGACCCATTTAACCTCGAGTGAGTTGCAAACCGCACCTCTGCCGAGCAAGAACGCCGTCAGTCATGAAATTGTCGTTCAGGACGCAACCTGGACCTTCAACAACACCCCTACCGACGCCTACTACACCCAATTCGCTGATTATTTTACCAAATACACCTTCTCAAACCGTAAGTACTCTGAATGGCCCTATCTCTTCTACCAACTTGAACATTTCACTTATAATCTACCAGCTTGGAGGAACAATAGCGTCCACGGGCTGTATGCCGATGGTTCCAATTCATCTGGAATCACCTATGGAGCATGGCTTGTCATGAACACCAAGGTGAGTAATCATCCCTGACAGATGACATCTTTCGAGCTTCACTGACAGACTTGGACAGGATACGTACTATGGAGTAAGTTTTATGTTCGTCGTTCCTCATCAATTCGGCATCTCACATACAATAGGGCCCAATCCATTCGGACTTGACTGTGGACGGCATCGTTTACAACTACCTAGTCTCGAACCATCATGGTGAAGGAACTCCCAACATCACCAATGGATTCGACCGGACCTTTGGACCTCAGTTCTACCTCTTCAACGGCGGCAAGGGGTCCCAATCGCTGGATGCGCTACGGGCTGAAGCCCTCGCGCTGGCCAAGCCAGAATGGAACGCGGCGTTCTATGACTCGATTTCCAAGCATGTCGTAGGATATGTCCCCTCCAGTCAACGAGGTCAGGTCCGCGGAACAGTCAAATTGCCAAAGGGTGCTGTGCGGCCCATTGCGATTCTGACTGCCGATGGTGTTTATCACCAAGACAACAGCGCAGTTCCTGACGCTTACCAATACTGGGTTGACATTGATAAGGATGGGAGCTTTTCGCTGGACCGTGTCAAGGAAGGAAAGTATCGCCTCACCATCTACGCGGAGGGAATTTTCGGAGATTTCGTTCGCGACGGAATCGTTGTGCGTGGAGGAAAATCAACCACTGTCCGCGATTCCTGGGAAGAAGAATCAGCCGGAACGGAGGTTTGGCGTCTGGGAATTCCTGATAAGTCTTCAGGTGAATTCCGCCACGGCAGAGCCAGGGCCACCACCCACCCTCTTCAGCCTCCAGAGTATCTGATCTACTGGGGCGCTTATGATTGGACGGCTGATTTCCCCAACGGCATTAATTACACCATCGGGAAGAGCGATCCTGCCATGGACTTGAACACCGTCCACTGGTCCGTCTTCGGCCCGACCTTTTCGAGCAAACATGTGGAGTACAATACCACCCATGACTGGAATATCCACTTCAAACTGGACGCAAAGCAACTCCGCCGACGGGAGACCGCTACTCTCACCGTGCAGCTCGCTGGTGCCAAGACTGCCGCTGGCAATACGGATGTCTGGAACCCCGCTGTAAGTACTCGATGAGCAATCGGTGGATGCTTTCTGTGCTGCGTTGCTATACTAACGTGTAACTTCTATAGGAAACGTACAACAATCTCTCTCTTGAGAGCTACATCAATGATCAAGCCGATCCTCTGACATTAGTCATCGGATTCAATCAATCCAGTAGCTGCATTGTCCGTTCTGCTGTCAGCTGCTACCAGGTTGGCTCTCGTATGTCGTTCCCAGCCAGTTGGCTCCGCGAGGGCGATAACGTGCTCCGGCTCCATCTCCCTTACAATGCGACCGATACTGAGACTGCTGTCTTGCCTGGAACTGTCTATGTACAATATGACGCGCTGCGGCTGGAAGTCAAATGATTGGCGTATATATCGACATTCGCCCCAGATCTTAGTCTCAAGAATACAACATGCCTCTGTCAAGACTAGAGCGTTCTTTGCCTCATGCCCAGCTTCCTCTATTGACTAAATCCCCTTGGGCTTCATTTCACTCAACGAAGAGCTGAAGAACTTCACGCCTTCAAATCACGTAGTCCATCTGAGGGCAACATTCATTTCCCTTCCGAAACCTCAAGTACCTGAGCTCTGCGTCCCGTCAGAAGCCATGTACCGTAAGTCCGATCCTGTAAGTCGAAGATACTACTTTTGCCTCGATGGTTCTTTTGCTGCCCCTGGAATCGGTGTTGATGTTTTGCTCGGTTCGTCTCCGACCATCTCTACTTGATGCCGCTCCGCATCCTTAGGCACAGAGGTTTCCGCTGGTTGTGCTACTGGGGGGAGTGCCGACTTTGGAGATGTGGTCTACCGAATCAGTATCACGAAGTCGGTCCTTAACGAGTCAAGCGAGGACTTACGACGGGCTGGGCCAAATTCGCATTAACCGCACGCCATCGACGCGCTTCGATCCTGGAGTGAATGCACATGTAGGCCACAACGGGGCAACAAACACACATCATCATTATATCGGCCCACGACTGCACTGGGAACATTGCCTCACTGTCGATATCATCGTCATCTGTACAGCATGGTATGCAACAGCAGCACATTTTGCAATTCTGCCCAGTCAAAGAAGAATCAAGTCACACGTATCTGAATATTGCTTCGTCACTGTGTACCAAACAGACACGAGGAGATGCGCTCTCGGCTCGCCCTGATACGTGAGTTTCCCAGGAATGGAGTTGGAAGTGTAGTAAAGACAGGCAATAGTCGTGGACTTACACGAGGATGTATCAAACACTTCATTCGACACTACCACTTGGTTTCTCCTTGGAAAGGAAGACTCACTCTCATCGGCGGGGTGA
The DNA here is from genome assembly GCA_024706585.1 of Penicillium simplicissimum. NCBI lineage: Eukaryota > Fungi > Ascomycota > Eurotiomycetes > Eurotiales > Aspergillaceae > Penicillium > Penicillium simplicissimum. The sequence goes on from JAMZTW010000044.1 coordinate 110,764, forward strand.
TCATCACGTGCTACGCGTGTCTCGTATTTGCTCTCCCGCGAGGAATACATTAAGAGTGGCCATTTTGGCACTTAATCCACCGTTGCGTGACGTTATGGTGTGTGATGTGAACATTTAAATGCCCAGTTTCCTCTCTTCATGTAGACGGGTGCTGCGTTTCTCATCTATGATCAACTACTTTCAAATTCCCAATTGCCTGGACCATCCTCCGGAAGCATTCTGGGCACTCTGGAGGGCTCTTTGTATTCTGGTCGTTGAAATAATAGCCAACATCAAATATAGGATTCAGGAAGCAAAGGGTGACATCAAATTCCTACTAGTATACTCCAGCGGTCCCTAGGAAAGCCAAATCGACCCCCAGGACTCAGATCCAACCTAACCATGCCTCAGCAAATTACACTTTCCAAGGCACCCCAAGACAGTAACCCGGGTGGAAGATAGTCAAACAAATCGTCGCGATAACAATCATTCCTCCCTCGAGGATCGAGAAAGCAACCTCATCCCCCGCCAGCTTGCTTTGAAACCCCCCTCGCAGCTCCGCGACCCGGAACACCGAACGGATAAAAATGGCGAAGGTAGCAATTGCGAGACCTATCCCGTAAGTGAACGTCAGCGATGTCGGGCACTGGGAACGTCAGAAATCTCACTTGTCAAAAATCCTTTCCAGCGTCCGCTTTGCATGGCTGCCGCTGCCGGAACAAGCCCCTTTCGCGTGGCACGTCGCATGAAGTCCAGTGCACAGCCAAGGAAGACCAAGAGCGAGACAACTTGAAGGACCAATCCAGCTATCATCACATTGATACCGGCATTTCGCGAGGCCGCTGCTTGCTCGCTTGTGCCGCCGCTCATTGCCGTGATTGCTCCTCCGGCGGCTTGAAGGACTAGACAGAGAATGTCACTGGTGATGAAGATGATTGCAAATGTTCGCGGCTTAATTCGCAGGAGTGAACGATCATAGACAATGGTGATGCGGTAGAAGCAAAGGTAAATGACAGCGCTGATGAAAGCCGGTGCAACCGTCAGACAGACTAGATATCTGTTCAGGGGGTCAGTCAAGGCCCATCCATGATCGGGATATTGAATATCATCATTGCTCATGATGCGGACTCACTGCACAAAAGAGTTGAAGACAAAGGGATCGGCGTGTAGCTGAATTCGGCCGGCGTAGCCAGCTATCTCGAGTACAAGGCCCCCTCCTATGCCAATCAGGTAGCTCCATGTCCGATAGAAAATACCCAGAGATAGCTGCACAACCAGCATAATTGCAAAAAGTGCCAGGAAGAAAGCATTCGCGCCCAAGTTTGGTTGATAGGGAATGAATGCGTCGGATAACGGGCAAGTTTGTAGTGTGCACGGAGTATAGGCCTGCGTGTTGTTGGACGCCATTGTAGAGGCTCAAAATAAAGATTCTCTCCGATAGAATGAAACAATTAAACAAAGGGACCTTTAGGGGCCATGTTACTGCTGGTTCTTATACTTGTGGGACGCTGAATAACGCCAACTTGGCTGTAGCATTCATCCACGGTCGTAGGTTCAGGCCACCAAGTTAGCCCTCGATATCTGAGTATTTTTAGAGATGATTGTTCAGATTTTGGTATGAAGCTTGTCGCATTTTGACTAGATCATATTAGTAGAGTGGAAAGGCAGTTATGAATAGTGACGGTCGCGCTTGATTCTTTCCCGATTCGGAAAACCCGTGGGGGCTTTGCTACTCCTGAAACTCGGATTTATGCGCTTGATTGTTACCCAGCTGGGCTTAGCGCCGAAATTAGAAGAAAGTCGGGACTGGCGAAGTCGGCTGCCTGGAAGCCCTGACAGTCCGCGAGTCTGAGCCCAATCCAAATCTTTCAGCGTCTATCAAGTGAGCGATGGACAGTGGAGATTATTGCCAATCAGAAGGGGCCTCAAATACTTCTAGCGACATCAAGAAATGGCTGTCGGAAAAGGCTCACAGGCCGTCGCGCGACAGATGCTTAACTTGGACGTGAAAATGCCGCGGAAGCGCCTGCTCGGCCCGCTTGACCCGCGCAAGAAGGTCGTACGCTGTGAGAATTGCGCCAGCAGAAAAATCAAGGTTCGTGCTCAGTGCCAATTGCACCGTATTCCCAGTGACTCACGGATCATGGCAGTGTGTGGGTGGGATTCCCTGTGAATCGTGTATTCGCACAGGGAAGTCTTGCCAACAACGGCTCAGGGAGCCCTCCAAGGCAGTCTTTGTCTTGTATCAGCAGAACAGGGGCATAGTTATCCCTGCACAGACGATGAAAGATACCACGACCCTTTATCTGGACTACTTCTTCGCTTTTCTACGTCGCAATTGTCTCGTCCATCGTGCGGACACTTTGGTCGAAATCCTCTTACCTTTGCTGAATGCATCATCACTCTTAAGCTCCATAGTCAGTGCCATTGGTGCTTTGGATGCGTCACGCCATGGTACATGCAGCACTTATGCTAGCTTGGAGTCTCCTCGGGCTCTGGCGTTCAAGTCGTATTCCTGCTCGATCGGATCATTGAAAACCGCACTGCTGGACTCAAGGGTCTCGCAACGGGACGATGTCCTTTGGGCTACATTCTTCCTTGGCTTATTCGAGGTATAATTCTGCATTCTATCACAAACTCGACAGAATTATACTAACTTCAGCAAATAGCTCATGGCTGATTCATCGGGGGAGGGCTGGGCAAAACACATGGTACATGGGACATCTCAGCTGCTGCAGGCAGCGGGTCCGGACCAGACCATTTCTGCATCTCGCGGAGCTTTTTTAAAGCTCTTTCGCATCTTTGAAGCAAACCGAGCAATCCTTTATGGAGAGGGCACAATATTATCCAGCATTGACTGGGCTGCGATCTTCCCAACGGACGACCCTGGACAAAAAGATGACTGGGATAGTCTCAGTCGGATATCCTCCGTGATGGTTCAAATATCTACCTTCAATGCTCGGCATGCTACCCCATCATATGATGATGTGATCTTCTGCAGTACTAATATGTCGTGTTAGGTTTTATGAGTATATTTCGTCTGTTGCATGTTTCGACAGATTCGATCCTGCGTTGGAGCAATTCGGACTCGAGGCCGCTGCGATTCAAAACCGAATATCCAGCCTGCACGCCGAGATCACAGCTATGGCTCTTGGGAAATCTCCAAACTTGCAATATCACCAAACACTATTATACTGCAACGCCTTGTCAATCTTCCTCTTCAACACGTTTGATTATTATGCCTGTTGGCATCTCGGCCATTCTCCCTACTTGTCAGCTGGAGAAATAAGCCACCATGTCGATCAAATTTTCCAACGGGCTGAACTTCTACTGGACACACTCGGTGGATCTGGTGTACTGCTGATTTTTCCTCTTCGGGTCGCCGGGACGCGCGCAGAGAATATGCTCCAGAAAGCCAAGGCCTTGGCCCTGCTGGATCGCATCGTCAAATCTGGATTCATCGTTGCGAACACGATCAAGGATGATCTCCAAGATTTTTGGGAATGGAAAGCGACGTCGTATCCGTCGGAGGTCGTGAAATAGAATCCTTCCCGGATCGTGGCGCGCGGTGTTTCCCAATTTGGTTGTAATCGAGCGAGCGCGGCAGGGCCCCACATCTTAGGCAGACATCTCCCCTAAGGTTGGTCTGCCAAGAGATGGTACAGACTGAGAGTCTCCAGGGGCCCAACGGGATGATGTTTATTCCATGTGGAAGTATATATTCCGACGCGATGCTTGCTCTTCATCGTCGAAAGTATCAGGAAAACATCCATACGCCTTTCCAAAGTTCTCGTTGGCTCGTTCCTAGAGGCCTTATCTCTGACTATTACTCGATCCACCATGAACATCCTGTGGGCTCTTTCATTCTCTCTGATGGCGCTGGCAAGCCCAGTCCAGCCAAAGGATTCATCGTGCAATGACTTCCCAACCTCAATGCTCGAATTCTCCAGCGGCTTTGAGCAGCCGGAGCCGCCTCTCGTCAAGACGGAATTCAAAACCAGCTTCATCCAGCACAAATGGTACCCAACCCAGAATGCAGATGTTATCATGGACTTTCACCCGCTGACATAACGAAGGAACACCAACCTGTCCCATATCACTTCGGGCTATCTTTACTTCTCCCCCTCCCAGAACCTCGTCCGCGCAGACGAAGCCAATGACGGGGCTCTGGCCACGTCGATCTTTGATTACTCCAAGATCAACGAGGATGGCTCAGTCCTGAATAACTTGACCTCTTATGGAATCAATGACACTCAGCCCGTCGTATGGACTGGCTACGTCATGTCCAATTTTCCTCTTTTCGCCGACGACTTCTTGATTCAGGGTGGAGCTGTTTTTGCGGGACTTGTGAAGAGAGATTTACTGAGAGGGAATGTTGCGTCTGTAAGTTTCAAGATCCATTCTTCGTGAAGAAACCGGTAGCTGACGACCTGCAGTGGAGTCTTCTGTACTCGTCGCTCAAGATCCCGGTCACTGTCTTTGTCGACTCTTGCGGGGTGATGGTTGGATATGACTATTTCTCGCCTGGCCTTCGCACCCGAGTCCGTACTGAATTCTTCAACACTGCTGTCGGTCCAGTTCGACTTTGAATCATCCATGGTTCACGGGAGCGGGCCCTTTTGAGGTCTATCAGCCTTGGTTTTATGGAGTTGGTGGGAAGTTGGGAACGAACGAGATCGCAGAACTTGGGTGAAATTAAAACAATTTGACGGCGAGGAATTTGAGTACGATAGATCATGCCTGGTTTCTTTCAAGGTTCCATGGATGTTTTGGCCTGAGACTGTTCGCTGATTTTTCAATTGTCATCGTGGAAGCCCGTATATTCCTCGGATCTCTGGAGAGCTGAGCTGCCCCTTAGGCTGTATTTATTTTCTTCCTTTTTGGTCCCGGAGCTCCGGGTGGTGTAACGGAAGAGTTTGGAGTTTTAACTGAATTATCTGCGAAGCAATTAGGATTTTGACGCGCTTCTCAATGAAGTCTCTTTATAGACTGGAAAGGCGGCAGCAAGAATATTGCTTCCTTAAAAAACAAGCATCAGCAGAATAGAACTCATTTCAGTGGGCGGTGAAGCGACGCTGGTGGTGACATCACTAGTGTGCCTTTGCAAGATGGCTAGCCGCCCACCACAGCCCAATTGACAAGAGGCCAAGTCTACGTCCAACAACTGCCTCCAATCTTCACAATGGGGGGTGGCAGTCAATTTCCCTCGGATTCATGGTCTCGTGGAAGGCTACCATCCTCGGAACCTGGCCAAAATGACAATCTTCACGCCGTGGTGGACATGGGCAGGTACGGTGATGCTTGACGTGGACCTAGTGTGCAGCGCCCTCGTTGACTTCTTTACCCACTTTCTCCGGCCAACAGCAATGGGATTCGATGTTCAATCTCCGACCTCTCCTCTCCTACCACTCGCATCATTCCTACAGTCCACTTCCATCGCGTCAATATCTCCCTCTACGAAGCCCAAGTCGACCCCGAGACTGGCACGCGGATCCCCCTCTCCCAACATGTGATTGACCGTGTGGTCAGCGCTATTGTCCGGTTTCAAATCATTTGCGTTGAGATTGGCGTGCCCGCGTCCAACATCCGCATCATCGCCACCGAAGCAACCCGGACAGCGATCAATTCTGCAGCTTTTACCGGCGCAATTTACCGCAAAACGGGTATTGAGGTGGAGCTTCTACGGAAGGAGGATGAGGGAATTATTGGTGCCTGGGGCATTGCGAGCAGCTTCTCCGACGTGGAAGGCCTGGCTCTGGATCTAGGGGGCGGGAGTATGCAAATGACCTGGATCATTTCGCATACGGGCAACGTGCGAATTAGCCCACAAGGCGCGGTCAGCTTCCCATACGGAGCGGCTGCATTGACCCAGAAACTGGCTGACTTGAAGCGGGGCAAAAGTGAAGAGGATGCTGAGAAGGCGAGGGAAGAGTTCCGCCGTGAAATGGCCGACAACTTCCGGGAGGCCTTTGAGCGCCTCGAAGTTCCTGAAAGTCTCCAGAAGAAGGCACGCAAGCAGGGCGGATTCCCGTTGTACCTGTCTGGTGGTGGTTTCCGCGGCTGGGGCTATCTGCTGCTCTACATGCATCAAACTCGAGGACAAAACTACCCCATTTCCATCATCAACGGGTACACTGCGCTCAAAGCTGATTTTGAGAACACCGATGCCTTGAAGGAAGTGGCTCGTGAAGCAGACGAGATCTTCCGCGTCTCCGATCGGCGCCGCAAACAGGTTCCTTCGGTCGCGTTCCTGGTCAACGTTCTTGCGAAATCATTGCCGCATGGAATCAAGGAAGCACATTTCTGCCAAGGAGGCGTGCGTGAGGGTGTCTTGTTTCGTGAGATGCTACCAGTCGTCCGTCAAAAAGACCCTCTAGAGGTTGCGACCGCTCGATATGCGACTCCATCGGCCGAGGCAATTGCAGCGTTGATATTGGCTGCTGTGCCCCGACCGACGGATACGCGGTCTGTTCCGTCCATCATCAGCGTGCATGTTGTTCAGGCCTTTGCCAATGCCCTCTATGTGCATGCCTCGATGGCCAAAGAACTCTCCTCCAGTGCAGCGCTGTACAGTACGAGCACCGGCATTCTCGCCTCAACGCACGGAATCCCTCACTCTCACCGGGCTCTCCTAGCCCTGATGCTCCAAGAGCGCTATGGTGGCGAGCTCCCACCGCGCGATGTAGACTTCAAATCGCATTTGCAGAGTCTTCTCACGCCAGAGGAAGTCTGGTGGACGCGATACCTGGGCAAGTTTGGCTTGATTATTGGTCAGCTATATCTCACTGGTTCGATTGATACATCCAAGCCTCGGATTGTCCCTTCGGCCAAGTGGGTGACGGGATTAGGGAAGAAAGGGAAGAAGGACGGAGTTGAACTGAAGATTGCCATCCAAAAAGTTGCATATGATCCGACCCACTTGAAGGAGGAATTGGAGCGGGATACTCGGAAGCTTGAGAAGGTGGGCAAACGTAAGAATTGGATCGGAGGCAGGGATGGGTGGGGGATGAAAGTGAAGGTTTCTGTTGAAGAAGAGGACTTGCTGGTCGGTTAGCCCTCCCACTCACTTCGTCATATTTGACCAAGCGTCCTCTGCAATTGTGGACGAGCTTCCCCGACAGTCCGTCTCACAAAGTCTTGCATATCGCTTGCCAACGAGCATGACCTTTTTGCCAACTATTTACATGATGGGAAAACTTCTCGTCCTTCGCGTTTCCATTCTTCTTCGCCCGCATTCAAATTCTTGATCTCCGTCTGAGCTCGTGCTCACATCTCTTATTATGTGTCATGATCATGATTCACGGCAACGGCGTCGTCACGAAAAATGCAATAAATACGCTCTAATCTTATATTCATGCACCGCTGGATCCGTCCTCTTTCAAAAGTCTCTTCCCGACAACCTCTCAAAATACATCGCGCAATCGGGCTCACCAAGTGGACGCCAACTTTCCTGTGCATCGGAACAATGTCGGTTTTGATTTCATCGCGGCGACCTTGATTCCCTCGGCAGCCTGATTCTGTTTTATGTGTTCAGGAAGAGTCCGGTGGCCCTTTTCGATGGTCAATAAAATCCGCACGGAACACGCAAATATTTACTCGGCACATTACGCGCTCCCAGCTTGCACTTTGCTTTTGTCGATAGGAGCCGGTAGAAGAGACCCACGAAATTATCAATTCACTTGCCAGGCAGACACGAATGCGCTACCAATGAGGCCAGTTTGCTTAGTCTGATGGAGATGTGGACCCAATTCTGAAGCTTTGCACCCCGCCCGCGTCGCCTTGTCGGCTTGTAGGGCTGAACCTGAGCATAACTCGAGGAAAAATTCCTCAAACTCGAGATGAGATGTCTCAATCACCCTGTAAGATTATATCTGATGCTAGTTTGTTATCTGTTTCGCCTGCTGAGTCTTCTCCAGCATCAGTCTCTTACGCACTGACCAAAAGGAAAGCGAGTCTATGTGGTGGAGCAAGTACAACTTCGTGCTCAATTCGGCTTTGGACTCGACGGTGGGAATCGCGGGCGTGGTCATCTTTTTAACTATCTACTTCACTGGGGCGAGCAAGCATTTTAGTTGGTGAGGGGCAGCGTTAACCGACTTTAAGGACACCTGTGACTGGAAAGGCTGTCCACATCTCCCAGTGCCGGTGGGAGGGAAGTTCGGTGTATGAAGGTTCACTTGAGATACCTGTCGTTCACTGAACCCGAAAATTAGCCTTGCCACTGCAAGGTCTGCATTCATCTATCGTGAATTTGTTTGATAGATTCTCTGTCGATTCGGAAAACCAGAAGTTTTACTTAACATGGTGGTAGTCGTCGTAGAGCCTCTTGTTGGAATACTGACACAGACAAACGTATCAACTGCTTCAATCACTTGCAGTACGTACAGGGGGTTGATCTTAGTACGAACGAATCCGGGGATCTAAAAACATCCACACCTTCGTCTTTAAACTACTTTTCTGCCTGATTGCCTTGAGCAGCGCGTCGGTTAAATTCTTGGATGCTCGGCTCGGGCTGTGCGTATACTGTCACGTGGCGATTATCAATCAGATAAGATTTGATTGTTGTGCGACAGCCACGGGGCCGCCGTTTGCCAGCAGAGGCCCAGCACCACCTACTTTGACGAAGGGTTTTGGGGGGATGGAGAGGACTATCGATGTGAAGTCTCTCGGTCCACTTGGAATCTCTCACTGCTGCAATTGCCCTTTGGAGGGGACTCCTTCCTCGGGGCTCACCAGGCCCCGGTGGGTCCACCATCATCGATCAGTGCTGCGCAGCAGGCCTTCATCCTCATGGTCCTAGTTTTGATCACTTCTTTGGATCGGATGCGTATTGCAACGTATGAGATATTCATGGTAGCACACATTGTCTTCTCCGTGGTCATCATATTTGGCTGCTTCCAGTAGGTTTCTCTCAGCTCAACCTTACTATCCATCACGTTTTTGCTAACACCAGAAAGTCATACCATTGTGTTTGAGGGGCATGAGTACTGGCAGTATCTGTGGCCATCCGTGATACTTTGGGCACTCGATCGTTGTCTACGGGTTGCTCGACTAGTTTACTGCAACGTCCATGTCCGACTGTCCAAGGGCAAGTTGATCCACGTCACGGAGAGTCGCATGGAATACGACGAAGCAGCCGACGTAATTCGATTGGAGGTCACTCCAGGAATAGCAGCCTTACATGTCAGGCCTGGAAACTACTTCTTCCTATACCAGCCCCTACGCCTCACTGGTTGGGAGAACCATCCGTTCACTGTTGGTGCTTGTGTGGTGGATCCCCCAGGGCCACTGCTGCAAGTCTCTGGCAAGCCACGAAATTCATTCGAGCGTTCTCAGCTGCCCCTTCTGTCTGAGACCGTCTCGGGTCTTGAAAGCTATGATGCAACAGAAAGCCAATCTACGAGATCTTCAACCCCGAGATTGATCTTTTGGATTCGTCCATGTGATGGCTGGACGCAGCAGCTCCGCCGACAATGCTTGCGCGCAGCCAACCAGCCTGTTCACACCAGGATCCTTCTCGAGGGCCCCTACGGGCACAGTTTTCCATTATGGAGGTATGAATCAGTGTTGATGATTGTAGGAGGCACTGGAATTGCGGCCGCGGTGCCACATCTTCAGGATCATCTTCGGAGATCTGCCAATCGCTGTCGGGACTCGAAGGAGGAGGAATCGCGAGTTGGGAAGATCGAGCTAGTCTGGACAACGCGGCAGTCAGCCTTCATTCATGGACTTGCCGATCGTGAACTCAAACCAATACTTCACCGACAGGACTTTCGGGCTTCTTTCTACGCCACGGCGTCTTCGGGCAGATTTCGTGAAGATTGGACTGCTCTTGGATATACTGTGCTGGTGGGTCGACCCCATCTGCGGTCGCTCATTCTGAGTCGTGCCTCGGAGGCCTATGCAGCTGGGATGAAGTTGGCCATTCTTGTTTGCGGTCCAGCTGGGATGGTTGAGGAGGCGCGAGCGGCAACCCACCTGGCAATGCGACAAGGCTACCAGAATATCAAGTTTGTGGAGGAATCCTCCACTTGGTGAAAGACCACATACGTCAAGAGTTGTGAGGTGTGATGGAACAACATGGTCTTTGCCTGGTTCTGTGTTTACGGTGAAGAGATGCTGAGACCTTCTCAGTTGTAAGGAAACAGGATCATGAATTTCGGGCACCTTTGGAAAAAAACAAATGTTTGTCGCGCCCGCAAGGTGTTGACCACTCATTCGCCAGATATTTTGACTGACTCGATTTGTTATTGTCATTCCTTGAGCGATCGGCTTCGTTGAGGCCTTGTAGAGAAGGGATACACATCCTGGCGATGCTGGGGAAGCTCTGGGCTTATGCGTGATGCAGGAGGTTGTTCCTGCACGTCCCTGCATGATTATTGATTCCAACTACTGTAGGAGCTCGAGCTCCAAGGTTGCGACCAATCACTGCGTCCTAGCAGTCTCGAAATTTACATGTCCCATATCCCATGTGTCGCAAATGGAGCACAATCATTCTGGATCTCTCCCCCCGACCGTCAGCTACAACAATCAGAAGAGGCTGAAGAGCCGATAGCCGGTCGCGACCGGCGCCTCTTCGTCAGGATTTGTCGTTTTTGTTCATTCTTATTTTCTTAGCGGACGATCGCCCACCCACAGATTGAACTAACAGGCAAGCCGGATGCTTGATAGATCACATCGCCGATCTCTCCCGGAGCCACTCATAAATCCCGCCGCGCAAAAGCAAAAAACAACAATTATTGCCTCTCGGGAGCTGATCTTAATCAACATGGAAAAAGTCCCCTGTCAATAGTGCCCAGCCATGTCACTCCCCACAGTTCGTGTTCAGGCAGCTTCGCATCCACAGGCTGGACCTCGACCATGGTTGCCGATGGGCAGCTACGGTAAAGTCGCCGTCAATCCTCCACAAACTCCGTACTCCATGCAGCAAGCTATACCAATTTATGAGCGATCTGCAGGAACCAGGCCCTGTGGTCCCTTCAGCCGCGTCTCCAGGTTGAGCCTGTCCGATGCTGTCGTCGCTAGTTAGCTTGGCCAAGCAAGACGATGTTGTTGAGGAACCCGGTTTGACATTCCACATCAAGCAGGAATCTACAATGTACAGTTGCCACCAAGCAGGTTCACCTACACTATTGACGTCCCTGACCCGCCTTCTGAGACCAGTAGCATGCAGTTGAGCAAGAGCCCATCTGCATTGGCATCACAGTACGAAGTACTCCAGGGAGAGTGTTCTCCAAGGGGTCTGTTGAGGTTTGATATGGGACAACGGGTATAAAAGAGGTCAATGTTCCTCCCCAGACTAACTCCCCATCCTCAAGCGCATTCACTCTTCTCATCATCTCTCTATCTTCAAAGACTCTTCAGTCGCTCATCTCGCTGATCAATCACTTTTCGTGTTTATCAACCTCAATCCATCAAAATGCAGTTCTTCACTACCGCTCTCCTCTTCGCTGCCACCGCCATGGCCCTGCCCTCCGGCGAGGGTCACGGTGTTGAGTTCCCCCTCTCCAAGGACCTCACCTTTGAGAACGCCCAGGCCAAGTGTGGCAACGACGCCGTTGTCTCCTGCTGCAACAAGAAGACTGTCACTGGCTCCGTCACTGATGTCAACACCGGTCTCCTCCCTGGAGTTCTGCAGAACGCTGTGGGTGGTGGTCCCGGTGCCGATGGCCTTGGTCTCTTCAATGGCTGCAATGACCTGAACCTGAACGGTAAGGAGCTTTTGACTGGTTCTCATAGTTTGTACCAAAATCTGACTGGTTATAGTTCCCGTCCTGAACCTGGTCCCCCTCAACGCCCAGGACCTCGTCAACAAGAAGTGCTCGCAGAACATTGCTTGCTGCCAGAACACCCGCTCGGAGGCGGTATGTCGTTCTCCACATTCTTGGGTTTCTCTTTTCGAAGAAGTAGCTAACAAAGACTCAGAACGGTGACCTGGTTGGCGTTGCCCTGCCCTGCGTTGCTCTCAGCAGCCTCGTTTAAATTTGCCGCTCGCGCCGCCATCCCCCGAGCAGAACCTAACCTATGATTCTGCGAGGCCTGCTTTGTGAAATGATATGGGCCTCTGTGGGAAGGAGTATACAATGCCGTTACGTACATATATGTACACATGAACGCCCGGGCAAGGGCCTTTGTTTGTTCTGGTGCATTGAGGTCAGCAGGTCTCTCTTGAGAGAGTGCTTCTGCCTTGCGGACCATGTCATTCCTTCTTCTCTTTGTCGTCTTTGCTTGGACGTTCAATTAATGTAATTAATACATATCTAATAGAAGGTCCTTGCTACACTCTACCCAGAATTTTCCGTAACTACCATGGTGGCGAAACGTGTTCTGGTGCAACTGCTCTGTTTTCGTAGCGTGTGCTGCTTTTGTCGGTTTACGGTCATCGCAAGTTATTCCCACCGACTTTAGGTCGCGCTGTCAAGGTCGCTAATTCTGTCCAACTTGGGTTGGATTGTATGAACCAATCGACATGGTCAATGATTTATCCTCAGCTCCTCATCACCAGGAGAGGTTTCACGCCCTTCGGAGATCAGTCTAGGTTTGAATCTCCCATCTGGGTTAGGGGCTAGCATACTACGGTGATTGCTAAGACCTCCCAATGTTCTATAAGACCATGCTGCTGTCGGACATCCTCATATGCGGCCACGGGCTAACAGTTCCAATTGTGGATAGTACGCCGATACCGGGCTGATTGATAAGATCTGGCCCTCAACCCTTTTCGCACCGGAACTTTCCCCACTGCGCAGATGACGGAGGCTATCAGCGATCCGACATAACCGAGGACCCCTTCCAACTCCTGTGACTAATTCCAACCGGACCAGGTTACCCGCGCCCACAGTGATGCTGGTCGTTCCATGGACGTGGCAGTCGTGCGGGCAAATTGGTAAAATTATCTGATCCGAGCGGGGCGCCACGAGGCCCCGCCAAGTTCCGAGTCGAAAGTGGGTCATTCGCCAGGTATTTTCAAGTGTATTACCCCCGAAGTCTTCTCTTCCATTTGTCAATGGATGGTTTTGAAGGGGATTCTCGGAGCGAACATCCATACGAAGAAGCTTCCTCGGCCGGTCGCTGCCACGCGCGAGCAGGAACAAACATCAGCAGATGTGCTCGTTCGTAAGCCATGCCGGTTCACGACTGCGGACTGAAATGGAGCCTCATGTTTTGCTTCTGCGCGTCCGTGACGTGTAATAGATCCTCTAACACGCCAAAAGGGACTGGGACGTATTGCACTTCTTGACAGAAGACTGGATTCCCGACTGTACAGTCTGAATTCTGTACAGTGTCCAGTGTCCACCCTATGAATCCACCCTTTAATACGCTGGTCCACCACGTCCGCCTATCTGATTGATCAATGGCAATCTAATCTGATGGCCCAGAAAAAAAAAATCAGAATGCAGGAATTATTGCCGCGGTATCATCGGCTCGTGCTATAAGCCCCCGGATGCGCTCCATCTTTTCCCGACATTGCATACTTTCCCCTCGTCTCGCCATCTGCGCCTTGTGAGCGTCGAGCTTTATATCATCCATGGCTGTCTCTCGTAGTGCCCAACGTCTGCAGCAGACGCTGTCCCATGTCCAACCGTCACCGGCACCCCTCCAATGGTCTATTGTCGCGGGGCCAACCCACCCGAAGCTACTAGACATCACCTTGGGTGAGCTGCTGACATTGCAAGCGCTACAGTATGGCGACTACGAGTGCTTGGTGTTTCCATGGACGGGGGCGCGATGGACCTATGCCGATCTCAAAGATGAGGCCGATCGTCTGGCGCGGGGCATGCTCGCTATGGGCATTCAGAAAGGCGATCGAGTGGGCATTATGGCGGGCAACTGCGAGCAGTATATTTCCGTGTTTTTTGCGGCCGCGCGAGTCGGCGCTATTCTGGTGGTGTTGAATAATACGTATACTCCCTCGGAGCTTTACTATGCTCTGAATCATACGGGTAATTCCAACACCTTCATTTTTGAGGATGTGTCTCGAGCTAACCTGGGCCCTTCTCCCATCGCCACGCAGACTGTCAATTGTTATTCATAACCCCCCATATCGGCCGTCATAATCTGGAAGAGGTACTGGTCACGCTCGGCCCTAAGCCCAAGCAGAACAACACTTCGAAATGCGTGGACGAGATTGTGATCCTTCGCGGCAGCTACCAGGACTTCACCACCTATGACGAAGTCATCCACCGGGGCCAGTCACAAGCAGCCCACATTCTGCAAGATCGCGAGGCCGAGCTACGACCAGACGACGTGTGCAATTTGCAATCTACCAGTGGCTCGACTGGTAATCCCAAGGCAGCGATGCTGACCCATCAGTACGTTTTCCAAACAAGTTTTTGACGGGAACTCAGGACATGAATGCTCATCGAATCCGACAGTAACCTCGTGAATAACTCGCGATTCATTGGCGACCGCATGAACCTTTCCTCTTTCGATATTCTTTGCTGTCCTCCTCCGCTCTTCCATTGCTTCGGACTGGTCCTGGGCATGCTGGCGGTCGTAACCCATGGCTCCAAGATTGTCTTCCCCAGCGAGACCTTTGATCCCAAGGCTGTATTGCACGCCATCTCCGATGAGAAATGTACGGCTCTACATGGTGTACCCACCATGTTTGAAGCCATCCTCGGCATCCCTAAGCCTGCCAGTTTCGATACCTCGAACCTTCGCACGGGAATCATCGCTGGGGCTCCCGTTCCACGACCCTTGATGAAACGTCTTCTTGACGAGTTGAACATGTCCGAGTATACTAGTAGCTATGGTATGGAACACGCCGCAGAGCACTTTAAGTCCTGCATTCACACACTCGCTTTTTCTCTCATTCCCATTTTGACCACGTTCCATACTAATACTACTTACTCTGCCAGGCCTCACCGAGGCATCGCCCACCTGCTTCAATGCCTTCACAACCGATAGCATCCACACCCGATTGACCACGGTGGGCAAGGTCATGCCCCACGCCCGCGCCAAAATCGTCGACGCAAAGGGCAACATAGTCCCCATCGGGCAGCGAGGCGAACTCTGCATCGCCGGATACCAACTCACCAAGGGCTACTGGCATAACCCCGAGAAGACAGCCGAGACGCTGATTACAGACGCGGACGGGGTGACCTGGCTCAAGACGGGCGACGAAGCCTCCTTCAACGAGCAGGGCTACTGCAGCATCACCGGCCGATTCAAAGATATCATCATCCGCGGCGGCGAAAACATCTACCCCCTCGAGATTGAGGAGCGGCTAGCCGCGCACCCACATATCGAACTCGCCTCCGTGATCGGCATTCCGGATCCCAAGTATGGCGAAGTCGTTGGCGCGTTCATCCAGCTGGCCGCTGGTCAGCGCCGACCGACCGATAACGAGTTGCGCGCCTGGACACGGGAGACTCTCGGTCGGCACAAGGCGCCGCAGCATGTGTTCGTCTTTGGCGAAGAGGGCGTACCTCGCACTGTCCCTGTGACGGGGAGCGGAAAAGTGCGCAAGGTGGAGTTGCGGCAGATGGCGACGACCGCGCTGGCGCAACGAGGCAGTTCCAGGGCGGTTTAGTACCTTGGCGGTAGGCTTTAGGTGTTGAAATACTGCTTAGTCCGTACATGCGTCGACTTGGATAAAGCATTTCTTGTCTTGTTTGGCTAGAATTATGTCATAGAAGGTAGCTTGGAAATATCTGCCATTTTTTTCTTTCATTCCACGGCGCGATCTTATCAGATGAAACTCTGTTGGGTCCAATCTGACGCGATCAAATACACGCACCGTACATACAGTACTGTTTCCAACTTTCCAGTACAACAAATGGAGCCCCTGAATCCACCAGTAACGCTGACGAAAGCTGGGCAGGATTGCGCGATTTCTTTAGCGACTTAGCGGGTCTGGCCAGTTTGTTCTCTTGGCGTTTCTCTTTTTTTTTCTCGGTTGTTCTGCACGGAGTAGTTAGGGCAACGATGAAAATCACACGATTGTGCGTGCCAATTCTGGTAAAGCCAAGCAAGAGAGACCACGACGCTCGAGTACTTTTAAAAGCGCTTATTGGGCAGCTAGCCACACATTATGCCATAACTAACACTTAACGGATACTCTTCAAGTCCTGTCATGTTACCTAGTGAGTGATGTGTGGATAGCAGTCCGCTAAGCTGGTTGGGCAGCTCTCAGGCACAAAGGAATGGCGTAATTCGAAGCAGAGAGGTAGAAAGCAAAATAGGACGGGTATTTAGAAGCGAATTTTCGACAGCCCTTTCTCTTGCGTAGAGTCGTTAAGGTTATTTATTTTTGAATATTTTACCCCCATGAGGGTCTAGACAATATGTACAACGCCAAACTACTTGTTGTCTGCAAGCATTCCATCCATCTATCCTCTTTGCGTCCCGATTATTCCGCATTTTGTTCGTGGCGGTAGGTTTACCTTTTTTATCCCCTCGTCCGCCGGTGAGAGAGGTACGACACTACATAATTAAAAGAGTTACTCGGCCTCTGTTTCTTGCCTCAACAGAATCAGACTTGACCTTATCTGAAGCTTTTTTTTCGATGGCAGGCCAACATATGTCCATCTTGTCGAATTGCTTGTCAGGTTACGCGGGGACTGATCTTTACAGACACAACCCACATTTTGGTGAGTCTAAAACTTCCCTCGAAGGGCTTTCTCTAATTTCTTCTCCAATGTCACCCACCACCAAGAGGGGGTTTGGGCCCGAAACCACGTCTTCGTCGGTATCTCTTGCCGCAACCTGATTATGGACTATAGCTCGCCACTCTCTTAGGTACATAGTCCTTATTATGTAGTTAGTGTTAAAACCTGCTAAGGTTACGGCCCGCAATGCAGAACCCTTCCGACATGAATCAAGGGATGATCCCTCACATTCGGCCCTCATGCCTGCAGAGATTCATACGGGCCCTTGCTTTTTACTGTGACACAAGATGTGGCAGTGCTGACTGACCTCTGGCCTCGCTCTTGAAGGGCAGCCCTGAGCTCCAGACTGGTATTGACTGTTGTTCTTGTTGCACCTCCACCTGGGCTCCGAATGAGCGTGAATAGCGGTCCTCATCGCAATTCACCAATTCGTTATGGCCTTCAGGGTAGCTGCCTTTGCTGTGGTACTCGGGATTTTGGGGCATCATTGGTCCAAGACTCAGGAAACTCGATGTCGATGCCGTCCCAGCGACGAATGCTGGCCCGCAACCGCTACATGGGACCAACTCAATGAAACCCTGAATGGCAATTTGGCACGGTTACGTCCAATTGGAGCTGTGTGTCATGAAGCAGATTACTCTGAAAGTGCTTGCAATGCCCTCATTCAAAACTATCGTAACACCACATGGCGCGTCGAGAATCCAGGTAAGTCCTTTGGAGCTTTCTACCTCAGCTGGACTAGCCTTGACAATAACAATATTAACCGAGCTCTCCCATAGCGGCGTTGCAGATAGACACTTGGGAACTATGGCGAACACAGGAGCAAAGTTGTCACGTCAACAATCCCCCAGAAATCGGACAATGCGACCAAGGTCGCGTATCTCACTACTCGGCTTATGTCCAGTCCGTCACAGAGGTACAGGCCGTGGTCAAATTTGCCGCCTCCCATCGTTTGCGACTTACTATTCGCAATACTGGTCACGACCTGGCGGGCCGATCGTCAGCTCCAGAATCACTTCAGCTTCATACCGCTGGCCTGAAGGGTATCGTTCACGTGGAATCTTTCACTCCTCAAGCTCCTGCTGAGCATTCGGTTGCATCGGAGGGACCTGCGGTAACAGTGGAAGCGGGAGTACTCACGGGTGATCTTTATGCAGCGGCTGCCGATGGTGGATTCACAGTTGTTGGAGGAAGCTGCAGTACGGTCGGGATTGCGGGAGGTTGGTTACAAGGCGGCGGTTATGGTATTCTTACCCCATCGCGAGGACTTGGTGTTGACAATTTGTTGGAGGTTGGCATGGTTACTGCAGAGGTAAGAGATCAGATGTCATCTATTCCAGTCCCAACCTCGGGATGCCTGGTTTGCTTACTCGAACTCCCCGCTGACTCGTCGTATATTACAGGGAGAGTATGTCACCGCAAACCAATATCAGAACCAAGACCTGTTTTGGGCTCTCCGTGGAGGTGGTGGAGGTACCTTTGGTGTTGTCGTGAATGCTACATTCCGAACGTACCCCGATACGCCGGCTGTCATATCGAAGATGAATATCTTCAGTCCAGGAGGAGCAGACTCTACCTTCTGGGGTGCCGTGACCGATCTGCTGCAGACAATTCCAGCTCTCGTGGACCGTGGCGATGCTGTTCAAGCCTTTGCCATGCCAGTCATGCCGGATAATGGAGCATTCCTCACCATCGAGTCTTATCTCATCAACAAGACGCACTCCCAAAGTCAAACGGCTCTGGATGAGTTGCGAGGCCATATTGAAGCGCGTGGGTTGCCAGTACAGTCAACCGACGAATCGTTCGATCGCCTGTCCGCGTACCTTGCGCTCCCCAAGGGCCTCGAGCAGGCCGGTATCGGCATCATGGCTGCTTCGCGACTAGTTTCTCGACAGCTCATGGTTTCAGAAGAGGGACCGTCCCGGATTGGTCACACACTCGCCAACCTGACCTACCTTCCCGGTGACGTGGTGAGTCTGGAGGGCGTGGTCGGTGGACCTGCTGTCCGACGCGGGGACTCATCGAAGCGTTCAACCCATCCATCCTGGCAATCCGCGTGGATGTCTCTCAGTCTGGGACGTAGTCTACCTTCGGATCCGGATTGGGCAACCTACAACCGGATCCAGCATGAGCTGGCGACTACGCAGCTCCCTGCGCTGGAGTCTCTAGAGCACGGGACCATGGGAGGGTACCTCGGTACGCCGTTCCCGTATGAAGCCTCCCCTTCGAAGGTCTTTTGGGGACCCAACTATGACCGGCTTCTCAACATCAAGGCAGACCTCGATCCCGAAGACTTGTTCATAACTCGACTTGGCGTGGGCTCGGAGCGATGGGACGAGGAAGGAATGTGTCGTGTCGATGTTCTCGATCGTCATCTACGGCCGTATCTTCGGCTTGGACAAACGAAATTAGATTCCTTGCTAAATCACCTACGTCTCATTCTAAGTGGCGCATCGCCAATTGAGGGAGTTGCTGTGGTACAGGAATGATCTAGGTTTTGTGAGAAAGTGAATCTGACATTGCCGGTTCTTACGCGGAACTTATCCAGGTGACAGCATGCAGATAATATTACCAAATGCTAAAGGTTTCTATCAGACTACTTAGTACGTGAAAAGAAATTGAGCTGAAAGCCCGTATATCATCATATTCGATATATTCCAAACGAGATCGCGTAGTTTCCTTCCAAAAGAAACATCTACAGCGAACTGTGGAAATAAATGCTCAGATACACCCCAGTCTTCTCCGAGTAAGCCAACGAAACATATTGTATCAAGTTTGACGTCTCGCCAGATTCGAAAGTTGGGCTGTGGTGGGTAGAAATTAGCAAATTTCAGGCACCAGAAGTCTAGATCCCAGAAGCAAACATACAATAATCCTTTGACCGAGTCGACGAAAGTTGCAGCCTTGTCATTCCACCCAAGATATTCATAAAACTGGACAATGGCTCGGGCATTCTCCACGTCACTCATACCATGCATAATGAAATAATACTTCGGGTTAGGGAAGTCGGTAGAGCTGGGCGCCAGCTCGTAGTTCCAAATGCCAACAGCCATGTAGTCCTGGACTCGCAAGTAAGTCAATGGGTCAATTCAACCGACCATCGCGAAGAAAAATAGATCTAATTACTGACCTTTTCCGGGGTAAGCAGTCTCCAGAACTTCTCAACGAACTCCAGTCCTCGCTGTGTAGTGGTGTGTGACTCAAAGCGACCAGCCAATGTCCATATGTCCCGAAGCTTAGCCCATGTCACATCTTGAATCGTATTGTACACCTTGAGCCGAGACTTTGAAATTGCGGTGCAATCAATGCCGATGAAAGAATAACGGTTGTACATCCCTGCCCCTTCGAGGTATTCGTGAATCGTATTCAAAGCAGGATAGGAAACCTCCTGGCAGCCGAGAGTTTGCACCGCGTTGTCCACCAACTCTCTAAACGAGCTGCCAGTCAAGTGGGATTTCAACGATGGATATAAGTAGCACTTCACAGAGACTTCTCCGCCTTTCAGGTCGAGCCCGAAGGATACTTGGTTCTTCATTCTGAGCATATACAGCTGATCACGGCTAACTGACGAGGCTTCCTCCGTGGTGGCAGTCAGAGATTTGATCATATGATGGAGAAACTCGGTGTCAAATTCCTTGAGTTTGAGCTGGGACATAGTATTGATGGCACGGTGGATAGTAGTAAGGTTGAGTGGATCTGCCGGGGTGCCTGACTCGTGGCTCACAGGTTCCCATCCGATACGGGCCACTGGAGGCCCATGGTGCTGGAGATTGATGCTGAACTCCACTGGGATTCCGGAATACGTGATGAATGAATCCCATGTATGAGGGTGTGGACCGAGACGGGGAATTAGGACAGTTCTGTACAGCATCATATAAAGATATTGATCTTGGACGCTGTAGTGAGCGGATTGCAACACCTTGGACAAAAGTGGTGCCGTCTTGTCCCACCAGACATGCTCAGAGCCATTATCGAAAGCAAAAGACGCCAATGGTAGACATGCACTCTTTGAATCGAGCTTGAATTGAGTCTTTTCTGGCAATATGGGAGTATTGACTGTCAAAGTCATGATGGCTTGGTGACGACTAAGGTAGGGCAGTTGACTGTAGTAAAAGTAATGACGATATTAGAACTCAAGCTACTGTGCTTTGTGCGATAAACCCTATTTATTCACTGCTATGATGGTGAGACGAGAGACTGCAGGGCTGGTGGAAGACCAAGGACGTACACCGACATTATGAGTCCGCGGGCTGCGCAAGGAGGAGAGATGCAGGACAAGAATGTTCCATTATTACGCAAGTAAATTCCTGTTTGTATCTTCAGAAAAGTGGCCAATGTACGCGGTGTGTTACGGTGTTACCTGCTCCTTGACGCGTGCCACGCCGCCTGCGTGTCTGGCGAGTTGAAAAGATGTTTTCTAGGGCCTAGCCTTACTTTTCTACTACATGTGCTAGCCTGCTAGGAAAACTAGGATCGAGAGCGGTCTTGAGTGACTATGTTGACGTGTGTGGACAAGGTGTAGGGCGACACGTGCAATCCTTTCTACGGTAGCAGGTTTCGGAATGTTACTGGAGGTCACATTGATGTTGATTGGAAGCTCAGCTTAAGATGGCCTTTCCATCAAGGACATTGTTTTATACCTTAGGCCTTATGTGCTCCCTTCTCTAATTCCATCCATGGATAGTCGTCCGAGGAATGATAGTAGACGCTCAAGTAAACTCCTGTTTTCTCGGTAAACGCAAAGGAAATCCACGATGTCAGACGGGCCGTTCTTGTCAGATCTCGTTCGGGACTGTGAAAAATGGCGGAAATGCGTGTCAGAAATAAGAAAAAAGCAAGAGGGATAAGGGTTCATACAAATAATGTTGCACTGTCGCCTCGTAGTTTTTGCCAAATTTGGACAGTCCGATACCGCACAAAAACTTTGCTAGGCCAGTTATGACCTTCTCATCATTTTCTCCGTGAATGGGGAAATAGAACTTCGTAAGCGGGATTTCCTCGCCCTTTTTCATCTCATAGTTCCACACCATTGGGCTAGCAGTAGAGTCGTGGCCGTCATCGAAACCCCCGCTAAAGTCACGATGTCCCTCCGAGAGCTTGGTCAAATGCCACAGCTCCTTCAGGTACTTCAAACCCTCTTGGACGACAGGTGATTTGGCCCGGCCACCAAGTGTCCATATTTCCTCAACCTTGGACCAGATAACACTGTTATGAGAGCTGTACAGTTTGAGGCGTGACGAACCCGAAGCAGCACAGTCAAAGGACCAGAACGCAAACTGACTGTAACCGTTTGTCTCTATCAGGTAAGAGTTTACCATATCAAAAGACGGAATCGGGCCCATTTGCGCTGCCAAGGGCTTAATGGACTCAGCAATAAAGTCGCCAAAGTCCTTTCCGCTGAGTGTACATTTGATGGCAGGAAACGTATAGCCTTTGACAGAGATGGCCTCTGTCTTCAGGTCGAATCCAAATGCGGCCTGGGAAGTAAGCTCGCTGCCTTCGATCTTCTTATGCTTCAATAGCTCTCCATCGGCGGTGTTTAGTGTATGCACATCCAAGAAGTATCGGAACAGCCATCCATCGTATCCAGGGATGTTCTGCTTGTCCAATTTCTTCAGGAATTCAACGATTGGCGCCTGATTGTAGGGATCTTTCTCAGTACCAGACGCCGAGCTGACAGGTTCATAGCCGATGCGGACTACTGGGTCCACTTCTCCTCGTTGCTGGTAGTTGACGCTGAACTCCAACGGCAGCCCACTTCTGGTAATCGCGCTGCGAAATTGATGCGGATAAGGGCCCAGTGAGGGGATCAAGACTTGACTGTAGAAGGTAAGAGCCTCGAGCCGACGAGCAAGGCTGTATCCCGCCGAGGCCAAGATTCTGTCAAGTAGGGATCCAGTCTTCTCCCACCAGACCCTTTGATTGTGGTCCGTGAACAGATAGTAGCGACTAAGCACGTCGTAGGCGGTTGAGATTGGACCAGAGGAGGCTCCCTTTGCCACCGTCTCTTGCGAGATTGGTTGCTGAGGTTGTTCAACTGTCATTGTGGCTTGAAGAGGATGATTCGTGCAGCAGACTCAATATGAACTATGCCCTGATCTGAAGCGGTTTCCGTGTGATATAAAGACCGGAACATTCGGAGGACCATGAGCAATACGCACGACATCCCCAGATGCCACCGCAGGTCGATAACGCTAGACGATGATTATGGCCTGGGCTGGGGAAATCCCTTGCCTGGCGAGAATTCCACATTTCTGCAGCTTCAAAGAGGCCCAGCTCCACCAGCACCTAGTATTACTGACCGCTGGTCTGTTTCCAATGGCATCTTCTACCCATATTACAGACACCGCTATATCCTTGTCTAACAAAATGTTGTGTTCTGGGTAATGTTGCAGTTGAAGATGGCATGCCAAGCAAGCCGCGAGTGAAGCGCATAGGATCCTTGCGCACCTTGCGGAGAATGGGTGGGTAGTCTCACCTTCTTTGCGGTGGCTGGTAACTGCATCCTGTCATAGTCCTTACAAACGTACTCAGCATACTAAGATAGGAAAAGGCTGTTTCGGGGCGAGAATTCTTACGTACAGAGTCGCAGACAATTCGTCTAGCTGGCCCTTGGCAAAGAGTACCAAGTTTTACGGGCCCCCACGTAGCCAAGGGCCTGGCTATGTACACACTCGTTGGTGTGGCACAACACGACCCAGGCCGGGGTTTCATCACAGGACCTAGTGGATTGATAGATGGACTAGAGTAGGGGGTTGAAGCATTTCTGCATGACCTTTAAGCTAACAGCATACCACCATTAGTCTCGAGTACAGTCCCAGTAACAAAGCTATCTTTCATCAGATAGAGATATGCCTGTGCCACACTCTCTGGAGATCCAGCGCCACCAACCAGAGACTTTTCCTTCGCCATTTGAATAGCCATATCGTAATGCGGGCCTAGAATCTCACGCACCACCTCCGTCATGATCGCTCCTGGAGAAACCACGTTCACGCGCAGGGGTTTCAGGTCGATAGCCAGGCCTTTCATCATCGATTCAACGGCTCCACAGTAGGCGGCAATGGGAGCCCAGTCCGGATCGGGCTTATGACCGTGAGAACCGCTGGTGAGTGTGAACGAATTCCCTGACGCCTTGTCCATGAATTGAGGCAGATATTTGGCGAATATCAGAGGTGCTGTATAGCGAATAGTGCTTGTGCGCTCGAGACTGTGCACGGTCATTTTGGCTAGTGGTGGCGGCGGAGGCATCATATCTGCCGCGGTGATAACGACATGGTTTATCTTGTCGCTGTCAGCAGCAGACTGTAGCACATGTTGTACGTTTTTCTCCAGGTTTTCAGCATCAGCGAGATCGATCATGGCGCCCTTTAGTCGTGATCCCGAAGTTTGCGCTGGGTATGCCGATCTCAGTTGAGATAATGCTTTCTCCAGTTTCGAGGGGTTGGATCCGGCCACGGTCACGATCGCATGGTGTTCCAATGCGGCCTCTGCGACGGCATAGCCAATTCCCGAAGTTCCTCCCACGACGAGCACGACCTTGTTGGTTAATTGGCCGATGTATTTTCCTTTCTGGCCGGTCATCTTCTCGAGTGGCAGATATGCCTCGTGTTGAATGAGATCGGTTGATTAGACTTGACGCGTTATGTTGCCAGACACGCTCCTGGGGTGCTGATATAACAGATGCGATACTTGGTCGCTGGTATGAGTGCGGTATCCTATTGAGAGACACACAGCAGCCGCTCAGCGGTGAAATTGGCACAGGAAGCCATTGAAGCTAGCGGAGCGTGGGGCAGCTTTCTGCATGGGCTGGTCATGCTATCTGCATGGGCTGGTCATGCTATCTGCATGGGCTGGTCATGCTATCTGCAAGGAGTGATGGCCTAGCCTGCGGAGCTCAGTGTCGCACAGAGCGCACCCACTTGTGCAGACTTGACTAACCGTTCTAACGACGTCGAGACTTGGAATGATCGCCATTCCACCGCTGTGTTACCTTCGAAAGTATGTTCAGGTAGCCACCGAGGCTGCAACTGACAAAGGGAATTTCAACATCCTGGTATGAAGTGACCATTGGGGGGTCGGAATGGCGGTGAATGGTATGCCTCGTCCAAGTTTTGGGTATTCTCTTCAAGTCAACTGTTGGGATCTCCTGGGCAGGTCTCTCGCGCATGGACGTTGGGATGCCAGGTTGTAGATACTAGACGTAAGTACATAATGACATTTATGTGCGACAGTCCTGAGGTCCACCAACTGAAGCAAGGATCGTCGTTTTTGAAGGTCGTACTCTCCAATTCCATCCTGCTTGTTTGTGGAATCAGTATCGGCTCAAAGCCACCTCTGCACATCAGGAAAAATTTCATTGCTTGTCAAGTCCTCCATGATGCCCCAAATATTGACTAGGGGCTCTGGCTCGTAGTCAGGTGATTTGGTCAGGTGATTTGGGCTCAAACTTTTGGATCTCGGGTCGGGCCGGAAGTTTAAAATTTCCGAGAGCGACGAAGTCGCGGATCAGACGGCGACTCGCAACATAGTCAGACTGTGTACTCCGTAGTACGTACTGCGCAGGAACTGATCGCTGTGGGAATTTACAACTCCACTCACTGCAATACTCTCTACTCTAATATATTGTGACCTTAGAATTGCTTCTCGATTCATGGACGACAGAGCTGGGCTGAAGCCGTGCCCCCTGACAACCTGAACATAGACATATTGAGATATTGATCTCGGGGGAAGTGCACTGAAACAGCTACTTGTGTTTGGGAAAGACCTCTGTGAACCATTCTTTGCAGCTCATCAGTGACTCCCGTGCTCCAACTCCTCCTTTCGCTCGGACAGCGTCTCTCTTCAGTGTCGCCGCAGTCTGGGATTCGGTAATCCCACAACCGAAGATTTCGCCATCCCGCATTTGGTAAAATGCGAATACATCTCGAGACTCCTTCAGCTCGGGTTTATCGAAAGCAGGAAATTCTTCCGGGTGCTCGTATCCAATGAATCGTGCCGGCGCTTTCGTGACTAAAGATTCCGACATCAACATGACAACGCGGAGAGGACGAAGGCCCACTTGAGAGTACCAATCTGACGTACCCTGGGCGAAAGTCTCAACTACATCTGCAAATGACGCGATATCACCGACTGCCTGGACTGTGCGACGATTCCAGCGGAGCGGGTTCAGGAAAATTCCATGAACTAGATCGCCAAAATCCTCCTCGATACATATCCATGGCACGTGCTCACCACCGCCGATCAGAGGACTACGTAATGTGAAATATCCCTCTGAATCTTTCTCACGTGGGAAACCACCAAACCCTTGATAAAAAGATGGCATGAGGAAGTCTTCCATATACCAAGAGCACATGATAGGAGTGAAGGTAGTGAATGCGGAGTTTGCTCGACCCCAAGCTTCGCCCCATGCCTTGACTATCGCCCCACGTGTATTTGGTTAGCACATACAGCTGCTCAAAGCCAGGCTCTGCATTCAATGAGATCCGGGATAATTGCAAAGGTGATCGTACTGTCTAGGATTGGTGTGCGAATTTTGCCACTCGTGAGCTCTTCTGCTGACGGCTGTGAGCTGAACACAATATGTCGAATACCAGCGGCGGCAGCGTTGCGTAGAATTCTGTTTCCGAAGTCTTGCTCATACTGACCAGCTCTGACGGTTTCCTGCTGGCGGTCAATAAATGGGCCTCATCATTATTGCTGCTGAAGTCGTCACAGGTGGAGAAGCGGAGATTCAGGTACCGAGTTCGTATAGTCATTGTTGATAAAGATTCCCCAGCTCCCAGAAATTGCAAGGAGCGTGGAGTCATCATCAAAGCCGTCCATCTGCACTACTTCTGCTCCTAGTTCTCGGAGACTGTTCGCTTTACTCGAGGAGTCATCGCGAGTCAGGCATCGCACATTGAATTTGCGGTTTTGGAGGAGAGACCGGACGACTGAGCCTCCTTGTTTGCCTGGTTGAAGCACAGAACAGGTCAGAGGAAATCTAGGTACCCAAAGGTCTAGAAGCTTGAGGCACTTGGATAGCTTTGGAATGCAACCGACTTACCAGTGGCTCCGACTACGGATATCATCTTGCGCTCGGTGGAAATCGTCATGGTTGTATGGGAGGAAAGGAAAGGGATCGTGGAAATATTCACTTCGTCTTGCTTGTAGTCTCTCTAGGCCGGAAAAGATTTTTGAGATAGGCTTTTATGTATATTTGGGTCCAGGGCTTGGGCCTCTTTGACAAGTCTCTACCCTACATGCAGCACAACATGCCATGCCCTAGCTAGTTGCAGGGCTGCTATCCACCAACGGGGAGAAAGGCTGAAGCATAGGCATGAGCTGTCAGTCACGCCTGCAAGTAACGCAGCTTACATGCAATAGTGCAGTATTGGAAACAAGGGGCGATTTATGTGGGATGCCAAGGTCTATCTTCAAAACTGGAAGCAGAAGCTGGGTTCTTCACCGTCTTTAATGAGATGCGAAAGAAGTATGTCGAATTTTGAAGCCCTTCACTCACCCCGCATCAAGGAACCTAAGGAATCACGGAGAGCATGCAACTCAAATCCTACACAAAAGACATGATGGAAGTGAGCGCAACGTATATTCGTCATATCTTGCATCGTCAATTAAAGTGACACCCAAGGGGCATATTACAAGATGCAAGCAAAGAATTGATTGAGCGATTGATAATAGAAAGAAAAAAATTCAATGAGGCCACAGTCTCTGAAAAATTTCTAGGACTATCTACATCAAGATTAATGAAAGCACATAGTCCTTGGAATTGAGCTCCACTCTCAAATTTCACATGCTATCTAGGTTCCATAAAAATTTCAGAATTGGGACAAGTCATGAGTGCTTCAACTCGCTATCCGGGACACAGTTGCGAGCCAAGTAGTTGAACAATCTACATTTCAAATGTATGCGTTCTTGCTTTGCGCTCCTTGAGGGACAATTGTCGTTCCCACAGAGGCGGATGCGAGGGGTCACCGCACTGCCGTATATCAAAGTTGAGCAGGATATTGGCCAAGATGAGCCGTAGTAGATCCGCAGCTAGTTGTTTTCCGGGGCTCCAAGATGTTAGTGGTTCCAGAGGGAATAAAAAGAGAACAACTAGTTTGAGACATACCATGTGTGCCGTCCGTCACCGAATTGGCGAGTCTTAGGACTAGCACCGGACAGTTTGTAGTTGTTTGGTTTCCCGGAAACTTGTCCAAGATTATGGAAACGCAACCCGTCGAACTCGGTGGGGTTTTCATAAAGCATGGGATCCATATGGAGCTGTGTATTCGGAGAGAACACAAATGTACCTTTTGGCAACTTCACGCCATTCTTGAACGTGTAGTCTTTCTTGATGACTCGATTCAGCCCGGCTGCATGGGTGGGTCAGTCTCAAGGCACAACTTTGGAGCGGACACTCCTTCTTTCAAAAAGCGGTTAAAGTCGATACAAGAAGCAAAAGTCTCAAACCTACCTTCGCCTATAGGATTGAGACGCATGGTCTCCTTGATAAAGCTGTCCAATTTGGTCATAGACTCGATGGCACTGCGACTCATCTCACCATGTTCACGAGTTGCCTGGTCAACTTCTTCACGGAGGAGCTCAACGTATTCCGGACGAATGGAGAGTTCGTAAAGAGTGTTAGTCAAAACCTGCGACCTAATTAGTATCATACTATCCAATAGCTCAGGGGCGTACGTACAGTTCCAGCAGTGTGAACCGAGCCGAAAATAGACGACACGAGTAGTCCAGCCACGTCAGTCTGAGTATACTCGCCGGGTGCCTCCTTCTGTACCCATCGCCACATCCACTGAGCAAGAGTCTAGTTCAAATGTCAGAATGGGGGGATCGGAAGCATGGAGTGGTTTGATGCGAATACACGAACCAACTGGTCATCTTTAGCATCGGCATTGCGGGTCATATCCTTGACGATGAGATTGCTCAATTCCACTTGCATTCGAGAGGCGGGAAAGTGTGGACCCAATAACCTGCGGGAAATTTCAGATAAATGCAACATGTTATGACAGACACCCGGGGCAAAAGTTGCTTACGGTTTTAAGACTTCTGGCAGCCAGGCAATCTGACGTCCACTCACAGGAACCGCCGAACCGTATCTGGTGAACAACGAGATTGCCTCTGGGTCACGACATAGTGGAGAGCCCACAAGCACACGGCCGATCATGCGCAGCATCAAGGCTAAAGCAACCGGGAGACAGTGGTAATCTGTCCATTCTGGACCCAGGAAAAGTCGTCAGCTGAATACGATCATGGTGAATGAATAGGGGATATATTTACCAGATGGAGAGACCTTGATCTCAGCCTTGAGTCCAAATTCTTGCTCTTTGACAAGCTCCTGGAAATAGGTGGACGTTGTTCCACTTGTTCGTGCTCTGGACCAAATCACAGCCTTCGAAAGAACAGCTACAGGAAGGTGCTTCAGCGAATCCGCAACACCTGGGCAGGTATATTTGGTCTGGAAGAGCTATGTATTAAGCCTGTTAGAAGTCTGACCTTGTAAAGGTATTCCAAAACGATGGAAAGTTTCTTACATCTGAGCTGACAGCATCGAGAGAGGCAACATCATCGGGCAGGGATTGGTATTCGCGGACCATCTCGTCATCGCATATACAGACAGTCCACCTGCCCTGTGTGCGAACTTGGAACGCACCATCCCCATACTTGCAGCTAGTGTCAGTAGAGCTTTTCTGGGAATATTCTTTTTTTTTGGTAGTGGCCTACCTTAACATAGCCTTCCTGGAGTAGTTCGTCGCTATTTGCAGGCCACTTAGCCCCGGACCTTCTAGCCGCCAAGAATCCTTTGGGACCAACTACAGGCAAGTCCACCTGTTGAGGCGAGGTTAGCTATGATCGTGTTTTGAGGGTGCTGACAACAACAAGAACATACCCAGGAGCGATAGTATTTTATCCAGCAAACCAACGCCCAGGCAACAACAACACCACCCAGAGCCTGGATGAACAATAGGTTGCCCAAGGCCCGGTATAGAACAATGAAATTCCCTTCGCCATCCATAATGCCTCTGGCGTGTCAACGCCAGATATTCTGACAGAGTAGAACTCGAATCACTTGGTATCTTTATATTTTGAATGCAATAATCAACGAGTTGGTGCCTTGAAAATTATTGGTTCTTCGTCTCTCCGGGCTGATTGCCCCTTCATTCGCAAGACATGTACATTGTTCTTCTCACCTCCACGGCATACCGGTTCCATGATCGTATCGCTTGGACTGTGACCCGAAGTTGGACAAGTTGTAATCTATGAGGAATGTTACACGGCGTACGGAGTGGTATGCAGTTGATTTTCCGGCATATCAGCAAGGGCGGCTCGATCATCACTGGGCATCTCCGTTTGTTACATAAGTGCACAGAGTAACTATGCATCTCAGACGTACTTGCAGCAGATATCCTGGTAGACCAGCAAGCTGCGAGGGGCCTATTGCCATCTAGCCAGCCTCGGTGGGCTGGGGATCGCCCGTGGACAGCAAACTGTGTCTGATAGGTTTTCCCAACTGTCACAAGGATTTACTCTCTCTGCCCTTTCTAGGATCGCATTTTTTAATCTCGGCCTCGCGAAAATTCACGATTCCTATTTATTCCTGGCTGACTATGGTTGAGGATCTAGTCGGCACCCGTTGAACTAGACTCTAATGTGTCGGCTCAAGAGTTGCCCGTTCGGTTATCGTCGTCATTTTCCTTACGGTTAACTTGTTAGATCTGGTTCGGTCCAAGTTCTGACCTTTACCGATGCCATAGATTTTTTTGGGGAGATTCTTTAACTCCCACAAGCTCCTACCATGGTCTAGAATCAAGCTGTGGGTATTAATATCAGCGCCTCAGTTGAGCTATGCAGGTACGACACGAATCTTCATATATGGCTTGTGGGCCAGTCCTAGGGGCATCCTAGTTGTGCACGATCTCATCACTCCATCTTGCTCTGGCCATTCACTGAGGTTTTCGAGTGGTTATGTAGTTCCTCAAGGTCGATAGCCGGGCTTTTCATTGGAAGCGATGGCACGTCGCCATACATCTGGAAAAACAGATTCAACATGAACACAACACTCGAGCCAGCAATCCTCGGCATTCTTCAGCGTAACTCACCAATCGCCGGTTGCATTTCAGGTAGCCAAAGTCTTATTATCAATTTCATAGCTATAAGCTGCGAGAACAGTTTAACAATAATCGCTACTAGCTCCACTGTTTACCCCTGGTGTACCTTGTATTCCCGCTCAAAGTACTCCCGAAGTGTTCCAAGGGTTTCTCTTCCATTTTCTCCTTTGGCTTTGAACGCGGCTTTTTTCAGCTGGCTGGCCGTGCGGTTCTCGGTTGGACCATAGCCAAAGTATTCACCATCTCGCGCCTGCGTATAAGTGAACATGGCCCCATGCTCTGAGTTTTTTAAGTTGTCATATTGGACCCCGATTCGCACTTCAGATGGATGGCATGGGGTGTATCGTGCCTTCTGGCCCGTAACTGGATGCCAACATTAGTGGACTGTTCAATTCGTTCTGTGGAGAGAACATACCAAGAGAGAAAATACGGGTCATCTCGCCGAACGACATGGGATCTCCAGCGGCTTGGACGGGACGGTGATTCCACCGAGTTGGGTCGAGGAATATGCCATGCACTAAGTCTCCAAAGTCATCACTCATATTAATCCATGGAACCTGCTCTTCACCACCCCAAAAGGGGGCACGGCAGATCAAGTATCCATCGTTGTCCTTCTTCTCGGGAAAGTCGCCCAGAAGTCCCTGCATAATGGGATCCTTGAAATTTTCCATAAACCAGCCAGGTAGAATCGGGGTAACTGAGTCAAACCGTTGGGACTGGTAAACCCATTCATAGACTCTGGCTTTGACTACAGATTCATGCAGACAGTCGCGTGGTCAGCCATAAGTTAATCGGACGCGGCCAGGTTGGACCTTAAAGAATACCCACCGTCCAAGTAATCAACTATAGCTTTCCCATTAGTGAGCCTGTCACAATGAGGCTCGCAGCTGAAAACAATGTGCTTCACACCTGCTGCTGATGCAGCGAGGAAGATTGTTCTTCCTAGATTCTCTGCTTCGTCGAGATCAGCGCCCTAATGTCCAGTGACACGTAAGAATGAGAGGTACATCAACCACTAGAGCACAGACTGAGGCAAAATTACTATAACTGTGTAGTTTATAAAGAGCCCCCAGCAGCCAGAGAATGCCCTCTTTAGCTCCGCGTGTTGTGTTGTGTCAGTTTGAACAACTTGCGCACCGCGAGACATCAAAGCTTTGGCCCGGGGAGAGGAAGCGTCTCGGGTGATGCATCGGACTGAGAAGGCTGGGTTATCTAGTAGCGACAGGGCGACTGACCCACCTTGGAGGCCTGGAAGGTGTTAGTTGAAAATCTCGGGCGATAGTAGTATGGCAGCTAGCGTACCTGTCGCTCCTAGGACTGCCACAAGTTTAGTAGAATTTGTCATTTTGAGAAGTTCCAACGGTGAGATCAAAGGGAAGAAGAAAACACTATCGAGTGATGAGAAAGTAATAAGTGCCCCGGTTTTTAAAACTGGGTATGTTTGGCATAGAATGCGCCACGACTATTGCAATCCCTGGGCATTGAAGACGGAACAGTGGAGACATTGCCAAGATTTCAGCGGTGAATACTATCTACTGAATGTTAATGCATCAGATCTAAGAGTCAGTGGGCATATGAAGCGTGATGGTATTCAAATGTGACTCTATGCATGCAGTGGGATATTTTTCGTCTCGTCCAACTCACCGGGGCCGTGCCCCTTACCTATGGGTGTTGGGGATCCCAAATGTATCAAGGGATGCCCAGCATAAACGTTGCATCAATAAATTCTCCACGCGGAGAGTTCCGACCCGTGGTTCCTTCCACCGTGGACTTTTGCGCTGGGCCTAACTTGGCGCGATACTCCTGAGGAACTTCGAAAACAGGGAAGACATCGGGCACTACAAGTTCGCAGTAAGGGATTGGGGGAATAGGGAAGTTATGCCATCATCATTCCAATGGCATACCATATACAGAATCGTGTGCGACAGACGAGCTATGTGAATCTTTAGCCTCATTGACAGCACTCAAAGACAGATCTAGACTTGAAAAAGCTTGTCGATTAGACCGACGATGATCATTCAAGACCACGTTAAACTCTGATTATCCTTATCCATATCCTTGCTTATACATCCTGTTTACTTTGTACCATTCTCAGTCGGTCCATACATGAGGATGGTGGCAATCCACGAAGAGCCTCAGGCCGCTGTCGACAGCCTCTCAAGTCCAAGCGCAGAGATACACGCAGGAAGCCCATTGAATATTTCGGCAATCTGTTCTTTCCCGCAGCCGAGAGACTTGCACTGTCGTGAGATAGGGCCAGCAGGAGAATTCCAAGCCCTTGACTTTGTGCTCAGCTGCGATGGAAGGAAACCATCCAGACAGGCAGTTCCTTTCTTGGTCGTTGCGTGGGCAGTCCTCATTAAACAATATAATCTATCCAAAAGTCTGCAGCTCTTAGTCACTGTGGATGACGAATTCAAGTGGCAGATCCCGTTCGAGCCTCACCGTGCCTCCTCAGTCGATTCCGTCGTGAAATACATGGCGGCACGGCTCGCACGGCCCGCAGATCCTATCAAACCCCAAACTCAAATATCGGATGACTGCAATACGAACTCCTACCTGACCCTCAGCATTCTGGGGACTCAATTTCAGCAGGATGAGACACCCGGACATGTCCGACTTCACGCCCACGAAGCTCTGCGGTTATTATGCTGGCCTCAGTCTGAGTCGACAATCAGGGGTCGCGTACTTTATGACTCCTCGAAATGCATGGATGAACAGGCACAGAGGTTCCTAAACCAGTATATCCACATCACTCGACAACTTATGCGACACGATCACACCGTGCCCCTGCGTGACATTGAGTTCATTAGCGACCACGACAAAGCATTGATGATGCAGTGGAATTCGGCGAAGATCGCAGTATCTCGATGTCGATTGCATGAATCCTTCCAAGCCAGAGCCCTTGAACACCCGACCAAGATTGCCGCGGTCACTACGGAGGGGTATCTGTCATACGCACAACTGGATGAGTTTTCCTCTATCGTGGCTTCAGCACTTGTACGACGCGGGGTTGGAAGGGGTAGCATTGTCCCTATCTTGTTTGAGAAGTCACTCTGGGCAATTGTCACTATATTGGGAGTCTTGAAGACCGGAGCAGCGAGTACCTCAATATGCGTGAGCCATCCAGACTTGTATATTGCGAAAGTGGTGGATCAGACTGGTTCTGCACTGCTGCTGACGTCGGCAACTCAATACGATCGGTTGGCACATTTGGAATGCGTCGAGCGCATGCTCGTTTCAGAAGCAGCATTAAATTCATTGCCTCAACCATCAAGCAGGTGGCAGATTCCTCCGGGAGATCCTGAGGATATTGCTTGCGTTCTTTTCACATCCGGTAGCACCGGCCAGCCTAAAGGCGTCCCTTTAAGCCACCGTGCAATTGGCTCCACGATGGATCATCACGGACGTGCCACAGGCATCCGTGGGCCGCCAAAAACCCTTCAATTCTCGTCCTATGCGTTTGACATGGCAATTTATGAGATATTTCATGCTCTAGTAAGAGGGGGGACCGTTTGTACACCATCCGAGGAAGAAAGACTCCATGATCTTCCGGAATTTGTTGCGAAACATCAAACGACATGGGCATTCATCACGCCCACGGTGCTTAGGAGCTACTCTCCCTCGGATTTTCCGACCATGGAAACGATTGTTGTTGGTGGAGAAGCAGTTGGGACCGACCTTGTCCAAGCTTGGGGCAGTCGACTGTACAACGGTTTTGGCCCAGCCGAAGTAAGCATTTGCGTTGCCACCCGAATGGATCCTAAGTGCTGGGTCGATGGCACGATTGGTTACCCGGTCGGCTGCATTGGCTGGATTGTCAACCCAGACGATGTGAACATCTTGACTCCCATCGGCGGTATTGGGGAACTGGTAGTCGAGGGACCCATCGTAGCTCATGGTTACCTTAATGAGCCGCAGAAGACTCGGGAAGCCTTCATCCCACCACCTTGCTGGAGATCAACTTTTCCTATTCCATCTCGCGGCACTTTCTTTAGGACAAGTGATCTGGTGCAGTACAACTACGATGGTTCAATGCGATATCTGAGCAGGAGAGACAATGTGCGGAAAATCAACGGTCAACGAATAGACATTGAGAACATCGAGGTCACCTTGCGACAAATGGAGCCCAACTTGGACATTTCTGTTGATGTCATGGCTATACCTGGCCAAAAGCAGGAAAGAGTCATCGCATTTGTCGCCGAGCGAAGTGGGCAGCCTGACAGGTTCGATATGGAGGGGGCGCAAGACCGCAGCACACATACAAAGATGAGGGTTTATGGCCGGAGCGATGCAATTCGGGAGGCTATGAGTAGCAGTCTGCCACGTTATATGATACCGGCATTTCTGATTGAGCTCCCTGTTTTACCCACAACCGCTACCAGCAAGGTTGATCGGAAACGTCTTGCATCGATGCTTTCCGAGCGACTTCACTCCGATAACCTGAAACTGCTGAAATCCGCCAAGATCAATAGCACTTCTCGGAGATGTGCCCAATCTGCAGTTGAGAAGCAATTGGCTTCTTTGGTTCAGGAAACCCTCGCCCTGGAAGCCACAGACGTTGACATGGATAGCGCTTTTGTTCAGCTAGGCGGAGATTCCCTGGCTGCGGTCAAGCTTGTGAGCCGTGCCCGAAAGGCCGGGCTTTCATTCAAAACCATCGATCTCCTCCGACATGATATGAGGCTGGCCGATCTTGCCGAGAAGGCTGAGAAATGGGAATCTCTACCTTCCGCCAATCTAAGATGTGCTGTGGTGAAACCTTTTTCCATGTTACCCACAAATGCGCATGACTGCGCTGAGATTCTACAGACAGCTCGAGCACAGTGCGGTGTTGAGGCTGAAGCTATTCATGATATCTACCCATGTACACCTATTCAAGAGGGTCTTTTTTCCGCCGCTGCCCGTTCTTCTGGTGCCTATATCGATCGTTTCATGCTCACCCTCTTTCCTGGCGTCGACAAGTCCCGGCTTCTGAGAGCCTGGAATACCGTGATACAATCAAGTGACGTTCTGAGAACTCGGATTATCCAAACATCCATTGGAGCTTACCAAGTCGTCACAGACTACGAGGAACTCCCGGTACAGTCTTACAACTCCGCCGAACAATATCTGAGTGTGGATGTGACAAGGGAAATGGGTCCTGGGGCTCCTCTGATCGTACTCAGTCTGATAGTCCCAGATCTCGATTCCGGGATTAAAAATGGTACAAGACGCACTATCACATCCCATGCACAACTTGTGGTCACAATTCATCATGCAGTGTACGATGGTTGGTCGTGGCAGATGATCCTGCAGGATGTCGAAACCGCCTACCAAGGTGACTCCCTTTCTCCGCGCTCATTTTCGAAATTTGTTCAATTCCTTCAGGGCCGAGACATTACTGCGGAGCAAGATTTCTGGTGCTCTTACTATCGCGATCTCAATGCAGGCACCTTCCCTGAAGGGCCCAACAACGACCGCACTCCTCAACCGAGCATTCGGTTAGCCTATCGTCACCAATCCTTACCAACCGCCCAACCAGAGTTGACGGCAAGCGTTTTGTCAGCCACAAAAGCCTCCACGGTCACGCCTTCAACCAGAATTCATCTGGCATGGTCCATCTTGATCTCGTTGTACACTAACTCTTCAGACGTGGTGTATGGAACGATCAGCAATGGAAGGTTGTCGTCACTGCCAGGAATCGAGAGCATCATGGGGCCAACCTTGACGACCATTCCCTTTCGGCATACAGTTGATCAGTCCATGCGTGTCAATCAAGCGCTCCTGACAATACAAGAGAACATGCAGTCAACTCTCACATGGGAGCATGCAGGCCTGCGTTCGATTTCTCGCATCAGCCCCGAGGCGCGTACAGCGTGTGCCTTTCAAACCATGGTTGTCATCCAGCCCCAAAAGCCTGAACTCAAGTCAGCAATATTCCAATCGATGAAAGAGCGGCTGGGTGCAGACGGCTTTATCCCGGGATACTCGGTTATTCTTTTATGCACTCCTGGAGAGATAAATCACAGCTGGGACTTGGAGCTTCTTCTGGACGAGGATTACCTCTCTGCGGCCGAAGGAGAACGTCTTCTTCATCAGTTCAGCCATATTCTGTCCCAAATGCATGAGGCCCAATCTTCGCGCATCAATCAACTTGACCTGTTATGCATCGCCGATCAGATACAGCTGTGCGAGTGGAACATACCTTCACCACCACGTCTCGACCACACTATTCATGGCATTGTCAAGCTACAATGCCTGATACGTCCCCAAGAGACAGCAATCTGCGCTTGGGATGGCTCTTTTACCTATGATGAGGTTCAACAGATTTCTGACAGTGGTGCAAAATACCTGCGTGGCTTGGGTATTGGGCCAGGGGCCATCCTTCCAATCTGCTTGGAACGTTCCAAGTGGGTTCCCATCGCTTTGCTTTCCATCATGAAAACTGGAGCCGCATTTGTACTTCTGGACCCAGACGTACCAAGTGATCGAAATCAAAGAATATGTGCCAAGGTGGGCGCTCAGTGGGTTCTTACTTCTAGCGTTTACTGGAAATACTGCGAAGATTTTGCTGTCAACACTTTCTGCTTCTCGGACGTGATCGCACGCGCAGAGGACATTCAAACAGCCTATCCCGAGGCACATGTTGACAATTCCCGCCATAATGATCTACTCTATGTCGTTTTCACCTCTGGTTCGACTGGCGCGCCAAAGGGTGTGGAGATTGAACATGGTTCTTACTGTTCCGCCATGATCGCGCATCGAGAGAAGCTTCACATCCGCACGGGTACCAGAGTCTTACAATTGTCCTCGTATGCATTTGATTCCTTTGCAGTGGAGATTCTCACCACGTTGTGTGGGGGTGGTTGCGTGTGTATTCCATCGACTGAACAGCTGACAGGAGGCATCGGTCCAGCCATCCGACAATACCAAGCAGAATGGATGTGCGCTACCCCATCCATGCTGCGTCTCATCTCTCCTGGTGAGGTCCCGACTCTGAAAACTGTGGTCGCTGTGGGTGAGACTATGCTCCCATCGCAGCTTGCACTATGGGCTCCGGCTGTGACTTTGATGTGTGGCTATGGGCCCTCTGAATGCTGTACTGGGGCAACTGTCAAGATTATCAGCGACGTCTCCGTCGATCCTCGGAACATTGGGTCGGGAATGGGATGCATACCTTGGGTGGTGGATCAGCATGATCACAACAGGTTGATGCCTATCGGGGCTGTTGGCGAATTGGTCTTGCAGGGTCGCATTGTTGGTCGCGGCTATCTACATGAGCCGGAAAAGACCCGAGCTGTGTACCTGGACCACACTGAATGGTCTCAAACTATGGATTCGTCGTCTGGAGAGCGCCTTTACAAGACTGGGGACCTCGTACGGTTCAATCACGACGGGACGTGTCGCTTCCTCGGTCGCAAGGACTACCAAGTCAAGTTGCGCGGTCAACGCCTCAATCTCATGGATGTTGAGCACCACCTGGCTGGAATTCTCGCTACTCAGGTAAACGAGTTGATTGCAGATGTTATCAAACCGAGAACGAATGAAACGGAGGGAGATGCCCATCCTCTTCTTGTGGCAATGATTCAGACAGCGGACGAGGACATGTTCGACACGTCCATGGAGGTCCAGGGCGTTGAAAGATCTATGTTCCTTCCTCCGAGCCCTCGATTTGCGCAACTGGTCTCCCAAGTCGAACAACAGCTCTCCTCCGTGGTGCCCACCGTCATGATTCCCTCGCTTTGGCTCATTGCGCGTCAAATGCCGCTCACCATCTCCGGAAAGGTCGACCGCCGACAGGTTCGAGCCGCCGCCGCATCCTTGACTTCTGACGCTCTCCTCACTTTGGGATGCACTGGTGCCGAGTCGGGCGATAATACGTTGTCACTTACGGAAACAACCGCAACGAAGGTTTCTGAAGTGGTGGCTGAAGTTCTTCATTCACGATTGAAACTTGCCAGAGAGCGCGTGGTGGGAAAGAACGTTACCCTGTCTCGGATTGGCCTCGACTCTATTGACATGATGTCTATCACTCAGGCCATTTCCTCCCAGTTCAATGTCCGCTTACCCATGAAGATGCTCTTCCGCTCTGGCTTGACTGTTCGCGATTTGGCTCTCATGATTACAGGACCGTCTGCCACAAAGTGCCTTGAGCGAGAGGCACCGCAAACGATGGACCTCTGGGGTGAGTATCAGGTTCTACGCGAAAAGATACGCAGCATCTGTATCCAGACACGGAAACCAGTGCACTCCATCGATCAGGATGTACTCCCCGAGGGAAGCTTCCTTCGACCAGGGCGCGTTCTCTTGACTGGAGGCACTGGCTTCCTCGGATCTCAGATTTTGAAGTCACTTTTGGAAGATTCTCGAGTACAGTCAGTCACGGTGCTTGTTCGTGCTACTTCAGACAAGGCAGCAATGAGACGCATCGTTGAAGCCGCCCATGGTGCTGGTTGGTGGCGAGAGTCCTACCGAAGTCGTGTTTGTGTGTGGCGAGGATGTCTGTCGAAGTCTCGTTTGGGATTGCCAGACGATCGATGGAGGATGTTATGTGGGCTTGAAAGACCGGAAGATGGTTTCGACGCCGTGATTCACAACGGTGCTCGGGTCCATTGGGGCCAAGATTATCACTCGCTCCAGCCCGTCAATACAGAAAGCACAGTGCACCTGGTGAGCGCTCTAGCACAACTGTCCCGTCCTGTAGCATTTACCTACGTCTCGGCCCTACAGCCCAGCTTCGCCACAATGGATGACGACCAAAGCCTGGCCAAGGCACTCTCCAACTCCGATGGGTACAGCCAAACCAAGTTCATGTCCGAGCTTGCGATCAAGGAGTTCCAGCGATATCCAGTCTGCAAGCATATCCACGTCAACATCATTCGGCCAGGGTGGATCATTGGTTCTACCGAGACCGGGCACGCTAACCTTGGAGATTATCTTTGGCGTGTTGTGGGCTCTGCAGTGACATGCGGATTTGTCAATAGCGAAGAGGACCCCGATTCGTGGATTTACATCTCCCCTGTCGACCTTGTTGCAGGTCTCATTGCTAGCCGGTCTCTTGATGTCGATGCATCACGAACCGCAGCGGCGGGTCACCCAGACAGTTCCCAATTACCTCATATCACATCCATAACCGACGGACTTGCCGCCACAGACTTTTGGCACGCCGTCTCTACAGCGTACCAACAAATTTTCGGCAGTCCTCTCCAACCTTGTCAAGGTCACAACTGGTTACATCGCATCAAAGGGAGCATGATGGCAACTGGAGACGACCACTTGCTGTGGCCAGTATATGAATTTCTGGAGTCTGACAATGGCCGTTTGGGGTCCTCTTGTGCCAATCCCATCGACTTGCCTGCCACGCTGCAAAGCCTGTTATTCCGCTCGGTCATCCAGAATGTTCAGTACCTTTGCTCTGCCGGCGTAGTTGACATTGAGACCGGGCGGTTGATGCTCGCGCAGTCCAATCTCTTTCGTCGCGCAGTCAGCTAGGGGGACTGAGGAATACTGATGGCGTTTGCACCGACCCACTGCTACTATCTCCGTCCTTTTCTATCTTTAAGAAGTCATTATTGTCAAGAATGCTGGTGGATATTTCACTTGTTTCGTGTTTTGTGTTTCTCATGAACATCATCACGTAACTGTTACTAGTCTTCTTCCTTATAAATGAAATCAGGGTCAATCGTAGCTTGAAAGATGATATTTATTTGAAGGCCCGAGCAAGAATCGCGTAGTTCAGGCCCCAACCTTGCCTCGGCCGCCAAAAATGCAGAACAGCTTTCCAGTAGCTCATCCCAAGAAAGACCACTGTTACCTTCTAACCAAAATGTCAACTACAAGCATTGAGCTAGGACATGAGGATAGTTGCTTTTATTGTCCATGTACTCCATGAACGCTCTGCGTGGCAGTCATGTCTACCTGCCCGGTACTCTCTGAACTTGCGCCCCTCGGAATTGTTCCAATACCAATAATATATTAATACTACGACGTATGATTTATCCTAGTTCTGTTCCTTGCTCCCAGCTTCAAGAAAGCACAAGCACTATATTCAGATCCATTCTAGAAATGCACCTGGGCGCTCCAAAGAATCAAGCACCCTGGGCTTTCAGAACATGAGCCTTCTTAAACCAGTTTTGGAAGGTAGAAAGGCTTCCCTCTCGCCCCTGGGCTGCCATCGCTGCTCTCTTCAACACGACGGAGGTTGACATATCACTCTCGTGCTCTGCAAACCACCGACCACCACAAGATTTCATGTACCAGAACATGAGGCGTGTTTCGACCCGGCACCTTGTCCCATTCAACTTAATACTGGACCACGATGGCATCTCCTCGTATCGGGTAGGAACCCCGGTAGCTACCGAAAGCAGTGGTCAGCGACACGAAGATATTAGACACTCATGAACGGGTTTGGGGAATGGGAACAAGAAGAGAGTGGAATGACGTACCTTGTGTGTATGATGCTGCCAGCTCGGACATTGTAATTTGTTGGCTTGTGGCCTGGACAAGCACTTGATCGTACGTGTTCGGGTCCAAGAAGATGCCATGCACGATGTCGCCAAGGTCGTCTTCACAACTGAGCCAAGGCATGTCACCTTTGCCCCCATATGGTGGGGTTCGAAATACCACTTCTCCTGTTTCTGCGTCAGGAATCCAAGGGAAACCACCGAATGCATCCACGAATGGATCGTAAAAGAAGCATTCCATGAACGAGGCACATAGTATGGGCGTGAAACTGGTAAAGCCTTTCTTGCGCCCATATTGCTCCACGTAGTACTTGGCTTCAATCGAGGTGACGATGATCAGAAACTGGGGAAAGCCATAGAATATCAAGAAAGGCTTACTCTCAAATCCTTCAATGTGTACTCTGCCTTTTGTGGCATTCGTGATAGAGGGTCCAGAGCTGTAGACGACATGCTTGACACCTGCTTTTTCCGCCGCATCAACAACTGACGCCCCAAGATCATAGTCGCTAGGGCCATCCAATGATTTCAAAGCCTATTGAAATTCAAGGTGAGCATTCTGGCTCAGAGGTTTCTTTGCTCTGGGACTTACCTCATCATCGGAGTTAGTGTTGATAAATGCTCCCCAGCTGTTGGCAAAGGCATTGACAATTTGATCCGAGTCAAGCCCATCGGCCTGCACTAGCTCCGCTCCTAGCGAGGCAACGGCTTGGGCCTTTTCAGATTGGGGGTCTCGTGTAATGACACGGACACGAAAGATCTTATCCTTATGCGCCAACAACGACCGTATCACACTGCTGCCCTGGTTTCCTGGGTTGATCAGTTATTGCTGGCGAGGTGTGCTGTGGACTCGAAAAATTCGTACCAGTTCCGCCGAACACAGTGATAATTTTCTTCCCTTGGATAGTCATTGTAAGGTCTCAGGTGAGCTTAACCTTGAGCCGACTGGTGAAATTCTTGCCACTTGTTAGATTGATCTTGGACATTCTACCGGACTACATACCTGTGATGTGATAGTAGCTATATTTGCAAGCCCAGGCTTGTCATTGCATAATCCACATTGGAGAGGATACTACGATCAGAAATACTGTTTCTACGTAATAATAGTTGAATTTTGGTACGAGTCGAACTCAAATAGTCGGTCTGAATTTACCGCCAATGCGGGCGCTCTTGCGGGGCAACTCATGCGAAGATGGCATTGGGGTGGTCCACCCAGCATCCCTGGACAATTATGAGTCAATCCGATACCGTTGGGACTTGAGTGCGTGATAAATTGATAATAACACATTAGTCAGGGAATCACCACCTGACTACTGCAAGGTATGCAGACGGGCTGCGCCGAGCCCCACGAGTCCCGTCGGCTCCCTTGCCTTGCGTCGATTCTGGACTTTTGTGTAACACCAGAATATCCCTTCCGGGCGTCTCGAGAGGTATTCCCCTTCAGCAGGTTGCCACTCGTGTTCTGTGTAATCCCCATCGTCTCACTGCAG
The DNA here is from genome assembly GCA_024706585.1 of Penicillium simplicissimum. NCBI lineage: Eukaryota > Fungi > Ascomycota > Eurotiomycetes > Eurotiales > Aspergillaceae > Penicillium > Penicillium simplicissimum. The sequence continues at coordinate 153,390 of JAMZTW010000044.1, forward strand.
GTTTAGTGAGCTCGCGCGTCATGTAGACCGACCCCCTTAGATGCGGAGCCCACCAACAGGAATGCGCAATCTGTTTCTTTGCGTCCAACAGATCAGACATTTGACCAAAAGAACGGTAAAGGTATCACAGGTCCTCGGAAGGCAAAGGCGCGAGTGACACAAGACCTGGTGTTTGATTAAACAGAGTGGTGGTGTGTCCACAGGTCAGATAATTGACTCCATGTTTGAGCAGAATTCCCCCTCTTGTCTTTAGCTCATGAGATTTGCCTGCTTCATTTGCATATTCATTGGATAATATTCATTGGATATACTCCGAACATATACACTGTTTAATTTGTATTCGGAGGAAAACCTGAAAATGGAGAAGTTCAGGAATCCAAAAAGTATGTCTTCACCGAAGCTACTTAACCTTGGAGGTACTCGCGTCGGTGATGCCTAGATGTATGAATCTTGGGGGTTCTACCTGCCCGTGGTTGCGTCTATAATCTAGGAATTCTACCGCTGTGATTGTTATCCCGGTGGTGTAGGCTAAGCACTTAGTATTCCCTTTGTAAAATGTTTAGAATAGTTGTTATATTAGCACTGTTCCTAGGCGCGGCTTGTTACTATCAATCACCTACTTAGAATTGATGCCTTATACGGGCTTGTTAGAATATTCACTGGTAGTATTGGACCGACACCTGGAAATTATTGAATCACTCTCGACTCAGAGGTCCAGTGCTTCGGAGCCTTTCACAGTTGGATAGGCTAAACTGCTAAAATATATTGCTTTTGACCTCGACTCATATCAAAGAAGTAACGACAGTGAAAGGAAGATGAGACACTATTAATGTCTATCTTTCTTTACTTTCAATGGCCTCTTTTGCAGGTCGCTCTCGAAAGCAAGTGGAAAGAGGACCGATACCCATACTGAACCCATCCGAACGGGCATCCCAGTACTTTTGCAACACATTTTGACTCGCTGGTTGTGCCTCAAACTGGCGGAGAAGAGAGTACATAGTGCATCTGATTTGCATCAGAGCAGCATGCTTGCCAACACAATTATATGGACCCATCAAAAAGGGTGCGAAAACATCTGGTCGGTGGAGAAGGTCACGGCGGCTGAACCAACGCTCTGGGATGAATTCGTCGGGGTCTTTGAAATTTCGTTCGTCCCGAAACACAGCGTAGAATGGCACTTTCACATTCACATTACCAGGAATAAATGTTTCGCCGACTCTTATTCCCCCGGGGGGTGTAATCCGTGGGAAGCCCGAAGGACCGGCGTAATGAAGTCGCAGTGCTTCATTGATGATGCCGTTGAAAAGAGGCAGTTTTGTAAGATCTTGGACTTCCAAGATACCGCTCCTTTTTTCAGCCTCATCGAACTCCTCTTGCAGTTGTTTCTGATAGTTGGGGTAAGCCATCATGTAGTAAAGAATCCCAGTCATTGTAATGGCAACCGTATCGCTGTATTGGTATCATAGTCAGCTTTCTATTCCAAACGCAGGCGCAAGTGTGGTAGATGATAACTATACCTGCCAGCAAACACTGATAAGGAAGCATCGGCAATCAAGTTTTGCCTGGCTTGTAGTGTTTGGGGCGACTTTGTAGAGTATTCGTTATACAGCGATGCGAAGATGTCACGCGGCTCATCATTCCTCTGCATCCGCGTATATTTAGCAATCAAAAAATCTTGAATCAAGCGAGAGATTTACCTTCAGTCGCTTTTCCATCGCTGCCTCAGAGAAGTCCAGGAATTGCTGTAGTCCCTTGTTGAGAATAGGGATACTCCGAAAAACCATGATGATCCACACCGCGCGAATCATGATTCCTGTTGACACATTCGACTGGTGCAAATAGTCCATCATGTAATGTGGTTTCTCCTCGGCCAAAGTGCCAAAAGATTCCGCGAACGAAAGTTCGCCGATGATCTGTTCAGATATGATCAAACACAAACTCTATTGCCTCGCACCTCGATCGCTGGAGATCTCTTACATCAAACATGAGACACCCGAACAACTTGGTCATGTCGACTGCTTTACCAGATGATGCACTGGACTGGACTTTCTCCACCAACTGATCAACACAACGTCGCATCGAGGGCTCGTATTCCTTCAAGGCTGGAGGCCATATCAGATACAAGAGAACATTGACATGGTCGAAGTAATAGAACCTACCGGCGGGGCGAAATGCATGATCCCATACACGACGACGACGTGCATGTTCCACCCGGTCTCGCGTCCCGAACACGGACCGATGCGGCTGCAAAATATCATACCACGGACTTTTGATACAAGACGACTTGGACGAATGAATGGCATCGATAGCATCCGGATGGCAGATTGATAGTTCCGCTGGGCCTTAAAGATCGCTCGTAGTCAGCCGCTACGAATACATGGTCTTCTGCGGTGAGAAAGCGTTTGAAGCAAACCGTCGCACTCACCAATTCGGACAAAATCCCCGTACTTTCGATGATATTCGGCGACCATCTCGAAAGCGTTTTTGCTCTTCGCGGATTTCCACATTATATATGCAGTAGAGAAGCGTGACCCAAAAGGTCCGGGGAACCTGTGCAGGCAATGGAAACGCCATCGATATATCAAGATACTCATGAAAAGGCTCCCAGCAATCCTCGTAGCATGCAGGCTAATTGCTGATAGCCAAGCCCAAAATACATCGAGCTGACTCTTCAAGAGCACTGCTCCAGTGGCCACAAGCAGCGCGGAAACGCCGATCAAGTTGACGGTCAAAACTGGTAGAGTGAAATCCCATTCACCATGACGAAAGACAAATAAATGGAGGGAAACCCCTGCCACAATGTCCAGCATAGTCGGAGACATGAGGTTCATTGGTCCTAATATAGTGCTTTAATGACCTTGTTAGAGCGTTCTGACCGGGTAAAGGGAGAAACCACCGTCACTATGTAGCAATCGTGGGAACTTTGGGCTCAGACTGAGTCTTTAAACTGGGCATGGAGTATCCCGAGTGAATCAAGCTGTTGATTCGGCTCTCTCGCTAGTTGGATATCGGTTCTCCAGAATGGCGGTTATGGTGGTTACCATCACGGTCGGCTAATTATCCGAAATTTTCTGGATTGTAGCACAGGGTCTACACAATGTGGGAGTGTGGTCCGTGGAGGTAAGGTTGTGGCCACGTTCTGGTCCTGGTTCTGAATAATATCCCACTATAACACACATCATACACACTGGGCTATGTTGCTGTAAGGAGCAATTCCAAGCGGTCTCCGTTACAGATAGTTGGGGTCCGCTGAAGAAACAGCACGCTCTGCAACCTCATGTTGTACTTGTGTGACAGCACACGTCAGCTCCTTCGCCAGCTGTGGAGACCATTCTCAGTGACGAGATAAAAGGACATGTGCACCCTATGCTGTACTTCATAACAAATGATGTAAAGGCCTTTTTTTTACTTGTCCTGTACACATTTCTAGTGACCGATTCTCTGTTGGACTATGGCTGGAGTTGTCGTTGAAATAGCAGGAATGTTTTGGTGCCCCTTGCAGATACAATTTCCCCACTCTGTAAAGAAATGAGCAGTGTAAAGCTCTCCAGCCACTTCTCTCATTCACGCAGCTGCTTCGGTGTCGGGATTTGGAAGCGGCGTCTCGCTCTCAAGATGGTCTCTTAGCTGCCAGTTGCGTTTTTCTTCTTGCCTTTTCACCAGTGTGAGGGTCATTCGAGAACAGAATCCAGTATGGATAACGATACTACCTCGCCGCTAATGGATGATGGAACAAATTGGACTTATCAGCTTCTGAGTCACTGGCCTAATATTCTCCATGGCCTGTTAGTAGTTGGCGTTATCTCGCAACTGTGGAAGGCGTTCTATCGGCTTTACCTCCACCCGCTTGCCCACATCCCGGGCCCCAGGTTGGCCTCAGTCAGCTCCTTGTATGGATTTTATTACAATTACATCCATGATGGCACTTACAGCAAGACCTTCCCCGGTCTACATAAGAAATATGGTATTTCCACCCCTGTTAATCTGTTATCGATCCGGAGTTGCGGCACACAATCTAACATAAGGTCGCAGATTCCGCTGTCATTCGTATTGCGCCCAATCGAGTTCATGTCAACGACGTTGACTTTTACGAAACGTGCGCGTCCAACCTCTATCAGAAAGCCAGAGTGGTTTGCTGATGAGATTAAACAGTGTTTTTCGCACAGGAGCGCCTTACTACAAGGAACCGGAATTTTACTCCTCTCTGGGCGCCGATGGGGCATTGGCTTCCTTGACAAATCCAGCTGAGCACAGAAAGCATCGTACGTATCTGAGCTCACTGTTCTCTGCACAAACCACGGTGGCCCTCAAGCCTCGACTCCTGGAGACTCTGAAGAAAGCAGCCGGATTTCTTCAGAAGGCAGCCGGTGAAAGCAGACTTGTAGACATTCAGAATATCTACAGCGAGCTTATTGTATGTTGACGGCGAGTTCCTTATTTGATACCTTATTGATGTTAACCCAAATCAAGGGCGATGTTGTCTGCGAGCTCATGTTTGCAGATAGCTACAACTTCATCGACTCTGGTGACCAAGGCCACCCTCTGCTTAACGAAGTCGACAATCTGGGGTCCATCACATGGCTCAGTGCGTAAATTCATCTGAGTTACTAATTGTCATCCTGCCACGACTTTCGAGGCTAACTTGCATCAGTGATGGAGTTTCCCGGAATCAAGACCATCATTAAGGCTCTCCCGACTTCTTTCGCGGAGAAGCTAAGTCCGCAGATTACCCAGTTCAAGAAGGTATGTCACAATCCAAAAGATCGCGGTGATTTCCAGTGGGTGCTGATCGTATAGTCGTACAGTTCTGTGATGAGAAGCTAGAGGAGACACAACATAGAAAGCGATCTGGCATAGTACCACCCAGAAAATCATATTTTGATCTATACTTGGAAATCGACAGCCGGAAGGACACGCTTCCAAATGTGGCACAAGCTTTCGACGGTGCCTTCAACTTCATGACGGCGGGGATTCACACAACTGCCTACACACTATCCTGGGCTACTTTCAACATTCTCAACTCGCCATCTGTTCTGGCCAAGGTCCAAGCAGAACTCGAAATGGCAAAGGGAGTAATTCGCGACGAGTTTGACCCGAAGGCTATTCAGACCCTTCCATATCTGGTATGAACCCATTCTGAAGCCAGGTTTGTCAACGAGATGGCGTTACTCACTTTAGTTGTTTTCAGGGAGCCGTGATACGAGAGACAATGAGGTTGGCTGACCCAGTGCCGGGTTACTTGCCCCGTGTGGTGCCGAAAGAGGGTGTTCATATTGGGTCATACTTCCTACCTGGAGGTGTAAGTTTATCTCGATATTGTTGGGATTGCTGCTTCCAGTCTAAATCAAGCTCGGGCTTGAAATTAACACTCTGTTTGCCAGACCAGCGTCTCAGTCAGCCATCCGGTTGTCCATATGGATCCCAAAATCTTTCCAGAGCCACACAAGTTCAACCCCGATCGTTGGATAGATGGTGGAGAGAATCTCGAAAGATACAGTGTTCCCTTTGGTAAGGGTTCACGTCGTTGTATTGGCATGAGGTAATTTGACCATGAGATTTCAAACTCCCTTTGGATGTATGATTCTGACAGTGTTCGTATTAAGTATCGCTTACATGGAGCTATATGCTGTGCTGGCCTACACATTCAGTCATTTTACCCTAGAGCTGGCAGAAAAAGGCCAGTCTCAAAACGGAATCGAGTGGGCTGATCGCATTGTTGCACGAGCTACCTCTAACCTGAAAATCAGGGTGGTCGAGGATCGTTGGGCATAGAGAATACATGGAACGTCTATGCGGGGGCAAATCCGGTTGAGATGTGGTTCGAAAACAACGGCTGAATACTCGAGCTGCCATATGCTCGAAGACTTGGCGTCAACGTAGTATGGTGTAAGGTCTGGTCAGATCAAATCTCAGGATTTTCCCATAGGGACTTCAGCTTCATTGTCCTTATTATAACAATCCTACGGGTCCTAGTTCTAAGATTCCCCGCGACTTCAAATCACTTCTTGATCTTCCAATCTCTTTATGGCTCGCATTCCATTACTAATTTATAGGGCATCCATGTCCACAAAGACAGGTAACTTCTCTCAGGCGCCTCAACTTAATTCCAGTCCAGCCGAATATTACGCATGGCCTTCGTCGCGTCAACGCATATTCTTCCGGCACATGCAAGTCTTCGATATTAAATCCACGGCACCAATAACCCTGCATGACAGCCTGGTTTCCATAATGAATCCTTACATTATGCGCATGGATAAGATCGAAGCCCCCCCGGTACGTCAAAAGACATATGTTACTGTACAATGTACATTCACATTGACGCAAGGAATAAGGTATGCAGCTAGACACGACATCGCTACTTAGGCATCTTTTTGGACACTGATAGTAGCGGTGAGGAATGTAGCATACGACGTGCTGGAGTTCGGTGGAGCCCCTCTGGCCAGGCTGGGCAATCTACCGACTCCCGATGATTGCCAGCCTTCTGTGGGTGATTCAGTGAACCTCGATTTCTTCGTATAAGCCTGATCGCAATTCCGAGCTGTAAACGTCCGCAACGTAAAAGACGAACATTTAAGCTTCTAGCGACCCAGTCAACTCCAAATTTGCAAATCGACCGGAAAATCTTACTCGGCCTCCAAGATGACTGTTACTCATTCTGGTCCAAACGGCATTGCGCTGCCCAATTCGTCTGGTATCAAAGTAATTATCGTGGGACTGGGTCTTGCCGGTCTTACTGCTGCCATCGAATGTCACCGAAAAGGTCACAGCGTTATTGGGTTAGAGAAAACGCCGAAACCGACACACCTTGGTAAGCTACAAGTACTGAACGAAAAGGGGACTGTCAATGATCTGACTCCAATGCAGGTGATATTTTTAGCATCTCCAGCAATGGCGCTATTGTTATTTCAAAATGGGAGAATGGTGCCATCGCACGTGAGCTCGACTCGGTTCGCTGTGACGTTGATACCATCACTGTGTGGGATGAAGCCGCCAACGTCAAGCTTCGGAAGGACATGAACGGTTACAAAGAGGGCGAGGGATTAGTTCTTAACCGCTCAACAACGGTGACAACTCTGTACGAGTACGGAAAGAGTCTCGGCATCGATCTTCGATTTGGGGTATCGGTGTCTGAATACTGGGAGGATGACGAGCAGGCGGGCGTCACTGCAAATGGAGAGCGGTTGTCGGCAGACTGTGTCATTGCCAGCGACGGGATTCACAGCAAGGCACGACCAATTATTACCAGAGACAGTAGGCCACTCACCAAGAGTGGCGCTGCCACATATCGTGCGGGCTATCCAGCCGAGGTGCTCAAGGACCACCCGGAAGCCCAGTGGGTTCTAGAGGGAACGGAGAAGGCGGATCAGTTGAACCATTTCATTGGCAAGGATATTGCAGTCATTATCGGCACAGGCAGACATGGGAAAGATGTGTACTGGGGGTGCTTGCATCGAGTGCGTATCGGGTTCAATCCACGTCCGAATCGAATTCTGATGATGATATCGCGCTGCTTGCTAACTCTGATCTTCACTCACTTACAGAGCAATGATGGAGTATCAAAGTCATGGCTACAGCCATCTGACGTTTCGAAGGCCCTCGCATTGATTGAAAGCTGGCCCGCAAAGGACAAGGTTGGAGCAGTGATCCGATGCACGCCGAACATGACATGTTTTGATCATCTTGTGATGGCTGTGGACCCCTTGTCTGGATGGGTTTCGAAAAAGGGTCGAATGATTGTCATTGGTGATGCCGCCCATGCGTTTATTCCCACCTCTGGCCAAGGTGCTAGCCAGAGTATTGAAGATGGTGCGGTGGTTGCCATTTGTTTGGAATTGGCTGGAAAGAATCGGATTCCACTTGCCCTTTCAGTCATGCAGAAGCTACGGTGAGTCGAGCGTTGATGCCTGTGATTTTGCATGGGATTTTCTTCTCGAAAACAAACATTAGACCACTGACAAATGAAAGATATGATCGAATCGCTCTTATCGGAGATGGAAGTGCAAAAATGTTGGAGTCTCTCCACATGGCAAACTGGGATGCCAAACAGCAAGACAAATTGCCCACGTTGATCGCCCGTGCGAGTTGGATTTTTGATCACGACTGCCAAGCATCCACGTATGAAGAGTTTAACAAAGCAGCAGAGGCTGTGATTACAGGTGCCCGGTATGTACCCGCCAATATTGCACCCGAGGGTATGTGCGGTATCGTGGAGGAAGAAGGGAAATCCACGGTCAAAGTCACTGGCGCAAGTTGCGACAGTCTTTTTGCTGAGTAAAACAGGTCCTTTGAAGAACGTACCGCATTTTCAATACACACTGGGTAGCATATGACACTTCAAAAATATTCTATGCCTCCAACCGTTTTCAATAAGATTGTACATGATCCTTGATCAACGAGTGGAGGGTCAACGAATCCTGGCCTATCTAAGAGGTAGCTTAGATAGACTTCTAGCAATTTTAGTTCATGAAGCTATGATACCCGTAGGATAGCTTGTGCACCCTTTATCAACCTTCTGTGACACCGGGGTGTGTAACAATTCTTGGTCGGTTGAATTGGCCTTGGTAAATATAAATCAAAATTTTTGGGCTAATACCAAGGGGCCATGGTTTCTCTATCGATGGCCTCTTTCTGCATGCCCTAGGTTATATCCCTTGCCATATGTATGTCAGACACCACGCATGATTCTCCAGTGCTGGATGGGTATATGTTCTCTATTCTATCCAAATAACTTATTTACCTATCTGCAGAAGAGAACAGGCAACGGTCTGTTGCGCCTGTCAGGTATCACTGCCTCGGGTGCTGCACATAGCGGTAAATGCCGACTGCCCCTAAGCCCTCAGCCCAGGCTCCTTGCCTTTCGCATGTACCGACTGATCCAATACTTGCCGTGAAGTCGGGGCAGAACTATGCGCACGCAGTTAGGGATGTCGATCATAATCCACGATCTGTAGGTATATAAGAGATTTTCATACACACCGAAGCGCGCACGAACAAATGACCAAGTACACACCACAGAACCCAGTGATCATTTCTTCCATGATGCTCCTTCCACACCTCGTCGCCTCAATGAACGAGGCCAAAGATATTCTAAAAGAGCCGAATACCGCCAGCGAGGAACAACGCACTCAGCTTCGTCAGGCCTGTTCATCGCTTTTGAATGTTCTCGAGACCCCCACTGACAAGATCATAAACGGGAGTTTTCAGGTGCGAATCCTTTTTAGGGTGAATTGGGTCATTTTCGAAGACTGACATACCACAGGTGGTAGACTTGATTATTATCCGTGTGGGTATCCGCTTGGGAGTTTTTGAAATTGAGAAATCCGGCTTCGGGCCCGCCGATGTGGCTGCCCAGAGTGGGTGTGACCCTGCGTTGGCCTGTAAGTGTCTGCTGTCAAACCACGTCCTAGGCCACAAATAGTGACATACATCTCAGCGCGTATTTTGAGAGCTCTTGTCAGCCTGGGCTTTCTCGATGTGACCGAGAAAGGTCTATTCGCGCAGAACGAGTCCAGCAAATCTCTCAAAAATGGTGAAATGGTTAGTGATGCTGTTTTGCTGACAGTGTAAGTCCAGTATTCCAATGCTATTAGTACCGGTTTTTCACATCCTTCAAATATCTGGCCAGAATTATTTCCGCTCACAGCTTCCAGTGACATCACTATGAAAATGATGGCCAACACAATCTCCTTCTTCGACAGCAACAACTATCGTGAGCCGAACAATGGCTACGATGGCATTTTTCAACTGGCGGCTGGGACATCACTTCACTTTTTCGATTGGCTGCCCTCAAGGCCACAGTTACAAGATGCATTCAACCGGTTCATGGAAGCTACTGCTACCGGAAGCACTCCTGCTCAGTGGGCTCAATGGCTGCCGATTGAGTCAAAGTTACAGGCGCTGTATGAAAAATCGCAGAAAGACCAAAAGCCTCTGACCTTTGTGGACGTTGGAGGGGGCCATGGCCACGAGGCCAAGGCAGTAATGAAGCGATTCCCTGACCTCCCACGCAGATTTGTTGTGCAGGATGGTCCCAAGTATGTCAACAGCCACGATGCTGAGGCGGAAGCTGAGACACAGGGCAGTCTGGAGCGCATGGAGTATAGCTTTTTCGACAAACAGCCAGTCGAACACGCTCATGTCTATTTCTTGGGTAGGGTGTTGCACAATTGGGCTGATCAGCAAGCTCGCCAAATCTTGCAGAATGTTCGTGCCGCCATGAATCAAGATTCCGTCTTGTTCATTCACGAAAGGGTCCTTTCAGATGATCCTGCAGATATTTCGCCCGAGCACGTTCGGAATGACTGGGCTATGATGAGTCTCTTCTCTGCTCCCGAGCGATCCGAGTCAGAATGGCGAGCACTTTTGGACTCGGCGCAATTGCGGCTGGTCAAGATTTGGGCACCGACAGACAAGCAGGAAAGCAGTCTGACTTCACTCCTGGAGGTTGTGGCCAAACCTTGAGCTAAGCAGTAGTCCATTGTCAGTACAAGAAGGAGAGTTTGAAAATGATAAAGAATATAGTATTGTTCCTGTTTTAGTCGGATCAAAGAGCCGTTTGGGGGCAAATCAGATTAGATGAGGATCTTATCTGATCTGAATTCTCCACGTAATTGACACCGAAAAGTTCGTCGCAAATAATGCGATACACAGTACAATTAATTTACTATGGGTTTAGTGAACATGCCACCCCGGACCATGGAATATCTAAATGCCCCGATGTTCAGTTTTGTGGCTGCACAAAGCCCAACGGATTCGTCTACACTCTACAGTACTTGAGAAGTTACTCTAGCCGGCTGGCATGGATCAACAGCCCCACTCCACGCCCGTCTCGCCGAGCAATTCCTTCGTTGGGCGTGTAATGAGTCACGGCCCCTCGGCTGGAACCGGATCGGATCAGATAATTTGGTGTGCCAAGAGAGGACTGGATCAGGAGGTGGTAACTTAGTGGGACAGCCTATAATTACAAGCTGGTCGGATGTCGCGGGTCAGCGTCGCATCTGATAAGATCCATCAGATCATACTTTCGGGCCAGGGGCCTGCCGAGTCAGACATTGTGACCCCCTGCGGTCCTTGGCAGAAGGCCATCACCCCCGAGCAGTGTATATTACATCTCAATCCCGCCGAAGAAAATTACACCGGGGGGGGGGGGGGGGGGGGGGGGGGCACTGCGTTCCATTTCTCTTCTTTCTTCCCCTCCTCATTCTTCTTCAGTCTCCCCTTCTAGCTTTCTTCACGCGTTTCCGTGACCATGCCTTCCAACGACGGTGTGCTGGTAGCTGCCCGCTCCTTTCGAGTGCTCGTCATCGGCGGTTCCTATGGAGGTCTCTCTGCGGCTCTGAACCTCTGGGATCTCTCCCGCGGTCGCCTGCCTCGCTTCAACTATGCCTACGACGGCCCACCTCCAGCACACCGAATTCCCATTCATACCACTATCGTGGATGAACGCGATGGCTACTGTAGGCATTCAAGTGGATATGCACAGATAGCATCAATCTGCCACTAACACACTTGATCTAGACCATCTCATCGGCACCCCCAAGTCATTGTGTTGCGAGAAGTTGGCCGCAGAGTCGTGGACTCGATTCCAAGATATCCCTGCCCTCAAGTCTCCACACTTTAAGATCGTTCAGGGCAGCGTCAGGAAGGTAGATTGCGCGGCGAAGGTCGCCCACATCCTGGATACGGCAACCAAGTCGACCATCACCGAATCCTATGACTACCTGATCGTTGCTTCTGGGCTGCGACGAGTATTTCCCACCGTCCCTACATCTCTGCAACGAGATGACTACCTCGAGGAGGCCAGGACGCATACCAATACTGTACGAAATGCCCGGGGGGTGGTGGTCGTCGGAGGCGGTACGCATTCTCAGTCCTCTGTTCAACGCTGCTTTGATGTTGAATTTTTCCTTCTCGTATGATCAAACTAACGCTGCAGTGTCGGGCTCGCAGGTGCAGTGGGAGTTGAGATGGCCGCCGAGTTGAAGATGCTCGAGCCACAGCAAAGAGTGACTCTAATTCATTCGAGAGATCGGCTACTCTCATCAGAGCCATTGCCGGGCGACTTCGCAGAGATGGTACACTCCATCCTACAGGACGGAGGTGTCGAAGTTATCCTGGGGCAGCGCGTGGTAGACACCACCGCAGTAGATGGTGAAGATGACCAACGAATGTGGCGCTTGACGCTGGGTGATGGGCGGCAGATCACAACAGGCCATGTGCTGAGTGCGATTTCGCGATGCATTCCCACATCCACTTATTTGCCACCGCAGGCTCTGGACGAGCAAGGTTACGTGAAGGTCCATTCCTCGTAAGTGATCTGCGAGCGTGCTCGACCCATTCCATCGAACCAAGCCCCTCACACGCCACAAGGTTGCAATTCTTAGAGGACATTCCCAACGCAGAGCACCATTATGCCGTCGGGGATCTCGCGGCCTGGCCCGGCATCAAGCGCTGCGGAGGCGCAATGCACATGGGCCACTATGCGGCGATGAATATACATCAACAGATGCTCGCTGAGTGTACCGGCGGTAAACCCATGCTGAAGACTCTTAGCCCCTTCCCGGCGGTGATCGGACTGGCCCTTGGGACAAAGGCTGTCTCCTACACGCCGGAGGAGGGTACACGCCATGGCGAGGAGCTCTTGACCACCTTATTCGGAGATGATATGGCCAATAGTAGTGAGTCGATCAAGATGAACTCTCCCCTGTGCGAATATCTGAGTTTCAGCGATGGCTAATTCAAATCTCAGGCTGCCGGAGTTATCTGAAGTTGTCAGAGGCTTGCCAAGCGTGAAGTCCGTCTGCCTGGATGGCTGTCGATGGGTAAGATCAACTGTTGTTCGGGATTATGATTTGTCGGAGTCCGGTGTTGTGTTGTGAGCTCTGGATACTAGCATGGTCCAAAAAGAAATTTCCATTTCGAGTGGAATATCCCACAGGCCATGCCGTCTTTGGCGAGTGGCCACTTTGGTAGTGGCGCAGCCACATGCAGAATGATATGTTTCGAAGATGGAATATATACCTTGATTTCACAAGCAATCCGGTCCAGTAGAAACTCCGGCAAGACAGACACTCTCCGTCATATCTTAGCTGCTGCGCTGCTCGTGTAGGAAGAGTCCCAGCATCCCACGCACTGGGAAGTGTGTCGTCCAAAGCGATCAATGGCGCCAGGTTGAAAGCTCCGGCACGAGAGACACACTACATAAAACTGGCCATGCAGGATGATATGAGCACCCGGACCATACCGTGCGGTACCGTTGCGCGGCTTCAATCCACACTCGACGCAGAAGCGCTTGTTACTGTCCCGGCCTCCTCGGCTGCGGCGTCGCCGTAACATGCCCTCCCCAAATTGACTTGCGGGGCGCAGCCGGAGGCAATAGCGACACACGTAGACATCGCGTATACGGGCCCAGTCGTCGGTCTCCAGGAGTAACAGATCCTCGTGCGATGGCCGAGGGATCAATTCGTAGAAGTAAGCACATGTCAGCCTGAATTGGAGCAGATCCTCGACAGGGAGGAAGGTTGAAATTAAGGTGTGCAGTTCAGGTGGGAGCCGAAACAAGGGGGCCATCAATGGTAGTTCAAAAGGATTGTGATGTCATCGTGAGACTTGATTATAGGAAGTCTTGAGTCGTGAGGACGGCGTGTATGGATTGGGGATTGGGAGGTGGTGAGGCTGTAGATGGTGACGATGACGAGGAGAAGTTGCAGCCGTGGTAACAATACCATAAATACCGTTTCTGGAGTGTCATTTACCAATGATGTTTGATAAAATACCGTAAAGTATGTCTTAGCTTTGATTCCATTGTGAGACGGGGCAAACAAATCGGAGTACTGCTCGATTGTCTCCTGACTCGTGGCTTCCATCCCCTCGTAGAACCTCATAGCCCTCTTCTCAGCCTTTGCATGTTTTTTTTTCCAATGCATTTCGCTTGCATTCTCTCGTATCACAGTCATCATCATGCATCCTTTTCGACCCCCACTTGCCACGGAATTCTTTCCTTGCCCCAATGGCCGATTAGCAATCGGTTTCCACCTGCTTCCACCCCACCTGCGGCAGCCAGCTGTGAAACGTGTTGAAGACGATCAACATTATTAATCGCGAGCCTTGGTGATTATTGAGGTCAGGTCGCCCAGGGGTCGGCAGGCTGGGGGCCTGGGCATCTGGCATCTGGCATCTTTAAATAATTTGCCCCCTCACTCTTACAGGCTTACAGCACGATTAACCTTCTGCAAAGCTTCGCACCTCATCCTCCTCCACAATGGCACCATTCGGCACAATCTACTCTTACATGCCCAGCCCTCGGGTCATCAAGGTACTCTATCTCCTTTATCTCCGAAGATCTATTCTCTCGACCGCCGCGGCTTGCTGACATCTCTCGATCTGACAGGCCCAGGCTGCGGCCAACCTGAACGGCCTGGAGCTGGCCATCTTCCCCGACTTCGCCATGGGCAAGACCAACAAGACCGAGGACTTCCTGTCCAAGTTCCCTCTGGGCAAGGTCCCCGCCTTCGAGGGCGCCGACGGCACCACCCTGTTCGAGTCCGATGCCATCGCGCAATACATCGCCGAGAGCGGCCCCAAGGCCGCCCAATTGCTCGGTGCCACCCCCGCGGAGCGCGCGAGCATCCGCCAATGGATCTGCTTCGCGCAGGGTGAGATCCTGGAGCCCGTCACTCAGCTCGCTCTGTGGCGCATCAAACTCAAGCCTTACGACGAGGCCACCGAGACTTCCAACCTGCAGCGCATGGAGCGCTCGCTGGGCTGCCTCGAGACCCACCTGAAGGGCCGGACTTGGCTCTTCGGCGACAACGTCACCATGGCTGATATCACCGTTGCCTCTTCTCTGGTCTGGGGCTTCTCTTTGACCATTGATGCTGAGATGCGGGCCAAGTTTCCTCTCACCGTTGCCTGGTATGAGCGTCTCATCCAGGTTGAGGGTGTGAAGGAGGCTTTTGGCGAGAAGAACTTTGTTGAGAAGCGTCAGCCCTACCAGGGTTAGAGTAAGCTCTGTCGAGCACTGACACATGGCCCTCAATGATGTTATAAAAGTATCAATAATGATGAATGACATATCCACTATGAGAACCGTCCATGTAGATTACGAGCTCGATTGAAGAATAAGAGGATGTAGGAAAAAAATCATTGTCTAGGGGGAACTAGCTGATACATGGCTGTTGGAAGGCATATCAACAGATGGCGAAGCCGTCAGGCACAACTTTGTACAGAGAATCATTCAACATCAACATGAGGAGAGATATGGGTATATGAGGATAAAATATAAACTTGGAATCACGAGTATATACAGCCTGCTTTCACAGGCGGGCCATGCCGTTCCGCTCACTTCGGGGCTTACCCAATACCCGAGCGACATTTCGGCTGGCCCAGTCGGCAATAGCCATGTTGGTGACCATGGGATTGACGCCGCTGGCGCTGGGGAAGACCGACGCGTCCACCACGTACAGCCCATCGGTGCCCCAGACCCGACAGTCGGGATCCACCACACTGTTCTTGGGGCTCTTGCCCATTCGACACGTTCCCATCTGGTGCGCACTGGCGAACAGGCCCCGCTCCGGGTTCAGGGGGGACTTGCGACGCAGCTCGGCAATCCAATTCTGCAGGGCAGCGTCGTTGGTGCCCTCCGGGGCGTCTGGGTTGGACTTGTCCGGGCGAACAAACGGCGCGATATCGCGATAAGTGGTGTGGAATTCCTTGGCGCCGGAGATGTAGGCAATCTTGGCAGCAGCGATGATGCCCTCGACGATGTGACGACGATCGAAGGGCGAGACGGTATAGTCGATTCGGGGTCGACCATCGACAGGATCGGGGAAGACCCGTCCACCATCGCGATCCTTGGTCAGTGTGATGAAGCTGGTGCTGCGACTCATGTCCGCGGCCCACAGCTTATAGTCCAATCCGTCCCGCCAGGGGAAGACCGGGATATACACGGAGGGCATCATGGCCACAGCTTCAATCTTCACGCCGTGGCCATGGCCATCCAAGTCTTCGAACTCGTTGACGACGGTAGTCAACGCGCCACCTTCCCATGGGCGAACTGTCTCATCAAACACTGCACCGGCACCCATAACTATTTTAGAGCATCAGTATAAGCACATTCCCGGAAAGCGCGATGATAAAAAAGAAAAACCGGACCACGGCTTACCTGGGTGCAGATGCAAGTTCTTTCCAATCTGTGAATTCTTGATGCCACTCCGCAGTAGCAAGAGAGGACTGTTCAAGGTACCCGATGAGACAACCACCTTCTTCGCCTTGATAATCAACTTGCGCGTCACGGCACCATCGCCGCTGATGCCGAGATACGAGTCGCGCGAGGTCCAAGTACCTTCCACGCCCACCGCCACCCGCTTGCCATCCCGGGGCTTCCTGTGAAATTTGACCTTATCCGCCTTGAACCCTTCAATGAAGACCGCTCCAGCCTTGGCTGCATCGGCCAAGAACGTCTCCGTGGGGCCCTTTTTGCCAGCGGAGTGACATCCCAACGTACAGTAGCCGCAGTAGTGTGCGCTATTTCCGGTGTTCTGAGGCACGGCTTTGGCAGCATAGCCGAGCTTACGTGCGCCTTCCAGGATAACATTATTCTGGCGATTGTGCTCGACGTGCTCTGTGTTAACTCCCATACGATCACAAACGCGGTCCAAACTGCGCTGGAACTCGAGTGACGTGAAGAAAGGCAGGCCCGTATCGGCCCACTCCTGTCGAACATATGCCTGAGTCTGCAAAGCAGCAGACCAGTTAACCGTACCACCACCACCCCACGTTGAGCCGGCCAGGACTGCCATCGTTCCGTCCTCGCTGATGGTAGCGCCCGCATTCTCAAACATGTTGACATAGGCCTCGTTTGGTGTCATGGGGAACGACTTGCTGGAATACGAGTATGACTTTTCCACCACAAGGACTCGCAGGCCTGCCTCGGCAAGGTTCTTTGCCGTCACAGCACCACCACAACCACTCCCGACAATGACCACATCAGTCTCGATTACCTCGGGCTGGTCTCCGGCAGGGAACTGCAGAAACTCATAGGGGAAGCCGTCGGTCGGCTTGCCGTGAACCGGGACGCGAGGAAATCCGAGTACCTGGTTCACGGTCGGACTCGCCATGACCCATGACTTCTTGACAATGGCCGTGAGACCCCGATAGACCGCACGGAGGGGAGGGAGTCGGGACGTGTCCCAGCCTCGGAAGACCTTTTCCCGGAATGCAATCGGCTGTTGATGGATTGGTGTCGTGGACCCTGTGAGAATCAATGATCCCGCCCGCGTGCTGTTTCAGGTCAGCATGCAATGTAACAGCACTGATTGTTTTGAGATAAATTCATACTTGAGCGCGTTCATAATCAACCCAAAGCCACTCTTTCCTGCCTCATGCACATAATGACCCATAATCCGCTCCACACATGCACGAAAGACCGGGTTTGACGAAACATCTTCTTCCAGATAGATTGCTGCGACCTTTGCAGCATCGGGGCTGGGAATCAACGAGGATAGCTTGGTGACAGCCGAGTCCCATTCCGCCGTCGAGATTACCTTGTCCGTGGACGACCTGACCGTGGCGGCCGTCCGAATAGACGGAATTATAGTATCTGCCAACGCAAAGAGCGTCTTCCATTGTGTCTCTGTGAAGAACGAGGCATCTGGACCGGGAGGTAGGGGAACCTCCAGTGGAGTATACGAGGACTCAACAAGATCGGTCATGATGACGACGAGTTCAGCCCAAAACTAGAACAGCCACGCTATGCAGGGTCTAGCAGATCATATACGCCAGATCAAAGACTGGCACAGTACCCGAACAGAAGACGGGAAAGGTAGGAAATAGTACTCTGTACTGATCAGGGAGTGGAGAGTACAGATATAACCACCCCGGATTTCGGACAACGGGCAACGCTGGATCCCCACAGTTCTCGTCTTCACAGGTCGGTGCGCCGTACCAAACTTCACAGTCTCGGGGATCAGAATTAGATGCCTAGGAGGAAGGATGGGGGGTGGATGGGTTGATCGAGAGTCCAACCAGGCCATCTCCCAACAAGATGGGAGGCAAGTTCGGTGAAGATTCGCATTGGGACTGGGCAGGGCCTCGGTAGGGGGGGAAAAAAAGTGTGGCATGGCTCGCACGCCCTCGCAAAGAGTTTCAACAGCTTGGTCGGAGTCCTCGACTCCTCTTGGATGAAGTGGGTCGGTCGAGATGCTTGCAACCAGTCACGATGGCCCGATTGCGGCCGATCGTCAGGTTCTCGGAGAAGCTCGTGCGGATGCTGCGGAGGATCCCCTCAAGCAGCCGAGATTCAGCACCATGTGAATTTCAATTGGCGGAGACGATGGAGCAGAAGGGGAGTCTATCACGATTCTATCGACGATAGTGGTAGTAACACTCCGCCAGAAGGTCGGGGGAGATCAGGCCATATTTCTACCTCCCCCAACTCGAACAACCTAAGATTAGATCGATGATGGATGGTAGTACCAATGTCCCGAAAGCTTGGTTCGATATGCTGTATGACATGGTCGGAGCATGCTTCCCATCATCTTTGCGATACATCTTGAATCGACCGCGATGGGAAGTGAGTCATGTCATCATGGGAGCCATCAAAATGGGACGAAAGGCGTCAATCCATTCAAATGGATCGATCTCCTCCTCCACCGTTCGATAGTTTGACCTGCATGACCGGAGTCTTGCATCCGCACTGAGCAAGTGCCAACAGTTGACAGTAGATATTCGGCAGGTCCAGCGGTGGTCAAGACTGAGTCGATTGTCGAACTGGTTAGACATCTACTATAGACTATAGTCTAGGTAGCCTATAGACTCTATTGTAGGTAACCAGTGAACCACGAGGACTACGGCCGAGTGCACAGACGGTCAGCTTAGCTTCATCGCCGCCAGGGTCCAACCTCCACCTGCAGCACCGCCATCCTTCCACCTCCTCGACCTCCAACTCCAACTCCATCCACCTGTCAAGTGTCCACTGTCAACTCTCCTCCAGGCTCCAGCATGGCGGCGGACTCCAACGTGTCCACCCCCGCTAGTGCCGGCAAATCCCCCGCCTGTACCCTGCCCCCCGAGAAGGTCTTCTCCATCCAGATTGGCTCCGAGCTCTTTCGTCTCTCGGGAGCTTCCATTGCCTCGGACGGTCGGAGACCCCAACAGCTTTCTCCTCGACGATTGCAAAAGCTAACATGTCACTCTCTGCCTTTAGCCCCCTCCTACTTCTCACGCTTCTTTGAGGAGCAATTGCGCCTGGTCGACCTCTCCAATGTGCGAACCCTCTACATCGATCGCGACCCGGCCACCTTCCAGGATATTGCCCGCCATCTCCAAGGTACATGCACGACGCGCAGGCAACCACCCGCGCACACTCGAGTCTAGAACTCAATATTGAGAGGCAACTACTGATGGCGCACAGGCTATCATGTTCGACCTCGAGATGGCGCACAATTCGTCAAGCTATTCGCCGACGCGCAGTTTTACACCTGTCAGTCGATGATCCCCAAATTTGCGACCGAGTCCCGCTGATCAACCACAGTACCCCGGTTGATGTCCCAATTATTCGAGTCCGAGATCTTCATTCAAATCGGCGACCGCCACTTTCAGATCCCTCGCGACATCTTCTCCGGTCCTGGTGATTCCCCCAACTTCTTCTCTCTAGGTTTTGGCGCCTTCTTTGCTTCTCCCTCCGAAGTCTTCCCCGGCCTTGATCGTGTCGGCCTCCTGCGACCCCCCGCGATTGTACCCCCGAGCGTCCCCAATCGGTCTGCCGACGTGTTTGCAGAACTCTTACACCTGCTACGCGGATACCCGCTGCATATTCGAAGTGAGGAGCATCGCGCGGAGCTGCTCCGAGACTGTCGCTACTTCCACCTGCGAGGTCTGGAGCAGAAGTTGATTCCCCACCACATCAGTTATAATCCCTTCCGTGAACGCCCCGAGATTGTCATTCGCCTGGAAGATGTACGACCATCGGGCATCCAGTTTGCGCCCGACACAACTTCCCGAACGGGCGTCGGCTCGGTGCTATACGCTCGTCCCTTTGTCGACGATAACCCGGCCGACTTGATTCTGGAGATTGCCGATGCCTCCACATTAGTCAATCGAGCTACCCGCCGGGCTGACTTTGTCGGACTGACCAAGTCTCGCATGGCTAGCCTACTCCAAGTAGTGGCCAAGAAGATGAATCTCCCCGATTCGAACCTGGGCGGGATCCCTATTAGGGTCCGCTGGGGACAAGCCACGGACATTGTGGTGGACGGTGAATCGAACCCGTCCTGCCCGGCAAACTTTGCGCCAGACTTGGAGACGGATGATGACTTGCCGCCGGCCAAGCGTCTTCGAGTTGATGAATCCAATGCATCTTACAACGAGCCCTGTGTGGTCCGGACGGGCCAATGGCGATTGGTGGTGGAGGCTGACCCGAACGGTGCGTATGAGGCTGTTCTGCTCGCAGTCAAGTTGGACACGTGGACAACTCCACGGGTACGGAACCAGCATCGAAAGTTCCTATGAAGAAAAGATCTAGATGGAGAGAGGGAACATTTACGTGGTTTGAAGAGGTACCATTCTCAGCTTATGCAATGGGATGATATAATACAGGTCAAGGGACTTGACTGTGGATCTAATCTGAAAAGCCGTCCCATTCTTCATCTTCATCGCCATCACTGGCGACATCACCGTCGGTATTGCCATATTCACCGTGATCCTCGTTCTTGGCAGATACTGTGTCTGCATCTGACGAGTCGCGCACAAATCCAGCCACGAAGAATCCTCCCAGCCCTTCTGCATCGCCGGACCAACAGCGCAGGCAGGCCTCGAGATCATCCTCAGAAAGTGCGGCAACCGATTCGCTTTCTTCCGACTCCACGCCGGTCTCAATGTCCCGGTCACGTCGAACACCGCGATGCTTCCACCGGCGCAGTCCCTCTGGTTGCTCGTCACGTCGCAAGAGCCGCCAGCCACGCTCTTTGGCGACATCTGATGCCAGCAGACGGGCCACCACGGCCTCATTCTCAATCAGGTGAATCGAGCAGGTGCTGTATGTAACGCGAGTTGCGTTGGGAAAACTCAATGCATGCTCCACAATGCGTGCCTGCAAATTGGACAGCTTGATGAGCCGCTCATTGTCCATCGTCCCGCTGGGAATATCATTCTCATCGGACGGTGCGGCACTCGGCTCTCCCATTGTTACACTCGACGACGATTCTTCCAGCTCCTCGCGATCCTCGGCCCCGCGTTTCCTTTTCTTGTTGGGCTTGGAAGGCTTGACCACTTTGGGCTGGGGGAGTGTCAATTGCGGGACATCATCACGACCCACGATCCCACTTCCCGAACAACTCGGATCAAGGAGTAGACCCGTGACGTTTTCAAACTGCGAATCCATGGGGTTCAGCGCCAGAAAGTCCTGGCCCTGCAAGACGGTCACCATCGGGTCTGCCCCGGCGAGCGAGACCATCTTCTGCAGCGTTTTGGAACGCACTTTTGACGCATCCATGGAGAATATTTGTTTCCCAGGTTTCTTCTGCTTGTGCTGCTTGGCGAGTAACGAAGCCATATGCGTAGTCTTGTTTCCCGGCGCCGCGCAACCATCCACCAAATCCCCCTCCCAAGCATCCGTCGGCCCACGATCCCCTAACAAGAGATACGCGGGAAAACACGACGCCTTATCCTGTAGAATGATCTCACCATTCTTATACGCGGTGGAAGCCGTAAAATCCGCACCATAGGGCACCGCCACAAGATCCGGAATATGAGGATCCAAGAACAACAGCTTCCGCTTCGTCCGATCATCCTCCTCCGGCGCGAGCGCCGCGAGTGTCTCCACCCGCTCGTAGTCCGCAAACGTAGTCCGTAGCTGTTCCTCGAGCGAGCTGCGGATGTTATTCACGCGCACCCAGCGCGGATACACAAACCGACTGCTCCCATCCGCGGCGCGTTTCTCCCGCAGCACCGCAGCCTTGAGCTGCTCGACGGTCGCACAGCCGCGACGCACACGCGCCTTGGTAAATTCCGCCTTCAGCCGGACTTTATGGCGCTCCACCGCCTGGCGGATCGGATGGGCCGCGGGCGCGGCAATGCCCTTTTTCGAGAGGAGATGGTCGTAGACCAGGAGGAGGGCGAGGAGCGGCGTCAACTAGGGCACTTCGTCAGTCAGCAGGTACCTAGGTAGGTAAAGGGGCCTTGCACACGAATTGGGGGATGCCCACCTTGCGCTCTACGCTGAGAATGTCTGCATTTTCAATGACCTCTGCTAGGACGCGGTCCCATTTCGAGGCCTCGGTGATCAGGGCGTAGATTTGGGCGGGGGAGGCGCGGAGATTGCGGGCGCTGTAGATGCGGGATTTGAAGGAGCCGCCGGCGGAGGGTGCGGTGAGGATGGCGACCGCGTCGAAGTAGAGGGACATGGTGGGTGAAAGTCCCCGGGGTGTACGGGGTGGAGTATAGGTACAAATCAGGAAATTTGATGCTGGAAAGATTGAATGGTTGATAAAATGTTGGAGATTTGGGTGTTTGGTTTGTTTGCACTGGAAGTGTACTCGGCAAATATCCTGGAAGAGTACCCCATGTTTAAGGTTAGTCTTCCAGGGCAACCTAGGGCTACAGTAGGTCGAGTGGTGAATGCGGCCATTCCTGGATATAAGCTATCATAATCATCTTTGCATATATCACAGGACTCGGTAATTGTACATTGACTGCTGGCAATCAGCCAGCGAGTCATTTGTGTTTCATATCTAGGTGCGGGTGGAGATATACTATCACCGATCTAGAGGCCGTCCTGAATCCATCCTGGATTGAATAGGTAGGTACTCCTGGAGACACTGGAACCCTCCACCTCCACTGTCCTCTACACTTAAACCGCACAACCTTACCTATCTAACCGACGTTGGACAGAGATCTACCACTGCCTTGGAAGATCCGTCCTCTTTAGGTACCACCTACGAAGACGCTGAATCGACAACCCATCCACTGGCGCTTCATCATCCCTCAATTCCCCCTTGCAATCCCAATGGCAACCTCCAAACCGGGCTTGTCCACGCCCACCACAAGGCACACCTTCACCACAACCATCCAGCCACCCCCCGGCCCAAACACACCCCTCACCCTCCCAACCTCAACCAACCACACCCCAACGCAAAACCCACCAACCTTCAACGATGCAATGCACGTCCGCACCCGCGTCTTCATCGACGAGCAACACTGCTCGCCAGAAGGCGAGATCGACTCGGACGACCCGCGCAGCTGGCAATGGGTGATTTACGACTCCGCGCCAGCGTCAGCGCCAGCGCCAGCGCCAGCTTCAGAAACAACCACTCACACTTCATCTCCCGTGTCCAATGGCCACCCCGTCGCAGTAATCCGCCTCGTCCCCCCACCACACGCACCCCACGCGCTCCTCACGCATCCAACCTCTTCCTCCTCCTCCTCCTCCTCCACCACCACCACCACCCTCCCACCCTACTACGACTGGACCCACGAACCCTACATCAAACTCACCCGCGTCGCTGTCCTCCCGTCACACCGCGGTCTCGGACTAGGCCGACGTCTCGTCGAGACGGCGTTGACGTGGGCGGCGACCCACGCGGGGGAAATTGACAGCGCGGCGGGGCGGGTCGCCCGGGAGTGCAAGCTGCCGCTGCCGCTGCCGCTGTCGCTGCCGCTGCCGCTGGCAGTGGAGGGGGAAGGCGAGGTCCAAGGCTTAGTCCGGCCGTGGCGGGGGTTGGTGCTGGTTCATGCGCAGGTGGATGTGGAGCGGATGTATGAGGGATTGGGGTTTGTGAGGGATGAGGGGTTGGGGAGGTGGGAGGAGGAGGGGATTATGCATGTGGGGATGTTTAAGCGGGTGCAGGTGGTGTAAACGACTAAATGTGGAACAGGGAGTTATTTGTATAGGGGGTGGACGGGATAGTCATTGAGTATTGCATATGAATTCTGATAGATGGACTGTGGAGTGAAAGAATCAGATAAGATTGGGAGATCACAAGGTTCCATGGCACAGTCTCAAGATCTCACGGTTAGATGGCTTACAGTTTACTCCGTACACTTACAGGAGTTAGAAAGAGCAACTGAAAGAATAAATCATTCTGGACTAGTCACGAGTCACGACGAACCTCAGGCCGAGGGGTGATCACCATCGACATCAAGCCTAGCCCCACGCCATCTCCGTCTAGCGTTGCAGTCCCAACCAGGCACCAGTGTAACCAAAAAACAAAAAAAAAAAAAACAAAAACAAAAACAAAAACGAGATTGCCGCTCGAAAGAAGTGGCGGGGTATCCTGATCACGCATGAAAAAAAAAGAACAAAAAGCACAAGAAAGCCACGGAAAAAGTAAACATGATGCCGATCGCTGGATCGAGGTGGCATGCAGAAAACCTG
This sequence comes from Penicillium simplicissimum, assembly GCA_024706585.1. Taxonomy (NCBI): domain Eukaryota; kingdom Fungi; phylum Ascomycota; class Eurotiomycetes; order Eurotiales; family Aspergillaceae; genus Penicillium; species Penicillium simplicissimum. The sequence continues at coordinate 177,760 of JAMZTW010000044.1, forward strand.
AGAACCGTGAAACCCCGTCTAATAGATCATGCGACGTAACGTGGCTACTCCGAAGAGTAAGTGCCATGCAGGCAGAAAGACAGCGAGAGAGAAAAAAAAGAGGCACGATGCTCACAACCCAGAACGCCATTAGAAACTCCATATGATGGTAAGATCAGTCGAGATGATGAGATGATGAGATGATGAAAAGATGAAATGGGTAGATGAGAAGTGAAATGCGTCGAGATGCCATGGCCAGACCCGCTGAGCACAGGATGCAAGAACCCAGAGGGAAAACACAAGTGATGAGAGGGCATCCTCAGAAGGTGCTCCAGTTCCAGTCACGGGGAACACTGGCAGCCACCTCGGGCGTTTGGAGATTGGGCTTGAGAGTCGCCCGGCCCGAGTTCTCACTAGACTCGAGATCCTCGGCGGGTTGGATAGGGTCCTCGTTGTTGGCGTCAATGGTGCTCTGGATCTTGTTCAAGCGGTCGGAGCGAGTCTCTTCCCAGCGCTGGTAGGCACTCCAGCAGAGATCACAAGCGCGGGAGAGGACTCCGTCCGGGTGGAAGCGGGCATTCTGGTCGAGAGGCACGAGGTGAGGGGTGTGGTTGTAGCAGAAGACATGGCCACAATGGCGGCAATGATGGCGGCGGGTGAAGAGGCCAAAGGAAGAGCGGCAAGTTGGCGAGTCACAGCTCGAAGATGCAGCATCAGCCTGGCGGAGAGATGTTAGCATACAGTTCGAAAGGGTGATCCAATTATGTGATTTGCATTCGCAGCCAAGCGTCACGAGGGCATCCCAAAGTCGATATCGAGCACGCCATGCGATGACGAGCGCACGACGTCGACTGTGAATGACGCCATTCTCTCATTCCTCGTCATATATAAAGAGAAATATGACAGGCAGAACCGAGAGAAAGAACAAAAGAAAACAAGTTGAGTTCACCCACCTTCCAGTGATCGCGGGTAGGCATCCCGGTGACCTCCCCCAAATGCTCCGTCTTCATCCACTCATGCTCGGCGACCTTGCTAATGCCGCTGGACTTGCTCTCCATGGTGGAGCGACGACTGATGGGTTCGGTGTCTTCGTTCAGGCTGTCCAGAGAACCGTGCACGCTGCGCGGTGGGGTGATGGGCGACGACTTTTGAGGACGTTCGGTGGGCCGCAGCGCGGCGGGGACATAGAGAGGGCCCTTGAGGGGACGCAACTGGCGCGACTGGAGGGGCAGTTGATGGAGGGTGGCCTTGGTGAGACGCGGCGAGGTGGGAGAGTTGTTCAGGGGGGTGGTGGTGGAGGAATTCGTGGGCGAGGGGTGGCCGTAGACGGAGATTTGGTTGATTGGAGTGTTGCCGGGTGTGGCCGTGCCGCTGGGGGCGGGGGCAGTAGCCGTCATTACGTGAGTCGCCATGTCGAAGGGTTTCCGGGTGTAGGACGAGGGGGGAGAGTTCCAAGGAAAGAAAAGGATGGAAATGGGAGGAGGGGAGAGTTTGGGAGGAGTGCAAGTTGAGAGAAAGTGAATCCAACTATGCTGGCGATAGCAGGAATAATAAGAAAGGGGAGGCAAAGGCAAAGCGCGGGAAGAAAGCCACGATGATGTCGGGACGAGTGGACGGGGGAATGAAGAGAGGGACCAGTAACCAGTGACCACTGGCCAGTGACCAGTGAGATAATAATCGTGGATAATAAGAATAATCCGTGGTCGAGTCCACTCCGATGGAATCCTATGGCTTGAGTCCTTTTGGCAGGCTGTTGGATGATGGATCTCCGCAGTTGTCCTGTTCGGGGAGGGTGTGCACACGACTCGGGGCCGTTCAGCCGTGGAGATTCGAAAAGTAGAGAGGCAAACGGGGGGAAGGCCACGGTGAGTGGCCGAGGGGGAAAATCGGAGAAGCGTACGGACGGCGGAGCCAGTCGTCTTGGGTTGGTGGAGAAGAATCGGGGCGAAGGAGCGTTGAGGCAAGTGGAGAGGTACGGAGAGTCTGAGAGTGGTTGGAACTTGGAAACGAGATAATAAAAGTGGAGATGGAACGAGACGAAGAAGCGGAAGAAGGAAGCTTGGACGATGTTCACGAGGAGGCAAAAATAATGGAGAGGAGCCGGACGGAGGAGACCGAAAGAGATGAGAATAGAATGTGAGGGAGGATTCTCAAACGGGCGACGAAATGAGGAACGGAAATCTGAAGCACACGGAGGGAATCGAGGGCGTTCAAATAATACGGCCCAATATTCTGGAGATTCTCATCTCGAACTGATACCAAAGATCTGAACCAAGAAAGGGGGGGGGGGGGGGGGGGGGAGGATTCCGGGCCCAAGGAAAGATCGGGACGAGATATGTAATTTTACTATGTATGAGTTGTGTATATGGCAATATACGAGAGATGTACCGGTACTTTGTCCTTGGAATCAACGAGATCTACTCGATCTATCGAATCATTCGAATGAGATAGCCGGCAGTGGTTACTCTTCACACCAAGAGAGAAGCACTCTCTCCGTGTCCTGTCCTCATTTCATCACGGAACAACTTCACAGTCGTGATGTCCACCGTTTCGTATGACTCCTACGCCTCCAAATGAGTTCAACCCCCATGCAGCCAAAGGCACCCCGGTACGACACGGGCCTTTCTCTTGGCCGCGGGCGGGCTTGACAGCCGCCCTTTTACCGTCTCGACTGCCGGCTATACTCCCTGGAGTATTCTCTAACACATCTTCCTGTATAGCCAGATAACCCTCCTATAAGGCAAACAGAGGAGTTTATTATAAGCGAGTTTGATAGCATCTCCGGAAAAATAGACCAAGCAGGAAGGAGAAACACCAGAGAAGATCCCCCCGTATTCGTCTCCAGAGTGACAACCCCCCGGCCCCCGGAGGACTTGAGACACACCGATTGTTTCTGAATCCCGTCGGCTGACCGCTCTTTGCGGGAGGCTTGTCCAGAGAATGAAGGGTTGAGATCCCTGGCTCTCACAGTCCTCCATGCTCACTATCACATGTGTGTGCTGGGGTTGATATCTCAAAAAGGATTCCCTTGCAGCTGGAATTGCATTTTCACATTCATTCTCATAGTCCATTCAGTCCGGAGTACGTACTGAATCCACAGAGGAGTCAGGAATCCACATATACATTCTAGAATTCGGGACAGTCGCATCGTTAATGGACCATTAGTGTTACTGACTGATCAATATGATATACATCCTGAGATCCTCTGTACTGTATCCTGCAGTCGTTGCTTCTGTGGTTACTTGCAGAGGCTCCGCTCGCCCCGCCGTGGAAGAAAGCTCGTGCGCTCGTCTCGATTGGGAGACTCGATCCTGGGCGGTGAGAAGTTAAGAACTAACTACTGTAACCTGTCAGGTCGTTACAGCATTGTCTGGACTCTGGATTGCATGGCTGAGTACACCCGAGCAGGTACCGATACTTGAAGATAGTCTGGACGGAGAACATCGCCGATACTTCCCCGCGGGGCATCTATCCAAAATGAAGCTATGATGCCATGATACTTTGATCATCTCCTTGCCATGATGCGATGATGTTTTCAACTCCCCAGCCATCACCTCGTCTGCGGATGGCCTCGAGCGAGTTCCGAGAGTCAAACTCGCTCACTAGCCTCACCCTGACCGGATTTCGCTGGATCCTCGGACGCACCAATCACTGCCCCTATGACTCGCTGGGACTCGATCCTCAAGGTTTCCTAGCGGCTTCGCTCCCATGCCAAGCACGGCCCAGAACCCGCTTTCCAACTGCTCGGCATAGCGGCTCGCCACCAATCACCAGCATTTTCCCATCATCCAGGCAGCCGGTGGCGTTTCTGGCTTATCGAAGAGCAGTCATTGGTTCCCAATGGTTCGGGCCCGTCACTCTTTAGGGAAAGTCTGACCAGCCAGCGAAACGGTTGGGTGAACGGGAGCCGATGATTTCTGGTTCATCTCAAAGGCCACTTTGGCCGCACTCTTCACACTTACAGAAAGTCTCGACGATCAGTGATCCTCTCTTGACAGCGCTAGCAAAGCTACGGCTGGTACGGCTGGTACGCCCACTCGCCCAGCGACAATCGAAACCCTCCTGATTGGCGCAGAAATCCAAGCACCGTCTAACCGCCGCGGATCAGCACTTTCCCCAGTGGCATCCACCAGAGAGTCCAGTGCCCGCCACCCAATTTTGCGGCAATCCGTCCAGTCACGGGACCGTCGGGAACGGGGCTCGTCCGAATTGGGCAACCGTCTGGAAGGGTTCAAAAAAGTCTCCCTCGGCCCACGGGAGGACCGAGCGTGAGAGCTTTTGCCTCCTCGGCGAGTAGTTACTACAGTAGTACGGAGGAGAGGACTACAGTACAGCATGTCCTCCGTACTCCGTGGGAGTAGTTGATTCCCTTTCCCCCGTAGCCCACTGCAATATCCTCTCTCGGGGGTATCATGACATCCATAGCCAAGATCACTTTCGCTACTTTACAACATCACACGGAGTAGTGTCAGCTTGGCAGGCAGCTAACCAGCACGAGACCCGTCTCCCCTTCACGACGATGATTCAATGATGCTGTCGATCATCAAAAGGATTCACTAGCGCCCTGAGGTTTGGACAGTCGTTCGGCGTTCGACGACATGATGACAGTGATGACGTCCAAGTAGCACTCGTAAACTTTGTTCGAATTGGAGAAGTTGGAGAATACGAGTCATGGCTTGAGAGTTCTGAGACAAACGGTAACTTTATTAACAAAATGCGAAGTATAGCCGAATAATCCCCGGTATACCTCAGTCTGATCATTGATGACGTTGTGTACCGGATATCCAGACGGCTAATAGCCCTTGCCAAGTGATGGCGATTGCCCGACAATAACACAGCGGCGACTGTACGGTTGAGTAGCAATCTTCGCATTATGGTATTCACGCTGGGGTGCGACCGTAGGAACGGCGGGGGTAGAGGTCTCCGCATTTGGCATGGGAATACTGCGTCTGGACTCGGAGGGACACTCGACCATGAATTGAACCGAGAGACAAGCTTACTACCTAGGTAGATGGCAGAGGTGACTGCTTGCATTCATGTCCGAGATCAGCAAACGCTACTATAACATTTGATTGAACGGTTTTCATGTCAAGGTGTGGTTCGGTAGTACAGTACACGGATGTGTAGAAGGGGGAGATGGCGACTGCTATTTTTACTCTGCGGCCCAGCACATTGTTCTACGGCACAATAATCCTCCTCAGAATCTAGACTGGGCTGTATAGAACCATGGTCTCCTCGAAAATGATATCCCATCGTCGACCCTCGGTATACCTCCAGACAAACTTCTCCCGCGATAGGCGGACCAGAACGCGGGGAAAAGCAATGGCTTCAGCACGGACAATCGATAAGGCTGCGATAACCTTATCGGAAGCTAAACCATCCATTCGTGAGATTGGTATGATCGCAGCATTTTAGATTCTCAGGCACCTCTGCCAGCTCTGGAGACTGCAGGAACTGCTGACCCTTACATCCCACCCCCATAGACTCACAAAGTCGGTCCACGCCGGGGCTCGGCCACAACGATCCCGTCCGCTTGCAGTCGCTCTGTATCGGCCGTTCCCCACACGAGCTTCAAGCTTCGGTATACCGTCGGAACTGTCCAGTGTATCTGGTACCTCCGCTCCCGTCATGGCGTCATGACTTGGTGCTTTTGTACGCGCCACACCATGCATGGCATACGGGCTTGAGCGCTGCCCTTCCCCCGCTCCTGGAACGTACTGAACAGTGTAATCTCAGCTTCAAAGGGCAACCCCATCAATAAACCTTCCGCACTCTATCTAACCTTCCCACTCACCTTCCCTCTAACCTTCCAGCCCCTCCAATCATGAAGCTCTCCGTCTTCAGCACCAAATCCTACGACAGGAGCTACCTGGACGAAGTCCTAACCCAACGCTTCCCCACCCTCTGCACAATCGAATACCACGCCTTCGCGCTAACCGAAGAAACCGCGCCCCTCGCGCACGGCAGCACGGTAGTCAGCGTCTTCGTCAACGACACCCTCTCCGCGCCGGTCCTGCACGCCCTGCATGACGCCGGCGTCCGCGCCATCCTCCTCCGATGCGCAGGCTTCAACCACGTCGACCTAAGCACGGCCGAAAAACTCGGCCTCTTCGTCGCCAATGTACCCGCCTACTCGCCCGAAGCCGTCGCCGAATTCGCCGTGACGCTGGTGCAAACGCTGAACCGCAAGACGCACCGGGCGTATAACCGCGTGCGGGAGGGGAACTTCAATATCGAGGGCCTGCTGGGGATGACGCTGCACGGGAAGACGGTGGGGGTTGTCGGGGTGGGGCGGATTGGGCTTGCGGCTGCCAGGATCTTCCAGGGGTTTGGGTGTAGATTGCTGGCGTATGATCCGTTTGCCGGGCCGGAGTTTGGTCAGTTCGGGACGCTGGTTGAGCTTGATACGCTGCTGGCGGAGAGTCAGATTGTTAGTTTGCATTGTCCGCTGACGGAGGGGACGCGGCATATGATTAATCGCGGGACGTTGGCGAGGATGAAGCCCGGGGCGATGTTGGTGAATACCTCGCGCGGGGGGTTGATTGATAGTAGGGCTGTGATTGAGGCGCTGAAGACGAGGCAGTTGGGTGGGTTGGCGTTGGATGTGTATGAGGCGGAGGGGGAGCTGTTTTATAATGATCATTCGGGGGAGATTATTGATGATGATGTTTTGATGCGGTTGATGAGCTTTCCGAATGTTTTGATCTGTGGGCATCAAGGGTTCTTCACCAGCGAGGCGCTCACGGAGATTGCGGGTGTCACTTTGTCGAATCTTTCTGATTTTGCTGATGGGCGTTCGTGTCCGAATTCTCTGGTCACCGAGGGACATGTGCTGGTTCGGAGGGATACCGCCCCTGTGCGGTTGTAAATAGGCCAGCCGCGTCTCGGTGATGGCATACTTCAGTACACGTATGGTATCTAGTGCCCATAATGGTAGTCATTGGATGGTTTGCATTGAAGATCGTATCAGACTCATGGATATCATAGTCGCAAATAGCATTCATCGATCAAATCAACCGCTTCGTGGCGTTAAGACATTGACAAGCCAGGAACGAAAAGAAAGAAAACAAGGTAGAGACGAGGACCAAAGAGAGACGAAGGCCTAGTAGTAAAGACGCCGTATGGACGGAATGAAACTCTGTTGTAATCACTTCAGCGCCGAGGCGGCCGACATTGGAATTGAGCTCGCAGCGTCTGCCACGCCCGAGGGATGAACCGATGTCCATGCACGATCAACGGGACCACCGCAATCAACCACATAAGGTACACGATACCCACCGCAAACGCCAGCCGCACGCGCTCCATAGTCGAGCCGATGATCCCCGGTCGAAGCGGTGTCCGCGAGCCATGCGACTCCTGGTCAGTGTGCGTCAACGCATCGGCAATCTGCCACGCGGCCCGACGGTTGATCTTCTCCCAGGTGGTATCGTCGGCATATTGCCTGGCAGCCGTTGCGAGTCGTCCTCGTCGGACAGAATCTTGGGCCACCTCGCGCGTCAGGTCGGTAAATCGCTCCAGATCGTGCGGCGCAACTAGATACCCAGTCTGATCATCACGAATAATGTCCGAGGGTCCGCCCTGATCGCGCGCAATCACTGGTATTCCGCTGGCCATGGCTTCGAGCACCACCAGCCCAAAGGTCTCGGTAATGGAGCAGTGCAAGAAAAGATCGGCCGAGGCATAGGCGCGCGCCAGTGGAACTCCGGTCAGGAACCCGGTAAAGACGACATGATCCCGGACCCCGTCAAACAACCGTTTGACCTTGTTTTCCACAGCAGGGTTGCGGTTCCCACCAACAATCAGCAGCTTGAACCGCACCTTCTCCGCGGCCAGGCGAGTCGCGACCTGCGCAAGAAATTCGAATCCTTTCTCCGGAGCGATGCGGCAGACACAGATGAGAATGATCTCTCCGTCTGGGGCGATCTCCCGGCGGTAGCTCTCGTCCCGATGCGTGGGGGTAAACAAGACGGTATCGACGCCGCGACCCAGCTGGACCAATCGGTCGACTGGCGCACCTGCGCGTTCCAGGTAGCCTCGAATGGCCGAGCACGGATAGAAGATGGTATGCACGGCGCGCGTCCGGAACAAGAACCCCTGGACCGTGGCCAGCAGCCAGACACCAAATTGATCCAGAGGGGTGGGCAGCATGATCTCCGCGTAGGCCGACAGATCAGTTTGGAAGTTGAGCAACACGGGAGGGGGTGACCGCAGCTGGCGGATTTGCAAGAGCATCTGAAAGCCGAGCGAGGCTGGACTCGCCAGGTAGACGAGGTCTGGCTTGAAGGTCTGCTGGTAGACATGGTTGATTTGGAACGGGTAGACGACGGTCAAGTCTGGATTGTAGGGCAAGGCGCACCCGGGCAGCCGATATTCCCAAGACACTTTTTGTTTGGCGGTGTCGCCTTTGAAGTGAGGCGCGACCAAGATGAGGTCCACGCCATGGTCGCGCAGGTACTCAACCAGACTGCGGGTCGTGCGACTAACGCCGTTCACGGGGCCCCATGACTCAGTCGCCAGCAGGACCTTTTTGCCCTTGAGAATGCTGGGGAATTCATCGCGTTCCTCTTGATAGGAAGCTAGCAAAGGCGAAGTCTCGGCCATGTTGCCGGAGCAGTTGATTCCAGGTCCAACTTCCAAGAGCTCATCGAGGCGGGGGAGGGGTGATAGATAGGCTCTTTGAAGGTACAGCGGGCGCGGGGCTGATCATGCCGATTCCAGAGTTCAGGAGGTCCGGTGCAGGTCCCGGCCTGGCAATCAATTTTTTTTCATTCTTCCCAGCCATTTGGACGAAAATGGGAGGTGATCAGGACACAAGGGCAGTCGATTGGCGGGAGGGTTCAAGAGCTTGGGAGAGTCTCGAGAGCTTGAGTGTGCCGGTGGACGGCTTCTGTTTGGCTTCAGGTGAGCAGAGTCCTGCACGTGCCGCATCCGCCCGCTGACAAGCGCCGACTGGACATTTCGAGGCGAAGAGAAAGGCACACATTGGGGTGGGGGAGTCACTCGACTGACTGGAGAGCGAGAGGATCTTAGGGACTTTTGGGAGTTGCTTAACGGGGTGGGTGGAGTGAGCTTGGCGGCCAGTGGGAAGGCGCCATTCCCCGCGTGCCCCAACGATGCGCTCTGAAGTGGACTCGCCCCTTCCCGAACCCTCACGATAACATGAAGAGAAACCATCCGATTCATGCAAGTTGTAGAGAGAGAGAGGGGGCAAAAAAAGTTATCGGTAGAATGGTCATGAGGAGAGCACGAGGGAGAGTCCGAGGGCGGATATACTCTCCTTTTTCTCCCCTTCTCTGATCTTGCGAAATTCATGATCCTCGTCAAGTTCGCATAGTCTTCATAGTTCACATACTCCGGGCTGCTTCCAATCGTGATCGATGACCACGCCAACCCCGTGATAACCAACAACTGATTCAAGACTAGCGACGACAACCCAAGGATAAGAGATCGGACCGCGTTCGCCTTATCTCTCGTGTTGCGCCAGCGTGTTCTCCCCTCGTCTTCGTCGCGCATCGCCAGCAACCATGTCCGGCGACGAGATTCCCATGGACGTCTTCTCCTCCTCTGCCTCCGAGGGCAGTGTGACCTGCTCCACGGGACCAACCACCCCGAGCGCCAGTCCGCTGTTTCGTCCCTCAGAGTATGACGATCTCAAACTGGCCGCGTTGCCACAGTCGCGCGTCCTCAGCGAGACCGAGTTGCCGCGGATGGCAGTGAAAAATGTCTGCGTGATCGGTGCAGGATACGTCGGTAGGTCGCATGTCACTGATCCCCCGGGATTGAAGGTGTTGGTGGAGCTGAGGTTGACTGATTCCCTACAGGTGGTCCCACGGCTGCAGTTCTGGCCCTCTATCACCCGTCCATCTCGGTCGAAGTGTTGGACAGAGACCCAGGCCGGATTCAACGATGGCAGTCCCAGCACCTGCCCGTCCACGAGCCGGGCTTGGATACCGTGGTGCGCATCGCCCGCGACGGTGCCGAGGTCAGCAACCAGGCAGGCATTCGGCCCGGTTCCCCTGCACCCAGACGCTCCCAGAACTTGTTCTTCACCTGCAACTCGGCCCAGGCTATCTCACGGGCAGACATCATCCTCATGGCGGTCAACACGCCAACCAAGATGTTTGGTGTGGGTGCTGGATGTGCCACCAACATGTCGGCCTTTGACGGGGCCATGCGGGACGTTGCCGCCCATGCGAAGGCTGGCGCCATTATCGTGGAAAAGAGCACTGTACCAGGAGGAACAGCGGAACGGGTCCGCAAAATGGTAGCTTCTTTCCCAATTTCGCTCTTGAGATATAGACCGTGTTCGCTGACCTCTTTTCGTTAGCTGGCTACTCACCGACCAGGCGAGTCTTTCGAGGTGCTTTCCAACCCCGAGTTCCTTGCCGAGGGTACGGCCATCGAGAATCTCACAGCTCCGGATCGGGTGCTGATCGGGTCCGCGGCGACTCCCAGTGGACGCCAGGCTGCTCAAACCCTGGCCAACCTTTACGCGGCGTGGGTGCCTCCGTCGCGCATCATCGAGACCAACGCATGGTCGTCAGAACTGGCCAAGCTCGTGGCCAATGCCATGCTGGCCCAGCGCATCAGCAGCATCAACTCGATCAGTGCTATCTGTGAGCGAACTGGAGCGGAAGTGGACCAGGTGGCCAAGGCCATTGGCATGGACGTACGCATCGGACCACAATTCCTCAAGGCAGGACTGGGCTTTGGCGGGTCCTGTTTCCGTAAAGACATTGCCAGTCTCGCATATCTGGCGGAATCCTTGGGCTTGGACGACGTGGCCCACTACTGGCGACAGGTCAATGTGATGAACGAGCGACAGCGGGATCGATTCTCTCGCCGGATCATCGATCGCTTCGATGGTAACCTCGTTGGCCGCAAGCTGGCCATGCTTGGATTTGCCTTCAAGAAGAACACTGGTGACACCCGCGAGTCCCTGGCGGTGGAAGTGGTTCGCACCCTCCTGGAAGAGCGACCGGCCGAAATCGCCATCTTCGACCCGTACTGCCGCCAGGAAGATATCCTGCGCGAGTTGGAAGCCGTCTGTCCGAGTGCAGCATTGGGCCAGATTGTCAAGGTTCACCCAGACCCGTATCTGGCCTGCTCCCAGGCCCATGCAGTGCTGGTGGTGACCGACTGCGACCAGTTCCGGAATACCCCAGCACGCAAATCACCCAAGCATTCCGTTCTGCCTACGCCTCGGAAAGAGCTGGCTCGCTCGACTGCTGAAGAAACAGAGGAGGAGAATTCCAAGCGAGCCTGTGCCCGACAGGAGCACGAGACCTGGACTCACGCAGGCGTGTCTTATCAACTGCGCCCCCAAGAAGCCTGCACTGCCGACTGCGGGGACTGCCGTTCAGCAGCGACCCGACCGACAGCCACTGAAGCGATCGAGTGGCCGCGCATTGCGTACAACATGGTTGGGCCCAAGTGGGTGTTTGACGGGCGGGGATTATTGGATGCGGCAGAGTTGGAGCGGCTCGGCGTGCGAGTCGACGCGGTGGGCCGGCGCACGCGGGAGACGGCATACTAAAGCGATACCCTTGTGATTTTGTTCTTTTCCTTTTGTTGATTTCTCCTTTCATGCAACATCTTTTGCGTCCACTCTCGTTTGTCTATTAGAGTACACGAGACTCGGAGTTACTAATCCATCGTTTTGATTTGTGATGAGTTGATGTACATAGATTGCATTGTGCAGATTGACTTCCCCGCATTCGTTCTCCTTGGCTAGACTCCATAATCTCTGCGTCAATGAGACGATTCTAATCAATTCTATTCCTGATCGGATCAAGTGCCTGATTACTGCAAGACTCAGTCCATTAACCTCGAAAAATCCCCACCTACAGCTTCGAGCCCTTCGACACACTTTGCTCCAAAAGGATACTCGCCTCGGGCCACCATGGATAATTCGGCGCACTACTCTCTCGGGGATCGGTCACAAACCGAGGCTTGCGCTTTTCAAGAAACGAGTTGACGCCTTCCTTGTAGTCCCTGCAAGCAGTCAGGCTACTGATCACCACCCAGCATCCTTTCTCCCATCAAAGCTGGATATCTTACGGTTGACCAATCATATGATGAAACACTCGCGACTCAAGCAAGTGGGCCTTCTCAGGAGATGTCGGCCCTTCCCACATCAACGCTCGACTCATTGAAGATGCCAGTGGGCTGGTGTTCTCCGCCATGTCCTGGGCTATTTCCAAAGCTCGAGGCAGCACTTGAGCGGAATCGGGAAGTACCTCGGTGAATAGATCGCCGAAATACTTTGACAAAGGTGGATAAACGCCACCAGTCGAGATGAGGTGCATAGCGCGTGAGAATCCCACCAAGCGAGGGAGGAAGTATGAGGCGCAGGATTCGATGGTAAGTCCACGCCGAGTGAAGACGAAGCCATACTTGCTCTTCTCGTGGCATATCCTGCATTGATCTCAGAATGGGGCATGATCTTCATTAGACCATCCTGGAGCATACCTCACTGCCGCTGGTAGAGTCATTGTCATTCCAACACCAACTGCGGATCCTTGAAGAGCGACGATAGTAGGCTTGTGGCACCGGTGCATCGCCAAAGTAACTCGACCGCCGCTGAGAACATTCGTATTAGATTTCTCTACTTGAGTAGGTCAGCTTGCGTAGACTGACATGTCACGAAAGTCAACAGCCCTCCCCTTGCCATCTCCAAACCCAATATCTAGATCCATCCCAGCACAGAACATCCGCCCGGTCCCAGTCAACACGACGACCTTGACGCGAGGGTCGATGTGGAACATTTGGTACGCATGCGTGAGGCTGTCTGCCATTTCCGGTGTAAAGGCATTGTGTTTCTCCGGCCTGTTCAGCGTAATACTGACGACGGGCGTTGCCGATGGAGCTCCAACAGGGTGGTGGGAGATCTTGATATGCGTGAGATCCAGAGTCTCGTAGGAAGTTGGGATGTCAATGGCAACTGATGTGAGTGGCATTGTTAAAAATTGGTTCTGTTAATATTGATTGTTTCTAGGAAAGACTCACACAGTTTATACCCCTTGATGGTCCAAGTCCGTTTGGCTATGTACAAGGCGTGCGATCTAGCGGTACCTCGGCCCGTGTGGGCGATCATTCGAGAGCGGGGGTGATGCACAGCACATAAAAGCTCAGCGCTTGTTGATTCTCGAGTTCCAGCCATCCATGGATGATATCTTGGAGGTAGGTCCGGACATGTAATTCCCCCCCACTGTGCCTTCTTCATGGAATTCTTCGATCTGGGCGTGTGATCATCTGGTGTCTTATTGATCCATGTTCAAGATAGGTACATATTTCAGTAACAGTCTGGCCCACCTGGAGGATCTTGAGACTTTGATGAAAACCATATCTTTCTCGCGGAGGCTCAACTACCTAAGACTGGACCTGGGGGGCCATTTTCTTCCAAACTCAGCATATCATACTTAGGCTCAATGGACGAGAGGAGTAGTTCTCACTTATGTACTAGGTACATTGGCCAGTTGGCCGTTCAATGGCAGCTAAAACGGGCATTCATAGGTTCACATGGAAGTGATGCATAACCTAATGCCCTTGGTTGCCATTTCTCTTTGGACGAATTTCTAAGGTATTCATGTTCATCCCCTGGAAGTAGGTAGTCTGCCATTATTTCCCATCATGCTATGCCTTCGATTGTCCGAACAGCTTCAAGTTGGAAAGCAAGTGGTATCCAATCAGAGGCATCCTCGCATTCGTACATTGCAATATCATGACCTAGAGGCTGTGTATACCGCAAGGACCAATAGCATCCGTAGGTTTAGACAGGCAGCCAAAATAGGAACGCAGTTAGTAAGCCGCATAGGCTGGAATCACACAGTTAATGGACCTCGGGACAGAGATGCGCGGCCTAGAACCTGGAGTCGCGCCAAACCATACCCCATAGTCAACTAGTACCATTTCCCCTGACAAATCGAGGGGTGGATCTTTCAATTGATGGCTGGGTTCTGTTTTCCATGGGCTGAAAGTTCTCAACAGATTGTCTAAGAATGCGCATGCGGTTCACATGAACGGGAAAGAGAAATCCGCAGCAGATCTCGGGGCTTTATGATTATCAATCGAGCCTCGGGCCATTGACATCATCCACCCACGGAGTAGCATTACCACTAACGAATGGCCGAACCAAATAACGAGAAAATACTAAAGAGGACTCCCTATCAACCACAACTAATAAAGAGTCTGCCATTCCCCAACATCATCGTCGCCCGACGACTCGACTATACCTAACCACTGGTCCAACACGCAAAATGGCGGACAACAACAAAGGCTGCAAGATCACGCTCTACTGGTATGTCCACGGCAGGCCATGGATAACAGCTCATTCAGATACTCATACTTCACAGGCTCGAGCAATCTCGGAGTCACCGCATCCTCTGGCTGCTGGAAGAACTCCAGTTGAAATATGAGCTGAAGACCTTCAAGCGTCGCGCCGACAAGATGGCCCCCGCCGAGCTCAAGGAGGTACACCAGCTAGGCAAATCTCCCGTTGTTACAATCGAGACCTCCGGAGCCGACAAACCTCTGGTGCTGGCCGAGTCTGCCGCGATCGTGGAATACCTCTGCGATCACTTTGGCAGTGCGCGACCGACGCTCGTACCGGAGCGCTACCAGGCCGGCCGTGACGCCCAGGTCGGCGGCGAGCGCGAGGAGTGGATGCGCTATCGCTACTTCATGCACTACGTGGAGGGAACCCTGATGCCGTTCTTGGTGATGACATTGGTCAACGACAGTAAGTCATATCTCTCGGCTCGACGCCCATTCGTATTTACGCCTCGTATTGTTGCGCCGCAGCAAGATGCTGAGCAAATATGCTGACGTTGGACTCAAAGCCTTGCGCACGTCGCCACCCTTCTTCGTTCGCCCGATTACCAGTATCGTGGCTTCGCAGGTCGAGGCCGCGTTTTTGACTCGCAACATCGAGAGTAACCTCGCTTTCCTGGAGCAGCAGCTGCAAACTGCCCCGGACGGTGGTCCATACCTGTGCGGAAAGGAGCTGACTGCGGCAGACATCCTGATGAGTTTCCCAGTTATTGCGGCCAGTGGCCGAGTCCTGAAGGACAAGAAGCAGCAGGATAAATATCCCCTGTTGGCGGCCTATGCTAAGCGGTTGGAGGGGGCTGACGGGTACAAGAAGGCCGTAGCC
Organism: Penicillium simplicissimum; assembly: GCA_024706585.1. Lineage (NCBI taxonomy): Eukaryota > Fungi > Ascomycota > Eurotiomycetes > Eurotiales > Aspergillaceae > Penicillium > Penicillium simplicissimum. The sequence goes on from JAMZTW010000044.1 coordinate 192,893, forward strand.
AAGATTGAAAAGATCGAAGGACATTTCTCAGCGTCTATGTAATGTACGAGAGGCCTTGAACGATTGTATTTGATGACTATGTTAGCTATAATGTGACCTGATTGACTTCATTTCTGATTAATGTGGAATTTTGCGAATTTGTCGCATGGAAGTCCTGGCCTTTGAATGGCGGGGTCAGGCCCTGGACAGGGGAGGATCAAAAGGGAGCCCGCGCAGAATAGGACCACTTTATGGAAAGTATTGATGATCGTGGCGGAGAATCTAAGAAGAGACGATATTCCAATCGTGTCAAATTCACATTCGAGAATGTGATGAAGATGAAATGCTGCGCATTGTCGCGACTGCGGTCTTGTAGACAAACACGTGACTGCCTTGTCACATGACCTTCAACCTCACTTCACCTTCCGCCTCAAGACGAAGCCGGCGTTGTGTCTACGCTTCGAAGTTCCACCGCAAACATGGCTGGCCCCAGCAAGTGTAAGTGGTTCCTTCCTGCGGCTCTTGGGATTGAGTCTAACCCATTGCTAACCAATTGACCAGCCCTGGTCCTTGACCCGGCCCTCCAGAAATACTACGGTACATGATCCCTCCTCAACCCACCATCTCCATTCTGGCGCTGCGAACACGCTGAACCACGACACAATCCTCTGCTGCATACCCGGAAGAGCCCTTTCGAGAGAGCGAGGATTATGACTCAGGATCGTCAGGCGCTTTCAATGCACAATAACTGACCGGTCCGACAGAACTCAACGCCAACCGCTACAAGTACTTCCGCTGGAACGCTCGCCATGCCTGGATCTCCGCCATCTACATGGTTGCTATTCCCGGTGCTCTGACTTGGCTCGCCTACAGGACTGATGTATGCAAACCCCGAAGATTCCCGAGACGACAGAAACCAGAGCAAAGTTGTACTGACGGTGTGTAGGGCAAGTACGAGCTTCGCGGCAAGCGAAAGGGCGACACGATTTCCGAGTGGTAGAGAGCGAATTGGTCATGATATGAATCGATGGAGTGCGATTTGTGGAGATGTCGAAAACGCCCTGGGCTGTTCACTCTCCGGAATCGTGATAGGATGGAAGCGAAAACCGCAGTTTTACCTTTTTTTCTGGCGCCCCTCGCTCTTGGGCTATGTACCTTACTACGAGCATATACCGCATTGATTTTCTTCTGTTTCGATTTCGGTACACACTCCGTATTCAGCGCCTTACCTGGCAATCTGCCGCATGTAACCATGAGGAAGTGCATCCAAATCATGCTTCATCTGCTGATGTTTGTATTTTCCTGAATTCAAATAATCGTACAATATGGCTGTAAATGGGTATCCCGAGGCACTGAGAACACAGCCCTTCACATCGTTCCTGAATCCATCCCGGCCATGCCTCATCGTTCAGTATGGGGCCCAACCCCGGCGACCTCCGCCTCGAGGGCCTCCCTCTGGCAGTCTCTCGCCTCGTTTCCAATCACCCGCAGGAAGAGCAGGAGGTCCACCACGATCACCTCCACGAGGACCACCCCGACCACCGCGCCCTCCATACCCATTATCCCGGAAGGCTCGCATACCGCCTCCCACCGGAGGCGCCGGACCGGAGGGACTGCGCAGCATTGGCGCAACCGATCCATCCTCCAGGGGCGGCAATATGGCACACTCAATGTAATCTCCAATAATAAAGCGGGCATCCTGCAAGGCCTTGTCCGCGTCGGAGCCCTGGAAGCGCATCGGTCCCGCACGAGGCCGTGCCTCGGCGCGATCATCTGCATCTTCTTCCCCGCGATATGGGCTCTCTCTCGGTCCAACGATGACACTCCCCAAGTCCCGGCTCAAGTATCGGCCGCGCGCATCAGGGCCCATCATAGCTGCGCTCCGCGCGTCGGGGTAGATCAAACGGAAGCAGAGGCGGGTGCCCACAGGCGGGTCGGGCAGTAATGAGGGGAGAGCAGAGGTCAGGAGCTGTGAGAGTTCGCGTAGTGTGCACGACTGCCATGTGTAGATTTCGAGATGTGGGGGAAGTGGTGCAGCAGCTGGTGGAGGGGAGTGTCCGCGGATGGCGTTAGAACCGCTGACGGGACCGGTCCGGCGCGATGGAGCCGGGATGCTGTAGTCGGAAATGGGGTGGTAGGAATTGACACGGTAGAAGAGTTTCAGGTGGAAGGGTGTTGTCGTTTGGCGATTGATTGTGGGCTTGGTGCCGTCTCGAGAAGAGTGAGCCATGACGGCAGGGCGACGAAGTCGCGTGAAGGGTGAAGGGTGAAGGGTGCAGAAGAGAGTGGCAGGGGATCAATGATTCACGAAAAGGTCTTGGAGATAAGTAATTCAAGGAAACGAGTTGAGAGCTGGTTGTGGCAGAGGAGAAGAGGTGGAAGTCTGGAGAGTTGGAGGTGCAATGGAGAAAACCCCAAATGCGGGCGTCGAAGCTTGCCGTTGGCGGTTCCTCTTGCTTCGAACATTCTTCTCCGCTCTGTCAACCTCAACTTTCAACACCCGCGCACTCGATTCGACCAAGCTACGCCAGTCTACTAGCTACCGACCTTTCCTTGTGAGACCCACGAGGCGCAGATTTCCCCTTCGTTTCTAGAGACGCCTGCGCCTGCAGCTATCGCCATCATGGATTTCGCCGCGCTCATGTCCAAAGAGATCTCCAAGTCCAAAGGCCCCGCCACCTCCAAAGTATCTGATACAACCAAAGACAAAGCTGCGCCCACCGAACCACCAAAGAAATATTTACGCCGTGGCGAACTCGAAGCCGCCCGTATTGCAGCATACAACGAGGAGCAGGATCGTCTACGACGAGAACGCGAAGAACGCCTGAGTACAAAACGCAAGCTCGAGGAGGAGGAAGCCGAGAGAAAACGCGAGCGAGAGGAGAAGAAACGCAAGCTGGCGGAAGAGTCCAGGAAAAGAAAGGAAGAGGAGGAAGACAAGAAGGAGCGCGAGCGGCGACGGAAACTTGGTCTGCCCGAATTGCCAGCCAAGGACGACCGCGGCGAGACACCGGCCAGCGAAGATGCAGAGGGAGAGGATATTGATGAGGAGGAACTCACAAAAAAGCTACGAGCTCTCGATGAGCCTGCTCGACTGTTTGGCGAGGACCATCGTGCTCGACTCCGGCGGTACCGACGGTTGGTGAAGCGGGCTGCTACTCTGAAGAAGCTGTCCGATGGTCCAATCCCTACAATCTTGGAACCCGTTCCCGGCGGACAGATGATCATTGAAGCCAAACCTCCGAAGGATCAAGATGGTCGACTGTTCCTATTTCGCCAACTGGCATCTTACTTCAACATGGTCTTGTCTGAGTGGGAGCTGGCACTGGCCCAACGTGATGTGACTGTACGAGAAAGCTTCCAAGGCAAACAGGCATTCAATGCCATGGTCCAGTCTCGGGAGAACATGAAGCCGCTCTTTCGCCGGTTCGAAAAAGGTGATCTTGAAGATGGACTCTTGGAACCGATTGTGGAGATCGTACACAAAGCCCAGCAGCGGCGATACGTTGACGCCAATGATGCATACCTTCGAGTGAGCATTGGAAAAGCGTAAGTCAATCCTCTCTGCCTCGTCAATGAACTCTGTCCCCTTACTTATTGAACCTTAGTGCCTGGCCCATCGGTGTGACCATGGTTGGTATTCACGAGCGATCTGCTCGCGAGAAACTTCACCAAAGCGACCAGCAGGCCCATATCCTCAGCGACGAGGCTACACGGAAATACTTGCAAAGCATCAAACGGTGTCTGAGCTTTGCGCAGGTGCGCTGGCCCCCGGAGGATCAGTTGCAGATTATGGGCTAGAATTACCGTGTTGGAGTAGTTACTATTGCTGTCGTATATACCCTCGGCGTTAGAATCAAGATCATTCCATGGAGTTTCAGCTTCTCATTGCCTGCTCATTCGCTTATATAGGGTTGTCGTAGGCAGTGGCTATAACAATAACTATGGGATGGCATAGGATTTGAGGCGTACACATGAGATGTTTGTATGTGGCCGTCATATCGAACGATATCCAGCAGCAGAAAATCAGAGGGGAAAAAAATCTTCATGACCGTGAATCGAACCGTCAACCTCCGCGTCCCCATATAAAGGCTTCGCGATGCTCGAGCGATGCTCAAAGTCCAGCCTGCGATGCTCAAAAACCTCATCCATGTTATGCACCAAAAATATAATCCACTAATACAGCCACCACAACTCTATTAAAGTTATAAAAGGAGGTTCAGAATATTCTCCTAGTCTTCCTTATTATCCTGATATAAAATATAACTTATATTAAAAACCTCTACTGTGAAAAAAATGGTAAAAGAAATTGGCCCACCCACCCGCAACCCCTACCCCCGCACAGCCGGCCGAGCGAGCTCCACACAAGCTTCATCGACTCCATCTCAGCGCAGCCAGACCACCACCGAAGCGGCTATCCCAATGACCTTCGGGTCTTACAACCAACTAGGCCACCGGCGAGGAAGGTTGCCAATTTGACCTGGAAGTTAATGATAACCCTTCCAAACCTAGCCATCCATTTTTTTTTTCTAATGCCCGAACAGCATCAGCGTACTACACTGTATACCTATCTCCTCGTCGTCGCCTCGCCATGATTCTAGGCATTCTCTACACTTGCTGTTTCTTATGTCCCTTGTACCTCATCTACAAACCCCCACAAGCACTCATCCAATACCTACAACGTCGCTGGCCCGACGTGCTCTTCCACCATCCCACCACCGAAAAAGTCATCGCATTAACAATCGACGACGCCCCCTCGACACACACCCCAGCCATCCTCCACCTCCTCCAAACCCACGACGCAACAGCAACATTCTTCATCATCGGGTCCCAAGTCCCCAGCCACGAAAGAGACCTCGTCAATCTCATCCGCCATGAGAACGAACTCGCCAACCACGCCATGTACGACGAGCCGTCGCGCGCATTAAGCGACGACACATTATCAGCGCAAATCGCCGCCGTGGAGACGATGATCCGTGACGCCTACCGCGAAGCAGGGTGCGACGGACCTGGGAATTGGTTCTTCCGACCTGGCTCGGGGTTCTTTAGTGCGCGGATGCGCAGGCTAGTCCAGGGATTGGGGTATCGTTTGGCGCTGGGGGATGTGTATCCGCACGACCCGCAGGTACCTTCTGCGAAGCTCAATGCAAAGCATATTCTCAGCATAGCTAGGCCGGGGAGTATCGTTGTTTGTCATGATCGGAGGGAGTGGACGGTGCCGATGCTGGCGATTGTTTTGCCTGAGTTGCGGCGGCGTGGATATCGTGTTGTAACACTGTCCGAGCTGCTTAGGGCGACTAGATCAGACTTGTCTGGATAGGCTGAGGTCATAGAGACTTGGTCCATTGGGACGAGTCTATGGGGTTGACAAGAACATCTTCTACGGGTCGACGACAGGGAGGACTAGTTGAAGGAGCCATAGCGTCCGATGGTATGTCTACACCATGCGTTAGGCCCGCCGACGGGCTGTTGGGCATCGATGCAAAAGATGTATGATAGAAAAGATACATGTACAGATATGGCAAATCATATGAGAATGTGATGTGCTATTGTGTCAGGTCCCTCCACAGATGGATTACTGATTTCCACCAGCTCTGCACAGTTGTCGTGGCAGTGGTTGTGGAGATTTTGCTCTGAAACGTATCCTCCCGCGTCAGATCAGACCCATTGGCAGGGTAGATATGATGACCGTCCATTCCATTCATCACTTGCGGTGACAAGGATTGCGGCCTGGTTGACACGACGCTGCCGCAAATGCTGCGGGACGACCGCGAGCCCTCCTCGCCGCCCAGCAGATACGCTGCAGTCGCGACGCAGCCACCGTAGGCAAAGCGAACCAGTGAGTCTCCAGTCAGACTACCGATGGTGTACACATCAGGAGCGACCTCCAGATCTTCCAGCGCTTTCGCCCGAAGAGTCTGTCCCGAGATGGCCACGTCGTCTGCCTCATCGTGTCCTAGCACCTCTGTGCGGAGCGACGAGTCGAGATAGCCCAACGTACCTCGTCGACCAGCTGCATACACAAGGCCCCCGGCGACCCTGGAGAATGTGGAACCGTCCTCTCGACGGAAGATGACCTCAGCAAAGCCACTTTTCTTCTCCACGGCGATGATCTCAACATTCGGAACTCCCTCATACAAATCATCCCAATTTCGGCTGTCCAAAAAGCCCGTCGACGCACCGCGGCGGAATTTTGGCCGCGGGGTTTTGCTTCCAGGTGCCGCCGCAAGGGCGGCTCTTTTCATCAACCGATATACGCCAGCGTATTCTGGATATGCCTGTTGATGACAACCTCGAAGTGGTGAGGGGCGATCCTCAGGAGACCATTTAAAGGCATGCAGAATCTTCTGATCGGTCGATGCAGAAATGATAGAGTCCGCGGCCGAAAAACCAGACCCAATGACGAGCAGAGGTACGCTTGGTGTTGACTGTGTTTCAACCAGTGGCTGGAGAATGAGTGGAGGAGAAAGAATCCGGGAGAAAATGCCACTTGCAAGCACTAATCGCTTGCAGCGGATGTTGTGCGACTGGATGAAGAACCCGTCGGCGGTGCGCGAGATGCCGCTCAGCTGTTCCCCACATCGAAAGACATCATCGACATGGACGGCCGCCGGATAGGCCTGGAAGTAGTCAGCAATCTCACGCCTGGTCGGTCGGGTGAATGAAGGAAGATCCTGGCCAGTTTTCTGGCGATGATGATCGGCAAATGAGTAGCCCGGCAAAGATAGCATGGCCGCATAACTCAGAGTCTGGATATCCCAGCTCGCGCCGTGAGGATCCTCCGTCCATTGACCTCCCGGACGAGGTGCGTTGCCGAATACGAGATGAGGGATGGCCTTTTCAGGCACATGACGCCACTCAACATTCGACGTGCAGCCTGATTCATCAACGTCGACGCTCGGTCGCACCAGAGTATCCAACAGTACATTCACTGGTAGAGCCTGGGTGGAGTACGACAATCGAGAAGCCGCGAAATGCGCGGTAAGCGCGTCAACGTCGGCTTTTAGTAGATTCGGAGTGTCCTTGAGCTTGAAATCGAGCAGAGAGTCTGGATGCGGGGGGTTCCGCGAATAGAATGGAATGTGACCATGAAGAATGTATGAGAGGATCATGGCCGACGGCCCATTGCCTGGTTTCCGTAGAAAACCCCCAAGATTAGCTTGGTTCTTACATTGAAAAAAGAACAGAATGATCTGTTGGAATGATCAGAGGTGAATTGAGCAAAGACCTACCGACGATGACAGTGTCGGTCTCCATTGAGGACGGCGGGGCCTCCAAGACGGCGTCAACCCGCGCGGGGCATTCTGAAGTCATCCAACAGGGAGTGGGAGTTGAGGATCACAGCAGCCTCATCCGACACGAGGGAGAACGAGGCTCCTCGGAAAGAAGTCAGTTGTCAGTCGAGGGCCAGGACCAGCAAAAGCAGAGCCAGGAACGGCCATGGAGGAGGAAAGAAGAGTGGTTCATCGATGCGGCGGGGGGGGGGGGCGTTCAATTTTCGGAGGCTTCTCCCAGAGATTCCGGGGAATTGGATCAATAATCATGCTGACAAACTACCACCCCGACCTCCGCTCTCGGTGGAGTCGCTGTACGAGTTGGGAAGCTCTTGGCGGCAATTGGTGGCTTGCAAGCCTCGAACTTGATTTTGGGGGTGAATGTGGACAATGGGGATGGGCATACATCACCTCGACGTTGAAGACTATAAGTTAGTGAAGATGGGAAGTCGAGAACGATGCTCGCACTTCTGCCAATCCTGCCATGCAAGCCCCCGTCGGAACGGGGACTGTCACTGCCGAAGGGCCAATTGCAGTGGAACGTTCTTCGCTAGAATCATATCAGGATGAGATTGTGCAATATCAAGCTAGACTACCTGATTCAGTATGCCAGCTCTATTGACCCTACGGGTAGAGTATACAGACTTCACCGGCATCGAGGCCATGGTTCACCCATGAACGATACAGTTTTTCTCAATATTCGCGCGGCAAATATCAAGACCATATGAGCACCTCATACCGCAAGCAAGCCAAGTACAACACAGAGTCACATACTATGCGACTCTTATGGCAGCACTGCTATGCTACTACAGTATCAGGATTGTTCAGATGGGCATTCCACTGTCTGTTAGGTACTTCTGCCCCCTCACGAAGCCCTAAGCCCTACCTTCCCAATGCGGTAATGAGACTGGGGATTGCGTCGCAGATCGTAGCTCCAACTCAGAGCGGCGCAGAGCCTCGGTGGCATCCAAAGTTTCCATGCTTCTTCTTTCATGATTCACTCGGTCCGGCTATCTCGGTCGCATCGGTCTTGATCTCGCGATCATGTATCACCTGGCCAAGTCGCTGTACACCTATGCGACCAGCAAAGAAGGTAAAGCCCGCCGCGCAAGCTATCTACTTACCCCCGAGGCTCATCGCTGACTATCTGCCCTCGCAAAATCGCAGAGTACTCCGTCCTTCTCCTCGGTTTAGACAACGCCGGCAAAACCACCCTCCTCTCCCAGATCAAAGCCCTCTACCAGCCCCGCCCAGATGGCACCCCCGCGCCGAACCCGGGCAAGACCGTCCCCACCGTCGGCCAAAATGTTGCGACCATCTCCTTATCGGACATGAACCTGAAGATCTGGGACGTGGGCGGCCAGATCTCCATGCGCGGTCTCTGGCAAAGTTACTACTCCAGCTGCCACGCGATCATCTTCGTAGTCGACAGCACCGATGTAGGCCAAGATCCGGATATCACCCGGCTTCCCTCTGCCTCCAGTCGACGGCCCAGTTCCGTATCAGGTCCTACGCGAGGTGAAAGTGGCGGCACAAGCGATCAGTTCTCCGAACATACAGTCGGCATCAATGCACCCGGAAGTGAGTTCGGTCGTCTGGACGAGTGTCGGCAGGTACTGGAGTCGGTACTGCAGAGCGCCGACGTGGCGGGTGTGCCGATCCTTGTTCTGGCCAACAAGCAGGATCGCGAAGATTGTGTCGAGGTTGTTCGTATCAAGGAGGGCTTTGTGCGGAAAGTCTTTGAGGGAGAAACGGGGAGCGGCGTTCGGGACAGTCGCGTGCTGCCGGTCAGCGCGCTGCTCGGGTCTGGCGTACAGGCTGCCGTCGAGTGGGTGCAGAGTCGTGTCCGATGGAATAAGGAGGGTCGGCCACCTGTGATGCGGTGATTCAGTGGAGTAATGGAGAAGGAGGAGGAGGTGGTGGTGGAGAATGGTGGTGGTGCCGTTGCAGCGACCACCACAGCTGGGCGATACGATGTGTACAGGAACATACACTTGATTGCATCATGGCGTTACCTTGTTATAATTCCCATCTAATCTTGAGATTTTATAGATATACCAATGACTTCTACTCTTCGTTTGATTCGAGAGGAGTTCAACCATATCTGATCGGCGGAGTCCTTCAGAATTGTATTAATAGTCAAACACAAGTACCAGGCATCTTCTTTCATTTGGACCTCAAGGGTCAATTTCCGAGCATACTGGGCATGAAATCAAGCCGAAGCCTTCAATGCTATATAGCAAATCGCCCTTGTCCCCGGCAGCATTTGGTGTGCGATATCGTTTGCTCAAAGGCTGTAACTCGCAATGCATAGGCTATTAAGAGCTCAATACAGCCTCGCACCGCAGTATAAACCACTCCGCTAGAAAAGTCCTTTGGTTGACTCGCAACACCATTGCCCACTAGGTAGATGTGCCGCCTCCGATACCATCATTAATGCAAATCGCAGGCGTGGGAAGGTCCGGATTAGGCGCAGCAATTAATGTTCCTTTTCCTCCCAAGGACCAAGTACACAAAGGAATACACCTCCTTGAAGCATTCTGAACATGTATGATTGTTTTGGTATAACACCTAGGTAGCCTTATCTGCACCGTTTAGTTCGTGGTGCAATGGAACAACCTTAGGTATATTAGTAGAAGTCTCAGTATACCTATGTCGAGGCGGTACAACCAACAAGCTTTCAACTTTCCTAGATCATATTACAATTAGGACCTCATCACGCGTTCCTCGGAACAGTGCTGCTTTATCAAGTGCATGGCCAATTTAACTAGGTATCAACTCGATATAGATTGAGACCCACACTCGGCCTGAGATCCCTCCAATAATAATAGCGTAAGATGCATGAACGACAATCAGATATGAATCAGTCACTTAACTGGCTCGAAGAATCAGGAAATATCCTGCCTTGGCATTGAAAATGTACTGTAGCCAGCTCCGCATGCAGTGCCTGATATCATCCCAATTTTGGATCTCGCCCACTTTGATGTCACGACCCACGGATGGCTCCGATAACCCGGCGGACCTGCTTTCGGAAGACAACCGTACAACGCAGGGATGTCTAGACTTGGCACCAATAGCTATGTAATCCACGCAAGCAATTGGAAATCGAAAGGTATTTGCGCAGCAATGAAGTCAGTTGTGGTGGACGTGACGTCACAGTTCCAGTGCTCCAAGTGGAAGCCAACATCCACTCTAAAGCGGTACTCGTATGAGCGAGTATATAGCTGGCAAGAGACTCTTTGCCTCTGAACCTATATTCGTTCACGAAATCAATTCCATCATCCACCACGAACCATCATGAGCGCACTCAGCAACCCCGATTCTCTCAACAATAAGCAGGGTGCTTTCAAGCCCTCCGTGGCACCCGAGGGACCCATGACAGACAAGGGTGTAAGTAGATATCATCTCTCTCCCTCGATGAAAGCAAAATTAACACAAAAGACTAGCACCAAATCGGCCGCAAGGTGAATGAGGCAGACCAGCGCGGCGAGTTCCACCTTGAACGCCATCCTCCCGGCACTGCACCCGCCAGCAACTCCTTCTCCGCGAACACTGTGGACAAAGTAGGCTCGCAGGCCAACAACCCCGATGTTCTTCGCGCACATGGCAAAGAGGCTGTTTACACCACCGCCGAGAGCACTTTGAGGGGTGCCACCTCCGCCGACGTCCACACCGGCTTGGGTAAGCCCCTGGTGGGCGAGACCAGCGTTGAAAACCGCCATGACGGTTCCCACGGCCGGAAGAAGCAACCTGCCGGGTTGGAAGGCACCGGCGCCTCGATGGAAGACAAGAGTGGCGAGCGCAAGTTCCCCGATAAGCGCGGCAACGAGAGAGAGCATCACCAGAGCAGCCTGCGCGGCAACAAGGAAGATCGCTCCGCGGGGAACATGTATCCAGAGCCTGCTGAGACGGCCGCTGCCGAGTGGAAGTATGAGCCTGGTACTAAGCGGAATGTTTAATCCAGTTTACGGGACAATGAAGGTGAAGCTGGTGGGGTCTGGTAATCCCGCTATTTTCTGCAGCAGCGAGTGTGCTGGGTTCGCGAGTGTTTCAAAGATGTTGGCTATGTGGAAAAGGATGCAAAATATTGAGCATATGAATCAAGTTCATGACAAATATTACATGGCTCAGAGCCGTAGGACGGTATGTACAGGTCGTGTTCCATCATGGAAAGTAGGACAATGCTTGGGAGATTCAATCTCAAGCTTTCACCGGCTGTTGCGAGCAGCGGTGGACGTTCTGGTTTTCTCTGCTGGCGGCTTTTTCGGCCAGCTCCGAGCAATGTCAATATTTGCTCGGGGAAACCACATCTCGAGGAAGACATAGATCAAGAAGTCAATGACCACACAGAGACAGAATAGCTTGCCGGCCCAAACACCGCAGCCATAATACCGTTTCAGACGGTCGATGAGCGCGAAACTGCGCACGCGATCTCCACTAGCCTCCCATCCTTGGCCCGGATAGTAGCCGTAGAATTCTTCCGGACTAATATCACCCGTGATACCTTGGTAGACTCTCTCAGTGCGCTCTGCCACATCCCGCCAAGAATACATCATCTTCACTTGGTCATGGAAACGGTCCGTTCGGACTTTATTCGAGCGCAGCGCAGCAATTGCCTTGCTGGTCGCGACGACGAGATCATCTTCTTCAGGCTTCGCAAAGGTTGTCATATGTTGGGGCAGCACCTCGGGAATGCCACCGACTCGGGTACAAACAACATACAAACCGCAACTGGCAGCCTCAACGATGACAGTACCAAATGCTTCTGTCAAACTAGGATGCAAGTAGATATGGCCACGCACCATGACATCTCGCACTTCTTCGTGTCGAACTGAGCCAAGCATCTCAACCTTGTCTTGAAGGACATTGCGTTCCAACATCTGCTCGAGGTCAATGGCCTTGGGTCCGGACCCAGCAATGATGAAGCGGGTATTTGGATTCAAAGCCAGAATCCGCGGAATGGCAGCTATCAGGAGATCAGTGCCCTTGTTATAAAAAAGACGGGAAATGACCACAATCGTGATCGTGTCGTCAGGACCAATTGGCGTGGGGAGTGGTCGCTGATCGGCGGGGGATGTTGGAATTTGGTCCAATGTGTGAGAGTTGTATGATAGCGGGCGGAAGTTCTCTGCAACAACAGCATTCGGAATGACTGAGACCATCAAGGGATCCAAGGAGGCTCGAAGAACAGTGTTCTCCTTGCTGTGGTTGATTAACTGATGGTCCACTATGAACGAACTCATCCACGTACCAAGTATGGCTAACACAGATTGCATGGTCCACATCACTGAGAGTAAACTTCAGAAGTTTGTTGGTCAAAATGGAGGCGGCATCGGCGAAGCCAAAGAGAGAGTGGTCAGTAAAGACTGTCCGCAGACCCATTGTTCGCGCATGAAGGATAGCTTCTCCGCAGAAGCTACTAAGACTGGCATGGCCGTGCACAATCTCAATCTGTTCGCGAATCACAATGTTGCGAAAAATCGGAAAGAATGAGAAGACAGTAGGGAAGGTGGTTTCGCGGTAGATGACGAAAAAGGGGACATGATAAATTTTCAAGCCGTTGGTGAGGTAGCGCACTCCTGTTCGACCTTTGTACGCATGCGTGATTATTATGACTTTGTGTCCTCGATCGATGAGTTTCTAGTAGGCCGTCAGGATCGAATAGGGAAGCGGGAGGTCGCCAGTTGGACTGCTAGGGTGCATACGGATGACAGCTGGTAGATGTGACTTTCGATTCCCCCTGGAGAGAATTAGCAACATGCTTATGGCTGGAGAAGAATAATCCAAAGCTTACCCGACTGGGGGAAAAAGAAGTCACTGACCATACTGTCGCAATGAGTATCGGTGTCAGCGATCAGCACATCAAGAAGTTCCCCTGTGTAAACACTCACGCAATATTATACGGCATGATGTCCCTGAGACTGAACCAAAGGAGTTTGAGACAACAAGAAGCTATCTCTCATCAGCTTGACCCTGCCCATGGCGAACCTCCTCAATCAGCTCCTTCGAACATGAGTGAGCCACGACCGCAATCGCGATTAGAATCGATATGAGCGAACCTGAAGCTTCCCGATAACGAAGGGCGGTCACGATGAGAGCGGTGAGTGTTGGAGACTACTGCCGGCACAAAATAAAAATTCCCAACCTGCTCCTCATGAGAAGCTCGCATGCTCCACTACTGAGGAACCCTAGCAACCCGACAAAAATGGCCGGCTCCAAAGCTGCGCCTGAAGCCTCAAAAATGGACTCAACCCCGAAATCTGCAAAGTCTCATAAGCGAAAGAGGGATACCGAAACCTCCAATGCGACCACACCCACTCCGACCAAGAAACACAAGAAGCGCGAAAGCCTCTCCTCCGCGGTGTCGCCTGCCGATGGGAGCATCAAGCGGAAGCCACTGAAGGATGCTCTCCAAGGTAGCGATGATGAGATGGAGTCCCGAAAGACCCAAGACATTCGCAAGAAAAATCAAGTCGAAGGATCAGGAAAGAAACCAACCAGCGTCAAGCGAAAGAGTTCTGGGAAGGGTAGTCAGGCAGAGTCCAAGTCTACACCTGTGAAGTCTGAGCCTAAAAAGGAGAAGGAAGCAGACAACTCTTCTGAAGATGAAGGCAAGCGCCGCAAGTCGTCGAAAACCAAATATGCAGGTATCCTGTCCAAGTTCGAGCGCACCAAAACAGCAGCAGGCGCGAAGGCGACAAAGGCAAAAGAAGAGACCCCAGAACCCGAGTTGCCAGCCGAGATGAACGTGGAGCCTGTCATTGCCCAAGGTCTTGAACCACTGCCCCAACCAGAGAACCCTCCCGAGGTGACAGAGGTCCCAACATACTCCTCCTTACCTCCATGGCTAGCGAACCCTCTACGAACGTCCGCAAACGAGAGAGCTAAATTTTCAGACCTGGGAATCAAGTCTGACCTCCTGCGCATCCTCGAGCAGAACAACTACAAGGAGGCATTTGCTGTGCAGTCAACAGTAATTCCTCTACTTCTGGACGGCAGTAACAATCACCCGGGCGATCTCTGCATCAGTGCCGCCACGGGTTCAGGAAAAACCCTTTCATATGTTCTCCCCTTGGTCACATCACTCACCCCCAGACCGGCTTCAAGACTCCGAGGACTCATCGTTGTACCGACACGAGAGTTGGTCAAGCAGGCACGTGAGGCCTGTGAGCTCTGTGCCTCCGGCTCACGCCTCCATATTGGAAGCGCCGTGGGTAACGTGGCAATCAAAGAGGAGCAAAAGCATTTGATGCGAGTCGACCAGGTCTACAACCCCACGACCGTCGCGCAGCGACAAAACGTAGGATTGCAGGGTAACGACTGGATGAACTTCAGCCTTGAAGACTGTGTCAGTGAAGCGATGAACTCGAACAGTTTCTTGCCTGGTTATATCCAACGAGCCGAGCCAAATGTGGATATTCTGATTTGCACACCAGGCCGACTGGTTGACCATATTCGATACACGAAAGGGTTCACCCTCAAGCACCTCGAATGGCTGGTTATCGACGAGGCTGATCGTCTGCTCAATGAGAGCTTCCAAGAATGGGTGGATGTGGTCATGGGGTCGCTCAACTCTCGTGAAGCGCCAGACACCTACGGACCCGGTGGTCAACTTTTGTCGGAGCTGGGGCTCTCTATCGATACCAACCCTCCCCGCAAGGTGATCCTGAGTGCGACCATGACTCGCGACATCACCAAGTTGAACTCTCTTCGTCTGGATAACCCGAAGATGGTTATCATTGGCGCTGAAACTACCACCGAGAATGAAGACTTGTCTGCCGCTCACCCCGATGCTCACTTCACCCTGCCACCTACCTTGCAGGAGCACATCGTTGCCGTAGATGATGCATCTCAGAAGCCGCTCTATCTCATCCGCCTTCTTCTATCTCACATTAAGATCGGCGGGGGCGATTGCAAGCGCACGCAAGCTACGGCCACTAAGGTGTCCAGCTCTGATGATACCAGCTCTGATGATACCAGCTCTGATGATACCAGCTCTGATGATACCAGCTCTGATGATACCAGCTCTGATGATACCAGCTCTGATGATACCAGCTCTGATGATACCAGCTCTGATGATGCCAGCTCTGACGAGTCTTCTGATGATGACACTTCTTCTTGTCGCTCTGACTCTGACACCGATTCGGCTTCAGAGGCCTCATCGGGCAGTGATTCTGATTCATCAAGTGATTCATCATCGGAAGAGTCTTCAGATTCTGAGGACGAGCCCAGCGACATTGTCCCCGAATCTGGTCCCCAACGCACAACCGTCCTCATCTTCACCAAGTCTTCCGAGGCTGCATCACGTCTCTCTCGCCTCATATCCCTTCTTCATCCCCCGCTTGCCAGCCGGGTGGGAACGATTGTCAAATCGAACAAGTCGTCTGCGTCCCGCAAGACACTGGCAGCATACCGCCGCGGCCGTGTCTCGATTATTGTCGCCACTGACCGTGCCTCTCGTGGTCTGGATCTTCAGTCGTTGACCCACGTCATCAACTACGACATTCCGACTAGTGTGACTACCTACGTGCACCGTGTCGGCCGTACTGCTCGTGCCGGCCGTGAGGGCTCTGCGTGGTCTCTGGTTGCGCACCGTGAGGGCCGCTGGTTCGCGAACGAGATTGCCGCCAGCGCCGACAGCCGTATCACGCGCACTGCTAGCATTGATAAGGTCCGTGTGAAACTGGAATCACTGAAGCCGCTGCAGTCAAAGTATGCGGTGGCTTTGGACGAGCTGGAGAAGGAGGTGAAAGTTGGCCGGGCACGCCCCACCAAGACGGCATGAACCACGCCAGCAACATTTTGCCACGAATGCCTTCTGTGATATTACCCTTGCATAGCGTCCTCTGTATGTTAACTGTACACTACATTCAGAATTTTCAATGATTGACTGGAAGAAATGTTCCATTGGTCTTCTTAGTAGTATCCAATCTTCCCATGCTGTTGAGCCTTGCTGTTGTCCGCGCCAGTGAACTTTGTAATGGCAAGGTGGCAATGACAGCATCAGAGAGTGTTGAGAAGTTGATGATGATCGGGGTTGTCTCGGTGAAACGACCAGGGCTGGCATTCTCTCCGCACGCCCGGCCGATCATCTCTGTTTTACCCGATGATGGGAAATTTGCCGATGGAGATCGTCACAAAATATCCGATAAGCCTAAAAGACCCTTGAGTCCTGCAGCTCTGCAATGGATTCATCCCGGCCAGGCATCTGGCATCTGCGGGGAAATGACACCGTTCCCCGCAACAGCTGGCCGTGAGATCGTATAAAGTCGGGACAGTACACAAAAGGGGAAGACTCGCCCACACCATCAGATAAGGTTGTCTTTCTGCCAATATGGCAAAGTTTAAGCATGCAATTACTGCATTGGCAGTGTATCTGGTCACGACCACTGCCGTCATCTTCAAGCCTCAGAATGACTTTCAAGCTCTCTCTGCAGAAAATACATCCTTCGCGGTCGATTTGCAGCCGTGGTTCAATAATCGTGCGTTTGGGTTGAAACCGAATGACGCGAATTTTGACGGCAATGGGAGTACGTGGCTTCTCTCATGACCATTCTTCACGCATTCGGCAATTGGTATCTAATGATTCCTCATAGATTCATATCCCGCAGCGCAAATCCCACCCGAGACGTTTGCATATGGGGGATTTAATTATCAATTCTCCGCCTACAATGCCACCGGTTTTGACAATATCCTTGTCAAAGGACAAACGATTGATGTCCCCCGGGGGAAGTATTTCAGTTATCAGATGCTGGCGGCTTCCGAGTCCGGAATGGCCTCTGGCTCAGTGACAGCCAAGTACGCCGATGGCAGCTCCACAGACGGGCCACTTCTAGTTCCAGCTTGGTGGAGTTGGCCATACCCTACTGGAGGTGACCTGGTCTTCTCGTGCTACCTGACGGAGAACGAGACGAACTATAATAGATCCAACATCTTCCAGACAGTCAACTGGCTCGATTCGTCGAAAGAGCTGGTTTCTCTGACCTTTCCGAACAGCTCGTCTGGATCATCAACATCGCCCGGCGGATCATCGGTTGACACAAAGCTGCACGTCTTTGCGTTGTCAATGTTACCGGTGACCAAGGTTGACACCGGATCCGCGAGACTGGAGATACAGTATGCGCGCTCCACGCAGAAATGGATGGAGGGAACGGACAAAGAGCAAATTATCGAAGTTATCATCAATAACGTCGGTTCCGAGTTTGTGCTTCGCAAACATAATGTGAGAGTCCATGTCGAATCCCCGGGTCTAGAAACTGTGACCGAGGGCATCATCAAACGCCTGGGACCTGGCGACCAGGCAATCGTGGAGATCGGCGTCCGGAATCGCAAAGGAGTCAAGGCAGGAAACTCTGGTCCGGCAACGGTACTGATCAAAGGCCAACACGTATCCTCTTCGAAGTACACATTCACTGCGACCTATGGAATCAGCCAATATGAAGCGACCTATGAATCCATCTACAGTCACGAATCGCCGAACTGGTACAACAATGCCAAGTATGGTATTTTCATTCACTGGGGAGTATACTCTGTCCCTGGCTGGGGGAACGTGGGCTCTAAAGAAGGCTATGCTGAATGGTATGCTTCTTCATTCTTTGATCGTGGATGGAATATTAATGAAATGTCCAGGTACTGGTGGTCGATGAACCAGGGACCGAACAGCGGAACCGATACATATGACTACCATCTCAAGACTTACGGGAAAGATCTTGTCTATGATGACTTTATCCAGAACTTCACTGCAAGCGCATGGGATCCAAAGGAGTGGGTGGACTTGTTTGCTGATGCGGGTGCCAACTACTTCGTCCAAGTCAGCAAGCATCATGAAGGATATGCCTTGTTTGATCTCCCAGAGAACGTGACAAAGAGAACCTCTGTTGCCTTGAGTCCCCATCGAAACCTGGTCAAGGTAGGTTACCACGTTCTAACAGCTACCTCTCACCAGATAATTAATTTTTTTATCTCTCTCAGGAACTGTTCGATGCTTCGAAGAAGTATCAACCGCACCTCCATCGCGCCGTGTACTACTCTCTGCCAGAGTGGTTCCATCCCGATTACAAGAAATATGGATTTAGCTCTTGGCCTGGAGGTAAGATTCAGATGCCGGTCTCCAGACGTTGGAAGCATAAGGCTGACATTTATACCAAGGCAATGCGACCAACCCGTTCACCAACGAGTCTCTCCCCTACACAGGCTATGTTTCTCTCAAAGACTATGTCGCCGACAAGATCGTGCCGGAGATGAACACCCTCGCAGAGATGGGTACGGAGATTATGTGGTGTGACATTGGGGGTCCCAACCGCACCACTGAATTTGCAAGCGCATGGTTCAACAAGGCCGCAGAGCAAAATCGACAAGTGGTCATGAATGCCCGCTGCGGTCTCCCGGGCGACTTTGACACCCCCGAGTATGCCCGCTACAATGGAGTCCAGGTCCGCAAGTGGGAAAGCAACCTGGGAATGGACCCATTCAGCTACGGCTATAATCGAGCCACACCTTTGGCCAGCTACATGAATGCCAGCGCGATTGTCACCAGTCTGATTGACATCATCAGCAAGAATGGCAACTTTTTGTTGGACGTTGGACCAACCGCTAACGGTACAATTGTGGACATCGAGCAACAGCATCTTCGCGAGGCTGGTGTTTGGATCAAGAGCCACGCAGAGGCCATTTTCAACACGACCTATTGGTTTGTGACACCGCAAGAAGGGGAGAATATTCGCTTCACCATTTCACTGGATGCGTTTTATATCCATGCCCTGGCGAAGCCTAACGGCACTCTGACTTTGTTGAGTCCCGTTCCGTGGGTGGATGGAGATTCGGTAACGGTAGTTGGAGGCAAGATGCATGGCACCGTGGTCCCAGTGCGGAAACTGAGCAATGGCTCCATCGCCTTGACCGTGAGCAAAGAGGTCTCGGCTGGTGATCAATATGCCTGGGTGTTCAAGATTCCATATTGATGAGCCCTATGATGCCGGGTCGCTGGAAGTGCTTACGAGGTATTAGGCTTGAGAGGGCTGTAAAGATCATTTGTCGCTCTTTACAGTTCATGATATGCCCGCAAATAAATGGAATAAAATGTGTCCACATATTGTCCTGCTTGAGGCTGTGTGTTCGGAATATCAATAGCGGTCCTACTAGTACCCTTGGCATGTTGATTCAGGCGGTAAATCTGGACAGCATCTACCTCTGTAGTTCTCTGAATTCAAGAAGCTTACAAAGTGAAGAAAAGAATATGGCGCTGAGAAATTGGATAAAAGCCCCAACATGACCTAGGTCACATTTTGCTACATGCGTACTGCAATCTGGCTTTGAATTTCTCTACCCACGAGCAAATTTTTCTATGATAGAGCAAATCCACCCGCCGAGCAACATGAAAGATAGCGTATACGCATATACATCCCGCCAGCATCTTTTCAATCAAGCCGGGGGAATTTGCTGCTCGTCAAGTGGCCACTTTGAGATAGTGGTTTCGTTACCCGTCAATGTAAAAGACAAGACAGCAGAGCGTTCATTATTCAGTGCCAACTCATATTTACCCGGATAGACGACCCGATTGCCCAGCGCGTCTGTACGAGCCACGTTGTCTAGAGAGACGGGAATCGTCATCACCTGAGAGGCATGTGGCTTGATAGAGCCCAGACGGTCGAAGCCAACCAGCCATTTGTTTGGATATGGCTGAGGGCCAGCAGTTGTGTTGGCGAAGAGCATTGCCGTGTAGTCTGAGAGAACACCTCCAGTGTTGGTGACGCTGACTGTGAAGTTGAGGAATGGAAGCTGCTCAATGAAATTGTAGCCATCGTGGGACCGGGACAGAAGATCGACAATGTCGAAGGAGGTCTCGTCCGCGCCGCCTCGAGACAGGGATGTCTTGAAAGTTGTGTAGAACAATCCATGGCCAAACTCATAGACTGGCTTTCCCGTGTACCACATATACGTCTGGCCTGGGTTGTTGCCAGCTGGGCGCATGCTCATATCCGTGGCAGGGAACTGTAGCGCATACTCGGCCGGGTACTGCGTTGTTGTCAAGCGACCAGCTGGAGCACGCTTGCCAGTGATGATGTCCAAAAGTGCTTGGCCACCAGACTGGCCGGGATAACCTCCCCAGATGAGCGCGTTGACGTCCTTGTTGGTTTTGAGGGAGGACGAGTCGACCTGGCCACCACCCATTTGAAGCACAACCAACGGTTTCCCCAGACGACTCAGCTCCTCAATGAGTTGAAGCTGATTACCTGGCCAGGTAATGTTCTGTCGGTCCACTCCCTCCGCTTCGATTGTGTTGTCGATTCCGCCGGCATAGATGATCGCGTCGGATTTCTTGGCTGCAGCGACCGCACCGGCAAACCCGTCAGTGTTGAGAGAAGAGATGTTGGTACCTAACTCATAAGTCACATCCAGTTTCGAGGCCTTCAGTGCATGCAATGGACTAGTGAGATACGGAGCGGCTCCGAAATAGTTGCCTTGCAGCTGTTTGGTGGCATTGGCCCAGGGGCCGATCAGAGCGACGCTGCGAGTCTTCTTGGACAGGGGCAAGGTGCCGTCATTCTTGAGAAGGACAATGCCCTCCACTGCAGCTTCGTACGAGATGTTCCATGCATCGGTAGTAACAACATCAGACCATGTAAGGTTGCGATACGGGCTGTCCTTGCCATCAAAGTATCCGAGACTGGCGAGATTGGAGTAAAGTCTGATCACGCCAAGCTCAATCTCACTGCGTGAGATTTCACCTTGGAAGAAGGACTCATTCAAGTGACGCTGGTAGGACGTTCCACAATCGATGTCCGTACCAGCTCTCATCGAATCAGCCGCAGCGCTCGATATGTTCGCGGCATACTCGTGAGGGTTGAAAACGTTGTAAACAGCATCGCAGTCAGACGAGACATATCCGTCCTCCACAAAGTCCCAGGTATCACGAAGCAGTGTTTGCAGGAAAAAGGAATTGGCAGAGCTGGGCACACCGTTGACAGAGTTGTACGAGGACATCACACTGTGCACTCGGGCATCCCGAACAGCAGTCAGGAATTGAGGAGTGAAATACTCTGCCAGATCCTGCTGAGTGATGTTCATGTCATTCCCAAGCCGAGAATGGTTATTCCAATTCTCGATATCGTAGCCAGCATAGTGCTTCGCAGTCGCGACCAACTTGAGATGCTCCGGGTCCAAGCCGCCCTGGATACCGGTGATATACTCATAGGCATATACCGAGCACAAGCAGTAGGCATCCTCACCAGGAGTCTCTTGACCGCGGCCCCAAACAGGGTGTCGGAACGAGTTGATGTTGGGAGCGTAGACATCGAGCCCATATCGCCCGACATTGTTGAACGCCCGTCCTTGCGTCGAGATAATGTCACCAATTTGATTGATCAATGTCCGGTTCAAGGCCGCCATGGAGAGAATGGGCGAGGGGAAGGATGTCGCCCAGCTGTAATCGCCCGATTTCGAAAAGTTTGCGCGATCCAATCCATGGAGGGCCTCGCTCCAGACCTGGTAGGGCGGGAGCCCAAGCCGTGGGATGGCAGGGATGTTGTTTCCCGTGCTGTTCACGAGCTCTTCGAAAGTAAAGAGCGAAACGAGAGCGGCAGCTCGATCATGAGGGCGAGCGGACGTATCGCAGACCAAAGTATTGCTCAACGGTCCTTTGGTGCAATCGGGAAATGAGAGAGTAATGTGTCCAAGGGTCTGGGCATCGAGACTGGGCTGGGGCTCCGTTGTATAGTCCACGTAACTGGTATTCGCCTGGGCCAAAGTGGTCGGCACCAACGCCGCCAGCGCAGCGAGCAATGCAGCAGCAGCAGGCATGGTTCAAAGGAGAGCCTCTTTGCAGCCACCAAAGTTGGTCGTTTCTCTTGCAATCTCCCGAACCATCGCTAGCTTTTTGTACTTCGGCATATTCCCCAATCCTTACTTGATTGACCCCTCATCCCTCATCGCGCTTCCTTGCATTCTTGCAGGTGCATCTCGGCTGTGGGAAGCTCAAGACTGGGCTACTGCTTTACCGCATCATCTCCACATCATCGCCAACGTGGCAGGTCCCACGGTCGATCTTCATGCTTTTGCCAGGCAATTTGCGGGGGCTCTCTAGCGTGGGGGCACGAGTATTGCAAGGATGAGGCCATTTAGCCTGAAACCACCCACGATGACGACAATCTGCACTTTGCAGCAGCAGTCGGAAAATTATCGGCAAGGGCCAAAAGAAGGCTGGACACCTGCGAACCGTGCATGGCCATGGCAAATACAGGGTCGTCATGCAGGAGAGCTCAGGAAGTCTAATCCAAACAGCTGCACCTTTCTAAACAACCAATTCAGGCTGATCTTGTAGAACGCCTCTCCCGGGCCCTCCGATGCTTGATTTTGTCATCTTTTTGGTCCAGTCCACACTCTGCCCCACGGAGGCTCGACCCCAACCATGCTTTTATTCCGACACCAATTGGTTGAAATGATTAATCCGTTTATGAAGCGCGCGATGTCGTCCGAAAAGGTGTACTAATTACTAATGCGTTTTTGTAGTTCGCTACCTAACCCGGTGGTCCTGATGATGGATTTTGCCGCTGGCTGTTCCTGTGGGACTTCCTTTGATTAACAATACTCGGAGAAAGCACCGAGCCATAGTAGGTACCTTATCCAAAAAGCGGATTCGTCGTTTTTATCGGATCGGGCTGGGGAAGAGCTTGACCCCTTCGAGTCAATGTTGGAATGCTCGAGTCCACGCTTGAGATGGATCCAAGGTTCGTCGACCACTAGGCTGGCTATCGACAGGAGTTCATGATAGCAGATTCTTCCAGAGCCAATCGAGAATTCGGAGCAGCAACCTTTCTTGGCTTGATACCCTCTTCAAACGTGATTTGGCTTATACCAAAGTTGGATGTGTATTTTCTTCCAAAATCAATATAATGATGCAAAAAAAGTTACAAATCTAGCTCATCATCATGTACATAGCAGCAAGAATCAAACCAATGACGACCGTAGTCACAATCGCAGCTCCCACCCGATCGCCAGTCGTAATAGCAGAGAAGAGAATCTCATCCTCAGTTTCATCAGACTCAGTGCCAGCCGCGCTGTTACCCTCACTGGTTCCGCCAGTAGACGACGTAACGGGACCGCTGATTTCAGCAGCAAGCAATCCATGAAGAACCTCCAGCACACCCATCTGCTGTCCCACTCCGGTGGTCCCATCATAGCTCCCACTCGACCATTTATGCCCGCAGTATGTGCCAGTAGATCCTCCCAGACACTGGCTGACAGCGGCCTTTGCGGTAGCGCGAATCTTGGCCAGAATAGTGTCGTAGGTATGGGGCGCTAGCTGGATGACGTCGGCTAACCAGCGGGATAAATATGCCTTGAAGGATAACTGATCGGTGTCACAGCTCCCTGTTGACTCACAGGGGGGCTCCTCCATGACGTTTAAACTAGAATTGTCCGTGGAGTAGAAGTGGCTGGAGGTGGAGGCCAGTAGACCGTCGAGTCGGTTCTTCCATACGATGGATGAATTGGAAGATGAATTTGAGGAAAGAGATGATGTCTATGTTGACAAAATTAGCTCTTGCAGTTCTCTTTGCTGCACATATTAGCTCACTCACGTAATTGTACATCACGGCAGCTCCGTGAAGGTAGATGCCAGCAGTGTAAGTCCACTTAGTTCGGTCATATGAAGAGCAGTTCGAGTCAACGGTGGTGCCATCATACACCTGGTAGTCTGGAGTAATCAACCCTGTTTCTTTGGACCAATTCCAGGCCCTTTTGGCCCACTCTGCGTATGTCGCATTACCCGTATACCGCGCCAGTCGAGCGGCGATGTCAAAGAAGCAGCCGTTCGAGATGGTGTTTTTGTAGCCGTAACCAGCATTCCAAGTGTAGATCTGCCAGCGCAAACCACCATCACAGCTGGCCTTGTCCCACCGATGGGCTTGCTCGTTGAAGACCGCTTGCACCATTGCTAACCATCCCGGCGTTGAAGAGGAGGGATTCGTAAAGTTTCGCTCCGCAGCCATCATAGCTGACAGTGCCCAGAATGATTGATCATCGTTGCCTTCAGTGTATGTCTGATTCAAGGGCATGAAGTCGCCCTTCGTCCCAGCCTGATGCTCCAACGCTTGGAGAGTGATCTTATTGTAGGTGGTATCGCCGGTAAAAGCCCAATAGTTGATCAAGGACCCAAAGAAAGCCCCTGCTTCCCACCAGTAGTATGGGTCTGGCAAATTTCCCGGGACGTCGCCGGTGTTGTTCCCTGTATAGAAGGTGACGAGGTCGTAGGCCACTCTACTCGCTGCGGACTTTATTGAATCTATTGTCTCGCTTTAGTGATGACGATCAAAAGACCCTGTACCTCACAAACAAACATACTGACCAGAGCTATCAAGATCCAGAGATATCCCTGCTGCT
Source organism: Penicillium simplicissimum (assembly GCA_024706585.1). Lineage (NCBI taxonomy): Eukaryota > Fungi > Ascomycota > Eurotiomycetes > Eurotiales > Aspergillaceae > Penicillium > Penicillium simplicissimum. The sequence continues at coordinate 217,525 of JAMZTW010000044.1, forward strand.
ACAACATGATGTGTGAGGCCCGCTAGCCCTAATGCGAGCAAAATCCATGATCTTGAACCTAGTCGTTGGCGGGTCATGGGTGCTGTGTAGATGGAGATTCCAGCTGATCAAATTGAGAAGAAGACGCTCAAAGGTCTTGAAGTCGAGGGGCGGAGCCTCAGTCAATGGACGAATGTCAAATTTTCAAAGAGTATGTCTAGAAAAAGATTTGTAGAGGTAAAGACCGTTTCTGCGTAGGTCGAAGAAGGTCTACAGGGGGCGTGAGTTGTTCATAATAACCCAACACTGGTCTTGCCAATTTCTTGAGGTGCCCACTTCTAGCACAATGAGATATCCTCCAAGATCCATCACACACCTTGGCGCCGATGGAGTGAAAGACAGAGTGCCAGACTTTGGCGGTTCCATCCCAATGCATTCGATGTCATTGAGGCAATTCGACATTCTGGTTGGCTCCTGGCTCTCATAGCCACTGCCGAGACACCCTCCAGACATGTTTGACCCCCTGAAACGAGCCCAGACTGAAATCCTTGGTGCCTGTTGCAGCGACGGAGTGCGAACAGCTTCGACTTGGCCAGGGCTTGGCAGGGAGTGACGGATGCTGCGGACGCGTATATTTAGCGCTAGCCCCGCTGGCCGCGTCTATGCCAAGTCTGCTGAGTCCAAGGACTACGCCTGAATAATGAGCGGTCTTGCGAACATGCCATGGCTCTTCACTTCTTGGTTGAGCGTGAAATTCCCCTGCGGATCGAGGTCGTGAATAAACCGACAATGCCCATTGAGGGATTTACTTGGCAGGCCGGACAGAGATTTGGATTCGACGGCATCGTGATGTTGCAAGTTTCCACTACCGCGAACCAAGACGGTCGCTCAGTAGAAATACAGTTGAAATGACGGATCTTGGATTTCGAAGAACAGAGAGCCTGCTTCCTGGTACTCCTGTGACACCTGGAAACTTGCAAGAAGGAACATCAACTGGCAGGTTCCTCGCTGGGGGCATGAGTCTCGAAATGCAGCCTGCATTTTCAGGCATCCATCGATCCAAACGTGGATGGGGTCATTGGCCCGCGATTCGGTCAGCCCAGCTGGTTCCCCGCAATTCGCGCAACTTGCGAGCCGCGGGCAGTCCCGCAGTTCGATTCGTGCATTGAGCAGTCCTCGTTGCGCTTGTTCACCTGCCTGAACCACCTGAGGCAGTGTGCGAGAGATTATGGACCTCAGTCCGCCGACCGGCCAGTCGCTGCCGAGTGTATCCTCCTCCCGTGCTCCGTCATCGGCACGCGGGCCCCTCGCCGGAGGCCGTCAGATCACTCGGAATCGTGCGAGTTATAGTTGCCACACCTGCCGTCGGCGCAAGGTCAAATGCGATAAAGTATGCCGCCCTCGAACATCTGATTCTGGCGCATTGTGTAACTGACTAGGGGCCTGACGTAGGTTCACCCGATATGCGGCAACTGCGCAAAGACCGGCGCCGAATGCATTTACGATGCATCATCCTCGTCGCAAAGGACGGATAATGCGCGAGAAGGATCCGTACGACCTGGATATGGGGTGAAGCGTAGAAGGGAAATGTCACGAACGCTCGAGGAGGATGTGGATGCATTACAATCGATGTACGGTCACCTGCGAGAGGACAATTCTCCAGGCAGCCAGAAGGGGAACCCGCGCGCCATTGAGGCTCGACTCGATAAGCTCATGTCAATGATCGAACGACTCGGTGGGAATCCTCACGCGCTCGAAGAAGCAGAAAGGCAAGGTGTGGCCCCGACGGGAGGCGTAGAGTCGGCCATTCTGGAACAATTGCGCCAGACCACCGGCACTCGAAATGGACAGCCCTCTTCTCGGCGATCTAGTCCACGCCGCGCGGCAGCAGAATCGAGTGGTGATGAATTTCCCATCCCATCGGGCCAAGCAACCGATATTGTTGACCCAGTTGGTAGCCTGAATTTGGGGCATTTGAGCCTAGAGGACGGTGGAAAATCCAGGTGAGCAGAAGGGAAGCGAGAGGCCGAGAAGAGAACCGTGTCTAACAGCATCAGATATGTGGGAACGACATACTGGGCCTATATTTCCCACGAAGTATGTGGGCATGAACCCTACGACATCATCATTTGAAAGTGTTTCTAATTTGTTCTCAGATCAACGATCTCAATCAATTGCTGAGAGATCAGAACAGATCGCACGATGTACCGTCAGAAAATACAAATAGGGAATCCGGTGATTCAGTGACTGGAGCTCGAAGACCTTGGAAAGAGTCTATTGATAACCCGGCATATTCTACCACCTCTCGACCTCAAGGTGGATCATTCCAGCAATCCATCATCTTCCCAGCTGGTGATTCTCCCTCAGTCAATGAGAAGTCCGTTGAGCCTGAAATGCTTGAGCATGTTCCAACACGGCGCCAAAGCCATCTCCTTTACAAAGGGTTTATGTCAGGCATCCAGGCCATAAGCCCTGTCCTTCATCCTCCCACCATCCTGAAGCTCTACAATGCATTCTGGGACTGGTACGACTACACCAGCTATTCTGGAGAATCATGCCCCAATCCTTCCTTCATACCACTGCTATACGCCATCTGGTACGGTGGTTCTGTGACAATTTCCATCAGAACCATCAAAGCTGAGTTCAATGCGCCTTCGCGGATTTCATTGTCCACAATGTACAGTGAGGAGGTAACCCGCTGGTTGACCAAGATATCTTTTCCGCGCAGTCCCTCTCTTCAGGGACTAGCGGCATATCTCATTGTGCAAACTATATTGTCAAAAGAGGAGGAGCCATTGACGAGTAGTCTGTTCGTGAGCCTAGCCATGAGAGTGGCCCAGACGATGGGCTTGCATCGTGATCCCGCCAATTTTGGCATCAAGCCGTGCGAGGCAGAGTATCGGCGACGACTCTGGTGGCATATCATGCACATGGACGGTGTGGTTGCAATGTCGAGCGGCCTTCCCCCACTCGTGGGCGACGAAAACTATTGGGACGTACGAGAGACTAGCGAGATTAAAGACACTTTACTGGGCACGCCAATGGCAGAGGAATATGAAAAACTCCTTGTCGCCAAGCAAAGGTTACCCGATAATCCTGACGATCCGTCTGTCTGTGGCGGCCCGTCGATGGTGAATGTCTTCTACTTGACCGCCAGAGGAAAATACACCATGGCTCGTAAGTATGCCTCACGGGACGTTCAGACGCATTGACACTTACAAGTATCACAGGAGCTGTTCGGCGAATTCTGAAGATTCAACTCGGCACCAAACCTGTCACTCGTAGCGATATGGAGGAATTGCGAACGATCCTCCTCGACCTCCAGCTGAAACTTAACTCGATAGTGAACAGGATTCCGGAAGGCTCGTCCACTGGAAGTCCATCATTATCATCAGGACGGGCTCTATCCATGTCCAAATCTCCGGTGGAAGCTCGGTCCACGGAAACGGAGCTTCCAGGCGAAGGTCCCAATGGATGTCCAGAACAGTACCACACTGCGGTTCTTGTCTCGTTCCACAAGTGGGCACGGATCATTTTGTCTTTGTATATTGATAAGGTGGGCAAAATTGGGTTCCTGACACTTCCTGTCCCTCCTTGCTTACCTGGTGTATCTAGGCATTCTGCGTTGCATATCAACCGTTCCTCAAGAATGCACGCAGTCGAATCTGGCCGGCCGCACGGCAAAGGTAAGCACTTCTTTATCTTCCGAAACGAGCCAGGTCTAACTACCCCAGCGCGCTTCGTCACTGTCACGGATTCATGGAGAAATTCATTCAGCTTGCGACTGACCCCGATTTCCAACCTTTCCAATGGAGTTGGCCTGGGTACGTCACATCATATTGACATGGCAAAAGTGAATTCCGACTGACCTATATCAAGGAATCACCAACCTATGCATGCGACAATGTAAGTCAAGTTGTCTCACAGACCTCTTCAACCCCTTCCTTTCAGTGTCATCTCAGTTTCGTCTGGTGGCTAATATTCGTTAGGATTATGCTCATTGACCTATACGAGCGGCCCTACAGCCCCGAGGCTTCGCGCTCGCGTGCGTTCATTGACCGAATATTGGCTCTTTCTGGCCCCGATGGAGGCGTAGTTGGTGGTGAAGACGGCATCTCCACACAACGGCCGCTCAAAGACGGTGGTCGTGAAGCATGGGACATGATCCGTCGTCTACGCCAGAAGGCATGGCAGAAAGCTGGGTTGAATCCACAGATGCTTTGGACCGAACAAGATCAATTGCAGCTGGGCATAGCATCACCAGCAGGAGATGCCAGAAGCTCTCGTGGTCCATTCTATCCAGGAACCAGCTCTTTACCTGGATCTCCTGGAACCTCGACCGCAGTACCTTCACGCCCACCTGCTGGGCCTGATCGTCAACTTGCCGACTTCAACCGCATGTTCTACAACATGACTCGATCTCACGTTCTTCCCAGCCCCGCAGTATCTTCGGCGTCTGTCAAGCCCAGTCCACTAAGATATTCATACCAACTGCCCCCACCAACCCATACATCCGCGCCTCTCCCAACTCCCCAATACAAACCCACGCCAGCAGCTGTCACTCTGCCCACAACCGAGATTCTCCCGCCTCCCGCCCCTATGGAAACCTCTCCCCAGATGGCACCATCACTCGGCTCTCCCACCTCCCCTCACACTCGGGCTGTCCCTCCAACAGTCCCAATCGGCCGACCAGAACCGCCCCTTGCCAAGATCACTTCCTCTCCCGCCATGCCATACATGGACCCAGTCTCATCAAATCCACCCCCAATGGGCGTTCCCACTCCACCGTTAATGGTCGATCCAAATATCAACTTCGACTGGGATCAATGGGATGCTGTATTCGGACAACATCTTCCGGTTGCTGACGAATTGATGGAATTGGACCCCGTCTCTGGGCTGGACTTTGCGAATCTTGGATTCCCTGCTGCTAATAATGATTCCGACGTAAGGTTAAACGGTCTGCCTGATCTGTCTCCTACGGGAAGTGGAAACCTACCGCCGGCCTGGGCGGATAGTGGCTCCGGAAATCCTTCAGTTCCGTCTAGTGACTGGACAGGGTATTGTTGAAGTGTTTGAGGCAATACCATGCACACAGATCCGTTACATGTAATATATTGACTGAATGAACATGGAGTGACTACGTTCTCTTGTAAGGCCTGGTAGTCCGACATCGTGCAGAGATCTTACTTATCTTAGCTAGACGTCCCAACGAAAACCACAAGGACTGCCGCATAGGTAGCAGTGGCGATCAAGGTATCCGTATTCTTCGCCTTGAAGAACACCGAAAGAGCACCCGCGAATATCAACACTGACAAGGAGACAGTACACAAGCTCTTGACCACATTGACGTTCGGCAATCGCATGACAAGCATAGGCACCACCAGCAGCGCCCCACCCAGGAACGCAACCAGAAAACGGGCAAGCACATCGACGAATGGTGAAACTTCATGTGGCGGTTGGCCAAAGAGGAACTCTTCGTCTCGTAGTCTCATCTCATCCTTGGTGTACGTGACAGAACGTGGCAGGATGCGTTTGAGCACGTCTCGTAGCGCATCACTGGGGAGCAAGCTTGGGTCGGGAAAGCGTCGATAGCTTGTCGCATCGTCGGCGAAATTGCCGACTTCTTCGAAGGCCTGCTCAAGATCTAAACGACCCTTGCGGGCTTGGGAGCCGGTGATGGGGATGAGTTTGCTTAAATACTCATAGTCGCGGATGGCATTTGCTAATAATTGTCAGTTTGGATGATTTATAACGACTCATCCAGTCAATAGGCTTTTATGGCTCACTATAGTCGTGAAGCAGCCCCGTGAGACGTTCGGTCTCCTCTTTTTCGGCTGACTTCTTGTCCCAGATGGTGTTCTTGCAGCTTGCGAGCTCATTTTGCAGCCGGACGATGTTCAGCGCTTGCAGTCCCCGGAATATAAGGAATCGAGGCTCTCGACGACCTGTACTGACGGTGTATTGCCACAGCCGTTGCCCATAGGTCTCGCGTATTGACTGCGGTCGCGAGCTATTTGTACTAGTGCTCATTTGCTTCACTTTGGTGAGCGACCAACCACACTGTCTGGCTGTGAGTACGATGTAAAAGTGTCGGATGTGTATGGTTGTTGACGTAGGGGTTCCAAGCTCACTTTACGTTGGACTTCTCACGCGGGCTGGCCGGATGAGAAGATTAAACTTCCATGTAAATTTTGAATAAGCAGATCAGTTTACACTTCTACCTATATTTGCTTATGCGATGCCCGACTACAACCTAGCGCCTTGTGATAGCCCCGCCCTCGCCTCAGCTGATGAGGCTAAGCGCCCAGGACCGGGCGGAAACGTAGTGGCTGTGATGTGACGGCACCAATTCAAGGCGACTCAGACCTGCTCAGTCCCATTAATACGCCACCTAGACTCCCCTCTATGAAGGTTTTTAGAGCATCAGAGACGGCGTCTGGCAACGCTCTCTTGCCACCTGATATCTCGTATATTTATATCTGCCTTTATTAGACGCAATCACGAAGATTACGTTATCCCATCATGTTCAAATTCAACTTTCGCCGATTGAGAGGCTCACGACACAGCAACACAAGCTCAACAGAAATCCACGATGAAGGAGCGATGCCGAATGGAGGAGCGATACCGAACCAAGCGTTTCTATCCAATAAAGGGTCTGCCTTGAGCTTCGAACGTCCCCTCTTTCACAGTCCCCAGGACAGTACACTCACGGTCCTCGACATCATCAAAACAATTGTCGATAACTACGAGAAGGCTCGGCTTATCCTTGCTGAAACCGGCCACCTCAACAGAGCCAGGTTTGCTGTGAAACAGAATGGGAGCACCAAGACGCGTAACGATGCGCGGGCACTCGACCAGGCACTCTACAAGGCCAAGCAAGAACTGACCGAGACAAGCACTATTGAGGCATCCGTTCTAAATATAAACGCAAAGTGCCGAGCGGCCCAAAGCGCAAAATTCAGGGAGACCTGGGGTAGGTACCTGCGATCACAGTGTCTCACTGAATCCTAGCACGTCCAGAACGAAAGTGCCACTGACCTTATGTCAACATTCAGCTATTGCGGTTAGGACCCTCCGTCGACTCGAGAAAAAGCTCCGCGGCGACATCATTGACGAGCTTATGGCTGGCTTGATCGACAAGAAGGAGGTTGACCACGCACAACTACGTTTTCGGGTCGACAAAATACATACCGAAGTCTGCGACGTCTGCGCCGCGGTCGTACGAATATACGAATACAACCTTGAAAGAAGCATAGGTGAAGACCTACTAGGTTAAGACTAATCGTATTCGGGGAAAATAGCTCGAACCTCACTGGACTTTGTGGTCCCTTCGCTGGCACGTTCTCTAAGATTCGTTGGCTATGATGGATGAGAGGAGGGACGTTTGGCTCTGGCCAAGTCTTGTGGACAAGATAATCATGATGAGATGAGAAAGGCTACGAAGAGGGATTCTGAAGGGAATAAATATTTTGACCGATGAACTGTAGTCCACTCAGTCTTCCTCCAAAGAGAGGATGTACCTACTGTCGGATATCTACATAATTGAGGAGCCAGTGTCAGTAACGAAAACGATGATGGCGGGAATATCATGGAGCCTTCTGATAGGGATGATTGTGAACCAAAAACAGCGACAAACCGAGTTTCAGATACTCTTGTGCCCGGGCAAAGACTTAAAACTGTGATTCCAGTCGATCACATGTCAAGAGGCATACGCCCAAAAATTCGACACTAATGGTGAGAGCTACCTAGTTGGAAAGCATTGTACCGTCAAGAATTGAAGTCCGGGACCTGGCGGCAAAGAGATCATGCAACTCGTGGCTCGAAGTCTACGTGCACTACGAGTACCACGACTCTCGAAATACCAATCCTAGCGCAGAGGCACACATTGAAGACCACGTTTGAAGAGGTAAAATGTATTTTGCAGATAGAAACGTAACGATTTATTGATTCATGAGGCGTAACTCTTGACGATCAGATCGATCAGTCAATTAGGATACGAAGATGCGATGTGCAGAGCCAGAACACAGACAAAGGCCCGGCGGAAGGGAATAAGCGATCCCTACGACCAATTTAGGCACGGATGCAGAGAGTTCGCATGACTTCGTGGGTTTCTCTTTCTTCATGTCAAGTACATTTTATGGTCGCCTAGTGGGTATAAGACGTTTAGACCTTGACCTCGCGGAAGCCGTGCTTCCAGACGGTGGCGTAGGGGGTGACACCGTCCTCGCGGAAGTCGATCAGGACGTGCCTAGAAAGAGGACATTAGTATGCAAGGACGGTAAATATCCGAAGCGCATACTCACATGGCATCACCGTCCATGGAGGAGCCCATGAGGACATCGTAGTTGTCGTAGTTGGCGATGATCTTCTTCATGGCGACGGGGGCGTTGGCCTTGAACTCCTTGATGGACTCCTCGCTGGCACCGGTCTCCTCGAGCTTCTTAAGGAGCTTCTTGAGGTAGGCTAAATGTTGGAAGAGATGTCAGACACTGGAACGAGAGGGAAAGTGGGGGGTTGAAGTTCGCAAATGAGGACATACTCTTCAAGTGAGCCTTGAAGGCATCCTTGGAGGGCTTGAGACCCTCTTCAGTCTTGAGCCAGACGAGACGGAACTGGTCCTCGATATCGTGGACCATGACGGCCTCGTCATCACCACCCTCTTCACCAGCCTCCTCGGCGGAGGGGTTGGCACCAGCGAGCTCAAAGTCCTCGTTCTTCTTCTTGAGGTACTTGCGGCAGTCGGTCTCCCAGAGGATGGGGCAGTCCTTGGCAGGGGTGATCTTGAAGGTGTCCGAGAGAATCTCGTCTCCGGAGATGATGTCCTGTCACGGTGGTCAGTATTCGACCGCTTATTTCCCAGCTCTGATTGCGATATTTGATGCGAAAATAACTGTCGGCATTGGGTATCAGCATACCTCGTAGATGATCATGGCGGCGGTTAAGGAGTGATGGATCACAAAGGGAATTGATGAGGTGGCAGAGGAGGGGGTGGGAAAACAAAAAAGGAGGGGAAATGAAGTTTTTTTTAGTGGCGCCTCGTTGGTGGGGGAGTTTGCTTGGTTTGCTTCTGCAGGTCACGGGATTTGGCCTTTGCTCCAGCCCCACGGAAGTGATAGCTTGTCTAGGGCGGTTGAGTAGTACATACGGATTTGCCAAAGTCTCGGAAGTGTCTTGTGTTTGCTGTGGAATGTATTATATCTCTTACGATGACATGCAATCCACGGCATGGAGATGCAAAGCTGGTGCGTCGAGTTTCCCGAGTACAAAACCTGTCGGATCATCAAAAGCACTAATGATCCTCATTATCTAACTGGAGCTATACTTGGAAGAGCGATGTATTTTCCAATGATTTGACACATGATATACCTGGTCAACCTTGAATCGCCCCCTAGCAGCCGGAAAATGAGCCGCCGTGTATCCGCGCTGTATCTACTATCCAGGAATTGCTTTGCAGTTGGTCTAGAATATCCGCACACGACAATAATTCATCAGTAGAAGCATGAGTTCAGTGTGAACCTAGGTAATTACTATCATTGCTTCGTAAGCAAGCAGCTTGCAAGGTTCCTAGTCAGTATAGGTACCTTCCCAGTCTAATCCCTGCTAGACTGAGTCCGCATCGAGGTGTCCTGTCATAGAGTGGAACAGATCACACTCCCTTGGAAGTGCCTAGCTGGACCAGTCACACTTTGCCTAGGCGATGAGCATTGGGACGTGGTGCAACTCAATGTCATGATCTCCCCATCTCAAAGATCGAGTCAGACCATTGCATGGTCAAGGGCTCGGGCAGCCTCGTGAGATGTTCTGTCGAACGATGCTGTCAGAGGGACCAATGAGTCCTGCGTTGATAATTGTCGCTATACTCAGGATCATCGCTATACTCATGATCAATTAATCGGTCATAGATCACCGAGGCCATCTAGAACAACAATGTTCAATGTAAGCGGATCGTGGATCCATTAGGAACCTGTGGGTACATCCTTCTCCGTAGTGACAAACCAACACAATTTGTGGACTTGATGTACTTTATGTACATTGTCCGGGCACTGGAAGGCGCCCGTTACCAGCTCATACGGTACGAAACTGCTCGAGCTGTCAGGTCTGCCCACCCACTCCAAAAAATACCGTCACCAGCGTGTCATCCATGATCCATCCGCATCCGACTGGCGCCACTCGCATTCGGCCCAGTCGGCCCTCTTTTTTCGCCCGTTCGCCTCCTGATCCGCGTGGATCGTTTTGATCTTTTCCTTAAGGAAACCAACTACTGTCTGCTTCCTTTCCCCTCCAACTTATATTCTTATCGCATGCCTTTCTTTGTGTCCTTGTTAACTTCTCTCCCTGCAGCTTGATCGCTCTTGCTGAATCCACCGTCCTCCTCCTCAGCTGGTGACTCCTGGGCTACTGCTCGTGTTGTTCCTTGTCCCTCAACTCCGCTGCCCTCGCGACCGATTCCACTCCCTCACCCTCTCCTGTGTATTGGCTTGATTTGATTCAAAACTGCCCAGCAGTGGCACCCGCCTCGTCTGACCTCGCCCATCATGGTCGTCAACGCCTCGGTCGCCTTCGACCTTCCTCCACTACCGACCTATACCCTGTCCGTGCGGCAACCGCTACTCCCGCCAATCCCCGATAACGTTCTTGCCCTGATGTTGCCCATCATCGCCTATTGGGGCTTATCGATGGTCTATCACTTCATTGACGTCTACGGCTACTTTGAACAGTACCGTCTCCATACTCCGGCCGAGGTCCTGAAGCGAAACAAAGTCACCCGATGGGAAGTAGTACGCGACGTGATCTTGCAACAGGTGATCCAGACGATCGCCGGATTGGCCATGTCATATTTCGATCCGATCGAGACGGTGGGCCGTGAGGAGTACGATATCGCCGTTTGGGCGACGCGTCTCCGACTTGTCCAGAAGGCGATTCCCCCGACATTGGCTCTGATTGGCGTGGACGCGGTGGGCTTGGCCAAATCCATGTCCCAGAGTGGGCACACGATGCTTGCCGGGGCGTTGGCCGGCGGCTCATACCCTGGCGTGGTACAGTCTCTGATCTTGGATAGCGGAGCTGAGGTCATTGCGCCCGCGTTTGCCAGCTGGGAGCTGTCGGTGGCCAGCTTCATCTACTGGTACCTGGTTCCTTCCCTTCAGTTCATGCTTGCCGTATCCATCCTCGATACCTGGCAGTATTTCTTGCACCGGGCGATGCATCTGAACCGCTGGCTCTATGGTAAGCTCATACACGTTTGCTTATCGATAGGTGACGTTCGATTCTAACTTGTCCCAGTGACATTTCACTCACGCCACCACCGCCTCTACGTACCTTACGCTTTTGGTGCTCTCTATAATCACCCCGTTGAGGGATTCCTTTTGGATACTGCAGGTACAGGTATTGGATTCCTGGTTTCCGGCATGACCAACCGTCAAGGCATGTTGTTCTTCACCTTTTCAACCATCAAGACCGTCGATGATCACTGCGGATACGCCTTTCCCTGGGATCCCCTGCAGCATGTTACATCGAACAATGCTGCCTACCACGATATCCATCACCAAAGCTGGGGCATCAAGACCAACTTCTCGCAGCCCTTCTTTATTTTCTGGGACCGTCTGCTCAATACACAGTGGAAGGGCGAGGTCAAGCTTCGCTACGAGCGGGCCCGTGAAAGCGCCCAACAGCAGGTGGACCTGGATGCTGCCCAGGCCAAGGCTGCTGCGTCTGCTATGCCTGTCATTGAAGAGCGTGAACATGGGAGAGTCGTAGTCTCGCCCGAGGGTCCTGCAGCTCGGACCCGCCTCCGACGAAAGACTGTCGACAGCCTTAAGGGCCCCAGTCACGGCGTTCCCGGTAGCGTGCTTCACAATTGAGGCGCCTTTGTGATGAGTTCTTGAATACGTGTCAACTGTCTTTGCATTGCATTCCCTCGTTAGCCTCCGGAGTTGCGGGCCATCTCCCTGAGGCTGCAGTGGGCCCTCTTGTTGCTTCATGTGAATGGGATATTTCAGTCCCGTGTATTAATAATTCGAGAATGCGCCAGTCGTTTTTCTGTACATGGTCTTTCTTTACGGCTTCTCGCAACCTACTGTCGATAATGTCTATCTATTGTTTGCTACGCACGTACGCCCATTGGGTTTGAAAGCATTACGATAATTCAATTCATGATCTTGCTTATATCTTCTGTAGATGGCTGCAAGGCAAACAGAGAGAGAGGGATCCGACCGTTTAGCAGATCAAGGACATTTTTTTTTGCCTGCTTCAAATGACATTGTGATGTTCACAGACAAGACTCCACGTCGTGTCCGCCGCAGTCCCGCGTGACGAATCATCGCAATCCAAATCTTCGCACTCATCATCTGTCCAGTCGCTGAAGGGGTCCGATGCCACAACATGGTCCTGCTTGGGTAATGCACCATCAAAGACACCTACTCCTGCCTGAAGCAGAGCCAAACTGGGCTCAGAGTATCCCCTCGGCTTCTGAACCCCCAATGGATCCACCATAGCTTCTGGAACAGGCGTGGCACGAGAATAAGGGTTATCCCCGGCTAATTTCTGGTACATGCAGACCTTGTCGGATTGTTTGGCCAGATTGCCCCATTCAATCTCCGAAAAAAGCACGGAACTACCCGAGTGATGCGGTTGCCTCACGATCGGCTTAAAGCGAGGAGATTCCGGGCTCGGAGCTTCTGATCTTCGACGGCGATTATCGTCACAATCATCCCAGGACTCGCTTGATGGTGATGCCGTGCTTTCTCGGAGATGCACCGTTTGAAGATGGTACGGAATCAGCGACGGGCTTATGACAAGATTCTCTTCTGAAAGCGTCGTGGAGGCGATACTCGGCTCTCGCTGCCGATGCCGATGCCGATGCCTCTTGACATAATCTACATTGGTCAGCTCAATGCCTCTCGGCGCGGTCAAGGTTCAAACTACCTGTCTTCCCAGTATGATGGCTACGCTTGCGCCTCGATTGCCCTGATCTTTCGGGATTACTCGCTCGATCGCGCATATACGCCTTGACGCAGGCCTTTCGGGCGCGCTTCATGCCGAACGCGAGCTGGCTCGCAGAGCTATGCACCTCTTCCGCCTCGACGGGGTTGAACCTGTTGATGGCGTGGTCGACGAAGATGCTCAGCTCACGTGGACGGTGGTTCTTGCGGGTGCGGGTGCGGCTTTGGATGACGATCCGCAGGTTACGCAGGGCGTCTTTGTCTGATGTGATGCGGGTGAGGATACAAGCTGCGCAGCCGTTGATCTGGTATGGCCATGCTTGTGGCGCGACGGGACCGGTCGGGCTGGGCTTGGTCCATAGACCCTTCAACGCGCGCAGACGAGCGAGGATCTCCGTCTCCACGGGCGATATCAGATCCGGGTATGCGTCGAGTTGGCGGAAGTGCGATGTCACCTCCCGCTGGACGAGACGGAGAATGTCGTGGACCAGGTGATGGTTCAAGGAACCGTGGAGATCGCAAAAACCTCCGGCCGATCTCTTCGCTTCGCTTTTGTTCAGCAGGTCTTGTGGGAGGCCCTGTATCAACTTCTGGATCTGGGATTCGAGCAACGCGCCACCGTAACCGGTATGGTCTAAGTGTAGAACTGCTGTCAGCATTATCATCTCGGTCTGGGACAGGTCGCTGCTGCGTTGTGGATAAGTCTCACGGGCTGAAGAGGAGGAGGATTGCCTGGCATGAGAAGATCGGCTGGTCTTGCTGGCCTTTTTTGTTTCATCGTTTCCGAGTGGCCACCACATATTGCGAGTTGGATGTTAGACTATAAACTGAGGTTTCTGTAGGATATAAAAAAGGGGTCAGTAGTCGAGATGGCGACCCAAAGTGTGCGGAAAACCAGCAAGGACAGAGGCGATATCCTTTAAAGGACTCTACCATTATGGCTTGAATGCTTTCAACTCTTCTGCCCATTCATCCTTCTCAAATGGCTCGAAAGCACGACCAGTCCATAGGTGTCTTGTTATTTTTGCAACGCCTGTCAAGGGCGGCATTGTTTCGAGTCTTTGGTAGTGGCAGGCACCGTCCTTTGTTTAAGATGGCCCGGCTTCCAGTCTCAGTTACTAATTTTGGAGATTGTCATATCCATCCGGTGTGTTCTTTGTTCACCCGGTAAGCCTTCAAGGTGTTGCGTAATGGGATGACATTTCATACACCATTTCCGGACAATGACAATGGGTTGCGCGGGCGGTCGTTCATACTTAGGTATGATACCTTAGTAGTCCACCTTACCTAGCATTTTCGTCTGCAGAGGCTTTTCTTTCTGATTTCCAATTATGATGGCCCTCAGAGTCAGGCCTGCTCACTAAATAGATACCAGCGACCTGGTCGGTGTACATAGTTTGGGGGAGCAGCCACCTGAACTCGTGCATCTTAAAACCTCAACTCAGTGACCCATCAATCAGAGGCAGAACGCAGGTCACGTAATTCACAAAGGAGTGTCCAATCCCAAAACACAACCATACCAAATGCCATTCTTCTTTTTTCAACAAGGTTCTACTATACATCCTTCAACCACCATAGCTTGTGTTTAATAACATTCTGTACCCACACTTTTGTACCTGCACTAAATAAGGAAACATGATCCATTTTGGCAGCCAACTTCAGTATTATCTCGTTATATGACTACAAAATACAACATTAATTTAGAGCTCTCACCGTGCAGAAATGACTTAATCCCGCTAATACCTGTAGTACATGTCTTACACTGCGTCTGGATACTAGACAGACTATTCCAATACCGCGAAATTAGTCTCTTACCCTAACTACATATATTCACTGAGATTTGAAGTCTTAATATGTTGGTTTAGGGTAGGAAACTCGCTTGTGAATCACGTTGTTAAGAACCTTATAGATTAGTCCATGGATGGTCAGTCCCTGCCCAAATCAATGCCCAAGAGGTACTTGCCCCACGACATCATTGATCTTGTTCATCAATCGCATTTTAGGTGGTCGCCCTCGTTTTCTACGATAGTCCTGTTTCTGGAGGTAAGGTACAGATGTTTCTTTTTCAAGCAAAGAGACAGGGATTAAAGAATTTATGCAGCGAAAATGGAAGACACCGTAGAAAGGCCTTTTTCGAGTACCTATTTAACGTACTGAAGATTCATCTAGCTAGTTAAGATTGGAGAGAATGATCTAAGTAACGATGGCCCACACGCATTTATGGTCACGTAACCACAGCCTTCCGCTCCACTCCCTAACTCGGTATCTAGTACCAGTACCCCGTACCTATGTTTTAGGCTAATAATGACCGTTCCCTTTATGGCCTAGTACTCTGTGGATCCGATCAAGTCGGCTTCAGCCGTTCACACTTTACTTAATATTAACCGGAGTAATCAGGAGAACGAAACGCTCGCAAAATAACCTGTATGACCAATTTCATATCAGGGAACGGTGTGAAGCGTATATGTCTTGCTCCAGAAAATGGACATTGACGCCATCCTCTTGAAGGACTAAGAGAATGTTGAGACTACGCTCAATTGTTTATCTGTGAAGTCTACGCTCTCCAGTAAATTGCATTTTCGGCCCATGACTCGAGTATAATTGCCCTTGCAGGGGTGTAAAATAGCCCCATCGGGCGGCGGCGTGCAATTTTCGAAAACTCTTCCTGGTTACCAGCTGGCCCCGAAAATAAATGGCAAAAAATCAAATACGGCCAAAAATTCAACAACAGGAAGATTAAATTGTAGTCTTTCTCTATTGAGAGTCCGGTAAAAAAGGAAACTTTGGTGAGGGGCTGGTTGTCATTCAAAATTTCGCTTTTGAGTCGGCTTTGCCTGGGGGTGCATCTCATACTCAATCTGGACCTCATCCGTGCATCGGATCTGAAGCTGATCTGGATCATTGAGAATGGTTTCCTGACTGTTTGCTTTGAAGAGACCGGCCCCCTTTTTCGACGCATGGGCTCGGTGATTTGAATTGCTTCCGTAAAATTGACCTTGGGGATAAGATTTGGACTGGTAGTTAGCCTTGCCCGTCGACAACAGTTTGAGCTTTCGGAGGACAAGTTCGAGGACAGGCTGTAGGGTTGGAATGCAGGCGGCTAAGACGACGACGTTCGCCTCGACGCTAGATCTGTGTGAGCCGTGATTTTAGATGGTATGGACGGGACAGGATCTTACCTTGTCCAGATAACAAGAGGAACAGTAGCGTCTGATTCAGCATCAGTGCGTCAGGACAACCGTCGGGGTAGGCAGGGAGGCAGAACTTACAGGTACCATCTGCTTGATCGGACAAACCCTTCAGTTGAGCACACTTGACTATGGCAGTTGCCGCCGCACTAATGAAGAAGATCTTGTTAGAGCCAATACCTTGAGTCGAAGAACAGAGTCAAAGTCGCAAAGAACATACACCGATCCCAAGCCCAAGGCCGCGCTTAGGGCGATTTTCTTGCGTAAAGACATTTGGAGATGGAACAAGATGAAGGCAGGATAAAGTGCGAGATATAGGTCGACAAAGGCAGAGAAGACTATTTTGAGAAAGATCGTTTCAGTTATTCGAACCAGATAGCAGTTCTGTAAGACATCGCCCACCTCCATTAAATGTGGCAAAGCCAATGAGAATCCAAACATTTCTACATTTCGCCTGCCCACTTGCCACCATGGATGCCTTCCAAAGCCCTTCAGGCGGATCGCACATTGTGACATAGATGAGTATATTTGTAAGAGCAATTACGGCCACCATGGCAACCAACCCCCACATGATGATGGATTGGATCCGAGTCGGATTCAGGATTCGATGAAGCAGTGCGGCGACCGCGAGCTTGGGCAAAGCAAAAGAGACGATGCCGAATATAAAGGAAATCATATTCCATAGCAGGGCCTTCTCGGCAGCCAGTGACGACAGAATCGCCGTATGTTGTCCGTATCCGTAAGCCACAGAGACGGATGCTGTCGCATTAAAGAGTAGTCCGAATAACTATGATAGCCTCAAGTATTAGCACTAGTTATGAGCCAATTTCCAGGGGGGAAACAAATATCGCTTTTGGGGTGGATTACCATAGAAACTCCGATCAACCAGTCGTCGAGCCCGAAATTTCGCAAAAGTCGCTGGCGAACGCAAAGACGAGTGACCACAAGCAATGTGGCTATAGCAGTCATCGACCACATCACTGCCATCATCGTCGAGCCTTTGCTGCCCGTTGAGGCTGGTTCGCGGTCGGGGCTCGCCATATTGAGCCGTACGTTATTGCCAACTTGGGACTACCATCGAGAACTGCTGCAGGAGGTGCAGATTATAAAGGCCTGTATGAAGCGGCCAAGGCTCGTTCTCACGGAAACATGTGAGCAAATGGGTCCCTTGTCATCCTTGACAGCCCCCTAAGGGCCAAGTCTAATCTTTTTGAGCACTGGAGAAATCTCCAGATACTCTTTCCCTACAGGACGGGGCCGATTCGCTAGTTCTCTCAAATTGCAGCCTTGGCGATCCTGGAGGAAGCCCTAGCGTGTGCTATGTTACAACGTGCGGGCCCCATCCAGGATCATGTAACTCACTAATGCATGTACAGGAGCTATGTTTGCAAGGACCATACGCTCGTCGAATGATGATCGGCAATTCGGAAAAAAGTCAAGGAAGGCAGCCTATAGTTATAAGTTGGCGGCGCTGTCGGTTCCTCCGCTTGGCCCCCAAACGGGATAAATCCATGTATATTACAATATAGTGCGGGTACTGGGTAGGTGACCTTGGCAATGATGCCTCATGAAGCTAAATGCTCTGGACATCCCAGCCCTTCTCACATTTTCTTTCTTTCTCATTTGCCTTCCCGCTCAAGCATCTCATTGATCCCATAGGATAGTCAACATGACACGGCTCAACGGATCGAATGGATCTGCCACCAATGGCCATACGAAGGTTGTTATCGACCCTCAAGCTGCTATTTCACCCAGTGCCCCTGGAGAGCTTCCTCGTTTGGTGAAGGAAATTCAATCTAGCTCTCAGGATTATATCAGTGGTGACACTACGTCGCGTTTGAAGCTTCTGGAAGCGGCGCGGTCCCTGGTTTATGCAATGGAGACTCCCCAGGAGACAATGTTGCGGTATTGCTGGGCTCAGGTATATCAATTCAGGCCGACTAGATATTGTGGTGAGAATGCTAACGGCTTCGCTTGTGACTAGTAGACTACTTCTTTTGCTGCCATCGAGACATGTATCAACCTGGGAATTTTTACTCTACTAGCACAGACCGACAAACCCAGGTCCGTGGCAGAACTTGGAAAAGAAACTGGCGCGGAGCCTGAATTGCTGAGTGAGCCCGGCCATCATAGCGAATTTGTGATTTCACGTTCAATGACTTATCCTCGTTTAGGTCGTCTCATGAGGCACTTGGCTGCAATGGGAGTCTTTGTCGAGGCTGGGTTGGACGAGTATGCCTGCAATGGGCTCACCAAGACCTTGTCCCTGAAACGGTATAGCGATGCATGGCCAGCCATGTGAGTAATTTTCCATATGTGCCTTTTCTTTGCACGCATACCATCCCCCAACTTACTGACGTTTTTTTTTGGCAAAACAGCACCGGCTCCACTATCCCTGCCGTCTACTCGCTGGGAGCCTGGCTCAAGCAAAACGACTACCAAAGTCCCACTGAAGGGACAAACTGCCCATTCACCTTGGGGTTCCAGACCAATTATCATTTTTTCGAATGGCTCAACGGCAAGAATCCCGAGTATCCCGATCTTGGAGCGCAATTCAACAACCTTATGTCCACCTATCACCAGGGACGGCCTAGTTGGATGGATCCAGGATTCTACCCCGTGCAGGACAAGCTCATTGAAGGGGCAAGGACTGAGAAGGACGACGTTTTAATTGTGGATGTTGGCGGAAACAAAGGACATGATCTGGAGGAGTTCAGGTCAAAGTGGCCTAATGCCCCCGGTCGATTGGTTCTGCAGGATCAGCCGCATGTCCTGGTGGACATCCAGTCGCTTGACCCAGCCATCGAGCCTATGGTTCATGACTTTTTCACTGAGCAGCCCGTGATAGGTGAGTTCTTTCGCCATATATTTTTACGCTAACCACCACTAATATTCGAGCCTTCCTCCAGGCGCTCGGGCATATTTCCTGCACTCCATTCTCCACGACTGGAACGACCAAACATGTCAAAAGATTCTCTCCCAGCTCGTCGCTGCAATGACGCTCGGATACAGCAAGATTCTCATCAACGAGAACGTTGTCCCCGACACCGGAGCTCATTGGCAAGCGACGTCCTTAGACATCATCATGATGGTGGACCTTGCTGCAAAGGAACGCACCGCGCAGCAGTGGCACCAATTGGTCACACCAGTTGGACTCAAGATCTCGAAAATATGGACTTCACTTAATAGTGTAGAGAGCTTGATCGAGTGCGAGTTGGCATGAAATAGGAGGAATTAGTAGAGAGCGAACGAAGTTAAGAGCGTTTCAGCAATGCATATTAGTTAGTACATATTTGGAATCCGACCCATGTCGCTTGGAGTTGGGGCAAAATACCTAGCCGCTAGACCAATAACACCCGCTCATAAGTGACATTCTTATGTACTTTATAATGTCAATTAACATTTCTGGCGAACTGAAGGAGTGTAAAGTATCGGTAGCACCCCTAGGATATTTAAATCGAGGCACTACCTGCGAGTATCGTTATTCAGGGACTTTGGGAGTACACCGTGGGGCCAAACAAGAAGAGTGCCAGCTGTCGGATATTCGAACCGACGAACCAAAACGGACTTGAGCCCAGGTCAAGCGCCATCTACCACTCGGCCGAATTCTTGTGGTCCGCGATCTCGGATTTGAACTGCACCATGGTTGCCTAGGTGCAGGACATGGCCCCTTCTTTGAAGATAGGAGGCTTAGGCGTCTTGATGGAAATTGGGTCAAACTTGGATGGAAATGAAGATGAAATGATGGAGGAGATTGATGATGGTATGAGTGAAGGTGGGGGAGGAAGAGAAGGAAAATTGGGGGAGAAGATGCGAAGGTCAAGGAAGTGCGATACCTCAGACGGGTTCGATATCGCGGGGCCCGGCATTAAAACACTAACTGGAATGCCAACAATCTCCCACAAGGTAGGCTATGAAGTGTGTATTGCGGTCTTGCCCGGTCAACTAGTGAGAGCGGCAAAGCCGCCAACAACAAAGAGGGTTTACCCTATCTCCAATTAGGTATTTACTACAAAGAAATGTGCGAGGGATAAAGGGAAATGATCTAGATGGTAGGTCGTTGTCTCACAAATCAATGCTTTCTTTAGGTTCTTGCATTCATCTGGTACATGTACTAGTTGAACATTACTCTTTCGAATTTCTTATATATACCTCAGGGAGTCTACGTAACATGAATGAAACTAAGTCGACTCCAACACTATTTACGGTTTTTTTGAATCTTCCAAATAGCGTCGAATAAAGTCTAGACCAAAGGAAAGCAAAAGCAAACAGCGAACTCTGGTTCTAGAGTCACAGTCGAGAACATCCCGCCGCATGGAGGGGGTTTGCAACCTCCACTATCTGTTATCTGAATGTAGATTGGTATTGAAGGAGACTATCGAACACTTCATCGTGGGTCTCCTTAGAGGGCTCTTCATTGAAGCACTAGGCTCATTTGTCCACGATATCCTCGAGCTCGTGGCTAGTGATCCGCTCGATACTGTTGCAGATACCATATTGCAGACTATCGGAAACTTTGGTCTGGGTTTGGTCAGCATCATCCGCCATATCATTCGGATTCTCGTGGCGTGTGTTGTTCTGACCGTACTCTGTGGCATGGACATCGCCGTAGGCTCTCTGCGCATCAGTATGTGTCTTGTTGATCTCTGCTTTGATGTCATTGAAGTCTTACTAGGGCGACTCGGGAGTGTGGATTGTCGTGTTTTTCCAATTCTGCACGTGGCTTTTCTTTCCATCTTAATCTTTCTCGTATGCTCCTGATA
Source organism: Penicillium simplicissimum (assembly GCA_024706585.1). Taxonomy (NCBI): domain Eukaryota; kingdom Fungi; phylum Ascomycota; class Eurotiomycetes; order Eurotiales; family Aspergillaceae; genus Penicillium; species Penicillium simplicissimum. The sequence continues at coordinate 238,396 of JAMZTW010000044.1, forward strand.
GGTAGCTCTCAAAGAGTGATACATTTACTGAGCCCTGATACCTAGTACAACTATTGGAGTAGACCGTGAAAATCATTCCGCTTCAGAGTCTTGCGACCCACTATCTCAATATGCCTTTATGTTGATCATAAGTCAAGCTAAGTTCGACCAATTCCCCGTGACACGCAACTCATTACACTATCCTTTTCATGCTCCAGTAATCCTGTGCCTCGATGCTCCACGCGGCCGCTGCGCACACCCACTCGACAGGTTCCACAATTACCGGCTTCACAAGTAGAAGGAATGTCGAATCCTGCACACCGAAGAGTATCCAATAGACTGGCGTCAGCGGCTACTTCCAGCTCCTTCTGAGACTCGACTAACTCCACTGTGAACGGGTCACCCGTGCCATTGGCCTGTAATGACTCAAAATGTACCTTCTCTGTTGGCAGACCAAGCTCCGCTGCTGTGTTGCTAACAGCTTTCATCAGCCGTTCTCCAGAGCATGAGTAAATGTGGGGGTTACTACTGTCCGCTTCTTGGAGAATATCTGATATTTCGAAGGGATTTCCTTCTTTCTTGCAATAAATCGTAACGTTCGAGCCCAGTGACTTGATATCAGCCTCAAAAGCCAGCTCATCCGGCGATCGAATCACATAGTGAAGACGATAGTCTGCCTTCGTTTGCTGCAGTTTTTGTGCCGAGACAAGCAGACCAGTGATGCCGGTGCCATCGGCGATGAGGATATGGCGGTCCGCCGTACGCAAAATTGCTGATTGTGATCACATTGCCCTCTTGAAGGCTGTCATGAAGGTAGATAGAGCCCCCACGAGTAGAATTGCGATCCAGGGCCACCCCCAAAGTGAAATTGTTTTCGTTTCCTCCGGCCACGGAGTAAGCTCTGATTAGTCGGCCGCCCAGTTTCAGACGGACGTGCCCGGTTCCTGGTAGAATCGACTTTGCCGACTCTTTGGGCTGGACACCCGCGAACTCAAAAGAACGGACTAATGGAGTCTGGTTGACTTTTTGACGAGTCGGTATTGTGGCGGCAATATGGCTTCTTGGGATTTTGAAAGTATTATGGAAGTCACGGGGTCGCGTAATACGCGTTAACCGCAGAAGTACCCTGGTGCCAAATAATAAGAGCAGCTTGGGAGGATCCTTGAAGCTGACAGCCATCTGCTCTGAAATGCGGCACTGTTCGAGATATTTCAGTCGATCCTCGAAGTCATCACCCGGGAGGATGTGTTCTTTGAGTGGTAATCCCGATCTGTTCGAGTACACTCCTAGGCGCTTTTTGTGAGTCGTGGCGGTTAGCTGCTGAACGCGCGCCATTTACGATAACCTGACTTGCTGCGTTAAATCAGATTTAACGAGGAGCTCCGCCGCGCCGAACGCCGTATCCAATTCGACGTGGATGCTCTTCTAGGGGCGGCCTGCCATTCTGTCGGCCGCCGCCTCAATGGCGTAGCCTCGATCACTAAACTCGCGGAGGGGGGCTTCAACCGTGTCTTGCAAATCACCTTCAATGATGGATATGCTGTTCTTGCAAGGCTGCCTTACAAGAAGACTGTTCCGAAACATTATGCAGTGGCCAGTGAAGCTGACACACTCGCTCTTCTGCGTCCAAGTCTGGTATACGTAAGAGAAAGTTGCGCAAATGGAGATCTGCCTATGATCAGTATGCGCGATCAGAAACCAAGATACACAGCCTAATTATCCTCACCTCCGTGGCAGATGCCATTTGTATACAAATAGGACAGCCCTGAGAGGGGCTGGGCGGCAGTAGATCTAGCAGCGTCCGGTGGAAACATGAAATTCGTGCTGTCCTCCTTAGACTTAGCAATACTACAGTCAGCAGGCTCTCCGACCAAGCACTGGTGATGGCCGTTTGGACCATGAAACCAGAATTGGTCAAGTAGCGGTGGGATGAATCGGTTTCCAGCATGAGTAGTAAGTTTGCTCTTCATCAGGTAATGAAGGACATCCCCCTCGTGGCTATCTGGCGAGGCTCTCGCAGTCAGTATCTTCAGCGATACGTTAGCGCCGGTGTTTCTCATCCCAGGCGAGCCAAATTGTTGAATATCCACCAAACCCAAGCTTGTGAACGACAGTGTAGCGGCCACTACAAAAGGTGTCTCCGATGAGAGTTGGGTGGTATCCGCCGGGCACATAGTCCTCGAGTTATTCAACATCTACCTCAGGGTGGTATATATCTTCCATTGGTAGATATGACGAGTCAGCCATGGTATGAAGGCATCGAAACGGGTGTGGTGACGGAGAGACCCTGCGGTGACGGCTGGTCTTTGGTGTGAATGGAAATCGGCGCGGGAATATGTCTTGATTACGTCGACGAAGTATCGCGAGTTGGGAGAATGGGCAAGGGAGTCTCCAGCCAGTGTTCATATTCATGTTCTTGTCCTCACAGAGGTCATCGAGTGATGAAAGGTTAGGGCCGATGCAGTTAGAGGGTCCGAGCACAATCCTAACATGGTACCTATAGTCGAATCATCGTCGGTGGAAGTGCCTCTGGCGACATGGGTAGCCTGGTCATAGGTACACTCACGGTTGGAGGCTGGGCGGATGACAGCTGAAGAACCAGAATGGCTGCCCAGAAACACGAACTCAACAAGTCAGGCGGACTGTGACGAGGCCATTCACAACAACCGCCATCACATGACAGTCACAGCTGCCCTCGGTGCCGCCTGCTGCGGTCGCTTTGTCAATTTTCGTTGACAGCAATGTCTCTTTTCCTTCTAGGTCACTGCGATCGAAAATATCCCAGCTCAGCGCAAATAAACGACAGGCGATAGTTGCAATCTCGAATACCCGGGGACCTGCACAGCGTTGGTCGTACTTGTACAACTGCACGATCATGGTGGAGAAGGGGATTCGTCTCACTCGGCGGAACTCAAACGCCACGCCGCTGCCATACACCGCGTCCCCGCTGGGGCTACTGTGGAGCGACATCTGCCTTGTCATTCGATATGCTTGGGCTATTCCAGCAATCTTTCTTCCCCTGCGTCTGGGTCGAACGGGCCCGCTAGATGAACTATATCCTTCCTTCCAGGGTGGGCTATCCGTGATAACACAAATCTTCCTCGGAGTCTACCAGTTTCTGTTCCTACTATCTTTGCCTCTGACGGTTGTCTGCTTGGTACCCGCTTTCTGGATCCTCCTATACATTGCCGCCGCCCTGGCTATCAACTATGCCATCTGCATGTTTGTTCTCAATGGGTTCCAGCGAGAGTTGGTATCCAAAGTCCCGATCGCCGAGCAACCAGATCATGGAAAAGAGCGTTGGTTCTTTATCAACGGAGTGGCTTGCGGGTAAGACTGTTAGATCTGTTCCGAGAATAACTTCATGCTGACAAGGCCAGTCGTTACTGGGCGCAAAGTAACATCGACCAACTATCATACACATTCGGCCGAAAGATCACTGGTATACACAATCGCACGTATGTTCAGACCGGGCATGGAAATTCCACACATGCCTGTTGATCTGTAAAGCTAATTGCTTTCTCTTAAGTTCCGGTACTCTTTTCGACCTGGCAGAATGTCTCATTCAGCGTGGCTTTGCCTACGCCACGGGTGATGTGCGAAGAGCCCATGCACTGCTCAAAGAAGCACTGGTCGACCCGGCCGTAGAAAAGGTCGTGCTCGTGCTTCACAGTCAGGGAGGCATCGAAGGCGGCCTTGTTATCGACTGGCTGCTGGATGAACTACCTCAGGATCTTCTCCACCAACTAGAAGTTTATACGTTCGGAAATGCCGCCAATCATTTCAATAACCCCCACTGCACCTGCCCAGCATCAGTCAAGGCCGGGAGCTCCGGCCCTGATGCATCAACGAGGCGGTCTATCAGCTACATTGAGCATTATGCCAATGCTGAAGATGTGGTGTCTTGGCTCGGCGTACTACAATTTGCCAACATCCCAAATCGATACCTTGGCCGCTTGTTTGTTCGGCCCGGATCAGGCCATTTGATGAACCAACACTATCTAGACAACATGTTTACGCTGGGACCCGACAGAAAGGTTCTCGACTCCAACCCATTCATGGACATGGAAGTTCAGGCAAAACCGGACATGTTTACCAAGAATGAAGGAGCGGACTCGAGACTTCTAGACGATACCGGTGAAGCTACAGAGGAAACTTTCTTTCCGATTGCCAAGACTGGAAGTCCCGTGCGAAATGGAATAACAATCGATGATCTTGACGGTCAGACTCTACGTGTTAAAGCCTTTAGTCGACTATGGCAATACAGAAACGGCGGGTCCCCAGAGAGACAGAAGACGGCGTGAGAAAGCATGGACATGGCGGAGGAACACAAAGCCTTTCAGTTCTTTCCAGAGCTACATTGTTCCGTGCTCAAAGTCACTATATATAGCCTTATTGTTTGAATAAATTCCAGTTCAAAGGCCCGAAGGAAGTCTTTTGTGGTTCACGCGGCGGCGCAACAATGGCCTTGACTTCTTTATGGTCGAAAACCTCCATTATACTCGAACAAACCCCGAAGAAGCCCTTTGTACATCGAGACACCGGGATTATGATTCGAACAATGTAAATCTATTTTTACCATCACATCCAGAAGAACACGATGCAGACTCTCAACTATAAATCTCGATCAGATCCATACTCTATAGACTAAACCATCACCTTCTCAACGCGCATCAAGCCAACGAGCAAAGCAAAATCCCTCAACACTTTACCAAGCAACTCCTACAAGCTGAGTATTCAAAACTCCACAATTCGCGTCAATTTGTGTCTTTCTTGTGCTAACCTTACCACACCACAAATATGGTTTCCGTCGGTCAGTGCTCTGGGAGCTGTCCAAGCTGGCACCCGTACCCTACTCCTCCTCCGACGCCTCGTCCCAATCCCTATCCGTCTCCGCCTCCGAGTCCATGATCCCCTTGTACCAGATTCAATGCAGTTAGGGATCTCTTTTGTTTGGAAGACTTAAGAATATTTAGGATTGTTCAATGCAAAAGGTTTCTGTGTTTTATTAAATTATACTGATGTAGCCGGCAGTGTCCCTCTACACCTAGTAAATGCTTTCATCCAATGCATACTGTTTGTATAACCCTCTAGCATATTCGAAGTAAAAGGAGACTTTTCCAGAGCATTACGGCCATATAGCTGATCAACAACCTTAGAGAACAGCCGTGAGTCAAGCTTTAACTGCGTCAAAATATCATAGAGATGTCTTATTTTTGTATACTGGTAGAATTGTACATACGTCGAACCAAAGCTCCGCGAGTTCGACAAAATGGTGTCAAACATACAGCCCACTATCCAGGCCACCCGTCATTCGAGGTATCAAGGAATCTTTATATCCTCTATATTTTTCAAAGTAAACAAAGATAACGCCTGTCGCCGTGCAATGCAAGTAGAAGGTTCATAGTAATGCCAGATATCAGTCCCATCAGGCCTTACCCTTCTTCTTGTCCTTCTTCTTTTTTTCCGCGGCTGGTGGAGCTGACGGTTCACCCATTCCCATCATGCCTTCCAGTCCTGGGATCGACGGCATCCCAGGCATCCCCTGCATGTTCTGCATCTCGGCCATAGCCTCCTTGAACGGGTTGTCACTGACACCACCGCCGCTGTATGCGGGGGAGTGGATGGGCAGGATCTTGCCAATCTTCCAGCCACGTGGGGCAGGAGGAGCGGCGGGGAGCTTCTCGGGCATAGGCAGACCGCGGATAAGCAAGCGGTATGGTGATTTCTCTGTGGTTGGGTTGGCTTTCAGGTATTGAGCGACGAGAATGTATAGATGGTGCTCTGTGGAGGGTACAAGTCAGTCATGCAACGATACGCACACGCTCGCGGTCTGCGAGCGATATGTCGACATCCTCAACCATGCTGGAAATCCAGTCACTCACTGTTCTTGATTTTCGGATTCACCAGCCGACCGTCTTCGCTCTTGAGATGCACCCGTACTCGACCAGGGTTCGCCCAATCCTTGGGATGAAGCTTATCCGCTTCCAAGCCAGCTTGCAGGCCCAACATCTGCACCGCATCCATGATATCTCTCGCAAGCGGGTTCTCCACAGCAAGCTCGGAGCCCACCTTACGACCTTCCGCGCGCGAGCGAGTCTTGTCGAAATAAATAGGGTAAAGACATTGGAAGTATTTAGGGATCTCGCGCTGGGGCTCTGGCATCTGCTGAGCCATTGAGGGCATTGGGATCGGCTGCGGCGCTGCGGCGGGTGGTGGGTTCGACCGAATTGGGAGCGATGCGGGCTCAATGATGGAGTCCACAGCCATCATATCGGAGGGGGCGACCTCCTCGGGGTCGGAGTCATACACCTCCTCGATACGGGCGTGGTGCGACATGGTGTGGGCGTTGGATTGGAGATTTGGGGGGCGGACTGGTGGAGTTTGAGGGGGGAAGAAAGTGCGGGAGGTGGTCTAACCGTCTTTGCGCTTTCTGATCTTCTGTGCGGGCGGAGTCAAAACTGACCAGTTGCCGCCGCTGACATGGAAATCCGGGGTATAACTACACAACAGAGGAGATAGCATCAGCATCATGGGACATGGTTTTCTGATGAGTGCATAGCTTGAGATTCAGATATTAGAATAGTACTCTTGTCAATAAGTCAATCATCTTTCAATCCCCTTCATTTCAAATCGACATAAGACCTGCCCTTTGAGAGACCCGAGTCGTCTTGCAGATTCCACTCAACTGGAGGCAGCCAACGAAGACACTCTTTCCTTTCGGCGTCCAGATAATTGTAATTTTGCAATTTTTAGAGAGATTCATTTCCCTAATCTCATCTTTCAAGCACGTAAACATTGTAAGTTGAGCCATCCCGGCAATGCCGATGGCATCTAGCGGATGTGCCGCAGCGCTCTGGGCACTTCACCAGCCCAGATAGACATGTCCTGAGAGAACTAAACCCCACATCAGCAAGCAAATTTCCGGGAAACAGCGCTCTCTTCATCAATAAAGTCCCCGGGATATCTCTGATAAGTAACAGTCGGCATTCAAGCCAATGGGCCACTCGGCATCCTCCCCGCTCGGCCTGCCGAACCCACTATGCCCCGCAATCGAGCAATTGCCTCGGGTGAAACAAGCTGGGCGGAAGTATAAAGATAAGCCATGGGCCCTGGTCGAGTGCTTCTTCACTCAAGTTTTTCCTTACATTGATACTCCAAACTATCCACCTCAACATGGAAAGTGCTGTTCTGCATCGGGATACTCACTTCATTCCCAAAAAGGCTGTTGGTGGCAAAGGATGCTACATCTTCCTCGAGGATGGCACCAAGTTTCTCGACTCCACGGGCGGTGCTGCAGTCTCATGCTTGGGTCATGGTCATGAACACATCAACAAGGCCATTAAGGATCAGATAGATCAGATCTCATATTGTCATTCCGCCTTCTTCGGGACTCAAGTCACAGAGGACCTGGCCACGTTCCTGACCGAGTCCACCGGGGGCAAGTTGTCGAAGCTGTTTGTGGTTAGCTCAGGTATAGCTCCCGTTAAGAAGTCTTTTTTTTCCCTCTATTGGATCCAGGTTAATGCATAGGTTTAGGATCCGAGGCGGTCGAGGCGGCTTTGAAACTTGCTCGTCAGTACTTCCTCGAGCTTCCTGCCCCACAGCCCGAGCGAACCAGGTTCATCGCTCGTCTGCCGTCTTATCACGGTACCACCCTCGGTGCACTAGGTGTTGGTGGCCATGTGCTCCGCAGGCAGCCATTCGAGCCGCTCTTAGCCAAGAACACATCTCACGTGTCTCCTTGTTATGCGTATCGCGGCAAGAAGGCGCACGAGTCCGACGCCGATTACGTCGCTCGTCTGGCGGCAGAGCTCGATGCGGAATTTCAGCGTGTTGACCCTGGTACCGTGTGTGCTTTTATCGCCGAGCCGGTTGTCGGCGCGGTATGCAAAGCGATCATCCCCTTTGAATACCGAGGATTCACTGACCCTTATTCTGACAGGCGCTCGGTTGTGTTCCCGCGGTACCAGGCTACTTCCCCGCCATGAAAGCGGTTTGCGAGAAACACGGCGCCCTATTCATCCTCGACGAGATTATGAGTGGTATGGGCCGTTGTGGAACACTGCACGCGTGGGAGCAGGAGGACGTCGTCCCGGATATCCAAACAATCGGAAAAGGACTCGGGGGCGGCTACGCCCCTGTGTCAGGTGTCTTGATCCATGACTCGATTGTGCAGACTATAGACAAGGGAACTGGACAATTCCGGCATGGGCAGACATACCAAGGTCATCCGATCTCGTGTGCAGCAGCGCTGGCGGTTCAAAGGACCATCAAAGAACAGTCTCTTCTTGAGAACGTGCAAAAGATGGGTGCTTACCTTGAGGAGCGGCTCCGGCGGCAGTTTCAGGATCACCCGAATGTTGGAGATATACGAGGAAAAGGACTGTTTTGGGGGGTAAGTTTGGAAACTCCCGATATTCATCGTCGATGGACCGTCCTGCTAATTTCCCTCGCCAATAGCTTGAGTTCGTCAAGGATAGGACTACCAAGGAGCCTTTTGACCCCGAGACCCGTCTATCGTTTCACATCCAGGAAAAGGGCCTACAGCCAGACTATGCCGTCTCTCTTTACGGATGTACGGGTACAGTTGATGGCATTCGGGGGGACCATGTGGTGTTAGCACCCCCCTACATTGTTACTAAGGAGGAGATTGACACGCTGGTGGATGTGTTGGCCAGAGTTCTTGAAGATGTTCTCGCGGAGCTGAAGTAAAGAGGCGATTTGCAAAGCGATCGATTCACTGAAAATGAAGCAATTTATCTGAAGACTAAATCAACAAGAGCAGATGCGCTCACGAGGCGTGATTCGTATTGTTGAGGATATCTCATTATGGTACATGTTTGGAAAGTCAAGATAAGTAATGTATTAACCCTGAGCTTCAATGGCGGCAGCCTTCTTCGCGGCGGCATCGATTTCGGCCTGCGCCTTGGCAGAGCCATTAGAGACTACAGCCTCCTTGGGCATGGAGGTGGGCGCCCACAGGCCAGCAACAGTCTCGACAGCCCTCTCAACAACGACACGGACACGATCACGGAGCACCGCATTAGCGCATTCCACCTCCAAATTCTCGAGCCAGACACGAGCGACGTGCTTATCCACCTTGATCTCAAGACCGGGTACAGGGATCCCAAGCGCGTGCAGACGGTCCAGTTCCGCGGATTCAATGTCCGCAATGCGCTCTTTATTGATATCCTCTGGGGTCTCGGTAGTCCCGTTGACAAGATCCGCGGGAACTCGAGGGCGCTCGATAGGCGCAATCTCAGAGCCAAATTGCGCTTCCAGCATCATCAGAAGACGTGTCAGTCGGTCTTCGGGGCCAACGTAGGCATGGGGGTTGCGGAGTGCGGGAACATCTTCATCGCCGTGATGGTGGTGGTGGTGGTGCTTGTTTTTGGCGGACTCTGTAAAGCAGTCGTTGTTAGTATGCAAGGGGTGGCCAACAGATAGGCGGAATGTTCCTTACGTTTGACAGAGGCTGGGCTACTCTCCACGGTGAGAAGTACAGCCATGACAGCATCCGCTACACCATCATTCATCATGTTCCCTTCCCACTCAAGTTCAATCTCACGGGTCCGTGGATGGTAATGGAGGGTCACACAGCCCATGACCAGGTATGTTTGTTTTTCCTCCATCAGGATCTCCTCGTCCGCAGCCTCGCGCTCGATGCTGGACTCAACCGCGTCACCATTTGTCACCTTGACTTCTTTCTTCACCTTGGAACCAATTTCCTCAATAGCACCGAAAGTGCCTTCAAGCGCCCATCGAATGAGATCCATGCTAGCGGAGCTCAGAGTAAGATGCTGCTTGCAAATGATAGTGGTGGTCGTGAGACCAGCATATTCACGAAGGTCATCTGGAGCCATGAGAGATAGGTCAAACCCATTTTGAACCAAGACTCCAGCCATCAGCTGGCCCTCGTCTGTGCCAGACGGAGGAGCCATCTCTGCGAGCTTGCCAACGACCTTGGCAAATTTATCTTTCTTGAAGGGAATGCGCAGCTCGGAGCAATTAGCGGGGGTGAAAACTTTGGTGGGAATGGTTTTCTGGGCGTTGAGGGAAAGTAGCTTGGACTTGAGTCGCATCATCTGGTGTTTCTCGCCGTGCACGAGGATCTACCCAATTCGTCAGTAGGCAATCAGGGGCGAACGCGTGAAAACAAAGCACTTACCACAACCGGCGCAGCGACCTCTTCAATGAAATTGCGGTTCTCCACACCGTCGACGTGTGCAGCAAAGCTGATCTCATCAATAGTGCATCGACGCGGGATCATGACTTTCTGATCCTCATCGTTGCCTCCTGGTACACGACCTCGGCCTTGCACGGTGGAAACTTTGGACATGATTGCGGGGATGGACTCTGGCTCATTAAGCAATTGTTTCGCCATGGTTCCTTCTACGCTGTAGCCTGTCATCACAACACCGTTGCGGTCGCTCGGCGCCCATCTCTCAAGTAGCTCACGACTCGTGCCGGTTTGCAGCATACCTGGGGAGGCAATCATCACACAGCCTCCGACATCATCGAAACGCTCCAGGCTGCGCAAGCTACGAACGAAGCGGAAATCCCATGGACCTGCTGTCACACTCTTATCCCCACTGGCCTCGGCCTCGGCCATGCGCTGCCGGAAGAGCCGTTTGATGTTGTCATTCATGGCACCAATGTATGTTTGGTAAACGACCATGCATCGTCTAGCCATGTTACCAATGTAGTAAATGGGGACCTTTTGCAGCTCGGGGTGGCGCTCCCAGTACTCTTCGAGGATCAGAAGCAGCTCTTGTGCCCGGCCAAGGGCGAACACAGGCATCAAAACTCGCCCTCCCCGATTAAGGATTCCGGTGACGGATTTCATAAGCGCTGCTTCACGTTCCAGTCGTGGAGGGTTGGACGAAATGCCAAAGGTGGACTCGGTGATCAGGACATCAATCTTGATGCCTCGGGGGACTGCTGCAGGGATCAAATGCCGATCCTCTTCGCGGGAGTAATCACCTGTAAACAAGATGTTCAATCCCGCAATGGATACCAGGAACATGGCGGCTCCCAGCACATGGCCAGCTGGGAATGGTGTAATCCTGATACTATTGATGGTGTGTGTAGTGTTGAAGTCGATCGTCTCGATAAGGGGAAGGGTTGAAAGGTGATCACGCTCTGTATATAATGAGGTGCGTTGGTCGGAGGAAGAGGATGTGTTGCTGACTCGGACGTTGTCCTGGATGAGCCATTTGTAAATGGCCTTTGTGGCGTGGGTCATGAAGACACGACCTTTGAAGTTTGTCTTGCTGAGGACATAGGGGAGGGCAGAGGAATGGTCAACATGGAAACTAGAGACAAGAGACATTAGCTTAGCAGTTCAAGATATGAAGAGTGTACACCTGAAAGAGTCGGTCGGTAGGATATCTAGAGGATTCACAGGAGAAGAGACATAGAATTGAAGAGAAAGGTGCATGACATTGGACTGTATTGAGCTTTTCATCATGTACAAGCAGCGGACAGCTCGACTCCCGCTTCGTCTCAGACCCCACCACTTCAGAGATGTGGGAGGGATAAGGAAATTCCACGTACTGGCTAATCAAGAGGATGTCGACTGTGCTCAGATCGAACTCGTCGAAGAAGGGGAGCGCAGAGAAGCCTTCTTTTGCCGGATGCATACCGGCATCGAGCTATGATAGCAGTACCTTAGCGAGTATTCCAAAATAGCAGATGTTCATTGACACCTACCATGACTGTCTTGCCCTTGTATTGTATAATGTGACATGATCGTCCGACCTCATTGCCTCCACCCAAGCAGTAGAACGCCAGCTCGTCAGACGGGTCCACTGGCTCATCTTCAGCACCCGTTCCCATTGCTGCGGCTTTGCGCTTGGCCGCCATATTTGCGGGATCACTGCGCGCTGGCTATCGCAGCAAAGCAGGACCTGTTTCGGGGTTATTTTGGGGTCAGGATCATCCAGATCCAAGGGCACCACGGCCCGAATCGAAGGCCCAGAAAATGCTGGCACTCAAGCCGAATTGCCGAGCACTCACAAAGACCGATGCGACGAATTGTAGTGACAAGAAAGAGCAAATCGTGCAGAATTATGAAAGACAGAAAGAACGACTGTGGAAGGTCTGCTTCCCAACCTTGGAAGAAAGACGCGGCATTAACTAAGATGTGTCACGTGCCTGGCGCGCCGCGGAGCAAAACCTCGAGACACGCCAAAAGCTCCCTTCGCCATCCACCCGCCCAGGCATCTACCTCACCCCAACCCCGCCGTTTGCCTAGTCTCGTGTATCGCTCCCGTTCGTCGTCCGTGTCGATTTCATGATTTAGCTGGTGTTGTGAGATGCTCAGAGCTGGTCGCCTCTGGTGGTGCGAGCAACTCGCTCACTTCAACAACCTCGCGTGGACCACCTCCCAAGCGGCCCAGGCTGCGCAATAGCAGCCTTCATCATCTAGCCTTCATCCCCGCGCTCGACCTATCTTCACCATGGCGCAAACACGTCCCCCACAACAGCAGGGGCAGCAACAGCAGCAGCCTCCGCCTCAGTTCGCTCCCCATCCCTTCTCTCCTCCAGTCTCCTCTCCCTCGCCTCACTCTGCTTCCTCTCCCGTCAACGGTGCCGTGGCGCCTCCCCCTCAAAAGAAGCCCCGATTATCGCCACTTCCTCCCTCGCAAACCCAGTCTCCGTACGCCTCTCCCAACTTCGGCTCAATGCAGCTTCCTCCGAGCCAACCGCCGATGAATGGCGTGAGCGCGAACTTTACGCCATCTACACCCACCAACACTGCGCCCGCTCAGGGAACAATGGGGCCGCCTTCGCGTCCTGTCGACAAAACTACCGATGCAGCCGAGCTGACGGATGTGTTGGCATCGTCAGGCATTGATGTGCGGGAGGAGGAGGCATTCCTCACACGCAGCTTCTCTGGGCCTAATGCGCAGGCGCAGCCGGCCAACAGAGCTCAGTTACCACAACAGCAAGCTCCACTCAACACTTCTTTTGTCTCGCAGACGTCTACGACAGGTACATTATCTGCGACTAGCAGTTTCGGCGAGTTGCCCCACACGAAGCCGACGATTCCGCAAGGCTCATTTTCCACCGACCCAACCTCTCAATCCACATCCATCAGCAATCCGCCCAGTCGCGCCGATACGGAGGCTGCACGAAGGGCGCAATATCACCTTCAAGAGCCTTTTCTTTTCGCAAAGCTTGTGGAGCAGAAGATTCAAAAGCGCGGTTTCGAACTAGGAGTACGCATTCCTTCGGATGGCCTGTTCCATCCCGTACCTGGCCGACAGGCACCCATCGAAATCACCGGTCCAGATGGATCCTCGATCATCCGAACGGGTCAGACCATCCTGAATCAGGAGGGCGCCCCGCTGGTCGATATCTTGAATCTCGTCTCCCTCTCGTGTGAAGAACGGCTGCGAGGAGTAATCGACTATTCTGCCACACTAGCGCGTAGTCGCAGAGCTCACTCTCACGGAGTGGTGCCTGATGCTTGGGTCGATATCGCACAGCCTCTGGGTCCGATTGCTGGGAATGCGGTGACCCCTTCAAAACGTGAGCACGAGGACGCTTTTCGAAAGCGCTTTTATCCACTCTCATATTAACCTTGTTATATAGGGCCCAATCCCGATGCCGAAGAAGCCTCGAGAAAACCCCCGGCAGAGCGATACAGGGGTTTTGTTACGAAAGAAAATGGTGCGGAGAACAAGCGCGCGGCGAAGCGAACCAAGAGAAGTGCCAGTGCCCTCGTGGGCGAAAGCACGGGCATGCGAGCAGATTCTGTGGACATCATGGGCTCGGCCCCGTCTACCCCCTTGGGAGAGAGGGCGCCCAGTTTCGACAGCAAAAAGTCGATGACCAAGAAGGAGCAGAAGAAGTTGATGGACAGCAAGGCCAACGAGGCGCAGCAACATCAGCAATCGGTGGAGACTGCACGTTTGGCAACGAATTCGATGCTGTCGGGCCGGATGTTTGGATCCAAGAAGTCCTACTCATGGTTGAAACCGGGAGGTTCCTCAAGTGGATTTTCAACGCCCACCCGTGTTGCTCCTTCGACGCCAACGACCGGGCCAGAAAAGCCCAGCCGCGCGGGTGAGACACCAGCCGGTCTGCCCAAGCGCCGACTTGGAACATGGCGAGAGGATCAGGAGAAAGGGCAGGGCATTCAGGTTCGGGATATTCTGTTTGCTGCCGAGGCCGATGGTCGAGCAAGTAAACACGTTCAAAAGGGGTATTCAAGAGACCCAAAGGAAGATCGTGGAGTTTGACCTGGCCCTGGCATTTGTAATCTTAATTCATACAGCGTAGTGCGAATGACACAATTATGGCATGCTGATCCTGTCCTTGAACTCCTCTCATTCCAAAGAAAATGCGCTATCTATACGTGATTATTCAAAGGGTATTCTCCATTCCCCTGCACTCGCGTCCCACCCTCAGGGAATCTGTCCCAAGGCTGCGCGAGCACGGCTCATCTCCTCCTCCGACGGCATGTTCACAATGGCTAAATACAAAACTTTCTAATCGAAAAATTAGCACACTGTAAATCACAGCCGCTCTCGTTGATTTAGGTTCACATACCTTCTTCAGTAACTTCGCAATCGGTGTGAAAGGTCCAATATTCCGATTCTCCTCCCGGCGAGAAGCAAAACTATCTGCACCTCTGGCACCAGGCGCGTTCACCGCGGGACCGCCACGCAGACCACCATTCTGGGGACTGCGCAAATCTCGAATCGTATTGATGGCATCAAACAGTCCAAACGGTTTGCCATGGGGAGCTGGTGGGTTGGAGCCGTAGTCACGCTGCGCTTGAGATTGGTCTACGAAACCCCTCCCACTCCGGGCTTTCATTTCGCTCAGCTTGTCCATGGTGAAGTGGCCGCCGGTGATCAGAGCGAGAGGATCACCACTGCTTGCTGCGTGATTGGGATCCGCGTATCGGGAGGTGAAGGTTGGCCTTGGGCCTTGGCTCAAGTGGCTGTCGGGATTTTCGTGGGCCTAACACACCATCACAATTAGTTTGCGTTTGTAGGTATGAAGTTCTATGAATCTTACAAATTTAGCTTGAGCCCTCTTGTCCAGATACCCAGCGACAAACTCCTTTTTCTTCTTCATTTTGGCGAACTTCTTCTCCGGGTTCTCGTCGGAGGCTAGTTGGTCAATCTGAGGGAAAACCAGGGGCGCAACTTCAGGGAAGATATTGCCATAGGCCTTTCCATCAGACGATTTGAACTTATGCCGCAGGCGACCTAGCGTGTCTGAACTGCCACCGCCGGCAGCTTTGGAGATGGTTGAGTTGAGGTCGATCGTCGTAGACGGAGCATCTGGCAATTCGGGATTCCAAGTCATGAGCAGGCAGTAGAGGCCGCGGGGTTGGAAGAACTCCTTGTTCATTTTGTCAAAGAAGGTATTGGTCCTACCAAAAGATAATGGTCAGCGCCGTGTCCCGCGGCAGATCATCGATGGCCGATCTGTGGAGTAGTACTCACTTCCGACGACCGTCCACAGCAATCGCAACATCGGTGGCAAGCTGAATCGCAATGGAAACAGCAATGCCCGTGACAGAGGGTAGCCACATTGTTCCAATCGAAGCCAAGTTGATCGCATTCAGCCATGGGGATCCCTGACAGGCTTTCTCTGCCGTGTTGAGGAAATCGATAAACATCTCTTGGTCGATACCACACTCGTTCAACGCGGGAGCATAAGCACGAATGAAGCCGCGATCGCGATCCTTCGGCCTGCGCTGCGGCAGTACGACTGGCGCTGACAACTGCGGCCGTGATGTTCCACGCTCATCCTGGATGGCGGAATAAGGAGGTGGTGCGGGATATTCCGAGGCAAATTGATGGGCAAGATCATCTTCGTCAACACCTTGCTGGGGCGGCTTGTTCTTGGGCGAATTTGATTGTTCTTGTGTGGAATGGAGAAGCTCTTCTTGGGCTTCATCCAGTGCCCATTGCTCCTCGAGAGAACCAGTGGGTGCTTTTTCAGGGTGGGTCACTCCTTGGCTATCCAGCTCATATGATAGAGGCGCATCGTACTGCTCATGCTGTTCGTGGAGGGCTCTCCCAGTTTCAGGAATGGCTTCCTCGCGTGGTTGGCTGGGTTGGTTCTGCTTTTTGGTCTTGCGGGCTGATCGCGCTTCTGAGACAAGCCCGATGCCTGCAGCGATGCCCTGGACGGCTTTCCGGCCGATACTCATCTTCTAGCAAATTAAAGGGATAACAGTATCTATTTCAAAAGTGAAGGAAAAGGATTGTTGAGGTATGGCTATGCGAAACACGTTCCGCGGGAATCTCCAGGCATTTATAACTTGATGACTGGGTTCATCGCGCAGAATACTAAACTCAGCATGAGCTAAACCCATCGCATTGCACCCCTCTACAGGGCTATCTTCTCGGGCTGGAAGCATGTCAGATGAGGCTGTGGTGTCTCAAAGGATTCCCACGAAAGAAAAGCAATAGGGGAGGCCGATTGGCTCTGGCGGAACAAGCAAGGCCAAGCATCGCAGATTAGGCGTGCACCCCGATGTGATTTCCTCCGCTAGACCCAAACGGGGAACCAGTTCGGTGTGGTCTAACCGGGTTGGGTTCTCTTGATCATCGAGGCCGTGGTTCCGCCCCACTGGCGCCGTTTCGTCAACCTCGAGAATACCCATTCCGTCCAGAACATGACCGCATTGACTTTGGCTGGATGTTGGCTGGATGTTGTACCTTTGCAGCTCTTTTGTTTCATTGGTGGAGCGTTCCCAGACCGATAGTTTCACCTGATGTTACAATAAATTCGATTGCCAAGGCTACGCCCGTCCGGTTCACACTGTCTTGACAATATAGAGAGCTGCGTCTAGCTATTTCGATTATTCTCATGTAGTTGTTGATTGTTACCTCTCGTCACACGTTAACAAGGACTGCAACTACTCCGCTGGCCACACTACGTTGGATTGTCACGACCAAATGCAGGTTGGGCAACAACAGGTGCTTGGGTTGATGTGGTAACGTCCAGCTTCTCTTCCAGGGCCTGAGAGGCTCGTCCGTAGCCAGAGCTTTTGGAAAATGCCCATGGAGGCGTGGTCCCGAATTTTCGCGCAAATTCCCGCGAGTTTTGTACGCATTGCCTGAACTTCTTGGCGAGCGAAGACGGGATTCATGAGAAGATGGTGATCTAAGGTTGTCTTCGAGATATCTCGCATGGCCATCGATGACAGCTCCAGCTTCTTTGATTGGCATCAGTCAGCAGAGGGGTATAGAAGACACGGTACAAGTCTTGCTCTCCAGAGAAAAGTCGCGTGTGAAGCACCTGTGGGCTAACTATCAGACTTGGTAACTGTCAAGGCTAAAGCGAACACGCAAGGCGCGAGAGAATCCGATGTCGGTCTGGTGACCACATATGCCCAACCGTTTATTTGACCCGGAGTTACAGGAACGCTCTCTAGGCACCGGTGGTAATCGCACACTTGGAGCAGAGAAGAACTTGCCATCTTAGATGGGCTTCAGCCTCACAACCCCCACAAACTGGGCATTAGGATTTACCAAATGTTATGTTCTGGATAAAGCCAATGTTGGTTGCCCTTCATTATGCTCGTGCTTCAAGCCGGGCCGCATCGGATCTCTTGGCTTAGGAAAGCGACCTCCCACATATCAGAACCTAATTAGAAAAGCGATAGGATGACTGAACCTTTCAGAATACTGACAATGGTACATGGACTTCCATCTACAACGCCTCGCGTCAGGCCCCCGTGGTGTATCAAAC
This sequence comes from Penicillium simplicissimum, assembly GCA_024706585.1. Taxonomy (NCBI): domain Eukaryota; kingdom Fungi; phylum Ascomycota; class Eurotiomycetes; order Eurotiales; family Aspergillaceae; genus Penicillium; species Penicillium simplicissimum. Next base: position 256,105 of record JAMZTW010000044.1, read on the forward strand.
CGTGCTGGCGTTCTTAGTTTCCATGCGATATGTTCTCCAGGCTGGGCTAAACTCTGCTTGATCCATAGTAATGTGATAACCATCGATGAACGATAAAACTTTATCTGCGATGATAGGTAAATGAAGACTTTTCACATTATCGTTGAATAGTTCCGCTTGTGTTTCGCATGCCTCTATGGGAGAATTCAGATCATTACGTCGTTTCTCTTGTTGGGACCTATCAAGGTCGGTCTCGACCAAGGCTAAAACGAAGATAGCCCTCCATGATGATCGATCGGCTGCTGGATTAATCGTTCGAATTGGAGTAATCCAGACTGCGGCCGTGTGCTCCTAGATAGTCCTGGAGGTATCTAGGACTGTAGAGACGCGGCCGGGCATTTGACTGCTAAATTTCCCTCCACATGAGGTTAAATAAGGCATCTATCCATTGTTGGACTCAATGTAACTCGCCCAGTGCGATCTGCATGGATCTGTGCCTCTCTGATATTGAATCCTACGGCTGACTGTGCAAGTGATCGATGATGGTAGGTGCAGGGGTCCAGAATTCCTGGTGGCGGGTCACAGCCTTGTCACCCTTGTGGTGATCAGGTCAGTGGTTGGCCCCGCTGGGTCACCCGTTCTGAACGCTGGGGACCCCGCAGGACTCGTGCAGACGCCGTAGAGCGAGACTGCCCGGTGGTGGATGATGAGGCTTGCAGGTCGGTAGACTGAATATAGATGAGAATGAACTGAAGTATTCCATCGAGATCGGAGGGATTACCTATTCTTGGAGTAATGACCAAACATACCCGACACTTTGTCCAGGCTCTTTAGGCAGCCCTGTCCAGTGTGTTGCGTGGGGCCAAGCGTGAGCCCTACGTAAGCTATACCTCCACTGCAAATGGTTATCCCAGGCGGTAAGCAGATGCAGACTGACTGCTGAATAGGGTGGGAAAGCGTCAATCTTAAGGAAAGCCTTTATTATAATCCACTCGGAAATCCCTACCTGTTTGCATTTAGGCAATTCTCTCCAGACTCTCGGAACTGCGGTGAAACTATGAAGCTCCCTAGGTTAATGTTGCATAGACTACCTAATGGACGTTCTAGGATTGAATTGAACCACCTCAAATCATTGTGATCAAGCCCAGGTCCTATATGATTCATCCCTTTCAATCGATTGGATTGCAATTCCACCGAGGCTTCCGTAACGCCAGGACTCAAATGTGCTGGTCGACATGGGCAGGAAGGTCTTTCTAAAGTGTCGGGCGCTGCTGACATTGGACAATTCTAGAATTCTTACAACCAAAATCAAATAGTCGAATCAGAGGAGACCGTACGATGAAGCGAAGGCCCGCGAGGGCTCCCGGTCTCGCCACCACAAGGAAACTTCTATTCCTCTTTTCACGGAGCGGGGAACTCTAAGTACATCCCATGTCACTCGAGACGATGATTTTATTGCAGATCCAGATGTACTGTGAATCATTGAAAAAGAGAAAAAGGACCAACATAAAGGAACTGTACATACGACATACAGCATGCAGTGAATAATGCACTTTACACATTCCAGAGCGAGTCGGGACTCCGATGAAGTTTCAAGTCGCGCTGACTGCTTTCTCCCAGCTTCGAGCGGGCTTAATTGCTCATCTCAGCGGCCGTGACTTTGGCGTGACTTAGTTCTTACTTTGGCGTGATTTCTCGCGTTATACACTTCATAAGTTCATTCTATCTGTCGGATTATTCTTCGGACGTCACGCTTATTTTGTGAGTCTTTTGATCTCTGAGAGCTCTTCGGTCTTTTTTGGGCCTCGCAGTGACGCTGAGTCATCTGGTATGTCAGGTGATCGGCCGAGAGTCGCCTACAGGCTACGAGTGCCCTTCTGTTCTAGACATGAAGGATTTTTGTAGAGACCGAAAAACGTTTCAGTTTCATACTCTCGGGGACAATAGTTGATACCTAGACTGTGTTCTCGAATTCACTCCTCTCGGCCTGTTCACCTGGCCCCAGTGTGGTCACTGTAGTGGGCTCTCAACGGGGTCGCTAAGCCAGGGCTTGGACGCGATGCTCCATCGTTGCCGGTGGCGGGCCACCAGGACAAGGATCAGGACGAGAGAGCGATCATATGGATTTGATCCATCGCAAAGATCCTAAATTTGTACACTTCCCAACTGCACAGACTACTTTATTTTCATTCCTCGCAATTGGAATGGCCATGGCAACAGTTGGTCATTGCTCGGGTCCCCCGTCCTCGGGGAAGTCAACAAGCGCGCAAGTGAACTCCGTAGAGTAGTTACCACGTCTATCGTCCCCAAGGAAAAGAACGAGAATGGCGCCATGTTCGTCAGTGTGGAATTTCGGGTGATTCTGAATCCAAATTTCAAGTAAAATTCAATCCGCAGGCCCGTCGAGGGTTCAACGACGACGGCAAAACGGTGGATCGACGGGCAGTCGCAACACTCCGGCTGGCTGTTCTCCCCGTCCGTCTGTTCCCCCGGCATCATCACTTTACTTTGCCTTCGGCTGTTCTCCTCTTCATTCTCCCACTACAAACCACCCCTCGGCTTCCCCCGTTTTTCACAAATGTCGACCCTCTCGCCAATGCTTTCTTCCTTCCTGCCCCCTTCTTCGTGAGCTGTGATAGCACTCCCCGAAGATCTCTGCTTCGCTTGATCCACTGGTGTCCGACCGCCTCGTCATTGTCACGTCTCGTTCTCCCCTCCTCCTACCAGCCCTTCGCTTCCCCAGGCGAATCCCCTTGCAACACTGCTCAGGTGTCTCGTCTCGCAAGAGCCGGTCTGATCCTCTCAGCCGGATCTGCTTAGCCTCGAGATTTCCTGGTCTCCCGTCAAGTCCACTTTGCATTTCCCGCCGACAAAGCGGTCGTGATTACACTTCCTCCTCTTCACGTCCAGTACCGTTCGTGTGACGGACAGGACTCCTCCGTCCACAATGTCCACGCCTTCCACGGCCACTGCAACCCATCCTACTCACCAACACTACGGCTATCCCCATTCCTCATACCAAGCCACGACCTCTTACCCGACCCCGACTACCGCCGCAGGGGCTCGCCTCGCAAATCCCTACACCTACTCCATTCCTGCGTCGTCGTCAACGACAGCAACAACCACCACCACCCTTCCTTACGCCCCCCAACCCGCGCGAGTCGCTCCGGCGACATCAACCCCTACGGTTATGGCGTCGCAGCCGGGCTCTAGTGCGGCCCCATCACAAAGTGGCCGGAGAAAGAAACCGGACTGGGGGGAATTCTACAAGAATGGCATCCCCAAGGAGGTCATAGTGATTGACGACAGCCCTGCCCCCGAGGCCTCCACAACCGCAGCACCTGCTCCACCTCCACATGGTGTCACGTCCACTGGCCAGCCGCCCGTGGCACAACCAGCCGGCAAGAAGCGCCGCACGGGAATCGAGACCGCGTACGACGTGGGATACTACGACCGACCGTCCTTCTCGATCAACCCCCAACAATATGGAGAGGAATCCTCTGCACACTCTGGGTCAACTGACCGGACAACCTCCCTGCACACCACTGCCCCGACCTCTCTCGGGTCGCAAGGTAGTTCGGGCACTAGCAATGGAGTGTACTACGAAGACGCCACCGCGGGCCAAAAGCGTAAACGGACCACCCGGAAGTCAACTCGCGATGAGCAGAAACGTCGAGAGTTGGAGAACGCGCCAGAGGCGTTTCCCAATTATGTTCCTCCCTCGAAACCCATCATCAAGGCTAAGGATGTCCCTGTGCCGGTGATTCGCGATGTACGTTGTCCCTCTCCGAAGTTTTGAGCACTCAGCCAAGACGATTGAAACTGACTAGAATATTTTTTTTTTTAGTTCACGAGCGGTCGTCACGAGAAGTTTGATGATGACGATGGTCACTATATTGTCACCCCCGACACTCCTCTGACAGAACGATGTAAGTAATCTGTCGTCAGTGGCATCCACAGACTGGGCTGACCCTTCTCTTTTACTAGACTCTATTATCAAACTTCTCGGTCAAGGTACTTTTGGAAAGGTCGTCGAAGCATTTGACAAGCAGCGGAAGACCCGCTGCGCTGTCAAGATCATCCGATCGATCCAAAAGTACCGCGATGCATCGCGCATCGAGTTACGCGTTCTCTCCACCCTCGCCTCGAACGACAAGGCCAATCGCAACAAGTGCATCCACCTTCGGGACTGTTTCGATTTCCGGAACCACATCTGCATCGTGACCGATTTGTTAGGGCAGAGTGTATTTGATTTCCTGAAGGGCAACGGATTTGTGCCTTTTCCCAGCAGTCAAATCCAGAACTTTGCGCGTCAACTGTTTACGAGCGTGGCCTGTGAGTGATTGTCTTACGTGTTGCTCTCGAGTAGAATTCTTACTGATCTCATTCTAGTCCTCCACGACTTGAATCTCATCCACACCGATCTGAAACCCGAAAACATCCTCCTCGTCAGCAGCGCCTACCAGACCTTTACTTACAACCGCACCATCCCTTCCTCCTCCCACGCCAATCCCCGCAATGCGCGCCAGCGCCGGGTCCTTCTCGACAGTGAGATTCGTCTCATTGACTTTGGCTCCGCCACCTTTGATGATGAATACCATTCGTCGGTTGTGTCCACCCGTCACTATCGGGCACCCGAGATTATTCTGAATCTGGGCTGGAGTTTCCCCTGTGACATTTGGAGTATCGGGTGCATCCTGGTAGAGTTCTTTACCGGAGATGCTCTCTTCCAGACTCACGACAACCTCGAACATCTGGCGATGATGGAGGCAGTCATTGGCAGTCGCATTGACTCGCGTCTAGTTCGTCAGGTCGTTCAGGGTCGTGCGGGTAGCCACAACGCAGCTGCCAAGTAAGCCACCCCTCGACTTGAGACTCAAGAGGAGGCACTAACCCGATCATAGGTACTTTAACCGGAGCAAGCTAGATTATCCCAACAACGAAACGACTCGGGCATCGCGCAAGTATGTTCGTCTTATGAAGGCGCTTACTGTAAGTTATCACCGATCCTCTTCCCATCAACTTGTGAAGACAATCTGACTCTTTTGGATACGCAGGAGTTCATCCCGATCAACACCCCGTTCAACCGTGCATTCCTGGATCTCCTCCAGAAGATCTTCGTCTACGACCCCAAGCAGCGGATTACGGCCAAACAAGCCTTGAAGCACCCCTGGTTCAAGGAAAGCCTTATCGACGACGGCACTGAAGCATACCGCATCGGCATGGGCCTTCATCGCCAGGCCCGGAGCTAGGCCAAGCGGCCACTCGTTACTTGATTCATGAGTGTCTGTTTGGCTCTCACCTCCCACGTATTTGGCGTCCCTAGGGTTTGTGGATAGACGGTATCTTTTTTTTTCAAGGGGGTTTATTATTCTCAACACATGGAAGGGAAGGATCTGGTGTTTTCGATTACAATTGACTGGGAAAATGACGATAATGATGTGTGTACTGGGTTTCCTTATATTTATTTGCGTGTTTCACCCCCTGCATGTCGATCTCGGCAGTGGCTCTCATGATCACGATTATCTGCCTCTTCCCCATGGAGGTCCATGGCTGCAAGCAGGGAGTTGCCATCGAGGCTCCGCAATCTTCTTTCCTCGCATGTTTCCCCGATGTCAACATCTCTCGCGACGAGGTCTTTCTCTGGTGATATATTATGGTTCTATTGTTTAGTTATTCTTCGTTACCATTCCCTTTCGGCGCTGGTGATTGGGTATATTTTAAAGGCATCTGCGCTGTTGCATCTGCTGCGCGATGTGTCTTGTTCTTTGGCTTTTGCCTGTGTACTCATGGGGGGGTTGTCTTTTAGGCTGTGATTGTGATTGTGATTCTTATACCATGCGATTGGGGGTTACCTACTTAGGTACCTAACTCTAGGCGTCCGCGGGAGTCAAGGGGATGTACATAGGCATTGGCCGGTCCTACCTGATCCCTCTCCAATGATTTTGATTGTCAATGTATTATTCACTGTGCCTGGGAGGAGTTGGAGAGCCGAGACTGGGCAATTGACCGAGCCAAGTTATACAAGGTTCTCTAGAACATGGTCATGGTCCTGGTCTTACCATCACCGAAGATACACCCCTCTCGATCAAGTATACTCTGTTCAGCACTCCAAGTCAACATTGGAATGGATCTTCTAGTCAGTCACCAGCAACTCTACCTATCCAATCCACACCAAATTCGGAACCTTCCTCGGCGGGAGAATCCCTTCAATCCGCTCTGCAACCGCCAACAACTCCTCATCACGCCCAACTCGCCCCATCAACTCCAATCCCACTGGCACACCCTGAGCCGCCGAGGGAGTCGGGGGACTAAACCCAGCTATTGCCAATGAGCATGAACCTCAACAACGTAACTTTCAGGACGTACTCACCAGGCAAACAAATAGCAGGCCGCCCCGTCAACGCGGCCAGAATTCCGTTCCTCCTCGGCTGCACCGTCGTCCCAATCTCCACCACCAACTGCCGCTGATGCGGATACACCAGCGCATCAAGATCATTCTTCTCGAAACACTCGCGGACAGACTGCTTCAACGCGGCAATCGTCTCCAGTCGAGCGCGGTACCCGGGACTCGCCCGCGAATATTCCGCTGGATCCTTCAGGGGTGCGGTGAATACCTCGGTCACGGCGTTGGCGTCGTACTCCCCGCTCGCGGCGATTTCCTTTAGAGAGAGATACGGCGAGGTCACCCCCGGTGATTGGAGGAATGCGTCGAGGCGTTCTTGGAACTCGTAGAGTTGGGTGTCTGCCGTGGAAGAGAGGGTGGTGAAGCGCCAGTCTGGATGGCTGGCGGGTGGGATGTGGATGAGGTCGATATCTGATCCAGCGTGCTTCTTGATAGAGCTCAAAGCCTCGTTCATAATCTGCTGAACAAGGCCATTCTCTTGAACGAGGTCATCTGACACCTCCTCCTCCCGGGGCTCATCAAGTCCGAAATACGCATCCAGAACGCCTATACGGACTCTATTCGCACTGCCACTGCCCTCTCCAGACCTTTTCCCAGCATCACTATCACCATCACCATCAACCCTCCCTTCGTCCCCATCCTTCATAACATCAAAAAGCACCTTCACATCCCCCACCGTCCTCCCAATCGGCCCCACCACATCCTGCACCGTACTAACCGGCACAACGCCCTCACAACTAACCCGACCCCACGACGGCCGAAACCCAACAACCCCACACGCCGACGCAGGCGACCTACACGAATTAACCGTATCACTCCCACACCCGGCGACCCCGAAACCAACCGCAACCGCAACAGCCGTTCCACCGGACGATCCCCCCGGCGTGCGACGCCCGTCGAACGGGTTCACCGTCTGCCCGCCCGCGGAGGAGGTACTCGTGCCCTGCAGGGCGAATTCGTGCATATTCGCCTTGGCGAGGATAATAGCGCCTGCGCGGCGGAGTCGCGCTACGACGGGGCAGTCTGTGGCGGTGGTCAGTGTGCGCAGGGCGCGGACCCCTGCTGAGGTGGGTGTGTCGGCTGTGGTGTAGTTATCTTTTAGGATGATAGGAACGCCGTGGAGCGGGGGGAGGGGGTGGTTTTGCTGCAGGAGGGAGGTTGTTTGGGTGTCTTTTGCGGAGGCGAGGGATAGGGCGTTTGGGTTGAGGGTTATGAGGGATTTGAGGGTGGGATCGTAGTGGGCTATTCGGTTCAAGGAGGCTTGGATGAGAGCGGTGCAGGTTGTTGTTTTGTTGGTGAGGGCTGTGTGGATGGTGGGGATTGTGAGGGTGGTGATGTCGAGGTTGAGGTCGGGGTTGGTGGTTATGGAGCCCATTTTGGATTAGATCCAGGATTGTAGGGCCCATGTATCAACTAGACTGATTTGAATTTTGAATTGACAGGAGGTGTGAGGTGAGTTGGTAGTCGTCGTGTATGAAGAATGATGGTTGTAGATGTTGGGGTACAGTTGGAGTAACTACTGCGAGAGACTCCAACATATGCGGGGCTTTGTCGTGCTCGTAGTAGTTGGCCCAGTAGGTAGCGAGATAGTCTAGATTTATACAGTACGCACGCGGAAAACTAGACTATAGAAAGAAATGTATATTCAGAGCCAGATTGACCATCCAGAAAACTAAACCCATGCAAAATTCTATTCATGCACATGCAAATGCAAATGCGCACGCTATAATCAACGCCAAAACGCACAAAGGAAACACCCCATTACATGCCCCGGTTAAACTCGACCATCCCCTCATACCCTCCCCGGCCATGGAACTCCTCCTCCAAAGAAGCAGCACTGATAGCCTGGCGCTGCGGGAACGCCGCCAGCGCCAACGGCAACGCGAACAGAGAAGTCGTCAAGATCAGACCCAAGTTGACGGGGAGTACCATGCGCGGGTTCGCGCGCAACCAGGCCGTCTTCTCGAGGCGGACCAGGATCAGAGGAGGCAAGACCATGATCGGGGTGGCGTTCAGCACACGCGAGATGGCAGTCTCACCGACGGCCAGGGTCGCCGCCTTCTTGCTCTTGCCCAGACTTGGCAGGGGCTCGGCATCGTCGCCCAGGGCCTCACGCTTAGCGCGGTCTGCCTCCGAGAGGACAGGGTAGACGTCAATGCCGCGGCGGATCTCCTCGCCGCGCATGAGGAAGACGTTCAGGGCCGACGCGCTGGCGACGGCGGCAAAGGGTACGAGACGGGACAGAATAAGGCGGGTGTTGGGGGAGATACTCTTGAGGCGGGGCACGAGGGCATTCAGACCCAGGGCGACGGAGCAGGAGGCGGAGACGGCCATGAGGTAGGACTTGGCGATTTGGGAGTAAGAGAGCGGGGTCGACTTGTTGGCATTGGCATTGTTAATGGCGACGTTGAGCGATTGGTTACCAATTTGCCAGAGAAGGGTGCCGGTAGTCTGAAGAAGTCAAAGTTAGGACGATCGTGTGACTGGTTAAAGGGAACTCGAATTTTGCAAGTGCTCACCTGAAGGCCCGGGGTGAGCATGCCTGCCGTGACGACCAAATTGGTCAAAACGTAGGCAGACATGCGGAAAGGAAGCATGACCGGCTCGCCGGTATCTAACGCAGTATTAGCGATTGACTCTATTCCCGCGTCGAGTCCGATCCATACCAGGGTGCAGCGTCGAGTCCACCACTTTTTTCGCCTTCCACAATTCCGGAGTCATGGTAGGGATCTTGTTCTGTTTGTACGACGCAATCAAGTTCTTGGCTTGCTCCAGGCCCGCGGGCGAGACGAGTAGCATCCTGGTCGACTGGTTAGTATCGAATCGCGCGGCAACAGGAGTACTCTCGGGTATCGCCTACCGAGGATCGGAGATGTCTGCGGCATGGCGAACACGCCCCCAGTAGGACTTCAAGTCATACTGAGAGCTAGGCAGGTCGCGAGGACCAGGGAGAGAGGCAGACATGGCCACAAAAAGAGTGTGTCTAAAAAAAAAAAACAAGGAAAGAGAGAACGACGGCGGGGAGGGGGGAAAGAGGCAAAGAGCAACGGTGACTCGACTTTTTGCGGGGAATGGCTGATTTACTTTTTTCACGATAATAAAAGGCGGTGAGATGATAAGTGGACTACGCAGCCAATCACGGGGCCGTCCAGGCACACCGGGTGGGCTCCCGGTGCTATGCGCAAGGCACAAAAAGGAGAAGATTCTATTGGGCCAGGGAAAGTATCAATGTGGGCAATCATACACCAACGGGGAGGTATCATCAACGGAGGAAACAATAGGGGTAATTAGAATAGACAATGGCGGGCAGTGGCCCGATGCACAGAGAAGTCCCCCGCGGGGAATGATTCAAACAAAGGAAATCAGGGTCGTGAAGACTGGGGCATTGGGCATTGGGCACTGGGCACTTGGACCCCCCCCGGCAAGTCTACCGGAATCGAAACGATTTATGCGCCAAAGGGGAAGGAGGACCCCCGCCAGTGGCATACCCCGACCGCACTCGAGAGGGAGTTGGGGCGCAGAACATGCACACATAAAAGGACGGCAAGTTGGACCGCTCGAGACCAACGCATTTCGTGTGGAGCCAGTGCGTGCAAGATTCGCTGTGAAAAAAGGTGTCAGTGGATTGAACTGACAAAACACTGAACAATACTTAGAACACAACACTTACCACTGGATCATGAGATGGCCGCCATTGTCCATCGAATTGCACACGCAACGCGTGCCGTTGCTGGGATTGCTATGACGGTCGGTGCTGGGAGTGGCCAAGTCGGGGTCGGTCAAGGTGGTGGGGGAGTGATTGGAATGATGCGACGGGTGGATATCAAAATCGCTATGGAGTCGAGGAGGGGAAGAGCGGATGTGGGCAAAGGTAGCAGCTCGCGGAAGACGAGCCCCATACCCACCAGTCGACGGCCGAGGGCCTCGTCCGCGGTCTTTGAGGACCTGCCGCAGTGCATGAGTGGCATCACCACTGTCATCATCTTCGCCCGGTAGCGTCTGTGATGCCACACTACTCCGGGTATATGTAGCGTCCGAATGTAGCAGGGATGAGTGTCGCTTACTCGGTGTCCGCTTCACAGCCTCGGGAGAGCCCCGATAGGTGGATCGGCTGGAGAGACCTCGCGAGGAGCCGGCCCAGGGAGACATCCGTCCCGAGTGGGACGAGCCAACCGTGGAGGCATATGACCCTTTAGAGGGAGGTCGGGAGCCAGAATCGCTACGAGACAAGGACGGCCGCCCGCCGTCGAAGAGATTGAACGAGGAAGACTGTGGACGCGGCAGAACGGGGTATTCAGAGTACTCCACAGGATCGACTTCGCTCTCGGTGGCAGAGCCGTCAAGGTCCATACCGGTCAAGGGATCAGTCAACCCTGTAGGACCCTCGTCGACAGGCTGCATTTCCGCCTTGGCCCGGCCATCCTTGCCAATCTTCAGCACCACCGACTGTGAACGAGTTGGCATAATGGCGACTGAATTGGACCGACCCAATGGCATCGGTCTCATGGTTTTGACTGGAGAGGTCCGGCCCTTGGAAGGACTCTTACGAATGCCACTCGTCGTGGCCATGATTCCACTGGATTGACTGAGAGGGCGGTGGGAAGAGCTCATGATCGCCGTGTGGGTAACACTTCGAGTGAGTCCTGGCCGGCCACGGGGGGTGAACTCGTCATCGTCATCATCTCCGGAGAGGCTCGAAAACGAGCCCGGACGATGTCCTTCACAGCCCAGGGCCCGACGAAGTTCCTCTCGTTTTGACTCTTCGATCTGGTGGTGATAGGGCTGTCTCATGCCAGGCCGCTTTTCGGGCGTGGTCTGAGGCCCGCCAAACCGTCGAGCAGGGGAGCTCAAAAACATCGCTGGGTCCTCGGCTTTGGTGACGGGGATACGAGGAGAGGTCGAAAAGGGAGCCGGGAACAGAGCGGCATCGGTGGGAGGGGCAGGGGAAATACCAAACCCACCGTTAGTGAATTCAGGTAGATCCATTGAGCCATCGATGGCGGGTAGTTGTGGTATATTCGTGTTCATAGAGGAGCGAGCAGGTGATCGTTCAACATGAGCGTTGACTCTATTCGAGTCTACGGATGGTAGCCCATGCACCGACGACTCCTGCTCTTGGTCCCAAAACAGTCGTTGTTGTGGGAAGAAAGGCGACCCTGTCGGGTCCAACGCGGCGAGCTGGAAAAGGTCTGGGGAAGCCTGCGGATTGCCAAAGAGTCGGGGCGATACACCCAGAAGACGACTTGGGGTCTCTAAATGATTGGACCCCCGTGGTGTTGCCCCTCCCCTGACACTGCCCATTGACTCAAAATCAGGAATCTTCCGTCTAGACGCACTGGTGGGCGGCGGAGTTTGCATGGATGCTGCAGATTTGGCCGAATCCACCGTCCTCGGGCCATCTTCACCCACGGTGGGCATAGTCCTCATGGGACGAATCCTCCTGACCGTACCAGTCTCTTCCGAGCTCCTTCCATCCTTCGTATCTGTCGAGGCCTCAGCTCTTAAAGCATGGGATGGGGTGTTGCCAAATTTGTGCGGTGAGCGGAGGAACTCTGGACTGGAGGCATATGGGTCTGCGGTATCCCAGGTCACTCGAGGGTCAAAGAAACTGGACTCAAGTTTTGGTGTTGTAAAGGAGTCAAAGGCGGCCGTCGTGGGAGTTCTCGTGGGGGTCTGAGGTTCGCCGTTGGGATAGCTGAAGCTGAACATGGCCGGGTACATTAGCATCATGTTTCGGGGTTAAAACCGGCAGCAATGCAGAGTCAGGTTGCAACGGAAGATAGGAGTGGCATAAGAGCCCCAAGCTTGAAGCACAATGTATCTGGAACAAGGCACCCCGCACGAAGGGAGGGAAGGAGTTAGGAGAGGGGGCGAGGTGGTGGTGCTCGTGGTAGCAGCAGCAGCAGCAGAGGGAGGACAGGGCTTCCGCATACCTGTGGACAGGGTGATCCCAACTCATGTCAGCAACAAGAGCCTAGCAACCATCGACGGTCGAGCTGCCAGGCAACCTTAACACAGGAGATATGAACCAGATTGGAGAAGAAGAGTCGAAGGGGGAAGCGAGGAATGCTCGGTAGGGAGGAGATGGTGGGAAGGTTTGCGAAGAGGTTACAGCATTGATCGGAAGGCAGGTGCTGCAGTATAGGTTTTCGGAGGTTGTGAGCAAGTAGAGATCGGATGGGTTTTATGAAGTTTCGATATGGCTAGAGTTCGGTGCAAATAGTGTCCCGGTCGACGAGGTGAAATTAAGCGGCTCTGCAGGAAGGAAGAAGTAGTCGGCGTGGTGGAAGTAAGCCGGCGGCCTTGGTAACTAGTTTCCGGGCTCGGAGCAGTGTGAACAATCGAGACTCCCGTATAGATTTAGACCGTCGAGGAGGTAAAAGACTGGACCAGGTTGGAAGACGGGAGGAACAAGAATGTCGATACAGTTGGCCGGTTGAAGCTGAAGAAAGGATCGAGGGATGATCGTCCTGCAGGGGAGGAGACGAGAGGGGTGTTTTTCTTTTTCTCAGTTGGTCCAAGATCGTTCTTTTTTTTCCGTGGGGGACCACCTTTTTTTTTCTCTGTAATGTTTGATTACTTGGGCGGCCTCCACCGATCCACTACGAAACTTCCGATTTTCCGTCGTTAACTGGCAAAATGGATTGATTGAAGTAGGATCCGGTGCGTGCGATAAGACTAGTATTGGAAGAATCACGGGGACTGGGCTGAAATCTGTGGTGTCGGTGTTCGTTCTCCTGTAGTTCGTGCGGAGTAGTACTCATCTTCAAACTATGAACAAGCATGCCAAACAGACTTCTGGTTCAAGAGCTCCGGATTGCAATAATAATCCGTCGAATCAAGCATCTACCCAAGTACTATCTCCTCCGTAGCAAGACCATTCATGAGCTCCTTGTCTCGACTCGGTCGCATGCAAACACTCCGACCAAGTCTCCTCGGTCCGGCAGGTCAGCACCAGCACCAGCTGAACAAAGGGCGACCTATCCAGGGCCCCCCTCCGTTAATCCGTTTAGGTCTAAATTGGGTCTGAACTCATAAAGGATCCTCCCCAGGCCGGCCGATCCACACCCTATTGGGGCGGACACGATCGAGCCTCGTTTCCTAAGTTCCTTAGGCTCCTCAAGTTCCTTGGTCGTCTTGCTCACGCACGCCGGAGCTTTGGGGCAGCCAGTAGTGATTCTTGCACGGCCAGTCACGAATAGCGCCGACGTTCGCTTTGTTCCTCTCTCTTGACCAGTCAACCCTAGTATCTAGGGAGCTAGCCCCTCCATCACCCAAGCAGAAGTCTAGAAGGCTGAAGCAGTGTAGCTCAGGCTCACCTACACTAAACTACACCTGCTCACTTCCCCGGGCGGATCTGACCGATGACGACATGCGACCATCCCTGGTGAGATGAAAGTGGAGCCGCCTTGGAACAGCCATTGAAGTTTGAAGGGTTGGCCAAACCGGGCAATTTGGGTTCGCGGGAGTTTTTCGATGAGTATCAGAGTATGTCTCAAAGCAACACGACTTCGGACTCTGTACTTACCCAATCGAATACTACACAGCTCGTGGAGACGTGGACGGTTGCTGACGGGAGCTGGTACCTGTCGCCCATCGGTAGGGGGGGATTCAGCTCGCCATGGTGCTAATGGTTAGGCAGTAAGCCTGAAAGAGTTAGGTGCTCGGCACCTGCCCTCAGGCGAGCTGAAGTTCATCCTCGGACAGGTCCAGCTCTTTTCCCACACCACGTATTCGTAGCATTTGGGCACGACTCCCGTCCGTGTATGAACCTGGCATCGGCTAAAGGGGAAACTGCCCCGCTGCCCGAGTTGATCTGTTGATAAACTTGATATCCTGGGTTCAAGATCAATGTAGAGGTGCCACGTTATCGGTGTACTCGCATACTCATAGGCACAGATCCTTTAGTGGGCATGCTATGTACTCTATTCCATCGGCGTTATGGTCTCGAGAGAGCATCGAGATTTTCCCCTCAAGCTTTGTCGCCTGCCGCTAACCTTCAACCCACGGCCCCTGGCATAAACGACCAGCCCATCGTCTTGGCACATCTTGAATTTGTGACTCTCCGCTGATTCATCCCTCTGGCGGGTCGCTTTCCCCTTGCTCCTCATTTGTTCCTGTCCTTGCGAGAACCGGATTTTGCTGGCTGAACATCCCGCACAGCCCAGAACCTTTAGCGACTGCTGTGTGCTGAAATACTTGATCGCTTGAATACTTCCAGGGCAGTTAGAGGCTACTTCGGATAACCATATCAGGCAAGTCCCCATCTACTGTACGCCACGTCGCGTCCCAACGGGCCCAGCCATCCACCCGTGACGTCCAGTTATTCAAACTTCAATCTCCGAGATTGCGACATAAGTTATAACTAGGTCCATCACAGCCCACACGCAACTTTGAACCCACACGTTACTAGTTAGCAACTCAATCCACCAGAGCTCCCCACGCTGAATCTCACGCGAGATCTGGGTCGATCGTAATCTGGGCCGCCCTACAAAGTATGTATGTGCAGTGTGTGTACTCCGTACTACCCGGTGCAAATCCAGACACCACGGTGTTCGAACTTCCAACTGCAATTTTTGACCGCTTCACGCCGAAAATAAGCCACCTCTAGTGACTTGAACGACCCGGCTATGATGTGCATTGTACCTGCATCGTGCGCTGCAAGGGCAGGCGCCGTGGCAATAGTAGGATCTCCGTGGAAGCTTGACATGCAGCACTGGCCCCACGATAGCTTATCACTAAGCACTAGGTACATTATCATAAGATTCACTATACCTACCACAGGAAATGGAGGCCCGGCTGGTATCTGAATCCTCGGGCAGGAGTATACATCGCATCACCTTTTGTCTCCTGTCCCCATTGGTGATATTAATGATAGCTAATATGGAAAATCGTGAAATTTATCCTTCTTGTCTCTTGCCTATTTATTTCTGTCTCGTTTTCTGTCTTTACTGCAAATGTACAACACTACTAAGATCGAT
Organism: Penicillium simplicissimum; assembly: GCA_024706585.1. NCBI lineage: Eukaryota > Fungi > Ascomycota > Eurotiomycetes > Eurotiales > Aspergillaceae > Penicillium > Penicillium simplicissimum. The sequence continues at coordinate 271,471 of JAMZTW010000044.1, forward strand.
TTCAATTTCAATTCTGATCGGCAAATTCACTTCTGTATGAAGATAATTCTGCTTCATTAGGCTAGCGTAAATTTCCTTTTCATTCATCTCATTTAGAATTTCTACAGAATTTGTTGAAATTTCACTTAAAATCCTCAAAATTTTTCAAACAAGAGCTTGAGCATATCTGACGGATTTAGCAAGTTGTTATTTCCCTGGTTCTAGCCCAGTTCCGGAGTGACAATGCATGCGCTCACTCCGAACTCGCAGCCAGTCGGCAGGAACTGACTCGAAACACCTTGCTTCTATGCATACTCCTAATTACCCTGCTCATCACTATGGTACTAATAGTGGTCCTCGCACCTGAACGATCAATCAAGCCAAAACGCACATACCTAATACGACAGCTGAAATTCGCCACCTTAGGTCACAAAGGGCCTGGTCCCTTGTAGACATTTCCGCAAACGGCTGATTATGTGTCGTCCGTAGGTGCTATGATAGACACGACTGACAGTGCTAAGGCAAGAACTACGCACGGCTTGCCTTAATATATAGATACTCTACAGGCCACATTCGTCCCTAGGAAAACGCTATTCAATTACTTTGTGAATTTTCAATATTAGATCTTTTCTCTTCATGGCCCTCTGCCCCGTCCAGACTACCCATTATCGGGCTAAGAAGTTTTACACGGAGATCGCAGGTGTTGCAGCTCCTTTGGCAACTTTTGCCGGAGGGCTGACCATTGCAACACAGTTCATCATCACCTGCCCTGAAAGCCGCCTCGAGGCATTGCTTTCTCTTGCCTCGCAATTCTTTCTAGCTAGCGCGCTTGGTTTGTTCTTAATTTATATTTTACTCTACGGCTTGGACGAAGATGATCACATACAGGACCAAAGACGATACCTTGTTTTTTCACAACTTCTCCTGGTGGCAATATTTATGTGTGTTGCATTCATCCTCCTAGCTGTTGCGATCATGGTTGCTGGACAAAGAGACGTGGGAATTTCGGGGATAGCACTTATGGGCACCATTGTGGCCAGTTTCATCACTATGGAAGCCTCGATATTGTGGACTGATCACGGAGTCGCCACCGCCGACATGGATCCAACTCCACCAGTCGACCTGCCTCCTGTTGCGTCGGCTTTTCTCTGGTTATGGTTTGGATGTGAACTTGTGGTGGGGTGTATCGTGTTAGGACTCGGAGCCGACGCCGCAGCAGATGCAACTGTCCAGAGCGGTTGCACACCAACCATCATAACGACGTACCCATGGCCCACGCCTGTCCCTGTAACCATCGCCAACCAACCAGTTCAGGCATTTCTCACGAGCACGCCAATCTCGGTATGCATGGGACGATGCAAGTGGTGATCATTTGCATTCCTGATACACTGCTCATTCACTCGTTCCACCTGGTAATACGACCGCGTTCTATAGCAAATCCTACGTGACAACTTTTGACTCATATCTCACTTGGTACGCGAAATATGCACTCTACTGTAGCTTCATCTCCAAGATCAACTCCCAGTAGGCACTTGGGAGGAAGAACAGCTCTTCTTCCGCGTCCTTCACTACGGCCTTGTTGTTGACGGTGATCCGCTATTCTATAAGAACCCAACTGTCCTGGAATACTGGGAGGGCTCCCTCAAATGACCCGTCTCGACTGTCAGGCGGCGTCTCGGCGTCTCCCGGTACGCCTGCCCAGTTCATCAACCCCTGAACTACTATAGCCTCAAATTCCGTATCACAAATGACATCGCGACGACATCATGTAAAAATGAACACAATACAAACGCTTAAGGCCAGGCGGGGCCTAAGCCCTGAAGGTACGTAAACCCAAGCAGGCGGTGCGTCATGCTCATCACCTTCTCTAGGACAATACGGTCAAGGAGCATCTCGGGATTCGAGCGCCAGCTGATATCCTCGAGGAGGCTTCCAGCAAGTTCGAAGAGACCAGAGATTCTCGTGCTGCTGCCACCGAAGCCCGCGACACCAAGTACCTTGATGAAACCCAACGGGTTCTCCTGAATAAATCCCCAGTAATGCAGGAGAGGGATCTCGAGGCAGTCCTGGGGCGTTCCTTTGTCAAGGGTTCATGACGCGTGGGCCGCGACAGCACTCTTCCTGACCGCAAGAGAGCGGAGCTGGCTGTCGAGGCCCACATCCGACATCACCACACCCCCTACGACACCATTATTGAAAGTGGCATGCCTCAGCATTTGGCTCGCAACCGGGTCATGACAATCGTACAAGATATTCGAAAGACCTGGGAGGGGGAGGCAAAGAACCCAGTGAAGTGGCGAGGTTGGCTCTGCCTCTGGGATGAAGGAGGACTTCCTGGAAACGCTGCTTTGGGGATGGTGAACAGCATAGCAATGGAGTTTGTTGCTAGATGGGAAATTGAGCATCTCGAAAGCGATCTTATGATGATGGTGATGGAAACTCTTAGCGACGATCGAGTATCGGTGAAGACTTTTCGGTGTCACGTCACCTCTTCCGTTGCTAGGTCTTCGAGTCTCATCATGAGCAGTGCTGCAAGGAGAGAACTCACTCTTCTCGTTGATTCTTCCTGCCCACGTGTCCGTGCCACGCAGGATCAACATCAAGCCTGCCCAACAGTATCCGATGAATTTCATTCCGTGTCTAATTGTCATGACTACTGTAGACCTATAGAAGCACGAGTGCTCTAAGCGAATCAGTTCACAACTTCAACATCGGCGATAAGCTGCACCATTAACCCCATGCGGGATGGCGCCTTCAGGGGCAGCCGCAGTTAAGCATCAATCAGCGCTGGGCAGTGGATCCTGCCCCCACCCAACGCTCTCGGACTTTCAGGGTCTCCGTCCACTTGCCCCAAACACAGTCAGCCAAATGGAGAATCATGCGACGCGGACGCTCCCCCTCCTCCCTCGGTGTTCGGCTCAAAGAGACTTCAATTTTTGCTCTATCATGGCCCCTCCCCGTCCACCATGATGAGGCGACACCTGTCCGTCCGGGGATGGCTTGGCCGGCGTCGCTCCGTCGTGCTTATCGCCCTGCTAGCGTTATTCGCGCTAATCAGGAGTCTGCCAGTGTTGAAAAATAATCTGGCCGGCCGTGTTGGCGTGGTGCTCTCTGAGGACCGACCGCGATATCTTTACCAGTCCTCGTTCCGCAAGAATCCGGATTGGATCTATGAAGAGCGGCTGTCGAATGCGCTGCAAGAAATTGAGCGACAGCAATTAGCGCTGAATAGCCCTGAAGACAAGACGCATACATTGTGGCAGATCATGCTGGGGCACAGCGCAGCGATACGGGGAGAGGACTCGCTTGAATTTGAGAAGAAGAATTCCGAATGGAAGTACTCGGTAAGATAATGAGAATGGAGTGCGATTCGCGAAGTCGCGCCATTTGAGAGGGTAACTAACTGTCTTCAATAGCTCGTTACCACCGAATGGGCCGAAGAATTCGTGACCATCACTCTTGCCTCCATCCCGGGTCTCGCCAGTCTTTACCAATCATACCCGCACCACGTTCTCCGGGCCGATCTGCTGCGCTACTTGGTTCTGTGGTATTTCGGTGGCTACTATGCCGACACGGACATTTTTCCCGCGAAGTCGATCAAGCAATGCCCATCACTACAGAACTCGGTCTTACAAACCGACGACCCTGATATCTCCCTCGTCGTGGGAATCGAAATCGACGAGCCATTCGCTTCACCCCAGAAAATGCGCGACTGGCACTGGGTTCGCAGCTACGGTTTCATCCAGTACACCATGTATGCACCGCGTCGATTCAGCCCGCTGCTGAGAGAAGTGATCGTGCGAGTTCTATCTCATACCAAGCGCCATATCGACGAAAGTAATATCTTTCTCGGCGCGAGATATAATGAACTCACCACGCTCGAAATTACCGGACCGGGCGTCTTCACCGACGCCATTCTAGACGTTCTTTCTGACACCTTACCTCCCAACCATTCGCTTATTTCTACATCCATCACGGCAGATACAGGCTTGGGAGACCTTGGACCGCAGTTCTCAAGCACCCCTCAAGAGCGCGTGACGTGGGCACCGTTCTATCGACTCAAGGCACCGCTCTGCGTCAAGGGCGCCGAAGCCAAGCCGGACGCCCAGCTAGGTGGACTCTGCGTCCTGCCTGTAAATGCCTGGGGCAATGGGCAGAGACATAGTGGGTCGGAAGACTTTTTTAGCTCCCATGCCTGCGTGAACCATCGATTTGGTGGGACGTGGAAGCCGTGGAGGCAAAGCTGGAAGAAGAAATGGTTTGGGTGAGCCAAGTTCTGTCTTATACATGCTGTTTTATTTTAGTTAGACTCTTCCATGTTTCTACAGTCCTGGACATATTGTCATTGCGGCGCGCCGACCAGACAGTTCGTGTATCATATGACGGTGCACGACAATAGCATGTTCTTATGGGTCATGATAGAATTGACTCGAATAGTGGCCAATGAAAAATGTCTTGCCAAAGGCATTCTTAAATCAATTGACATCAAGTAGTGCTATCGTGGCCTTCGACATAGATGTCCTCTCTAATGTACGACGGGATGAGCAGTAGGCCGAGCCTCAGGACCTATGATGAGACCCTGACCACTTCGCAAGGCAATTTTCTTCTATGGCAGAGTCAAGCTTGAGTATAGCATGAACTCGGTCGTGCCAATTCAATCCAGCTCATCCAAAACTGAAGGCAAGGAGCTGCACTGGATTTCAACTGTCTTCCCAATCCGGTAGTTAGGGCTAACCCCGATCCCGGCTTATCGCGCTAGTCTCAAAGCGTTATCAAAAGTTCCTGCTCCGCAAAGATTATGCCCGGGATTCAACTTCGATATCCCGATCAATTCTGCTAGCAATGGAACGACCAGAGCTTGTAGAGTCTCCGCGGAAGCGGCAAAAGACCGAGGATGTCCCTTCAATCGATAGTGCAGTCGATGTGCTCCCAGTGAATGGCGGCGCCGCGGCGCCAGATGCGCAGACCACGAAGGAACATGATGTTGGTATTACAGAGCTCGTGACGGGGGATAGCCATGGATTCGCAGGTATCCTGAAGAAAAGGTAAGATCTGGAGCTTGCAATAGTCTCAAAATAATGTACTGATCCCTCCGCTTCCAGATATACCGACTTCTTGGTCAACGAGATCACACCCTCCGGCGAAGTTGTTCACCTCCGAAACACCCGCGCACCGTTCCCTTCGAGCACCGAGGAAGCCACTGCAGTCGATACCCAGAAGCCTGCTCCGCAAGCCACGGAGCAGCCAGCCCAGAAGGAAGAAGCTTCTGAGACCTCCGAGCCTGCGACACCCGCCGAGTTCAAAGTGACGGAAGAGGACAATGCCTTGCTTGCAGAGTACTTTGGCGCTGAAAATGCGGCTGCGATTATCAATCTGCATCAGACAGCAATGAACTCACCCCGCGCTCGGCCCAGTGAATTGGGCAAAGTGACGGTTGTTGTCACCGATCGGGATCTCCGCACCAAAATTCACCAAGCCATCCGTCGCATTTTCAACTCGCAATTAGAGTCGAGCGCCGATGGCGAGGGTAATCTCGCCATCACGGCGGCCAGCAATCGCTTCAAGCGCAAAGCCCAAGGCCACCGAGGGGTCGGTAGTCGTGGCAGTGGTGGCGGCCGGATGAACTGGGACGAGCTGGGTGGCCCGTATCTCCATTTCACCATTTACAAGGAAAACAAGGATACGATGGAAGTCATCTCATTCTTGGCTCGTACGCTGAAGATGAACCCGAAGACCTTCCAGTTCGCAGGTACCAAGGATCGCCGCGGTGTGACCGCTCAACGCGCCTGTGTTCTTCGTGTGCAAGCGGAGCGACTCGCCAACATGAACAAGACTCTGCGAAACGCTTCTCTGGGCGATTTCGAGTACCGCAAGCATGGACTCGAGCTCGGTGATCTTGGTGGTAACGAGTTCGTCATCACGCTGCGCGACTGTGAATTCCCGGGCGTGGACATGGCGGATCCTCAAGCTGCTGTCAGGAAGGCCTCCGAGGTTGTTGGCACCTCCTTGAAGAACCTCCACGATCGCGGTTACTTTAACTACTTCGGCCTTCAGCGATTCGGCACTTTCTCGACCCGTACTGATACCATCGGTGTCAAGATGCTGCAGGATGATTTCAAGGGAGCCGCCGAGGCCATCCTTCACTACAGCCCGCACGTTCTCGCCGCTGCGCAGGAAGGTGAATCGTCGACAGCACTGATCAGTACCGATGATAAGGCCCGCGCCGAGGCGATCTATATCTTCCAAAGCACAAACAACGTCAACGATGCCCTTGCCAAGCTCCCGCGGAAATTCTCCGCCGAGGCCAACATCATCCGGCACCTCGGCCGGGTCAAGAACGACTACCTGGGGTCCGTTATGTCCATTCCCCGCAATTTGCGACTGATCTACGTACACGCTTACCAGTCCCTTGTCTGGAACTTTGCTGCCAGCGAGCGCTGGCGACTGTATGGCGACAAAGTTGTTGAGGGTGATTTGGTTATCACGAGCGAGCACCGGGATAAGGAAGCAACCGAGGGCGCCACAGCCAACAGCGGCGTGGACGAAGACGGCGAGGTTGTGGTTCTCCCATCTGGCGAAGACAGCTCATACGCCGCGGAAGACGCGTTCACCCGGGCTCGGGCTCTGACCGCCGACGAGGCCGCGAGTGGCAAGTACTCCATCTTCGACGTGGTGCTGCCCCAGCCTGGCTTTGACGTGCTGTACCCAGCCAATCAGATGACCGAGTTCTATAAAAAGTTCATGGGCAGCGAGCAAGGCGGCGGCCTCGATCCGTTCAACATGCGCCGCAAGAACAAGGATACCAGTCTGAGTGGCAGTTACCGCAAAGTGTTTAGTCGCATGGGGCCTAACTTCTCTCACGAGGTGAAGCTCTACTCGGAAGATAATGAGCAGTTTGTGCAAACGGATATGGAGAAGATCAAGGGCGGCAACGACCGTGCAGAGACCGCCCAGACTGGAGATAAGTTGGCCGTCGTGTTGAAGTTCCAGTTGGGCTCCAGCCAGTACGCCACTATGGCTCTTCGCGAGCTGACCAAGGGCAAGGTTCGCGAATACAAGCCTGATCTTGGCGGTGGTCGATAAGTCAATGCTCAGCATGATATGATCGGAACTGGGTGGCCCTCCAACTTTCATTGTACATAGCTTGTGATATTAAAAAGTGGATTAGAACTGTCGAGAATGTCCATGTATATCAAACAAGAGACATCGAGGGTCGACTCCTGGTTTGTGAGCCGGTCTTTGTTGTATGTCTTCCATTTTGCCTAAATCCATCAACTAACGCTTGCTTTGTACCCAAATGCCTCGGTTTGAGATAGCGACGCTTGAACCATGACAAGACAATCTCATTTCCCAGATTGGATATTAAAAATCAGTATTCCCAAGACTATAACTCCTCCAAAACGCCCAAGGCACCAGTGCCCGAAACTCGCACGAAGTAGCGAATGTGTACATAGACAGATCATGAAATCTCATCCAGCACAAACTCATCTCAACATCGATCATCAAAAAGACCGATCATGCCCCCTCTCACTCCCCGAATGCTCATCATTAAACGATGAAACAGACGACAAATCATCAAAATCATGCTCAACATTCCCCCGCCCATGCTCGCCCGAAAGGATCGACACCGCATCATTCTCATCACTACTCTGATTCTCGAATGGCATACGCACACTCGCCAGCCCAGCATTAGGAGTACCAGCGCTGACACGGCGGTCCACCGATGAGACGGGTCGACTAAACTCACGCAGATCATGCTCTGTCGCGCTGAGTCGCTGGTCCATCGGCACGGCGACGGCGACACCCAATTCCGTTCGTGATCCGTCGTCTGAGCGTGCAGCAGATGCCGAGCCGGGCGTAGGTTGATGTTGATGGTGACTGTCGCGCGTACTCGTGACATCGATGATGGGTATCCGGGGTGGATGCGCTGGTGCTGGGATTGGAGGCGCAACGATGATCTTGGGCGAGTTCATGAGGGCGGCGCTCGAAAGGCCGCTTCTTGCGTTGCCGGTCATTTCGTATGGCGGGCGGGTGGTGCGACGCCGTTGGCGGCGGAGAAGGAAGAATATTAGGGCTAGGATGAGGAGGAGGCCGACTATTGCGATGGGGAGCGCAATGGCGAGTTTGTTCTTGACCGAGTCCCCGCCGCCCGAGTAAGCGCCCGGAGCTGCTGTTTCAAAGGTATTTGCGCCAGTCGTGCTGGTCAGCGGGAAGAGCGACATGCGTGTGCCTGTCGGTATACTTGTAAAGGTTGATGTTGCGGTTGCAGGAGTTGATTCAGGCATCGTGGTCGAGCTGCTCAGGGCGATGGTAGTCGGTAGGTTTTCACTTATAGCCGCTGATGATGCCAGTATCGCGGACGAAGTCTCAAACGTGCCATCGTAGATCGAGGCAGTCTCTGGCCCTCGACCGTGACTTGATGTTATCTGTGAAGTTACCACGAACAACGTTGTCTCTGATCCCACCGACAAGTTGGGCTCTGCAGGAATCAGCGGATTTTCGTCCCACGTCGTCTGTATCGGCCCTCTCTTGAAATAGTCCATATCCAAGGCATCATCCATCGTGAGCGCAGTGTATACGGCGTATATTGCAAGATCAACCCCACGCCCGTGTCCGTCGTAGTTGAAGGAAAGTTGACGATTTGCAACTGTTGACGACCTCTTGCGGCGGGCTCACACAAAGCGACCAGGATCACGCAAAGAGACAAAGGGCGACTGGGGGCTGGAATGGGGAAATGCACGCTATTCAATGGGGCGTTGACGATTACGGGTGGCTTTCATGGGCCCGTATTCCTTTCAGACCGTGTGGATGGATTTGTCGCTATCTTCGCTTCCTGGGACTATCACCAAGGATGTCGACTCTTCAACAGAGATGGGTAGAGAAAGAGATGAAGTTGGCAAAATGCCCACGACATGAAAACGGTGCAGCTCACAGCCTTCCATAACTGCTGGTTTCTCCTCTTGTCGGTTCTCATCCCTGAATCATCCTCGACCACTCGCCAGCAACACTGAGCCGCTCACCTGCGACGGTGGTTGGCGCGCAGGTGGGGGGATGTCAGCTCGGGGCGGCACAGGGCCGAAGCACTACGTAGTAACGTTCTCTCTCTACGGAGACCAACAAAGAATTCCCTGCCGATCCAATCAATCAGCCTCGAAGAGAGAGATACCTGGCATCATGATAGGATCCATTCAACTCCTTTGAACAACCTCTTCACAAAGGAATGACCTCGATCATGCGATGTTCAACTCTCTTTCTTGTCCAACTTCCGTTCCTGATCTGACTCCCTCTTCGGCACTGTTCTATATTTACCCTCGCTGGGTGCTTGTGCCACGCATTCTTGGGGGCGAACACGATGGATCGGCGCCCTAAACCCGTTCCCGTATCGTCCGCTGCTGGTGAGGCTCCCACTCCCCCCATCGTGACGGTGCGGATCATAATTGTGAATAGGAGAGTACGAGTTTTAGGGTTCAGGCTAGAAGAATGGGGTGACTGCCCTGGCAATTTTAGGCTTTTTTTCCCGACTCCTCGTATTCCTGGATAAGCTATGCCATGTCCCACCTGAATATCGAGGCTGAAGCTTCCAGTATTAGCGAGCCTGAGGCCAGGTAGGTCGGGAACCTATGTGTGCAGTTGTGCGTGGACCCTGCGGTATCTGAAACAAGCCCGAGTAGACAACACCATACCTACCTATATTGATCTCCAGGGCTCTTTCGAGGGATTTGTCTCAGACCTACTGGCCAGAATCTAACCTTCACCACGGCGATCAACCATTGGAATCAGTAACGGATAGGTACGGGCATCAAATAGGTACCCTGTAGCTTGATAGCGCATAGGTAATAATAGGCAATAATTCCCAAGAAATTAGCATACTTAGGTGGGGTTTTGATTCTAAGACCGCAGCAACATAACAGCACTTGCCCGGTTGTTGTGGCTGTCCAACTAGTATGGAGTGCGACTACATCCATGCATTCGCTTCGCGGGAATTTCAATGAGTATCGGGCCACCACCTGCAACCTTATCTTAACAATCGACCATACGTCCATACCTCCAGTATTAGCTAACGGGCATGAATGTTCTAACTAATGGTCTGGGGGTTACTGCCAATAATTTTGTTTTAAACTTGGGCAATCTTTTTGCACCTCGCGGCCACTCAGGTGGAAATTGAAACCACCAGCCTTGGGGCTGCTTCCAGGTTTGACCAGTGCTGATGGGAGTTAAGGCTGACGAAAAAATATTTTCGACCCAGCGGAATTTCCAAAATCCCAGTCTCTTCCTGCCAGTGAATTGGAACTTGGACATGTGGCATGGAAGGCCCTCTTCTTCCTTACCGCGACTGGCAACCCTTGTCTTCACTGGTTCCCCAAGTTCTTCACAACAGTAGTGGGTCTCACTCTCATCAGGAACCATGCCCAATCGGGGACATCAGCCACGTGACTGCGGAGTAAGTGGGGTTAGTCCGTTGTCACCGTGTCTCCTGGACACTCATCCACGACACTGAGGCATCATGAGTGGATTGAAGAATGTCATGAAAGAGGGCTGGCACCCCAAGAGTAAGGATGGGAAGAAGGAAAGTTGGCGTGGGGACTTCAAGGGGATCAACCAAGTGGTGAGCTCCAATTACTACTGGCCAGATGCAAAGCCCGGCCGCTAACCAATCTGGCATAATGACAGGCAGGATGGATGGGCAAAGGAAAAGACTCGAGTTCTGAGGCTTCCGAGCATGTATCCCAACCATTATCCTCGTTGAAGGACCCGTCCTCCTTTGGGCCACCTCCCAAACACATTCATTATCACGGAGCCGCCGCGCTACCGAACGAGATCACGCCAGATCGTCGAGGGCTTGGGGCACCGTTATCTCAGAATCAGATTGCCGAGCAGAATGCACACCACCAGCAAGCGATCGAGGAAGAAGCAGTCCAGAAGCCCCCAGCTCCGCCAGTTCCCTACCGGGTGAACACAACCGGCCTCTCTACGAACAACCTCCCGCCGCCACCCGTAAGGCGCCTGGATTCACCAAGCTCTGGTTCCGCTGCTTCGGTATCGGCACCGGCATCGGCGAGTGCAAAGCCAAAGCCGCAGCTTCCACCGCGAGTTCCTCCACGGAATGCTACGCCCACCTCACATTCACCCTCCCCGCCGCCCCCGTCATACACCGCTACACAGCCCCCTGCATCACAGGGATACATCAATCAAGAAGCGACATCGCGCCTTGCCAACGCGGGCATTTCGGTCCCCGCACTCGGGATCGGCGAGGCCAATGCTTCCACACCGGCATCGTCGGGTGGCCAAGGTGCGAACATCAACGAACTGCAATCCCGATTCTCACAGATGCGAACCAACTCCGGCTCGCCGTCTGCAACGCACCAACCTGCTGTGAGGACACCGATTCCCAGCGCCAATCGAGAGGACGCGCTTCCTCCCCCTCAGACCTTCCGCGAGCGCCATGCTGACAAGATCGATATGGGTAAAGAGAAATGGAGTGGAGTGACATCGCGGTTCAATACTTTCGTAGAGGATCGCAAATTCTCTGCCAATGCGAACAAAAGGATTCCTCGCCCGCCTGGTCCCAATTCCCCTCGCCACAGCAGCCCTACGATCACTACGCACAGTCCTGCACCGGCTGAAGCTCCAACTCAACCAACGACCAGCAGCTTTGAAGCTCAAGCCCAGTGCAAAAAGGCCCCTCCTCCCCCGCCTCCAAAGAGAGCAGAGATGCGCGCGGCTCCTGCGACTGCCTCGCCGACGTCATCAGCGTCGCATACACCGCCCCCAGTGCCGCTCAACACCAAACCCCGCTGAGCGGGGTCCCATATCTTGTATCACGATAGTTCCATTTTACTCGGCGACTGGCGCGAATTGAAAATTTTCAAAAGGCGGCGAACCGTGCGTATGCTTCCTCTTTGTACTACATTGATCAAGATCGATCTCAAGTCCTCAACTGCATGAATTCGTTTGTAGCTTCCCTGCAGTTTTGCTGCGCCAAGGCCTCGGCCGCATGTGAAGACTCAGGTTGGCCGGAGATATCATCTGATTGACGCAAAACTCCGAGCTGTTGGGAAGACATGTTTGCGATTGAGCGTCACTGATTGGTCCCAACAACATATGGTTATCGGCATCGATTTGCGCATGAACTTCTGTTCTTATATTGAGCTTGTTTTTCGAGGCGAGGTATGGTGACAAGCACATGCGGAAATGGGGATGTATCATGTGGGACGGTGGACTCGTGGAGGCGCAAGTGGCTGGCCTGATTCTGCCTGATTCTGCTGGAATTCTGCCCGAATGATGCCTTATGTCTGCCTGAGTCGGTGATGGCTGAGCCAATTATGCCAAGACCACGGAATTAGTTCTGGAAATTCCAACTTTCCCCAAAAGCGTGGGGTTTAGCAATGTTTGTCTGGTTTGCAGCATTTGCAGGTTCAACAGGTCGCGTGTGGCGGTCGCGTGTCGTCATTCTGGAACGATGCTCATCGCACCAAAGACAGTTATCCAAATGATACGCATACATCATCAAGAGAAGAGTTCGCAAGAACGATGATCCCCGTTGAATGAGCGGAAATGACAAGCACAATTGCCACCGCGGATCATAGTGATCGCACCCGGTTCCAGGTTGGCAGTGTCCCAATCTTTTTTTCTGATCAACCTCGGCACTTCCCTTCCCCCCAATTCCCAACAAACGCAGGCTCCACTGCTGCTGGTTGAGCCAGTTGAGCGCCGAGACGCTTGCTGATAAGTCCGTTTAGACTCACTGGGGCTGCTTTTTATCAGCCCAGTGGAGCCCCTGCTGGTCTTTTGCGTGCCGAGACGGTTTCTGGTACAGTAGCAAGAAACTGGATCTTTTTTTCTCTCCCAGTTTTTGATCTCTTCCTCGACAGCTCTCTCCACATTCCGCTCTTTCACACTTGGACCTCAAGGAAAACCAAGTCGGTCGATCCTCGCTGTGAGCTTCTTTGGCTGTGGGATTCATCATGTTCGACATCAACGTGCCCACCCAATTCGGGGCAGGTGCCGTTCGCATTGCTCTGCCACCGGCCTCCCTGTTCAGATTCCCTCCCGCCGAGCTCCCCGCGACCATCCCCGCGCCGCACGTTGAAGAGCTGTCATGGAAGCAGCCCTTCAACATTCCAAATGACCTCTACACCCAGCTGTTGGACGTGCGCGTTCCCATCACCATTGCCAGCGTCTATGCGGTCACAGTTGTTCTGATCAACCGCATCAACAAGAGCCGCGGCTACAAGCCCTACGGCTTCAGCCAAACGCCTCTCTTCAAGCTGTTTGTCGTGCTGCACAACGTCTTCCTGGCTGTTTACTCCGCATGGACCTTCCTTGGTATGTTCCAGTCCTTTGGCAACGCCTGGGCGGACCGCGACCAGCCCAATGGCCTCGTCGGAATTGTGGACTCGCTTTGCAAGATCAATGGACCCCGCGGCTACGGCAATGCTGCTACCTATAGCCCTGTCACCAACCAGTGGTCGATTCCCAACCCCGAGTTCAAACTGACCAACGGCCTGCCCGATTCGTCTGATGTTGGCCGTCTGTGGAATGGCGGCCTGGCCTACTTCGGCTGGATTTTCTATTTGTCCAAGTTCTATGAGGTTGTTGATACCGCTATCATCTTGGCCAAGGGCAAGAAGAGCTCGACTCTGCAGACCTACCACCACGCCGGTGCCATGATGTGCATGTGGGCCGGTATCCGTTACATGGCAGCTCCCATTTGGATCTTCACCTTGGTCAACTCGGCCATCCACGCGATGATGGTATGCTCTTAATCAATGCGACGAATACTCTGGAGCTTTACAGCTGACTCGTTTTCTTCTAGTACACCTACTACACTGTCACCGCTCTGCGAATCCGTGTCCCCAACGCGATCAAGCGTAGCTTGACCACCATGCAGATCACTCAATTCGTCTTTGGTACCAACATGGCTGCCGCCTACCTCTTCGTTCAATACACCCTCCCTTACCCCGTTGGAAGCGCCGCTCTGCAGCACCTGTCCAAGGCTGCTCCCACCGTTGCCGCTGCTGTCGCGGAGGCTGGTTCCATCCCCTGGCTGAAGAAGCTTGCTCTGCGTGCCGCGGGCGCCGAGGGCATTGCGGAGAATGTTGGTGGAGCCGTGGCTGCCCCTGCTACCGGCTACACTCAGGAGATGGTGACCTGCGTGGACACCTCCGGCCAGGCCTTTGCCATCCTGCTCAACGTCTCGTACCTGCTGCCTCTGACCTGGTTGTTCGCCCGCTTCTTCGTGCGATCCTACCTCAACCGCAAGGACCCCCGCATGCCCACTCACATGGAGGCTGCTGAGAAAGCTGGCCTGGATGCTCTCAAGGGTCTCAGCCGCGAGATCCGGAGGGCCGCCATTGAGGGCGAGAACAGCGAGAACACCGATGAGGAGGTTGTCCGGGCCCATGTCCAGAAGCTAACTGGGCAGACTGTGCCCCAGGACTCCCCCGTCCGGACACGCGCGTCTGCTGCCAACAAGGCCAAGGCTGCTGCTGCCGCTGCCAACGAGTCGACCTCGGACGAGGGCTTCTCCACTGTGCCCGCGAAGAAGGGTGCTAAGAAGCAGACCAAGAGTGATGTTGTATCCACCGCCGGTGTGCCAGAGACCAAGGGGCAGAACCCCTTTGGTGTCCTTGACAACAATGCGTGATTTGACTGAGGGAGGTGTGATCTCGATTTGCGGCATAAAAATTTGGAGTCTTGGGAGTTCAGCGCAATATCCACTTACTTTATTCGAGGCGGACCTGGCATGACGTGCTTTGCCTGGTTCGCTGTCTCTCCACCCGACCAGCCATGCAGGTCATTAACCAGTCGGTACTTTTGACCTCGCTTGTTGACATCCGCTGCCTTAGTGGGGAATTTCGGTTCCTGATCGGATCAAGCGAGAGCAGGTATAGCGAGGGCGAGCCGCTTCGCGATTGCTATTTGCTTGCCGGATCCGGTATACTGGTCTCCCTGCCTGGGAATGGCGGTGATTTCGGAGATTTGGTATACGGATCCCACCGTTTGCTAGTTCGTGGTGGCTTGGCTTCTTCTAGATTATAGTCCAGGCACGACCGGGATGTATATTATAATTGAAACTCCAAAAAGTCCAGATTTTTCACTCAACGTGCCTTGTTTATCATATCGTAGCCATGTAATTTCCATCATCCCCACCTCTCGCAGTGAGCTGAATGGAGGAAAAAACATTTCCGCAGTAGACCGCGCGGGGAAGACTTGCACTCCACCTTATATCCGCCCGAATCCCTGTTCGCCTGTTCGATGACCTGGACGTAGGCTAAAGTGACTAGCACGATGAGCAGTCTATCTCCCCCCACATTTTTCTCCGAGAAGCAAGTTCTTCAAGCACAGAACAAGAGTCCAATGCAACATAAATGGCGCCCCCTCGGCCCGAACTGGCCGCTGCGAGCTCGAATCAATCCATCGACAGCTTGAGATTCGGCGGCAGTTCGAGATTGCTTCAAGATGACGCTGGCAACGCGTCTATTCTACGGATTGGGCACAATACTCTCCCTGCTCGGTGCCACAATTGCCGCGGAGAACCAAACAACTACCGAATGGCCCCTGCACGATGATGGCCTCAACCAAGCCGTTCAATGGGACCACTACAGCTTCCAGATCAACAGTCAGCGCATCTTCATCTTCTCGGGTGAATTCCACTACTGGCGTATCCCCGTCCCCGGTCTGTGGCGCGATATCCTCGAGAAGATCAAAGCGGCTGGCTTCACGGCATTTGCCTTTTACTCGAGCTGGGCCTACCATGCGCCCAACAACCAGACACTGGACTTTACCACCGGTGCGCATGACTTTACTTCGCTGTTCGAGTTGGCGAAGGAGCTTGGGCTGTACATTATTGTTCGCCCTGGACCGTACGTCAACGCCGAAGCCAGTGCGGGTGGCTTCCCGCTGTGGCTGACTACGGGTGAATATGGTACGCTTCGCAATAATGATACGCGCTATACGAAAGCCTGGACGCCGTATTTCACCAAGATGTCCCAGATCACCAGCAAGTACCAGGTCACTGATGGGCACAACGCCATTGTCTATCAGATCGAGAACGAGTACGGGGAGCAGTGGGTTGGCTCGGCGTCGAAGCGTGTGCCCAATGAAAAGGCTATCAACTATATGGAACTTCTCGAGGCCAATGCCCGTGTCAACGGTATTACCGTGCCATTGACTGCAAACGATCCGAACATGAACTCGCACTCGTGGGGAAGTGATTGGTCTACGGAGGGTGGTAATGTGGACGTTGCGGGAGTAGACTCGTACCCTTCGGTAAGTTCGCTCCATTTTTTTTTTCTTCAAATCATGTTCAGACTCTTGAAGACTGATGAGCCTGAATGAAAATAGTGCTGGACCTGCGACCTCAGCCAGTGTACCTCCACCAACGGCGAATACATCCCGTTCCAGGTCATGGACTACTACGATTACTTCCAAGAATCCCAGCCAACCATGCCCGAATTCATGCCCGAGTTCCAGGGTGGTTCATACAACCCCTGGGGTGGTCCTGAAGGTGGGTGTGCCGAGAACTCGAACCAGGACTTTGCGAATCTGTTCTACCGGTGGAACATCGGCCAGCGTGTCACCGCGATGAGCTTGTACATGCTGTTCGGAGGCACGAACTGGGGTGCGATTGCGGCGCCCGTCACTGGCAGCAGCTACGATTACTCGGCTCCCATCTCGGAGGATCGATCGATCGGGGACAAGTACTACGAGACCAAGCTGCTGGCTCTGTTCACGCGCTGTGCGAAAGACTTGACGATGACGAACCTGATTGGCAATGGGACTCAGTATACTGATAATGTCAATGTCCGCGCCTATGAGCTGCGGAACCCAGACACGAACGCCGGTTTCTATGCGACTTTCCACACCAACACGTCCGTCTCTACGAATGAACCCTTCCATCTCAAGGTGAACACCTCTGCTGGTGCCTTGACTGTTCCCACTCATGGGGGTGTGGTTCGATTGAACGGCCACCAATCCAAGATTCTGGTGACGGATTTCAGCTTTGGAAAGGAGACGTTGCTGTATTCCACCGCCGAGGTTTTGACATATGCCGTGTTTGAAGATACTCCCACGCTGGTGCTGTGGATGCCGACGGGAGAAACGGGCGAGTTCAATATCAAGGGCGCAAAGAAGGGATCGGTCCAGAAGTGTCAGGGATGTTCTAGTGTGAAGTTCTTCAAGGAGCACGGCGGTCTGACTGCCGCCATTACACAGTCTTCTGGCATGAGTGTGCTGGCGATTGACGACATCCAAGTGATTGTCCTTGACAGAACATCTGCATATAAATTCTGGGCTCCGGCCCTTACGAATGACCCGCTTGTGCCCGAGACGGAGAGTGGTAAGTTACGCTACTTGTAGCGAACTTTTCATACTTAATCTAACCATTTGGCAGTGCTTGTTCAAGGACCTTATCTCGTTCGCGGCGCTTCTCTCTCGGGCTCGAAGCTTGCTGTTACAGGTGATATTATCAACTCTACGACACTGGAGGTTTTTGCCCCCAAGGCTGTCAAGTCTATTACTTGGAATGGAAAGGCCCTTCAAACTCAACGTACCGAGTATGGTAGTCTGAAGGGGTCCATTGCGGCCCCCAAGGCTGTTACCCTACCCTCTTTCAAATCCTGGAAGTCCAAAGACAGTCTTCCTGAGCGTTTGGCTGACTATGATGACGCGGGAGCTGCATGGGTTGGTAAGAATTGCCTATCCTTGACATAGGCTATGATTCGTCTAATTGCCCTTCTAGAGGCGAACCACCAGTCCACACTGAACCCTCGTACCCCTACTACCCTGCCAGTGATGTACGCAGACGAATACGGTAAACATTCCCTTCAATGCACACTGTTGAGACACTTGATCTGACTTCTCTCTATCCAGGCTTCCACAATGGCGTCCGCCTGTGGCGCGGGTACTTCAACGGCTCCGCAACGGGGGCCTACATCAACGTCCAAGGTGGATATGCCTTGTAAGTCCCTCTACTCAAACCCCAACCCCATGCCCAGCACTAACTCAATCCAGCGGCTGGTCCGCCTGGCTCAACGGCCAATTCATCGGCTCCTACCTGGGCTCCGCCAACCTCGAGTCCGGCAACCTCACACTGTCATTCACCAACGCAACCCTCAACACCAACAAACCCAACATCCTCCTCATTGTCCACGACGACACAGGCCACGACGAGACAAGCGGCGCCCTCAATCCCCGCGGTATCCTCGACGCCCGCCTCCTCGGCTCCACATCCGGCTTCACGCACTGGCGGCTCGCCGGCACCGCAGGCGGCGAGTCGAACCTCGACCCCGTGCGCGGCGTCTTCAACGAAGACGGGCTCTACGGCGAACGGGTCGGCTGGCATCTCCCGGGCTACGACGACTCGACCTGGTCCCACAGCGGTGGCGGTGGCTCAAGTATCAGTTTCACAGGCGCAACAGTCCGCTTCTTCCGCACAACCATCCCGCTCAAGTTCCCCTCCAACACAGACATATCGATTTCCTTCATCTTATCCACACCGTCCGGCAGCACGACCGCATACCGGGCCCAGCTCTTCGTGAACGGGTACCAGTACGGCCGGTATAACCCGTACATCGGAAACCAGGTGGTGTATCCCGTTCCGGCGGGTATTTTGAACTATAGCGGGGAGAATACGGTGGCTGCTGCTGTGTGGGCGCAGACGGAAGAGGGGGCGAGGATGGAGGTGGATTGGCGGGTGAATTATGTGGCGGATAGTTCGTTGGATGTTGTTAGTGTTAGTGAGATGGCGGATGGGTTGAGGACGAGGTGGACCGAAGTAAGGGAGAAGTTTGCTTGATGTGGATAGATGAGATGAGTTACGGTCCAGGTTGGACGTAAGGGCCTGGTTTTCAAACTTGAAAGGTTAAAAGCAGACACAGTGTTGAAAGTTGAGATGTTAAGTGGGAAGTATAGTCAGTACTGGATTTGGAAAAGGAGGAGTAGAAAGAGGAGCAGAAAGAGGATACCAGGAAGGGGGCCCAATTTGGTAACACTCGTAGATTTATCTCCCCCGGGAACCTTTCACCACCTCTAGTCTAGCTATCTCTGTGATTTCGTAAACGAGAGTCAAAAGGGTAACCTTGATATAGAACCTGCAACTATGATCATAATCAAAGTACAGCCACTTGCGTGACGATAACCCAAGTCGAGCACGCTTACAATCCCTCAAACCAAGAAGCGGAAGCCACGGCTGCTAGCCTGTCCAGGCACAGATCCCTCGACATGCTCACCACGGTCCAATTTCTTATTCAAACGGACGAGAATGAAGCGCAGGGCTGTAGCAGCCAGAATAGCCATGAAAGCGGTAGCACAGTTCAGACATGGCAGGAACTAAACAAGTATTAGCCTCGCTCAGCCCAAAAAAAAAAGAAAAACCGCAAGTCATTCTAATATGAGAAGACTTACCGAACCGTGGAGCATCGCCGTTGGGATACATATAACTCGCGTAAATACTGCTAGCATTGCTAACGCAGTTAATACCAGCAAGGGCCGCAGCACGCTTCGATGCCGGACGGGGCAGGGTATTCGAGATCCACCCCAGCGCCACGACGTAGCCGGAGTAGACCGACGGCACCATGAGCATCATCGAGAGATATCGAGGGGCGGTAGTGGTGGTAGCGGCGGCAATGATAAAGGCCGCAACGGAGACGTACAGCGGCAGCGTGACGTGGAAGTAACGCTCGCCGGTGCGATCGGCATGCCAGGCGTTGGCGAAGGCGCGGATAACGGCGAGACAGTACGGAGGCGCGGTGAGGAGGAGGGTCTCGATGTTGCCGTAGTTGAGGGTCTTGACGACGGTGGGGAAGAAGTTGGTGACCGAGGCGGAGGAGACAATGCACAGGATCATGAGCATCTGGGGAAGGTGAGCTGTTAGTGGATGGCGAATGTGGAGGTTGGACTTGATCGCCCTACCAGAATGTATGTCTTGATATCGGTAAAGGCAAGCTTGGCGCCGTGCAAAAACGATTGCTGTTGGCTGTCAACCCAGTCGTCCTCGCCGATGTCCTCTTCCAGACGCCAGGCAGCCAGTGCCTTCTCCTCTTCGGTAAGCCAGCTAGTAGTACGGGGGAAGTTGGGCAGGACGAAGATAGCAATCACGGCAACGGCGATGGTGACAGCGCCTTCAATGATAAACAGCCAACGCCTGGACAGGGATTAGTGGAGCTCTTTAGAAGGAAATTTAAAAAGTGGATCTTTACCAGGCACGGAGACCCAGCTTGTGGTCCATGCCTTTGGTGATACCAGCGGCGATCAGACCGGAGAAAGCACCTGACAGGAGGGAGCCAGAGTACAGAGCCGCAGTGCGGAAGCCCAGCTCTTTGCGAGTGTACCAGGCACTCAAAAAGTACAGACAGCCGGGCTAGATAAGAATCAGTCTTGAAACCTCTTCCCGGAGGTTACTCAGGTAAACATACAAAGTAGGCAGCCTCGATAAACCCGAGGAAGAACCGAATCACAACCAGGCCGGCAAAGTTCTTAGCAGCCGCAGTGGCTGTGGAGATGATGCCCCAGAGAATCATAGCAGTGGGAAGGTAGATTGCAGGTTTACCGAACTTGTTGAGGAGCAGGTTGGAGGGAACTAGTCATTGTTAGGATGGGAGGACTGCCGCTTGATGGGATCCCGGTGTACTCGCTTTGCATCAACAGATATCCCACAAACAAGATACTAACGCAAGTCTGTGATAGAAGTTAGCACGATACCAACGTATCAAGATAATGTTGAGTCTAGCATACCAAGTACTGGTTACCAACGAGGCCCAGATCCTTCTCCAACCCAGCGAGACGAGCCGCAGCCTGGAAAAAAGAGTCAGTCATGTCACCAGCACAGCGATAGTCCCAAGGCTACCCACAATATTATTTCTGTCCAGGTAATTGAGAATGTACATGACAATAATCATGGGCAGAAGGCGGATGTCAATCTTGCGGACGAGGGCCTTTTCAGCCGCAGCACGCTCTTCGGGGGATAGACCAGCAACGTAGGCTGGTGCCTCCTTTCTAGGGTTAGGCTTGTTGGCATTGGCGATGACCTCAAGATTGTCCACGTAGGACTTGTTGATATCGGCCACCTCGAGGTCTTGTGAGTGACGAGACATTTTGGAGCTTGCTCGAGTCTTGCCTGGGGAGCTGAAGGGTATAAACAAGATGATATGAGCCAGCTACCACGCAACGGATGGCAAGTGACCCGATCACGCAAAGAAGTATGCCGCAGGAAGCAAGGGGGGGCAGAAAGAAGAAGAAAAACAAAAAGGATTGAAAGCTCCAGAAAGGACGGATGAACGACAAGAAATAAGGCTTCTCTTGCTCAACCACGCCAGGAACTAGGTCAGCCAGTCGAATCAAAGAAACCTTCTCGGGCAGGGTCCGGGATGCCCGCAACGTTTTTTGTTTTGGGAAGCCGGAGAGCAGCGGCGTCTCGACCGGGTCCCGAGATGCACAATCCCGGTCTCAAAAGCCATGATTATAGGAGAATAGGCCGGGGGTGGATAGGATGACGGGGAAGTCGAAGGAACCCCCAACCAGAGCCGGTCTGACGGGTCACGGCAGGCAACCCCACGGGGGGCGTGCCGAGAAGGTCAGCTCCAGAGAGTCCGTACTACAGTCCTACAGTCCTACAGTCCTACAGTCCTACTGCATGGTGCCCTGGTCAGCTTGACAAGAGTGCGAACGGCATGCCCAGGCGATGATGGCCGCCAATGGTGGGCGCCCACGGGGCCCGCAAGCGTGGGGGGAAGAGGGTCTGGGGAAGAAAATGGAGGCCCAAAACATGGGGGTTGCTCCAGGAGTCCAGGTTGTCAGTGGGATGACTTGCGCTCCACTGAAGTATGCAGTCGGTCAACTTGGCCTGGTTGAACAGGGATTGCCAAGCAGGCTTGCTGCCTCGGCCGTCTCGAGATGGAAAGGGCCTGCGCTGGAGCGTGGGGGTTGCGCTGAACCAGAAGCCCTCTGAATGGGACCCATACGATCGAACAAATTCACAGCTGATGGGATTTGACAAGTCATAGAACGTGCTTGCTACCTCACGCTCAACCGTGTCTAGATTTCCATTGAGTGACGGTGTAGTAGTGTACTGCTGCATTGCATAGCCCAATTCCCGGGGATACTACGGCAGCCAGCGATTGCCTTGGAAGCTCTGCGCTGGGCAAGTCTCTGCTGCCTTAGTCTATAAATATTCCCGGGGTTAAGAATCTTCGTGTGAAGAGCCAACTCTCCCGATAGTGGTAGGGTAAAGAGACACAGCCCGACAAATCCAAGTGCTTCCTAGGTAGTCTCTGGAAGTTCGGATGAGCTCTTGACGGAAAGCGACGGCGCCGGCTTTGCATGTTCGGTAGCGGTACCAGACAGGTCGGAACATCCCTTCATATTCATACATTAACCTAGGGAGAGCAAGGTTCGGCATTAGCAACTGAGTACAAGCTTCGTAGGCCTTGTTGCAGAGTTGGTCAAAGTCCAGGTCAATTCGGCCTGGAGTGACTTCCAATGGTACCTTCTCCACATCCAAGCCAATGACCCAGTTGATCGTTGCACGGTCCACCAGGAATTGACTTTTTGTCTCGCGGCCTCACAGATCGAATGGGCCAGGCTGCAGGTACCTGAGCTTCTTTGATTTTGGATATCAGCCGTGGCTACGTGACTACGTGACTACAAGACTACTGTTACTGCAGTGTGGTACAGGAATCAACCACGGAACAAATGCACGTCAGAACGCCTTTCCCTAAACCAATAACAGGCAAAATGCTTCGACAGACACAATTACTCAGTATCTCTACGAGGACCAAAGCCTCGAGATACAGGAGAAAGATACATGACAGGAGAACTTGAGGACAAAAGCAGAGGATAGCAGGCAGAAATGCAGACGCTCGGATTGCGTTCAGACGAGCTGATGAGATGATAATAGAAGAGTTCACCTTAAGGAAGAGGTCCCGACATGACCATGGCAGAATGATGTGCTAGAAAAAAAATGTGTAGACATGGAGGAGAGCACCACAGGTAAGAGGGAAAATTTCAGAAAAAAAGCCCAAGCCCAGTTTGCCGACGCTCCCAATATTCAATGACAATGTTTCGGTTCAAATGCATGTGGAAAAGAGAGGGAATAGAGATAGTGCACGGAGAGGACCCGTGGAAGCGGAAAAGAAGAGAGATGTGGAGGAGAGACCGAACCGCTGCGCCTAATGAGTAGTAAACGGCATAATGGCAACGTTCATAAGATCGACGGATCAACGCCCAAGGCACAGGAAACGCAATGGGAAAATGCTCGAAGGTCGGCAACGACGTGACCCAAAGTAAGTTTTGAGACAAGCCACACCATTTTTCATCGCGAATTGGCGGTTCCGTTCGCGAAAAGCCGCTTAAAGAATCAAAGATGGAGAGAGTTGGCACATTCGTTGGGGCCGTGAGACACGAAGAGAAACAGTTTCAGGGTAGAGCGTATCCTGAAGTTACCGTGGTCGCACCCCGACGAGAGATAGAGAAAAGGGCAAAAAAGGATCATGAAACACCCCAATCGCCGAAGTAAATGCAAATCTATGGACTTGATGTAGACTTGAGGCAAGAACCACACGAAACAAACCCGACGGGGAAATCAAATGAAGTGCGTGTAGATCTTGGAGTTCTCGTGGACTTCCATCTCCTAGAGGCCCAGTTAGCATACGGCGATCCAAGGGAGTGTAGGACGACTATTACCATTTTGAAGTTGTTGATCTCCTCCCGAATCTGCTGAGCCAGCAAAGGCGTCAAACGGTTGCAGGTGGCAATATCTCCACGACGGTCATACTCGCCGCTTGGCCAGGTGTCGTGGAATTGAATGCGAGGGCTGAACATGATGTTCCGTGAACCCGGCTGTGGGGTGATGGGAGCACTCTTAGCGTCACCACCCGTAAACCGTCCACCCTCCGACAAGAAGTAGTCTTCACCGGCGATCTTGACATGGTCGGCCGGACGAGCTGCCCCGTCGGGGGTGGTTGGCGCACTGGAATGTGGTGAATCACTACCATTCTGTGCACGAGCCTGGGATGTTACACCGAGGTCGGAGTTTGTCTTCTTCAGGATGCCTCTTGTCTGGCGAATATTTGCCAAAACCTCCGCACGTTCCCGCTCGCCTCCAAGAATACTCTTGCGCATGTCACCAGTATTATCCGAGACACTGCGTTGCTGCGGGCGCTCGCGGATAGAAGTCGATCGTCGAGGTTCCGAGCCACCTTCGGCCTTGGGGAACACCGTGCCCCCACGGGGCATATCTTGCGGATCGGGATTCACGGTTACGCTCTCCAGTTCCGCGCGCTCCCCTTCAACATTGACCACCGAGATCTTGGGAGCAGCCATGGGCTGTTCCGGAATTCCACCTTCAATTGAGTTGATGCTGGCAACCGACTTAGGACGAAACAGGCCCACGAGGGACCGACCGCCTCGCTTCATACCCTTGCCCATCTTCCGGAGCATCATTGATGCCGAGGATGCGGTCGAGGAGACGGACAGCGCATCGGTGGAACCATGGAAAAAATTGCCTTGGTGAGAGTAGATACTCTCACCGAGACCGCTGGCTTCTTGTTGTTCAGCAATGGCAGCTTGTTCTTCTCCCAGCTCCTCACGAAGAGCCTCCCGGCGAGCCTTCTCGGCGGCCGCAGCCTCTCGTTTCGAAGCGGCGTTTTGAGCGGAGGATGCCTTCAAGAGCTCGGAGGCACTGCCGAAAGAAAAGGCACGTCGCAGGCGTGATTTTCCCGGGCGCTTTTGCTCATTCTTCAGCTGCTCTAGACGTTTGGCGGCTGGCGATTCAGTCGGTGGTGACGATGCTGTGGTAGTCTGGGCGCTGATCGGGTCAGGCTTGGGAGAGTCTGGAGAAGTCGAAGGCTGGGAAAGAGGCGACGGTTTACTCGCTCGTTTCTCCTCCGGCCTGCCAGACTTACTGGTGATAGAACTCGTGTCGGGAGACGGCCCTTCTCGCACCTGTCAAAATGTAAAATGTCAGTTTGATTCCCCCTGAGAAAATTGCACCCTGTCAAAAGGCAGCCATACCGAAGAGGAAGATGAATGTGCTGATTGGACACTCCCTGAGCTACCCCGGTGCGAGTGGGCCGAGCGAGGCCTTTGATTAGTGTCAAATGCAATGAAGTCATAAGGACCTGACTGGGGAGACGAGGAGACAGGCATTTGCAGGTCCAAGCCAGGGTACGCAGATGAATCCAGATTCCCCAAACTCCGGCGGCGGTAGCGCTTGGCGAGCTCTGGTTGCGGTCTCTCTAGGTGAGATGAGTCGTCGACGCTGGAGACACGATGATGGCCACTTGACCGGGGAACGGGAAGAGCGCCGGCAGCTGTCTTGTCATCGATCCCAGGAGGCGTGGATGAAGGAACTGGTGATTGAGACCGGGAACTCTCCGCCCTTTGATTTGCACGACGGTAACGATTGGGAGACGGCTTCGCGGAGCCAACGGGAGAGGAGATAGTCATGACGTTGGGAGGAGGCAGGTTGGCAACGGACAGAGGACGGAGCGGTGGCTCAGTTCTTAATTGCCGGGAAGGAAGGGCACTGTCGTCCTTGGAAATATGGGAACGGAAAGAAGAGTTGGATGAAGAGGAAGTCGTTACAGAACCAGCTGCAGGATGTTTGGCACGCGAGTTGCCCGTGTAGGATGGGTTCATGGAACCCTGGTGAATTGCAGGAGCGGAAAATGCGCGATGCTCCGGTCGAAGATGGGGCGACCACGACTGGCGATGCTGGGCTGTTGGGGAAGAGGCCGAGGTCCCCTGATTGGAAGCGTAAGCATAGGGAGCCACAACCGGGTGGCCTGCGCGATAGCTCCCGGAATTGCCGGTATTGAAAGAGCTCCAGGACATGTTCTGGTAGGCAGTGCCTGGATTCTGGGTGGAGGAGGCAACGAAGGTGCCCGAAGAGGAGGATGGACGCGTCTGGAGCACCGGTACCGTGCTGCTGTGTTGGGGAATCGTTTGAACCAGCGCAGCCATAATTGTTGCTTTCCGCCGCAGTGGACTGGGGAGATTTCACGAGTGTCCGGGTCGGTGAGGATCTCGACAAGGCAACTCGCGGGATATTGACAGAATGGCACGAAACGGTCGTTGTCAGGACAGATGAGGTCGAGGAACGGGACGGTGTGCTGATAAGGGGCCGCAGGGAGAAGTGTTAGCGTAGAGCCCTAATCATGACGATCGGGGTTGTATAGCGTCATTCAGGGCATGGAGGGGATGAAGATCGATAGTAAGGGGGTGCGAAGGTTGGATTGCCATCAAGCGGTGATTCTTGGTTGACAATTTTGTAGTGAGGAGAGATCGGATGGCAACGCGTCAGCCAGGGGCAGGAGGAACCATACCTGTTCTAAGAAGCGTGAACATAGAAGGAAAGAACTTATAGTGGTACAGCGATTAAAAGAAAGAGACCAAGGACGCTTGATGCCGATAAAAGAAAAGAAAATGCAGAGGAACTCGAATCCAGGCGAGTGGTAGAAACGAAAGGTGGTCGGATGGAGAACCCCGGAGATGACAAGTTGAGTCGGGGGAGACGGGGGTTCGGAAGGGGGGGGTTAGAGAGGCATGTACAAGAAGCGAAAGAGAAGGAAAAAAAGAAAAGCCCCGAAGAATAAGATGACCAGATCCAAGAAGGGCACCGTCGAAAAGTGCCACTTGTAGGACTGGGGGGGGAAGGGGGGGGGGATGTTGAATGAATAGGAGGGGGAGCGAGAGTCGTGAGTGGGAAGGGGAAGAAAAAGAGGGAAAGGGAGAAGGGGGGCGGAGTGGGAAGTTCTGGCGGTTGATTCTCCCGATGGGCCAGTAATCAGTCAGGTCTAAGAAGGTATGATGATAATCGCAATCAGTCACCCCGAAGAAATAATGGGGTAGAAAAAGATGAGATCGATTCAATCTTTTGATTCCCCAGATCACAGACAGTTTTTAAAGGGGGAAATTGTCTCGTGGAAAGGAACTCTGGAAAGAGAACCGGGGCAAAGCAAAGTCGACTAGAAAAGTCTAATACTCTCCCAACTATGCACTGTAGAAACAAGATCAGTTGTTGACAGACTACTTGGTGGCTAGCCTTGAAGAACCGAATAACTAAGAAACCACTGGTGACTTGTAGAAATCTTGATGGAGGACTATCCACCAGTGAGGTTGTCGGCCTCGTCTTTTGTGTACTAAATATGGGAGTGGGTACAGAAACTATGGAGTGCAGTACAATAATTCCTTACTGAGTTGTTTACTCCGTCCACGGCCCAGGGCTGGAGAGAATCTACGCTTGATGCACCTCTGTTTCGTCTCTCCCTCTTGATACGAAGACCAATGTCTCTGCTCTAGCATCTAATCATAGAATTCTGAACAGAATGGATGGATGAAGTGTACACTTACTCCACGAGCATCCAAGACGGAACAGTGACGCCTCCGTCCTGGACACTGCTGGAGGGCCGCACTCGATCGCCAATCAGCGTTGCGGAGCCCCCTAGCTCACTCCTCGGGCGGGATTTAGTTGAGGGCACT
The DNA here is from genome assembly GCA_024706585.1 of Penicillium simplicissimum. Lineage (NCBI taxonomy): Eukaryota > Fungi > Ascomycota > Eurotiomycetes > Eurotiales > Aspergillaceae > Penicillium > Penicillium simplicissimum. Next base: position 298,930 of record JAMZTW010000044.1, read on the forward strand.
GATAATTATTCGAACATCATGCCGGATAGGACGAAGTAAACACCTCGAGGGGGCAGCACTTTATTGACGAGAGTAAAGTACGTACTGCCCGGCCGGATCATACAGGTGGCAGTATGTCCGACGCATGTTGTGCTGGAAGTATGCACGCCGCGGCTGTACCTGGCCTTGGGGCTCGAATGGGGAGCAGAGGCCCCTATTTTATGTTTTTTTCCTTGTGCTTGGGCCAGATCTTCTTACCTTGTCCATCTTGCATGACTCAGGAGTCTACGTTGTGCCCCAGGATTGAGTATAGAAACCCTATCCTTTGATGAGAATGTACGTTTAGACTCCGTAATGACTTGTGCCCCCCTCAATGATAATGCAAAACAAGGGAAAAAAAACTCTCGGTCTGAGAGGACCCAACTTCCAAGCGTCCCGCGATTGGCGACGGAGACACTAAGACTGCTCAGTGCAACGCTATCCCTCGACGGCGTTTTTCTCCACGCCCACAGCGAATCCACAAGCGTTCGGCGAGACAGATGGCGGCTCCGTGCACCGCACGTGCTTGGGGTTGGCACTATTCTTCCAGTTGGACACAACATACCATTTTCTACCGTGTGTGGTACAGGAGTATACAGTACACACTACATACACACTGTAAGTGTAGAGTGCCGTACTGGGCATGTCTTACAATAAGAGTTAATTCATCTGATGATTTCCAGACTCCATAGTTAATTAATTAGCCTTTGAGCTATGATAATATCTATCTGCAAGAAAGATCATAGATCCCAACATTAATAGAGGCGAGTCGATTCACTGATATACTTCATGCTTCAGTACTTCCATCCTTCCCATTTTCGCCTTAATAACAACCTATCTTTCCCGTCAATCGCTATTCACTCCATTCCCCAATTCTCCCACTCTCGCCTGCCTTGTTTTGCGACAGGAAACGGAAAGCCGATTCCTCCCCACACCGACACGCACACTCCGGGAATTGCTAGCGAGCGGGCGAGGCTGGTTCCATGGATCCCCGTGGAATCGTGGATAGCTCTAGCTCCCCAACTCAATCGGTCCCATCGTGATTCAAGGCCTTCTCCTATCTCATCTCCAGCGACCCGTTCCTTCTGTCGCAGACTGCAACCCAGTAACCCGCCCGGTGAAACTGCAGCCGTCGGGCTGGACGGCAATGGATGGGAACGCAGTTTCAGCCGGGACTGGAGCCATCGCGGCACATCAGATTATCTGTCGATCCACTAGCGCGAGAATCGAACAGTGTCCACTGTCCGCAGGCTTGGTTGGCGATAATGGATGACGAGCAGAAGAATTAGCAATGTCGTGATCTATGGAATTACGGATCAGGCCAGGAGATTGGCCAATCGCCCGCTTTCCCGTGCAAGGTGAACCAGATAGCATGATCATGGTTCGCGACGGTTGCCAGGAAGTCAAGGGAGGTTTGGAACCTGGCGGGACCCGCGATTGAGAAGTGGTGGAGTCAGGATTGCCCCGACAGGCTATCATTGCCGTTATTCCCGCGTTTGAACTTTGATCTCGTCGCGATGCTATGGCCAACCGATCTGCCTGTAAATGACTGCCCAGGCGACCCCATAGCGGACAAGCGATCATCAACTAGGTTTGTAAACATCCTACTTTTTGGGTTGATCAAGAAGCTATGGTGGATTCTCAGAATCGATTCTGCTGAATCCGTGGGAAATATCTTCTTCCAATGGCAAGACTGGAAAAAAGCAACGATAGTACTACTGGAAGTGTACTGGTCATGGCGTCTGGCGGGGTGGTTCGTGAAAGCGCCACCATTATGTGCGACTGGGCACAAGCAAATGGGCTTATCAGGAGAAGAGGGGCGACGACCCCCGAGCCTTGTTTTTGCCTGCTTGCCTGTAGTAGAGTACGTATGTCCGGAGTGGTGCCCGACATTGGACTGTAGATGCCACAACGTTTCTCTCACAGTGGATCGATCTGTCTTGCGAAAGCCAAAATACTAAACAGCCCATATAATCCGTGGCACTATCGGCACGGGATATCCTTCATGGATCAGCAAGGATAAGACTCGACATCATCCAATACTCCACAGACCAATCCATCTATGAGAGAGCGAAACTGGCTAGCCAGTACCAAATCTGAGACTTTGCAGCCTCTTACTCTTGCTGTCTCGCACCGCGTACCCGCACAAACAAATTGAGTATCTCCTGACAATTTCAATCTCTCACGAGTCAAGAGTCTCTCTACTTATCTGTCCCTTAATCTCTCCACCTTCCGCCACTCTCCCAGACAGAAACATTATTCTCCGTGCTCCACCCACAGTAAACCACTGATTTCGTCGATCCGCATCAATTAGCGTCCCATGAAAAGCCCCCTAACGCCAACCACAATTAAAACACACCGAAGACTGACCACTACCTTCCCGCGTGATCGACATGCCCCAATCATCATGCTTAGCGCACCTATAAGCACAGGGCACACCGCCAGTCACTATAACATAATCTTATGTGGTCGGAAGAGTTTCTCACTTTCAACTAGGGATAAAGTACATTCTCCAAATCAAGTATAGCAGCTATAGCTTAGGTCTTTCGACATTGTTCTGCTGCACAAGAATGGCTTCGAACATCGAGCACCACACAGTTTCAGCCATCGTGCAGCCTCATCAGCTTAATATGGGATTGTTTCTTGCCACTTCCATTCATCTCTAACTCTATCATCATTTCACTGTTCAGTCTCTGCCTACTGCGTGAGATGACTTGGCTCCTACTTCATCCGGGCTGGGACCGATCAGTTTATCCTGCCGAGAAATTAGCGCGGCTGAGTGACATAAAGGAGCGTCTGCACCCGCAAATCATGGGGCATCCTTCATTGGGGTCAACCTCTATCCCGCCCCGTGCTGGGTTTGGTTTTCCGTACTTCGTCCTCCAAGTGCTGTAGCCTGTATCAGTGAATGGAATTTTTTTCTTTGGTTACCCAGAAATATCATTTATGCTTTCTCTCCGCTTCTTTCCAACCTGTGCCCGTCTTGATGCCCCGCTTGAAGAGGAACCTACGTACCACATCGGAGCCCCTAACAAAGACCGCGCCAACCTCGTGTGTAGTGGGCACAGCACCAGGAAAGTGTGCTTCTGATGATCACTCGGATTCGCTCCAATAATTACCTCGAAATTCATCGCGCCAAGTGCCAGAAGCTACACTATATGTACAGCCATTGTCTCGTCGGAGAAGAAATTCCAATTTACGGACTAAATACATTGACCTGAGGCCGACAAATACCTCATAGAGTACGTCTGTCCTTTCCAATGCAGCCAATGCCCGGGTTCACTAACGGGGAAATCTTGTCCCTAGCAAAATTCATGTGAAGGTGGAATTGAAAGACAAGGGTTCCAGTTCCGTCCCCAAGGAATCGAATACTAGTCATTATTATTGATCTCCCCCTATGCATACCCCGTACTTGCTCGCACCAGATCCTTGTCTCTTCAATTTCCCCCATCCATCATGCTGCCAAACTTGTAGGAGTTTATCTCCACTCTTTGACTAACAAACTTTACACAAGCAAGCGACGTCTGGGGAAGCACAAATGTGGAGGTCGTACGCGATGATCCCAGCGCCGTTGTGCGCCTCTTCCTAATTCTCCCTTTCTTTACCTCCGGTAGCGGACCCCGAACCGTGCGCACAGACTTTAGTCCTTTCAGTTATCAGTCATCAGAGCCAGACCCGGTGATTGGAGATTTCAATACTACTACTATTTCGCTATGCTGGCAGAGAGTATGGTACAGATGAACGATTGAACTGTTAATTTGTTGGAATCCGTCAAATCCCGAGGTCTTCCTCACATGCGTACCCCCGAATCCGCACCGCGACATTGCACACCTCAGTACCTGACATGCTCATCAAGTACTCCTCTAAAGGTACAAAGCAATCTTATTTTATCATATAGGTGCAAATAAGCGTCGTTTGGATTTGATGAAATGTCCCCGAGTCGTTCGCTGGGTCAAACCCCTTATATTATTTAATCTCACTCGCACCCTATCACCGATAGTCCGGAATCTACAGCCCGGCTGTCTTTAATTCATTTCAAACACCAAAGCTTGGGAATACAATCCTCAGATCCTGACAATCCGGTTCTCATTCTCTCAAATTTGTCTCTTCATATCTAGTCTCGGAGTGGTTGCGTTGAGCGTGGGCTGATTATCATACGACCTTTGGCGGCCGACCGCGATCCACCTTTAACGCTTGAACGCAAGCAACTCCTCCAAGCTATCGTCATGACCTACTGGCTAGGAAAAACAATGTCCGCAGGTGAGAATATCCATGAGAATTCCAGAAGAAGAATAGAAAGTAAATGTCCTCATCCATTCGACATGAGAATAGATGATGAATGGCAACAGAGTGAAACAGTGGATGAACACCATCAGGCATACACTTTGCTCTGTTTGGCTGCCACGAAAGTTAGGATCCATCTGCCACCATACATTAATCTAAGATATTCAAAGTTGTCGAGCTTCTATGATTGTGGCACGACAGGAGGCTGATGGCACACCAAGTCGAGAGTGAGATCGGCTGACAGCACAATGCCGGATAAATCTCATGAAGTACGCAGCGGATAGCAAACAAACTGGGGAGAGTGCAAAGATCACTTCAAGTCAGTCAGGTTCAATTTTCACTTTGAAAAAAAGCATGCTCGAGTCTGTGCGTAAAACTGTCAGCGCTATCAGCACAAGACAGTGGAGATACAAAGCTGAGATTTGAGGGTATCAATCACCGTGCGCGTCCCAGCCTATGCCCATAGGGAGGCTACAGAGGCTACACAGTACCCAGTATGTAGAATATCGTTCACTATGTTGTGCATGACTAGTCCCACGGCATTTGATGACAGTTCAACGAGGACATCTTGCCCTGTTACAGGTATGCTGTGGCCTCGATGATCTGGTCATATTGTTAATCCCGCTGGTAGATCCTATGATCTGGGGAGATGTACACTGCATCATTTTGTCTCGTGAGGTGATTGGTATCTAGGCCGTGGGGCTGCAGGGTTGACGATGGATCTACCAGATTCGTTAATTTATCGTTTGCTCAGATAATGATCACTTCTTGAAAACATCGGAGAAATCATAGACCTCATAGAGAAGGTTCGAATTCCGTACAAAAGCTCAACTACAGATTGCGACTGGTCTTGCCAAGAACCGTTGAAACTGTGTTAGAGTGTGACTAATCATTGGATTTTTCTTTGGTCTGGCCTCACTTCATGTTAGGTCATGAAATCTATCGGTATTTCGTTAAGACATAGAAGAGGTATCACGCGGGCCTTGAAACAGAAGAGACCCTAGCTTAGAATCCCAGTTCATCCTCTCCATCAAAGTCCCCAGCGCTACCCATATCCTCGTCATCTTCCAGGCCCTCGAAGATCATGAACTTCTCGTTCTTGGCGTCCGTCTCTTCTTCGACGAGATATCCGTCGCCAACTTCGCAGTCTTTGAGAACAGAGTCCTTGCCAATGACTGCTCTCCGACCCACGATACAGCCGGTGAGTGTGCAAGAACTGTTCACAACCGCGCCATCCATGATCAAACACCTCTGCAAACGCGCACCGGAGCAAATCTTCACATTCGCGCCGATCACACTCTCCTTGATCACGCACTTTGACTCGACCGTGGTATTCTGACCCACCAAGCAGTCAGACTTGGTGATGGTGGTTCGCTGAGCGATACCCTCCGGGTGTGCAATCTTTTGAGGGAGAGCAAAGGGCGAAGCAGCCGCGCCGGCCTCCTCAATAGACTCGAGCTTGGCCAGACGAAGAGACGTAGAGAGCAGAATCGCACTGCTATCAACGCGGCGGACGAATGGTGCGGATCCGCGCTGCACGTAGGCAAGAAGAGGAGGAATCTTCAGCTCTGGCTTGTCGGCGTCACTTGAGGCGTTGGTCACCCGGGATGCAAAGGATGAGGCTGGAGTGGGGCGAGCTACGTTGATGTTTGGCCTGGAGCTTGTGGTGGACATGGCCAGGAGATCGATCTCTTCCTCTATTGATTCACCATCATAGCTTCCGTTCTCGGTGTGCCGGCCGTTTTCCCGATGGAAAATCTCATCCATCCCCAGCTTCTCGCCCAGTCCCCGCTGCCATTCGGCTTTAGCCCAGAAGCCAACCAGGTCCTCGCTGACGGACTGGAACGTTTCTTGACGAAGTGCCAATTCTTTGACCCAATAGGGGAAGATGTAAAGGTGAGCGTCTCGGAAAGTGCTAAGCATCTTAACGCGAGGGTGCTTTTCTGTGAGCGAATGCCGAAGAAGCAGGCCCTTGTCCTGTTCCATCTTCTCCTTGACGGTTGCCATGGGCATGGACAGTACAACCTTGGACAAGTTGTGTCTCAGTGCGGCAGGGCCGTCAACTGCATGCGAAACCGCCGGTGCCTCATCATCGTCGAGAGGCGCAATGGCCACAAAGTCGGTGCCTTCGCCTTTGACTGATTCTTCGCGGTTTTGCGTTTGGTAGAAAACAGTCAGACCACCGCGACGACCTCCCTTCTCTCCGCCAGGCCCAGAGGAGGTTGGACCGTGTGCATTCCGTCCTTCGGAAACAGTAGAGGAGCCTCCTAGCGCACTTTGGGAAACCATCCAGGCTTCCAAAAGTGACTCGCCGGGAATTTCGCACACCAAGTCACAGGGAAGCAGAAGGAAGTCGGTCTTGATGCAAGATTGTACCTCAGGCAAACGGAGCAGCTCTGCGGTTCCCATGTTCAAATCGAGACCTTTCGGCGCGAGGACTGACGGCGAGGGCGAGGGTAGAGAAGTAAGGTGGGGGTTTTGTTGTAATGCGGCCTGAAGAGGAGCGGCGGTCGAGGGAGGTGTGATCAATGTTATGTCTGGCTCATCCATTAGCTCTGAATTTGGTAAATCAGCCTTTGTTATAGGAGCTCCTACCGGTAATTCCTGATTTTTTGAGCCATGATAGCTGGTAATAGATCAGCGGCCGATTGGCCAGGGGAATCAGAGCCTTCGGGTATTCCTCATTGGTGGTGAACGTGTTGAGGGAAACTCCAGGCCCGCACAGGATCAGGGCCTGGATGCCAACCCCAGGGACGACCGCCGAAGGGGACGGCATTGTGCTGGCGCGCTGATCGGGACACGGCCGAGGGGAAGATCGAGTGTAGGCGGAAAAAAACGTGTGAGCCCCGTGGTACGAGTGGGATTGAGAATCACTGGGATGAACAGGACTGGTCGGTGGCTCGTGTTCAAAAAGCTTCACAAAAGCTACGACGAGTCGCCAATGGTCGCAAATCGTGTTAGTCGCGACCCCTCCAGACAGTGACTGTTGCTTTGGCGCACCAAGCGGGACGCCCATTTTTTGATAGTATCACGTGATGATAGCGATGAGTCAGCCCTTGACCCGCCTCCAGTTTTAATCGAGACCAAACAGCACAAACAGCAACCAGCCCGTAAACACCGCGGTTAGTGGTTACTATGGAGGCTCTCCAGCCACATGTTTCCGTGCCCCGAGGTCGAGGTCCCCAACTTCCCTCCCTGCACGTCCTGCACCTCCTACGCCATCCCCACGTCTATTCCATTGTCAGGAAGAGTGAGATGTGACTGGCAAGTCATTGCGACCGCGATTGAATATCTTTAAATGCGCCATTGTTAAATAACATCCCCGCGATCCCAATGTCTTTCCCCCAAGATTCTCGTGGCCGCCGCGGTGGAGCCGGCACTGGGTTCAGCTCGACGGGCAGGCGAACAGCCATGGGATACTGGATTCCTTTGGCTCTCACCGTGGGAGTTGCGACGCTGAGCATTGCGGCCTGGATCTGGAGCGAGCGTGACGAGGATGACGAGAATGACCGCCCCCACGATGGGCGAGACGGCCATTATCCCCCTCCACCCCCCGGTACCGTCGGCAGCGACTTCCCTCCTCCTTCATACGAAACAGGGGACTTTGCGAGAGGTACAGGTACCGATTCAGCATCCGGTGAACACGCCTATGACCCCAGCTTCATGGCTCGCATGCAGGGTGCTTTGCGCCGAACCCCTAGTCCACAACAGCTCTTCGATGGGGCAAGCCGAAGAGTTATGGCTAGTGTGACCGCGGCTGGCGCCTATGTCGGTGGCGCACTCACTTCCATTCGGGAAGAGAATCGCGGTGATTTTGAAGATCATTCGAGGTGGTCCGAGGAGGCCCAGGCGCGGGCCACTCAGGGAGATTCTCAAACCGCTGCTGCACCAACCATGAGTGGCGCGCTACCGACCCGAGCTCCAGCTGCTAGTCAAAATGTACTCGACAAGAAGAAGAAGACCGTTGCTATTGTTGTTTCATCCCTGTCCCCGGTCGATTCTGACGAATTTGCGTCGGAGCACGCTGTACGTTGTCTCATGTACCCCCTGTCCTGGCTTGTTTGCTCTATACTGACATACACAGTCTATCCTGTCCCACCTTCCTGAACATGTTGATTTGGACACTTCTCGAATCTTCGTCCTGATTTATGCCCCCGACCTCAAGCATGCGATTGGACAAGGCAGTGCGTCTCGCCAGACCACCTCCATTGCATCCTCATACTCCAATATCGCAACCGAGGAGGCAAATTCTTCCAGCGAACTGGTTGGGGATCTGACAAACGTGGAGCCCCGCCAAGATGTTGAGATCGAGGGCACCAGCCCATTGTTCAAGACCTTGTACACCCAGGCCCAGGCCATCGTTGAAAAAGAGACCATGATCATGCCTTTCAACACAGCCACCGGCTATGTGCACCTCGTGCGCCACCTGTCACCCGAGCTGGTCTATGTCCAGGAGTCTTTGACCGGCAAAGAGGGTGACGCTGTCCAGCACATCTCGGGATGGGTTCGCCAGGTCATTGTCGTCGTTGGTGATGAAGGTGGCCGCGGCGGCCTCATCGACAGCGATGACGAGTCTGCTCTTGCCGACAATGGAGAGAAATGGTGGCAGAAGGAGGGCACTATTGGTATTGGGAAGCGCATTGACGTGGTTGACGCTCTTCGCGTAGGAGACGACTGGCGCCGCCGAGTGCGTGGGTTGGATTGAACAACCCTTCCCAAGTTTCTGTCAAAGCCCCATGATGTTAATGTTGATATTTCTTTGCCTGCATGTTTATAATTTTGCCGAGATTTCCCCTGATGACAGTGTGCCTTCGATTCCCCCTTGTCTTTTTCTCGCCCTTATGTATTGTCGTGCGCGGCTGGACTATAACCCAGAAACGCCAGGTCTCGCGGCCTAGAAACATTGGCTGGCTGCCTAGACACTGCCTGGATAGCTTGTGCAACGGCTTGTGCAACGAATTGCTTTGATATACACGTACTTTTCATGAAATCTCCCGTCTCAAGCCATTGTAATGGAAAACAATGACATAGTAAACGCGAGCTGCTGGTAGAGACGAGAGAAAAGAGCGCTAATCCAGAAACGGAAGGTCATGTGACAGCGTCACGTCTCGCCCGGGGCTTGGCATCATCACCTCACTCTGCAAGGCTTCCGCCATCCAGCGCCTCTCCGGACCTCTTCTCCCAAGCGACATCGATTGATGGACGCCTCCGCTCTCTTTCTTTAGTCGTAGCTGGCTCGCCAATTTCAAATTTGTCTCTCAGAATCGCCGCGTTGGTGACCAGGGCCGACCGACCGATCCCCACATGTCTCGCGCCTCGGTCATCCCATTCTTTTTCGGACCCCGGCCTTCAACCATCCTCGTCGAATCGGTCTCTCGATAAACCATATTCTCACATACCGGAACCTCGCGTGTTGCGCTTTGTGCGCCGATCGTCATGGCGACCGCGGTCTCGAAGCCGAGCTCTCATCCTCCGAAGATGAAGCGGCCGCCCCCGCCTTTCCCCCAGCCCGGGGTGAACGGAGTCAAGGCTCAGCAACTCTCATCGTCACCACCCACCACTTCCCAACGCCCTCTCGGTAACACTTCTGCTGGGTCGAGTCATAGCCTGGCCAATGGAGTTACAAATTCGGCGAATAATTCAAAAGGCGCCCCGAACCGAATCAAGACCCAGTCGCAACGGCTTGGCGATGTAGCTTCGCGAAAGACCCGGGCAGTGACACGAACCTCTACTATGGAGAACGACAATCGGGCTGCGAAGATGAGCGCTGAGCCATATGGTGAGACTCTACTTTGCGCACAATCAGTCAATGCCTCGTTGCTGTCTTGCGATTGCTAACTATTACTGACCGCTACAGTCAAAACTACCTCATACATCCTCAAGAAATACGCGAAAAGCCCTCCGTCTCTTATTTTGCATCTCCATCCGACCCACTTTCGATTTGAGCAGCAAGATGGAAGCTTTCCATACAACTCGGAGATGAAGGTGATCATTGAACACCTTCGCGCCGGTACTGTTCCGCATGAGATCATGGAAGAGCTGTTGCGCGGGGGCGTAAAGTTTTATGAAGGTATTTACTGTTCTTGTTCTATGAGTCGACGGAAGTTGAGAGAACCCATACCGATAACAATTCTCGAAAGGCTGCCTCATCGTTCGCGTGGTTGATCATAAGTCCGTGTCCGCACAAGCGCAAAAGGCTTCGGTGTCAACGAGTAATGAGAACAACACACCGTTTTCTCTGCATAACTACAATGAGCACGTTACGCCCTCGGCATTTGTCCCGTATCCGAAGCAGAACCAGTTCACTGCGGATACACAAAGCTCCAAGCCACCGGACACCCCGGCCTCTAGCCAGAATGCGGCAGAGGACCAAACGAATGGCAAGAGTGCCCAAACTCAGACCCAGGCCAACGGATCAGAGCCGAAGCCTGCTTCGCCTAAGCCTCGGGTCTTCACTACCGTCCTTCACCCCACGCCACGCACGATACAAGCGGAGTTGACTCTTCTCGTGACCACGCCAGACCCAAAAGCTGCCATCTCGAACCAAGCTTCTCGTACGCAATCATCCTCGGTCGTCCCTCAATCCCCCGCCCTCACACAACCCGATCGGGGCCATCCTGCAAAGCGACAGAAGACACTCGTAGAGCCGCAAGACCTCATTGAGTGCGAAGCACTTCTTGTGAAATCTTTGGCTCCTCCTCTCTACCTTGATACCGTGGACAGCCTCGAAGATTCCCAAATTTTGCTGAACTTCCTCAAGAGCCCGCTGCACAGTGACCCGCCACCATCACCTAAGCGTCGCAAGAGAACCGTGGCCGAGCTTGCTGCCGACGAGGCACTCGCAGCCGAGGAAGAGCGATTCATGCTCATTATGGACGAACGACTCCAGCCTACCGCTTCAGGAGCAGCTGGCGGTTCCAAGGCAGCTGCTGTTGATGATACAGCTGGTGTGGCACCATTTGAGCCTCGCTTCTCCCGCTTCAAGACGTTGGAGACGATTCGCATGCAACACGAGGAAAAGGCCAAGCGTGAGCATGAGATAAAGTTGAAACAGGAGATGGCCAAGAGGCAACAGCAGGAACAGGAGAAAGAGCGACGCCGCGCGTTGGAACTGCAGCAGGCAGAGCAGCATGCCAAGGAGGAGGCTCGCAGACAGCAACTCGCCGCTCAGCAGGCACAGGCTCAACTTGCAGCTCAAAATCGCCACGTCATGGCCCAGCCGAATGGCGTCACTCAAGGACAGCAGTCTTCCCCCGTCGTACGCCATCAAACCCCCCACAGCACTTCGTCACCGCTGGTTGGTAACACAATGGCAACACAGGCCGTTCCGATGAGCATCAGCGCATCCCAGCAGTCGGGAAGTCCCCCACGACCTCCATCCTCCATGCAACATGGGCATCCCAACATGATGGGCCATCCAATGGCTCCTTCAAGAAGTCAGCAAGGACCGAGCCGACATGGAACTCCACAGATGACCCAGGCTACACCAGCAATGTCACAAGCCACGCCTATCATGCGCAATGTTACGCCGACTCAGCGGATAGGCCACGGCAGCCCTACCCATACCATGGCTCAAACTCCGATGATGAACCAGCCTATGGCCCAAACGCCGCAAATGCCTATTGCTACTATGGGTCTCACACCACAACAGCAAATGCTATTACAGCAGAGACAACAGCTACTTGCTCAGCAGGGTCAAATGGGTGGCGCGACTCAATTAACTCCACAGCAGCTTGCTCAGTTGCAAGCTAATGCGCATGCTGCCCAAAATATCAAGTCTCATCAACAGCAGCAAATGTTGCAAGCCCAGCAGGCTCAACAAGCTCAGCAGGCTCAGCAGGCCCAGGTCCAACAGCAGCAGCAACCCAATATGCAGAACATTCCTCAGCACAGCCAGCAAGCTTATCAGGCCCAGCTTATGCGCGCCCAGTTTGCACAAATGCAGATGGTGAAGCAGCAAGGAGGTCAAATCCAGCAGGGGCAGCCGAATCAACAGCAGCAACAACTCCACCAGGGCAGCCCACAAATGACAGCCCAACAGCAACAGCAACAACAGATCCTGATGGCTGCGGCTCAAGCAAATGGGGGTCAGATGCCAAACATACAAGGGAATATTGCTCAGCGGTACAACCGGCTTTACCAGCAGCGTCTCTTGAATTTGCGACATGAAATGTCTCAACGGTACATGACGCAATATGGACCCCCGACCCAATATCCACCCCAGATTGCTCAGCAATACGGTGCCGGTTTGGAGAAGAACGCCAAGGCATGGGTCCAAGACATAGTGCGCCGTGACCGAGAAGCTGCCCAGCAACAGCAGCGAGCGAATGCCATGCATGCTCAGCAGATGCAGCAAAACATGATGCATAATGGGATGGGAAATTAATTGCAGATACTGATCATGGCTTTGCTGAATACTCGACATATGCCGGTCCCTACGCGATTGAGGGCTGCTCGCATTGATCTACGACATCATACGTGACATTTGACGGGAGCAAGGCATTCGGCAAGGACATGCTTTGCTTGATGGAGCCAAAACTTCTGTTTGCTCGCATCATTGACTTAGGTTTGTTTTCTTGCCATCGCTTACTTTGGTACCTATTGTTCTCTCTTCTTCCCATTTTTTTTCATTCAGTTTGTACAGTGCTCCGGCAGCACGGAGGTCCCAACGGACGGCGTCACTGCATGATCTTGCCATGGATTGTATTCTCCCTTGCCATTATTTTCCTCTTTCTGATTGTACTATCTTCCGGGAACCAGTCGTTCCTTTTCTTTCTCTGCCTTTTTTTTCTGCTTATGTTTGGCGGGGGGTTCCAACGGGTTTCAGATTCGATACCATTCTGCACAGGAGTTCTTTTCTTCCATGGCGGAAGAAGGTTTGGTTGTTTCTACTTTCTCTTTTTTCTGGTTGGGCGCGTTTGGTAGGCGAGGTTCTCGGGATTGGCCCAAAATGCAATACGACACCAGTCATGTCCAATAGGTTGTCACGTCAATCCAATCTTCATATACCCACTTGTATCCTTGTGCATTATTTCGTAGGGTATTGTTCGGATGCTACATTCTCCATGAGCTAGAGCGTCCCCGGCATGTGTCCACTGTCCGGGTATCCGAACCGAGTCTCTCCACACCCGCACTGCACGACTTGACTGCTTGCGCGGGGGTTCAAGATGCTTCATACACGCCGTTGACTGGGTGTGAAGTTGCAAAATGGTGTCTTCCTGGACCTAGTCGCCGCAATGGATCTGGACACCCAAGTATCGTGAAGAGGATACCCATACTGGCCGGAAGAGCTTCCAATGGACTGCTCCCGCCGGCATCAGCGAATTTCCTGTCCACGTCTCTGCAGAGAGTCGTTATCGACTGTTTGTGAATGGCGAACGTGCGAGCTTTGGGCCCTGCAGGAGCTACCCAGAGCGGTGGCACTATGAAACGGTCGATATTCTTCCATACTTGAAGAAAGGGGAGAATGTAATTAGTGCGCGTGTGCTGCGGTATTCGTCAGTCGAACCTGGAGGGACCTGGATCCTCGTCCTTCATTCGGACAGAGCTGCCAGGACTGATGATTCATTGCGCGATTGAGGTAAAATTTCCAGCGTGATGAAACCTCACAACAATCTTCTTTGATCCGTCAATCCTAATGATAATCCATCAGGGTCTGGCAGTATCTACCGATGAATCATGGAGATGTGTGGAAGAAACCAGCCGAATGGAACTTAATCCTTGGCCCGCCGTTTCTCTCCAACCATGAGAGGACGGCAGAGGCACAGAAGCTTACCGGATGGGAGTTGGCTGGGTATGACGATTCCCACTGGGAGAACGCCGTGTTCCCATTCCTCCCCGCTAAGATGCTTCCGATGACGAGGCCATGGAACCTCGCACCACGATCAATTCCTGCGCTGCCTGAGAAACCAGGAGATTTGACGGTGTGGTCAAATGCGAAGGCTCAATAGCCAAGGATCAATGGAACAAATTCATCAACGAGGAAGATGGCGTGCTTATCCCAGCAGGCGAGGCCGCTACTGTTGATATTGAAGAGCAACCACGAGAAGGACCTTGGGGTGGAGGTCGCCCCTTTCCCCAAGCCTCGATTCAAGTCTACTCGAGCCAACCCCAGCGGACGCCTGTATGGGATCAAGGATTATTACATCGTAGCGGATGGCCAACTGGAGCACCCATTTGAACCAATCTGGTTCAGGACATTCCGATACGCCAAACTGAAGATCACTGCCGGCAAACAACCATTGACTCTCAGGAGCTTCACCTTGCGCGAGACACACTACCCACTCGAGATCTCAATATGTCCCAAGTTGCTACGATGTTACGAGCTACCTGAACCGGTGCAGGATCACCTTGGTCGCCGTGCTTCTTTCTTGCTGGATGCCAGTTTCTCTGCTACAGGTGTAGCCGTTGTGTATACAGCGACAACACCAGGAGTGTTCCTTGCGGGCAAGTTGTCAACGGACTGTCGTTGGGTATCTGCCTCACTACGGGGCAGACATACATTTCCGAAGTGACACCACTGCAGCTACGTGGTATTGCCCTGGCTGCATTCGCATTTTGCATGGTAAATAGACCCTAATTGGGAGCCAATTTTTGCTTTCGATTCCTGAAACTCTGACCTTGGATAGAATCTTGGGTACATGATCGCAGCTTTTGTTACGCTACCACACATGTCGATGGAATCTACAGCTGCATACAAGGTACGCCCTCGACGACCCGCAAGGTATCGTAGTCACTCGAAGTAAAGATTCAAACACAGTCCGTTCCAGAGAGACCCAAGTCGTAGACCAAAGAACCTCACGCTAATAATCAATCAGGGTGATCGGTATCTTCCTCGAGCTTACTTGGTGAGTCTATGGCCCGTCAATCGGTCTCGCCATGTCGATAGCCGGAGAGCTCTTTGCAGTTCATCTCCGTGCAAAGTCAATGGTTATCGGCTCTACATTCAACTACTTTTTCTTAACCGTATGGAATGTCGCGATTCCGTACCTGTACAATACAGACGAGGCAAGTCTAGGCGGCAAGATTGGATGGATCTTTGCTGCGATGGGCTTGATTGCCCTGGTCATCACCTACCCCACGGTACCCGAGACTAAAGGACGTTCCTTTGAGGATCTGGACGAGGTGTGCAACGAGAATGTTAGAACTCGGTAATTCCGGTCATATCAATGCTGTCTGCCTCGGAAACTGCAGAAGTTTGGCGAAGAGTAGAGCTATGAGTGTTTTCGGTACCGTGTCGGGTACACGGGACTTGACTGTAGATTTTGGTCATTACATAGAATCGGCGGGCTGTCCATATAGACTATTGGGCTGGAATTTATTAGATCGTCAACGAGAGTTGGCATGCAAATAGAAATCAACATGATAGGAAAGGCCACAACCAACAACCCTGAATAAGCAAAGCTGACATAGCACAGGTGTCACCTAGCTTCAACATAGGCAGACGAAGCTCGCTACATCGAGTCTAGCAGAATGACTCGGTGATAGTGTATGGGAAAGCTGATCGAATATCATCAAGAGAAGCTCAATTGTGCAACTGCAGTAGGCAGAGAGCACAGGGGTGAGACGAAATGAATTCGGGCTCATAGCCTCTTAGCAAGCTCGAAGAAATATTGCAACTGACAGTCAGTGTCAGCGTAATACGTAATGCAGGGCTAGCAGATCACCTCTCCTTCACCGCTGGAAAACTAGGCCTCTACGAGAGAGCACTTCACCGTCATCAGCTGCATCCATATGCACTGTATTCTCTTTTCAAACAGCAAAAATCCCGCACCATTTCTTTGTGCAAAGATCTAATGAATCAAGACACCGTTCGTTGTCGAGGTTTTATCAGATCAGTGATCGCCTCTGCACAGTTCGACATTGTCACAACGCCCATCCCGAAGCGAGGGATAGCGATCACACCCGCACTCCATGGAAGCATGCACGAGAGGAGCAATTCTATGCTGTTGAGCCAAATAAAATTTCTATCGAGTGTCTGGATAAGATGCATGCACAATCATCACTATTATTCTTCATAATCCAATCTCCTCTCAAAGTCCAGACCGACTCGAAAATTAACATGCTTCCCCAACACCCGAATCTCACATTCCAATGCACGACGCACGACGCACGACGCACTGCAAAGCCATGCGCCCAGACTGCAGCAAGCATTTCCCATTCAAACGTTGCATTGACGAGAGGAACGTCGTACGACGGTCTCTTCCCCGTCTAGGAAATAAGGTGGAAATTCGAACGAGGTCCCAACAGAAGCCAGCTTCTGCAGGTTGTGCATGACAATGAATGTGCAGGACCCAGGTACCTTCCCTTCCCTAAGAAGCAAACGACATGGGCACAGACATGCCAACTCAACACGCGGCAGGGATCCAACTGGTCGCGCATTGATCAGGAATGTTGAGGATAATTCCATTATGAATAGAATTACTGTATAAGACGGTGTGCAGTTTGGCTACTAATTGCGGTGAGAAGGCATTGTACCCAGTCTGGCCCTGCTGAAGACGTAATTGGTAGAAGACAGATGCAAAGAGTGTACTAAGATCATTTCCGCAATCTGTCCTTGATGTTCATTCGAAATAAGCAAGTTATATGATCGCACCAAGAATAGGTGTATTCACTATTCATGCAGTCCATCCAAAGAAAAGCAAAGCAGATCCTCAGATCACAAAAGGAAACAACGCCCCAGGCAGATCCCGCGAAAAAGCAAACAAAGTTCTCAATAGCGTAGCAGAATCGCGGATCAGAGTCAGGTTCTAGATCGGGGAGAATGGCGGAAAAGCAAAGATAATGACTGACCTGTTCACACCGCGTGTAATTGTACAGTCCGAAGTCTGTCGGTCCAGCGGCTAAAGGATAACCCACCACATAGAAACGAGTGTCGCACAATATCAACAAGGCAATAAGGGCCAGAACACCGCATCGCTGGCGCAATTTTTACCTCCATAAACAGCTCAACTCCTGACAGAGAATGCGGCGCATTATCTCGAGTCCTCACCAAGTAATGGACTTTGGAAAATCTTTTTCCAGCACTGACGAGTACCTAGGTAAACAAATAAACAAGAATTCATGCCAGAAACCAGCAAATAATCATCAGCTGATGGAAATTACTGGGCTCAAGTCCAATGACTCGGAAGACCAGTATGCTCAATCGCGCATCTTTCCAGTTTCCACTCACTGCCCAGGCATTCCCTAGATTTGGCACCCTCCGTACGCAAAAAGAAGCGAACCCCAAGGCCAATCCATTTCTGGACATTCTGAACTTGATCTAGACCACGGACCCATATCAGAGGATCGATCAATCAGTTCATCCGGCCGACTCGAGGTCCAAGCCATCGCCAACAAGCCCCCGGAGAATGATATGCAGCACGCCCGATTTGGTCGTGACGCACGCAGACACAGGACAACTCAACAACTTTCAAGTCAAAAACGGCGCGACCAAGTCCGAGCGGAGTGCCAGGTACCTGGCAGAAGAACGATCGATGCACACTGTCCATGACTGAACTGGAGGAGAGGAATGGACTGGAGCGGATCGAAAAGTTCCAAAGTACTCCACCCAACTGTTCAAAAATACCACCGACCTCAATAGATCAAGACAAAGTTGGGTGGCGCGAACCAGTCCGGTAAGAGTCAAAGCGGAATGGAAGGACAAGGTATTTTGATCAGTAGTACGATGATTCACATGAGCCCACTGCTATGCGTGGAGAAGGGAAGACACGCCCACGACTCACGTCTACAAGAACGAGCGCCCATGCAACGAACAGCGACAAAATGGGAAAGATCAGAGCCTTCAGAGGACGGCTATATTGATAATCTCAGGACCCAGTTCCTGAAACTGGAAGTTCGCGAGTAACATCGATCGGGCCACAATTCCGAAGACGCATGGAAAGAAGGAGAAAAGAAAATGGACAGGGACAGGGACTGGGATCAGGGGAGGATCAAAGTGGCGGGATCAGCAGATGCAGCCAGCGCGATGATGCATACGGTAGTACTGTGCCACTGTAGTGCATGAGAAAGAAGTCATTGGACAAGTAAACGACTTCTCGACTCGCCTACGGTCAAGTACAGCCTCTGACTGACATCTCGCACAACGGGCTTCCAAACCTAATTAGTGAAGCGACGCAAAGGACGAAATTGTATACTACTGTACCCAGAGTACTGGACAGAACGCTGTCTAGCGTACCATAATCTCCATCGACTAACAAGACAAAACCAGATAGATCGGACAGAGATATCCCCTCACGAACGACGAACGGAGGGAAAAAAAATCGAACAAGTGTCGCGAGTGGAGCTGGGATTTGATCGGACGGCGGGCGGTTGTGATGTGTAACATTTGCGCTCGGAGGCGCCAGGAACCGTGGAACGGGGGCTAGGAAGATTCAATGGGCTATAAATGAGGATGAGCCAAGAGTAAGCTGTCAGATTGGTGCGAGCGGGGCGAATATTCTCGGATTTGGGGATGGGTGGAAATAGTTTGGAGGATCGGGTTCTACCGTCTTGTTGGTGTGGCAATTGTAAGTGAAGTTGGAGATGCAGGTTGATGGTGTGTGTAAGGGGGCCGGGGGACTTTGTACGGACAACTTGAAGAGTGTTTACATCATTGCTATTAGGCAGCAGAATGTTGAACAGAGTAAAAAGAGAACACCTGGGAGAGAACTCCCTGGATGGAGTTAAGGAGGGAGATAGATTGATAGAAGAACATCTCATTTGTCTTTTCATATTATAGCTCAAGGTTGTAAGCGATGGTGATACACGCGACAAGAGATGAATCAAAAAAAAACATTGTAGCTGATTGTACAAGATCCATCGCCCCGTCCTTCCCAAGTGATTATCCCGTAGGCGATTGAAGCAACAGTATAATATAATATGCAAACGCCGACCGACTCGAAAACAGATTTCCACCCCAAGGCCCTTTTCGCCCCGACAAATTATGCAAGAAAGGAAAGAAAAAGAATAAGTAATCACACGGAGTGGTCTTCGCAGACCGAAAGACCATGTACAACGCCATAACAGCCAGTGGTGGTTGGCCGGGTCAAATGCCTATGCCATGTATGAGTGGCAGCCCATGCTCCTCCACGGGTATCAATGTCTGACCTCGGGGGTCATGTTTTCGATCAACGTTTTTTTTTTGTGTTGTTAGATTTTTGGGTTCCTTGACTTTTTCATGATTGCGTGTTCAGATGAAAATGTTCGAGAGGGTTTGGTGGAAGGTTGGGGTTGGTAGTTGGACACTGCTTTGTAGCATCTACTCATCCCATCCATCAACGCTGAGCTCGCAGTCGGGAATGTCCTCGAGCTTGGATCCGTAAATTGGACGTCCGTCCGGTGTCAGCTGCCCTCGGAAATCAGGATCGTAATCGGGACTGGTCTCGTCGAGGGTGGCGACGTAGCGGTTGCGACCACCACGCTTGCTGTGGGTCTTGGTATAGTGTGCGTTGAGGTTATCGCTGCGAGAGAAAGCCCGGTGGCAGCCAGGCACCCAGCAGACATGAGGCTTCTCTTTGGAGTGGCTCTTCATGTGACGCTTGAGGTGCTCCTGGCGCTTGAAGCGGCCCTTACAGCCGGGCTCCTTGCATTTGAATTGAACTTGCTTGATGACCGAGGGCAGGTTCTCCAGGCTCAAGTTGGATCGCAGCAACTGCTTCTTAGATGGCTTGCGAGATGGCTGGCGGTGTGTGCGAATCATATGGCCGTCCCGGTAGACTGGGGACACCGGGTACTCCTCTTGATATTCATTGTGACCAGACATGCGACTGTTGGGTGTGTCGCTACCTGGTGTGCCAAGAGACATTGATCGAACAGGAGTAGAAGGGGTGTGAGGCTTGAAGGTTTGGAAGCTGGCAGGGAATTCAGAGTAATTGGAAGGTGGAGGTGTGGCCGGCCCAGGAAAATGGAAAGTCTGCTGAGGCGTAACGGTCTGAGGGGGCATGACTTCGGTGGCCGCCATCCAAGGCAGCATATTAGACATGGACGCAGAGTTGGGCAGGCGCTCAGGCTGGTTGAACATGGGTCGGGATAGGCAAGGGTTGGAGGCAGACTCGGGCAAGTATGCTTGCTGAGATTGTGGGCGGTAGTAGTGGTTGCGGCTCATTGTGTGGTGATATTGAGGCATAGGTGCCTGATATGGGAATGTCGGGTGTTCAAAAGTCTTGGGAATGGAATCCTGGGGGATCCAAAACTGTTCCACGTTTTCGTCGTACCCAGAAAGATAGTCGGCAGACATGGGAATCTGGTCCTGGCGGTCGACAGAGCCTACAGACATGCCCATTGCCTCGCCCGAGGGCAGATCCGCCATCCTGAAGGCACTCCGGAGAGGGGTGGCAGAAGTGCGCCGTTCCATTGGGAGGCTGTGATAGTGACCCGCTTCGTGCCACCCTGGAGAAGCCAGAGAACCCTGACTGTATAGACTGGTGGGAGTAGGAGTTGGAGACTCCAAGGGTGAGAAGCTCGAAGTCATCGAGGGACATTCACTGGATCCCAAGGAGTGGCAGTCGACCTCGACAGTCAGCCGATCCGAAATCTGCTGACCCTGAACTCTCATCTCGTCGATGTCTTCGTGCTTGATATCTCGTGGAGCAAGAGGGTCGACAATAGTATCGCCTGTGTGACAATTGGTTTTAGTCCACTGATTGTAGTGGAGTACAATGCGGTGCAGTTGAATGAATGTTGATAGTCGATTAGGTAGGGAAGTATGCAAAGGATTGGATTCAATTGGGAAGGATGGAACGATAGTGCTGAAACGACAAGGGACGGCAACGAGGGTCGGAGAAAAGAAGGATGATACAAAGGGAAGAGCTCAGGCACGAGGGAGTGATGCCTGGCAATGGCCACAGGGAGAGAGAGAAAAAGAGAAAGAATGTCGATGGCTTTGGGTGGAGGAAGAAGGAAAGGAAAGAAGGGAATGGAGGGACAAACGAGCAGAAATAAACAAAATCGGGCCAGCATAGAATCCCGGGTGGGGAATCGGACTTACAGCTATACGCCATGACTCGGATGAGATCCAAAGGCGCCCGCGTCGCGTGCCGGAGGAACGCTTTACGCAAGGCCAGGAATGCAGAACAATAGCCTCCCTCTGTTACCGCGGCAAAGAAGGGCTGCTGTCGCGGGTGGGGGGTTCAGATAGCTGGTTCGTGGCACCGAGTTCGCGTCTCTGGGGACACGATCAAGCACGAGAACGAATAGAGTGTCGAAGGAACCTGGCGACCCGTGGCTGGAGAGGGGCCCCAAAGGCACGCG
This sequence comes from Penicillium simplicissimum, assembly GCA_024706585.1. Classification (NCBI taxonomy): domain Eukaryota; kingdom Fungi; phylum Ascomycota; class Eurotiomycetes; order Eurotiales; family Aspergillaceae; genus Penicillium; species Penicillium simplicissimum. The sequence continues at coordinate 320,461 of JAMZTW010000044.1, forward strand.
GTTTCAGTACCGTCAATAGGGTCGTGATGGTTTCCCTGGAGAACGATCCTGCGACGCGGTGGTTGGGCGTGGAAAGAGTCTAGATGGCGGGGGGGAGGATTTAGATAGAGAGGGGAGGGCTGGGTCTCAGATTGATTGACTCGCTCGCTAGGGAGGAGTCGCAGGGCTGGTTTAAGAAGACAAGGTGGTTAATTGTTCAGAGACACCGGCAAGGAGGATGGGGGAACTGGTGGAGGGGTGGGAAGACGAGAAGGGGCGGGTTTATAGTTCCCCAGCCAGGGCGTGGAAGCTTGTTCCTGAGAGAGAAGAGCAGAGCAGTAGGTACTTACTACTCAGAGAGCACCAGAGAGGAAAAGGACTCGAGATCGACGCGATCGATTGCCTCATCCCTCACTGGTAATTCTGGGAAATTCTTTTTTGACGATTTCTTTTGGGATTTCTGGTTTATGCTTTGGAGGAAATGCAATATTTCCTGAGGATCATTTATCATGATCATGCGAATCATGATGATCGGACCGCATAATTGGAATTAGGATAATATGAAACGCACCTCATCGGCCGGCATCTATCGCCCTGGGATTTTTCTTGCACAGTCCTCTGTGGGGACAAGCTCCATATCGGATCTCACAGGTACAGTACACTGCTTGTAACACAAGAGAGGTAGATCCATCGAGACCCATAGGTACCCATAATTACCCAGAGCCACCCGGCGCCATCATAGAGAGCATTGCCAGTGCCCAACCAGTTGGGGTCTGGAGAGTACAGCCACTGGAATGTCCGGCTGTGTCTTGGGTGTTCCGCACAATGTGAGTAGAGTCTATTTTGGCTGTTGACATGCAGCTTGGGGGGCGTTGGGTCTCGAATGGTGCCCCAGGCTCTTGTCTAGGGTATGATTGACTGATTTGTTTTGATTTCTATTTTTTTACTTCTATTTTTCTGGATTTTTCTCATTTTGTCATAGCCTTTTTGAGTACTTTGATCGTAGTCGCACGCCTTCGTATTTCCAACTTCATCTTTACTGAGAAGTCTGATTGGGGCGTCGGTCCTCCCCGGTGCCCTAAACACGATAATCGCAGTTAGTTACTGATCAGTGATTACAGTACTCGACGACAGAAACTCAACTGAGCCAACTCAAATGTTGTGCCGTCGCTGGACCTGCACCGGATCGACCATCGCCCCACTTGCTCCAGCTTGAGCCTATAGAGCACCATAAACGAGGGCATTGTCTCATGCGAAATGTTTTTGAGAGGTTAAGACAGACAGAAACAGGCAACATCACGTCCATACTCCTTATGGAGTCCCCTTATCCTCGCCCCAGTGCAGTGGTGCACGGTGAAAACGCAAACGACTTTCTCCATGATTGTCAGGATCGCCCGCCAGCCAATCTGAGCTCAGACGTTAGTGGCGGATCCCCCCAGTGCCAAGTGGGGGGCTTGATCGATCTCATCCCAGCCTAGCTCAAGGCTTCAAGCCCAGGGTCGATAGGTCAGACGTTGTACCGCAGTACTTGTTGCACTTGCAGATTTGCTGAGCTCGAGTCTCTGCTGGTCTGTCCCAGTCGAGCCTAGTCGAACCACGGGGATCTGCAATAAGAACAACGAACTGACCATATTCCAGTCGTGGGGACTCGGGAGGTAGCATCGTAAATTCCATTTACGCCCGTCGGCTATTCTCCGTGTGTCCGGGCCAATTCGGGCCTCGCTCTCGTTCTCTCGAGCCTCTTGCAAGTTGCGCCTCATTACGGAGTACATAGTTTCCATCGTCCCAGAGAAGTGGACTAGCGGGCTCCGGAATATGGATCGTCACCCATAGGGCTATGAACCCGAAGTACTGTGCTTGCTAGCTGCCATTCCGATTAGCATTATGATGAATATGATCCTCATAGCTAACTTTCTGATTGGCGGGATGAAGACTGTGATGATGGTTGCTATTATTACACAGTAGTACCTCCCAGCGCCGAGACGTCTACTGTGTACTCCAACAACGATACTATGATTGCTGCCCTCAGCAATGACAAATTGAGCCATTCCGGACATAAACCCCCGGTCGCTCGTTATCGTCATCCGGCATGATTGGAATGTGCGAAGCGTGCAAAGCTGCAGACAAGACGAACCCTGCAAGGACTTTGTGTGCTCACGAAATAGACAACTGGGACTGGATAGACGCGGGGTATGGTCGGTAGTCTGTCCGTCTCTCCAGCCATATACTTTCCACTTTCAACCTTAGTACCTCTTCGAGTCTCTAGAGCTTGCACTACTCCCCGGAGCTGCCGAGCGAATGACCACGCTGACTCCGATCAGGGACCGGAGCCCACACTATCCAGGACGCTAGTTGTGGACCTGCATCTGCTTCCAGGGGAAAAATCAGATTCATCACCCGTCAGTCGAGACCCGAATTGAGGGAACCTGCTCTGGTTGGAGCACACATGCAGTCAGTTTCGATGTCCATGACCTGGTGAGGCTTCTGTCACCTGTGTGAGTCCCAGTCCCACCATCTTGGGAACTCCTGCGTGGCTAGTGAGCACCAGCTGCTCCGGCATTTGCGTGCATTTCGCATTCTTCAAGGCCTCGAGCGAGTTCATCGGTCTTCTCCCAAGCCACGCAAGTCGGTGGCAAAGACAATGGCATTTGGACCCTCGTCATGCGAAACACAAGTACTGCCTTTCTTCCCCTCATTCCAAAGTACCCAAAGTACCTCCTACCTACACAGTAACAGCTCTTTGTGTCTTCGTCCTCCCCGTGCCAGACTTGCAGCTGGAACAACCAGAGATGAGGATTGTCACAACGATTTCCATTTCCCCAGAATTTCGCCTCCGACCGGGAAAAGCCTCACACAGTGCGTGACTGCGTGTATCACATTTCCGACCGGTAAACAATCGACACGGCGGGTTGAATGGAACCAGGGAATCTGTCGCTCACCATCTCGCCATCTGGCTTCTGTCGTGTGCCCTGGACCACGTAACTCATTAGCTATTAGGCTAGAGTCCATTAGCCTCCAATAGACGAGCGCTTGCTCCGATGGCTTTCCGAGGCAGACAGCCGAGTTCTGACAGCTCTCACTATCCCCATAGGGCTCTTTGGAGCTCTAATTCGTGGCGCTTGGTCAGTTAGTCAAACTCTGTTCACGTTCACGACTGAGCCACAGACTCACATTAGCAAGCCCCGATCCATGCCATCCTCTGCAGCCGCAGCTTAGCGTCGGGGTTCGCTTCAGGAGGCTTTTTGTAATTTTCTTTTCTCGGGGAGGGGACTAAGCGTTCGGAGATGAAAGCCGGTCCCTCAACAATGTAATCGGCGGGTTGTTGATAGGCTCCAGCAGTTTGGAACGGGGTCTCTCGCACTGGTGGATTATGGGACTAGGGACCTTCGAGACTATGGGAGGCTGCCACTGGGGGCTGGACGATGCCCGTCGAATCGTCGATCATGTCTTGCTTTCGGTGGCTCATACCGGTCCGTGATAATCTCTCTCGACAGTCCGATCCAGATAATCCAGTTTAGTGGGGAAATGGTGGAACTGGCCAATTGCACGTCCCGGAACCATGTCTGTTTGTCTCTCTCTATTTGCATTCCATCTTTTACGCCATTTCATATCTCATCTCTCAGTATCACGATACTGAGTATCCCTACGCTATGGCTACCACGAGGAAGAGTAGCTGCAATGTTTCATGAATATTGGTGTCGAAATCTGGTTTCTGGTCTCTTGCAAAGCAATACTAGTCAATAATTCTACCTTAAGATATGTCCGCAGGTCTGCAGCACCAAAGGAGACTATTGTACTTTGATCATCCTTGATGCTGTGGGAGAACAGCCCGTATTTGCCAAGACCAAGCTGGCCTCAGACTCATACTGTCGATGTTTACTGCGGTATTTGGTTCAAGTGTCTACAACAAATTGGCTCTAGGATCGAGTACGATTATCGAGATTATCGTCAACACATATAGCCGCTGCTCAAGATGCTCCCAAATCCAGGCCAGAATGTATTTCGTCGTCATCACTCGCACTGACTATCTCTATAGCTAAAAGGCCATCATGATAGAGAATCCTGACAATCATGGAGTCGATCCCCCAGACATCCAGAAGCACGGGCCTAATTTAGCCGCAAGGGCAAGCCGCAAGCTAGAAAGTGTTCCAGGAACATCGAGGGCCCCTGCGTTCAAAGGGATAACTTACTGGGAGCCTCTTGTACTAGCTGCTCATCTCAAGATGCCAAGACTACTCTTAAATCTCTCTTATTCGTGCTTATCAACCTTCCAGCTAGCCTTTGTTCACACTAAGCACCAGCGAACTGGTCCGAGACCACGTCAGCTCGGTCTAGAGTCCGAAGTACTTGGCACAACAAGTACGATGTGGCAAGCCCTGGGAGAAAGTTTGAATAGTTCGCCCAGAAATCTGAGCTCCGTTACATTGAGTCATGCCACCGAAGGTAGCCTTATCACCAAGCCATTGCATGACTTTTGAGCCCCACCAGACAAGGTGGCGACTTGGGTGGCTTGCCTGGAAGCTCGGGTCATCTATTGCGTACATACCACTTTGCTGTCCGTGCTTCAGGTTCCTCTTATATGGGGAAGACCTCACGTTCGACCATCTTGCCACCATCGATTGATCTTGTGGGATTTTCAATCACTCGCACGGAAACATTCGCGTTCAAAGCTCGTAAACTGCTCAACGTAGATATCTTATTTTCAAAACTATACAGAGCAATCAGCTGGTTAACAAAAGGCTTTCCAGCCCAGTTCCCTAATCACACCATGCACAACACTTTGATAGTAATCATGACATCTCATATCTCATATTCAATATTCAGGTACCACTCCCAACGATTCGACCATCAGATTCCTAGCTTGGATAGTGTCAGGGGTACCTCGGACATCCCCCAAACATGTAAATCTTATCCATCCCACAAAGACACATACATGCATTAGCACGATTACTGCAATTCTGACCCAGATCCACGCAGCACGAAGAACACCACTATCGATTTTAGATCTTTCTCAGACCCCTGTTCATCCCACACCATCCATACCAAACACCTCCCTGCCTCCCCCAGAAATAGACACAGACACGCAAATGCAATAACAACCGTAAATCCCGATAGAGACAAAAACAATTAAAACATTGATCTCCACTCCCAGATCCACATGACATGCAAGCCTCGCTGCGCCATGTCATCAAAGTCTGGCAAGTCTGGCGATCGATTATTTTGCGGGGGAAAGGTCCAGATTGGTCGGGTTCTTGCAGTCTACCCGATAAAGCACCTACCAACATACCGTGTGCTGCAGTACTATTGCATTTGAGTGTCTCGTTGAGCATTCCCCGGAACATCGACTGGCATGAGCCGAGGGTGCTGGGTGAGGCGTGCTGCAAGTGCGTTTCGCCCAATGTCTCGGGACTAGGTTTGTTGATATGGACTGTTGAATGCCATAGCCGGGGACGTTCGCCGCCCCGATAAGAACATCCGTACTATGTGTCTGTGGGGATGAGCAGGTCCGAGTTTGAGTTTACTCTATGGGATGTGCACGGCCTCTGCTCGCCATAGATATAGCACAAGCGAGAGCAGAGAATAGATCAGTGAATTGCTAGGATAGGGGAGTAATCATTATTAGCTCGATGGACTACAAGTCCTTCCAGTTTGGGACTACCTGAGGGACAAAGGTTGGCAAAAAGCATATTTGGAACTCGGCCAACTATGCCATTGTCTTAATATGCCATTGAATCTCAAGTCACATCCTCCGTGGCTCGATAAGGGAGCCTCGCGATTTCGGATCGGGAGGCCGTCCTATGAGCATATTGCAACGGCCAGCAAATACCGAGAATCTTGGTAAACCACATCAATAGTACAATATTGTTGCAAATGCATAACGCAACCCGCCCAAAGAAGCTGAGTGGCTTGTCCACATTAGGTGAGGTACTCGGCTGTTCCTGAACCAAACCCTGCTACAGTTTCCCCCTTCTTTCAACAAAAAACCCCACCCCCTTGCATCTCTCCTTCCCTTTTCCACCAACGGTCTCTAGCACAACCGCGATAAACAGAGCATTTAGCAAAGACTTGGGGAAGGGTGATTATTTGCCTTTTGGCTTTGTGCTTGGTACCTTTCCCACCATCCATTCATATTGACGCGCATCGCAGTTCACCCGCATCACCTTGCGTTGTTCGAATCCCGGTTCCCTGGATACTCACCGAGTGGCAAAAGTTTATGTTTTCGGCACTGCCCTAAGATCGGCTTCTCCTTCAACGCGCTCCTGTAAAAGGAGATCGAGGATCGCGTTTGTGGGTAGACTTCCTGGAGGCGTTCCAGGAGTCTCTCGCCCCTATATAACGATCCCTCGTGTTACCCCAGTTTTGATACAGTTTTTGGAAAGGTCGCGACAAAGGGGAAGAACGCGGTTCACAGTTGTCGATCGGAACAACCCTGGACTACCATTAACTATCGATATCCACGAAAGCAAGAGGATTCACTGTAAATTCATTCCCATCTGAGCTCCAAAAGACACGCAATCGCCAAGAAATCCATAATCATAGCGCTGGTCAATACTACTGTAGACTGTATACCAACGCACATGCCAGTCGACTCAATAGTGCAGGTCAAACCTGTTGAATATGCAACACGCCTCAATAGAATAGCACCACCTTCATAAAACTGGAGAACCCGATCCGGCCTCGCCGACTGACAGACCCTGATCGACAGCCCTGATCGTCCCTGCACATCACATCCAGGCTCCAGCACGCTTAACATTCCCAAGATTTCCCACCAAGTACGGGCAGATCGATGGTCCAAACGCCCTCCCACCCCCACTGCTCCCAACGTACGGTACGCACCAATATGTCTTGGGGCTAGCGGCGGCGGGGGAGCGACAAGGCTGGACTTGGACCTCAGTCTGGTCCGTTCACTTGCTGTCTGCTGCTCAAGGGGAATCTGGGTGACATCATCGAGGTATGCCCTTGCCTCAAGCGAGATAATTGCGCGTACCTGTTTGATCGACACGCATCGCGCTACTGGGGGTGGTTTCATTATATGGGAGTAATAGAGACATCTTTTTCCAAGGTTTCAGGGTGCAAAGATACGGGTCGTGTTCAATATATTGTGCGCAGACGTTATTTGGAGTGAGGTACCTAAAGATGGAGAAAGTCCAGAGGAAGGCCAAAGATTTCAGGTTGGTGTATCTTGCCATCCATGTAGAGATGGGAGTATTTTGCAACGGGAATCATTACGTCTAGATCCATATATTTGTGAGCCAGCGTGTCATTATTGGCGGGTCTCTGTGCGCAATCGCTGCTGGACATTATTATCGGACACCAGTGCAGGTGGTTTTGTGCTTGTCACTTGATGCTCAGTTGGAAATGGCGCATTCGATCAGGGTGGCTGTCCGATGGTGTAGGAGTCAGGTACTGTATCTAAGAAGGAAACCAATGTGACTAAACCTATGAGTAGTCATTTTCATGTCTCTGCAATTGTGGGATCTTTGTACTTTCGATGGAGTTGTCCACCTAGTCCTGGACGAGTTTTATAGTGGCCTTCAACGGCTCTTCGTGGACGGTTGCATAGAATGGGCATCAGATAGAGTGGAATGACCAATCTAAGGTCTACATTTTCCACAAAATGAAAATCATCCATCCATGAATGGCCCAGCTGTTTGTTGATGGGCATCTGATAGGAACTACCTAAAGATAACCTAAGCCATTGTGGGATAGATATGTAGGTGCCCGAGTTGTGCGGTTCAGCTGGGTACCTAGTAGGTAGGTTCCAGTGAGTGGATGAAATATATTTCCCGCCTGCCAGGATGACACAAAAGCACACACTTCAATCAAACCCAACCCTTCCATTCCGTGGAACAATGAACTAAGCTCATCTATAGGTACTCACGAATCTAGTAGGTGGCCTGTAAGGTTATCCAATGGGCATACCATTCGGTCATTGAAGGCGAAACTCATTTCTCCATCACCTCTCCATCGGGCCATGGAATGGATACAAAGGGCATCACAATGCCATGGAAATACTGGACGGGAGACTACGATGAATTTACAAGCTACGTAAGATTAGGTAATGACTCTTCTGCCTCGATCAAAGGTGATTCAACAATTTCTGACACCCAGACCCGCCAGCTAACGTCTGTATAGGCTTGGGTGACGGGCGAGACTCATACCACCCACCAACTCGTCCGACAATCCCAGAAATGGAATTTTTGCCCAACATTTTCTCACTCCCACCCCCCAAGCCCACTTTCTCAGAGAGTCGCAAACAGCAGGTCATCGATGCGAACACATCAATCGACGGAGGAAGCATGTACCCGGCCGTCGGCGCAAGACTAGACACAACCGCCCGAGCAAACCAGTCAACGAAGCAATCACTTCATCTCCGGAAGGTTACGAGTCCCGAATACGCCATGCCGACACGGCGTGGGCCACGACTTTGTAATCACCCGCGGGGAAAAAGCAACAGACATGACAACAATCCTCCGAGACGGTCTTCTCCGGGCAGGATTGACGAGCCGACTGGATGATTCGCAAGAAGGCTGGTCGGGTTTGCAATCTGCAATGCAGACTGCGCGCTGAAAACGCTTCTCGATGCGGGTTGCCGTGGTCTGACAGGCACGGGCGAGAAGCGGTTATGTGCAGATTCCTGGGCTCGGGGCCGAAGTCGCAAACTTGATGTTTTGCTTCTTTTGGCTTCGAGTGTGGGCAGACCTGGTAGGCGCTTGCAACGGTCGCTTGGACGCAAGTTAGCCGACTTTCGACAGGGACGGCCACGACTATGGCCATGCAGCTCTCCATCACTAGCATATCGTGTCTACCTTGATCATCTGCGAGACCCCTGGTATACGGTGTGGATCGATCGGGTTGTGGAGACTAGCGGAGCTCAGGTGGAGAGAGGAGACGATGGGTCTGCTTCGTGCTTGGTTGACTGTTGCACAGTTCCCAACGGGATCATTATGCTCGGTCGTACCTTTATGATCCTGGAGAGAAAACCGATACTCTGAATCAAATATTCAAATCGACGCGTCCATACAAACTCAGAGGCGAAGCCGACCGCGGTTTTGCAACGGTCGGGAAGGCCCGACTGACGAGTCGAAAAAGGGCAGATAGAACACATCGACCCAAGTGCACTTCAGAAGCACTTGATTCGTCCTCTAGAGAGCAAAAATGGCGACGTATCAGCCGCAATTAGCAGAAGTGCTTTAGCTGGAGCCTTGTCTGATGCTTCCACCGCTTGTTTGTTGTGGCTGGAGTTCGGAGTTCGGCTGGGATCAACCGGGATGAATGGCTCGGAACGCATTGTTCTTGACTGCTCAACTCCACGACTATGAAGAAGCAGGTTCGTCCAGAATCCTGATTGCTCGCACCTCCAACCAAATCAGCCGCCAAGCCACGTTATCAGCGCGGGGAAAACGGGAAACCAGGATCTCACCATCAGCCCCAAGGTGTTGAGCAAATCAGAAGTCGTCCAAGAATTGCGGCTTTGTTGGCGTTGCAACCTTGACCAACGCGATAAGCTAGGCACTTATGCCGAACTCCGAGCCAAGGCAACTTAATTACGGCGCAGTGTTCACCATTTGAAATCTTGAATCTTCCCACCTTGGGCTCCATGCCTTGATCAGAGGAGTGCAACATTCAGCAACCCTTCCTCACGGACAAAATGGTTGCCCAGAGCGCCCCCCATGAAGCGCAGCCTCTGCTCGCCGACGCGTCGACAGGGTCCATCCCCAAGCGCTCCAACTCGAAGAAACTCATGATTCTGCTCATGTGTGGCATCTTCGTGTTGGCATTGGACTTTGGCAACGACATGGCGCTCGCGCCGCAGACTGCGATCTTTGAGCAGATCATTTGTCGCAATCTAGGACTCTTGTCCAGTGGAGCAGAGGCTTCGCCTGCTGGCAATCCACTGGTCAGTGGTAGCGACCCCTGCAAATCGGAGGCCGTCCAGGGCGAATTGGCGCTGGTACTGGGATACAAGGATATGTTCGAGGTGCTCCCGAGCATTGTGTTGTCTTTGCCATACGGAGTGTTGTCGGATCATTGGGGGCGCAAGCCCGTCATATTCCTGGGCGTAGTGGGGTTGCTGCTGGGGGAGGTGTGGGTTCGGCTAGTGGGTAAGTTGGGGAGCTTCAACTGCTCTCCCTTCCCGGAGCTTACAGACGAGACACCGGTTGCGAATATCTAACTTGCTTTATAGCGCTATGGTCAAACGTGCTGCCTCTTCGGCTGGTCTGGTTGTCTGGATTGTTCAGAGTCATCGGGGGCGGAGCCCAGGTGCTCATCTCGATTGCGTTGGTGATGGTCGCGGATATCTTTTCTGAAGAAGAACGGTATGTCTGCCTCTGATGCCCCTCGAGACTGGACTGCACTAACTGGAAGATAGGTCGACGGCACTCTTCCGTCTTCAATCTTGCGTCATCCTGGGCGAAATTATGGGTACTCCCATCAGCGCCTGGCTGATGCAATATGACTATTGGCTTCCCTACATCCTAGGCGCGGTCATCATGATTATAGGAAGTACCCCGGTGCTATTCCTTCCTGAGACGCTGCAAGAAGCCAAAGTCAATAAGGCGAGATACCGCCGCGAAGCAAGTCCTCATGCCACGGAAGCCTCTGACAACTCGGATGAACGAATTGACCCATATGGCAAACGTCCAATACTGCAAGAGGTCATCCGCCAGGCCCGCGAATTCAAAGACGCAACGAAGTTCATTTGGAGGGATTACAGCGTTTGCATAGTGGTTTTGTCCTGGTTGGTCACGCTTGTCAGCCGGCAGTCCTCCACCGTGTTCCTTCAGTATGTGTCAAAGAAGTTCAATTGGAGCATTGCCCGGGTATGTACTTCGCGCGTATCTCACATGTTGGCCTCTGCTAAAGTTGCTACAGGCCAGCCTCTTGATTTCACTGCGTGGAATATTCAATCTCACCACTTATCTTATCATCATGCCCGCAGTGTCTTTCGTCGCGGCCAAGTATCTCAACCTACATGGCAGCCAACGGGACCATCGTCTGACCCAAGGGAGCGGAATGGTCGCGACTATTGGCCTTTTTGCCATGGGCCTCGCGCCGGTTCCAGCCTTGCTCATCATTGGAATGGTGTTCCTCTGCCTAGGCTCTGCGTTTCCAATCACTGCCCGCAGTCTGGCAACCAGTCTGGTACCTCCAGACCATGTCGGCACGCTTTACTCGGCCATTGCGATCACCCAATCCCTCGGCATCATGGTCTCAGGCCCATTATTCGCCTATCTCTACCGGATCGGCTTACATCTTGGCGGAACATGGATGGGAATGCCTTTCGTGCAAGCTGGTCTTCTTTATATGATTTCCACCATCGCCATGTGGATTGTCCGGGTCCCTGAAACAGAGCAGGACCAAGATCAAGAAACAGAGCCGTTGCTATCCCCATAGACCCTTCCTTATACATCGCGCTTTGCGATCCCATACGAAGCTCATAAAACTCGGAATGCATCCCAGATTTTTTTTGTTTTTGGCTTTTTCTCTTCGTGTCCCCTCCACTTAGGGAGTGTGAGGCAGGGTTCTGTAGATGTAAGAAACAAGAATCCAAACTCTCTCCAATGCCGATCCCAGGTGACAAAACGACGCCTAGCGACCATACCTCCAGAGGCGAAACGTGATAGAAGGATCACCGTCTTCTAGATGGCTTCTCTCAACGTTGGTTCGCCCCGATGCCGCCGATCAACAACCTTTTTAATCTCGCGGGGCACTCGCAAGTGGGAGATCCACCGGATACGATGCAACCTCAAATCGCCCTATCCCCTCCCCGGATAATCCAAAACACTAGCTGCAATTCGCCCAAATTGCATCTGCAGGACTTCCGACGGAGACCTCGTCCACGCATCGGAAGTCTCAAGGCTGATTCGACGTCTTCATTGGTGGCTTCAACATCTATCTCGTTTCGATCCCCCGCTGGCCCGCTCTCGGTCGGGATCGACCTCTTTTCGTCAGGCCAAAGGCGCTGTCTCCGCCCCTAAGTCTGTTGAGAAGGCCGCTAATGGGCTTAGAGTGACGATTCGGCTACTTATACGGCGAGCTCCGATCCAGCAGGCGCGAATCAGCGTCGTCTTATCAGTGCATGTGCTGCTATCAAGGACGATCGACGCCCTCTTTGGTGATGCGCCCTCCATTCCTTTGGAGAACCTCGTGGACAGTCAGAGCACTGTGCACTGTGTACTGCGTGGTTGGTGACTGGCCAGTGTGTCTGCCCTATTTATGTCTGACATGATGCCCACGCAGATGATCCAGTTTGTGAATAATCCTTCCCGTGAAGATCTTCGTTGAATATCACTTTCTATATTCCAAGTATGGCTTTCTCTCGCTCTTCTTTGCTGGCCATCGCGGCTGCTTCGTTGGCCACTGGTGCCTCTGCCCAGTTGGATACTTGCTCCAACAACGTCTTCAGCTGCCAGAGCTCGTCCACGAACCCGACCTGCTGCTTCAACTACCCCGGCGGTGCCCTCCTGCAGACTCAGTTCTGGGATACCAACCCATCCACGGGGCCTAGTGATTCGTGGACCATCCACGGCCTGTGGTACGCATAATACCTCATCTTGGAACCCCCTTCTTCATATGATGATCCAAGATATTGACTCAATACAGGCCCGATAACTGTGACGGCTCCTACCAGTCCAGCTGTGACCCTTCGCGGGCCTACACCAACATCTCGGATATCCTAACCCAGCAAGGGCGCACCGATCTCCTGTCCTACATGCAGCAGTACTGGGTCGACATCAACGGCGACGACGAGACCTTCTGGGCTCACGAGTGGGGCAAGCACGGCACTTGCATCAACACCATCGACCCCAGCTGCTACACCAACTACACCCCGCAGGAGGAAGTGGGCGATTTCTTCCAGAAGGTGGTGGATCTGTTCAAGGGCCTTGATACGTACACGGTATGTGACTGTGACTGCCCACCCTGCACCCTAGTCCCCAAGAAATCGCATAGCTGATGTTCTCATTCTCAAACAGGCCCTGGCCAATGCTGGCATCACCCCCGACAGCTCTCAGACCTACTCCCTGAGCGATATCCAGGCTGCACTGAGCAACCTGCACGGCGGTGCGTCCGTCTACGTCGGCTGCTCTAGCGGCGTTCTGAACCAGGTTTGGTACTTCTTCAATGTGGCCGGTAACGCCATTGATGGCACCTACCAGGCTGTTGACACTCGTAAGTGGAGCACCAAGTATCATGCCCGAGAAGTGGTTTGTGAGCTAACTTGGTTCGCACAGTTTCCAAGTCGAACTGCCCCAGCAGCGGCATCAAGTACGTGCCCAAGTAAAGCTGTCGCATGGAATGACGTACGGGTCGAATCTCTGTCTTGGGCGGAGAATGAGTGATCTTGACGAATGACTACACTGTCTATGATGCAATGACTTGAGGGTATCTGGATTGATGTATAAAGGAGGAGACTGGTACATAGCACAACGCCGGGATTTGATCCCGAATATTGAATACGATAAGCATGAAGCCAACCGTAAATTGAGTGATCTTTGGTGTACAATAAAACTTGTCCACGGACGGAGAGAGAGAAAAGAATCAAGCTTCAGCTTTCCATCCTTGCTGGAACGGCCCGCGCCCGGACTTGAGTAGGAGATGATCTCGCATGACCGCCGGTGATCGGCGGGGACCCCCAGCCCTGCCGATTGCGCGGGATCCGCGGCCTGTTCAACGGTCCACTCATTTGCTCATCAATAGAGATGCCCTCGGAAGTTTCCATTCTCACTCGGGATCGACCGGCCGGTTGTTTGAAGGAGGCCGGCGCTGCTCTCCCACATTCCAACTCAATCTGCGAGTAAGCCCATGAGGTGTGGACAAGAAGGGGGGGGGGGGTTTGAGATGCGACCTTGGGCGGAATTCACCCGGCAGCAAGGGTCATTGATCCGATGGCGACTCTGCTCTGCAGTTCATGTGTGGTGGGGGCTGCTGCCCGCGTAGGTAGATAGAAAAGGACGACGAAGACCACCTCCAAACAGCAGCCTCAAATGCCTTTGAGACGGGCCTGGCGCGCTTCCTCCTCCCTCTTGGATTCCATGCGTCCCAAGAAGTCCATACGGCCCATATAACCTTCCTTGGCTTTGCTGTGTGTCCGCAGTTCGTCCTTGATTCCAGCCTGATCCACATATTGTGCCCAGTCGAGTCTGGATTTCTCCACTGTGTTGATCTTGGGCCCGGTTGCGTCTGCTCCAGCCTCCGTAATAGCTTGTTTCTCCCAGCTCTTCTTGATCAAGCCGGTCGAATTGGGATCAAACCGTGAGATCCTGCGGAGAGGACGGCGCAAGTTGCGGGCATCCTTCGTGACATCGGCATCCTCGACCTCTGCATATTCCACATTCTCGCCGCTCGACAGAAACGCTTTTGCCTCGGCAGAGTCCTTCGGAACTACTTTCTCCTCGGTAATCATCTCGCCTGCAAACTTGTATGTGCGCTTGATCTTCACCATTAGTTCCTTGTGCTGGCCATGGTGCGCCTTGTCTTCCGGTTCTGGGGCGCCTTGCGTTGGCGCGCTCGTGTCCGCGGTGCCATCGGGTTCACCTGGCGTCGATTCTTGCTTGTGCTCGACTTGAGATGCCTGCAGGCCCAATTGACTCTCGGGGGCGTTCATCTGCGCCCACAGAGCCTCAACATCCACCGTCGCGCCGTCAATCCGAGCCAAGGGTTTGCGCTCCTCCTCCTGACTGTTCCAGTAGTTAGAATCCCGAACGAATGGATAGAAAGACAAACAACAGAGTAGAAATCTTACATATGCTTCTTCATCGCGCGTGTCCGCACGAACCCTCCAGGTCCCCCTTCATCGTCCTCGTCGAAATCAATATCCTCCTCGTTGGCAACATCCTTGCCCTTGCCCCTTTTCTTCTTGAGCTTGTTCCGTCTTTCCCGCGCTTTCTGTATCGTTGCTTCATCGCCTGAATCTAGCTCATCTGCAATAATCTCGGTTTTCTTCTCGGTCTTGCGCTTCTTCTTCGCGGGTTCGGCGGTTTCCTCGTCGGATGAGGAGAGCTCGGACTCATCTTGCGCCGGGTCTAGTTGGAAATCCTCATCTTCGGCGGACTCGTACGGTTCATCGTCAATGTCGACAGCTGACAGGGTATGGGCGTCGACGGACATTTTGTAATGTAGAGTTATTTGCTTGGAGAAAAAGAGAAGCGATGCAAGAAACGCGCCATCGTGATTCTGCCAAAGGCGGTACAGATAAGGATTAGGTAACTGCCTTTTTTGATCTCGGTAAATTGTTGATCCGCTCCTAACTGATTGGGTCACATGTACCGCTGCCCCGATGTTTCCTGATCGCTTCGAAAAGTCAACAGTGCGAATATTTCATTGACCACCTCGGGATTAACCAGGTCGCTGGGACAGAGACTTGATTTTTTTTGAGCACTACATAATAATGCAATCCTGGTCGAAGACGTCATCGTCGATCCCCATCCGTGGAGAACATAGGCTAAATCGATGGAACATCGACATTGCCTATAGACAAGGTCAATGTCGTCGGTATATCTGCAAGTTGACTTGTTTTTCTCGACGCATTGCTCAATTCAACGGAATAAATGGCTCTAGCCGCAACTCGAACTCAACACTTGTGCCTATGACCTTCATGAATCCTCGTAATAAACAGCCCGCTGTACATGATGTCGCGACCCAGGCATAGAAACATTGCTAATCACGTCCTAACACACACTCAAATTGATCATAAAACAGTTCGACCCCATTACCAGTTCACTTGCCCGCTACGAGGAACCCTTGTCTCTTCTCTCACGGCTGATACGCCTGCTTCGTCGCAATATCCAATTTCTCCAAATGGACTTGTTCTTCGCGACGACGGGATACATCCCGCTGGGACCATGTGCCAGCCGCAGCGGCAAGGCCCATCAGGATCTCCAGCCCCAGCAGGACACACAGCATCCCGAATGCAGCACGAGTCTCGTGGCAGTCGCGAGAAAAGTCGATCGACGCTTCCCATTTGCATGTCCAGCTGTGCAGTGTCTCGCCTTGGCTGAAGCCGTTCGGGTAGGATGCAGACGGCCGATAAATCATGAAGATGATGCCGATCAGGGCTGTTATGAACCCTGAAAATGCTGATGCTGAGGCATAGGAGTTGAGAAGCTTGATACGGGAATGAGGCTGGGTTGAGCATTAGCATTTGTCATGAAGTATCGACTCGGGCATACGAACAGATGGCAGCAGAGCAACAACTACATAAACCAAGTTCAAGACGGCGATTACACAGCCACAAGCCAGAGCTGCGATTGTTGGCCGCATGTCAAGGTTAAGTGGCCAGAGGGCAAGACCCGCGGTGGCCCATTGTGAAGTGGTCTGATAGTGCTGCAGTGGTACCGCTTCACAGGCAACGACCGCAACAGCTCCAGTCGTGATCAGGAGGGAGAGCCCCAACCGAGCCAAGTGGAGAGAACGATTGCGCTTGAGGAAATTGGACTCGTCCATAGAGCCAGCTGTAGATGCGTTTGAACTCATGTTTAAGGTAGAGTGGAGAGGAATACGGTGACAGTTGAGGGTTTGTCAGTAATATGAGGAATTGTTCAAGCTCGTAATCCTTGCCAGCAAGGCTTCTTGATGAGACGAGGCTTGGAAGTAAAATGTAAGTAGAACGAGCGAAAGGAGAGACCCTCACTGAGGAGTAAAGAAAGACAGGGTAGTCCCTAAAAGAAAAGAAAAAGCTCGAGTCGCAACGGATGTAAATAAAAACCTCAGGAGCCAAGCCAAGCGCCCATGAAGGATGCCCCTGAATATGTACCTCCTGTACGATAGCCGGTTCTCAGGTTCTCAGGTTCTCAGCAAGCGTCAAGGGTGCTATCACAAAGACCTCCTTTCCCGCAGGCGCTTACCCTACCAAATGGATCGATGGAACGGGTCATCCTCCGCTGCAGACAATTTCGCTATAGCGCACATGTTCTCGGGTATATGACCGGCTGTGATTCGATCATTCCGAGGAAGGTAGACTTCCAGGACTGCACGACTATCACCGCAAACATGCGGCTTGCAGGTTGTTTTGCTTATGGGAGAGGGTCTTAGCATATGGGTGGGCGCCAGCAGGCAGGCTTGGCGGGGTCGAAAAAGGGAGGGCAGCGCTCAGCATCGAGGCATAAGATAGGAAGCAAATCTATATCTGGAGTCAAGGAAAGCCGATCTATCACCGGGGGATTGGATTGTGTTTTCCTATTCGCGCCCCTGCAGCAGTGCGTTCGCAGTGTCTGGGCGGGTGGCGATGGTGATTGGCTGATGCGAAGCGCCGGGGTGAGGCCACCAGCGGTTAGAACAGTTTCGGACTCACAGGAGGCTGCAAGATACGTACTCTGCAGGGGATTCCTCTTGAACTGGTATTATTGTGAGGCCTGGAGAGTAATCTACCCCAGAAACTCGTGGCTTGACTACTGTTGAGGATAGATGATATCAAAGAAGGAAATAAAATGTGCTATTTTGAGAACGTTGAACAGGGAAATGATCATTCACGGGTTGAAGCTATCAACCTCTTACTGGAGTAAGGTTGCATGACTCCTCACCTGAGCATTTAACTAGTTAAGGCCCGTGTCTGTTCATAGGTATTATTCAGCACCACTCTCGTAACTACTTGAAGGTTATCAATCAAAAGCTCCAAGAGCCTGCACGTATGTGGAACGAGTGTGGACGTCCTTCAACAATTTTCTGTTTTCACCATTTGGCAGCTTTTAGAAGGAATTCTAGCATTCGGTACGATCTGGAATGGCTCCCTGGTGGTCGAAGCTAGGAGAGACCGCGAGCATTCAATACATGGGCGGATGCGTCAATAAATTATTCACTTTGACTCTCGAAGCAGGGCCAATTTCAATGTCAGCCCTAAAGTGTTGCGGCGTGGAGTGAAAAGAAGTAGATTCTACTCAGCTTTCAAAGGCCAGAATATTGCTAAAGTACCAACCAAAGGAGTAAAGAGCGAGGGCGGTTCAGACATGAAACCGACGGCTGGGGAGTAGGCATGCCTGATCAAGCTCTTTCCAAAAGCTCATCAGCCAGAGAATCTTGAGTTGAAATCGGCCCCTACCTGCCGACAAAATTCCTGCTGCATTAGTTGCATTAGTGACCAACGTACTCTTTCTCCGTCTTTCTGGTGCCATTAGCTATCATTTTATGTGGTATTCAAGTCCACGCATTGCTCTGATCTTTCATAGCAATACTGGTATCTATGCAATGTTGCCTACAAGAATCGACTTTAAGATCTCGTGTCAATGTCTGTGATCACTGGCCGACTCAAGCATACCCCGGAACGCTCGCACACCCTCCTGAAGAGATATAGGGTTGCTGCACGGCCGGCATAGTATCTTAATTTGACTTGAAGTTCGAGACCTGACGCTTTCAATAGCAGCGAATAGAAAGGTAGCTATACCTCACGCTGGGGAGTATTCCCCGTGATGATGGGATATCTCTCCAAAACCGGGAAATCCCGAGTAGCCTAAGGTCCACATACTTCAGCCTTACATCGGAAGAATGAGCGGGTCGTCCCTTGGAATGCGCAATCTTCAGCGCTAGGGTATGTTTAAATGGATTACCACAATCTATCGTGCCTAGAGCTTATAGCGCTTAATCTAGATAATAGCTCGGTGACGGTATCTAGAAGTTGGACGGACATGTAGAGAAATTACCCGGCCAGCATTCCATGCAGGAAGGAATTTCACAATGTGTCCAGCAAATGACCTAGTCTTTACTGCACTGGTAGGCTGCCATTTTCATCGTCTGGCAATTGTTTTCGGTGGTTCATAAATGAGATTGAGCCTCTAGAAGTCGTCTCGCAGGGGATGCTTACGACGACACAAATAGAGTATGCCAATCATGGCTTCTCTGTTGAAGTCAAGACCCCTCCACTTGCACGTTGCATACTTCTTTCTGATGTCCATGATCGGCAGTGTCATACTGTACACTAAATCGACGCGGATCAATGATCTGCACTATGTTGACGCGTTGTTCATGAGCTTTAGTGCCATGACGGGGACGGGATTAAACGTGGTTCGTCTGGATCTAAGCTCATCAACGGTTCTAGGTCAATTGCTAAGGCGTGCATAGCTGGACCTCTCCACATTGAACGTCACACAACAAGGCACACTTTTTACGCTTTTGATCACAGGCCATGCCATCACTCTCCACGGAATCACTTCTTTCCTTCGCGCCCGGACACTGCGCTCTGTTCTGAAAGCCAAATCGGACAAAAAAAGAGCAAGGCAGACTATCATCCACGAGACAATCCTACAGACACATCAAGCCCCAGATCAGAAGGAAGAAACTATAACTGTCCATGAAAAACTTCCAAGTCCCTTGAAAACTCACATCACAGGGAGGGAGATATATGCCGAACTTTCATCTCCAGACGAGCCAGTATCTCATAACGCCCGAGAGTTCGTTATCATCACCCACCCATTGCGTGATGATGAGAGTCACCAATTCCCATCCAACCCTCAAAGGAACCTAGGTCAACTCAAAACATGTTTGTCCTGGATAACCATCAGACTGAGAAGCGTGTGGCCACGAATCAAAAATTCGCAGAGCTGGCACAGTTCAATCGACCCCGAGGAGCCGGAATGGATTGAGTACAAGGCACTCAAACTACTCTCTGTGCTTACAATAATCTACAGCTTTGTTTTTCTGCTCGTTGGCATTGTGAGTATTGGGCTTTGGATGACATTGTGTCGCCCTGATATTCCACGAGCGGATGGAGTCTCCCCTCTCTGGGCAGGGGCTTTCCTCGCTACATCTTCATTTTCCAACAATGGGATGTCTCTAATTGATGCGAACATGGCACCTTTTCAGCTCGAGTATGTTCCCTGCCCGCGTGAACCATACTCGATATTATAAATTGCTGACCTTCTCTTGCGTAGATCAACTCCGCTTCTTATCTGCGGCTTCCTGATCCTTGCTGGAAACACACTGTTCCCGTGTATTTTGCGGCTTATTATCTGGACCACGAGAAAGACGCTACCAGAGAAACCGACATGGCAATCTTGGCGATCAGCATTTGACTTGATTCTCACCCAGCCTCAAAGTGTAATTCCCACCTCGGCAGCTTTCTTCAGAACTTCAAACTGATAGTACCAACAGTTATGCGCCTTTCTATTTCCAGCTTGGCATACCTGGTTTTTGCTTGGCACAGTTATAGTGTTAAATGGCACTATGTGGGGAGCCTTTGAGCTTGCTTCTATCGGTAATAGCGAAATCGCAGCTCTCCCCTTCAAGTTTCGAGTGTTGGATGGGCTTTTCCAGTCTGCTGGTATGTACATCAGACCCATGATTCTCGAAGCAAAGCTGAAAAGGACATCTATACAGCCGTGCGGGGTGGTGGATTCTCTGTTGTGACATTCCGAGATCTCCCGCAAGGACTTCTTGTTATCTATCGTACGTGGGCTGCCAAGACCATACTTGCTTAACAGGCAGCTTGCTGACAGGAGTCTCACTAGTGCTTATGATGGTGAGAAGTCATACTTGCTAAATCAGCATATGAGGATCTGATCATTTCTGCACAGTACCTCCCATCGTATCCAATGTCAGCTGCCCTTAGGTACGACTTTTTCACAGCTCCGCGCCAAATAACTATCTCTAATAATTACCAGAGACTGCAACTACCACCAAAAAGCACCCACCAAGATTCCATGCCTAGAATCCGGTGACTCCATCAGCTCATCTCCAGCCAGCGGTTCGAATGTCTCAATAATTGCCCGCCGACACTTCTACTACCAGCAACTTCGCTTCCAGCTAAGCCGCGATATATGGTGGCTCAGTCTTGCCGTCGTTGTCATCTGCGTTGCTGAGTCGAGCCATTACAACTCGCAGCCCTTGGCTTTCTCCACCTTCAACATTATCTTTGAGGTGATATCTGCGTATAGCTATGTAGGCGTGAGTGTTGGGTACCCCGGCAAAAACTATTCGTTCTGCGGGGAATGGACCCCATTCAGCAAAGTTTTGCTGATATTCATCTCCTTTGTGGCTCGGCATCGTGATTTGCCTATTTCGTACGGGGACTTGCGGTGGCCCCGTGCTCCTGAGGAAGCAGCCGACAGGGACATCAAGGGTCAAGAGAGGAGTACCGAGCACGTCTCGTCTGTAGCCGTCCGGCTTTATTGATGCGACTCATAGTTTCTTTGTGTTTTACATTCAGATGTACATATCCCGTTTGGTCCTAGAACAGTGCTGCTGACCCTTTTCCTCACTTTGGCTGGTCCTTCAGGCATAACTCTCGAGCCGTCTGTTCGCCTGGCTTTTCCCTTGGAATACTGGCCTGATGGCTGAATTTGGAGGTCGCCCTCGAAATGGTCTTTGCGTCCGACTGCCGGTCCGAGGCAAAAATTCCGCCCGCTTTCAAAGAAAGAGTTCCTGTTCAAGGGATCCATCACGAAGGTTTTTTTTTTTGCGAGCAGTTGTTGGGTAGACATGTCGAGTTCTCAGGAAATGATCTTTCGCCGTAAGAGTCTCACACCGGACCCTAAGCAGGTTGCTCGGTGAGAAGGACTTGAATTGTATTTTCGGTAGCCGTAGACTCCCGTGCAAGCTGAATGGCATTCCGAATGACGGTGGAATGGTATTCACAAGATTCCTCCATTGTCAAGCCCCTAGCCAAGACAGACCCCACCCATTCTTCCTCCTCTATCGTGGGACAGAAACACAAAGCCATAGTTCTCAGTCGGGGCAATCGTGTAAATACCGAGAAAAGCGCGCTCTTGTCGAGACCGTCCCTCATGATTTCTTGCTGCTCTTCACATATGTCGCGTAAAACATCGTGCACGAGCATATACGACGGGCTGTCATCAGGCAGGAAGCCACGTCCCTCGAAGACCCAGTCGGCGTAGTCGTCCGGTGTCAATAGTTCGGAGCGGAAACACTCTGGATCCAGAATCTCTAAACGATGGTTAGCTTTACCGTGCAGCAGGGTTCAGGGAGGGTTTCCCCATTTTACCAGGCTTGAGAATCTCCGGAGCCACATATGTCAAAGAAACCACATGCTGTCGTATATCCGAGTTTGAAAGACGACTCAGTCCATTCAGACTGGACTTGGAAAATTCGAATCTGACAGCGCTAAAGAGCACGGGTATTGACGCTTCCCTCAGCCGCTTGTTGACGCAGGATAATTCTTCAATATCGCCCAGCTGAAGGAATCTCACCACCCGGGAAAGAATATCGGAGTCGAGAAGATCGAGACGAATTCTAGAACCGTTCATGATCACCGTTCATGATCAGCGCGACACGGGCCGGTAGAGGTGCCAAAAATTCCAATGGCGACCTAGAAAGGAGAAGGATGAGCCTTTGTAGGAAACATCAGGCCATTGGAGTAAGTTAATAACCCTTCTCCCCACGACCATGCAATTTCCAGAAAACCCCCCCATCAGTATCAGCAAATTATTGCCAGAGATATTCACTTTCTTTGGTCTGCCACCAATTCAACCTGATTGGCCACAGATGAGAGACAGGTGCACCCAGAAAAGATGCAGTGGAGACTCTGAGTCTGGGGGCAAGTGCAGGTTTTAGTTCCGATCATTTAAAACCCGCACGGACGGGCCCTCCGGTCTCGAGACGGCGTCTCAATAGTTCCCTTCGGCAGCCCCGCTTCTTCCGGACTGGGAGAGTCCCAGAGTCCCAGTCAACCAAACAACAAAACGTCCACCGCACATGTTTCCCAACTTGGGCGAATGGTGCGAAACTATTAGAATGGCCCATGGAAGGATTTTGCCTAGGCTACGATATGGTCCTCCTGAGATATCCGTAGCAGGGACCGGAAAGCATCGGCCCGCCCGAAGGTGAGTCGAACCCTCTCCGATAACAGATCGTTAAATCGTGGGTACTGGGTATAAATAGGAATGTGTGGCACACACGTGGCGCTAAAAAAGATCAAATAGCTCCACTCCCATCAGGCCTTTTCGCTTATGGAAGTCTAACGAGGACTATAGCCTGATCCAGCAAGAGTTCAAGGGTGGAATATTCCTCTTTCGGAGATTGTGCATTAACGTCTTCAATAGTCGCTGTATTCCATGTGGGGAGCCGTGAGAAAAATCTCCGGTTCCATCGAACGCAGTGGAGCAAACAAAGGATTCAGGATTGGGATTCGAGCAATCGAACCATGCTGATTTGCTGTGGTTGGCATGTGCACTCTGTTACTAACTTACTGCCCACCGAAGCCACCATCAAAGCCACCATCCTCTATCCGTCTCCACCCCTGGAAGGCTTGATGGCCTTTTTCATCCGGTTCATACTCTAAAGAGACCGTAGTTCCATCACGTCGACATTCAGGCTGTAGCTACCGGACAATTCGCAAAATCCGAGTGGATCATGTAGCTCGGACTTTTCTCCTGGTCAGAATGAGACTTTGGAAAATCATAAAACTCTATGTTTGGGATGACGAAAGGAGGGTAGCGCACAAAGACCCTTTCCAGTTGCTCTACATACCGGGCAGGAGCTAATCTAATGCATGACCTCATATCACATTTTCCCCAACCCCCGGAAGACTGAATCAAGCGAGGTCCTTTTCTCCTAATACTCCCATTGCTCCATTTGTGATGTAGTGCCGAGACTAGCGAAAGAATAATAAAACCTTCTCCAGATTCCTCAAAGTACTTGCGAAGTCGATAACTCTCGTGTACCCAAGAATGAAAAAATTTCAATACCACAAGTGTGGAATATGCATTGCTATTGTATTCTGGCAGTATCTTGCACAAGTCCTCAACTTTCAACTTTCAATCATGGATTGACCACAGGATGGGCTTGGCCTTGCTTGAAATCCGCGAGCGCGGAGTAAGCTGGGCAGATTAAGCAGGGCTCCATAGTGTACAGAAGGGGGATCCCGATTGATAGTTGGTTCCATCTACCTGGATGCCGGACTAGTCTTACGTAACAATTTCCAAGTTGCGGGGGAAATATGCACTCCAATTGCGCTATCCACAGTAATTCAATAGCCATGAATTGAAAGCCAGGTCTCTCTGTTTCTACACCACATCGTACATACTCTATGTCGAGTACAGTACGACTAACTATGCTCCTATGTAGTGTGTACTATCAAGAAGGCGGGGAAAGGGGAGGTGCCACCGCCCGGCAGAAAAGATATTCTGGCGGGGCACTGGGTTCTCCTCGATTGCCACGCGATTGTGCATTTCAATTAACACCTGGACTAATACACAATGCCCTTGTCCAAGCTGCAGGGAGCCAAGCTCCCGGCCTCGGCCGACTTCCACGGTATGTGTTGTGGGCATTGGAGGAGAGATTGCCCGTGGAATTGTTGAAGCTTAAAAAGTGGCCGGCACAACTGACCCCAGACCAGTCCACCTGCGTGATGGCCCGATGATGGAGCTGGTGACTCCGAGCATCCGGCAGGGTGGTGTGAACACGGTCTTTGTCATGGTAAGAGAAGAGGAGCTGCCTTAATGAGAAACCATAGAACACGAGTGAATTGGCGCAGCTATGTAACACTTCGCCCGCAACAGCCCAACCTGGTCCCGCCCATCACGACCGTCGACCATGCCCTCGACTACAAGAAGCGTCTGCAGGCCATTGATCCCAACGTCAACTACCTCATGTCCCTCTACCTGCACGAGTCGATCACCCCCGAGACCATTATCGAGGCCAAGAAGCGCGGCATTACCGGTGTCAAGAGCTACCCGGCCGGTGTGACGACCAACTCGAGCTCCGGTGTTGTCGACTACACTTCCTTTTACCCCGTCTTCGCGGAGATGGAGCGTCAGGGCCTGATCCTGAACCTCCACGGCGAGGCTCCCTCCAAGGGCGACGTGACTGTCTTGTCGGCGGAGGAGCGGTTCCTGCCCATCCTGGCCGAACTGCACGCCAAGTTCCCCAAGCTCCGCATCATCCTGGAGCACTGCACTACCGCGGCCGCGGTCGAGGCTGTCAAGAAGTGCGGGCCCACGGTCGCCGGTACTATCACTGCCCACCACCTGTCCATCATCATTGACTCCTGGGCTGGCGACCCATTCTGCTTCTGCAAGCCCGTGGCCAAGACCCCCGCCGACCGAGACGCTCTCCTTCGCGCGGCTGCGTCTGGTAACCCCAAGTTCTTCTTCGGCTCCGACAGTGCTCCCCACCCGTCAGCCTCCAAGCGCGGCGGTGAGAAGATTGCTGCCGGTGTCTTCACTCAGCCCTATACCACCCAGGTCGTTCTGGATTCGTTCGAGCAGGCCGTTGCCAATGGTGTGCTGAATGAGGATGATATCACCCCGGAGCTTGTGGAGGGATTCATGAGCAAGTTCGGTCGGGCCTTCTATGGTATCGGTGAGGAGCAGAAGGAGTTTATCACCGTGGAGAAGAAGGGTGAGAAGATCGTGGAGATCCTGAAGTCTGATCAGACCGACGTGGTTCCCTTCCGCAAGACTCAGGAAACTTGGACTGTAACTTGGTCGTAAAGGACCAAAGTTGGACACAAGCCGCGAAGTAGAATAAAAAGTTCCGGTCCATGACCATTTCACTTTGCGTATCATCTTAGGACGACTTGTGTTCCTGCGTAAGCATGTTGGCCACATTCTCCAGAGCACGGGCCTCAGAGATATCGATCCGCCGTCCCGCAACAACTGGATTGCCATCGTCGCCCATGGCAAGTTGTCCAGTCCGTTCCAGGTGCAGTCTGATTCGGCTCTCAATGTACTCTTTCCGCTCATCCCGCTTCGACTTGGTCTCCATTGCGACGGCAGAAGCCGGCAAGCTGGCCAACTTCGGCCGCAGCTGCTCCAGGGTCGCCTGCAATGCCGGTAGTTGTGAGAGAATAAAGGTTGTATTCGTCGTCAGCGGGGCGTGTTTGGAATTTGTACCGGCGTCTACGCCGACGCGAAGCTGGCGTGCAGCTGGGCTGGATGTCAAGAAGGACAAGTCCAAAGGTTTCTTTGGTGTGGTTTTTCGTTCGTCGGTCGGACCGTCTGACTTGGTAGTTTCCACAGTAGATAGGATAGACTTCAACTGGGAGATGACAGATTCGTTGCGGGCGCACTCGTCTTTCAATGACCGGTTGAGCTTTCGAGTCTCGAGGAGCTTCTTACGCTGTGCGTGGATGGTCTCAGGCGTGGGCGTATCGGGAGAAGTCTCAAAGGAGAGACCCTGCGAACAGACATGTTAGTGTCGGCGCTCATAAGGGAGAGATTTTCGCAAACAGCCGCCTACCTCATAATGTTTAAGCCGCACCCAGAACAGCAGATCCTCAGGGACGGTGAGAATATTTCTCAGGACGTAGATCTCAAACTTGTCGAACGCCTTGTCGACATTCGCCTCAAGCAGGGTCTCGAGCTGATGCAGCCCATTCTCGATTTCCAACTTTGCCTCTGGGTAGACAACGTTGCCATCCTCGTCCGTGTCTGGAATCGTCGAACCGTTACTGGCATGTCCGAATCCCAAGCGCTCAGGCGGTGTCGCAAGCAACCCGGACTCCAGACTTGAAATCGCCTGGTATATTAGATTATTGATCGAGTTGATAATGTCATCGATAAGTGACTGGGAGGAAAACAGGTCAGCAAGCTGGTTTCTCAAGGGGTGGGTCTCCGAAAGTCGCGCAGATGCGCAGACTCCCATACAATGAGACTGCCCGAAACGCTCCAGTACTAGATCGATCTTACCAAAGGGGTATAGCTGAAGTGCTCTGTGAGCAGAGAAGTCGTCGCATCGTTCATTGCGACAGTGGAAGACCTTCGTCAGTGCGAGGCTCGACTTGACAGGCGCGTGGTAGAAGGAAAAGACGCGCCGGGGCGGGGGGCACAACAGACCGCTTTGGCTGGCTGATCATCAAACGCCCCGTCTGCTGGAGGCATTCAACAGCATTCCTTGACAATGCAGAGCCCAATTTTTCTTACAAGACTGCGCTATAAGGCATACATCAAGTCAGATTTGTAATTCTATGCTTATGCGTTTGTTTCATGATTCATGCCAACTCTTTGACTCGGCATGAGTGGCGGCACCGTAACACAAGATTCGGAGACTGACGATCACATCCACCCGATTTTACAAACGTTGTGTGGAAGTGAGCATCGAATTGGACGCTATGCCAACAGTGCCCGCCAGACGACTTTAAAATTTCAAATCCCGACAGGACGGGTGAATGTCGGAGTCTGCAGGTCCTGATCCTTCACTAGGAATTGAGACGAGGCCGTCTCCCGTCCTATGTAAACAGAGCAGACCCCGTAGACTCAATTGCAAAGATTTCTGCTCTACTGTACTCCCAACATTTAGATGTGGGTGCTTCTTCCGGGAAGATTGTCAAGACAAAGCAATTGACACTGACAGGTCACCATGGCACATTCAGGGCCACTTCGAGTCCTTGTGATCGTCTCACATCGAAGCCCCTTATACAACAAGACCAACACTTCTCCAGATGACATCGTCCCGCTTGCCATGCGACTCCTCAAGAAAAAGAACATGTGGAAAGCAGCAGATATTGCTCCTCGGACGAGACTTCTCGCAGTTCAAAAATGGCGAAGCCGCGCCTTTCTCGTCTTCGACATTGCCAATGAAGCTTACGATGCGAAACTCGGCCATCTTCCTGAGCACAATCAGCTTCCTGTGGTCGTGACTCACTTCAGCAAGAAGAAGGCGGCATATCCAGCGAATTCATGGGTCTCTCAACGGGTTAACCATGATGTCGCGATGCTGCACAATGCGAACGGCTTCGATGCTGTGCCCCCGTTCATGGAAGATCATACTCTCGGGACGCCACCGGCGTATCATAGTCCCCGGGATATCTCTATGTTGCGAGTCAGATACATATAGAAGATCATGGGGCGATCGTGGTGGTGTGATATCGTCCTTGTCGTGCAGGGTATTTGGTATCTCGAAGGAACAGAATGTCGACAGGATGAAAACAAGCATCAATTACCCCCAACGCCATGCTCGCTCCCATCCTTGGCATGCATCACGTATATTCTCTCAATCCATCAGAAATCCATCGTAAGTTGCGGCGCCATTTTCTCAAGGTCTTCCACCTGTAATAAAGAATCAGCATCTCGACGACCAGCATCCCACCCATGAAATAGCAACAAACCTCCAAGAACCCATCGGCAGGTCTCCTCCCACCCCCCGCACTATCTGTCTCCGCCCTCTCGTATGCCGCACGCGCAATGGCCTCCCTCACGAAGACATCCACGTACTTCGCAACCACTGTATTAGCATCCTTGGCAACCTTGGTCTTCTCATTTTGAAAATGATGATGCAGCAGGCGCGTCAGCAGTTTTGCCGGAATCTTAGGGTCACTCAAGGTCACGTCCTCGGATTCCTGGTGCGTGATGATCTCTGCGAGGATATAGTCCGGTTCTTGTGAAAGGGAGCGCTCGCGACTGCGGACTGAGGCGTCGGAAGCAGCGTCGGACCCGTCAACTGATTCTGAAGCGGGTGGGGATTCGACACGCTGTCGTTTAGCGGAGGATGAGGATTTGCGATTCGTAAGCTTGGATACTGAAGCGGATGAGCTCGATTTGCCGATTGTTGATTTCGTGGTGGTTTGTTTGGATTTGGCCTTTGATTTGGGTGCTGCGGCGGAGGATGGGCCTGCGTTGCTGGATGCCCGACTTGGTGGCTTGAAAGGAAGTTGGCGTTTCTTTTGTGCAGGTGGTTCGGTCATTTTGGTAATTAATTGGGCCAGTGAGCAGACTGTCAGAGTATCGTGCCGTCAATTACGGTTCGAGGGTTGAGAGAAACGCACGATGAAGGCTGTTTGGGCGATTTCATGGGGGTTGACGCGGGTCGCGCGCTCTTGAGGCGCGGTATCAGGTGATCGCAAGGTGATGTCCAGAAGCTACCATAACCAGATTGTCCACACAATTACAACCATCGGATTAGTTGATAATTCTCGATACGAGTTGAATGCATTCGCTTCTCTAAACTATCATCGACATCGGGTTCGTGGATTGCAAGGGCTAGATACATGTCACCATTACCACCACAATTGTGAAGGCCATGGCGATATCCTATCAAATCCTCAATTCATCAGCACTGCCCAATGAACTCAATCACGGCCATATCCTATCCCCCAAAAGACCCGGGCGGAGACATAACCGTCACCCGCAAGCCCGCATCATCCATGAGCGCCTTGGTCTGATGCCAAGGGACGGCGAACAACCCCGCATTGAACCGACATGAGTACAGAGCCTTTGGTGAAGACTCGGTCCCATCTAGTCGGAGATCAATAAGCTTCTCCTTCAAGTCCTGCAGAGCAGCATGTGTGCTGTTGAGAATGAGCTCGGGTGGATCGACTCGGGTACCAAAGCCCCGCGAGGTAAACAAGCAGATAATCCACTGCTTTTTGGTCCTCGGGCGAGCATCTCCTGCTTGTGGTGGGATGATCAAAGCTGTCCCGAGAGGCAAAGGGACGGAAATCCCATGCTCGCTGCGGCTGGTGAGATCGGGGATTTTGTGCGTTTTCTCGGCGTGAGCAAACTCCCGGCAGTGGTTGCGATAGAATTGATATGCTGCGGGGTACTAGCGAGAGGCACTTCTGTATTAGATCTTTGCTTACTTTCGCTTCAGAAAGAATCGTCGGTCACTCGCCCTCTTTTTGAAGCCCAATGCTATCCCGGCGCCCCAGCTACCCTCAGTATTGCACGCATCTAGGCGATACTCGAGTTAGGATACAGCGATCTCATCGCGTTTCCATGATGTGTGAAATACTCACGGATCAATCCAGAGCCCTCGGGAGCATCGAATAAATCGCCCTGCACCTCTTGGACTAGCCCAGCATCTGCTGCAGCGGTGCATGTGGCCTCACCGCGCGCCTCAGCTGGCTGCTGATCATTTGGCGGAATTTCCATGATAACCCTAGTTTGAAACAACGGTTCAGGTAAAGTAGAGAATAGATGGGAATTTTGGTAAGAACCTCGAGACTTGACGTGCTGGGGTCCGATCACAGAGAAGTTGACCAGAAGAAAACACCAGGATAGCTAGGGCGGTCAATACAACGGCCAGACTACCCTCTTTCGGTCTTGAAGATGAAATAAAAGAAATTCCCGAGTTATCTCTCTGTATCGTTAAGCACGCGATCTTCCACAACACATTTGGAAACCCTGGAGATATCAGACAAGAGATGGGAACAGATTCTGATGAGTGCAAGTTTCTCTGGAAGGTATCAAAATCCTCGCGTTGCTCTTTCGAAAGTATATCCTGCTTATGATTGAGTAATATTTGGGATGACACTGGGCCTATGAACGATGAAGAAAAATTGGTGGTCGTGACGGGACGAGCAAAATGTAGCTGGAAAAAGTCGCTAACCTAGAAACCATCTATGTTGAACCCTTGAAGCAGCCCTCCATACGGTACAGCAGCAAGCAAACCAGAGAATGGAAACCTCCATTATCATCAAGAGACCTACAACCGAGGGAACACACCTAGGCAGGGACGCTTACCTACTAGGTAGCAGGTTCAAGGGGGACTTGGTTCTGCGTTTGAAGCTTTGGGGCTTCTTGCTGGAGTAACCAATAGCTAGCCTCTTGTCGGGTTGACCTACAACACCAAGACTTCTTATTCTGCGGACGAAAAAGTAGAGAAAGGTCAAGTTTCCAAAAAATACTCCATGTTAGGATTCATTGCATTGCATGGATGTATGGCAAGGCAAGTCAATACTAGTAATACAACAACCTGACAAGCTTTCTCTCTCTGCAGAGCTCATACATTCACTCCTTCGCGTTCTCTTTGAGCTCGCCCTCTTTCTTTGATCGGGTGGCCCCCATGTGGCGATGGATGATGCTTCTCAGTGACTCTCTCTTCTTGAGGCGCTGTCCACGGCGCTCCCCCTCACCAGTAGTATCATCCTCGATGGGAGATCGGATGATGGTCGGGGTCGACGACGCGGTTGTATTCATGCTCGATGGCAAGGAGATGGGGGCACTGTTGTCACTGCTGGATTTCAGGCGCCGGCTCATGCCGCGGGAAATCGACTTCATCAGCCCAGGGCTATCCACGTCGGTCTGTTCCAGTCGAGATATCGCGCCTTGGGCAGTCGACCCGTCTGTTGCCAAGTTTCCTTCCGGCACGGACATGAAAAGAACAATGCCCTCATCCGGGGCGATTCCAAGAAGTTCTTGAAGAGCTGTCTGGATGAGACCCGTGTTGCGCATGTTTGTCATAGGTGCAATGGCTGACGGAAGAGCGTAGATCTTCAAAAGGTATGAGGGAAGTGAGGTGTTGCCAAAGATGATTGAGACGTCGTGATGCATAACCACCTGCAAAGCGGACTCTGGACGCTGGTAGATTTGGGCCAAGCGCGAGACAAGATCAGAAACCAGTCTCGAATCTTCCTCTCTCGCCTGTGGGGCAATGTCAGATCAGCAGAGAGACAAACCTGGCTGGGGGGACCTGCCTTGTAGTTGGTGGTCAGCTCCGCAATCACGACGGAGTCCTGCGCAACACGCTCCTTGGGGGAATTGTGTGAGCCCCGAACAGCAAACGCATCTTCGTAGTACATCGTCTTCATCTTGGTGCTGGTTGGAGACAGGTCATCCTCAACACTCTTGTGCGTCACATAGACAGGCTTGAGTTCCGGAACATATTGTTTGATCGGGGCAATGTTCTCCTCATCCTCCTCTGGGAACAAGAAAGGTGCGATGACCTGTCTCTCGGACTTGGGGCGTTGCTGCATGTTGATTTCAGTCGGGATCTTGGGCGCCAACGTTGGCAGCGAGATCGTGGACTGGCGGTCCGAGGGCATGTTCGTCACCAGACGGGGGGAGGCAGGCTTTTTGTTTTTCGAAGGATCCATTTTGCATCAAAGTGGTATCAAAATAGTATGACAGGAGAGGGAGAAGTTACTGAACAGTGTTGTCAAGAGAAGAGAAGCCCAAGGGTTGTTTGAAACACAAGACAAGACAACAGCCAGGAAGGAGCAACTCTACGGAGTAGAAAAGAAAGGAGCAACGCAGAGGACGGATGATGAGCTTTTGGGGTATCATGGAAGGAACGACTCAAGCTTAACACAAAGCAATGTCCACCGGCACAGACTGCATCCACCATTCACCATTTCAACCACCACTTGCCCGCTGCGCCATTTTCTCAGAACCATACTGTTTCTATGTCAGGAACGCCAATTCGCTGAATGCCGAATTGCCACTGTAGAAGATCTTATCAATGCGACGTCGGCGGTCCCAAACAACCTCCCCATCCTTGTGTCGAATGTACAAGACGCGATGTTGCGGGATGAACTCTTCATCCGTCGTCTCCTTCTTCCAGGAATTCATGCTGACTTCAAGTTGTCCCTCAAATCGATCCACAAAACCGATGATATAATTGTCGCGGTCAAATTTGGAATCCCAGTTGATGCGATTGATTATATCTGCGACACTCATACCAGTTAATCCATTGATCGTGAGTATTATCAGGCGAATACTGAGATAGATTAATTACCTCCAGCTGGTCTCAGCCTGTTCTCCCCAGATTGCGGAGGTGAAGGATCCCTTGGTGGACTTCTGGATTTGCTGCGATAGCGTGGGCTTGGCGATCTTGCTTTTGATGTTTCCCCAGCACCTTCTGATTCATTCAAGTTGTGCTGGGTCTTTTCGTGGGGAGTGTCGATTTGAGACGCCATGATTGCTAGCTTTCGTGATATAAAAGGCTAACGATTTGTGATGGAAAACATTATTATCCATGGGATGAACTACTACTTATATATTTGCCAAAGAGTTGGAAAATCCGCATTCTAGGTGCTCGATAGATCTCAAGTACAAACATAGTGACAAGGCTTCCAGCCCCCACCTAAAGCTACAGCTGAGATGCAGGCTGAGACATCTAGATCGTGATCAAGAAGGTAGTGGTCGGGTGAAATGAAATACGATTGATGACTCCTTGTGAGTCAACCTTAAAGTTGCGGAGCAGCGTGCCTGACTCAATCCCCCCACACCATCCTTAGACCTACACCTTCTCAGTGGTAAGGTCGGGTGCTTACAATGTGACAAAAGTACATTTCCTGAGCTTGACGTTCTCACCTAGAGTTGGAATATGGCCTGTCTATAAAATAAATTCTAGGAAAATACCTATAATATGCGTTTGGGGAGAAGGATCCATTCCAACCAGTTAAGCCTTCGAAAGGGGTTGAGGTAGTTCCACATGGTTGACCACGATTCATAGGACCGACCCGCAGTTAGGTTTCCAACCTTACCCACCTATCACCATAATTCTGGACCGTTGATGAGGTTCAATGTGAAGCCATGTAAAAGTGAAGTCTGCAAATCAATCGTTGAATAGCTCGATAGGGGGAAAATTAAATAAGGTAGTCAAGTTCGAATGATGAACGTGAATTTGATTCGCTGATGTGAAGATCAACTGCGCTATGCGAGAACAAAATCTATAAGACAGAGGAGCCTCGGGTATATCCTTTCATGGTAGCGTACAAAATGAAGTATGGTTATCAGTGACTCTCTCTTCCTATCCACTGACAAGGTTGTCGGGCGTCGTGGCTGTGCCGGTTGTGACATCCCCGGGTGTCTCATCGCCATTCGCAGCACCACCATTCGCAGCACCGCCATTTGTAACAGGACCAGCAGCTTCAGAGGCCAGATTAGTAGTCTCTGCAGACTGCTTCTTCTGCTCGTCTTTGGCAACAGTAGTCTTCCCCTTTGCCGTTAGAGCTCCATTCTCCATAGCCTCTTCTGGCAGAGGGCGAACATGAGGCTGACAGACCCAGAAAGGTCGGCCATACTCGGCAATTGTAGCCTTCGACCCCGTCAAGGTTTCGTCGGGTTGTCTCTCAAACTTCTCAGGGTTGCGCTCATACTCCTGGAGTCCCCCCTTGACGGCCTTTTCCACGAGGGTGAGAACATGCTCGAAAGCGGCCATATCTCCGGGCCGTGCGCGGGCGAGTGCATCACGAACATTTGTGTACGTGGAAACCATTGGCCGCAAGACCTGGAACAGGTGGCCCTGCATGACGCCCAAGCTGGGGGAGTTGGTCCGCTTAAGCCTCTCTCGCTTTTGCTTCTTCTTCGGCGGACATTCCACTTCGTCGTCTTGCTCATCCTCACTGGCCTTTTCTGCCTCGTCGATCGGGTCGGAGGGGAGGAATAGTGGCTTCCGTTCTGGTACTGGTTGTTCGAGGACATATTCGTAGATAATGTCGAGATACCGTCGGAGAATCGCATCGATTCGGTAACCACCTTTACCATCCCGTCCACGCCAGTATTCCCGCCCTTCGCTACCAGGCGGCGGAGGCTTGCTGAATATCGTAGGATCGGAAAGGTTTCCCTCTGCGCTCATCACACCGTCCGCACCAGTTGCCTCCAGGCAGCGCTCAATATCGTCGTGGTTCAAAATATTGCCATTCGCGAAAATCACAGTCTCCGGAGGCAAGTTGTCTCGCAGATATCGAATGTAGCTCCAATCTGCCACGCCTGTCTCGTGTCCTTTCTGCTCTCGCCTGCGCCCATGCACGGTGATAATATTGGCACCAGCAGACAGAATCATCTTCGCATATTCCAGCGTCTTCTCCTTGGTCTCTTGAATGCGGAACTTGGCAGTGATCGGGACTGACAATTCCGTGTGTAGTTTATTGATGAGTTTAAAGATGAGGTCCCAGTCTTCCTGGAGGAAAGCACCATAGTGTCCCTTCCTGGCAATGCCCTGCGGACAACCCAAGTTGAGGTCCACGGCATCACAGTATGGAGCCACATGCTTTGCGGCGGCCAAGAATTCATTCGGGTCATTGGCGCAAAACTGGACGAAAAGAGGCCGGTCAAACTTGGGGTTTCCGTCGAGGAACAACTCGTCCTTCCGCTTCTTATCGCCGGTCGCCTCACGAGTAGGTTGGAAGTGTTGCGTGCGCATTTTCTCCTGTTCGCCGAACAGACGGGCGTGGTACATGGGCGAGTAAGCCAAGAGAGGCTTCGGTTCGTCCGCGGGCATGAATGATCGAGTGAGCAAACGCCATGCCTAGAAAAGATTGACCGTGTTAGCGTCGGAGCGTCGGCGCAAAAGAGACTGAAGAAGTCATTTACTCACAAATTCAGATCGATCAACCATGGGAGCCACGATGTACTTCGGGCTCCCTATGCTCTCGTAGAATTGGCGTCCTTGAAGCTTCTTGGGTACAGCCGTAGACGCCGGCGTCGTGCCGTTCTGCGGGAGATTGTCGGACGCCATCCTGAGAAAAAATTTTGAGGTGAGGTGGGAAGCGCGCCTCAACCACGGGGAGGATATCTTCACAGGACCTATTTTGACTGCTTGAAGACCGGAGTTCTCAGATGGCAACGGACACTTTCCGCGGCGTTTACTTTTTTTGCGTCCGGTCTTCTTATCTCGGATTGGAATAAGTTTATTCCTCTTATCTTACCGTATCTTCCTCCGGAGCAGGGGTCTTGGTAAGTTATGCATATGCCTCGATCGGGTTGTTGTAGCAGATTGGGCGCCCATAATCATCAGGAGGAGCAAGCCAGGCAATCCTCAAGACCATTTAGTCTTAATCACATACTGAGGTGTAAATAGGATCCATAGACCATCGGACCCCGCGAAATAGTTAACTTATGGATTGGTGCCTGAAACTTTAGGCAAGAATACAGACACGTCGAAAGGCCCATGATCGCGTCCCAGAGTGATGACTTTCCATCGCTGAAATGGACACCTCGCGTCGATGTTCTCTAGTGGGCTGTAATTATTCCCTGATTAGATTGCATATTACAGGGGGACACAACCACAACACTCGAGCATCAGTCTCACACTAAGCGCCACGCTGGAAATGGATGCTTCTACAGGGGCTGGAGGTAAATACACCTGAAGAGACTGTATTGATCAATTGCTAATTGTCTTACAGCCACATTGACATTGAACCTCTCCGATGACGGACTCTATGCTGCCCAGGTCAACGGGAAAGACCTGGTTGTCTACACCAACCCTGCTTCAGAAAACAAGGAGACTCAGGTCGCCAGAATCAAAGAGAATGGCGTCAAATATCTAAAGTTCTGCCCTACTCTAGAATCAGGCAGAGATAATTTCGAGAGCTCAGCACGACGGCTTCTCAGCGCCAATGATTCCCGCATCACAGTCTGGCAGTTGGAACCGCTGCAAATCTTCGCTGAAATCGAAAATCTCGAGCCTGGAGCATTGAGCATCGAATTTGGCAGCGATGGGGCCGAAATTCTCGTCTTCCATGCTTGGTATACGAAATTGACGGTTCACTCACTCGATACCGGTCGGAGATCGGTGATCAAGACCCCCAAGGCTGCCCACTCGCTTGCATATGGATATCGCCCGGGTACTAGACACCTCGCTATCTTGCTAAAGCCCGACACATCCGATCTCTTGACTATCCACGAAGCTCAGTCCTACGAGGTGATTGGCCGCACAGTCCTGCCCACTATCGATGCCCAGGGACTGAAATGGAGTCCCGACGGGAAATGGATTGCCGTGTGGGATGTCGCTAGTGGCGGTACCAAAGTGCTTATTTTCACTGCGGATGGACAGCTTTTCAGGACCTATACAGGGCCATCCGGGGTGGACGACACATTCGACTTGGGTGTGAAGCAGATTGAATGGAGTGGATCGAACGGTGCTTCTGAGGTTTTGGCAGTGGGAAAAGTCAACGGCAACATTGACCTGCTGCGAACTCGAACGGTAAGCTGCGCCGAGTCTTGTGCAAGGCTTTCTGCTAACACAACATAGTTCGCATCTTCAGTCACCCTTTCTCATGTGTTCCCAGCCGACCAGTTCGCACCAAGTATCTGGCGAGAACGTTTCACCAGCGCCGTCGGCGATGCCGACTACATTGAAACCTCCAGCTCCTCCGCCTCCAACATGAGCCCCGAGTCGTCAGGACCACCACGTGGAGTTGCTATAATGACATTCAGCTCTGATGGCAATCTTCTGGCAACAGTGGACTCAATGCGATCTAATGTCGTCTGGATATGGGCTTTAGATGGCCCTCCCAGGCTGGCCTCTGCGCTGGTACATGAGCAACCGGTTCGGCAACTTGCTTGGCACCCTTCCACGCCGCAGCTGTTGATCAATACTATCACGAACAATCTGCCTACTATACGATGGTGGTCACCTAATGCTCATCCAGTGATTGCTCGGGTTCCCACCCAGAAGAGCGAAAGTGGCAAGTATGAAGTGAAATGGCTTGCGGAATCAGAACCGGACTCGGCCTTTTGGTTCGCTTCTACGGAGGAGTATGTGGTGGGATATTTGACCGCCGAGGAGGATTCGGTGAAGTTTGAAGTCCTGAATTCTGTGACAAGTCAAGGATATGGAGGGTATACTGGAAGTATGATGAGCAGGTAGCAAAGGGAAGGGTGGCCTATGGTGTTCCCTCGATTGTATGAAGTGATGATGAATCCACAGAAAAAGCGCGTAATGGGACGTTCAACAACCGCCACATAAATTTGCTTTTACTGAACGACCAATTCTAGTTCTTTGAAGGCACATCGCAATGCTTCCAATTACTCTGCTCAGGCCATCAACTGTATCTCTGTTGCACATGTAGTATGAGGACACGTGACCATCATGTGATCCACACTAACCGAGACCACAAAGAGCAACTGGGGCTTAGGGTTAGTCTTGCTTAGTCACGCCCCACGGCCATTTTCGTATCTCCTCAGCCGACCGCCACCTCCTCTTCTCTTCGAACCATCCACACCAACAGACAAAATGGTGAGCGCCTATCCCACGATCATCGAGCCAGCGCGACAGACAAACTAATATGTATCCGTGACAGGCGCCCTCTGCTACCGGTGGCAAGAAGCAAAAGAAGAAGTGGTCCAAGGGCAAGGGTACGCTATCACCATCACCATCACTATCGCCAATTCCTACACCCTCAGCACTCTCCGTCCGACCGTCCATGACAACGATTTCCAACTTTCGCCGGTTGCTCTTCGCAAGAACCGAGATCAACGGAAACGGAATCGTTGGATCGACGGGACCCCTTGACGAAATCAGGCGCAAAGGCACATTTTGAGGCCAAGACATGATAACTAACTTATCTCTCTCCTTCTAGTCAAGGACAAGGCTCAGCACGCCGTTGTCTTCGAGAAGTCCACCCTTGAGAAGCTCAACAAGGATGTTCAGACCTACCGCCTGATCACCGTTGCCACCCTCGTCGATCGTCTGAAGATCAACGGCTCCCTTGCCCGCAAGGCCCTTGCCGACCTCGAGGCGCAGGGTCAGATCAAGAAGGTTGTCAGCCACTCCAAGCTGAACATCTACAGTGCGTTCCCCAACGATCCAACCTACGATCCAACCATAAAACTGACTATTTTTCCAGCCCGCGCCGTCACCGCCGAGTAAACGTCTCGTTTCTTGTCATTTCTCGCGGTTCTCTTTATTTCCTTTTGCTACGGATGATATCAATTCAGATGGAAAATCGGCTGGGTTTGATGCCCTTCTCGGAAGTGTGGACCATTCGCACCTCCTGGACTCGTCTCAGGTAGAACGAATGCAAATAAAAAAGTTACAAAACTTCCAAACTCTTCGATTTTGTAGAACTGGTCCCAAGTTCACCAGACGCTATGCTATGATGCATGATGATATATGGCTTCTCACCCCCAGGATGGGATACCCTGATATACACTTGTTAAAACCTCCACCTCTACACCTCCCCCTTCATCTCACTCCTCTTCGGCCTCTGCTTCCTCGCACTCTCACACAGCACCCTCCTCCCCGCCTCCCCATCAACAACCCCATCCCCGACCACCCTCCCAACCTGAAAATACCTCTTATGATTCCGGAAGAACCCCTCCCACCTCTGCACCGTCTTCTCCACCGCCGCCCGCGCAAGCCTAACCTCCCTCTCCCGCCGGATCTTCCTCTGCGCACTCGTAATCCCCTCCTCCTCAACATCCTCCACGGGGATAAACATTTCCTCCACACCGATCAAATCACCCGTCAGATCTTCCTTGAAGCAGCCCGTGACAAAGGCGCGCGTGGCGTCGCGCCCGGCGAAGAAATTGTAGCTCCCGCCGCGCCCGTAGATGGCTGGGTTGGCGGAGACGTCGAAGATGGAGCCGTTGACGGCGAGGTAGATGGGGAGGGAGGGGTCGGTGCCGTTGTACAGGGAGAGTTCGGTGGGGGTGAGGTTGATTAGACCGGTCTGGAGGAATGTAGTGTTAGTATTTTGTTCGTCGTAAGGTAGTAGACTTGGGATCTGGATGCGCCCGCGCCCGCGGCCCCAAGTCCAATACGTAATACGGCGGAGAGGGCTCAGTACCAGGTAGGTTTTCACGACGGGCCACCGAGTGAACCAGGGGCGGTAGCCCCAGAGTAGAGATTCGGAGTTGGTGATGTAGTAAGAGAGACCGCACGAGGCGATAATGAGCGTGGCTATTATGCGGAGGATGTCGAGCGTGCTGAGGGCGTGGCTTTCTTCCGCGTCGGCGGCGCGGCGCTCTTGTCGGCGTTGCGTTGTTGATTCGGTATTCCGGCTTGAGCCGGTGGATGCAGGCTGTCGCTGTCGAATCTCCGACATGATTGAGTGCCTTTAGTGAGTGGTGGATGGGGATCGTTCGAAGGATCGGAGTTGCTCCAACTGACGAAAGAGAGAGGTGTTGGTTGACCGAGCGGATGAGGCTTGGGTTAGACAATCTGGGGGAAGCCACATGGAACCGTGGGGGGATCTACATTGCATCCTTGCAACCAACTACATGCCTGGTTGGATCAAAATTGGTGTTCAATTGATCTAAAGATAGCTATTTGCTAGAGAAATGCGTATTGAACCCGATTTTATTCTATCGGTTCATATTTCCCCACTCTGTTCTGTTCATCTCAGTCGGACCCTATGGTTTGTCGACTTTCATCCCTCTATCTCCCACGGAGGAGACATGACCAAAGCAATGGTATTTACTCAGTTGCGTGATCCTCTTCGCGCTCCCAGCTCCGAGAGAACACGTCATTCAAGGCTTCCTGGAATGTCCGACAATTCATGTCAATCAGGCCTTTCTTCTCACGGGCTTCCGGGTTGCGAATCACCGAAACGAGACACAGATACCTAAACAATGAAATATCAGCCTAGTAACGACGACGAGGGATGACAATGGTATCGTACTTGTTCATTTCCATCAGGTGAAGCATTGTCTCGTCGTGCAAAACGACATGGCTCTCAGCCTCCTGCATCTGGTCACCCTTGCGCTTGCGAAGCGGATGATCCCAGGAGTACAGCTCGGAAATGTCAACGATGACATCGATATAATCGGAACACATCTCGTAGGACGCCATGTCGACGGGCCGTGTATCAGACGCAATGTAGATTTTGCTCAGAACGTCGAACAGGTAGGTCTTTTCGAAGCCACAGTTGTTCCCCAGAGTGGTAATGAGGTTCTCGAGTGTCGACAAGTTGGGGATGAGCTTTTGAATGACTTTGCTGAAGGCTTCAAAGACGGAATAATCGTAGATGGAGGTGAGGTAGAAGTGTACGGGTGCGTTTTCGTACCCGGCATCGTTCAGTTCGTCCGTGATGCGCTGGACGATATCTTGGTATGCGTCGTGTCGGTACTCCTCGGACAATCCGTCCACCTTGTGGATGAATACCTCGACGTTGATGCCGGGGTAGTATTGTTGGACAGTCAGGATGGTACGGTTCAGACGCGCTACCGAGTCCAGGTAATCATCCTGGGCATCAATGACCCATACCAGGGCACCCAGACTTCCGAAGATATCCTCGAGATCAAACGATGGTTCAAGGTATTCAAGCTGGCCAGGAAAGTCCCAGACTTGGAAATCCATGAAAGAGCTATGGGGACCTTAGTCATCCAGGTCCTGACATGTGGACTCAGACTCGGGAGGATTGTATCCCACTTACTGGATGGAATCTTTCTGGATGCGAGTTGTGGATTCGAGAAATAGCGTTTCATTGGGCGGCATTTTGTGAAAGACCACGCTGGCGATGGATGACTTGCCACTCCTTGCGTCACGTCAATATTCTTTGCGTGTGTAAGACGAGATCGAGACAGCTTCCGAACAAACATACCGGCGCAGTCCCATTAGGAGTAGACGCGGTTTCGCATCTCGAGGTTTGACGCTGGGCTCCAAAATCGCTTTGGACTGGGCCGAGACAGCAGTATGGGCGGTTCCCTGTAAATTGTTCTCGAGACTTAGCTGGGCAACGGTCTTGCTGGATTTGCTACGATGCATGAGGCAAGGGTTTGACAGACGGCCCTTCTTGTGAAGATCCATGGACCGGGTTCTGCGAAGATGCGGGAAGCTCATGTCGGACAGACAAGGAAGTGCATGACTTGAGGGGAAGGGGTGAAGACGAGGGGGGAATAGCACGATGGGATAAACAAAAAGCATCAGTTGTCAACGAGTACAGCAGTGAGGTGAGACAGCAAACACGATGACCACCAGGACCACCAAACGTCGACAACTAAGCGACTTCCAAAAGTGATCGATTACCCTCCGAGTACCTTCCTCTTAGATGCGACACGCTTCACGGTGACGGTGATAAGCTTGCATGGTTCGAGCAATCGGCCTTGCCGAGTATAGAGAGCATCATATGCATGGAAGCAGCGGACAATGTTCTATTCTCACCGATGGCAAATATGGTACTCGGAACCAGGCGTCCTGGTCTCACTCTGGGCAAGAACCAGACGGAGCGAAAGTGTAGCAGTAGTAATCACCCACGAGCCATCCATGACAGCCAGACACATTATAACAAGGGAGCCAATTCAAATGACGAAGCAGGAATATATGCGGCGTTGGTCGCCAGAAGCAAAGATCTTTCTTACCTCCATGAGCATATGAGTGTTCGATGACCCGTCCTTGGGAGCTTCTGAGCGCATATCAGCCATTGTATGTCACAATCAGTCCAGGTAAGACATACAAGAGTGACAGTCAATCACAATCACCGAGGAAAGACAGGTAAGAAAAGAGCCGGTCGCAAACAGTGGAATGCGCTCATCCGCGGATACTTGGGACTTGGAGACTGGGCCAGGAATGCGGTGGTACGGGGGTCGCGGACGGCGGCAGTCAGACCTGAGGCATCCTCCCTCCACAGGGGGTGAGCAGGAACAGCAAAGGAGGCAGGAGCTGGGCGTATGTCGCAGTTGCACGGCCTGGAGAGCTCGGAATGGGTAAATTGGTCTCAAGGATCTTTGTTGAACGAGAGTCGAGAAGGTTGCACTGCAGAGGGGAAGTGAGGAAAGGCGGAGAGCCGCTGGGCCCTGGGGGATCCGCGCTATCGCCTTATCGTTATCGCCTTAGTGTGATGCGCGCGATTAAGACGATAAGCTCAGAGGAATACGGTCCCGATAAGAGCTTTTTCCGACGAGAATCAGGAGTGGTTGTACCAGAAACCTCATGCAAGTATCATTCAAAACATCAAAAATTGCTTTTGTCGTTCCTTGTTTGGAACAGCTCTAGAGCACTAGTGGTGGCTATGACTGTGAACTATCTTCGGTCCATGTTGAGGACCCAGATACTCGCTAATGCGGTGCTTGCCCAGCTCTTCCTCGTCTTCAATCTCAAAAGCAGGCCATTCCTCCCATCCATCTTCCCAAATACGAGCAAGCTTTTCAGTCTTAGCCTCTCGGCTAAGCTTCTTGTTCTTCATGACTCTCTCCCACTGTTTCATATCATGATCATCCAGCAGGCACTCATCTAGTAGGGCCGAGATGGCAGCTTCGTCGATACCCTCACCGATGAACACAAGCTCTTGGCGCCGATCTCCCCAATCACCCTGAAAGTCATTTTGAATGGATTTCACCACGTCTTCATCTTCTGGCCAGGCTTCGTCAGGCACCTCGGCAAACCACGGACCTCCACAGCCAACCGTCAACATGCCACCTGCTTGGCTCCATTCGCCGAACTGGTAAGCTCGAGTGGCTAGCCAGAAAAATCCCTTTGAGCGCAGAACAGGTCCGAACGCAGGGTGTTGACGCTTGTTCTTCAGGATGTCCTCGGGCTCTGGTTGGTCAAAGTCCTGCACAGAGTCGGTGTCGGTGTCGATCTCGTCATCATCATCATCATCTTCTTCTTCTTCTTCTTCTTCTTCTTCTTCTTCTTCTTCTTCTTCTTCTTCTTCTTCTTCTTCTTCTTCTTCTTCTTCTTCTTCTTCTTCTTCTTCTTCTTCTTCTTCCTCTGTATTGTCATCATCCCCATCTTCCTCCACTCCATTACTCTGCAGAATGATGAACTTGTCGTGGAGAAGGGAGAACAAACGACGCGGGTGAAATGGCCGCCGAGCAGAGTACACAAAATTGTTAATCCCATACCTGGCTCATTGTTAGCTCCGATCGATTCCCAATCTGTGTGGGCCGGTAAATGGAACATACTCCAAAGTCTCCGGCTTGGGAGCCAAACGCTCCCCATTACCAGTCTGCCGGACCGCCATCTCATGCAAGCTACGAAGCCACCCTGCCCCAGAGGCAGCACGCACAAAGTCGAATTTATTGGTCGCCACAATCTCACGCACATCGACCTGACTGTAGCTGGACATGAGCACCTTGGCATCTGGATTGAGCAACTTGATCAACTGTGAGATCCGGTCCCGTGTGGGTTGGTCAACGGTTTCAATCTTGTTAATGATCAATACGTCGGCAAACTCGATCTGGTCTACCATCAGGTCGGAGATGGTACGTTCATCCTCGGGAACGATTTCGTCACGCCCGTAGCGGTCAGAAAGGAACTCGGTGGTGTCAAAGTTTGACAGCAGGTTGAAGGCGTCGATGACTGTTACTGTGGTGTCGAGACGCGCGATTGTGTGCAGGCCACCCAGTTCAACGCTGCGAATAGTCAGAAAGAAAGCAGACAATACTGGAATCAAGGCAGTCTCACATCTCTCTCAACGTCTTCTTTGCGTCTTCATCAGTGTCCGCAGTCTGGTCCTCGGCCTCCA
This sequence comes from Penicillium simplicissimum, assembly GCA_024706585.1. Taxonomy (NCBI): domain Eukaryota; kingdom Fungi; phylum Ascomycota; class Eurotiomycetes; order Eurotiales; family Aspergillaceae; genus Penicillium; species Penicillium simplicissimum. The sequence continues at coordinate 364,184 of JAMZTW010000044.1, forward strand.
GCATGGCGGCACTGAACTCAGCGGTAAAAGTCTCGGCGACCTGCATTGGCTCACTGATACCCGTGCTCTCGATGATAACATACTGGATATCATTTTGCTTTGTGAGACGCGCGAGTTCGGAGAGAAGATCTCCGCGCAGGGTACAGCAGATGCAACCATTCTGTAGCTGGATGAGCTTCTCGGTGGTTTGCGAGACCTTGTGGTTCTTGATGAGAGCAGCGTCGATGTTGAGCCTGTTTGTGGAGGATGCGATTAGGTATGCATTACACGCGCGTTAATATCAACAGCGAAATATAAAGTACTTACTGACTCATGTCGTTCACAATGACGGCAATGCGCAGGCCATGGTCGGGTGACTTGAGGATGTGTTTCAAAAGAGTTGTCTTTCCACTTCCCTACGAGACAGTGTCAGTACTGGCTTTGCCGATTCCTTCTGTTGGTAAATAGTGCCTACAAGAAATCCCGAGAGCAAGGTCACCGGTAACTGCTTGGTTCTAGGCTTGTCCTGCGCAGGCGCTTGGACGTGATACGTCCCTGATTCTCGGCCTGAATCGATGACCATCGTAAAGTACAATACCAAAGAACTTTGAAAGAAGAGAAAAACTGAGAAGAGATTGAGGGACTTCTCGAGGTACACTACCTTGCGGGCAACGCCATTTATCTACTGGCCATTCTTGTCTCCAAGTTCCTCACCGTTTCTCGCTTCTAGTGGCAATGGTTGAGTCAGCTACATGCTTATAACTAGGTTACAGATAATTCAAGATCGATATATGCAGTGGGACCCAGAATAAACCAATGAATGTCCATCGGGCTCTATGATGCTGATAAATCGCGCGTTCTGTGTGGCTGGCCATGCTGGTCCGCAAGGTACCTGGCTGGTGCGGTTGACCTTCACGGTCCTCATTTGACAAGGGCGATCAGCCATGACAATTTGCAAAAAAAAAAAAATCTATTCGCTTTGAAAAGAATTCAGTGTCTAAGTCATTCAAGTAGTACCTAAATTCGAAGATGATGTGATTTAAGTTGAATCGGGATGTGAGACGGGCTTGCTGTAAGGTCAAGTTTGAGGGCCACGAACCGGGTTGACTTCCTTCCCTTTCACCACTTTGTGTCAATGTGGAGCTCAAAGGGATAGGACCAAAAATACCTGAAAAAAGATCCTGGGGCTATTTTGGCAGAATTTCAGTAGAGAACAATAGGCATCCGGAAATTGTGGCCAGCTTTGTCTGCTAGCCTTTCTATTGAGCCCAAAGAAATGCGAAAATTCACATTTCATAAGGGAGCAATCATTCCCTCCGAAGAGGGAAATTAGTAAACTCGTCCTCTACTAATAGGACAAACTTACCACTACAACTAATCAACAACCTTATACAAGAGCAATGATCTGGGACACGACTTACGACTTTCGCTTCGACAAGCCATCACCCATACTATGGAAGACCACTCTCAAGCACGGAGAGACAATTTGGAGGGAGATCACGGTAGGCGCTAGACTCTCAAAGCCCACGTTAGCAGAAGAATTGGCTACTTGTGGTGAGACGACTGCGTTTCCCGAGATCGATCTACAAGCTACATCGAAATCCAGGACAGCCCCAGCTGGTCTAAATCAGATTGATGTCGTGCAAAGTACAGGGTCTCGACGAAAGGCACCGATAAAATTGAGTAATACCGATAAAGTTGAGTAATCTTCCCGAGATGAATTCCCAGGTATGGTTGGTGGAAGGGCGTTGATATTCGAAGAGTTCATGCAAGACCAAATTCAAATTATCTAAGCGAATCATGTAAGGAGAACCTTAGTACCTAAGGCAATTGTCATGCAGCGTTTATCTCTGTAGTATCCGCCATTCTGATAATATTGTAGAATCATAGAAGGTCGGCGTTCGGTTCTACCGGCGGGCCGATCTGCGCCAGAGCCACCGGCGCATAGTGAAGTATAAAAGGAATTAAATAGTACAGCATCAAGGGCAACACATTTCTGGAGGAGTACCTCTGAACTACGAACAAGCATTGCAGTGGCTAGACTAAGCCCCAAACTTGCAATTGAACCGAATACCCTCAAACCAGTCAACTCCTGCACGACTGATCCACGATCCCGATCGATCTCGCGCTTCTCCGCAAATTACAACGTCACATCAAAAGCTTAACCGCCTCAAAGCTTGCCCCCCTCAATCCTCAGCTCAACTTCTCAAATCTCGACCCCTTCCAGTTAAACTTAACCTTACGCCATCCAAGACCGTTCACCTCACGCCCCCCCCAAAAAATGGACACAACAATTTGGCCTCCCTGGCTCAGCTGGCCCACTCCCCTCGGCACAATCGGCCTCGCAACCCTCTCCTACCTAACCTACACCCTCACCCGCCAAGCAACCATCTACCTCCTCCCCAGCCAGCTGCCACGCTACAACCGCCCCGGCACAAACTGGGCCATCGTCACAGGCGCCACAGACGGAATCGGTTTCGGCTTCTGCCAAGAGCTCTGCGCGCGCGGGTTCAACGTTATCCTGCACGGGCGCAATGCGGAGAAACTCGCCTGGCGCGCGGCGGAGCTGAACGCTGCGTTTCCAAAGCGCAGGGTGGAGACCCTGTGTTTGGATGTTGTTGGGACGGGGGCGGGGATTGATGATGTACCGCAGCGGGTGCGTGGTATCATTGCTCGGCAGAGCCAGGGGGACGGGAAAGGCAAAGATGAGGGCCGATTGAGTGTCCTGGTGAATAATGTTGGTGGGGAGACGAGACCGTCGGTGACGCTGGACACATTGAGTTATGCGGACGTCGACGCGACGATTGACAAGAATGCGCGGTTTATGGCGCAGATCACGCGTGTGCTGTTACCAGTTCTATCAGAGGGGCCGGGTCGATCTGGACTCGTTTTGAATGTTTCGTCGCTGTCGCAGTATGGCTTGCCGTATATCAGCGTGTACTCTGCAACCAAGGGGTTCGTGGACTCGTTTACGAAGGCGCTGGAGGCGGAGTGTAGTGCCGAGGGGCGCGGGGTGGACGTGATGGCTTTGCGGGTTGGTCAGGTGAGGACGGCTGGGTATGATGTTGAGAGTAATCTGTTTGTTCCCGAAGCGCGGACGCTGGCGAAGGCTGGGCTGGACCGCGTTGGTTGTGGCAGGGTGATTGTGTGGGCGTATTTCTGGCATTGGTTGCAGGGGCTTTCGTTCGAGTTTGTGCCGCGGTGGGTGTTGATTCGTGCGACGGTCCAGAAGATGATGGAGATTAAGGAGAAGGAGGAGGCGAAGGCGAAGGCGCTCAAGAGTCAGTGAGCCAGGACTTGATATTGAGCGATCCTTGTATTCTAGTAGCGGTCTTTCCCAGATTTACACAACCCCCGGCCGAGTATTAATCCCCACGTATATCTGTACGGACACGAAAATGAGAGACAGCAGAGAGCACAAATGTATAGTAACAAAGGTCTAGAAGCCGGCGGGAGCGCGGGCCTCGTCATTAGGGCCATGCAGACCAGCACCCAGATTGGCGACACACTCACTCTGCCAGTTCTTCGGCGTGAACTTGTCGACAATCTCCTTGAAGGCGTCCAGCGTGCAGAAGGTGTCATCACCAGGAAGATGGTTCTCGGCCTTAGCAGCGCAGCCAGGAATGCGGACGGGTCGGTCGTTGTAGCGAATACGGACGTAGTGTTTCCGCAGGGTATCACGAGTCTCCTCTGGCAGAGAAAAAACAGGAGCACGAGCAGTCTCGGATGGAGCGGGTTGGGTAAGAGCCGATTTACTGCCACCAAGGAGGGAGGAGAAAACACCAGGCTTCTTGGCGGAGACAGGCGGGCTGGAGAACTCCTCAAGAGCTTTGCTGGCATTGACATCGTTGCTAGAGCCTTCGGAGAAGAGTTCAATGGCAATAGAGGAGGTGAACGGCGGCCAAGACTCATCCTGGAAACCACCAACGCTAGACAGGATCGCAGCCAGGGTGGTATCGTGGCAGCCGCTCATGGCAAATTTAATAGACTTGCCAGCACCGGGGATGCCAGATCCAGACGCGGCGCTCTCACTCCGCCAGCCGCCATCCACGGCGGTGCTGACCATGCGATCGACAACATCGCCCATCAAAGCACCGATACCGAGCTTGCGGTACTCGCTGCTCTCGTTGTAACCAGCGAACCACTCTTCGACCGCGATGCGATCCAGGATCGCGCGGCCCTTCTTGTCGTAGAACTCCGAAGGGAGCCTAGTCTCCGGGCCATGCGCGTCACTAGCGTTGATAGTATCCATGATACCAGAAAGGCGAGGGTGAGCATCCACAGCCACCTTGGGCGAGCTCTCGGGCATATACTTGGACCAGAGTTTGTTCAAATACCCCATCTGCTCAGAGTCGTTCCCTAAATAACAAAACTTTAGTGATCTATAAGCAGTGTCCTATCAATTTACCAAAAGCTTACATCGAGTCGCAGCACGGTCAGCAAAAAGACGAGCAAGCTGTCGGAACCGGCGACAGTTGCCCTCATTAGGGAAAAGCGTCTCCTCGGTCACAGAGCGTGCGACGATCACGGGCGGAGGGAAATCTTGAGTGCGCGCACTGGCCGGATACATGCCCCAGAAGGCCTGCTGCAGGGACTCGAGAGCGCGGGGAATAGGTGTAGCGCGCAGGTACATATCTTCCGTATCGGACTTGATCTCGGGCATGAAGCCGAGCTGGTCGACGTACAGACGGCGGAGACGAGTACCCAGTGCATAGGTCGTCTCGCGACCCTTGTCGGTCAGTTCACCGTGCGTACTATAAAATAGTCAGAGATCTACTTCCATTTGTTTCACGAGCCCGCTCGGCTGGACGTCACTTACCACATAGCCTCGATTTCACCTCCCGGTCCAGTGGCAACAATTGCCTCGTCATTATCGCCAAAAGCCTCCATCTTCCGCCGCCACTGGAAACCATTCCATGAGGAAAGGTCTTGATTGCCGGCCGCCATCTGAACCATGCGTCGCGCGACGCCGCAATACGGCCAGTCTATGCCGGTGAATCAGTCATTCGTTCGTTTTAGTCGTTCGTATAAAAATATATAAAGATAGGAGGGCATACATGGGCTCAAGCCTGTCTTCACAGCGCATTAGCAACCATTCAGGGCGAAGTAGTGGTTCAGTATATAACGGAGGGAACATACATTTTGAAAACGCGAAGAAACAGGCGTCCGCTCGCCTACACCAAATATTAGCCTCCATCATATCCCAGATGACCGTATATATTCAAAATACGGTCATCATAGCCAAGATCAACCCTTACCATGACGCAGGAACTGCCGGGTGGAACGGTTAGTTAGCTACCCCGACTCGGCTTGCAAGGGTTCCCCAACTCACCACTTGCACCAATTGCAGCTTCAGCCCCTTGGGATAGAGGCGCTGCAGCTCCTCGGGGGAGTACGCCTCGCGGGGGATTAGGGTCGTCATTGCTGGGCGAGGGGTGATTGTGTCGGGGGAGCAGACGATCGGAGTTCCTGGCGATGCTAGCGATGACACGGGGGGGCCGCGGGGCGGTGAGGAGGCGTTGTTGGCGTGGGGTTGGCATTGGCATCTTCAATCTACAGTCTACACGTTACATAGTTAGTACCTCAGCTTTATAATATCTAATAGTCTTTCCAAAGCTGTGAAAAGCAGGATCGACACTGTATACATACGCATCCTTATTCCCGAGAGCGAAGTGGTGCATTTTGCTTTCTTGATATGTACTTGGAATCAGCACGTTTCTATGCCGAGGTCTCGGATTCGGTAGCTCCGTATAGGAGACCGCATCCGCGCCCTATGTATGCTCACAACATTATAGAAGACACATCACTCTCGAGTGTCTAGAGCTCAATGAAGTACGGAGAATGTCTGGTATTTAGTAGAGTTCGCACAGTAATGCATACGTATCTATATACAACGTCCATACTGCGGCGATCCGCCATCTACTCCTCGTAGTCACTCGTCTCCCACCCAGCCTCACTCTCGCTAGCACTCCAAACAGAATGTTCCGGCATTTCAAACTCAGGTTTAGCCTCGAGCTCCTTCGTTTCCACCTCAGTCTGAGCAGCAACCGCAGCCGCAGTCGCGGCCGCAGCGGCAACCTTCTTGCTCGCAAACTTCTTATTCTTCTGCGCCTTGCGAGCTTCCTCTGACTCGCGGATGGCCTTTTTGACAATCTCAGATTGCAGGTTTGCATCTTTCTCTAAAAGCTCGACAAGCCTCTCAATTGCAGGGGCATATGCCTGTGCCAGAGCGAGGTCGCCAACCTTAACGCGCATGTAGTCCATGGCCGCGGCGATGGGTGCGTTTACGCCGGGAATGAGATCACTGCGCGGCAGGCCTGGACGATTTGGCAACGGGAAGTGGATATCGTCGAGAAGATGTGCGGCAGACTGAGCACTTGCTGGCTTCACCTCGGGGTCGTCGAGGGGAATATCAGGGTCGGTGGGATCTTTGGCGGCATCAGTGGGCACGGTCTCATCAGGACTGGAACACATCACGTTGTCGTGTTTGTTCGTGCCCGCGTTTTGGTCGACAAAAGCGATCTTTTGATACCGTTGACTGAAATGAGTGAGGAAGATAGCGCGAGCGCCCATCCGGCGGCCGACTTCGAGGGCCTCGGCTGCAGTAGAGTGACGCTTCGCAAGAGCCGAGCCTACCATGTCATTCTGAAAAGTGGCCTCGTGGATGAGCAAGGTGGAGCCGCGACCAATAGAGGCAAACTTGTCTGAAGGCCGGCAGTCACCAGAATAGGAGACCTTGAATCCATCGGGGAAGACAATGGATACGGCGAGAGCTCCCTTGCAGTGCTTCACACGGGTGGTAAGGATATCCTCCAAACCAAGAGCAGACTTCAGTAGTGGTGTCAACGGTGAAGAATCATCCTTGAAGTCCAGGAGGGTTCTTCCAGTAGACTGGACGCCATATGGGGCGTTGCCGTTGCGGCCGTGGCGATAGCTGAACTTGGTATTGATAGTAGGCCCTGATGGGTCGGGGTGCGCGCACAGAGGGATCAATTTGTCGAAACCAAAGTCTTCGACGGCGGCGTACTCTTCCAACCAGGCAATCATCATCTCATCGGATACCACAGCAAGGCGCTTCTCCTGTAGGATCTTCGTGAGATCACTTTCCGGCTCGGTCGGCTTAGCCTCTGCCCCATAGTTCTCCTGGTACCAAGCCTTGATCAGAGATGCCGTGCCAAGGTGGTGATCCGCGTGAAGGTGGCTAATCCAGATCATGCGAAGGTTCTGCAAGATCTCGCGAGTCTTTTCATACCCGAAAACACGTTGAATCTGTCCAAGTGTATTTTCACCACAGTCCAAAAGGTAATAGCCATATCCAGGAACGTGGAGCAGTGTCGCGGAGACATTCCGATACTTGGACGGTGAAGATGACCCCGTACCAAGAGCAATAATCTCGGCCTCGGCGCCAGGCAGATCCTTGCGCATTTCAGCGAGCTGCTTTTGGAACTTTGGCTTCTTCACACGAGTACGAATGACCTCCATTCTTTTTTCGACAGAGCGTGGAATCTGGAAAACAGTCCTCGCAGTGTTCAGAGGAGTCATGACGTCGCGCATGTTGAAGCCGAATTGTGGTTCCATGTCTATAACCAATCCAGGCATAAGAGGCTCAAACGGAGAGTCCTCAGGCGAGATACTCTCTGACTGGGAGCCACTCTGGGCCTGTGGGACAGTGACATTGTCATGAACAGGAACGGGGTAGTTTTCACCCCTCAGACGAGCAAGTCGGATGGCTGCCCCGGCAGCACTGTTGAATGCCAGGTAGTTGGGGCAATAGTCCACGCTAGACACGGTGTGCTTCGCATCGGACATGCGGGCAACGAATTCTCGAAGCTTGGGATGATCACCCACGCCGGGTCCCAGAATCCAGATGAAGACTTTGAGCTCGGTCGTAACAGAAGGTGAATCCCACTCGGGGCGATTGACCAGATCCTCGACATACTCTGGTGATGGTAGGTCGATAATGGCGAGGCCTTTTCCGCGTCGGGCCGCGCCTAGAACCATGTCCGGGGTCACCGTGTTGCCACTGGGAGTCTGGATAGTCTCTCCCCGGGCCAGTCGAGCATAGTCCCCGCCCTTGGGAATACCCAGCTTCTCGGCCTTGCCAGGATCAAACTTTCCTCTGATATCATGACTACGGATGATATAAGAGACCGCCTCCTTCGACGGAGAGGTAGGTGGCAGCGAAGTGACCGTGGCTCCAGGCCAAGGTTTGCGAACGAGTACCTTGATGTCAGGCAAGGGCTTATCTTCACCAGGCGCGGGGCCCTTGTAAGGCTCCAGATCCTTGGTCTCTGGGTTGCGTACGAAAAGGGCTGCGGGCATTTTCACTTCCGCCAAAGGTGTCTCAATGAGCGCATCCATCTTCCAGTCCGAATCGAACATGTCCGAGACAATTGATTGTCTCAGCAGCTGGTTCTGCGCATTCTGATCCAGCTGCTGGTCAATCTGGTCAATCGCCTGGAACTCGTCTAGGCTGCGCTTCCGCGGGCTCTGTGCCCGCGTCACTCTGGCAGCAGCAGAGGGCTGAGGCTTGAGAGGAAGAGCCCAGACTTTGATGTTCGAATCAATGAAAGTCGGCGTCTCAAAGGGATCCTCCTTGGCGAAAGAAATCTTCTTTGCAATGCTCGCCGAGTCATATTCCTTCATGTAGATCGGCATGCCTGTGCGGAAGACAAAGCGCCGAGCCGTAGCCATCGTGTGCATCAGATTCGTGGCTCCATGGACGGTCACGTTCTGTTTCCTCAAATCCCCCGTGCTAGCAGACTGCTTATTATTATTCTTGGCCTGCATGCCTGCAGCCTTGCGCTCTGCCTTCTTCTTGTTCTCCTCTTCCAAGGCATCATTCGAAGATTTCAGCGCATCTGCCTGGGTCAAGATGACGCCAATCATACCTCCTGTGTTGGCCCATTGTGTCCGACCCGTCACGAATATATTTCCAATTGAAGCCAGTTTATGAGACCGCTCCGTACACGCGCGTTGCGTTCCCTCTGCAAGTTGACCGAACAAGTACCGCTTGTCAGGGAAGTGGAGGCCGACGACCGTACCGGGGGTGTCGGCCGTCGGGGTCGTGATAACCTCGAACCACGCCTTCATCGGAAATACACCTTGCGGGGCAATCCGAACGTCTTTGATATCTGGATTTTCAAGCCTCGACGGATCGCAAAGCACGTATCTCTCTGCGCCCACTCCGGATTGCGCAGTATAGGGAAGAAGGCACGTGCTTGATGCGAGGTAAGGGTTTATAGACTGGTTCGTTGGACGCCGTCGGCCGCGGTGCTTGGGTCGTAAAGGAGGCGATACTTGAGTTTTGACGGTTTGCTTAAAGCTTGGGACTAGTCGCGCTGGTTTGAAAGGTTGCCGGTCGATGCTTGTGCTGCGAAATCCTGCGGTGAATAGAGCGGCCGTCGAGACGGAGGTCCGAGGAAACGCGCGCGAGGCGACAGCGCGAGAAACCGCGGCAAAGAGGTTACCGCGGGCTCTGAGGGAAGCCAATTTGGCTAAAAGAGGGAGATAATGAAGAATAAATCAACATAGATCGAACGTAGGAGGGACAGGCTGAAGGAGGAGAATACGATGCGGAGCGAAACTGCCGAACCGAACTTTTTTTTTGGGTGGATGCGTGAGGTCACGGCCGTCTGAGTCAACCGCCATCCCAGTAACTTAGTTAACTAGGTCAGTCAGGCTGGGCAACAATGCTTACCTATCGAACGAACCGTATCGTTGTTTTGAGAATATATACGACTACGAGCATTCAAAATTTAGATGAAATGGTCTTGGTGTATTTAATCAAAATTTTCAGCTCTTATTTCGCTGTTTCACCAAATGCGCCGAGTAATCGCTACCAAATTTCCACCCAAAAGCCCCCAGCTCAGCCCGGGAGATACATAATGAGGAAGGAATCAAGAGCGCCGTAAAACTCCCAGACATCTGAGAACCCCAAACTAATCTCTCGCAAATCCAGAGAGGTGTTCGGCGTAGATGTATCAATCACCAGGCCGTGTAAAAAGACACAAACAAAAGAAACAGGGCAATGCTAGTACATAGACAGATATACAAAGAAAAAAACCGGAAAGGTAAGACGCTCAATGGGGAATCACTGGAGGTGGGAAGTAGCTAACGAGACCCGCTCAAAGGCGGCATGCATGCTCTGGCAGAGCGATCTCAAACGGTTCTTGTCGGCGGCAGTGACCTCGTTTAGGCTCTCCACTACCAGCTCGTACTCGGGGGAAGAGGGCTTCTGCGATTGGATACCGTCAAAGACAAGCGCATCATCAGCAGTGGTGGAAGTGGCGGGCGAGTCAGCAAAGAGATCTGTCTCCGACTCAGCGGGGAAGCTGACATCGGACTTCTGAGTCAGGGCATCCAAGTTGGGGATTTCAGGCAGATCAAGGACCGGAGCCTCGTTCTTCTCGCTAGAAAGAGGCGAGGACGACTTGCCACACAGAGCCTCAATATCAAGCTCGGGACCCGCAGGGACATCCAAGACTGCGAAGACAGAAGCGTTGCCATAGTTCATATCAATACCCGAGTTCCATCCGTTGCTGGTCATCATGGAGGTGTCAATGCTCTGGGTGGGAACCATAGCCATGGTCACCTGGGGGTTCTGCTGCAGCTGGAATTCCTGGGGGCGGGCAACGCTGGACTCCTTGGGAAGAGCGGTTGACATGGTAGGCTGAGGGGCAACTTGCTGGTGTTGAATCTGCTGTTGAGACTGCTGAGAGGCGCTCATCTGGGATGGGAGGGTATCGGGCATGTCGTTCAGGAAGGTGGAGAAGTGGGGAGAGCTCAGGAGCATGCGAGCCAGATCGTTAAGGCGGGCGTTCTCTTCAAAGAGAGCGCGGTTCTGCAGACGCAGCTCGTGAGCCTCGTTCGTCCGGGTTGCGATCTCGCTCTCAAGTTGGCCAATGTACTCTGTGAGGAAATAGTGGTTAGCGAACTGAAGTCACAGTTAATTTGATAATCGAGTGGTCCATACCCTTTCGACGGGAGCGGAAAGCGCGAGCGGACACCTTGTTCCGCAACTGGCGACGTTCCTTGCTGCTAAGCTTCTTGCCCTCTTCACTAGCCAAAAGACGCTCATCCTCATCCATATCAGCCTCGTCCTTCTTGGCCTTGGCCATGTGGGGCAGAACCGAGGAAGGACTGGGCGAGGCCTCGCCGGCAGCAACGGCGTTGGCACGCATCTGCTGAAGCAGGCGGGAGATACGCTCTTCGACGATGGGGTCGGGTTGACGGGCACCACGAGGCGTGGCGTTGGGGGTCTCCTCCACACGACGCTGTTGCATCTGTTGTTGGCGCAGCATGTCGTTTTGCTTTTGTTGCTGAGCCTTGGCCATCGCAGCCTGCTGCTGATGCATACCCGGGTACATACGGCCGACCTGAGTGGACGGACCAGCCTGAGCCAGCTCATGGCCGCCGAGCGCGTTGGGATCGATATATTGGCTCTTGCCAGCGCCAGCCTGGAAGAAATATGGAACGTTGGTCAAGCCCTCGGACTCAATATCCATCTCGGATGGGTTGCGGATCGGGGCAGCGTTGAAATCGAAGGGGGCATCCTCGCGCTTCATCTGTCCAGCAAAGACATCTCCATTCATCGGGTAACCCTGGCCGGCGTTGGTGAAGTTCATCTGGGGGACCTGGTTGTAGGTCATAGATAAGGCACCCGGAGGCAGACCAGTCTGCTGGCGGTGCTCTTCGTAATGATGGCTAGGGGCGGGAAAGGCCAGTGGAGATTGACCACTGGAAGCGAAGCTGGTGCTGCGGACATCACTGGCGCTGTAATCAGTACCGGCGACTGACGGCTGACTGGCAAGCGCGACCTTGGGACGGACGGTGTCAGCGGATGTATAGGCGAGTTGATCGAGGTTGATGAAGGAGTCGAGATCTTGGTCGTATGTGGTATTCATCGGCATTGGCGAGGCCGTGGCGTGCATGGGATGTTCTGCGAGAGTTGCCATGGCGTGTAGGTGGTGGTACCTGACCCCTTTCAGTTAAAGAAAATTGGGAGGGGGCAGGTTATATAGGAGATAGGGGTTGAGTGGTGGAGATGAGGCGAGTGAGCGAGAGTGTTAGTGGTTCTAGAAGGGGGGGCAATAAGATCGATCGGTTGTGAAGTTTGGGATGGGGTCTTTTGGAGATGGAGAAAGGGAGGGGATGCGATAAAGTGGAAATCAGGAGAGGAGCAGCCCAGTTCCACCAAAAAGGGCCGACCACTGCGACCAGGCCAGCGAGGCTTGCGCGTCCTCGCGGCTGACTCAGCGGGGCTGGCTGCGCCGAGTGCAGCGATTGGCTCGATTGCCACCCGCTCTGAAACGGTTGTTGTTTACTCCGGTATCCTCCCTTTTTAGACTCGACCATTTGTATGGACCATATGCTCTGTAGGATGCTAGAGTACACTCAGAAGCATACCTTAGAGCTCATTCAATCCCCCAATATCTGCTTCTTCTCCAGCTAATACTCATTGCAAATATGGTGACAAGGCATTGCTTATCTTTCTCGTATTAAAGGCATTACAGCATGGTACTCCGTAGGCTTTCCGTATCTTACCCCCGTTACCGAATTTCTAACCCGACTTAGCAGGTGGGGCTCCACCAGTGCAGGCACTATAGGTTCTGATTGGCCACAGTTGACGGGGGATTTCCAACAATATCTTACAATTTTTTATTCTTAGTGAACCATCGTCCCGTTCGTCCCAGAGTTACCGTACCGTACCAGCAGGCACCAGCAAACATCAGTAAAGTCACTGCATGACGCCAGTGGCTGTGTCTGTTTTATCGCCCCGACGCCCATTTGTTCTGGCATACCACACTCGACCAAGTGGCATTCCTCGTTGACAGCGGGATCTGGCGGAGGAATGATGAACTCAGCAGATCGGACAAGCCAAATACAGATCACCGGAGGTATTTTGAAGATTTCCAGCCGGTTAGGACAGTGTACGCCAGTCTCGACGCCAGTCTGGGCTACTGGGCACTAGAGATCAATGGGCCTGCATTCAGCGCTTTGTATGGTGGCCACTAGTCAGATTCGCCCACTTAGTCTAACACGGCTGATGCCTGATGGGCCGTAGTATGGTATAGTGAATAACTCCCCAGAAAAGCTTGGGATAAATGAGCCTGTTGTTGAGGCCAGCCTCGGCCAGCGGAAATCCAATATCCATATTGGCTCGTGAACCGCGAAACGTGTCTATCAACCATCACAATCGGATTCGATGCACCGATGGATGCCGGCGAAACAAGAGACTGTTCTTGGAACGAGGCTGAGGCGCCGGGCGTCAAGCCTCCCAAGCATAGAGAAGGGCTAGAATCCTCCTCCATTCGGCAAAACCACGGAGGATGGTCGTTTCAGAACACTGGCGTTGTCGTCTCCGCTGTATGTGCATACGGACGTAGTGCACACCGCACAGTGGAGCATTATTGAGGATAAGGTTTTTCTGGCTCAGAACCGAAGACCTAGGATCGCAACTTATTATTGGCAAGACACCATTGATCCAAATCTCTTCATTTCAGTCGTCCAAGTTCACAATTTTGAGATTTCCCTCTTGGCGCCGGCTAACTTCCGTTGCTCAGGATCGTGCGCTATACCTGATCAGGCTAGTCCGACCGACTTTAATTTGAAGCCGAGCTCTCTTTCTCCTCCACTGCGGGTTTATGACTTCTCTTTCACTGCGCCTTGCACATCGAGTTTTCCAATGCCGAATTTCGTCTTTCATGCTAGTGAGCCGGTCAATAAATAGTGGCAACTCAATTCAGCTTGATTGAGGGTTATTGGGGTTTAACATCGGTGGCGCAGGAACATTACATTACCCCTCATAACCGACCTTATTTCTTTTTCTGGCCCGGATGAAATTATAGCCGCATGTGTCTGGACTTCCGTGGATCACGGACCGAGCAACTTTGTTCTCTCGGAGGAACAAAAACAGCCGGGCTTGTCCCCTCTTTCAGCAAAGATCACCTAGGGCTGCTCTGACTGTCAAGTTGTGTTTCAGCGACTGCGTGCGAATTCGAGGCTGTGCTAGGTCGTTCGATCTGCGCCTCGATGCCACACACGTCCTATCGCAAATCTGCCGCGCAGCATCATCTTTGAATCCTCTCTGTGTTGAGCAATGTAAAAATAGACCGCCACACATGAGGCCCTGTGGCGCCAGTCCGGCAACAATCATTGAGGTGATCATGTCCGAGGGGGCGGCTCTGCCATCGTGAAGGCTCAAGTCTTCAAGCTAAGCTTTGTCGCCCTCTCCAATCCTTTCGGAACCCCCGTGACCACACGACAAGAGCAATTATTGGTTCCAGCTTGGAGTCTCTTTCCTGAACGGGCTCCAAAGCTCGGCATCATCGAAAATCCTCAGCGGGTACTAGGTAGTAGTGGTACTGGTGGATCCCCCATAGGGCTTCGGCACACCGTTCCTTCCATTATTTCTCGGTATGTCTCTTTTGACCGTTGACGAGGTACGGAGGGAATAACAGGCGAACTATCTTCCAATACGTTGCGCACTCTTGAGCATGATATTCCCTACCAAGTATCAACCAGCCTAGTAAGACGGAATCATCTCGCTCCATTCCATGGCTATGCTGAAACGTACCTGCCACCTGGCACAAGCCATCCAATCTTTTTCACCTACAGGTCAGATGAGCCCAGATCCTTTGCACCCTGCGCCCATAGTCTGGTTATATGACGACGACTCTGCAAATGCCACCACGTCCCTGGTCGCCCGGCTTTCCGTAGACCCTCAAACCCCTTGACCGGGTCTGCTTCAGGGCCTGGAAAGGCTTCGCAAGTGTGGTTGTCTGACGACAACACAGGACCCATTAATATCCATCGGATCGAAAAGCGAGAGTAAGAAATCGTTTGATTGCGATCCAGCATTTGGATCCAGCATCCGGGATCTAGATCTCCGAAAAGGTTGATCTAGAACTTAATGCCATAGTGTTCTTGTGAAAGCTGGCTACTTCGTGGCTGTGGTCTCGAACGACTCAAATATCCTTCTTGTCTAGAGCGATCTATGCAGTCTCATAATAAGTAGTCTGGAAGCCGATCAGAGATTGCCTCGGCTCCTCGAGACTACAAAGAAAATCAAAAGAGTCAGCATCAAAATGCCTATGACAACAGGAACTGTCTATGTCAGACACTGGTCCTCGAGGGACACTGGTCCTCCTCGAGGACCAGTTCTTGAGACAACCTTTAGCCAAAGGATTTTAAATCTCGGTATATCCCTTGGCACATTGATCATCTCTACGGTCTTTGATAAGCGAAGCTAGGGCTGGTTATCGTAAGCTTGGACTAATAACTCGTCTTCTTCTCGTTAGTCCAGCGAACGCAGTGCAAAATCCAGAGAGGAGAGTCACGCTTCTGATAGTCCTACCCACCGAGATCAATCATGAAGTACCCTGTTCGTTCCGCCTGGGAGCTGTTGCAAATCTCCGGCCATTTGCCGTCCTTCCTCCGATGATAACGGTAACCTTACTTGTGGCTCTGGAAAATCACCGGTAATCGAACCATAGCAATTGAATTCTGTGTTGACGCCTCTCAATTTGACCCAGAGCTCATCTTCCCGATACCGTTTGTGAGATGGAATCGTCCAGAACGTCATTTCTGAAACGTATCGACCAAAATATCGAGCGAAGATAATTAAAGATGTTTTACCATGTATCTCCAGTGGTTGTTGCCATGGCTTGAAAACGCCACGGTCGACCTCGCATTCGTTGTTTCAGATTCACACACGTGTGGTGATGGTGCTCATGCCAATGCCTGGGTTAATGTCACATGCCTTCAGCATCAATCTGCGATCTCAATTTCTGTCATTCCTTCTTTCTTGCCTCTCTGGTGCTTAGTCCCTTAGCACTGATAGTCATTGATATCTTTGAGGGGGGCACATCACTCGGAGAGGCTCTTATGTTTGACATCACCCCTCAGGTTTGGATTCATCTGCAGACCGGCGATACAGGATGAGAGCCGCAGCTACCCGGAAACATCAGCGAAGCTCAATCCCGCCTCATTTGCATAAGAACGATGGAATTCATCAGGGAATGACTAAGAATAGACCTTTAACTAGTTAACTATGCGCTTGACCAACCACTCTCGTTGCGCATTGGATGCCCCGCACTCGCAGCCACACAGCCTCCTTGGGTCCCACCCCACCGACGTATGCAGTTATGAACTGTACCTTTTCTCCAACTTCTCCAGCCTCCTCAGCCCTACTTGATCCCGAAATTGAACATTCTCGCCCTGTCGACTCCCTGACTCCTTTCTGCCCCTCCTTCCCAACCGAAGCTTGGCAGATTCGATATCAATATGGCACCTCACGAAGGATTGGTTCACCTGAAAGCGTACGACATCAAGGACAGCAATGTGGAGCTGATCGGGTCCGATCTCGACCACCGTGTCAAGTACAACTCCGCCGCGACCGAGCCAGCATGGAACAATGGACAAATTGGCCAAGAGGCAGGATTCTTTATCTGGCGAATTGAAAACTTCGAGGTTATTCCTTGGCCCAGGGAGCGATACGGCGAGTTCTACGATGGAGACAGCTATATTGTGCTGCACTCATACAAGGTCGGGAAGCAGCAAGGCGAGGAGAAGCTAGCCCATGATATCTTCTTCTGGCTGGGAAATAAGACTACACACGACGAAGCGGGAACGGCCGCCTACAAGACCGTCGAGCTGGATGAGTTTTTGCACGGCGCTGCCACTCAGCATCGCGAGATACAAGCGCAGCCCTCTGACGAATTTCTGTCCCTCTTCCGTCACTACCAGATCCGATCTGGCGGTGTGCGCTCCGGGTTCACCCATGTCGAGCCGGAGGAGCAAAAGGAGATTCTCACCCTGCTCCGAATCTTCAAGGACCCCGGCGGTGGCCGTGCGATCATCGTGCATGAGGTGGAGCCCACATGGCAGAGCCTTGACGAGAAGGACGTCTTCGTCTTGGACAAGGGTGACAAGATCTGGGTCTGGCAGGGCAAGAACTGCAGCCCGATGGAGAAAGCCAAGGCAGCGCAGGTGGTGAATGACATGACTCTCGCAAAGCACATCGACGTTGAAGTCCTGTCGCAACTCGAGTCCCGGTCGAAAATTATCGTCGATCTGCTTGGCGGCAAGGAAGTGCAGCAACATACATTCCAAGCATCCCGACCTGGCTCATTCTCTAAGAGATCCGCTGAGGCTCATGAAGCTACTACTCACCCCCGCAAGCTGTTCCGTCTCAGCGATGCTTCTGGGCAATTGTCTTTTGATTTGGTCAAAGACGGGGGTCGAATCAACCGGTCGGACTTGGACGGAAATGATGTCTTCCTATATGATGTTGGAACCACACTCTGGGTCTGGCAGGGTCTCGGTGCCAGCGACCGCGAGAAGGCGCACTGGCTCAAGGTTTCCCAATACTACGTCCGTCAACTTCAAGAAAGCCAAGAAGGCTCTGAGGCATATCTTACTCCTATCGCCAAGGTAGTTGAAGGTCATGAAAGCCCGGCATTCTTGAAGGCCATAGAAGTGTAGGTATGTACTATGTACATGGATTTCCTTGAGTACATGTTGCAGGATCAAATCACAAGTACACTTCAATCACCCGAGCCTATGCTTGAGTAGCCACACTTGGTCAAGTCACAGAATAATTCTCTATCGAGTTCAAATCTGGTGGCAGGTCAAGAACCTTGGGCTAAAGACCAGACACACGGTCCAATTAGATATGATATGCTTCAGATTGCATGTCTCTCTCTTTGTGAATTTCAGCCACGCCTTCTATTAGACCTCCCCCTCATTTACCACAGCGGGCGTAGCCAGATCGATTTCTTTTTACTTTGAGTCCCTTGTCAACCTAATTGAGAAGCTTTCGCTCGGCATCGTATACCTGGGCGCATGTTCCACGTCATGATAACGGCGTGCTCGCTCGTGAGCATTATTAATCAGCTATTACCAGAAGAACAGTCTAAATGAATAGTGACATCCAGTTAGAACTCAAACTCGCGTAAATGCTAACGCCATAAATGCCTAGATCGTGATTCTTATGGCGTCATCTCAGGCTTCAATTTGTGCCGGGGATCTCATCATCCTTGGCAATGAATTGCATATCAGCCAAGAGATTCCTCGTGGCATCTTACTGTCATGTATGCTTACCCTTGCTTGTATCTGATGCGTCCACATACATGTTTGCAGAAGCCTATGTGCCTTCTATATCTGAGGTCCAATATCCACCACCAGGATCGCTAACACGATGACCATGATTAACATGGACACCGCGTAGAATGATTAAGCTAATATTCGAAACTCGTTCTATAATCGATAGCGGCGGGATATCGCCAAAGTCTCGTTGCCCCAATTTGCTTGCGGATCGCGCGGGGTTGACAGATTTTGTGGTTTTGGCGCCGAAGCACGCAATGCTGGACCCTGGTGAGAAGAGTTGAACTATACACTCGATGGCACTTGTAGCACATCTTAAACCCTTAATTAGCGTCATCTTGACAGTAGTCCCCCCGCGTTGTTATTTTTGCCGGTAGAAAGTACATATAAACGCCATATTTCTCCCATCCCAAATGTCTCCATGAGTACCTCCACAAAACCATCAACCATGAGCACTCAAGAAAGCACGGCCCAGGCGGACGGAAAATCCACTTCCACCTCCGTGGTCACTTTGAGTGACACATATCCCAAAGAGCGTGCCAGGAGCTATGGCACGCTCGAACCAGATGGCGAAATTACCAACAGGGATAATCCTTTCTTGGACCCTGATGTCGCAGACTACTGGCGCAATGTGTACGAAAAGGCGCAATATGAATGTCGGCATGTGTTTGATCCTACCTTGACGTGGTCGGAAGAGGAAGAAAGGCAATTGGTCCGCAAGCTTGACTGGAGAATTTGCTTGTGGGCTGTATGTCCCCGTCCCCAAAATTGATGACTTACCTCCAGCTGGTCGTCGCTGATCATATGTTTTGTCTCCAGTGTGTCATGTTCTTTGCGCTTCAGGTCGATCGTGGGAATCTTGTCCAGGCAGTCTCTGACACTTTCCTAGCAGATCTCAAGCTCAACACGAATGGTAGGTGAAGATTAAAATGCACATGATGCTGAACATTCTTTGGCAATATATGTCGATGGATGCCTTCCTCGCGACATACATCGTTGACGTTGTTGGGCGATGCTAACGCCCTGCAGACTACAACTACGGAAACATCGTCTTCCGAGTTTCGTTTCTATGTGCGGAACTGCCATCACAGCTTGTATCAAAGAAGATCGGGCCCGATCGCTGGATTCCCATTCAGATCGTCCTTTGGTCGGTAGTTGCCATCTCACAGTGCGCCTTGACCGGCCGGGAGACATTCTTGATCACTCGCAGCCTGTTGGGTATCTTGGAGGCAAGTAAATTCCTTGAAACCAGAATATCATACAGTTTGTTTGCTGATTCTTTCTCAGGGTGGTTTTATCCCAGATATCGTCTTATGGCTCTCTTACTTTTATACCGCTCGCGAGCTTCCAATCCGACTGAGGTATGATCAGAACTGGTCCAAGGCTGAGTCCTTGCTAACACATCACAGCTTCTTCTGGACTTCACTTTCAGTGACAACGATCGTCACATCCCTCCTAGCCTTTGCCGTCTTCCATCTGAGCGGTGTTCACGGCTGGGCAGGCTGGCGGTGGCTCTTCCTTATCGAAGGCTTGATCACCCTAGCCATCGGTCTAGCATCATTCTTCATGATGCCAGCATCAATCGTCCAAACCAAGACCTGGTTCCGACCAAATGGCTGGTTCACCGATCGCGAAGTCGCCATCGTAGCTAATCGCGTCCTCCGCGATGACCCGTCCAAGGGCGACATGCATAACCGCCAGGCCGTGACGCCTCTAAGACTCTGGCTCGCCATCAAGGACTACCACATGTGGCCACTTTACTTCATCGGAGTGGTTGCGTATATCCCGCAATCCCCTCCAAGCTCGTATATCACGCTTACTCTTCGGTCTCTCGGATTCAACAAGTTCACTACGAATCTGCTCACCATACCGGCGAGTGTGTTCCATATTGGCACTCTGCTTTTGATCACCTGGGTCTCCAGTCGACTGAATCAGTGGTCGCTGGTTGCCATGTTCCAGGGTCTTTGGACGCTTCCTTGCCTGATTGCACTCCGGTTTTGGCCTCATGTAATCTCAAATGCCTGGGGAACTTATGCAGTGGTGACCGTGTTGCTGAGCTATCCATATTGTCACGGTATGTTGCAGCAGTCTGAGTGCATAGTATACCAAGCTGACAAAGACGCTAGCCATCGTGGTTGCTTGGGTATCTCGAAACTCGAACAACGTCGGAAATCGCTCAGTGGCATCTGCACTCTACAATGTTAATGGCCCCTTGTCTGGACCTCTCAACGATCAAATACTGACTGGGTGTACAGATGTCGGTGCAAGCAGGAGATGTCGCTGCTTTCTTCATATACAGAGACGACGACAAGCCAAAATACCGCAGGGGCAATACCAATCTGATAGCGATTAATGTTCTGGCAATCGTGCTGTTTCTTGCCGCGAAAGCATACTATGTGTTCCAGAATCGGCGACGAGAGAAGATCTGGAATGCCATGTCTGAGCAGGAACGGAGTAGTTATATCAGGGAGACTGAGGATCAAGGAAGTAGCAGGTTGGATTTCCGATTTGCCCATTGAGATAGAAAGGAGGACCGGAAGGGAAGATGGACTGAAATTCATGGTCATGGCCAAGTTCACCGCCGGCCAGGACGAGCATTGTGTTGTGCCCCACCATCAATGTGGTGGTGACTGAACGTGTAACGACTCCGATCAAAATCAATTTTCTTCAATAAGCGTCGTCCATAATGCCAACTAGATATTAATCACGATGCTGACATAACACACCTCCCCATCATGCAAGCCTCGGACATCTGCTTCACCAGCCTGGGCTTGGTGGTTCTCGACGAGATCCGGTTTCCCCATCGAGCACCGTTGAATGATGTGCTCGGGGGCTCTGGCACTTACGGTGACGATTTTAGAGTATTGCCCTAGCACAATGACTGCTCAACTGACTACGGCTTTAGCAACCCTTGGTGCCCGGCTGTTTCTTCCTCCTCCGTCTAGTCCGACCTTGGGCTGGATGATCAATGTGGGAAACGATTTCCCAGGCTCAGTGAAAGAACAATTAGCAAGCTGGGGAACCACATTACTGGTGAAAGAAGAAGTTGCCAGACCCTCAACCAGAGGTTTGCTGGAGTACAAAGATACTACATTCGGGCGTATGTAGTGTCTGTCAAGCTCCCTTCTCTGATGCTAATGTACTGCCCAGCGAAGGATTTCAAATATACGACACCCGTTCTCTCCGTCCAAGAGGACAGCTTGAAGCATACCGAGTTTCTAGCTTCGAGGGCATTTCATTATCTAGCAAGCCCTGAGGATCTACGAGTCCGAGTGTCCAAGCTTCTTGCTCTAAGGGCGGAGGCAGGCATTCTTGGAAGCCCTTTGATTATCTGGGAACCAGCTCCGCTCTCATGCCGGTCCGAAAATCTCGAGGCATGCTTGGAAGCTGCAGCATTGGTGGATGTCTTCTCTCCCAATCATCTCGAGCTTGCGAAGCTTTTCTCGGAACTGAACCCAGAAGTGGTTGACAAGAAAATGATCGAGGATTTAGCATTAGGGTGCTTAGGTTCGGGGATCGGTCCGGAGGGTAGTGGCACAGTGATTGTGCGTGCTGGTGAAATTGGTTGTTTCGTCAGCAACAGGCATCTGTCTACATGGCTAGACCCTTTTTATACAACGACGCCGGGAGAGAAGCCGCACACTGGACAGGTTGTCGATCCCACTGGAGCAGGAAATACATTTCTTGGGTCATATGCTGTGGGGTTCTCGAAGACAGGAAGTGTCATCGAGGCAGCTTGTTATGGGGCAGTTGGGGCGTCCTTTGCGCTCGAACAAGTTGGAATGCCACAGCGGAGCGTGAAGGACCAGGAGGAATTATGGAATAACGTCAATGTTCTGTCTCGGTTGGAAGAGTACATGACGCGGCAGACATGCGACCGTCAAGGCAGTCCACCCAAGATCGCGAGATCTCATCATATTGACTCGAGCTCGAATCAAGAGCAAGCGAAAGGTTGAGTTCTAGAATCAAAGAAAGTATTCAAGTTCTTGTCATGAAAGCACGGGAGTAGATATGAGGTCGTGTAGTCCTGCCAAGCAAGTTGTACTTTGTCCTTCCTCGGCTGGACTCCCAACCCCAGGAACCTGGGGTATCACATGTCAAGGGACCCATTCCGTCATTCCCCCAAGTCACCAACCTCCTCGTCCTCCTCGACAACGCCCTCTCGCACCCCATCCAAAGTGGTCATGTACAGCCCTGACTCTGGCTGATTGACTAGTCGATCGCGTCGTCATGGCTGTACAGTCGAAACTACTACCGCCCGACCGCTCCGTCAAGCAGATCCTCTCCAGCCTCACTTCCCTCTACCTCCGACATCGAACAGGCATCTCCCGCACCGTCTACCTCGCCCTCTTCGCCGCTCTTGCCAAACGAATCCACAATGCCATCTCCGAACAGAAAGCTGCCTCGCAGCACGAGGAGCTACGCCGCCGGCCCGGCACCAGCTCGCTCGGTGAGGAGGAACAACCGCGGAAGAAGCGAGTGGAGATCAACCGGGAGTTCTTTAAGCACCTGCTGCGCCTTTTGAAGATTGTGATTCCCGGATGGCGGAGTAAGGAGCTGCGGCTTCTCGTGAGTCACAGTGTCTTCCTCGTTCTGCGGACTCTGTTGAGTTTGTACGTGGCCGAGTTGGATGGCCGACTGGTGAGCAGCCTGGTGCGGGGAAAGGGCAAGGATTTCTTGCTTGGTCTTGTGTGGTGGATGATCGTAGCGGTGCCTGCCACTTTTACAAACTCGATGGTAAGTACAGAAAGTGTCTTGTTGTCCCGTGATGCCTATTTCTGTGCCAAGCGACCGTGGAGAGCATCTTCGTTGACTTGACTGTTCCTCTAGCTCTCCTACCACCAGTGCAAGCTCGCCCTCAGCTACCGGAAACGGTTGACAGACTATATACACGATAAGTACCTATCGAACATGACATTCTACGCCATCTCCGCGCTGGACGATCGGATCAAGAACCCCGATCAACTCGTCACGGTCGATGTGTCGCGCTTCTCTGACAGCCTGGCGGAGCTCTACTCGAACCTCGCCAAACCGATCCTCGACATGTGCATCTACAATTATTCTCTATCCAAGAATGTCGGAGGGGAAGGGTTATTCATCATGAGCCTGCTGGTGCAGCTGTCAGCAAACGTCATGCGCATGCTGACGCCACCGTTTGGCAAATACGTCGCCGACGAGGCTCGCCTGGAAGGTGAATTCCGGTTCCTCCATTCCAGACTGATCGACTATAGCGAAGAAGTCGCACTGTACCATGGCCACGAGGCCGAGAAAGATACCCTGGACAAGGGTTATTTCACGTTGATCAAGCATGTGAATCGCATTTTGCGCCGGCGTCTGTATCATGGGTTCATGGAAGACTTTGTGATCAAGTATTTCTGGGGTGCGCTTGGGCTGGGTCTTTGCAGTTTGCCCGTTTTCTTCAAGATCCCTGGTCAGGTTACTCAAACCATGGGAGATCGGACCGAAAGTGAGTTGCGCGCTGTCCTGGTCCACGCATTCCACCTGCTAATATTCACCAGGCTTCGTTACGAATCGGCGGATGCTTCTGTCCTCATCAGACGCCTTTGGTCGTCTCATGTTCTCCTACAAGGAGATTTCCGAGTTGGCGGGGTACACGTCCCGTGTCTCGTCGCTCCTCGAGGTCATGGATGACCTGGTCGCCGGTCGGTTCGAGAAGAAGTTGGTCTCTTCCGCATCGACGGAAGAGAACGCCGCGGTTCTCTCCGGCCGGGGCCAGGTCATGGAGAGCGAGTCGATCGAATTCACCGATGTCCCGATCGTCTCCCCCAACGGCGATGTCCTGGTGCGTCAATTGTCGTTCACCGTCCACCCCGGCGACCATCTTCTCATCGTGGGGCCGAACGGGTGCGGCAAGTCCTCCCTCTTCCGGATTCTGGGCGGACTGTGGCCCGTGTATGGCGGCACGGTCCAGAAACCTCGCTTTGAAGACATCTTTTACATCCCCCAGCGGCCGTATCTGTCCCGCGGGACGTTGCGACAGCAGGTGATTTACCCCGATGGGGTGCGCGAGATGCGCGCCAAGGGCATCACGGACGCCGATCTGCATGACATCCTGTCCGTGGTGGAGATTGCCTCCGTCGTGGACCGGCCGGGTGGGTGGGACGCGGAGGAGGAATGGCGGGATGTTCTCTCTGGTGGGCTGCAGCAGCGCATCGCCATGGCGCGGCTGTTCTACCACCGGCCCAAGTTTGCCATTCTGGATGAGTGTACCTCGTCGGTGACGCTCGAGATTGAAAAGGTCATGTACGAGACGGCCAAGAAACTGGGGACGACGTTGATGACGGTGTCGCATCGGCGCAGTCTGTGGAAGTATCACCAGAAGATTTTGCAGTTTGATGGCCAGGGGGGGTATGTGTTTACGGATTTGGATTGGGAGCGGAGACTGCAGTTGGAAGAGTATGGCCCTGTCTTCTCTCTCGTTGACCTTGACCCTTTGACCTTTTATGGCTAACGATTGCACAGTGAGAAGGAGGAACTGGAGCTGCAACTGCGGGCGGTTCCCGAACTGGAGCGACGAGTGGCCGAGTTGACCGCGGTATAGATGGGGGATGGGGGATGGGGGATCCGACTGTGTAGTGTGTACGTATCACTTACTGTATACAGTCACATACTGTCTACAGTATCACATCCTCACAGTATTCACAGTATGGATGACATCGATCACATACTCTCTACAGTCTACAGTAATACTCCTTTCCCCCCTCTTCTTCGCATTTCCACTTCCACCATGTGCATCTGCCACTGACGAGGGCAGCCCCACTTGTGGTGCGGTGCAGCCAATCGCAACTCTCCGTCGGCTTCGGGATCCACTCTTCCGAGTCTCCCTCGGCTGGCCGGGCCCAAAGTGGCTGACTAACCCCGTCCCTCGTCCAATCAGCGTCGTCCATCTCGGCAGTGGCCCCGATGGGCCTTTTTCCGAGGACGCAGCCCATCTGTCCGAGTCTCTCTCATAGGCTGCGATGGAGAATATCACCGATGCACCACAACCGTCAAAGTCAAAGTCAATTTGTTTCTCCTCCCCCACCGATCCACCAACATGATGTGATTTGATCTTTTCGCATGCAGGAGCCCCTACGTCATCGCCCTGGCTTATCCTGTTCTGTGCACATCGCCACGAGTTCCAAGACTCGGAACTTCACGAGTCCCTTTTTGGGACGAGGTCTAAGCGAGGGGGGAAGTTCGGTGTCACTTATAATTTCCACCTGTATCTATTTTTTTTCTTTTATCGTCTTCTGGCATTCATCTTTTTCTTTCTTTTCCTTCTTCACACAATTCCCAAAATGACCAACTCCAACATGAATCCCTCGGCGACTGCCAACGGCTCGCAGAAGAGAAAGATTATCATCTTCTCTGGTATGTAGTTCGACCGACCTTACCCAATCCTTGAATCTCTTCTAGTCATCCTGTCCTCCAATCCAATACATCACCCACTAACATAAACCCCCGGCCGTCTCAATTCCAGACTTCGACGGCACAATCTTCATGCAAGACACCGGCCACATCCTCTTCGACGCCTACGGCTGCGGCGTAGAAGCCCGCACCAAGCTGGACGAGCAAATCAAATCCGGCGAACGCTCCTTCCGCGACGTCTCCGAGGAAATGTGGGGATCCCTGCACGTCCCCTTCGACGACGGGTTCAAGGTGATGGAGAAGACCCTTGAAATTGACCCGGGCTTCCGCGAGTTTCACCAGTACTGCGTTGAGAACGGGTTCCCGTTCAATGTGATCAGTGCCGGGTTGAAGCCCGTGTTGCGGAGGGTGTTGGATTGTTTTTTGGGAGAGGAGGAGGTGCGTTCACACAACTCTCACACACAGAGATGCAATATCAATAAGAACAAGAAATTAAAAAAAAAAAAAAAAAAAAAAAAAAAAAAAAGGGAATACAAATGCTAACGACTGTTTCAGGCCTCCGCAATCGACATCGTCGCCAACGACGCCATCATCCACCCCGACGGCTCAACCTGGAAACCCATCTGGCGCCACGACACCGAACTCGGCCACGACAAAGCGCTCTCCGTCAACGAAGCCCGCGCAAAGGCCCAATCCGAATGTCTCCCCGATGAAATGCCGCTCATCATCTTCATCGGCGACGGGGTGTCCGATCTCGCCGCCGCCCGCGAGGCAGATGTCCTTTTTGCGCGACGGGGCCTGCGGCTCGAGGAGTATTGCCTTGAGCATGGGATTGCGTATACGCCGTTTGATACCTTTGCCGATATCAAGAGGGAGATTGAGAAGATCAGTGCCTTGGATGCGAGGGAGACTGGTGGCGTGGGCAAGCCGGTGCGGTATAACCCTAGGGCGAATATGTGGAGGAGGATTTCTTCCAAGGAGGCGGTATGTACACCCTTTCCCCCTCTCCTTTGTTGTCTTCTTGATGATCTCATGTCTCATGTGTATGCTTAGGTGCCAACTCTGATGAAGGCTGCCACACCCTCCAGGGAAGAAAAGATGTTCCTCTGGCCCGAGACTTTCTCCGACTACAAGCCGCAGGCGACGATCCAGGAGCGCGACGAGACGGTTGCGACTGCTTGAGCGTGCCCAGCCGATGTCGCACGCTTTGTTTTTTTCTTTCTCTTGCGCATGATGATCCTTTTCAAAGATACCGCCGGTTCTTGTTTTCATCTTTTTTAATTCATTTCTAGTCTTACCTTTTAATGCAGGCATGGGACTCGGTGTCGGTTTGGAGGATTACTGTTCATGGCTCATAGTCTCATGGTTGTTCACTTCTTGCTCGTGTTGTGCATGGCGGTGACGGTGGTGCTGTTGGAGATAGTGTAGAGTGCAGCGTGCAAATAGACTGCTTTATCAATGAAATGAAATCAAATATGGGGATACCACTCTACGTGTAATAGCCAATGCAGTAAGAATATAGTCATGGTACTATCAAGCCTTCAATGCAAATTAACATACGATACCAAAGAAACAATCGTGTACCTCGTCAACAGAGGGGCAAAGCCAGATAGGTCATGAACTTAGTCCGCAATGTCTGGAAGAGGCTCGATATTCCAAATACTCTCCGCATACTCGTTGGTCACCCGATCCATCGAAAAGAACCCCATGCGCGCAACACTAGTGATCGACTTGGCCAGCCACTCTTCCTGATTCTGGAACTCCTGGTCGACCATGTCGTGAGTGGCGATGTACGAGCTGAAGTCATCCGAGACAAGATAGTAGTCACCGTGCTCTTCGATCGACGCAACCAGCGACGCAAACGACGAGGCATCGCCAAAGGTACCCGACTTGATTGCGTCAAAGACACGATTCAATTGCGGGTCCAGCTGGAAGCCGCCGTAGAAGTGCCGGTGGCGGAGATCCTCTACGTCTTCCGCAAGATTGCCGAAGAGGAAGATGTTCTGCTCGCCAATCTCGCGGGTAATCTCAATCTGCGAAAAATTAGCCTGGATAGTCCAAGATGTCCGGGCTTTCTGCAGACTTACGTTAGCTCCATCACAAGTACCAATGATCAACCCTCCATTCAGCACGAATTTCATGTTGCTGGTGCCACTGGCTTCGGTTCCAGCGGTAGAGATATGCTCGCTGATATCCGAGGCCGGACAGATAATCTCCGCCTTGCTGACGTTATAGTCCTCAATAAAGATGACCTTCAAGAGATCACCAATCTCCTCATCCTTGTTCACCACAGCTGCCACGCTATTGATCAGGTAGATGATAGACTTGGCCATCCAATAGCCCGGTGCGGCCTTGCCACCAAAAATCGACACACGCGGGACCACCTTCTTCCGCTCCTCGGGGGTCATGGCCTTGAGATTGAGGTAACGGTGAATGACTCCAAAGATGTTCAGTTGCTGGCGCTTGTACTCGTGGATTCGTTTCACCTGCACATCGAACAGAGAATTGGGGTTCACCGAGTAGCCAGTCACATCCTTAATGAGTCTGGCTAGGCGGAGCTTGTTCCTCGCCTTGATGTCCGCCCATTCTTTTCGGAATTTCTTATCATCCACGTAAGCTTCGAGCTTATCCAAGAGAGTCAAGTCGGTCAAGAAGTCATAACCACCGAGCTTCTCCGCAATCAAAGCAGAAAGCTCTGGGTTCGCCTGGTGCAGCCAACGCCGAGGCGTGATTCCGTTGGTGACATTGGTGAAATGGTCAGGGCCATAGATCTCTACAAAGTCTTTGAAGATAGTGGTCTTGATGAGATCAGAATGCAGCTCAGCAACACCGTTGACCTTGTGAGACCCGATGATGGCAATGTGCGCCATGCGCACCATCTTTGGATGCGACTCCTCAATGATGGACACTCGCGAGAGCATCTCTCGATCATTGGGGAACCGTTTCTCCACGGACTGCAGGAAGAACAAATTGATGTCGTAGATGATCTGCAAATGGCGAGGGAGGAGGTTCTGCATCAATGGAACAGACCACTTCTCCAAGGCCTCCGGGAGGACAGTATGGTTGGTGTACCCAAAGGTTTCGGTTACAATGCGCCATGCCTCATCCCATTCCAAGCCCTCAACGTCGATCAAGATACGCTGCAGCTCGACGATGGCGAGCGTGGGATGAGTGTCGTTCAATTGAATTGCGACTTGGTCGGGGAACTCGTTCCAAGCCCGCTTTGTCTTTTTGAATCGTCGCACAATATCATAGAGAGAAGCAGCGCACCAGAAGTACTGTTGCTTGAGACGAAGCTCCTTACCTCGTTCCAAGTTGTCATTCGGATACAGCACTGCAGAGATGGTTTCGGCAGTCTGCTGATCTGCGACTGCACTCTCATAATCGCCGGCGTTGAATTTTTGGAAGTCAAACTCGCCGCTGCTGGCCTTGCTGGACCACAAACGGAGGTTATTGGTTGTCTTTGTGCGGTAGCCAGGGATGGGAACATCGTATGCAACAGCCTGAACTGTCTCTCCCGCCTCCCAAGAGTGACAAGTCTTGCCGTTCTCATCCTGATACTTGTTCACATGGCCGTAGAACTGAATGTCAACCGTGATATCATGTCGGGGGAATTCCCACGGATTGTTGTCAAGCCAATAATCCGGGATCTCCATCTGGTATCCATTGACAATCTCCTGCTTGAAGATTCCATACCGGTACCGTAATCCGTATCCCCATGCAGGATAGTTCAGCGTTGCCATACTGTCCAAGAAGCAGGCTGCCAGACGGCCAAGACCGCCGTTTCCAAGGGCCGCATCATGCTCCTGGGTGATAGCGTCCTCGATTCGGAAGCCGAGATCGGCCAACCCGTCTACACAAACGTCAGTGGGCTGATATGACGGCTGATTTTGACCTGCAGAGATGACTAACCTCGCGCGACATCTTTCATTCCTACGTTCAGCATCGCATTGTCCAAGGCACGGCCCATCAAAAACTCAAGGGACAGGTCTGGTAAACGCATATTAGATCAACTCATCCAGATGTTCATCACAGGCTTACAGTAGACGCGCTTCTTGTCGGTAAATGTCTGGCGCTGCTGAGTCCGATTCCACTCAATGATCAATCGGTCTCGGAACGCCAGCGCGGTACCCGAGTAGGCCGCCCTACATCCCATTGTCAGCAATCTTTTGGGGTGTCAGTCTTGTCAGTCTATAACCTGGTGTACGCACAACTCATCACAATTGTACAGAGAGCGGGCGAGGGTAGTCTCGATGTGGCGCACGAATTCTCTCTGTGAGGCTAGTTAGCGCATCCCGCAGTTGTCTCACAAGCCACCAGCACCTACCTCAAACTCATCTTTGGTAGTGAACTCGGTGGCGGACTATACAAGTCACGTCAGCATCACGGTCAACTCATCTCACTCCACCAAGCTCAGGCTCAACGTACATGCTTCCGCCATCTATGATCGTATCAAACACCTAGTCAGTTCATCCAGCCAGGTACACAAAGACAGAAAAGAAAACCCCAACTCACGCCTCACGCAGCGGCTCCGGGATGCTCGCTTCCACGTTCTTGATCTCGGACGGGCCGAAGCCGGTGAAGGTGCGTTTGTGCTTGGGACGACTGAAGCCCGGGCCGACGGGGCCCTGGAGGTCGGCAATGGGAGCTCCGACGGAGGGTCTGCGCTCACGACGGGGCTCGATTGGCTCCGACGACGCCATGACTGGTCGATGGGGTGGTGATTGGTCGATGCTTAGGGATTGGTGAATAGGAAGAGGCTGATCTGTCGAGAAACAGTTTCGAGGCTTCTGAGAGTTGGTCAGAAGCTAGAAAGTGGAAGCCGGCACCCAAAGCAAGCTTGGGAGGTGAAGCGAAGGAGTATAGAGTAGAAGAAGGGAAGTGGTGAGTGGTGACACCAGGTGAAAGAGGGGAAACAGGAAGTGGAAGAGGAAGAATAAGAGGGGGAGGAGGGGATCAAAAGGGAAGGGCCACGGACCAGCAACGAGTCCCGAGCAAGCAGCAATTGACCACTGCGGAGCACGAGCACCTCATGCAATGCAAGCTGCAACGCTCATCGGCTGGGGAATGGCAGCAGAGTAGTTGCGACAGTCCGACCACAGCCGGATTGGGAGAAGATTGGAGGGGCAAGAACGTCCACCAGGGTGGGTGGATATTCCTCAAGCTTAGCTGTGGCTACTAGCTACGTAGTCACTATCACACTCACACCTCCTTATCTACAGTCTCTTGAGAATGCGGGGCACCAGATACCACCAGGCTCACTGCTCATGAACTAAATCGAGTCAGCTCGGATGTTGGAACTTGGATCAGGCCAGAGCTCCACGGGAGCTCTGGTGGGGTACTCCATCACTAGTGAGTGCGGAGTAGAACTAGACCTACTTGTTCAAGTTATCAGACCTACTAGGCTACTAGTTAGTTAGTGACTGTAACATGTAAGTTAGTTAACTAACTAGTTACATGTCCCTTAACTTACTAAGTGTCCCCAAAAATGTCCGAGCCAACGGCGTCCGTGCACTCTCAGCCCAACTGGTCAGTCTGGTCCCGCTCCCTTCCGCAATTGGCTCGTCGCCAGCATCTTTCCTGCTTTTGCCCTCTGCAGCTCCAGTAACCCGACAAGAATTTCCGGACGAGTTGACTCGAGATAACTCGGTTAGGAAATCCATTGGAAGCACCAAAAAAGCAAGGCATTCTCATCACTTTTCTATGATTAAAACGTTGCACTCGGTCTTGTCTCGGATATCAAATCGCAAGGTACTCCGTCTGGTCCCCACAACAACCCGCCGTTCGGGTCGGGTATATGACGCTTCGATCGATGGGGGACGATCCCCTTTATCCAGCGAGCTACTGTACAGTAGTAACAGTACGGAGCACACTGGCGCCCCGTTGGTATTGCCTTCCATATCAGCCGACAGCAACATAGATAGTCTTTCAACTCCTAATCACATCATGGGCCAACCCGGAATTGATTCGAACGTAAGATACAGTATTGTATATACGCGGTAATAGTACGTGCTCATGCAGTATATCTGAAATCTCAGTATGGACGGTTCTCTGAGGGTCTGAGTTGCTAGTTTCTAGCTTACCCCGTCGCCTTTTGAACCAAAGCCTAAGCCGCATCACTGGTAGAAAGTTGCTCTCGAATCTGTAACAATATCATCCTGGAGAGGCCCTGTATAAACCAAATTCCACAGTTCTCAGCCCGTTCGACGAGAGTGGTGGCCCTATAAGCCAGCACAACCAGCGCGGCGGGGGTGTTGAGCGAGAGTAGACAGTTGAAGTGATCCGTTGTCTCGATCAGCCATCCGGCCATACATCGCCACGTTCTTGACAAATCCTCAGATTCAAAACTGCGGATACAGCATTTCCACAAAGCTTGGATGGCACATAGAATGGCGGGGGCATCTTGCCTATCATCTGGTTTTCCGAATGTCTCTGCCATGCGATACGGAAGCATCTGGATATAGATGAGGAGCGTAGTCCGTGCATTGTCGTTTTCTAGAGATCCCTAATCCTCATCCCTACTCGGATATATACGCGTAGACGGTGCTGATTCAGGAGACACAAAGCTTCGAATATCTCGCAGTATAGACTCTAGCTAGGAAAGGATCATAGGACGCATAGTAGTCTTTTTAGGTAGTTTATAGTCTATTATACGTAGTTAAATATACTCCTAATCTCGTATTCCTGCCTCGGTCGCTTCCAGAAAGGCCTCGGTAGCCATAGTATCTTTTTCATCATTCAGTATTTCGAATCCGGCACAGAATTCGGAATAGAACTTTATTGTCTGCTCACAGTAAATATTCCGTACTATTATCTCATCCTCGAACGTGGCTAAATAGGACGCGGAAATAGCCAGTAGCCCGCACATTAGCCATCGTCGTTATAGAGCCAGAGGAATAACCTCTTTCTCCTAGTATTATAACAGCGATAAAGGATCGTCGGCTCCGAGAAGTAACCAAATTGCTATAGTGATAAAATAATAAAAGTATATCAATATTTCTAGGTCTACCGTAGGGCAAGGGTCCACACTTAGCGTAGACTATGCTAGTGATAGCGCTATATTCAACTTAGAGCCCTCTATACCATATCCACTCTCATTATTCAAAAGCTATAACTCGGCATTACTACTTACCGCCGAGACCTCGAAACACTTAGGTTTCGTACTCCGGAAGAAGGTCTAAAGCTTTACAGAGCGTGCAAGAGAGGAAAAATTATTCGATTCATTAACACCATAGGCATCGCTCCAGTGACGTTTCATACGTTTCGAGCTAGCACAGAGATATCCATATTTAGCTACGGTACAGCAATGCCCAGACGCAACAGGTAGAGCAGCAACCGGTGGTGTATCTACCGCAGACAGAGGCAGATCATCCGGTTCAACGATATCAAGGTTGTTAATGTGGACTTTCTTTCTCCACGGTAAATCTTGTGGCGGAGCAAATGGCTCCCCAGTGCAATTTTCTGAATCGCGTATTAGCAATCTCGGCAGATGAGTACTCTGTATCTTGGGTTATACTCGTGCAGATCGTGTGGACCTAGCGTCATAATGGCTAGAAATCCTTTATCGCTCAAGTTGAGGATAAGATGGACGTTCGAAGGTTGAAAACAATATTGTATACTTTGTTGTGTGGAAGCCCTTATTTAGTTATCAAGCTGCTTTGAAATAACGATGTTAATTTGAAATCCATTGCATACTCCGACTCGGGACTTCAAGTTCTCCTTAGCTGTGATCAGACATGCGAAAGCATATATCAACTCAGCATTCTCTGCTTCATACTCAGGATCAATCCAAGGAATCGATTAAACCGATTGATCGACATTGCATTCGTTTTGTCGCATTCCAGCTTAGTCAATTCTTTCTCCGCTTGTTCTTTTTATCAAAATGTCAGTTCCTAAAATCCAAGCTGCATGGCTCGTCAAAGCGGGTTCTCCTCTCGAGGTGAGAGAAGCCCCGCTGCCCGCCGCTGGCCCAGGTGAACTAGTCGTCAAGAATGCCGTCATCGCCATCAACCCTCTTGACTGCCATATGCAAAGATCCGGGTTTTCATCCAGCAATGGCCTGCCGTTTTCTGGTGCGATTGCGCCGGTGAGGTGTATGAAGTAGGAAAAGATGTGGCAAGGTTCAAGGAAGGAGATCGTGTTATTGGGTGCGTTGTTTAAGAATTAATTTTTGATATCGGATTATCCTAACCTTGTGCTACCTCTTTCCAATAGGCATGCCATCAATCTAACTAGCGGCCGTCCTCAGGATGAGCCTTTCGCCCGGTACACTGTCATCCCTGTAGACAAAGCGGCTATACTCCCCGATCAAATCCCCTTCACGGACGGTGTCGTGCCATTCGCACTAGAGGCGGCTGCTTGCGCGCTTTCCCTCTAAGCGACCGGTATCGTCCTGCTGGGTGTTGCCACACCAGCCCTGGGCCTTAGTTGGCTGGCAACTTGAAGCATCATTTTTAGATCTGAAATGATACCACCTGACTCATCTTTACGCGTCTCGCTGGTTTACCATTCAAACACGGAACAGATAATTGATACGAATGTAACCATATTGGGATTAGCGTATCTGGGCGAGGGATTGTTTCCAGCAATAACCTTATCATCGCCACTGTATCACAGCATTCAAGCCACGACTCAAACCCCTCTTACCGTAGGTCATTTCAACCAGACCTATCTATGAACGAGCTTTTATGTTTGCATATTGATGCTCTGTATACACTGTTTGGAATATCATCTTCGCCCATAAGGATCCTGCCCTGCTTGAATCCCCAACCGTAGATCCTCCCGCGGTATCCACACCTCGTCGTTAACAGCCCACTGCGCAGTGCGAAATGACAATTGAGCTAGTCGCAAGCATAAGATCATGTTATCCGGACAATAGTAGCCCGGCCACGTACTTACCAAGCTCAGCCCACACGTCCGACTCGCCCACCGACACTGCCGCAAGGCCTCGTTGGCTGCCCGCCCGGAGCGCAGGGCCGCGGGCTGCAGGAGTCAGCCACTGACGACAACAGATGCAATGGACACAATGCCCCTCCTTCCCCTCACCGAAAACAAAGAAGAGAGCTACGAATGTCTCAATAATATTGGAATGTAAGGTTTGGGGTAGAAAGGTACTGCATCCACTTGGTCGTCTAATTCTTCACCGGTGGAGGTCATCTGACATGGTGTCAGACATAGCGGGGCTCAGCAGCGTGGGGTAAAATGTCAGTGCATGGAGAGCTCCATGTTGAAAATGAGGAGAAACCAGAAGAGAACGATGGCAAGACTGTTATTTCAGTCGATTCCTCAAGACTAGAGTGTTTGGGTCCCAGAGAATGACTCTGCATGCTACTCGCGGCCAGAGATTATCAAAAACCCTCCTTTTAATCTTGCTGGTCTATGCTAGAACAAGCGAAATATCACAGGATCATTAGGAAGTTATATCAACTTGCCGCGGAAAAGACCCTCGACGAATACAAGAGAGGATAACGTAGATCGGGTAGATAAAGTGTCACATGCATCAAATCGCTGAGGTTGCGAGCCCAAGGTGAGAGAAAAGTATCCCAATAAGAAAAGAAGTAGAAGCATCAAAAGCAACCATGGCCAGGCGATATAGATCCACGATCAGATCACAAAAGGAAAATCCGCCGTGATATGCATCAAACAAGAAGGCTGAGAGAACACAGATGGGAGAAGAGCTGTGGGAACTTATTCGTAACAAATGGAAATGTGGAAATGCTGGCGGTCACGAATACAGAAGCTGAGGATCAAGAGCTGACGTGGGATCCTTGCCGAGGCGGCTTGGGTGGGAGTCCCAGCAACGTTTTAGGTTTGAAGATACTCCTCGTCTCGAGTTGAAGCTGGAGCGGAAGCCATGACGAAACAAAAGAAGAAGAAGAAGTAGAGACACGTATACAGGCTAGGTAGCTGTGCAAGCACTACCCGGGATTTCAGGGCATAACAGAGGAGTCGGGGTGACAAGGAAAGAGGAACCAAATATCCCCTTGTAGATACCAAGAAGGGCGGGGGTATCACCTAACAAGCGCCTGGGAGATAATTCGAAAAGGAGGAATAACATGAGCGCCATAAACGCCTGCAGCTAGTCCAGCAAGAAGAATCGAGTATTTGAATTGTCGAGGAAAGTATGGTTGATCGTAAAAGGTATGCGGAAAGGTCCATAGACGAGTGCCAAATATTCCAAGGACAGATTGCAAGAAATGAATAGATATATGGGGGTGTTCGGGTGGCATCGTGAGGAGGGTGGGAGAGGTACGTGAGTGAGAGGGTATAGGGACGGGTGTCGGGTTGGTTTCAGGAGTGGCCAGCAGCTCATAGAATACCAGAATCCTTCAATGCGTTCTGCAAAATGGTTTCCTTGACCGCTGCAAAGACCAATCGGATGTTGGTGGTGTCGGTTGCTTGGGTAAGGCTAAAAACACACAACATGATTAGAGGCGTCCTCGGCATGGGGCGCAATGGCCTCTGGGAAAACTTACTGAGGATATAGATTCAGGTGTGCTCTGTTCACCTGATTGAAACGCCAAAGAAGATACTTAGCTGCGCGGTTCACGTCGTTGCCGCCCGAGTAGTCTGGGAAGTAGTTGCTCAACGGAGAGCGGGGTAGCTTTTGGCGGAACAAGTCGACCTTGTTGAGGAACAGGATGATACTCGTGCGCATGAACCATCGGGAGTTGACCACAGAATCAAACAGAACCAAGCTCTCCATCATTCGGTTCTATAACATCGTCAGCTTTCCATCTGGATCGGGGATAGTGGAGAAAGGATTTAGCCTTACCTGGTTGCTCTCTTCCAACAACGTCTGGTCATATTCACTCAATGCAACGCAGAAGATGATTGAGGTTACGTTTTCAAAGCAATGGATCCATTTCTTTCGCTCGCTACGCTGGCCGCCGACGTCGAACATGCTACAAGAACTGTTAGTAACCACAACATCCGGGGACGGGGTCAAAGCGCATACTGTATGCTCAATTGGCCCATCGTGAATCGTGTCTCGTATATACCAGTCGTCTTTGTACGTGCTCGGAGAACGTCAGACACATTGGGGATGTAATCTGGGGCTGTTATTCGCTTGGCCTCCTCGAAGAAACTGTTCAACGGTCAGCGGCAAATCTCGCGACCGGTGGAAAGGCGGCTTGTTGGCAGCTTACTATGGCGCAGAATCCATCAAGTAGAATTCATTTTGCCGTTCCAAGACTGTTGATGTGCATGGATCATTCCAGAGGTAAGTGACTGCGTCGCCGATTTTCCCATCCAGCGGAGTGTTGGGATCCGGGTCCACATGGTATTCTTCCAGGAGCGCGATGTAGTCCTTGACCTTTTGACTGGACGGTTCGAGGGAGAAATGGCGGTATGCATCAATTAGCGCTTGGGCACAGTCAAGCAAGTTCTTGTACACCGTCAACCGGTACAGAGCCAGCTCCTCCACGGTGTAGCCATTTTGGTGGATAATCTTCATCTGCTTGACGATGGTGGACTTGCCACTTTCGCCGGATCCTGCCATTGCGAGTCAACTCAACCGGTCATATGCACGAAAGACCGTGCGGCGATGGCCACATACCCAGGAGAAGGATCTTGCATTCCCTACGCAGCCGTCGCTGATCTTCCTCGAGCCTCCGGTCAATCATCTGGCTCCTCTTCTTCTGTTCCGCATCCCCCGTAGACTCCGAGCTGAAACACGAGCCCATGATGACACTTTTTGTGTGCTCAAGTTCTGTTCTGTGTCGTTGGAATCGCCAAACCAGCAGGGACCGAGTCCCGGGTGCCGTGCGCGGAAGCGATCTGTGTCAGCCCGGTGGGATAGCCGCAGCCTTCGCTGGGTCGGGAAGACGGCCACCCACAACACTCGGGATAAGACTCGGCGCTGACCCCAGAGGCAGAAGTATCGTGAGTGCTTGCGATGGGCGGAGGATCGCAAGAATCGGAATTCGGTGAGGATATAAAGGCGGGGAGAGGGGGGGGGGGGGGGGGGGGGGGGAGTTTACCGATCGGAGAGCGAGAGAGGAGATTGAGAGGAAGTCGTGAAGGGTGTCGTCGGAGGGGGACTCGCAAAAAACGGATCGGATTACCAGGCAGACTGCGAAGCCGAAAGGTGGTGTCAAAGGCAAGGGAGGATAATGATTGAAGTCGACGGTGGAGTGTCAACGAAGTGTCAAGAGGAGATGTTCCAGTGCGACCATCGTCATGCTGGGGAGTGGAGATGTCAGGAGGGAGACTACGGGGGGTAAGAAACGGGTATGATGAGCTTACATCGGGCCCGTAATTACACCCTGTTTTCGCCCGAGTGACAGGCCAGCTGGAGTATTGGAGTAATTTAGAAGTACTAGTAGTATTGACGTTCGGGGGGGGGGGTTAAGGCCTGGAGGGTAAAACTCGACTGACAAGGTTTTTCTTACTTGCTGGCCGATAGGTTTGGCCTTCACCCGGTGCACTGATCCCCCCTGTACTCCGTATTGCTCGTATTATTGCCTGGGCTACAGTATACCGACTTGACCAACATATGTACAGGAGCATACTCGGCACACAATCCTCCACATCGTGGAACTGTAGCATGTACCCCGTGTACAAGATTGTATAATATACATTCTACAAGTTACGCCGTACACGATCTTTTTGGGCTTGAACTGTTCCCGAGTCCCTCCTTTGCTTTCGTGTTCCTCTCGCGGCTGGAAACTTTCGCCCAGACACTCGGGCTTACTCTTTGTAGTCGGCCTTGGGGGCCAAGGTTATGTCGGCACAGATTTCAATACCCACCGATACATACTTCGTAGCCTCCGCCGCACAGTCATCTTCTTGAAGGGGTGGACCGTAAGACTGGTAATTTCTCTCGTTACAGCCATGGTCGTGGCTCGTCGGGGTCGTGAGGGCTGTGTAGGCTTAGAAAAACTTCAAAGCGCTTTGAGAACTACTTGAAGAGAACTTGAAAAGGGCTGACGCCTGCAAGGGCATCGGGTGCAAGGAATGCTCGTCTGGGTCAGGAGTTTGGCGGCACAAGTGCCCCCGATCATTTGGTTCCCTTTTGACAGACGTAGGGTGCGGTGGGTAGTAAGCTAAGACTAACCACTGAAATACATAACTGCTACGGCGGCTCTCCTAAAGTTGCCTAGCTGGGGAGGCAGTGCGCCCTGTTCGCCTCACTCGATACTTGAGGGCGAAGGGGGGGTATAAACAGCCGTTTCGACG
The DNA here is from genome assembly GCA_024706585.1 of Penicillium simplicissimum. Taxonomy (NCBI): domain Eukaryota; kingdom Fungi; phylum Ascomycota; class Eurotiomycetes; order Eurotiales; family Aspergillaceae; genus Penicillium; species Penicillium simplicissimum. The sequence continues at coordinate 402,821 of JAMZTW010000044.1, forward strand.
TGACAAGCTATGGTATTGTGGGTAATGTAGGAACACATCTGGAGTCATGATCCCCAGGACTCGTTAGCAACCATAGTGAGGGGTATCAATCATCCTTCGAATCGAAGTGGACGATGTCCCAGCCAGGCCAAACCCACCGGAGCTCTGCAAAGTGGAGAGTCATGACGCACATAGGGGCTTGTGGCCTCAGGCTTCACGGCCTTTCAGAGACCGCCAAAGAGAGACACACATTCACGTGCCTGCCACGTTCCAGGGAGCCGGAGTGACAGAAATAGTTACTTGAGTACCCCGTACTCGACGTCTGTACTTGCAGATGTGTACATCCTGGGCGCCGAATCTACAGGCTGGTATTTACCTCAAGTAACTAGTTAACTAACTAGTTATTGACTGACACTTATGTCAGATCATGAGCACACCGCATCGCTTGTCTCACCACGCTGCCTCTTGACCTCCAGATTCAGTGTGCGGACGGGTGTTGACTATCGGATATTCGGGGTGGAAGGATGGAATATAGATGAAAAAGGTTCAAGATCTGCCACTTTTGGGGTGGTAGATAGGTTTCAAGCGGCAGCTTCAGAGAAAAGGCCTCCGTTGTCCCCTTCCGAGTGAGAATCACAATGGAATGGCCCATTTCTTTCGAAGATCATCAGGTCTTTGTGTTTGGCTTTTGTTCTTCATTCCCTGCAGTAGCGAGGCTTGCTTTTGTTTCACATGTCTGAGTCCACACGGCGCCCGATGGATATAGATTGAGCGCCGCTCGAAGTCAACTCCAGATCAACAGTATCTACATTCTACAGAGTAGGTAGTGGGCAATGGGTCTTGATCCGTCTGCGATATCCTTAGAGTCAAATGTTGAGATTGGATCAACCGCCACGTCATCCCGTCATCCCACCTCTCTAAGGTTAGAGTCGAACAACAGATACGAGGATCTGGTAGGCGAGGATGTTCCAACCTAGACTGGGCAATCCGCCTGAAGTAGGCCGGTCGGAGTAGCCACGGGACTAGGGAAACTACAAAGAGGACACACACACCGAGCCAAGTCAATGAGAGGAGAATATTCGACTGATTATCTTGGCGGAAACCTGAAATGAGGGGAATGAGATGCGAAAAGAGGACCAGAGGTCTCAGTCCCAACGGGCCGAATGCGCCACGAATGACAGCCGCACAACACAGCAAGCACGTTGCGTAGTGGGCGCGGGCTAAGCGCGGTTAGAAGAGGCACCTGGGCAGATTTTAGGGGAGGCAGCTGGGAGTTTCCAAGGATTGGTCTTCTCTTATCAACGACCAGGGTCGCACGGCGCCTTATATAGGATGGTCACGGGGTCGACATTGATGATTGCACTATATCTGCAAGTGATCACTCAGTTAACTACATTTCTACATTATGTCCACAAGACTAACAATTCGGTTCGTAGGCTGGGAAACCTCTTCCGGAGCCATCGACCTGGGTCTGGCCCATCGACAATAGCCAGGCCGCCTCGTGGTGGGGTGGGGGAGGCTCGAGGGACCCGACTCTTAGGGACGTTTTAGTAGGACTGTAGGAGTGCACCTGGCAGATGCCAGAGCGTGGTACCCCAGGGCTCTCCCAGTCGTCCACGGGCACACCTACAAGGTACTACATCATCATCATAATAGGACTCCGCAATTATGAGCCTCCTATAGGTTCGCTAAACCTAATTATTGTTCAGGGACATCCCGGAGAACGATTCTACCCAAGTGGATGTAAAAACAAGGCCCGCAGGCCAGGCCCAACGTGGAGTTATGTCAGCCACAGCTGGAAACCTGCCTTCCGCCGGTCGCAAACGTCATCGTCCTTGTTTTCTGCGCTTTTCACCGAAAAGGCCCTTCCCCACATCTCTTCTCGCAGTCCAATTCGGGCCTGCGCTCTGCTCTTGGTGCTCCTCCTGGTCTTTTTGGGTCCTCTGGTTCTCTGTCCGCCACTTCTCCGTGCCCCTTACCTCACTTCTCAGACCTTCACTTCCCAAAAAAAACTTTCCTTCTCCTGCTCTCCGCGATCTGTCTTTCTTTTTAACATCTTCATCCTTCCATCATGGCGGAATTCGTACGGTCCCAGATCTTCGGCACAACCTTCGAGATCACAAGCCGGTGCGCCCTGCCCGAAGCCTCAATGTGGGATCTTACCCGATCCGATTGCTGATATTCACAACTTCTAGGTATACCGACTTGCAGCCGGTAGGTATGGGCGCCTTCGGGCTGGTCTGGTATGTCGTGAATCGAGTCCTCCTTGGCTCATCGTGCCGCACGAGAAATATCCCACCGCTGACCGGAACGTGACCCCGGCAGCTCGGCGCGAGACCAATTGACCGGCCAGCCGGTCGCCGTAAAGAAGATCATGAAGCCTTTCAGCACTCCGGTCCTTTCTAAACGTACCTACCGCGAGCTGAAGCTGCTGAAGCATCTCCGACACGAGAACGTGGGTTTACCCCTCACCCCCTACTCCGAGACCCCGCGAGTGCGCGCCGGCAATGGAACTGACCACCCTTGCAGATTATCAGCCTGAGCGACATCTTCATCTCTCCTCTCGAGGACATGTACGTCTAAGAATCCAAAAGTTCGCGACTGTGCCCGACTCGTGTACTGATAACCCGGCAGCTATTTCGTCACTGAGCTCCTCGGAACCGATCTCCACCGCCTCTTGACTTCTCGCCCGCTTGAGAAGCAATTCATCCAGTACTTCCTCTACCAGATCCTCGTAAGTCTCACAGCTTATAGACGAATCTTATCGCGCCTCAATACTGAACCCCTTCCAGCGTGGATTGAAATATGTCCACTCCGCCGGTGTGGTCCACCGAGACCTGAAGCCCAGCAACATCCTTATTAATGAAAACTGCGACTTGAAGATCTGCGATTTCGGTTTGGCTCGTATCCAGGACCCGCAGATGACTGGTTACGTTTCCACGAGATATTACCGTGCCCCCGAGATCATGCTCACCTGGCAAAAGTATGACGTGGAGGTCGACATTTGGAGCGCAGGCTGCATCTTCGCCGAGATGCTGGAGGGAAAGCCGCTCTTCCCTGGAAAGGACCATGTCAACCAGTTTTCAATCATTACGGAGCTGCTGGGTACACCCCCAGATGATGTGATTCAGACCATTTGCAGCGAGAACGTGAGTCTTCTCTCCTTTGCCGTTCTGGCGACGAAAGCACACCGGATGCGCTAATCTGTGGATCCATGTATAGACTCTGCGATTCGTCAAATCTCTTCCTAAGCGCGAGCGCCAAAATCTGGCCAACAAGTTCCGCAATGCTGATGCCGATGGTATGCGACACTTCGGAATTCCGGACCTTCCCCGGGTTCCTCCGATTTTCACAAGCACGAAGTCGCTGACCTCTCTCTTTGTAGCCGTGGATCTGCTCGAGCGGATGCTAGTATTCGACCCCAAGAAGCGCATTCGCGCAGACGAAGCATTGGCTCACCCATACCTGGCTCCCTACCACGACCCTACTGATGAGCCCGTTGCGTCAGAAAAGTTCGACTGGTCCTTCAACGATGCCGATCTGCCCGTGGATACTTGGAAGATTATGATGTGGGTGTTGCAAATACAACTTTGAATTTGTTCTTCCTCTGGTACTAACAACTGTGCAACAGGTATTCGGAAATCTTGGACTTCCACAACATCGATCAAGCGAACGAGGCTGGCCAGGCGCTGGTCGCAGGTGCTTCGCACAGTGGCATGGCGCCCCAAACCTACGTATAGGTAATAATCCGCAGCCATGCTAGTCTTGTTTTCTTGCACTTGTTACATTGATTCTTCTGTTGGCTTTCATTGCCGCACATGAAAGCCCAAATCATTCTATGAATCCGTGGGAATGCCTTTTCGAGTTGGCGTAAATGTTCTCTTTCTCTGGTCTTCCATCTGACTACTACGTCTATTGCGCTTCTCCTCTGTCCTCTTTCCGTTCGGGAAGTCATTGTCCATAGCTCCTTCGGCGTCGTCAAGAATTGGTTTGGTGAGGGGAAATTTCATGGTCTCGAGCGTTGTGACGTTGTGACGTGCACGTTGTGTATTGTCTCCTTTAAATTTACCTAGTGCCGATGGTAACCTCCACAAGGACCTGCTATGCAGAACTCCAATATATCATTAGAATCTCTAGTTGGCATCCAGAAAAGCCAAAAGACAAGCAAATCCCGAACCAGATGGATCGCGGGGGCCTCTCACACCGCCCGCAATCAACACGTGAGCGATAAGCAGCATATCGGAATCCCCTAACTATGCGATCTTCCAACGATCTTCTCCAGGCGCACTGCTTCATGGCGATCTGAACACGATTAGGCCCCTTTGGCTGTGCTTGGCTGTGGAGAACTCCCCGCTGAAACCCTTGCGTCCGCGACACTCAACGCCCTCCGCCACCACCCTCGAACCCCGCACGCCCCCAATGACCGTCCAAGCTAAACAAAACCCCATTGTGCTGGTGATTGACTTCCACCATGCGCGGTGAGTCTGCTTCTTTCGGGTGGACATGCGAAGTGTCTTAGTACAGCAAGCGCATTGGCTGCCGGGACGGTGTGGGTTGAACTACATGCTAATGTATGCTGCAGGGGCCCGGAGATCGAACATTGCATCGGCGACGAGGGAACGAATCCGGCTGCCGATAATGACTGGTCACTATTGCCGTTCATGGCATTGTCGGATGGTGCGCACCTGTATGGATCATAATTCTCCTCGAGATCTCGTTATGGTGTGCTGGTCTTCTGGGGATTCTATTTGACTCCAATGACCGTACCCCCGCGATAGCATCAGTTTGCGCTGACACGTTGGACTCTTGTGCGGCTCTAGTTCAACCGAGGAGTTCTCCTATTTCACATTGCGCCGGAAGGAAACGTCGACGTTGCCCGCTACCTCTCTCTTCGGCATTGCATGCTCCCGCCAGCTTGATTCAAGTCTTCTGATCAATCGCCCACCCGAAGTGACTCGGTCTACCGTACAAAAGGCCGTGGTTGTGGTCACAGATAGCCCGCAGAGGGTGGGTCAATTACGCGAGAAGTTGTCCGTGGTTACCTCGGCATGGTTCGCTCAGCGGTATGTTTCAATGGCTTTCTATGCAAAGGCCTTTGTGCCAAGTTAGTTAACGCTCTATATGGGCTAGAAGCTTGTCTAATCTCAAATTATCAACTGGCTGACTAGAAGGATCTGACAACAGGGATTTCTCCGATATTGATATTTTGAGGGTAAATTTTGTCTTATGATTGGACTGTTGACCAACATGCTGAATTGGTCATTGCTTGATAGAAATTCCGCGAAGGCTTGGTCATAAGCTTGTCGAATGATACCTCGAAAGATCAGAATCTGGGTCAGTACCGGAATCTCTTTCTTCTCATACCAGTTGACTGATTTTATTCAAAGGTCTTTCTCTCCGAGAAATGATCCACGAGTTCAAATACCAGACCTTAGTCCTTTTCAAGGGATTACTACTACAGCCCAAGGTATGAGGAGACAATATCTCGGACCATATCACATACTGACCTTGCAGATGCTCTTTTTCGGCACTCGGTGCGAACGTTTATGCATGATTCAATTCTCCCTGATTTCACTGATACCCGGCCTCATCGACGCACTGCAAGACTGCGCAGATCCTTCATTTGACACTTACGCGGTGACTGTCGAGAAGCCAACCTCGCTCAAGACGAGTGATCGAAGTTCTTGTAAGCTGTGTCTCTGGTTATACCTCTCGATGATCCTGCTCACAGTTTCTCCTTAGTGTTGGCATATATGGGTCTGCCTTTGCAAATTTTTGGCAAGGTTCGCATCGCAATTTGGGGCTATATACACCCGGGGTGATATGTTCTAATGTTTCTCTAGGGAAGCATGTTCGGGCCGTATACACCTCTTCAGCAGCTGGATCTGCTAGCAGATGACGGGACCAAGTCGTACGTGGTGGGGTCCACAAATTCTCTGCTTTTGCAGCAAAAGGATCGCTATAGCGACATTTTAATCAACGTGAGTACTTCTCCTATATTAATGTCCGACTAGCGCTCTGACCGAATAAATTTCTTCTACAGCTTGATGAAGACACTATTAGCATCTCATCCCTGCCACTCCGCAACGCACTCATCCTCTCCGTAGCCGATAGGCGCTGGATTGACCTTCTCACTCAGATCGTCAACGACACGTGGGATGAAGCTCACCCATCACGGCCCAAAACTCTTGGTTTCATGGGCTCAGAAGAGTTCATTCGGCTTCAATTCGAGGAGTACCTGCTCGCGCTCCTATCATGCATGAAGTACCATGAGGAACTCAACTCCATTTCTTCTGGTGACTCTCCGCACCGGAGCAGAGCGCAGCTGCAAACCTTCAATATCGAAGGCGACCCTGCTCTTGATTTCAACGCGGACTTCCTCACACAGTGGAAAAAGACGTCTAACTACGCCCTCTTCTCGCGGTTAACCTCGGATGCACTCCTCTTCTCAATCACCGAGCCACGACACCCAAGTGCAGGTGGCCTGACGATGGAAGACATCCAGCGACGACTATCCCAGCAAGTTGCCGAGCTGCATCTTGATGAGCGAGTCCGAGAAGGCCGAGAAGCGCTGAATCGCCACCTATCAACGGGCCAAAAGAAAGTCAGCGCCGCGTTCAACAGCTTCTGGTCCGATATCGAATCCATGCGCGAAGCCCAAAGGAAGCGCAACGAAGAGAAAGCCTCCCAATCACAGCGCAGCTCAATGGACAAAGAAGGCCCGGGCTCCCCGCAGCCCGCATCAACGGACTCTACATCCGATGCCTCAGGATCCTGGTTCGGCGTACGCCAAAGACCATCCATCGACGTGAGCCAAGCCCAAGCCACCGTGGCCACTGCTTCCCAAAAAGCCGGCGCCTATTTCAGCTCATGGGGCTCATGGGCAAGCGACAAGCGCCGCGAATGGCAAGAGAAGCGCAGTTCCTCGCCCAACCCCGGCATGACCGCATCACCATCCGCGCCGGTCTTGCCGACAGTCAGTGAAACGGTCTTCGACTCGGACCGCGGCCGCCGTCGCTCGATGCAGCGTCACAGCGAAGACGCGGAGGGTCTATCGCGCAGTCTGAGCCGTCGCAAGCGATGGAGCAATATCATACTCCGTCGTGAGAGCGGCGAGTTCAAGCGCGATGAATCCGATGCAAGTGATGTCGCATACCCCAAGTCCCCCTTATCCCAGGGTTTTCCGGCGTACGGGGCTGAAAGCGAGAAGAAGGCTGTTCAGCAGGATAAACCTCTCCCCGAGCCACTTGCCGACGACGACGGATTTACTTCCGTGTCCCTGACACCCTCTGAAGGGCTGCGCGTGGATATGAACCCCGTGCAGTGCGAATCTGCGCCTGCCCCTGCCGCGGTCGATGGGAACGACGCCGCAACAGAGCTCCCTGTCAAGCAGGAAGAGCATACGTCTGAACCAGCCAAGGACATGCCCAAAGAGTCTGTCGGCGCCTAGTGACGGTAGTACAGTCTATACATAGAGCATTGCATTCCCTTCATCCTTTTGATGTTAGTTCCAGGCATTCGGCATTGTACCACCTGCATACCCCATACCCCATACCCAGTCAAAGAATCATACAAGCTTCGTCCCATTCAATCATGTTCTTGTTTCTGATTACCTATTTTCCTGTTCTTCTTCATTCCTGTCAGCTTACACAGCCTCCGAATACGAAATAATAAACTACTGATAATGATACAACTCTATTCCTCCTGCTGAATGCGTCTTGACCTGATGCCGAATGGCAGGAATAGTAACGTACCAGTGTATTGCTGCAACTCTCTGCAAGGGATACCTAACTGACCTTTTACCTTTTCTTATTGCAAGCTTCCACCACGCATAGCGCTACCAGACTACCCGATAGATATGGCGATTTCTAGAAACAGAGTTACCGACAAACGAAAATTCCGGGTTATCATTGATCTGTCGTCTCAACGCTATGATGAAAGATGGACCACAAAATAAACAAACAATGTAGTGGTTCTTGCTCCGTAGCTCCTAGTTATCCCAACCAAGCCAATGCCACTATCACCAGTCCAACCAGATTCACGTTCCTCGCTCATCACGGCAGCGTATGTGGGAAGAAACATTAAAAAACCTGGGTGGAGACTGTGTAAACGAGGCCAACAAGAAAAAGGAAAAGAGAGAATCAATGAAGCAAGGGGATGGTGTAGATGCGAAGAGTTGCGAAATTGTTGGGAGGAGGGAAATGGGGGAATATGGGAAGGGTGCGAGAGGATAAAATATTAAGCGATGTAGGAGATCTCGTCTCCGTCTACACGCTCGATGTAATCCTTCTCCATCAATGCTTCGATGTTCTTCTTGATGTCCGAGACCTGGGGCGGGAAGCGGGACTTGACCTGCTGAATGACTTCCTGCACGAGCTGGACGTGCTTCATCTTCTTGCGAGACTTCATGATGCGCACAATGGCGGACTAGAGAAAGATGCAATTAGTTTCAGGTATACCATCGGCAACAAAAATGAGAGCTGGTGTGACTTACCTGGAGCAGCAACTTCCGATCCTCCTCGATGGTCTTGTGGGTGTCCTCAGCCTCCACCTTTTGCTCGGACTTGATCTGGATGTTGAGATTGACCTTGATCTTCTTGTTTTTGAAGTTGTAGTTTAAGGAATACATGGTGGAGGGCTCGGGCTTCTCGCTCTCGGAATTGGTGGTCAGCACCCGAGCCCTCAGGAAAATGGCAAGGTTGGGGTCGAGGATTTCAGGAACAAGGTTGGTCGCCTTCTGGATATCAGAGTAGGATAGCGTATCCGACTCGTTGAAAAGAAGCAAGATGCCCATCTGGTAAGTAGACACCTGGAAGGTGTATACCACCTTGGCATTCTTGACGTAGTTGGCCTTGACTTCGCCCTTGCATAGCTGCCACAGCCAGGTGAGCTTGCGGCCATTGTGCTTGTCAAAGTAGAACTTTGAGAAGCGCTCGGCAGTTCTGTTGATCTCGACTGGGGCGATAAAATCGGACGTCGGGGCTTGGAGGGGCCAGAAGCCGGTACCCAAGATCTGGTAGTGAGCGTCGACCAGGCGCTTGCGGTCATCATCGTCGAGGACCTTGTCTTGCCAATCCTTGTAGCTGGCGTTGAGATCCTTGGAAATCTGGATGTCCTGGAACATACGCTGCAACTTGTTGGTGTATTCAAAACCACAAGCCTCCTTCAGCTTGCTGATCATGCTAGTCTCAGCATCATCGGAGATAGAGTTAACGTGGACCAGACGCTTCGCCAACATCTTGGAGTAGAACTTTTGGTAGACATCCTTGTCCTCAATGTACTTGAAGACAGTCATAATCTGGACCAACATCTCCTCCAGCTCAGACTCCTCGGCAGCCTTGGATCCCTTCTTCAGCAGCGAGTCGGTATACCGTGCCAGAAGTTCAGGAGACTTGGTCGTGGCGGTTTTGCAAATGCGGTTACGATTAACAAACTCACGGCAAGCATTGTCCAGGGACCGGACAAACTCGGACTCGCCGTTGAAGGCGTCATCGACCAGGTTCTGGTAACGGGTGTGCACCTGGAGCAAGGCATCCACGTACAACTTGGGCTCGAAGTTGTCACTGTCCGACGCAACCTTCTCCACTGCTGCCAAACCAGCCCGTCTCACGTGGTTCTCAAAGGTAGAACGCAGGGGATCCAGGCCCTCCTTGATGCGCGAAAGTAGTCGGTACATCCGAGCCAGGTCCTCCTGACGCTCATTATCCAGCAGTATCTGGAACTCGTCACGAAGTAGTGTGGAGTGTGCAGTCACCAGAACGTCCAAACATGTCTCTGTAAGGGTTTTGGCAACATCCGGGTGAAGATACAGGCCAACACGGGCTTTCTCCTCGTCCAACCGAGCCTCTGCTTTCTTCATGTATTCCACGACACTGTTCTCTGCGACGAACTGCCGTGATTCATTCTCGTAATATGCCCTGGTGGCATCGATGAAGGGTCGCTGGAAGTACTGACGGTAGACCTCAAGGGTGGACTTCTTGCTGTCGTTCTCATCCAGACCCAACGATACAAATGAGTCGACAATGCTCTTGATCTGCGACTGCTCGATGGTTTCGCCATTCCGCTGCTTCTCAATCAAGTTGAGCACGGCATCCATGACCTTCTCGTGGACATTCTCGAAAAAATCATCCTTCCACTTGACCAGATGCAATGTGTACACGTCGTAAACGTTCTTCTTTCCCTCATCAATCTCGCGCTTAACCCAATGGCGATTCAGGTAGCTGAACAAGTGGTTGACGTATTTCGCAGCGGTCGTGAAACGGGTCCACTCGCGGATGTAGAACCCCAGAAGAGCTTCTTCGGCATGTCCTTTGGACTCATTAAGGACGACGCTCAGGTGGCGGGAGAGGTACTCTCCGAGTAGCTTGTAAAGCTCCTCGCCCAAAAGGTGTGCTGCGAAGATGTAACTCGGCGTTAGCTGATCAGTCCACGAACGCTCAGCGCCAAAAGAGCTTGGTATTTCTAACTAACCTCCCCGATGGGCCTGCAATCCTTGATTGTTGGCAACAGCTTTCTGAGAAGTGCAAAAGTTGTGTACGGCACTATATTGGTATGTCAGCGAGGAAAGAGCACCGTATCGTCAAGTGTTGGAGTAACGCACGTGTAGAGAGCCATGTACTAGATTAACAGCAGACGGGTGTTAGTTTCGGCAGCAAGGAGAACTCAACATAGGGCCAGCGTCACTTACAGTCTTCATATCCACACCTTCCTCCAGCTTCAGCATCACGCTGTTGATCCCCGCTTCCAAGAACGACCATCTGTATCACTGTCAGGAAATCTGTCCGAGCTGTCGCTCCATCCATGGTAGCTTCCAACTCACGTTTCTTCGAGGTCATCCTTGTGCGGGGTTTGCGGCATAGCAGGCGGCATGTTGTCAAGGGGCGAAATGGTGGGGGGAGAGCGAATGTCTGGGAGTCTAAGAGACGACATCAGAGGTTAGCTGTGAGTGACAAACACCTCATTATCCAAGAGGCATTTTGAATGGTTTTTCCGGTTGGCTTACGCTACCAACACTCTCCAAGATTGGAGACTGGAGTAGCGCCACGAGTCACCGTCAGAGGGTTGCGGTGATGAAAGGCGCGTAACTTGGCGTAGACAGGATTCCCAAAGCCGAGGCGGCAGTGGCAGAACAAGTGCGAGTGAAGCAGCAGACCACCCGGAAGTAGGAAAGCGAAAGGGAGGAAAGATGAAGGGGATTAGGCAGAAGGTGTGGCGAGCAGGTGTTTGATGAGGCTGAGAGCAAGGCGCCGTGGGGATATGGATCACTTTTTGAAGCAGGCGGTGAGAGCGGGTCTCGATCGCGGACAGTTCGGAGAATGGAAGCTTTACCGGATGGAGTCAACGCAGTGTGTTTGGAGCGTCGGCTTTGATGTAACTTCTCCAGTAAAGACAGGACTATTCTACTTTCGCTCCAAGGGTCAATAACCTTTCTGGATTTAATGTCTTTCTTTGGACTAGGAGTCTTGCATTTATTGCTCTTTCGAGTTCCACAACACAGCCTGGAACAACCGTAGCAAAACAAAGCTCCTTCTATGCGGTCTCCCAGCAGGCCCCTTATTCTTCCATCAGAATCAAGAAGATCAGTTAAATGGCCTATCGTAATAAGCCCAGATGGCAAAGCTGTACATCCTCCGGATCATTTCTCACAGATGTCGTTTGATCGCCGGCATAATCAACGACTCAAATGACGTCATTGCCACGGTTGGAGGCCAGTCATCCCCCCAAAAGGGCCTCAAGAACGTGGGGTCATTCACCTTCAAACCAAACCATGTCGTTCTATCCACCCTCAGATATCAAGGTGACCAGTCGCCAGATACCCGCATGGCAGGGTATCCCCAATACCTCGATCCAATCCAAGCCGCTCATAATATACCATGGCGCCTTTGACGCCACACCCGCCGAACTTGAGCGTCGCCTGGAAGCAATAGGTGAAGTGGTGCCCCAATGGCAATATACCATGTACAGCACGACCCATTTTCACTCGACCACTCATGAGGTCCTCGGTGTCGTTGCCGGGCGGGCTCGACTCTGCTTTGGCGGTGAAGAGAATCCGCAGCGATTCGAGCCGACGGTCCAGCAAGGTGATCTGATTGTCGTGCCCGCGGGAGTTGGGCATCGCCTGCTGGAGAATGAGGGCGAAACGCCATTCAAAATGGTGGGATCATATCCTCCAGGGAAGCAGTGGGACATGTGCTATGGCGAGGTGGGCGAAGAAGGGAAAGCCCAGGAAATCCGAAAGTTGGCATGGTTCCATCACGACCCATTATACGGTGATGATGGCCCCGCTCTGCATGTATAGAGCAATATGGGTATGATCCAGGGTTGATTCGTATCTTATCAAAGGTATGGACCCAATGTCCATGCCGAAATTGGAAATTGGCTTCAGTGTTTTACCCTTTCCACCAGTCTATAATCCAGTTAGCCTTCCACCAATGTCCGTTCGAGAAATGGGGCGCCATATTACCTGAGAACACTGAGGCAAAAGGTCAAAAGCCAAGCAAGCAGGGCAACCAATAAAACAGACGCGAGGGCTTTCTGTCGCACGCAGATGTTGTCATTCCGAGGGTCCATGATCTGATTCACCTCTGCTTCTGTGCAAGAGCCCGTCACTTCCGACAGAGCATTGAATGCCAAGCTCAGATTGGCCGAATCGAAAACGATGAAGAACAGATCGAGGAGAATGAGCCGCGCTTTGGCTGAGGGGGAGCGCAAGCCCAGAGGTTTCGATGTATATTCATCAAAAGTGATATACACAAGGTAAACCAATGCCACAGCGTCAACAACGATTGCCATCAATGCTGACGGGCCCTGGTTGGTGTGACCCTTATCTGACAAGTGTTGTATAGATCCGCCCAAAGCTAGCGCCGCCAATGAGAAGAACCAGACCGTCAGCCGCAGGATTAACGGGACCATTGGACTTCTCAACAGTGAGGTATGGAGGCGCTTCGTCCACACTTCACGCCTGCGCGTTTTCATATGCAGAGGGTGTTCTGGACTATCTCCGTCCAGAAGTCTGCCGCGCCATGGGTCCGAGTAGTTTCCAGAGTTTTCATTCAACCAGTCCTGGCTGACCTCTTTGGACTCGTCAATATATTCTCTTGGGTACTGAATCATACGCGCAAATGTCGCCCATCGCGATTCCCGGTTCGGCACCGGGTCATCGGAGAGACCCCGATTTCGTGTTTGCGCAAAGTCATGACTGGCGATATTGTAAGGAGTGTGGTTATGCTGAGCGACTTGCGCATCACGAGGCTGGGAGGGCAGTAGTCGGTCGGTTGCCGTAGCTCCCTCGCCATCGTCCTGAACTTCGTTGACCGATCGGATCCAAGCTGAAAGAAAATGTAGCATCAGCATCGTGGTCTGACAAACGAATGGGTTCATAATAAGCATGTTTGCGTACCTGGTAGCGTGCGCAATGTGAAATGTTGAGATCGGGTGATCTCGTCGAGTGTCTGACCATCCGGCGTTCGCGTGGCCGTGGCTGGGGAGTCGGATCCGTGAGGGTCCGCAGTCTGAGTATCGATGCTGAGGTATGTTGGTTGCATCGTCGACGAAGAAGAGCCGGTGGGAACTTTATCTGTATTCTTTTCATTCAAAACATGGCCCGAGGCGTAATCGGGATTGGAGCTGTGCATGGTCTCCATGGCAGCTTATGGAGACGACGATCGGAGCCGATGGTACGAGTCACTTCAGCTCCGCATTCCTGTTCGTAGCAATCGTAGACAAGAATCCGACAATTGGGCAATTTCAATGCCCACTCGAGGAGTAGAAGAGGGTATAATGGGTCAGGATCTGGGCTCCGGGGATTGGAGGCTGGGGATTCAGGGCCCAGTCCAGCGAGTCCAGTGCAGGTCCAAGTTTATCTCCGAGGGCCAAACGAGATTGCACCAGCTGCGGAATGACGTCTCCGCCCCCTGCGGGCTTATTCTCTTGGCCTTCTCTTCCACCCATAATGCTTCCTGCGATTGCCCTCGTTGAACGCAGAGCAAAATCGAAGATCGCGTCTCATTATTGAGCATTGCACTTGGTGTGCAGATAAGAGGCCCACGCTTTTGATCGATCCTGGCCCATCCTGCTGCCTCTGGCGACAACCTTATCCGCGACGACGCCCCCAAATATTCTGATTCCCCGCCGCCATGCGCCTCTTCCTGATCCCCATCTCAACTCGGCGAGCTTTGATCTACGCTCGACCACTCCGGCGTGACGCTGCCAAAGAGCTTTCCCTACTCGACCGAACCACAAGCAAGGCCGCAGAGACATGGGCGAAATGGGAGGAAGCTGAGTCAGGCTGGAAGAAGCACCTGGTCACTTGGGGCAATCGAGTGCAACAGCGCATCCCCTTCGAGGAATGGGGGCTCAAGAGTATCCCATCGCTCAAGCAACAGGAGCGTATAGACGAGAAACACGGTAGCAAGCCGATTGATGTGCTCTATCCCGGAAACTCGGTGCGACGAGAGAATGTCCCCGTCGTGCTGCGCAAGATCGCGACAGAGCGGCAGGAGTTTCATAGGAAGAAAATGTGGTGGAGCTTTGGTATTGCTCCTTTAACGGCGCCATTTGCGCTGGTTCCAGTGTATGTTCCCTGATTGAAGTGCCCGGCGAATTCTCCATCTGACAAAGCTCTTCTTCCAGGGTTCCAAATATCCCATTTTTCTACCTGGCGTACCGAGGCTGGTCCCATTGGCGGGGTATGTCGAGCCTCTGTCTATACCCTCTATATCCCATCAAGGCAATCAGCTAACCATACTCATTGGCAGCGCTGAATGGCTCGCGACACCTGGAGTTCCTCGTGGAGAAGAATCTTCTGAATCCTACTACACTACCCGAACTAGAGAAGCTATACGCTAAGCGAGCATCAAGTGTGCTGGAGGACACCCCGCTTGAGACACCTGCAGCTGAATTAGTGGAGGACATTGAACAAAGCGATGACCGCGTGTTGCTGAAGATGTCCGATGCTAAGAAATTGGCCTCGATCTTGGACGCTCCCGAGCTGGCTCTGGAGGCCGAGCGGGCCATTGTCCAGGTCACTGAACAGCTGGAGGCCCAGAAGAGAAAAGAAAAGGAGGCTCAGTCAGAGGGAAAGAAGAACTCATGAGCTGGCCACGAATTTCTGCTTTTTTTATGGTTTTGGGAAAGGGGAAGGCACCGGATAGAAAAAAACCCCCGCTTCAAACACTGATCATAATAGTCGATGTACCATAGCCCATACTCACAGGGCCAATAGCTCTCCAATAGACATTTGCATGATTGACTAATCTCTGCGTATGAGAGTCTGACGGCGGAATTCTTCGTCATGTAGCTGTTTCTTTCGCTTCGACCGTGGCTCTCTTTACCAGGAATTGTGCATTAGTTTCAAGTCTTGAAAGCCCCTTCTTGTAACAACTCGAGTTCGCGGTCCTGCTGCAGACATGGCAGATGAGATAAGCTGATGGGCAATGAATCATTGGCTCAATGAAGACTCATAGTGTACTTTGGTCTCGCACAAGCGGAAGCCGACTGGTATAAGAGTAATACATCGGCGATAGCCTTGTCCGGTGGTGTACATAAAGAGGTCGCCTTACCCAGAGCGAAATCTCATCCCAGCAGTCTTGTTCCACTCGGAATTACTTGGGCGCTCCAGGGCTAGGTACCTTTGCTCTTACTCACCCTTACTTTCACCATTTTGACCGAAGCTACAGTCATGCTCTTTAAACTACCCAGAGAAGGGCTTACGTTGGAGGCTTTGTTTTCGCCTTTGGAAGTCCTCCTCCAGCCCCTTGTTACCGGCAGCCTTCTCTTGACACTGAAATTGCCACTTGAGCAGTTCAGCTGGTGGTCTGGTCTGGTGGATTTTACTAGGGACTATGGTGGACATAAATGGTGTGCTATTCTTTTGGGGGTGGGAATTCTCTATCAAACCAACGGATGGCTTTCGAGACGCTACCTCAACGTCTTTACGGAGAGTTTCAAATGGGATCATACAAAGGAACTTGTGGTCATTACTGGAGGTTCTAGTGGAATTGGGGCTGCGGTGACATCTCGCTTGGCAAATGAACGAACCAAGGTCATTATCCTGGATATACAGCCTCCATTGCAGAAAACAGGTAGCAATGCTTCGAAATCAGAGATGATGATGATGCTTACGAGTCATAGCAAAAAACGTTGTCTTCTACGAGACCGACATATCTTCTACGGCCGCAATTGAGAAGGTCGCACAGGACATCCGGCGAGAACATGGCGATCCGACCGTGCTGATCAACAATGCCGGCACCGGAAACAGCATGCTGATAGTAGAACAGCCAACCGAAGAGACCGAGAGAATCTTCAAGATCAACATTATATGCCATTTTCATCTCGTGCAGCAGTTTCTCCCCGCCATGATCAAGCAGAACCACGGTCATATTGTCACCGTGGCGAGCATGGCGTCCTTTGTTACTCAAGGGAAAAACGTAAGCTACGCCTGTACGAAGGCAGCTGCTTTGGCCTTCCACGAAGGATTGGCGCAAGAGTTGAAACACCGTTACAATGCTCTGAGAGTTCGCACAACGTACGTACAAATCATCACCACCTATGTCGTACACATCACGTTGGCTTACATTGTGAGTTAACCATGGCCTAGGATTGTCCACCCTACACTGACTCGTACTCCTCTCGTAGACCATATCACCCGAGAAAATAAGTCACGGAACTTTTGCTTGGAGCCAGAAACAGTTGCAGATGCTATCGTTGATCAGCTCTATTCGGGGGAAGGTGCCCAGCTCATCCTACCCTCCCGGTTCGCTTTCATTTGTGGCATCCGTGGTTTTCCGTGCTGGTTGCAGGAGCTCATTCGCGATACCTTGACGTCGAGTCGCAGGTCTGAAAATTCTTAGGATGTCAATGGATGTTTGCTTTTTGAAGATACTCCAACTGTCTAGTCGCTCGTTCCTGTACGCAATAAGCAGGAGGGTCTTAGCGATGTGATGATAGGCAGGACTTTTAAGGGGGAGACGATCAATTGGGTGTTGCAAGACCTCCATTGGAGGTGGAGAGGGGAACCTGAAGTATGTGGGAGTGTATTTAGTTGACTGATGCGTTGATGGATGTGGACAAAAGGTCTACCATTTCAAGATGGTGGCCGCACCACAAGTTCACGATATATTGCCGCGGCGATCATCCACATCAATTTTACCCACAGCAAGGGAATGTCCACTACATATTTGGACACTTCAGACCGAGGATTGAGAAACGAAAACTAAACTAGGTTAAAAAAAAAATCAAAAGAAACCATTAGCAATTTGAAACCATTGTTGTTTCCATAGTTCGGCGAAGACAAAAAGAAATGAGTGATAAGAGTGAGATTCGAACTCACGCCCCGTAAACGAGATCAGGAATTTGTGCTAAGGTGGACCTTAACCTGACGCCTTAGACCAACTCGGCCATCTTACCAGCTTATTGTAAGGTACTGCATATTAATGATATATAGACCATTTTTGACCTTTGAAGGGGAATATCACCAGTTGGTCGGCCAGTATCTATGTTGTTCATAGTCGTGCATCATTAACTCGATAAGCGCATGCAAACGTGCACTTAGAAACTCATTCTATAGATTTGTCAGGATATGCGAAAACTGAATATTCTAGCAATGCATTAAATTCTCCCGGACTCTGTAGTATTGAACATGAGCACGCGGTAAACAACGATGACCTCAGATCCCCTGAAGCCCGAAGGCGGACACTCGGGCTAGTCCGTTTCCCCCCCAAACTAGGCTGTACTCCTGCCCTGATCATCCACCCTCCACTTCATTTACAACCACACCATGTCGAATAAGAAGATCGAGCAATGGGAGATTGAGCGATACTGGGAGATCTTCTCCTCGCTCTCAAACGGCCAGCCACACCTGAACAGCTCACAGGCAGCCTCGGTGCTGCGCAACAGTGGCCTGCGCGATGACCAGCTGGAGAAGGTCTGGGACATTGCGGATGTGGATGGTGATGGAGAGCTGGACTTTGAGGAATTCTGCGTCGCAATGCGCTTAGTATTCGACCTGGTCAACGGAGTACGCACCCCCTGGAAATACAATGCTCATCGGACAGAGCGACAAAGCTAATGTGACCGTGCCGATAGGAGCTCCAAGAAGTCCCGCCCGTGCTGCCAGACTGGCTCGTGCCCGAATCCAAGTCACATCTCGTCGCGGCCACGCGGGCATTGCATCGGCCGGAACAGTTTGAGCGGATAGAGGACGAGGACGAATCGCTTGGGTTGAAAGATGGCTTTGACTGGTACATGAAGCCTGCCGACAGGTCAAAGTACGAGGAGATCTACAACTCTAGCTGCACCCAACGAGGAGATATTACCTGTGAGACTCCTCCCCACATCGTGTCTATAAGACATGCGCGCGCCCGAAGCCAAGCACTAACCGCAGGCATCCAGTTGAATCCCTACAACCACTCTACGAGTCCCTTGACGTCCCAGACACCGATATCCGCTCCGCATGGAACCTCGTCAACCCCTCCGCCTCCCAAGCCATCAACAAAGACGCCACCCTCGCCTTCCTCCACATCCTCAACTACCGCCACGAGGGCTTCCGCATCCCGCGCACCATCCCTCCCTCGCTGCGCTCCTCATTCGAAAGCAACCAAATCGACTACCAGATCGACAACAATGCCCCCGCCCAGCGCTGGAGTGCCGACGGCAACCAGGAGACAAGAACCGGCCGCAAGGCCAAGTTCGGCGATACCTACCTGAGCCGACTGGGTGTCGGCGGCAAGGGCTCGTATACGCCCAAGGGCACGGACTTTAGCGAAACAATCCAGGACGAGGAGTGGGAGAAGGTCCGGCTGCGTCGGGAGCTTGCTGAGATGGAGGCGAAACTGCAATCTGCCCGCGAGGCATCCGAGACTCGACGTGATCGGCCGCGTGGTGACGGCCGGCCGAATTGGGTGTTGATCAAGAAGGAGGCGCTGCAGCTTTTGGAGTATAAGGAGCGCGAGCTGCGAGAGCTGAGGGAGGGTGTTGGTCGGTCGAAGGATGGGCAGGATTTGGAACGGGCGCGGGAAGATGTTAAGACTGTGGGCGAGCAGATTGAGAGTTTGAAGACTCATCTGGCGCAGCGACAGAGTGTGCTGTCCGATTTGCGCCATGAGATTGAGGAGGAGAGGTCTCGACGTTGAGCATGGACGCATTCGTGGACCTCGACCTGGCCTGATCCTCAATTTACACCTAAACCCTCTTACTTCTGATATTCGTGTACAGCCATATTCCTGGCGAGGAGCTCCAGGCGCTTAATGGATTCTTTTTATTGCCATTGAAGCCAGTTAGCTATGCATCTCTAGATGTCTAACATCACGTATTGTACAAGGGTGCAAGTCTCTGCATGGTTGATAATAGAGCAAGACATAGCATAGCACACCAGCCAAAACCGTACGAAAAGCCACCCATGATGTTGAACGTAAGATCAGATCCTTCGCAAACCCACTTACGCCGATGGAAACCGCCCAAAACAATGATACACCAAGCCACACCAGGCTCTAAATAGGAGCCATAAAGAAGCTAAAGAATAAGAAGTATATGAAGTCAAGACATCAAAGACTCGCCCGAATCACGCTTAGTTTCCACAGAAACAAAAGCAGGACCACTTTGTCCCAGTCCCTTTTCGGCACGGGCATATGCCTCCTCGCTGCGATCCGTGAGGATCTGGAGATCGTCATCCGAGAGGATAGATGCAGGATCAGCGCCAGTTTCGAATCGCTCGAACTCGTCCTCACCAAGAGCCTTTCTCAACTCCTCGACGTCATGCGCGTTCCCGGTGTCAAGGAGAGAGCGGAACTTGCCCTTTTGGATAACCAGACGCTCAAGACGGCGCTTGGAATCTGCCTTCTCGAGGAGAGTCTGCTCGACAGTGCCTTTCGTGGCGAGTCTGTACACAATTACGGGCTTGGTTTGTCCAATACGGTGAGCTCGGTCCTGAGCTTGAAGATCTTGCTGTGGGTTCCAGTCGGAGTCGAAAAGAATAACAGTATCCGCAGCAACGAGGTTGATGCCTTGTCCACCAGCACGAGTGCTAAGGAGGAAGATCTTGTGGGTCTTGTCCGTATTGAACGCCTTGATCTGTGCCTGTCGATCCGCCTGGGCGATGGCGCCGTCGATTCGGCAGCAGGGCCACTTCCGCAATTGTGTAGCCCAATCCTGAAGGATATCGAGCTGCGTCTTAAATTGGGAGAAGATGAGGATCTTGTGGCCCTTCTTGAAGAGATAGGGGACCAGACGGTCAAGAAGGAGCATCTTGCCAGATGCAGACACGAGAGTTTCGTCCACGGTGGAAGACTCGTCCATCCAAGGCCAGTAGAAGTTATGGGGAGAGTTGCAGGCCAGGCGGGCTTGCATGATGGGATTCATCATCTTTTTCTGACTGATTTCCTTCTCTGTGGAACTTGTTAGCCGGCGAAGCATGGTAGATGCACAATATCTGTCGCGAACGTACTTGCAAGCTTGAGATTGTTTGCCCGCTCAATCTCCTCGAGTTCGGTGTCATTAGGCTCGTCCATCTCTTCTTCTTCGTCCTCGAGCCCCTCTTCAAGCTTACGCAACTTTTTATTGAACTCTCGGTCGGTGATATCCGCATAAGTCTGAGGACCTCGTCGTCGTCGGCCTGAAGCCGTACTACCTTCTCGGGTCGTGCGCTGACTTTTATTGGGCGTCTCTGGTTCATCACTGCCGAGACGACGTTTCAGGCTGCGAGAGCGACTAGGGGGAGTGCTCTTAGCCGTCAGACGCTCGAAGGCCTTCCCTTCAAGGTATTGACGTCCAGTGCCACTCAGAATCTCTCTGTAAAGTTCTTTCTGTTCTGGAGTAAGCGGAGCATAGAGGATGTACTCGCGCTTCTTGGGAAGCGAATGCTCTACATCGGTCTTGACCCGCCGCAGGAGGAACGGCTTCAAGATTGAATGCATGGTAGTCACCAAGTTGCGCTTCCTACGCTCGATGACTTCTGCCTTGCCGGAATCGTCCAAGACAGAGGAAAAGTCAAACCAGCTCTCAAAACTCTTCAAATCATTGAAGACCTCTGGAAGCAGGAAATGTAACAGGGACCACAGCTCAGAGATGTTGTTTTGCAGTGGCGTACCAGTGATGAGCAATCGGTTGGCAGAGTTATATGTCATCAGCTCTTTGATGAGCTTGCAGTTCATGTTTTTGAGGCGATGGCCCTCGTCCTGCAGACCGGATTAGCTTTAGTCGTATCAGCAGCAGTAGCTCCAACATACCACCACAATGTACCTCCACTGGTACTGCCCAAGGAACTTTGAATCATTGATGCAAATGTCGTAAGATGTACAGACGATAGGGAAGTTCATCTTCCCCTGATCACGCGTTTTCATGCGCTTATTCCGAATGGCCGCACGCTCCTCCTTAGTGCCGTGATAAAGAACGGTCTCGATGTCGGGAGTCCATCTCTTGAACTCGTCAATCCAGTTGCTCAAGGTACTTAGCGGTGCTGCAATGAGGTAGGGACCTGCGACATTGTTTTCCTTCAAGAAAGCAATCATTGAGATCGCCTGCACGGTCTTCCCTAGACCCATTTCGTCTGCCAGAATGCCGCAAAGTCCGTTCATCCACAGTGTTTTCATCCATTCCAGACCTTCCAGTTGGTAAGTGCGCATCTTGCCGCCGGTTACCAAAGATGGCTGCTGAGTGGCGACCAGTTCCTGTTCTCCAAGAGCAGTCGGATTTGCCTCATAATCCTCCGCAGCCTGTTCGAGTGCCTCTTTGACGGTGGGATTGTCTTCGTCGACTTTGACGTCAGCTTTTTGGAAGTAGCTGGAAATTGTGCTCCCGTTGGGTCCGCTCTTGCGAGGACGGCCCCTCCTCCTCTCCGGCGCCGGTTCGTCCTCGGTAACACCATCCCCAGCTGCGGCCTCCTCGATGGCTTTGTTTCGAGTCTCACGCCGGGTACTAGCTGCGGGCTTCGGTTTGGCTTTTTGCTCGGTGGCGTCTCGTTGCTGGTGCGCGGTCCGTTGCCTAGCCTCTTCCTGTTGCTTTTTCATCTTCTCCGACATGATTGCGACAAAAACCTGCCAGCCGAGGTGTGTTAGGTATAAAATTCCAAAAGCCGGTCAAATAGCAGTTGTAGCTCACCGAACTCGTCTTGAGAAGATGCATCAAGGCTTTTGCCTTGACATCCATGCCTTCTGTATCGTCTGCATCTTCTGTCGCCATTTTCGAGTCCCTACTCAGTGTACTTGTCTCCTTATCCCAATTTCCGCGTGTGTCTATATCCGTGGCTTTCCCTGCGGACCCTTTCGAGTCTTGGTCGATGGGCTCGGTCATCGGAGAAGAGGGCACAGTTGACTCGGGCTGGATTGTCCCAGCCCGGGAATCGGTGGGTGTAATCGGCGAGTCCACCGCAGACATTGCGGACAGAGAGAAGGTCCTGGACGGCAATAAACGAGCGGGGGCAGAAGAGATGAAGCAAGTGAGAAAGAGTGCGTAGAGAAGTGTGCGCTAGATCTCGATCCTGGAGAGGTCAGACGTCATTCCCAGGGGTGAGAATTTGTTCCAAACCAGATTCTTCGGGAAAGGAAAGAGCGAACAACGACAGTTCTCGAGATGGCATTCACAACAGCTCTTCCACAATCAGCTACGCTCCTTATTTTCGACCAGTGACTTGACTACGAGGACAAAGGCACGCGTGTCCGACGCGGATTTTCGCGTCGGGTGCACGGACCAAGTTTTAATCAAACAAAAAGTCATTTCTTCATGATCATCAAATCGTACAACGTCATCTATCTCAGTAGATGCAAAAAGATGTGACAGGCTCCATCGCAATAGATCAGAAACAGTTACCCACCCCAAATTCACTCATCTCCAATGAACTAGACCAAGCCTCTAGGTTCCCAAAAAACTCCATCCGAATACCGCATCATGGGGGACCACATCACCCTAGTCCCCTCCCGAACAAGGGTCCAAGGTGATCAGTCCAAAACTCAAACGGAAAGCTCATAGATCCCGGAGATTCAGTGTCAGTAAATCAGCAACAAGTCGATGGCAGAAGTCTTCTCATCACCGATGTGGCCTCCACATTGCACACTCTGCGACTCAACAATACTCTCACAAGCGGCAAGCAAAAGATCCATGTGCACAACAAGGTCCTTAAACTCCAGGGAGACTTAAGGCTTTGAGGAGGACCGGGTGCTGAGAATCTTCTCGCAGTTGTCGGCCACTTCCTGATACCGAGCCTCCGACTTTTGCTCCCAGGTCCCCTCCGCAATGTCCCGGCCCGTGAAGGGAAGACTGTTGTTGGCTGCATTCTGTTTCTTAGCCTCAGCCTGGCGCTTGACTCGCTCAATCCGTTGATTGTATCGGAATTGAGCAACTGCAGGCTCTGGGAGCACAGGTGGAGTTTCCTTGGCCATCATCTTAGCCGCACGATCTGCGCCGAAGGCCATCTGCAATCTTCCCTCACGAGCCAGCCGAGCTGGGTTGTCATCGGGTTCAGTGAATTGCTTCTCCCAGTCAGCCCAGTGCTGCTGCATATCCCGCATTGGGTGCTGCTGCTGAACGGGCATAGGGGCGGGGCCTCCCTGGCCGAGGGTGTTAATGATCCCCGTTTTCTCGCTCAATGACGGCCCTGTTGCGAACCTGACACGCTTGGCTACAGGCTTGTGGGATTTATCTGGCTGCATATCTCCGGCCCCGTCATTCCAGACTCCGGCCAACTCTCGGGGTAGGCCACGCTCGTCCAGGAAATGCCAAGCCTTGCGGAGGTCTCCTTTCTTGCAATGGCGGAGCCGCTGGTCCGGGCCGTGCCTGATGTTCTTGAAGTGTTCATGCCGGGCTCGGCCAAGCACAACCTCTTCGTGCATATTTGGGCCGTTGCTATGATCAGTGTCCAACAGGGCTTGGAGCTGGCTCTCCCGCATCTTCTTCAGCTCTTCGTCCTCTCGCTCCATGAGCTTATGGAATCGGTTCAAGCACTCTCTGACCCTCTTCTCTTGCTTTCGAGTCAGACCGAGCTTCTTGATAGCTTCAGCCCAGGTGTTTTTCTCAAGAAGGTTGTCCATGATCTCGACTCGGAGCGACTGA
Source organism: Penicillium simplicissimum (assembly GCA_024706585.1). NCBI lineage: Eukaryota > Fungi > Ascomycota > Eurotiomycetes > Eurotiales > Aspergillaceae > Penicillium > Penicillium simplicissimum. The sequence continues at coordinate 426,839 of JAMZTW010000044.1, forward strand.
GTAAGGTTTCCCCACTTGGAAATAGAACCGGGAACCTCTTGCTCAGTACCGATCTCGACGTCGGTGTCCGAGAAATTCATGTCCGATCGATTTGCCAAGTCCTGGGTGTTGGCATCAGCAGAGTTCTTTGGCTCTTCGCCAGCCATGATTGCCATGTTCGTCACATAGCACCGGTTCAGCGTAGTATTGCTGGCTTTCAAGTCCACGTTGACCCCGTCAGGTGCCTCGTGCTCAGCGGCAAGCTCCTTGGCGTTCGTAGGCTCCTGAGTTGCTGGCTTGTTGGTATCAGGTGCCTCATCCTGGCCACTGATTCTGAAGAGTGGTCCTGGATGATAGGACTCACGAGAAAGAGGCTCGAGGCCCTGAAGTCGTCTCTCGCGGTCCTCCTTAACACGGCGCAAGTGGCCTTCACGAGTGCCGGTGGGGATCGGCTGGCCAATGGTGGGGAGGCTTGGGAACGCCGCTGGAGGGAGGTTAGGATCGAATGGTGGGATGTTGGGCTTCACGGGCTTCTTCTTCTTCTTGGAATCCTTCTTCTTGGGCTCAGGGGCAGGAGGCTTATACTCCACACCAGCTCTTTCAGCACGGAGCTTTCGAAGGCGCTCGAGATATTCCTCCGGAGTCAGGATCTCCTTGTCGCGTTCAGGACGCTCCTCTGCTGGGGCTTCAGGACGTGCCTCTGCCTCGGTAGAGGGGCGCGATCTCTTCTTGGTGTTGGACGTTTTATTCATCATCTTGAATTGCCCCACGGCAGACGCAGTGAGTATCGTTTGTGAGCTAGTAATTTTCAGCAGGGTCAGCAAGGTCGTTCAATGGAGATACCAGCAGCAGGGCATCTTTCTCACAGATTGAGTCGTGAAAGATACAGATGAATGGGAAGTGGAAGGGTGAACGAACGGTACAGCATTCAAAATTTTCTCACAGGGAGGCAGCAGGAGGCAGGTGCCTCGAGTTGCCTCTCAAATCAGAGATATCTTGAAATGGAGATGCACGATGCCAGAACGCAAAAGGATGTTCGGACTCGTGGGTATGGATAGAGGCTTTAAAGATGCAAGCTTAAGCAGGCAAGGGACGATGCGAAGAGGGTGGGATGGTGAAGAGAGAGGATGAAGGAAAAGGATGAAGGAAGACGGAGGAAGAAAGGCGGGGGGGGAGGGAGAAAGAGACGTTGTGAGAAATCGTTGTTGATGTTGATGTTGTGGATGGACGAGCTCGCGCTGCACGCGCTGAACCGTGATGTTTGGTGACCGAGGAAACCCAGCCTACTGTCTTCAACTCTCGAACTTCTATGGAGATTACAGATCCGATCTCTGGACTTTCGTCGGGCGTTTGAACACGATCAATGAAAAGGAGTATCAGATGGGTATACCAGTGTAGTGACGACTAGAGCCGCAGAAAAAAAGCCTTCCTTTCTAGAAATGACCATTAAAGATGAAAATCCTCGCATGAATCGATTCCACATATGACCAAACCCGCACAAAATTCCACATTGCAAGCCACGACGTAAGGTGATCATTCCTCCTCTATCCCCTCACAGTGTAGTAAAAATAGCGAGAAATAAGACAAATTTATGATAACAAGGCGTGGGGCCAGCTAACTTTGTCTCTTTTCAGGAACCACATAAGCCTCGCTTCAAGCAACCCGGTCCTGGAAAGGTGCACGCGGCATTCGATCCGTGGATGAATGGCCCTCGCAATCGATATCCATCTCTTCATCAACCATGTCGATCTCATTGTCTTGACGATCTGCAAAGCTTCGTTTCTTTGTCAGCATAGGTGATATCGGAGGAGGCGCCAGAGTCGTCGCTCCACTCTGGGTAATGGCATGCTTGGCACTCTCGACATCGCGTTTGGCCATCAGGATGGATTCGAAGGCAGCGAGAATGCGTTTCATGGGATCCTCGATGGAAACACAGAATCGGTGTTGCTGGACTGCATGTGTGGCGCGGACGGCATCCAGGTTAAGCATGACCATGATATAAGCGATAACCACAGCAGCCGAGCGCTCATTCCCTGATTCACAGAAGACAAGAACCTTCCTCTTACGTGGAGAGTCATCGGCCGTCGGAGAGCTTAAAATAGAGGGGTGGGTTTCATCCACGCCCGCGAGATGGTCGTTGATGCGCCGAATGGCCCGAGGGAACGCGGAGATTAACTCTTGATTGTCGAGCACGTCAATCGTGTCGGCCTGAATACCGAGTTGAGTGGCCGCCTTGTCTCCAGAAAGGAGTCGAGCTTGTGCGGATTGGCGGTTGCGAATGGCTAGGAGGAAAGTGAATCCCTGATTGCGGAGGAGCTCCAGGTCCCGTAGGCATGAATACGGGCCCAAAGATAGAAAGGGGAGGATTGGCTGAGGCTCGCGACGCATCTCGTAGCCCCACTGCGAGTGTTTAAAGCGACGTGTAAAGCCGTCGAGATGGGCAAGATTGAAGAATCCAGGGCAGATGAAGTCGTCGTCGGCAAACTGGTGTGTTGCGCGGCTGAACGTCTTGTTGTCCACCACCACCGTGTCGTTGTCATCCTCGAATTGGCCGAGGCCGAAGTAGCCCAAAGCTGGGTTCATACCAGCGCCGGGAGGGTACTTTGGGCCAGGGGTATACTCCTGCGTGCGGACATAATGGGACTGTATATCCTGGGACATAGGCACTTCACTCGACGGAAGCAATCGGGACGTGATGTCTGGCATGGTGATTGTGTGGACTCGTGTCTCCGGGTTGAGAAAGTATCACCTAGGGAATCCTGACAGAGAGGTGAAAGACTGAGAGTGTTATTCACCGGAGCAGGTTGGAAGCGGGTGCGAAAATGGAACAGCCCATGTCCACCGCGCCGCTTAAGGAAGTTTGCAGTTGCTCCTGCACAACCACAAGCCTCTCCGACCCCAGCGCACGAGAGTCGCTGAGTTGCTTCAATTTGAACCTCGGAAGTTCTGAAATGTGCAATCTTTGGGCTTTGATGTATTCTTCGAGGGTTCTCTCACGTTGAAATAAATCACCCCGCCAACGGATCTAGACCTGAGGTTGATTTAACCTACCTGGGGCCCCCGGTTGTTGGATTAGCTGCTGGGATTACGTAAGATACGTGTTTCCAAGAGCCGCATCTAAACGGAGTCAATGTACTCCGATGTGAAAAGTTCTGCAGCGCATAAGCACCCAGGTTCTGGTTCTGACTTCCGTTAGCTCCATGTTATTATTTGATTTAATCTATAGAGTATGTTTGACTACAATAATCATAAAATCAAGGGCCTCGAGGTCATGGAGTATCAAGTGGTGGGCAAAAGGAGGATTTGTGGTCAGCAAATTGGGGATTTTATCAGATAAAAAACATTTCGAAGATAGAAGAATAGTAGTCCTTGAAGGAAAAGAAAAAAAAGGAAGACCTTGTTCGAAGCCGGGCCGCCCAGACAAGGGAGCCCTCTCCTGTTGCCCGCTAACTCCGCCCTACTGGCCGTCTGGAACTTAACCCCGATGGCCATAGGGAGACCGGTGCTGATTGAGCGAATGCATCGACACCAGCCGGTTTCGAACGCCTCCCATCGCCGGAGGACCCGTGACTTCCTAGTGTTTTACCACTAGGTTACCACGGCGGTCTTGGTTACCAGTTTGACCGAAAACTAATACATAACCCATCCAAAGCTGTCAAACCGCGTTAGCATAAGCCCCACTGAGTCCGCCACCATTATGTGGGCCTTTATGATCCACTTCATGGCTATGTATAATTTGTTGATCCCATTATTGAGGCCAGTACCCCATGGGGTTGATTTTGATATTGGGTGGAGACCTCCACTACTCGACGATATTGGGACTCCTTCATGACACATGGAGCATCCCGACACGAAGAAAACATTTGAAGAATGCGCCTTTCTCTTCCAATTTGCTCTACATCCATATATCGCTGATGCGTCACCCGCATGCCTTTGCTTATACCTGCGTCAGGGATGCACAACTTCCTTCGACCGAGCCATGACACGATGCACCACCAGCCATAAACCTCGAATCACTATCATACTGGGAAGCGAAGACAGATGCCAGTCTACGGTACATTCCTTCACAAAGTCTTGATCAGGCAAGACTAACTTTCCATTTGGTCGGCAGAAAATCCTTTCGCGACGCATGGTACCCGAGCCGTGAACCGACACACCAGACACAGTCTTCCATCTTACTGCTTCCAGAATACGTCAAACAACCCGAAGAATCTCCGGCCATGGCACCCGTCGTGACAACATCTTATACGGTCCATTATCTCTTCCGCGGCAAAATCCCTACATGATGCATTGTACCCCAGCTTCCGGCAAACCAGGCACAGCCTTACCTCACACACTGTCCTGCATACAAGGAACCTTTTCAAGTATCTGAAGCTCCATGGCACCCAGGGAGACAATACGATAAGCATCCCATGCTGACAATCTATGTATTCAGTAGCCGATCATGTTCTCCGACCCGATACCAAATCTATGAGCCGGCATACCACATGTGGCCCTCCACTCGCATAGCCAGGGACGCATCTCTAGCACCAGCTCCATGCTGATCATCACGAAGACATCCCCGACACTCCTGACAGCCTGCTGACACGCCAGGGCACCTCCCCAGCACAGGACCATCTGATGTCCCATCCCGTGTACCACCACCGTCGAACCCCCGAGCCAATCTTGAACCTTCACCCCCTCTCGCGATTACAAATACCTCCGGAGAGGATGCACGCTGCTGACTCGATCCACCGAACCCCCGGACCTCCGACCTCTAACTCCGAGACCCAAGCCTAGCCACTGATGACTCGAGAAGCATCAACAAGGCCAGAGACCATCGTGACGAATCCACCATACACCATGACTCACTCGTATCCCGAGGGACCCGGCGGCAGCCTTGTATGAATCGGGTGCCCGCGGACAGAGGATCAAGGCCAAGGCATCCATGAGGCTCATGCGCCGCTGGGGGCCGCTAGATATTACCAGATGGGGGCCGGCGGGAAGTTAGGGCCTAGATGGCGCATTGGCGTCTATGAAGTGACTGGGAAATGTAGGCCTGAGGTGCGTGTGGTTGCCTGACGCGGTGTGGCTGGGGTGGTTTTTGGCCCCATTTTCCAGGTTGGGGATCTGCGGATGCCTGGCGCGCGAGGCTGCCGGGCACGGGTGTACATGTACAATTTAGGGCTATGGAAGGATACGAGACGCAAAGTTTTGGAATAAGCAATTTCATTCTGCATTAAGGATGATTACGAGAGTACCCCGACTTCCGGCCGAATGCTGTAGCTGAGATCGAAAGACGGGTAGGAGGGGATAGATTGAAACAGTAGAGGTATTCAGCAAATACTAGCTTAGGAGGAGACAAATAAGACCATGGTACACCTAGGGTATAGAAGGGGAAGGATAAATCTCGTGGAAAGAAAACCGCCTGACCCCCAATTGTCAAGCAAACGCCTTAGAACCCTAACAGCGAGCTTGACGGCCATCCACACTGGCCAACTCGAACAAACCCAGATGCAGTAGACATGGTAAACCAGGGGAAGAGGAACGAGAAAACGAGGTGTAAAGCAAGGATTTCGAAACTCGGAGCCGGGTAGAGGAACGCCCACAGAATGCAAGAAAAACGTCACAGTGATCAAAGAAGAGCATAGCAGGTGAATTAAGTGATGGAGTAGAGAGGACGGGACCTAAACCTGGTGAATGGCGGCCTGGGGAGGTGGCATCGCCTGAGTAAGCTGAGGGTCGTGTTCGGGCAACGGCGGCTGAGGAAGGGCTTGCTGAAGATCAGCGACAATACGCTCCAGCTGCTCCAGGCGGCGGTCCTTCTCTTGAACCTCCCGGCGCAGCCGCTTGACTTCGTTGTGGAGATCATCGCCCGTCTCACCGACTTCAGGAAGATCACCATTGGGCGAATCGTGTCTGCGCTTCTGACCGGTAGCGGGGAGAGAGTTGGCGCGAACGCCCTCCAGCTCGTTGGCTCGCTCCCATGGCATGTCAACAAGGATAGAGGCTGTGGGGCCCTCATCAGTGTGCATGTGACGACGGCGCAAGTGCTCCCGAAGGTTCTCTTGGCGAGTAAACCCGTTGCCGGTGCTGCGGTTGCAATCGGCATATGGGCACATCAAGGGCTTCTTTGCATCATTGTTCTTCTTGTGCACTTCACGCTGGTGGCGCAAGAGACCGCCAGAGTAGGTAAAGCCTTGGATCTTGTCGCAGCCAGGTTCGTAACATTTGTACGGGCGGTCATGTTTGTCCATGTGTTTGCTGAGAGTGACGGGTTAGCATGAGGAACCTCCGGTGACGTATTGGAAAGGGACGTAGGATACTCACTTCCATTCGCAAGGACGGCGGAAAGTGGGGGGCGCAGCCTGACAGTCGGTGTGGTCGCAGTAGATCTGGCCTTCAGCGTTCTTGGGGGGATCGCGGGCGCGTCGAACAGAGAGGCGCGGGCGCGAACCTTCCACACTGGCATAGCCGAGGGCAGCAGCTTGTTGTTCGTTCATTCTGGCAATTGAAGAGAGAGACTCTGTGGCAGAGGCAAGGGCAGAGGCAACGTTCACTCCGTGGGGAGCTTCACTTCGCGGACTAGGATAGTCAGATCCGTCGCCCATAGTATCGTGTCGACCCACACCAAGTGAGGGGATTTGTAGTAGTGGAATAGAGATACCGGCAAGACGCGTCCACCGATCACTCACGACCACAACAGGGAGTCGGTTCGCAGGGAAGGATTGGGAATAAAGCAAGAGCTATTTCCAAGGAACCGGAAAAGCGAGAATTCAAAATAATTGACCAAAGTCCCGCACAATGATGCGGATGGCGAGGGTTGGGTTGGTACTTGTAGATAGTTGAATGGGAAGAGAGGGAAGCCCAAATTTTCAGGAGTCAAGGCATCCGTGAACCCCCCTTTTATAAGGCCCGCTTCCGTCAGCTAACCGCCACTGTGGCGCAGTTTGCCGCGATTCTCGGACTTTCTTTCGTCCACGACAGTCCCGGAGTTACCGAGAAGCTGAAGAGAGTCTGCTTTGGCTTGTTCAGCAAGGCAAATTCGTCACTGGGCGGGAAGATCTATATACTACTGCATGGATGCAGGCGCGCCGACCAGGGGAATGCGTTGTCCTTTTAATGCTTTCCTGCTTTGGGTGTCCTCACCCCACCAGGCCATCTTGGTCAGAGTGTGGCCACCGACCCTACACTTGTAATGACTCATACGATTCAAATCGCGCCTCCGGCAACGGCCAGAGCGGTCTAAGCTGTACCAATAAGAGTCCCCTTCTTCTCTTTCACTCGACCCAGTCTTGAGGCCCAGTGCCAACAAAAACGCTCAAGTCAGGCAGCCATCCCGGTGGGAGGTCTACGTGCCCTTGAAGCCTGCAACTACTGCATTTCGGCCCAGCATATCGCCACGATGGGTGCCTTACAAATCTTCATTGCGGATGGGGCCCTCCGGAGTCCCCTGCGGAGTTAGCCTGCGGCGTCTCCTACAGGACGAGTTCCTACACTCATGAACAACAATGCATGTTCTGTTGTGGCGGTGATGCCTGCATGGTAGTCACGGGACCTGATGATCACGTGAAACGGTTAGGTAAGCGCGTAGGGCCGCACGAGCTTGGCACCCTTTGGAGAGGCGGTGCTGCACTGGAAGACTTTGACTGGCTCTGGCGCCTTTAGGCTGCAGAATATTCAGAACTTTCCCTCGTGGACATCGGCTGCCATCTAAAGATAGTTTGGACCTTGATCGACAACGCATATTGCTTGCGAATCCTCAGGCGAAGCACCTTATCCAAAGTCAAGATGCATTAGACTCGGTCTCAGATCCTTCATGGTAGTGGCAGTGAAGCCTCGAGGGTTCTTGATCTCTCCAGGCTGCGACAATACACACAAACCCAAGAGGATGGCCAAAAAAAAACAAGGATCGATCAACATTGAACAAGCTCCAACGTCAGAGTTTCACCGCATCGCTCCGCGGGCTCCGCAGCTGATCCAATACCCACCGAATCTCGCCTGCAACTATATCCGGTCGTATCAAATGCACGTTATGCCCACAGTCCGGCAAATGCACCAGATGTGTGGTCGAGGAAAGTTGGAGCTGTTCCTCCTTCAGCTCACGGTCTATCGCCTCCCACCTATCCAGGAGGTCCCGGAAAGCCCGTTGCTGTTGTAGCGTCCCATTTCCCACCTCGACACCCTTCTCATAGATCCTCTCGTAGTCCCTAGCGCTATTACAATGAATCACACTCACCGGTCGATTACCCATCGTCTGATTTTGAAACTGTTTTTTCTCCGCGAGTGTATTGCAAACGCACACGTACGAATCCACCTCAACCTGTGCTGCAGTTGCACCACGCGCAATCCCGATTGCTCTAGTCCTCCATTCATCTCTCGAGAGTTTCGCATCCGCTCGTAACCCGGTAACCTGCGCCACTTTGAGATTCCCCAGCACCGCATCGATATTGGGATCTGGGAGCCGGAAATAGTCACATTGTCGCTCCGTGGCCCCATCCGCGAAAACGATGCCGGCAACCTCGTCATCGTATAGATGAAGATACTCACGCGCAACGATAGCACCGTAGGAGTGGGCGACTAGGACCAGCGGCGAGCGTAGGTTTGTCGCGACGAGAAGGCTGTGTAGTTCCTCGGCTGCCGTAACGGCCGTAGCCGCCGTGGAATATGTGGATCCTGATGAGCTCGGTCTCGGCTCACTGCGACCGAGTCCGGTACGATCGTAGAGGAGGATTCGAGAAGACGGAGCTACTAGGGGTGACAGGGCTGTGTAGGAGGACGCGACGTCTCCGGCGCCAGCGAGAACGACGACGAGTGGATCTTGGGGTGTGCGGGGAGGTCCACTGATTGAAGCATACAGGCGATGGGTACCAATCGATACCATTGCCGAGCCAGTATCTCTTGCCCAGTCGCGAGGCGCAGCGTCCATGGTGGATGTTGGCAAAATGTTTCACGAAGCGCCAGTAGTCTAGCGTCGTATAGTCTGACCCTGGAGAACCAGGTTGAGCGGGGCAGCGGGGCGGATCATCAGCCTCTTTTAAAGCCCTAACTTTGTTGCCGTGGCTAAGTATAGCCTCATAGTTAACTGGGTAGTTATCTCCACAATGTCACCTCTATCGTTCCTTGGCGTAAGTTGTATGTTTCCCTATGCTAGTGCTTAGAGATGACTATTTTGAGGTCTCTGGACATGGCGGAGCAGACATCCAGTAACACCAAGATAGTATCATAATTCCGCAGCAGTATCCTAATGCCAATGCCACAGCCATTTCATGTTGCAACAGTTTTTGGTGTCGAAACGAGACCTTTATTGGACCGTTCTATCAGAGAGCTTTTTATCATGGCAGGAAAAATTCTTGAGATCTTGGAAAACTCTCCATTTGACAGTATCGGATGCTCTGACACAGAATCGTCCCATGGATTGCTATATGTCGCTATATACACCGGATAATGTCCGCCGGGTGGGGCTTTCCTGTCTGGGCTGCCGCCGCTTTAAGGAGGGCGACCAGGCTCAGGCTCACTGAGTAAATGTCGTGGATGCTCAGTGATCATCGGTAGCTGCTCAGTGATTACTCAGTGATTGCTTAGTGAACGGTCTGTGATCACTTAGCCACTGCTTACTTATAAGCACCTATTATTGTTGAACTTCTAGGTACCTTCGGATAGAACGAATCCTTACGTAAGCCAGGAAGCCAGTTGGATTGCTGTAGCAGCAGGTGGCAGGGACGAAGATAGCCATAGGGTAATAGGCCAACATAAAGGGGTTATCTAGTGACGGAAGAGATCCGAGGTCTCGAAACGGCAAAAAGGTCATGGTGATTCATGACCACACTTAGGCACCAGCCTGTTACAATATGAACTTTATAAAGATACAAGGATTTTAACAGAAACTAATAATTATTTTACTTTAAAAATAATTTCGAACGAATACTAATTTTTCGCCAAATATGCTCGGAGTAAAGTGATCAGGTCGGTTCATGTATTTCCCATCTCGCTTTCCATAGAACGAGAATGTATTCGAAAATCATTTTGTTACCTTGATTGATTTCTCCTGTGGCACTATTTGAGAGGAGGCTTTACAGACCTTAGCGCGATAAGATCCATCAAACCTTGGTTGCGATACGCCTCAATTGCGCGACAATCAACTTGCCCAATCGAATCCTGCACAACGGCATCTAGACCAATGATGGTGTCAGGATTTAGGTCGAAGGCATGCTTTCTCATGTCCTCTCCCCATACTCTTGCAGCAGTGCCGATATGCTCTAGAAGGTGACGGAAACTTCCCCCTCCTGCGAGAATGTTTGTCATGAACGGCCCTGTCATCGCCCACCGTAAACCGAGGGCAGACGTGACACAGGTGTCTGTAACTTGTTATCAGTACACCTTTGATAAAGCCTTTGAATTCTGCACTACTCACCAATATCTGCGGCAGAAACAATCCCTCGGCTTACAAGGCTGTAGGCTTCGTTGCACAGAGCCATTTGCAGACGATTGGCGATGAAACCGGGTGTTTCTTGCTTGATCAAAATTGGTTCCTTGCCGATTGAGCGGTAGAAATTAACCGCGCAAGTGACATAGGTTTCTTCAGTTCCAGGGTGTGGAACAACCTCCACCAAAGGCATCAAGTGTGGAGGATTGAAGGGGTGGCCAATCAATACGCGAGCCGGATTGTGAGTGCAGTCCGTGCAAAATTGAGAGGATGGAATGCCAGATGAGGAAGACAGAAGCAGAACGTCTTTATGGGTTCTAGCGTCAAGTTTTGCAAAAAGCCGACGCTTGAACTCCACATTCTCTGGACCGGTCTTGTCGTGGCTACGAATTAGTATAGGTCCTTGTCGGCAGTGAATGGAAAATTCAATCGACTACATACCTCTTGAACTAGATCAATTTCATCAAGACGATCAAAAATATCGTCCACGAAACAGTAGTTGGCGATCGACGCTTCTTCATGGAGTCCTGCCTGCTGCATCGTCGGCCATTCTCTCGCAAGAAACCCCTCGAGACGGTCGTGCGCACCAGGAGCTGGATCTGCAACTATCACTTTAAAACCCTTTGACAGGAAAAATAGAGTCCAGCTAGAGCCTATAACACCTGCTCCAATCACTCCAATCGTCTTAACTGGATTATCAGCCATGTCCACGGTGTCACCGTTCTCGGCTTGATGAAACTATCCAAGGAATTTGTGAAATTTCAAATCTGACAAGTATGAAAATCTGGATCAGTGAGAATACTATGGGCTTTTATAACCCATTATACACTGGAGACAGGGGAAAGGTAACACAAGTTTGCGTCACTCCCACCAACCGAGCCTCGGAGATTACCTGTAGACAATATCAAAAAGTAATGAATCTACGATGTTGACCAACTCGGTCCGGGAGCCGCGGAAAGAAGGGACCAACCCGGCTCCTTCTACTCGACCCACAAGGTAAAATCAATACCCTATATCCGCGGAACGTCATACCTCGGCACTATTCCGGATCAGTCTGTTGATCACTGAACACATATAAAGAACCTATTTCTTTGACAGTCCTAGACTGGATCCAACTTTTTCTCGCACAAGTCACAACAGCTTCGCACACAAAGATTCTTTATTTTCAGGGTCGAGATCCGAGCCATGTTTTCAAATCGTCGAACATTTCCAAGCACTGATATCTATGGTCCGGGCACCTTTGTCGACAACGACTTTCTTGCAGTCCCTGATGATGCCGCGCGAGTTCTTAAACAACTGGCAAAGACAACACCGGGCTTTAACAATGATCCTGATATTCTCGAGTCCGTCAAGTTTGAAGGCCACGCGGAGCCTATGATTCCTGGACCCATCAAGGCTCCCGTCGTTGCTGCCGCTCTCCATGCAATGTGTGGTATCGTCTGCAATGAACTGCTGGAACTCAGGGATGGGCCTAAGAAGCGAGAAGTGGTAATCAACACAGATCAAGCAGCACTGTGGTTGGGTTCCATTCTCACCTTTGCCGTGAACGGTTCTGACCCCTCTGCTCTGGCTCATATGGGGAGCAATGGGGTCAAATCAAAGTTGTTCCCACACAATTTTGAAAAGGGTGTCTTTGATACTCCGCTCAAGTTGCGTACCACTGCCATTTATCGAACCAAAACCCCCGGCGTATGGTATCAGCTCCATGGGTCGCTGAATCCCGACCCTGTTCTCGAGGCCATCGGTGTCGATACAACTTCAAAATGTGTCACCCCGGAAGATGCCTACCGTCTAATTGGTGAGCATGTCGCCAGGTACACCGCCGACGAACTTGAAATGATTATGGTGAAAAATGGGTTTTGCGGTAGTGTCTGCTACACCCCAGCGGAATGGGGTCGAACCCTTATGGGCAAGCGCCTGGAGAAACATCCGCTTATCAACTGTATTCGCCAGTCTCAGGCAATTCCTACCCCACCGGTATCCATGCCTGCTGTTGCCGATAAGCGCCCCTTGGCGGGGGTTAAAGTGATTGAGCTTGTACGGATCGTCGCTGGTCCAGTAATTGGCACAACTTTGGCTGCACTTGGCGCCGACGTCATCCGCGTCAATTCGAGCAATTTGCCTGACGTGAACGTAAGTTTGTCCCATTGTTCCTGCTCAAATAGTGAAGCTTTGGTGAGTCCCAGCATTACTAACCGAGGTTTATATCAAGGCATTGCAACTTACGCTGAATGCGGGAGTAAGAACCATCGACCTCGACCTTGACAATGATAATGACCGAGCTCGGTTGCATGAGCTTGTTCAAGATGCCGATGTTTTTGTCCAAGGTTTCCGCCCTGGATCCATTTCCAGAAAAGGGTTCGGTCTAGATGAACTTTTGAAAATTGCAGGCAAGCGAGGCAAGGGTATAGTCTACGTTGAAGAGAATGCGTACGGCCCAGATGGCCCTTTTTATGAACGGCCGGGATGGCAGCAGATTGGAGACGCCGCCTCCGGTTGCTCGTATGTTACAGGACGATCACTCGGTTACACGGATGGCACCAGCGTGCTTCCGCCTCTCCCCATCTCGGATATGACCACTGGCCTCGTCGGAGCCTTGGGAGCACTGATGGCTTTGCGTGATCGTGCCAGACATGGAGGCTCCTATCATGTTTTGAGCTCTCTTGTCGCCGCAGATGCCATCTCGCTTCATCCCGAAATTGGCCTTTATTCCCCTGATGTGGTGCAAAAGATCGCAGATGCATTCCAGTGGGACAAGATGGATCCGTCACATTATGTGACCGACTTGCTTATGGTTGTGTATAAAGGTTGGAAGAAGGTATACCCCCAGTACTTTACTGAGGATTCTCCATTCATGACAACTTTCGAAAAGACCTATTGGGGCCGATTGCAAGTGCTGAGCCCCGTTGTCAAGCTCAGTGACAGCGCAGCTACTCCCCACTGGAACTCACCACCTGTCCCTCACTGTCATTTCGACCGCAATATCTCATGGAGATGAACAATCAAGGTTGGCTTCTCTATTTTGGTATGTGCATATCGTTCGAGACAAGGTCCACATGAATGGGATTGGATCTGCGTTACCCCGCCACTAACGTAGTTCACCGCTCACCCGGACACACGGCTCACCCGGACACCCCAAAACACCATACTTAACACGATTTTTCACGTCACGGTATATCAGCAACCAGAAGCAAGTTTTGCTTAGTTTTCAGTAGCGTATAAATCCTTAGCTTTAGAAACAGCGTAGCCTGATCGGAATATTCAGAAAAGGATTATTTACCTACATTACCAAAAAATACGCTCTGGTCGACGCACGTACGTATATATATTAACATTCTCACACATTAAAATACTTCTCAGCCTAGTTAAAGTACTTAGCAGGGCATATTAAATATCAAGATAGGCTTAGACTTTACGCTTAACATAAGGGGGTAAAATATGAAGTTGTGAAAAACCGCATTTACTATGGGGTAAAGGGTGTCCAGGTGAGCCGTGTGTCCGGGTGAGCGGTGAACTACGTTACGTGTCTGAGTCATCATCTGATTAGGTCGCTTTCTTCTACCATTTGTCCTCTATTGACTTCCTGTTTCCTACTTTCAAATCTTACCCTCTAGCCATCATACGTATTGAACTCTCACCTTTAAACTTGCGTAGTAGGGGCATAGAAGCCGGATTTATTTCAAGAGGCGACCGAGCCACCACCACCATAGAGTCAAGTAATGCGTGGACGTCAGCCCGACATATCGCCAGAAGAAGTAAACATGAACCACGGGTATGTTTACACAGAAGTTGTTACTTACGCCCTACTTGGTACGTCGAAAAACCCTTCCCCCGAGCACTTAGAATTAATTTCGACGACGCGATTAGCTATAAAGAGACTGTCGACAGTCCAGGCTCCCCGACCGCTCTCTAGAACGCCTTGGATGATACGGTATTGCCAGCAGTCTTCGATACTGGCATTCGTAATCTTGAAAACATAACAATAGCAGGTGTTCTTACATTCGGCACAAAATCAAAATCAGATTGTGCCATTTAACAAGGCATCATTGTTAAATGGCATCAAAACTGGCGAGTGAAAGAAGAGGATGAGGGAGTGAACGAGTGAGGAACTGCATACGTGAAGCAGACTCCCGCATCCTTAATAAGTCTTCCGCCAAGCTTCCCGGACAGTTACTCTTTAACTTGCCCTCCTCGATATCTCCGTTCATCAGCTTAATTATCATGTCGAAAAGATCGAAGGAACATGGATCTTCGGTATGTGCTGCTGGCTAAAAATGCGGATAGAGACTATGTAAACCTTGAGCGAACTCCTTGAGGAAGCCACGACTTGAGCGCGTTGCTAGATCGTCGGACGTAGAACCTGAAATGCTTCGGGAAATAGCCGATCATAGGGACCTTATTCAAGTCAGCCCATGCAAGGGCGAGACACTGGAACTTTAACGCAGCGAGTTGAAATAACTCAGGCCAGCGAGAAGCGTGGGCATTTTGGGAAGAATTCAAGCCTATGCCGATTATCTTTCGTGGATAATACAAAGAGTCCAAAATCCTGTGGCAGGTGTACTTTCCTGACCGCGTCAATTACATCCAAGTTTCCCTACAGAGGGTCTACATTGCAAAAGATCAGTTGAGTGACGGAATGAATCCAACTGATATGCAACCTAAATAGATCAATAGGCCGCTATAGACGAAAGCTCTTCTCCACTCCATTATGCCGAAGTGATCACTTCATTAATACATCTCTTGGAACGTTGCGCTACTTTCACGGAATATCACCGCAACGGCTGCCAAGGCGGCCGATTATGACAACATCGAAACAATCGTATGAATAAAATTCCGGAGATGCGTATAGTGTTTCTTGAAAGCTCTTGCCTGCCCCGATGCGAAGGATTTTCGGACGGTCGTGGCGTAATGTTAACAGATTTTAGCTGGGTCACAGTCCGACTTGTGAATGAAAGGCATTTCTATGGCGCCATTCCCTGAATTTGGGTTGTGATATTGATGCCCGTAGCAATTGGCTGCACACTGCCGCGTGACCCTCATACTCCCTTTTCATACCCTTCTGATGATTATCGACGCCACTCTCCCGGGCCAAAAGCCGTTTTTTTAATTAGGCTTTGCCCCATAGCCCACTAAAAAGAAGCGGCAAATGGGAAGAACATATGAGAGCTTGAGCTGTTCCATGCTACGTAGCAGCTAAGTGGACATTTTTTAGGTCTAGGAAACAGCTCCTCGATGTGGTTGGCTTGAACCTTCACGTTTACCTGACCAACAGGCATCCTTTTGTCAGCAGTCATGTCCTATTTACCTCTTACAAGCCCTGGGTTCATAACGCGGTCGACAAATTCAGCACTGGTATATGAAAAAGTCTGGACCTATTAAGTTTTGCCGCGCGGAGGTTGAATCTGTATTCATGATTCATTGTGATCTTCCAAACGGACTGGATTTGCCGAACTTGCACCCTGGCCTTATCGTTGAAAATGGTGTTGGATCGGTTCTGTTGACTATCATATCCCGCAATTGGACCGACCACTAATGCTCAAGCATTAACAGCAGTTGCTTGTCTTTATTCGTTTAGGGTCCACGTAACGTCGCAGTGAAGTGTCGCACATAATAACGTAGTTCCTACATGACCGAGTCACCCGCTTGACCGAGTCACCCCCAAACACCATATTAAATGCGATAAATTACAACTTCATATCTCAACAACCATATCTATTTTGGAAAGGATATGAAATGTATATAATCTAGATAGTATTTATAACCTAGTAATCTACTATCGAATGATTTCTCCGGGTATTCATAGAGATATATATATTTATCCTTTGAATGCCAAAATTACACTGTATTTTATCGTAAAGTGTCGAGATAATGGTTTAAATGGCTTTAAAATTAAGATATGTTATTCCCGTGCCTAGAGAAATGTATATACCAAAGATTTGATAGAAATAAGCTCCTAGTGGTTGAAATATAGAGGAATGAAATATAGCATTTAATATGGTGTTTGGGGGTGACTCGGTCAAGCGGGTGACTCGGTCATGTAGGAACTACGTTAAGGTTTTTGGTGATCAAAAAATTGAGATTGCTCACATCTCGCGCATTTTGATCACGTGACTTATAATTGAAATTATTACCAAGTGAAATCATACAACAAAATGATAAATATAGCAGGCTGAAAATCCAAGAGTGCTGGAGAAGTCGAGATCTTACCCTGAATATCTCACCCGACTTGGTATTTTCTAGATTGAAGCCGGTGGGTGTCTTCCGTGGCGATCGCAGTCGATCCACCATGGAGGAACATGCAACGGGGGCCCCGAGGTAGTGATGAGCCACAACATCCGCAATCATGATTTCCGTATGGGCTCCGGCCTTCCCACCCGCCCCACCCATTCTAAAGCCTGCGGTATCGGACCCCTCATATCCTCGGCTTTCGTTATCTGCTTTAAGGTACTTGCGAGCGGCATGACGGACCTCGATTGGATCGGAGTAGACTGGTATTTGGTATCGGTTATGGAATGACTGTGCCGCGCTAAGATGGTCGACATGGGCGTTGAGTTAACAAAACCGCGCGAACATTCTCTGGCCGGATTCCAATCGACACGATTACTTTCTCGATCGTAGCGACGTCCCCGATCTATCCGCGGTCGATGAGGGTTAGGTTAGATCCCTCACGAAGCACGGCGACGTTGAGGTCCGTGGAGCTGATGCAGAACAAAGTATGGGCTATCTCAACAGCCAATGCGTATTCCCTTCTCACCCGCGAAGATAGGTAAACCTGGCTCGAGACTGGCAACCAAGCTAACAATATCTGGATGGTATCGGGCCCAAAATGGATATTAGTATGCGAGTGAGGATAATGTAACTTATATTGTGTCATTATACTCACGAGTTGATTTATTGCGTTTAACTACGTATGATTAACGGCTCCAAAGGTTGGGATCAGGTCCTTCAGAGGCGGTCGAGAGAAATTATATTCGATGAAACTAATGAGGTACGATGTATCGTTGGCCTGGTATTGGATGACGACGAATCCCTGTCACAAATAATCAATACTTCTGTAACTAGCTACGGATAACTGGCACCTAGCTCCAGAATGGCGTCGGTACTCATTCGTCGAACTCCAACCCTCTGGGTCCTCAGCATGATATTTGAAGCACTCACAGATCCCGGAACCTATCGATTTTAATTTCGTTGTGTCTAGACTCTGCCAGTTTTCCTGAAACTATAATAGTGCCACTACTAATGTCACTGTACGGAGTACAATTCCATTAAAGCCTTACCTCGATTATGTAAAGTAGGCTGAACTAACTAACCGCGGGAGCATACGTGCGTGACCTAGAGTGCAGCCTCGGAGACTCGGTACATTTCAGGCTGTGTGGAGGTCTACTAAAGTGAGGTCAATTTGCTGGCAAGTGGGTTGAAGGAAGTCCCCAAAAAAGTTCCTCCTGTATTTCCTAGTCCACTCCAGCCACCCTATTTGACCCTCTTTTTTTTTTTTTTTGACACAAATCATACTGGAAAGTGTTTTTTACCACCATCGAATCTGCAACACGGGAACATGACTGACGATTGCCTACGAACAGGCCGATGAGGATAACCAAGCCATAGCAGGAATTCCTCTCATCGACGTGACTACTTGCACTGAGACTGAAGCAAACACTTTCAAGTTGTTCCCAGCTAACTAGTTCGCGGTCTATTACAACACCCGAGTTCGCCCTCGGTTACATGGAATTGGGCAAGTGTTTATGAGCCACGCCTCTGTCACCCAAGCTTGGCAAAATGGCCATCTTGTAGGTCGGCACACTCAGTCAATGCTCTTACGAGTGGATGCAGCATATCAACATCGCGAAATCAGTTGATGCTAGCGACAAGGAGATCACCGCGATCGAATCTAAATAATATGGGGAACTCGGCGGCCATGAGAAAGCGCTGCTGCATTGCATTGCTGAGATAGTTGTAGTAGGGGACGCAAATAATAATAATTGTGGCTAATACAAATAGTATCGTCGTAAGGAAGGGTGATATTGGCGTGTCGGATAGAGCCTACGCCACGCTTTTAGTGTAAGCATTGTGCGTAAGATTGTCGCAGAGGTTATTATGCAGATGAAATAAATATTGAGATTAAAAAGAATGATAAACGAATTATACAGTATAGTAAGATAGAAATTTGCCAGTTTCTATCGATACCAGAACCAACTTGGCGCAGGGCATGCTACTCAGAACGTTCATTGCGACGTGGGCATTCTCCGGAGCAAAATCCAGATTTCGTGGCGTGTACGCTATGTTAAATTGACTATAATGTCTTAAGGTTCCATTCGAGATTCTGTCGCCAGAAGAAATTTCGTTGGATTTTCGTAAGCTGATACCTGAAGAGTGATTATCCACTCAATAATTAACTGCTCTTCAGGTGAGATCGGACCCTGTGCTACATCTTCGGATAGCGTCATTACCGGCGTCACCTTGGATTTTCTTTCTGTCTTGATTATTCCTCAACCTACAACGAAACTATGAATTCACCGTCTGGCGGCTCAATAAGGGATATACTGAGAGACTCGCAGACAAATATATCAGTTTGAGTTGTCACTAGCTCGAGCTGAGACAACAGCTCAAGTTCACTTGAAGTAGAGTGCGACACCTCGCTGGCGCGCCCTACCCGTACCGTTTCGACTTTTGATAACTAGGCCTTTCTGTGCAAAACTCGCGCTAGTTTCCCTGATAAGTTGCCACATCTCGGCCGAATAACCGATTCATCCCGGCACCAACTAAGGAATGGCAAACGAACTTATCCACTCAACATCATGACGGGCTAGATGAAAATAATGAGTACTTTCTGATCAGCAGTTTCAACAAGCCTGAATTGACACCAAGCTAGGGAGAAGTTAACTTGTTATCCTAAATATCTTGTCTCGACAATCGAGTCTTGGTTTCCACTTTAACAATCACGTCTGCCACCAAGATCATTGCCATTGGAATACCGTGGAATGGCTTCTTGTCTCTGAGTATGACTCGAGTGAATCACTTTCAACCGGATGAGCAGGGGTCGAAGGGTCGCCACTGACGAAGCAGTGATTGCTAGGCCGACTTCAAGATGGGATGTAATGACAAGTCCGTTATGAAGAAGGAGTTCTCTAGGATCAAGAAGGTGGTGGATGTAGGCGAATCTTGCCAACGTAGCAATACTGGCGCTGTTCATTGGAAGATGAGCCACAAGGAGGCCTTGGCGGTTTAGGATCGTGTTTTGCGACGTACCAGGAGCCAAGAGTGAGGAGCCCCCCAACATAGACCTTCATGATAAATCCAAGATTAAGATGGGAGACGATAAATATCGGCAGAATGACAAGTGTCCAATCGGACACACTGATGATAGCTGAATGTGCATAGGCGACCTTGACTGTCCCAACTCTGTTACAGTATCCACTCGTGCCCCAGAAGGCGGATACTGGGTGACATTGGAATATTGTGAAGAATAGAGGGAAGTTGCTGTAGCTGAGGGGCATCGTCATGATGACATATAGAATCAACGAATATTTGCGCTCGATTGTGAACCGGAGAAGAAACAGACTGACGGAAATTTTAAACAAACATGTTGCTACAATATAAGTTGACTCATATATGTAGAGAAGCTACGAGCCTTTGAGACGTGTCTAAGAAGGTTTTCAGACATTGGAATATCCGGTACTTGCCTTCAAGGCTAAAGCCAGACTGGATGGGTTAATGTCCATCCAATCGAACCCGAAGACATCGATATAGACAAGAACAAGTAGACAAGAAGAGCCCAGCACGAAGATTATCTTATATCAGCATTAGTCGATATTTCGATGAGCAAATATGGAAATTTTTTGTTGGAGGTGTCTAACATACCAATGAAGCTACTGAAAAGGCATCATCGGCCCCAAAGCCGCCTGTTAATCTGGCTCGCACATAGCAACGAAGAGAGACAGTAGTAATTGTAAGAATGAGAAACAGTATGGCAACAATAGCAATCTGGGAGCTTTGACTATTCATTGAACATGTTGTGCTCCGTGAGGAAGACCGTCTATTGCAGAGTCGAAGTTTTCCGACAGGTGGTATCGGACAGATCACGTTACCTGATGTCACGGGGTTCGAATTTCTGCGGGATGAAATTTGGGCCACGTGAGGTCCCGTGGTCGGCACGGGCTGATGAGGAGGCGAGGATGTTCAGGAGCCTGGAAGACTTACTAGAAGTCTTAAAGTCTAACAGATGCAGGGAATATTCCCAGCACCCGATCCGCCTCGTGCCGAGTGTTTCACTACTGGACTCTACAATACACCCTCGATCTTGATTGACATATCAATGGACCTTGCTCAGGACACCGGGAAGGCAGCAGGAATGTACTCACATGAGTCACAATTTAGCTTACAGGACTACAATATCAGTTTACTAAGGGCATTCCAAGTCTCGATTTTTGATGGCAACGACATTGTAGATACCTAGGTAACGACTGCTAGGAAAAATCGAGCCTGAGGGGGGGAACAGGGGAACAGTTCAAGGCTGCCCGATGGTTGGTCATCGGACCCGGTTGGGGCAGGATCTGAGCGAAGCCCAGCAGCCATTGCATGTTCAGACAGCACGCCCAAAATGCACAGGGGCTTGAAGGTCAATGCTTTGTCGTCTCAACCCATCGACAACCGCACGTGATGGGAACGTCACGCCAAGGATAGAGCCTCAAAGGAGCGAAAGAAATCGCCTCTTGAATAGAGGATGTCAGTGGCTTTGAGTAATCATTCGGTAAAGCTGCAGCGCCCAAGAAAGTAGCGGGCCAGGTTGGCCTCACCAAACTGAGACGTCCTGATCGGCATGGAAGAATGGACGGGCAAGACTCTGGTGGAAGGAGCTCTGACGTTCGGTGCGAGACTCTGCTTCCTCGAGATGAACATGATCAGAAGGCAAGCCTGTTGGAGGCTAGCCCTAGCATAAACTAGCGGTAGAGCAAGTCACTCAGTCATAGTTCCCGCCGACCTGGCTAGCAAACGCGGTCGAAACGCTGCGGGCATCGTCATCGTCATTAGCGATGTGTCCGGGGACACCGCGAGTGACACGGATGCTGGCCGAGCTGCCGCCAAAGATGCTACCATTGTCGGGAACACCTCCACGGTAGGGCTCACGGCCGCCCGACTCCACGTAGCGCTTCAGGCGATCGGACTGGCTGAGACTAGCTTGCTTGCTCATGTCGTTGATGCTCAATCCAGCAAGGCTGACACCACCTTGATCAACGCTCCGACCATCAATAACGCTTCCGGTGACATCGGACTCAGTAGCGGCGACAGACTCTCCAGCGACACTGGGAGCACCCTTGGCCCGGCCACCGTTCGCACGGCGACCGCCCGTCAGGGTTGGCCATTGATCAGCGAAATTCTGGAACATCGGAGGGTATCCGGAGGGAAGACCGACTCCACCAACTGCAGAGGAGTGTACCGAGGAAACATCGTCAGGGATATATCCAACAACAGAGCCAGTGTCCTGATACTCATTGCGCTGACTATTGCGGCCGTTCATACTACCCGCGGCGGCAGCTGCACCTCCTTGATTGAAGCCTGGGGACATGTGGAAGCGCTGAGGGCCACGGTAAGCCTGCTTGGGACGGCTGAACTGAATCAGAGATTCCTGCAGGTTAGACAGGGGTCCCTCGACGAGACAGTGGCGTTCCTTGAAGTGTTGCAGCAGGCAGTTCCACAGCGGGTGCTTGGAGAGCACCTTCGGGTTACCAAGAATGACCAGACCGAATCGAGCACGGGTAAGAGCGACGTTAAGACGACGCGGATCGCTCAAGAAACCAATACCCTGGTGGTCGTTGGAACGAACACAGGACAAGATGATGTAATCTTTCTCTCTTCCCTGGAAAGCATCAACGGATGCTACCTCAATCTCCTTGTAGTGTTCCTTCTTGAAGGTGCCAGTGGCCTGCATGGAGCTGACAATGTAGCTCCGCTGTCCCTCGTATGGAGTGATGATGCCAATGCCACTTGGCTGCACACCCGCCTTGAAGAAGCGCGTGACAATCTTTTCAACGTTGGTGGCCTCGGTACGGTTGAGATAAGAAGTTCCAGAAGCTGAGATCTCTTCGTTGCCGAGGTTCGACCAGAACATCATGGGGTTATCCATCATGGGCCAAGGGAAGTCGACATCACGGCGAAGGCGGTCATGGATGGTGATACCGTTCTGCAGCGATCCCTCATAGAACATGTTGGATGGGAAGTCCGAGAGACATGGGTGCATGCGGTACTGTACGTTCAGGCGGATGGGAGAGCAGCCCAAAATGACCAGACGCTCAAAGAGGGATTGGTTCAAGCCAGCCTTCGCGGCCTTCTTGTTCATAATGACAGGTCCAAGCTGTTGGTGATCACCAACCAAGACAACCTGTTTGCAGCCAAGAACCAAGGGAATCATACACTCTGGCTCGGCAGACTGGGTCGACTCGTCAATCAAGACAGTGCGGAACTTGAACTTGGCCAAGCGAGGATCGCCAGCACCAACGCAAGTGCAGCAGATAACATCGGCATTGGTCAAAACTTCACGTTCGGCAGCCCGAGTCAATTGCTTCAGGCGCTTCTCATCCTGACTGGACAGTTCACCGAGCTCAGCCTTCAGTTGATTGAGCTTCACCAGTTCTATGTTGCTGTCATTCATGCGAACCTGCTCATGCAAAGAGAGGAAGGCAACCGGAGACTCCACGTCCTCGCGAGACTTGGCAGTCACTCGAACAGTCTTCAGACCTGTTCGGTGAATACGCTCACAGAGCTGGTCAACTGCGACGTTGGAGGGAGCACAGACCAAGACCTGGCCGCCGTTGATCTTCGCCAAATGGTAGATGATGGTAGCTGAGGTGACCGTCTTACCAGTTCCAGGGGGGCCCTGGATTAGACTCAGGGGCCGCTGCAAAACACTCTTCACGGCATTGATCTGGCTACCGTTCAGGTCAGGCAGTCCAGGAACACTGAACTTCTTGGGAATCTGCGTCTTCATAGGGGCGGCAGCAACCTCATGACCAAGGAGACGGTGGAAGATGTAGCCCGAAACGCTGAACTCGTCGACAGCGAACGTTTTCATAGCGAGTTGCATACGGTCAAACGAGGTCGACTTCCAAACATAGTCGGCGGTGAAGTTGTGAGTGCATTCCGTAGGCACCGACTTGTGGTCACCCTTAGAGCGCAACTCAATGGTGACTTCGTCCGATTGGTTGTTAGGGATCTTCATGACATAGCCGACACCTTCCCACTTTGAGCGCAGCTCGCCAGTGTACTTCAGGCGCATTTCATCACCAACTGCTAGCTTGACATCTCCAAGCTCGAGCTTAGGGAGGACAAAGCTTGCAAGATGCTTGTTGTTCAGGCCAAGGTCCCAGCGGACAATCAGCCCATCCTGCGACTGGGACTCCTTGAGCTTTCGGTCATAATCGGCCTCGATCTTGACCAGGGGCCCAAAGATGTTCTGATATTGGAAGGCATCGTCGTAGCGAAGCAGCACAGGCGCTGGCTCATCGTCAACGGCCGTAGCTTTCTCCAAGTCCTCTAGTGTCGCCTGCGAATTTTCCTTCCACATTTCCTCCAGCTTTGCAATCAGCTGCGGGCTGAGATGGCGGGCACGGAGCTGCTCTTGGTCGGTAGGAGCAGACACGAGCCAG
This sequence comes from Penicillium simplicissimum, assembly GCA_024706585.1. Lineage (NCBI taxonomy): Eukaryota > Fungi > Ascomycota > Eurotiomycetes > Eurotiales > Aspergillaceae > Penicillium > Penicillium simplicissimum. Next base: position 450,863 of record JAMZTW010000044.1, read on the forward strand.
GGCAAGAAGGATCGGTCCTCGATAAGTGGCTGCCAGCGAGATGTATCCCAGTTCATATCCTTGGAAGATGGCATAGCCGCACAGGGCTGACGGCAGAGTAGAACCACAACGGTATCGGACTTGGCAGGAATGAAACCAAGAAGGAAAACGTTCTTGGTACCACAGTTGTAGCATTCGAGGATAGTATCGCCGAGCGAGGAAGCTGGGTGCAACTGGACTTCCTTGTGTCGAGCACGCACCAGGTGGTTGACAATGTGCGAAGAGGAAGTATTTCCACGGGCACTGCAAAACCACTTGTTGCAAGAGAGGCACTTCACCACGCTGCTAGGGTTGTGAATTCCACAGTACCTAACAATCCTCATATATTAGTATCCAGACATACAAGCCAAAACCAGGAATATTACTCACGCGCATGCATGGGCGGGAAGCTCCTTCTCTTCTTCGCCGTTTCCATGGCCCTTGTAACGGCCTGAGACTGCACCACCGACCGTACTCTCGAGGTCATCGTCTTCCAGAATATCAGAGCCTTCATCTTCGTCGTCGTGACGACGAGGACGTGCACGGCCCACGGGGCCCATATGGTTGTCGTCGTGATCTGCCATCACCGAGGCATCATCGGCCAACCCTGGATGGTAGTGATCCATGACAGATGCGGGTTGTCAAAGATGGTGAAAGGAAAAGTTGAAAGCGTACTCAAAGAACGATATCACTTTGAGAGCAACATGCGGGTGATTGAGGGGTCAGAGAAAGTTCGAATTCGTGATCAAACGAGTGTAGAAGGGGAGGCGACTCGATTGTCCTTGAGCGGTCCTTCAATCGCCAATCGGTCTGTGTGCCTGAGGGGCAAAGCAGCTGGGATATCTACCGAATGATAATGGGTTGAGTCAGCGGAGCAAATAGGTATAGAGACAGGAGCCACCACTCACCTAAAAGCCACCTCTTTTTCTCCAAAACCTCGCGAAAGAGAGTAGAAAAGTCTCGAAGGACACAACCAGATCTCCGCATTGCGATTCGCATTCTCTATCGGTGGGATGCCACTACGGCGGAGAAAACAGACCATTAGCGCAGCTTCGGAGTTTAGAAAAAAAAAGTTGCCCGCCTTCGATCGGCTTAGAACCTCTACAAGCAACATTCGCAACAGCTCGTCGAGATGCTGGTAGGCTTTCCACAATAGGCATGAATTCATGTGGCTTCTAGAAATTTGCTAACTCTTTTTCCAGCGCCGTCAAGCCCGTGAGCGTCGCGATTACCTCTACCGGAGAGCGCTCCAGCTCCGGGATGCTTCAATCGCCGAGAAGCGTGCTCAGTTGAAAGCCTCGTTGGCTTCTGGAAAACCCCTCGACCCTTCAATCGCAAATGACAAGTCTCTCCGTGAAGATTTCAAGTTCGATGAGTCGAAGGATGAAGTGGACGTGGACGACGAGTATGCGTTGACGTCCGGATTGATCGACCCTCGTCCTCTGGTCACGACATCTCGCTCGCCTTCTGCTCGCCTCGGCGCTTTCGCAAAGGAGATTCGATTGCTTCTGCCAACATCTATTCGCCTGAACCGTGGTAATCTTGTTATGCCCGATCTCGTGTCCAGCGCAACCTCTGCCTCCCTGACCGACATGATCCTTCTGCACGAGCACCGTGGTACACCCACCGCCCTTACCGTCTCACACCTTCCCCACGGCCCGACCGCCAGCTTCTCTCTTCACAACGTTGTTTTGCGAGCAGATATTCCCAATGCCGACCGAGGCACCGTTTCCGAGAGCTACCCGCATCTGATCTTCGAAGGATTCACAACCAAGCTGGGCCAGCGCGTTGTCCAGATCTTGAAGCACCTTTTCCCCCCTCGTGAGCCTGGCAAGGTTGGCACCCGTGTTGTCAGTTTTGTCAACAAGGAGGATAGTATTGAGGTGCGCCATCATGTCTTTGTCAAGAGCAGCTACCGGGATGTCGAACTCGCAGAGGTCGGTCCCCGGATGACCATGCGTCTTTTCGAAATTCGTGGTGGCACTCTTGAGAAGGGTTCCACCGGCGATGTGGAATGGGCTCTTACCCAGTACACGAGGACGAGCAGGAAGAAGGACTACCTGTAAATTGCTTACGAAGTTGCATTTTGGTGTCGGCTGCAGGCGCGCAAAGCTATGGTACAGTGGGTTTGATTTCTTCGGGGACAATCTTTGGTTCAGTCCGATGGCGCATTGGAGTTTCAAGGTCAACTAAAAAGGCATTTCCGCCAGTCCATGTATATCATTTATGGTGGTGTCCCTATACCCTGTTGAATAACGAGGGCGCTGTCAAACTTCAAACGAATAAATATGTTAAATCCACGAGATTCCAGATAAGAGCCAAGAGCCAAGAGCCAACCCAAACCCCAAGACCATCCCCATCCCCATCTGTATCCGTATCTTCACTTCGTGGAATATGCGGGAAATTACCAGGGTATATGCGACATTTCGGTAGATTCGCAAGCCCTACTCACATTCGGGCCTAGCCTTGATATCCGCATCGACCGCTGGTTCAGGCTCCGTTTGGCCAACTTCGAACTCCTTGCTGTCGGTGTTCACATCACCATTGTTGTCGTCGTCCTCTGTCGATGGGAATGGAACCTTGGGAGTATCAATCATCCCCTGAGCTGGTGTAATCCGAGTCTCTTCTGCAGCATATGCATCTCTAGAGTTGGCGACCATGCCACTGGTTGGATTTCCATCAGACGGTCCGGCTTGCATCAGATAGCTGGTGAAGATATTGTCTTGGCTCTCCCAAATCCACCAGCCCTCGTGAGCAGGCAGAACATTGCCCTGCTCATCAGTCTTAAGCGGTGGAAACTGGCCGTCCTTTCTATCCTCCCAATCTTTTCCTGTATTAGCCTGGAAGAACTGCCGGAAAGCCTCAATAGCAGACACCAGGTCGCTTTTTGCCGGAGTCAGCTCCTCGACACGAGACACGCCAACGCGGCTATACTTTGCCCAGGTCGAGTAGGTGACTGGCTCTGAGTTCGTTTCAAAGATCTAGGTCACACTTTAGCTTTACTACCATACATCAATCAAAAAAGCATTATACTCACTGCAAGGCGGTATTTCTCTCGAGAACGGGTCGTCTTGCCCTCTCGCATGAGAACTGCATCCCAAGCTGCACCTGTCTGAGGATCACGAGAGATGACCTTTTTTGCTGTGTCACCATCTGTCAGTGTTGGCCTATTTCAGACTGCGTGCATGAGCAAACGTGAACGTACGTGGAGCATTGTTCTTGGCACTCTTTGAAGCCTTGGGTGATTTCTTCTCGATGAATGGATCTTCTGTGCAGGGAATCTTGATTAGCACCTTATACGAGCAAAGATGTAAAAAGGGGTAGATTGATATACTCGAGCGCATTCGGGCATTTGATCCAGAGTCCGTCTTGCCGTTGGTGCCATTCTTGCCCTCAGCCGTCTTCTTCGAAGGCTTCACCAAGTTCTGGAGGAGGAAGGGTGTCTCGGGAACTGCGCGAATGGGATTGGCGTGCAAAGAAGCAGTGAGCCAGTCACGGGAGACAATTTTGATCTTCCCTAGAGCCTTTGCAGATTGCACTACATTGAATGAGCCTTCAATTCGCAAACCATCTTTCACTAGGGGAAGCGGGGCTGAATTGGATTTTATAAGACTGACCCTCTTCGGCGTTATCCTCATAGGCCTGCTCCGAGGCAATGAGGTGCGTGATCTTGTCGGATACTTTCTCATGGAACTCTCCGCCATTTCGGCGCACCCACTGAGGAAACTGGGTTCCTTGGTAAAGATCTCCAACCATCGCCACACGAATTCGCCGGAAAGCCTTGCCCGTCTTCGGGGCCTTCACTTCCTTGGGGGACGTGCGAGCCATGGTGTGTTGCTGCAGATAGTTCTTGAGATCGTGATGCAGAAGAGTATAGACAAGGAAGTAGATCAAGGTGTGGAAAGAGGTTCAAGGTGAAGCATTCGTTTCAAAAAACGGACTGGACGGAGATGTCAGCTCGCAGAGGATCAAGGTTGAATATCTTTTGTTCGAAGAGGAGGCAGAACCCGGGCCGGGGTATCTGAGCGATATGTCGACCTTGCGAGGTGCCAGGGATATAGAAAAGGTCGAAGAGGCGGTTGGACGGGGCCCTGTCAAGCGGTATAAGGCAACAGGGTATGGTGCTGCGAGAAATCAGATACCGCGAAGCAGGTGGAGGCGTTTTCGAAAACTGAGAGAAAAGTGAGATGGAAAAGACGTGACGGTGACGCTGGGCTTCGGCTTGTATGGAGAAATGGACGCAGCTTAATGAACCGAATCTCGGGCATGGGTTCAGGTGGATGGACGTAGGTTGTAGTAGAACAAAAATGATATCGAGAGGTATAACATAGAAGGTGCAAAAGGGACGAGAGGTCATGACAGGAGTATGCACTGCGTCCAAACTGGCCGGCAGCTGGCTCACATTAACGAGACCCAGAGATTAAGTACAACCCGTCAAGTGGATTATTTCAATGCCGCTGGTTGGCGACACTGAGTTCCCTGACATGGGTATGTACATACACAAGCTGGATCATATTCTATGTTATGTAGTAATCCATTGCATTGCTTTGTTCAGGTGTATCATCATGCAACGAAAGCTATGAAGCTGCTGAGTGAGGAGATAAGTCACCCTTGTAAACAAGAATCTAATAAACCGAAACCTCGAACTGCTCAACAATCATGCACGAATACTTTTGGCAGCCTTAACAAAGGCACGGATCTTCTCCAAATCCTGAGTGCCGTTGGTCTCCACTCCGGAGCTGACATCCAACCCAACAACCTTGGACCCTGCCCTGCCCAGCTTGTTGACGATATCGACGACATTGTCAGGGTTCAAGCCACCTGCCAGAATCACTCGTAAACCTTCATCGCTGTCAAGAACTTTCTGAACACCTGCCCCCTCGAGCAATTGCCCAGATCCCCCCGCACCAGAATCCAGCAATGGAAGCGTGTGATAGGCCCTGCGAGCGATTCCAAGATCTCCTGGAGCGAATTTTCGAATCACCGGCACGGGGATTAAGCTAGCCCATTCCAGAGGCTCGGAGCCGTGGAGCTGTACCACGTCGAGATTCAATTTCTGTTGCTGGGCAAGGATATATGACAAAGGCTGGTTCATGAAGACACCCACAAGCAAAGCACGAGTAGGATGGCGCAGAACGTTGCTTGAATGGTCGAACCATTCGGAAGAGGTCGTCTTCGAAATTTGTTCAGATGAGGAAATTGACTTCACACCCGGTCGTGGTGTTGATTTAACCGTCTGTGAGATGCGCAGAGCCACATCGTCCGGGACCAGTCTTGATCGGCCGTGAACCATGATAATACCGATGAGATCAGCACCGGCCTCAATAGCAGCCTTGGCCCCTTCCTCAGATCTCGTACCACAGATCTTAACCAAAGGGGAGCTTGACGATGTCGAAGAAAGCTTTTGGGCAGACCCGCCCAAAAGCTGTGCGACAAAGGCAGAAGTGTCGGGCGCCCGCATCAGGGCCTCTCCGACAAGAATAGCCTTCACGCCATCCTTCTTATAGGCTTCCACGTCCTGGGGGCCTGTGATACCACTAAGAGCACAGACAATTGTGGTCTCAGGCACCTGGTCCATCAGACGACTAGTAGTACCCAGATCAACCTCAAAGCTGGTCAGGTCACGGTTGTTGACTCCAATTACCTGGGATCCCAGATCGACTGCAATCTTCATCTCCTCCGGCGTATTGACTTCTACAAGAGGCTCCATGCCAAGGCTGCGGGAGTAGTTGTACAACCTCGTAAGGAGCTCAACACTGAGCATTTTCACAATCAATAGAACGGTATCGGCACCGGCGAGGCGTGCTTCCAAAATCTGATACTCGTCAAAGACGAATTCCTTTCGCAGGAGAGCGGGTCGGTTGGTGAGTCCCTCCAGGCTTTGGCGGACTGCCCGAAGATCATCAATAGTGCCCTTGAACCACTCAGGCTCGGTAAGAACGGAGATGACGCTGGCACCGGCTTTCGCGTACTCACGCGCTTGGGCAGGCGCGCACACATCAGCTGAGATGATGCCCTTAGAAGGAGACGCACGCTTGATCTCCGCCATGAGAGATAGCGGATAGTCAGATTGCCTCAACCGGTCAGGGAAAGAGATCTGCGGCGGAGCGATGTTTAGATCGTAGGCAGCTTGAAGGGCCTCTGGGCGCAATGCAGGAATCTTCTTCTGCTCCTCCACAGCGTTCCTACGGTGAGCATAGATCTTGTCCAAGATGGACATCTTCTTCTCAGCGGGAGCAGCAGCAGCCGACGCCGCCGCCGCCTTAGGGGCAGAGCTGCCCTTGTTTTCAGCCCAGGTGCCTGCGGTCAATTTCAAAAAGTTCCTGAACATGGTACGCCCATACTCGGTCAGGATACTCTCAGGGTGGAACTGCACACCCTCGACCGCAAGCTCCTTGTGCCTCACGCCCATGATCACGCTGTTACCGCTTCCATCCTCAAGTTCTGCCCACGAGGTCACTTCCATGCACTCGGGAACGGTTGAATGAGTTCCAGCAAGCGAGTGGTACCGAGTAACGGAAAGGACGGCGGGCAATCCTTCATAGACACCCTTTGAGTCGTGTTTCAAGACCGAGGTCTTGCCATGAAGGATCTCGCCCGTCACATCCACTTTGCCACCAAAAGTGGTGATCATACATTGTTGACCCATACACACACCGAAGATTGGAATCTTCCCGCTAAAGTGTTTGATGGCTGCATTGCTGATTCCTGCGTCGGTCTCGGGATGGCCAGGTCCGGGGCTGATAACCAGCTGGGTTGGGTTCTTCGCAATCAAGTCTTCCACGGTAACTTCGTCATTTCGGAACACTGTGACGGTGGCGCCTTCTAGAACAAGGTATTGGTAAACATTCCAGGTGAAAGAGTCGTAGTTATCAATCAAGATAACGTTCGAGGCACTACTGAGCTTCGCAGCCCTAGTGGGATGGTGGGGGGAATGGTCGACGAGGTCCGCCATAGCCGTTGTAGTGAACGAGGAAGACGAAATTGCACGCTCAAAAGATAAGAGACTGCGGAAGGTCGAACGCTCAAGGGCCCCAGGCGCAATTCCTTCAATCCACCGGGTATGGCGACCTCTTATTCCACCGGTGACTCAAACTGAGGCGAAGGCGGGCGCCTTTAAAATAACTCACCGCCTGGCAGTAAGCCACACTAGGCCCAGATAGGAAGTGCGGATTGTTGACCGCAGACGCGCAGAAAGAAAGTGCAAGTTTTATTTGGAGCTTCCTAAAAGCTGCAAGTGCTGACCTTTGAGAGATCCATCACCTCCTCCTCGAGACTTTTCTTCCATCAACTCCTTCATTTGATGATGATCTAATTGTCTTGCCAAATGGCTCCCGTCCCGGAGGCCTATTTCCCGTCCCTGGACAAGTGCTTCTCCGGGGACGTTCAGCTTTTGTACGCCCTGCGCAGCTGGCTAGCTCTTGTTTGATATGATACTGATCGGCAACAGGTCTTGGAAAAGGGCATTCATCTATGTCAATGATCCAGAAACGCACGCCGACGACAAGGGCATTATCACAGCCTTCCTGTCGCATCCTGAGAGCATTCAGCTGCTCTCGCACAGCGTGAACTCTTTCCCCGAGCCCTCCCCCCAATCCAAGAGCGAATTCGGTTCGAAGACGGCTGCGATCCATGTTGAAACAAATGCGAAGAAATCTTTTGATCTCAAGGAGATCAAAGCCGATGCACAATGGCTCAGCGACAAGGCGAGAATTGACGAGATTACCGCTCTGCGTATTGTCGTCCTCGAATGGCAGAATCGCCCAGCAACTCGCCTGACAACAACCTTCTCTAGTGAGGAGGCTACAAGTTTGCAGAGTGCGGCTGGCTCGGATAGCCTGCGAGTGTCGGTGGCTGGACCTAATCTTGCGAGCATCTTGAAGCAGACTGCAGGTGATGCAGGGTCGTCCACGTACGACACGGAGGAAAGCAGGCGCCTACGATTGCGGGCTCTATATTTGTCCGAGAGAAGCCATCTCCTCAAAACTCTGCGCAAGCTGCTCGCACTATCGTACCACCACACAGCAACTGAATCAGCCCCCAACAGAACGCGTGAGAATGAGTTGGTCAAGCTGGGTATCGAGATCTTCGGGGAAAAATCGACCGGTGAAGGTCTATACAAACTTCTTGAAGCTTGCATCACCGCGACTCAAGGTCGACTGCAAGATCTGGATACTAATGGCTCCTGGCTCGGAGCGGCGGAAAGCAGTGGAGAGACGGAGGATATTTGGAGAACTACTCTCGTGGAGGAAATTGTTCACATTCTTCAGATCATGTTCCACCTGCTGCGAGCATCGCATGCTGTCCCCTGTGGAGCTCTTTTGCTATCATGGCTCGAACTCATGAGTGAGTATGATTTCTTGGACAGGCTTCAGGTGGTGAGTGACCGGATCAATCCCATTCCGAAGTGTCTCACAGATCTTTCTGACACTGCACCAGCCTTGTGAACAATCAGGCGAGGTTTTGTTACCTGTCCAGGCTTTCCTATCGCTGACCACGCTGGCGTTTCTGAAACTTCCACTTGCCTTCGAGTCTATACTGAACAAAACGCTTCCCGAGACAATTCCCGCAGGAGAATCGGCCTACTTCCTGTCGAAGGACACCATTTCCAAAACCTGTGAAATCCTGGTGGGCTCGTCGCTCAAATTAAGCACGGTCCATCCTGCTAGCTTTTCTTGGGGATTGCTCCTCAATACGATGAGTGAGGTGGCTATGATCGACAAGAATACCCGAGATATCGAACAGTGCAACAGTGCTGTGAACTCGTTCAACACCAACAGACGTCACTCTGCGCCTTCTCATGGATCGGAAGATTCATTGTATGAGACTCTGCTAGACTGCGCTCGAACACCTCAGTTTGGCGGTGCAGAAGACGCGATATCAGAAATGACATCCGAGATCGTCAAGGAGTCTGTCTTTAATCAAATCATCGCAATTTCCGCCAAGGCAGGTTCGATTTCAGCGGTGGACGATGAGTTAACAGCTCGATGGGTCCGTTTGGAGCTCCTTGATCTCATCCAGATTGCAACTTATTATCTGGACTACTCGCCAGAAATCATGGAGTCAGTGCTGGGAATCTTGAACGGTACTTCTGATGGCCTCTCATGGCTCTCAACAAAATCTTTGGGGCCTGAAAGCGACCCTAAGACTGTTTTCGTCAACAACGAGACACTGATGGACAAGATTTTCCACATTGCGCGGTCTCGATTCCCTTACGAAACGGTACCGTTCTTGCGGCTTTGTCGAGCTTTAGTGAGCGGCCATTCTGTGAACGATGATGGCCTGCCCCGGGTTCTAGAGGAGCTGGAGAACATGAACACCTTCACTCAAATCGTTCCTCCAGCATTCCAAGGGTACGAAACTATTCGCGAGGATGAAAACGCCAACTTCGTGTCCCTTACTCAGGCTCTTCCGATGTTTGAAGGCACCTCGCGCAACCATCTTCTCCTCGAGGCTGAGGCAAGCAATGCCTTGGTTGTCAGTGGTTCATCTGAAATTCCAGCTGCAACTGTTGGTCAAGTAATCTCCGAGTCAAAGCCTGCAGTCATCATGTGGCAACATCAGTATTCATGCCTGAGCTATCTAGGAAGCTGGCTTGAGGATTGGAGTGAAAGCGGCGCGGTCTCTTCGGGTTGGGATGCTGATTCTGGTACGGAGGTCATCGGACTTTTAGCGGATCTTGTCGCCAGTGCAAAGGATGTTCGCACACAAGACTCTGCAGGCACAACGGCTAAAAGGATCCTGGAGATGGCTAGTGACGGCCTTTCTCGGCAGGGCGACATCATTTCGGTTGTCCTGGACATCTTTGAGCGCAATCTGCAAAGCATTGGGTCTCAAGGCGATGCTGCCAACATTTTGGATCTCATCATGGCCTGCCTGCGATTCATCCAAGAGGTACTCAAAGTTCTTCCCAGCCGAGTCTGGCCATTCTTCAGCCGCAGCAGCTTCATTGGGTCAGACGGCAAGGGCGGAGTTATGTCTGGAGTGATCTCGGCAATGGAGATCCCCTCGGGAGAATATCCGTTCCTTTTGAGCTGCGTCAGTCTGTTCGAAGCAGCCATTGACGATGCAGCATCTCGTGCAGTACTGCGAAAGAGCCCTGGCAGCGTTACTGGAAAGTCGACGATAGCTTCCGACTGGAGCGCGGGCATTCCTACCCATGTCATGAGGAGTATTTTGCTCAATTTCACCCGGATCATGGTTGAGATCTACAACAGCAACAGTAACTGGAGGTTCAACTTCCCGGAGCAACGTTTCAAAATCAACGGCATCCTGGCCACTTCCTTCGACCGAGTCCTTTACTACGCCTACGGAGTCAACGATAGCGCGAAGCTTGAATCTAAGATTACTGGTGTTTTCTCTGGGTCTGCAGCATACATCCTCGACCTCCTTCGCCCTCGATCCACCGGTGACCTCCCCTTCAACCCAATCCTACGATTAATCTCTGACGGTCTTCAAACGCCGCCGACCCTCCACATGCGCTATCTCACCCTAATCGAGAGCCAGGTTCATTCCACCTTGAACCTCTGTATCAAGCTTGTACAAGCAGCGCGACTCGCAGAGCAGCCCGCATCTCTCTTAGAAGAGCAATTGTTCAAGGCAGCACCCGTCCTGGTCAAGCTGTATGCATTGCATGATGCTTACCGGCTGCCGGTTGTGAGGCTGCTCGAGATTCTCATCACCAGCGCCGCATCAGATCCGGACAACGAGCCGCCCTCGCTGGTCGGTCATCTCGGTGCCGAGGCATCGTGTCTTTTCCTCGATGTGCTCTCGCAGCTCGATAAGCCACTTGCCGATGACTCGTTGTTGCTTTCAGTCTGGCGTCTCCTTGCAACTTTCGTAAGCAAGCGCCAGCAGTGGCTTGCAGTCTTCATCCTTACCGGCGCATCCCCTCGTCAAACTCTGAAGAAATCTGACAAGGTTGAGGGCCCAGCCATGAGAGGCATCCCATTCTTGCAGGTGGCACTTGATAAGCTTGCCAACATTGACAAGGAGGAACCTCAAGTCGCGTTGGCTCTGCTTGAGTTTGTATCCCGCGCCCAAGAGAACTGGCCGTGGGCCACGCCCCACTTGAAGAACCACCCTCAATTCTTTACCAGCATCGTGAACTATGTTTCGAAGCTTAAGATTTCCTCGTTATCTGTCATCGACCAAATCTTCGTTACACGGATTGCCGCTGTTGTCGCAGACATTTCTGCTGTCTATCTCCACTCCGCCAAGGAGTCGCGAGACAGGAGCTTCATCAAGACACTGATTCCTCTCGTGCAGTGGTATGCTAAAGATGCAGTGGATGTCTCTGCTTACAATTACTCCTTGCATGCCAATTTGAAAAAGAATTTTGAGAGCCGGTACGCTGGCTGCAAAGTGATTGACTTCAAGCGGACCCCACTTGCCAGTCGCAGCCTGGGAAGTGATTACTACTACGACCTTGGCATGGGTCAAAAGTTGCTTTCTTACGACTTTGCTTGGACAGGAGGAAGTCGAAACCAGGGTTTCTCTGAGGAGTTTGCGCGTGCCAATATCAACTTGTCGCTAGTTGAAGCACAGGTGGTAAGTCTTTCTCTACGTCGGGTGCTAGCTTCTTGGTTCTCAAATCACTATTGCTAACATATCACAGTCTCTTCTGAACAGCTGGAAATTCTTCGCCATCGAGCATTGTGCGGATTTCATGCCGGATCGCGAAATCCAAAAATCAATGGCAATCGTGGCGCAGAACTGCCTCGAAGCCAACACGCGAAGCGTTCCCCCGGAGCCTATCTTCGAGCGAATCCAACAAGTGAGGGTGGACTTTGCCCAGGCTCTCCTTCAACGCCTCGTGGAAGTGGGCTCCCACGGAGCTGAAGTGTTCCGGCTACTCGATGTTGTCTTCAAGACATTGCGTGCACATCACCGCACCTACGAAGAAGCACTGATCGGCGACGACACCGAGTACTACCGTTCACTCCTCAATGTGCTCTTCCTGGCTCTACAGTTCCACTTGCCGGGACCCAACCGCGCCAGCCCTGAAGCCCTCAACAAGCAGCCCAGTGTCTCGTCGGACTTAAGCGTGGTGGTCGACATTGTCAAGACTGTTGTCGCGCAGGGATTCAAGTCGCTTACTACATATCTGCACGAACAGCCGGAGAAATGCACGCCAAAGGATTTTGCCGTCATCATCGCCATCCTTCAGACTTGTCTTCAAGTAAAGAATGCGGACCGGTTGTACGAGCACATCGCGTTTCACATTGCTGAGAACGACATAGCTCGTCATGCTACCACCTTGTTTTCCTGGGCTGACCAGCTGACCGTGACAGGAGACCCGATCTATGGTGATCTCAGTGTCTCGATACTTGTCAAGATGTCCACACTTCCTATGCTGGCTGAGCATCTGGCTGTGGAGGGCGTTTTGATGAAGCTGTCTACGTGCCGCCTGACCAACATCCTCCGGCAACCCAAGGGCTTCGGCCCCTTCGACCCGGTTCCGCGATTGTACACTATTTGGACTGGCGGATTCCTTCCCCTTTGCTTGAACCTGCTCTACAATGTCGTGCGGGCCGCACCGGAGGTTGCGGCCTTCCTCAATCAGTTCGAAGGCCAGCTCAACCGCGCATCCGAGTGTTTCTCTACGCCCCATGCCACTGTGGCGGCCCCGAGTGCGGTATCGCAATGGATCAGCCTGAGCATGGCCTCCGAGGCATATTCGCTCGCCCTCATCTCGTTCATCCTCACTCGCTTCCGCGAAGCAGGTGCCAGCGCTGGATTGGATGCGCAGTCTATCCAGGACCTGAAGTGGGACAAGGCTCAGGTCAAGGAGGATATCGAGGAGTTACTGGGCCGCCGGCCGGTGCTACGGGCGCGTATTGTCGCTACGAATGAGAAGGAGGTGGAATGGTCGCGACAGAAGCCGAATTACACGGGTTCTGGAGCCGAAACCCGGCTGGAAGAGAAGGTTGTGAGCGAGCTGAGGGCCGCGGTGGCATGCCTAGGGGGTGAGGAAGAATCATGATAACCATGTTGATTTATGGCCTTTTCCAAGTTTTTCTCATTTGCCATGTATTCTGGGCTGGATAAGGGTGTAGCTGAATGCTTTTTCCTCCTTCCGTGTGGGGGTCAATGGAGATTATTTGGATTGTTTGGTTTTCATTCAGGAAGGGAGACAAGCGTTTCACTTGTTGAATGCTCCGGTAGACCTTCCGTCATTCCATCACTCTAACCCCATGATGCAACCAGAATAGAGTCAGGTTCGTCCAGCGGTGCTAACAAGTAACTCTACGGAGGGTAGGGCTCGCACATGTGTGCCACCGGGGAAAGTACAGCCTGGAACCTGTTCCCTGCTCCTTCCTTTCTTATTGGGGCTAGGCTTCTGAGGGGAGTACTGTAGTCCCAAGGTCCGGATCTACCTAATGCGTTATCATTTTCGAGATTAATTTGGTAACTCTAGGATGCGTAATGACCATTGTAGCTAGTCTTCCGCATCATTGGCGATACTCGGGGTCCTAGCGTGAGGCCCTTCACACAATTACCAAGCCCTCTTGGTTTGGATGTACAAAAGAGAGCTGGTTCTCCAGCGTCTCGCCTCGATCCGTGCTCGAAACTTGGGGTTGACGTCTAACCATCCGCGGCAAAGCTCCGCCATTGACCATTGCTATTTTGCACTGATTGATGGTGCTTATGAACATCCGAGGCAGTCCGCATGTCACACCTCGGATGTCCCCCGCATGCATAACCGATTTATGCGGGGAAGCTCCAAACGAGGAGCCACGCCATTGTGATTCGATCGCAATTCGGTCTTTGCCTGGCTTTATGGCTGGCTATATCCATGGGGTACATGGGGTATATGAAACAGTGTGACTAGCGAGTTGATGCGATTGAGGCGAAGGCCAAAAGCCAAGGGTAAGGTTGGAACTTGGTGGACACCTCCTCAAGCATGGAATAAGTAAGCACTACAGCCCGCACGACCAGCACACACGAGACTACTTAATACTTTTTCACCTTTACAACCTACACCTTCCATCCTATACATAGGATCAATCTCCCTTGATCCTTCCCCCCTGCCCCCTGCTTCCTCGCCACAATGCCATATAAATCTCGCTGGCAGATCGACATCCCCAATACCCACCTCGCATCCCTCCTTCTCACCTCCCCGACAGCACCACTGTCCCAAACGAAGCGATGCTTCCTCGAAGCCGCCCGCCCAGACACCCACTACTTCACTCCGCATGATTTCCGCCTCTGGAGCCAACGCTTCGCAGCGGGTCTGCGCAAGGCCGGGCTCAAGCCCGGTGATCGCGTGCTCCTCTTCTCCAGCAATGACCTGTTCTTCCCCGTCGTGTTCATGGGCATCGTCATGGCGGGTGGAATCTTCACCGGCGCCAATCCAACCTACGTCGCTCGCGAACTCGCCTTCCAATTGCAAGACAGCGGCGCAACCTTCCTCATCTGCGCGGCAGCCAGTCTAGACACGGGCATTGAAGCTGCACGGGAGGCAGGCATGAGACAGGAAAACGTCTTCGTCTTCGACAATGCAATCTACGACGGCCGCGGCCGGGGGCAGAAGGGGTGTCCGTACTGGGGCGAGCTGGTAGCCTCGGCAGAGGAAGCACGCGGGTTCGCCTGGGCGGAGCTAGACACGCCCGCGCTGGCTGATACCACGCTGGCGCTGAACTATTCATCCGGAACGACAGGACGGCCGAAAGGCGTGGAGATCACGCACAAGAACTACGTGTCGAACATGCTGCAGTACACGTACATGGGGACGCTGTACCCGGATTATGAGGAGCGGCGCGCGCGCGCGCGCTGGCTCTGCTTCCTGCCCATGTATCACGCCATGGCGCAGAATATCTTTATCGCTGCGGCGCTGCATCGCGAGACCCCCGTGTATATCATGCCCAAGTTTGACTTTATTCAGATGCTTGAGTATACGCAGAAGTACCGCATCACGGACTTTATCCTCGTGCCGCCTGTGGTGGTTGCGTTGGCTAAACATCCCGCTGTGAAGAACTACGATCTGAGCAGTGTGGAGAATGTGGGGAGTGGCGCGGCGCCGTTGGGACGGGAGGTTTGTGTGGAGGTGGAGAGGTTGTGGCCGGAGGGGAGGATTAATATCAAGCAGGGCTGGGGGATGACCGAGTGAGTAACCTTGCGAAGCCCGTTCCCGGGTTGGAGGAGTCGATATCGTCCAAGATATTTGGGATCCTCTGAAGAAACCTGGCAAATTGCTAACCATGAGATATTCAGAGCAACGTGCTCCATTCTCGGCTGGGACCCGAGAGAGAAGAGTTTCTCGGCCTCTGTCGGCGAGCTCAACGCCAACTGTGAGGCCAAGATCATGGCTGAGGATGGAGTCACCGAAATCCTGGAACGCAACAAACGGGGCGAGCTGTGGGTGCGCGCGCACAATGTCATGAAGGGTTACTGGCGTAACCCAAAGGCAACGCAGGAGACCAAGACCGAGGATGGGTGGCTTCGGACTGGAGACATTTGCTTCGTGGATGACGAGGGCAAGTTCCATGTCGTGGACCGGATGAAGGTAAGCAGTAGTCATGCAATTTCACCAAGGAAGGCATTCCCCCATCATGTTCGATGCTGACAATGGTTTGCTGCAGGAATTGATCAAGGTCAAGGGCAACCAGGTTGCCCCCGCTGAATTGGAAGCGCTCCTCCTAGAGCATCCGGCTGTGGCAGACGTAGCTGTCATCGGCGTCACAGTGTGAGTACCCCAAGCATCATTCTCCCTTCTTCCGTTATGACCATGTGTCCTTCTCGAATCTTCTTGGTCATATCCTTGCTTCTCGCAACATTACTTCTTTCGCGCCGGCTCTTCCCTCAGTCCGATGCTGACAGACAGCAACAATAAAATAGCAACAATGACGAGCGTCCTCGTGCATACGTCGTCCTCAAACCAGGCCAATCTGCCAGCGCGGACGAGATTGTCCACTTCATGGATGGCAAGGTCTCCGCTACCAAGCGGATCACCGGCGGGGTGATTTTCCGCGATGTGATCCCCAAGAACCCCTCTGGCAAGATCCTGCGCAAGGCGCTGCGCGACCAGGCAGTGGTGGAGCTGAAGCAAGAGGGTGTCACGGCTAAACTGTAGGGAATTAGCTCCATGAAGCATAAAGTATGGGTACGAAGTGCGGCCTGTGGGGAGTGAACCGAGGATTTATGATTGGATTATTTAGCGTTGCCCAGCCGCCTCTATACTCCAATAGCAGCAGTATATCGGAGCCCGAGATATATCGGCGACCAAATTCATCTTGCTCTTTTGTCGGATGACACGGGAGGGCTGTTTCCATCGGTTCTTTTCTTTTCTTTTCTTTTCTTTTCTTTTCTTTTCTTTTTTTTTTTTCAGAGTATCCCCGCTCTTGTGGTCGGTATCAACTTCCATTCCATGTCTCTTTCGAGACACGCCATCCGACCACCTGCAGACGAGCAGGGATGTGTGCAGGCAAGGCCAGGATCACAATCGTCGATGGGTAGATAGCGGCGATCTCTCGCGGGGATCCATGGCCTCTGAAGCGAGAGAAGCCAAAGCAGAGACACCAAAGGGCACTACATAGCCGACCGGTGTGGGCTATGCATCGTGATTCGCCGTGCACGCAGCCTTAGCGCGAGGCGCTCAATCCGAGTCCAGCGGCGAGCTGAAAGGAACGGGAGATGGCGATCCACGATCGAGGGGCGTGAGGACAACCCAAGTGGTGGGGTCGAAAAAGCGACATCTTCCTTTGATCGAGAGATTAATATTCGAGACTTGTCAGCTCTGCCGCGAGCCATATGTACAGACTAGGCTAGGCTAGGCTTGGGCTTGAGGCGATTGGTAGACCAGACCAGCCATGCATGAAGCACCGAGCACGCAGCACGAATGATCGACGCCGCAGACCAGGATTTGTATTTTTCTCCCGTCCCCACGGCCGTGGGCGTGGGTCGCATCTCCCTTGAAAAGTTGTCACTTGCAAGCGATTGTTGCCTGTCCACCACGATTGCAGGAATTTGCGACCTGAACACGGACGATACTGCGGAGTCCGCACTGGATGATTCTCCGTCCTGCGCAGTCTGCGCAGTGCCACTTAGTTGTGTTATTGCAAATCCAGACTTCATGGCCCCAGTACATAGACAATATGGAGACAAAGCCCACGGCCAGACCAAGATGTAGATCCTCGGCGCTGCTGCTGTCAGTGGCGCCTGGGGAGCGTAGCTGAATGATTGAATCCCGCGCACAAACCGAGTCGTGGCTTGGCTGGAGGTACGCTCGCCTTAGCGGGGATGTACCCACTTGACTTGCCCATTCTGGTACTCAGTATTGCGGCATGAATTCCAATTCCACTGAATCTCAAATCTTTATCATGGCGGCGCTGGGAACGCGCTAAGGGTCGATGAGGCGGGGTGGGGTTGTTTGTTTAGTTTGGGTGGATGGTGGAGGGGAAGAGGCTGGAAATGAGATGAGACAAGAAAGATGGCGGATGAGGCTCGCTTGGAATGACTCTACTGGGACTACCTTTCTTCGCGAGTTCCAACTTCCCTGTCCATCATCAAGCATGATTTCGTAGTTTGAATCTAACTTTCGAGTCTCGACTGATTGAACCGTCATTGCTTTGGGTTTGACTTTTATGACAGGTCACGGCTTCGAGGAACGAGGAAGTATCCAACAGTGTGGACAGTGTAGTGTGTACGCAGGGTATAGACTCTGATGTACTGCATCGATGGAGTCAGTTACTGCCAAGTTGCGAACCATTGTGTCACCCGGTCTTCCTATCGAGGGCCGTATACACCGAGAAGGCCATGCTTGTTGGAACTTGGGGCAAGATTCATACTCCGTAGTCGGTACTTTGTACGTTCTGTGAGATCGATCTAATCGGGATGTGACCGATTCCCAACATGAGGCTGTAGCTTAACTCTTGAACCTCGTCTTAATTTCCAGTCTGGCATCCTCTCACGCCCGCCGGGTCTCTTTTGCCCCGCCATCGACTACTTCTATCGTCGATTTCCTCTGCTTTGTCCTATCCTCAGGCCGCCAGGACTTCACGCCCTTCGACACCTCAACGGCCCTCTTAACTCCCCAATTTACCCTATAAATATAGACTACGGCTCTTGTACCCTTCTTCGTAGCCCCTTCAAGTCTTTGCATCTATCCCTCCTACTACGCGGAACCCCCTGGGCTCATCTCCCGAAACACAAGCTGGACTCTGCCGGGATCAATCCACCCCAGCACCCTAGTTGTCGGGTCTTACAACATCATTCTCTCAATCAATCAGACGAGAGCATTTAGCTTGCTGTCGCTCAGTCCTACAGCAGTCACCCCTGTTGAATCTCAGCTCAGCTCAGCTCAGCCCAGCCCAGCCCAGCTTGGGAAGCTGTCAGCACAGCAAACAGAAGGCGGGTTGAGTTCGCAAGTCCCTCTCAAATGGAAACGGTACCAACTGGACAAGAACACACGCAAGAACCCTGCCTATACCAAGTCCTTCACAACTCCTATCCCGGAACACTCGCACTAGGCCTAGTACTCGCCATCACCGGCATCACCCTCCTGCTACTCCTCCAGCGCCTTTCCCGTCGCGCACAGCCACATCTCGCCAGACACCCAGACCAAATGGACAGCATGGAAAAGGGCACGACGAGCCCGTCCACAAGTCCCCCGCCACCACCAGCATCGGCCTGCGACGTGCTGATACCTCTCTCGCAGAGTGGTGCGTTTCCATCCAGCGGGGCGGTGGCGGCTAGGGCTCGTGAGCAGATGCAGACGGGTAAGGCATCTCCGTCTTTCCCGGGGACGAGTCCGAGTCCGGCGCTGAAGGAGCTTGAGCGAGGCGATAATCTATTGGATGGCTCGGTGCAGAAGCGTAGCGAGATGGTGCAGCAGATGCGGGAGGTTGAAGCGGAGGGGGTGCGTACTTGGCGGCGGGTGGTGATCGAGTATAGTTAGTGGTGATGGTGGCGACGGTTGTGTTTGGGATTTGCCTGATTTGTCGAGCCTCGGATCATTTTCGCAGTCCGATTTTTCTTTTCTTTTGTCATTGATATTTCTGTATTTAGCCGGGTGGTACTCTCATTTCGATGTCCGTTGTTGGTGATTTGCTCTCGTCAGTGTTTCTCCTTTTTGGGCGGGGCTTTCTGCTTTTGCTTTTGTGGACGATGGCCTGACATCTCAGGTGTCGGGAGAATGATGATCAATTGGTGTCTTGTGAGCTTGATCTCTCGATTCTGTATGGGCATCTTCTTGGCTCGAATATTTGGTTAGAAGGATCTACTTTGGGTCAAGTCAGTAGTCTCCGTACAGTGGGTAGTTGTCGCTCGAGAGTGAACGATATGGAGGAGGTCACTTCGTAGCTTCCAGCCTTAGTTAACTATGGGGCCACTAAGTGCTGAGTCATCAACCATAGGTCGAGCCCGTAGTCCGTTGGCATCTTCAAGTTGGACGCTATTGAGTACAACAAATTCAGCACTCGAACTTCACAAGACTGCCTGTCTCCTCAAGGACCTCACACAATGGCAGTCACAGCATTCCCCTCAATGGAGGAATCCCCCGATCTCACCCTGCTCAACGTGGCGCGTCTGTTCACCCGACTAGAACACAACCTCCTCTCCCCGGGCACCGAGCTCCGCACCCTGCGCAAGTCTGAGCTCCAGCGTCTGCGAGTTGCCAAGGTATGCCTCTACCGTGTATTTCTGTACAAGAATCGGAGTTACGGTCGTGGTTGCATATATGCCAACGACGCCCCGCTCTGGCTACAAGATCTCTCTCTCGGATAAGTTCTAACGTCATACCTCTAGAATGTCGAGTATGCGCGCACCCTCCTCTCGCAATTAGAACGCTCACTGCCACAAATCAAACCGCTGGACCGGCGACACGAGGCGCAAGCGGAAATCGCGCGGGACAGACAGCTGCTCAAGCGCATGCAAAGCGTGCTTGACGAGGAAGAGGCCCGCGCTGAGGATGACGATGCGGAGGATAGCGATGTCGACGACGAGTGGAAGGACTTGTTTGCCAAACCTATCGTGGGGAAGACAGCAGAAACACCGGTGATGGAAGAGTCGAATACCGCGGGTGCTGCAGCTACACCTACCACAATTCCTCCTTCATCGGCAATAACAACATCAACATCAACATCCAACCCCCCACAAATGACAACCACTACACAACCTCCAACCCTCCGCAACCGCAATCCCACCACCACAAAGCCCACACTAACCCCCTCACAACCCGCAATAGCCACCACCACTGCCACCAGCCCCAGCACCAACCTCAACCCCACCCTCCCCACCAAAGAGTCCGCCCTCAGCGCTTCCCGCCTCGAACAAGAAGACCTAACAACCTCCCTCCTCAGCTTAGCAAGCCAACTGAAAGCCTCCTCGCAATCCTTCCAAGCAACCCTTGAAAACGAAAAGTCCATCCTAGACCGCGCAGTCACGGGCATCGACAAGACGAGCTCGACCATGGAGGCGGCGGGCCAGCGGATGGGTTTGTTGCGGCGGATGACGGAGGGGAAGGGGTGGTGGGGGCGGATGATGCTGTATGCGTGGATCTTTGGGTTGTGGGTTGTTGCGGTGTTGATTGTTTTTGTTGGGCCGAAGTTGAGGTTTTAAGGTGGAATGCTATCCTTGGGATTGTGGTTTTTGTTTCTTGATACCCTGCTTCTTTGATGATCCGAGTTGATATTGCGGTTTAACCGAGTGGTTCGTTACATAGTTGGACGTGATGCCATATTAGATGATTTGCTTAGCCTTTCAGGTCTATAGCCTATCGATGCTGGTCTTCCTACAGTATTATATTAGTCAATCTACTGGTAGGTAGGTTCCTCAACTCGTGCGTGTTGAGGTAAGGTCGGAAACCCGGATATTCAATTCCTGTCTGACTATAACCCAACGACCGACCTGGCATGACACATGAGAAGAGACATGAGAACTCCGTGGATCCCGTCCATTTCCCCGTGCCCTATTGCCCAGATGGTCGCCCGAGGCTTCCAACGGACGTGAGACCAAGGAAATGAGAAAGGGGGTGACGGTATGGTTACATACAAGATTGAGACAAAAGATAAAAAGGAAAATGGATCAAAAACGGGGGTAGGGCAGGGATGGGCAACGAGCAAGAGATAGATGATAGGATATCCAGCATTTCAAATCAAGACACACGGGGAAAGACATGAAGAAAAAAGGAAAATAAGACAGTAGACAACAAAGAAAAGAAGAAAGTTAAGATGGTCCAGGATAGTAAAAGTTCCTGTTCCGCGTCGTCGAGAGCAGGAAGATGAGAACCGGCTAGAGAGAGAAATCGTGTCAATGTGAACGGGCGGACGCAATTAAAAAGAGACACACAAGAAAATGGTGATAAGAGGAACAACAAGGAAAATGTTCAACGCCGGGAATTTCTGGGAACGACGAGGCTTTTGATCACATCCCGGCGAGATCTGATTACAAGCCGAAGGAAATGACACATGCGATCTAGATTCAACACACTGCGACACCCGTGGAGGAATTCATTAGATCAAACCACAGAGACGGAGGTTCTCTTGGATGATGATATCTGGACAGGGAAGTCAGTAAAAGACCAGGAACATTGAACGGGCAAAAGTGGGAGCATCCCGCTTTCAAGAATACATACCGTTGACGGCGGCCATGACGAAGCGGATCTGGGTGGTGTCAGTGGCGCAGGTGAAGTGGGTGTAAATCTGCTTCTGCTCGGCCTGGTTCAGAGACACGAAGCGGTTGAGAATGTAGTCGCAGGCGGCAGCGTAATCGGCGCCACCCTCGTAATCAGGGAAGTAGTTCTTCATGGGGCTGACGGGCAGCTTCTCCTTGAAGCGGTCGATCTTGTTGAGGAAGAGAATGATCGAAGTCTTGACGAACCAGCGGGAGTTGCAGATCGAGTCGAACAGGGTAAGGGCTTCTTGCATACGGTTGACGGTCTCGTCCTCGAACAACAACTGGTCGTACTCGGAGATGGCGACCAGGAAAAGGATGGTGGTGACATTCTCGAAGCAGTGAATCCACTTCTTACGCTCAGATCGCTGGCCACCCACGTCGAACATGCGGTAGGTCAGATCGCCAATAATGAAGGTGGTCTCGGTGATACCAGTGGTCTTGACACGAGAGCGGAGAACATCCTGGTCAGTGGGGAGATAGTCGGGCTGAGCAATGCGGTCAATAGCGTCAAAGTAGCTAGAAGAGACGGCACATTAGCAATTGCGGGGGTTATATCGTCGCCGTTTGGGATCGGAAGAGGCGGAAAGAAGGGAATGGGAGAAAGGCCTGGTGGAAGGATGTGGAACGATGCCTGCAGAATGACACTCACTATTTGGCAGAGTCGTTCAGCTGGTATTCACGCGAGCGCTTGAAGCAGTCCTGAACACCAGTGTCACGCCACAGAGCTCCAATAGCGTTGCCGACCTCGGGGGGGATGTTGTCGCCCTCAATCTGAGCAGGCTGCATGAAGATGGTCTGGACGTGGTACTCATTGCGCGCATCCTCCAAAGGCAGCTCGAGAGACTCCATCGCTTCAAGGATGACCCGCATGGACTGAACTGTGTTGCTGTAGATAATTTCCTTGAAGGACTCGCGCTCGTCGCGCGAGTAACCGCCCTCGTGAATCAGCTTCATCTGCTTGAGAATGGTGGATTTGCCCGACTCTCCGGCACCTGCAATGCAATTCCCCTTTTCGTCAGCCAAACGATCCTTCTTTTCAAACCATCTTATCCATTCGCGAATATCATCGCATGTTCCACGCGCTTCCTCCCAGGTGGTATCGGATGGGTGTAATCATACCGAGCAGCAGCATCTTAATCTCGTTTCTTTGCAGCATCTTGTCGCGCTTAAGCTGGTTCTCAATCTCCTCATTCCGCGCCTTCCCCTCCTTATCCTCGGTGCTCATGCCACAACCCATGATGGCGGTCGTACGGGTTCGATGTAAACGATAGCGAGTGCGGGTAGTGTGAGTCCAATCGACTCTTAGGGCTGGGTATCAATGACGGGGGACTGTTGATGCAGCGCGGGAAATAGTCAGCACGATGGAACTCGACGGTGTTGTTTGCTCGCTCTTTCTCGCTCTATTTTCCTCTCTCCCGGTCACAGATCGCATCAAACAGACGAGGCAGACTTGGCGTAGGTAGTACAAGCCGTCCAAAGCCGACGTTTCAGGATGCAATCGGATGGACGCAAGGGTGAAACGGGGAGGGGGGAAAACAGGAAGCAGCCACGAGAAGCAGAGAGCGCGAGGAAAGCTGCCGATAGGGAGGGCGAAAAAAAACGAGGCAACGAGGAGCAACAGATCAACAATACGCACCGGGAGTATGCCCAGGATAGATGGCCGATTGGGAAATGACGAAGTACGCGAGAAAGGAATGGAATCAAGGGCCTGGGAGAGGAAAAAGCACGGAAAAGAAGCCGGTTACCAGCTGAGAGAAGAAGGGGAGGTTTAAGGTAAGGGGGTGGTGGTGAGGAAGAGGAGGGGAAATTGGGAAGTTTCAGTAGGGGAAAAGGGGATACGCTCGTATTACCAGGCAGTCGGAGACGCGCCGGGGGCAGACCAGCGGGAGGGAGCGCCGTGGACGACAGCCAACTGGACACTGGACATGCGCAGCAAGAGACGATTGATCAGCCCTGTATGGAAGATTACCAGGCAGTACCGAATATTACCAAAGTGTTACGATGTTACGATACGGGGCCAGTTCTGGTACCCGCCAGTCGATTTTGGCATCGCTGGATCGAACTAAGCCTGTTTATTGGTGATGACTGTGGGTCGGCCTCTGTTTCGCCCCGATCATGTGACCAATCAGCACCGCCCGAGACCCCCTTTTGCTGGATTGCCTTCGATGGTTGTCCACCCCTCGCCGATTGGGGGTTTCGTTTCTCTTCACATCGGAGCACAGAGTACGGAGTACAGTAACAGTGGTTACTACATACAGGATGTAGCAACTGGTAAGCTGCAACCATTCGATTTGTATTCCGTACTGTACTTGCCCTGGTCCAGAATCAGGACCTTTTGGCTCAACGGTGCTAAGTCTGGTATAGAGCATTGGTTAGATCCCGGCCTCATGATTCAGTTTGGGTCGACCATGCGAAGAACCATCTACACAGCCTCTAAATCATATTCTCTTGGACACTTCCTGTGTCGGTAGAAATGAGTGTCCCATCTTTAGTATCTGTAGTTCTGTACCATCCTCCACTTCAGGGGATCACCAGCAGGGAAACCAGGTCCCATGTCGATCTTCGTGTGGGGGCCGGTCAGGCTAATGTTCTTGTCCGACACATCCTTCATTATTATCCAGTGCTGTACCATGTCGATGATCAGTCCACCTCGCTGGTCAAGGAGAACAAAGGAGATTCTCCTCTTAGCTGAAAATACTCTAAACATCTGCTTTACTACGTAGTCTTTCGGGCTACAGTCAATGGGTTGAATAGAGTCATACTACCAGCATCAGCCATGTAGTAGTAGTCTGCCCATCCTCTGTCGCTGCTCTATACCTCGTGGAAGCGAAATGAGTGATTAGAGACAATACATACTGAAAATGATGCTCGGCCCTGGGCCCGCCCGCACGAGATGGACCAGACCGTTGTGCAGCCTCAATCCCAGATGGTTCCTCTTCAGACTGCCACTGCCTCAGCCTGGAACCTGATCAAAGAAGGATCCGAAACCTGCGCCACGTATATCCGCCCCATGAGGGAGTTTTGAATCATTTAGATTTGTATATATGAAGAAATAAGTAGAAAAGAAAGCTACTCAGCTGGCGGCTCTGAAGTCTGACTACATCACGATATCCTAAAATAGTGTCTTGCGTGTCGCCTAGTAATGATGAGACGTTGCAAACGCGATTATATCCAGCTCCGGCCCACACACAAGATCAAACTCCACCAAGACCTGGAGTCTGAGCACTAGGCTCTGCCGATCGGTAGCGGTAATCTCTGGAGAGGCTAATTAGGAAGAAAGTACAGTACGCGAAACGAGTGCCTTGCCACTGCCTAGATATCTTCTTGAGTCATGCACGAGCATCGGGATCGCCGCTGAAAATTTTGCTTTTCCCATAAGGTTCTCCTCTTGCTATGACCTGCAACAATGTTGCGGGAGAGCAAAAGTAGTGCGACCCGCCAGGGCGCCTGGAGGCTGAAACCGGGCGGGAAAAAATGGAAGACCGCATTGATCTCTGGTTTCACTTCTTGATCATGGTCAATACTCATGCTCATTGGGATAGTTGATATTTCTCAGTTTGTCGCTATGAACTATATATATGAGCATTAGTAATTCGAAAATTTCATGTTCTGCTTATTCCCCTCCTTTTTGCACATGGCTTTGTACCTGCTAAATATGGGGCTCCCCCTGAAACCTGAACTCGTGGAATTTCCAGAAATTCCACCTTGTATGGCGCTATCGCCCCCTGACCCACTATCTAGTGATTCTAGCCGCGTTTTTGCCGCCACGAAGTAAACACTCAGCGAGAATGGTCAAGTAATCAGTGGTGTTAACTATTTGACGCAGCACGAACCGACAAACCCTATGTCATCTTCATAGGTAACATCATGGATTGTTAGCATGATCCCATCATAGGATAAAGCTCAATCGCAAGCAATACGCTGACTGTCCCTGTCTACGTACGCTTGGTCGGATCTCACCGGGCATCTTCATTGTGATTGCCTTCTCCTAGGATCTGACATCAAAATTTCCACCTAAAAGCAATATCGAATCTACTATAAACAGGTCCAAAGCTAAATCTTCAAGGGTATCACCCGCTAAGAATGTGGTTAGGACCTGAGAGGAAGGGTGATGGCCGTCATCGTTATGAGTGCATATACTCTCTCGAAATCTTTGGTGTTGCTCTATGAAGTTTTCTACAACTAGGTCCTTCTTCATAAATGATTCGAATCAATTTCATGAAGCCTGAATGTCCCTAAAACCGGGCCAGCTTAGATTCTGTAACCTAAATACCCAAAAACGAGAGGGTAAACTCACGACACTTATGCAAGAACAGAACGTACATCTCACCATCAGTAGCTTGAGAACCTGGTATATCTCGTCTGGTAGCTCCCACGCATTGACTGAATGATGGACTCAAATTGAAGTTCAATATTTCTTCGAGATACACCGTCTACCACAAGGGCTTTCATTACGGTCGTCCCGAGGTCGTGGATGATGATAGAAACCTTTAGTGGGTGAGTAACCATCAAATTGTCTACGGAATGGGCACGATTACGCACAAGATTCGGGGTCGTCACTGAACAAGTCCGTCGCCAAGTGAAATAGTCAATGTCACGACTACCCAACATTCTGCAGAATTCCAATGCTTGGTATTACCCAACGTCCAAGCTAGAATTTCGTGATAAAAGGCATTAAGTCGGGCAGTAAGAACAACACCCAGCCATCTCTGGTCAACTTGATTTGCCACGCTTGAACGATGTCTTTTCTTTTTGGCAAGAGTCATTTTTTCGATCCTGAGAAAGAAACCCCCAACCCGTCCGGAATGGTTATCCTAGTGACTGGAGGCAATAATGGCCTTGGGAGGGGGTATATGCAGCAATTGACAAGGCACTGTGCAGCTCTTTAACAACTGAAGAATACAACGGATAGCACTTGGAACCGAAGCGGGGCTATCGTTGCTAATACAATGGGTGAGTGGGTGCATTCGAATGTGTTTAATATGCTAGACTGTCGGTGAGAGTGAAAATCACTAGAACTAACAGAAACCACCCGAACTATCCTAGTAACCTTAGATGATAGAGCACGGTTTTGCTCTTAGACATAACGGGATATGATGATGGTGGAATCTGGAGCAAATCTCGCAATGTCTCTCTACTCTACACTATGTGGCAGGGCAGCTATCCTTCAATCGTGTACGTATGTGTACCACCTCAACAATGCCCAGGTGGTAACTTGGAAGGTAAAGGCTATGACCAGCCTTGTACAACTGAGAAGTAGAAATCATCGGACAGGAGGTAACTATGTCGGATGCAAAACAGGATTGACTCCCATAGAACCCCTCACTAACGTACCGATAGTGCGAGGACTAGTTATTGCGGCAGCTTGAGCCTTGAGGAACGCGATAATCAAGTCTAACTGGAGTGAATTGCCGGCCAATATGGACATTGTTGCTATTGTGATTGATGTGATAATCTACATAGAATAGTATTGTACTCATGTCCAATCAAAAAGGACAATAGATCCTCAGAACAACCACGGCTCTTATTTTATCTCCGACCCATGGTTTCTCGTTCAGCGGTTCAGTTCGATCGCCAACCAGATCGGGGATCTTGGAATTTTTTGCTTTTTCGGGACCCTACCAGGAATCCAGTTAGGCTCTTGGGGTCTTGGGCGGTGCCATACTGGGCCCACCCCTGCCTGCCCTTTAAGCTCGCCCTGGCCCTACCCCTGCGGAACCTCCAACTCCAGTCACAACCGTTGCCGTCGCCATCGCCGTCGCCGACTCACCATCACAACCGCCATGTCCTCCGAAATGTCCTCCCTGGGCCCTCGGGGTATGTAGTCTCCATGCGAGATACCAATGCGCCGAATGCGCCCATTACGCGTCTCTGTTTCTCCCGACCATTCCCAGCTGACTCCCACCTCTTCCCAGCCTTCAACCACGACCAGAGCCGCGACGCCGAGCAGGAGTACGACCGGTTGCGCGACCTTGCGCGGCAAGAGGCTGCAAAGCGTGGAGAGTGTTTCTCACGGGTATGCGCGCCCACTTACCCCGTTCAGCTGCGCTCTGCCGTGTTTTTTGTTATCAGCGCACCATTCCGTCCCGTCAAATTGAAGTCCTAACTCGGCGAGCGAACAGTCCAAAGAAGCGTACAACAACGGCGATGGCGCACGCGCCAAACAATTGTCCGAGGAGGGCAAGGCGCACGGGCGCAAGATGGAGGAGTATAACAAGCAAGCGTCCGAGTTTATTTTCCGCGAGAACAACGCCAACGGGCGCGTCGAGGCCGATACGATCGATTTGCATGGCCAGTTTGTCGAGGAGGCGGAGGAGATTTTGGAGGAGCGCATTAGATATGCCAAGGCGCATGGGCAGAATCATCTACATGTGTACGTTGCGCATCACCCAGGTCCCCATTTTCGCGCGTGAGGCACGACCCTCTAATCGCCTCCCAGGATTGTGGGTAAGGGTAACCACTCCGCCGGCCACGTTCAAAAGATCAAGCCGCGCGTCGAACAGGTCTGCAAGGAACTCGGCCTGCAGTACGCCACCGAGGAGAACTCCGGCCGGATCTACGTGAATCTGACTGGCGGTGAGGCCGTGATGCCCTCCTACCCTCCGCATCAGGCGCCGTACCACGGCGGGGGCGGTCACCAGTCATATCCCGGCCAGCAGCAGCCCTACCACGGGGGGCAACAACAGCAGCATCAGCAACAGGGCCAGCAGCAGGACGAGATCGAGAAGGTGGTCAATGCGCTGTTGCCCAAGGTATTGCGGAAGCTGGAGAAGGCGTGCTGTGTGGTTATGTAGAGCGGTTTATATTGAGGATGTTTTGGATATATTGAGACTTCTTACTTTGGGGGTAGTAGAGCGATGCACAGTCATGTTTGTGGATATTGGATAATATATTGGTTGTGTGCTTGCTTATCGCAGCGATCTGCACCAGAGTTACGGCTCACGACAGCGGGGGTTTGGTTCCCTCGCCCAGATAGAAGAAGGGATACCAGCCATCCATGGATGAATTTCAAGTTGCCGATCCAGCGATCCCAGAGCTGCGTTAAGAATAATTGATCTAGGTGGGAGGTGTACGTTTGTGCCGAAATGAGAAGGCTCACTGTTCAATATGAGATCGTGATGTCGTATATCTCAAGCACGATACATAGCCAACGGTATCAAACTTTGAGAAGGGTATATCGAAGCGCCAAAACTCCCGGTTCCCATCCAATTCACGAGCAACCCCAAGTGACTGAGATGGCCCCAGTAGGGCAAATCCAATGCCGAATTAAAAGACTGAGA
The DNA here is from genome assembly GCA_024706585.1 of Penicillium simplicissimum. NCBI lineage: Eukaryota > Fungi > Ascomycota > Eurotiomycetes > Eurotiales > Aspergillaceae > Penicillium > Penicillium simplicissimum. The sequence goes on from JAMZTW010000044.1 coordinate 479,776, forward strand.
ACCCAAGACTACTGTGCAGACTCGTCCGATAAAGTAGAGTTGACAATCTTGTTCAAGACGGCCCGCACCAACTCTCCATCGCCCGCGCCATTAATCCTTGGAGTCGCATCAATCATCTCGATCAACGACAACGCCCGATCCCGCAACTCCCGCACAACCTGACGAGTATGCGCAAAGCTTCCGGTGCTCTGCATATACTGCACGGCATACCGCTTCACCTCCTCATCCTGGGTCTTCTGCTTCAAAATACTCAACAGCTGGTGATTACTCGGGTTGGAGCGAATACTGTGAATAATAGGGAACGAGAACTTGCCCTCGGTCAAGTCCTCGCACAGCCCCTTATTGCGCGTGTACGTCGTATTCGACAGATTCAAGTAGTCGTCGCAGATTTGGAAAATCAGGCCCATGACGTTCACCAGGGCGACGCAGTCCTTACCCGTCGCGCTCTCAGCTTGCATCAGTTTCACCGCGAGTCGGAAGAGACCGCCTGTCTTGTTGCCGACCATCTCGAGGTATTCGTCCTCGGTTGGGCAGGTGAGGGTGTCGCGCCAGAAGAGATCCATGCCTTGGCCGCGGTGGAGGTTGAGCAGTTCTTTGACGTAGATGTCGATTGCGACGGGGTTGTTGAGCTGTTGGATTTCTTGCAGGGCGAGGAAGTAGACGTAGTTGGCCGAGTTGATCGTCTGGGCGGTGCCGAAGATATTGTGGGCGACGGGGATGCCGCGACGGAGGACGGAGGAGTCTTCGACGTCGTCGATTCTGAAAATGGGTTATCAGCGGAGAATTCGGGGTGACAAAAGGGAGACGTCTCCGTCTATCACTCACAGTAGTGATGCTGTATGCAGCATCGTCACCACCTTATCAATCACCGCCAAGCTCTCCGGCGGAACTTGAAGCCATGAGTTAAACGCCTGGATCAGCTGGCGACGCACATCTTTGCCTGGATGTTGGTGCATATATTCGTAGGGACCCATGAGGATCCTCTCGTTCTTCGGCGACCACGTCCCATCCTTGTACTTGGTCCCATCGACACTGGACTTGTTGCGGCGGTGCTTGGATTTAGGCGGCACTTCGGTCGCAGACGGCTCACCATCTATGAGCGATTTCCTGTGCCGGTGGGAAGGCGGGCTTGTAGCTCCATTTGCAGCATTAGTGGAGCTGGTCCGCGGTGGAATCGGACTTGGTGGTTGAAATGCAGAGCTCATCGTTGACAAGAAGATTGGAAGTTGAAGTTGTGGTGAGGGGAAAATTGGAGGGGTTGCGGAGAGCAGATGACATCAAGCACAGGCATCGGCGGTCACACGAGGGGAACACTTTTGGCTTTTCTATCTACTCCGTACAACTCCGCAACACCTTCGCTTAGGCCATGTTCACTTGCGCCAACACTCCATCACTTCTTCCATGTTCTTTTCCAGTCTCCATCTCTCGATCTCAGCTAAGCGAGCAGGTTACGGACCTGTCCGGAGCTCGAACATTGACTGGATTGGGCATGGTCGCGGAGGGAGCGGCCCCGATCGAGACTGTCGATCGATCGATCGATAGCTCGGGTTCCGAGGTGAGGAGGTTAAGTAAAAAAAAAAAAGTTGGAAGGGGGGAAGAGGGGTAAGAGGACAGGTCAGATATCACTTCTTGGCAAGAGTAATATCTCGTGGAACTTTGACTCCTTCATCTCGTGATGACTATTGACTTACAAGGGTTAAATAAGTTAAGGTGGACGCGGGGAGCAGGATGCAAGAGGCTGGCTGTAAGGCGTGGCTTTGCCAGGGCAACGTGTTCGGAGACTCCGTTGGCGACTGTCCTTCTCGAAGATAGACTTTGATGCGTTGTCCTCGAGCTAATTATATGATATGAAATTTTGTCTGGTTGCTCTGGGCATAAGAATGAATTAAGAATCACTTTGTGAAACTACCTACGACTAGGTTAGGTAGGTTCCTAGACCCGATTACCTCATCGGCCCAAAATAAGAAATTCACAACACCCCCAGACTCCAAAACCGGTTTTTGGTCGCCTGTCAGAATAACCTTCAACTGACGCCATGGAGATCGATCAACCCAGGAACCCAGGGAACCCAAGGGGCCACCAAGCTCTGCACGATCTCCCTCGAAACCGGAAAAGTAAGGGAGCCGACGCAGGCGAAGGCGCTAAGAAGGAGGCTGGAGGAGGCTGAAGAGGCCCCAGACAGGCTTAGCGCGTGTTTTCTGTTGGTGGGTCGTCCGGGGCAACCAGCCGACTTGCCCATTCGGGTGGCTTTATTTACCCCGATTTACTTGGATTATTATGGTTGAGGACTATCGTGGGCCTTGATAGGATGATTATTGGTGATGATGTCTGGCCGTTCTCTGCGACGGCCCGACTGACCTCATCGGCCTCACGGGCCACACCGATTGTCTGGATTTTCCGTCTCGGGTTTTATGATCATCCTCCAGCCTCCTCAGCTGAGAGCTGAACGCTGTTTTTTTTTTCGCTTTGAAAGGGCTCACGGCTTCTTTTAATAATCTCTTCATTCCTCAATCCTACCGTCCGTCAACTCCATCTCCCTCTGCCCCCACTTTCTCCTCCTCCCACACACACCTTTGTCAGATCCTCATGGAGACTCTTCTGGCGCATTCATTCGATTATCTTTCCTCGTATGAGCCCAGCAAGGTCCGCAAAGGATTACGCCAGGTCGAGGGCCTTTTGGCACAAATATGCCTCTCCAAATCTAGATCCACACCCGACCGGCGGCGTTCATATTTGGCAACCGAGGCCCAGCCTGCGCCAAAGGCACTGGCCGAACTGCGCGATGATCCGGCCTTCAGAGAATTCTTCAAATTGCAAGAGAGCTTTCAGTGGAACGGTATGTATTTTCAGAAAATAAATTGTTGCTTGATGTTCTTCATTTGATCATTGACTCTAACATCCAATGATTGTTGCAGTCGCCATGCGCCTAGTATCCTGTCTCGAGCACCTGCTCGGCCGCGGCAGCAATGGCACCAACGACATGCTCATCGTCTGTACGCTCGACTTGATCCAAGGCGCACTCCTCCTACATCCTCCGTCTCGCACCCTCTTTGCCCGTGAAATTTACATGAACCTCCTCCTTGATCTGCTGGACCCGATCAACTGCCCGGCCATCCAATCGGCCACTCTGCTCACTCTCGTCACCGCACTTCTCGACTGCCCCGCCAACACCCGCACCTTTGAAGACCTGGATGGTCTCCTCACGGTAACATCCCTTTTCAAGCAGCGCGCCACCTCCCGCGAGGTTAAGCTCAAGCTAGTGGAGTTCTTGTACTTCTATCTCATGCCTGAAACGCCAATTTTGGGGCCCGCTAGTCCGCCGGCTCTGCAGCGCAGCCCCAGCAAGATTTCCTCACGACCCATGTCTCAGAGCTCACATACCTCTTCGGGGCCCGGCAAAATGATTCGTGATACGCGGACAACAGATGAAAAGCAGGCTCTCTTAGGCCGGTATTTGAATAATGTCGAAGACTTGGTCGAAGACCTGAAAGAGACTGCTCCGTTTGGAGCGACGGTTTACTAAATTTCGGACTGGACGATGAATCTGATTTGATGGCCATGATTGCCTTCTGCGCTGCTGATGACGCTGCAAGCGACACAACCACATTCATGTGGTTGCTTTTTGATTCTTTTTTTTTCTTCTCTTCTCCTTGGAACCTCTTTCCCTCTCTTCTCCTCGGCTAGCCCTCTTTTTCTTCCTTCGATTCTTCACGAGCTCTATATTCCGTCCGGCACGGCCTGATAATGTGGTCAAGACTTTGATGCTGCTTTGCTGCTCCCTGCTTTATTGGTTCTTCGCTTTGGAGCCTTTCTGTTCTTTTTTTCTTCTCTTTTTTTGTCTCCTTGGCTCCATTTCTTCTTTTTTCCAATCTGGAACTGTGTCGACTTCCTCAAGGGCCTCTACGCTCCATTTTCCTACTTGTCTCTGATGGCGACATGATTATGATTCTTTCTATCAGTTTTTTCCACCATTATGTAATGGACTTGAAATTTACATTCAACTTTGAACCATTTTCTCTACTCTGCAATCATCCGTAAGGCCACGGCTCTCGTCCAGTTCGCAAGGTGACCATTCCAACCTCAGGCCAACCAAAAAAATTTACCCTTTGTCTTGCATGTCCAATAGGACGGGCATAAGTACGAGGCATCCATATTTTACACGCTTTGAGTCACTGCGTCTATACAAACTTGAAAGGGCAAGAGTGAGTCAACCTGCAGTCGGGGTCTACTTTTGGATGGAACCGAGGTGTGGGGTTGAAAAACTAAGTCCAAACCATGGGCAAAGTATATATCTCCACTTTCCCCCTTGCGAAAAAGCATCAACTTTATCAAACCAGACAGGCACGTATAGTTCCGAAATAGCCATGAAGACTATTCAGGAACTGCTGGCTGAAAAGGCTAGCAATGATGATCCGCAGCCGGTTCGGTATGTTGGGACGGTGGAAGCGTATGATAAGTGGGCAGAGGTATGGCTTCCTGGAACCTTATCCCCGAGATCTAGGTATACTCCGTACTTAAGTTCCAAACGGAGAGCATAAGTAGCGATTAATCACCATTCAAAATCGGTGCTGACTTCCTAAACAGGTTTATGATACAGATGGAAATTTCCTCCAGCGCCTCGACACGATCGAGATGCGTCTTCTACTGCCTCAGTTCCTGGACCGCGTCTACACGCGCTTCGAAGCCCAAGCCCAAGCTCAGCAATCAGGAAGCCTGACACTGCTGGATCTCGGATGCGGTACCGGACGAAACACGATCCAACTACTCGAAGCACTCGCGCAGCATCAAACACAGGACCAAGCCGATACAGCCTCTACGCCCAAGGTCGACATCGTCGGTCTCGATGCATCCCCCGGCATGCTGGAGGTAGCGAGGTCCGCGATCCAGTCCGCGACACAGCGAGACGATCTCAAGAACAGCCCCGACGTCACCCTAGGCAGTATCGATCTCCTCCAGCCTGCCACCATGCGGGCGCAACTGCCACGATCACTACAGAACTCAGGCGCAGCCGGGGTGATTTCCACACTTGTGCTGGAGCACATTCCCGCAAAGGCGTTCTTCGAAGCGGCGGCTGCCACGATGCTGCCTGGCGGGTATTTACTGGTTACCAATATGCACGCTGACATGGGGATGCGCAGCCAGGCCGGGTTCACCGATCCACAGACTGGGATCAAGATTCGACCGACGAGTTATTGCCATTCCGTCGCGGAGGTACTGGCGGCGGCTGAGGCGGCCGGGTTCCAGGTGGAGGATATCGTGGGTCAGGATGGGAGTAACGGGGTATTGGAGCGGGATGTGGATGAGACGTTGGCTGAGCGGTTGGGTGCGCGGGCCAAGAAGTGGGTTGGGATTAGGGTGTGGTTTGGTATCTGTTTCAGCAAGAAAGCATGATGATGATAAAAGAAGGGGATTACTAAATTGACACCCTCCTGCCTAGAAATGCCAAACGATACCTTTCAATACCTGAATGTGAGGAAATCCGGCATCAAGATAGAAATACTCGATAATAAGATAGTAAACATTATTCCTCACAGCCCTACTCACCCTTCACCGCGTTTACAGGGCTCCTCTACCTATTTAGAGTAAGATTATCTGTTGGATCGTTCAAGGATATATAGCCTCTATACGTAGGTAAATAAGAATACTGAACTAAAGTAGTAGACTATTCGAAGTAATGTTCGAAAAATGTTCGAAAGAGTATTCGAAAGAGTAGTAGGAAGAGGATACTAGGGAATTTCATGCAGAAGGGGGTTCAAAATATGCAGAGTTGTGGGGTCGATTTAGTACTCCCCGAAAAGAAATAATGAGAACATCTCGAGTAGATACTAAGGGAGATATTATTTGTATCACTTTTTGTCGCTCAAAAATACAAGTCTAGAAAAATCGCAATAGTCTTTCCCGATGTTGTACAAGATTGGCATGTTTTCGGAGCAATTGTGCCAATCGGTTATGTTTCCATCCCATGTCGTCGTTGAGAATCAGATGCGTGTAGGCGAATACAGTGGCATCGAAGAGGCCGGGATTTGGCCGGCCGAAGAAGTACTCGTCCTCGGCGAGGAGGGTCGATAGCGCCTCGAATGCGTTCTGTGCGTCTCCCTCCAGAGCAGCCACGTCGATGTATGAGGAGGTCTTGAGGAGCTCGTCGCGCGCCGCTTGTTGGAGCTGGAATGCTAGCGCCGTTCGAACGAGAGGGGAGGTTGTTGAGGGGTTGACGTAGAGTCGTTGCGCCACGGCCTTGAAGTTGTCTTCATCAAGATACAACATGTACAGCTTGAGCACGTGTTAGCAAATCAGCAGTCTCGATCATAGTCGCTATTGTCCAAAGCATAGGGACGACAACCTACCCAGGCATTGCGTATCCGGTGGTCCAAAAGGGAGGCATATACTTCGAAGCGCAGGTTCAACTGCTGCTCCTCTTCACAATGGACCTGCTCGATGGCCCATTTTTGGAGCTTGTGGGAAGGAATTGTAACCGCTGCTTCGGTTGGAAATGCTGGAAGAAGGAATGGGAGAGCGCCAGTCGGCGAGGCATGATTGTTCGAGGGAGTGATCTCAAAGTCGATCCCGACAAATTTCAAGTACGCCTGCGGACACCGCGTCAGAGAAAGCTGCCCCCAAAATACAAGTCGGTCGCAAACTTACCTGCCATTTGAGACATTGCGGATTGAACGAAGGTCGCCCGCGCCGTGCATTTGCTGCGTCGCTAAAGACAAATAGCTGGTTGTCCGCGCGCCCCGACGGAACCCGCTGCGGCAAGTCGTTGGCCGGATACGTGGTCAATGGGAACCGGTCGAAGAGCTGCTTGATCGGGGCTGGGACTCTGAAGAAGGACGGGGCAGTACCTTCCGTTTGCGAGCCCTCCATGGCCGGTGGCGGCATTGCGAAGCTGTCGTTTGTCGATCGAAGCAACAAGGATGCGGCCTCGGCGAATGTCAACTTGTCCGCGACGCCAAGCCGAAAATGGGATTAGGTAAGCCTTCACCTCCCCGCATCGGTTTCTTCTTTTTGCGTCGCTTCGGCGTAAAAGATCATACAGTCACTCGCCCTGGCACTACGACCCGTCGATCACTCCTTGCCCCTGCCCGAGCCCTTGCCGCATTGTCTTACTGGCATACTTGGGCAAAGTGGCTTGTTCCGCTGCTCAAACCTTCCGAAACGCCCTCGAGTTCCCGCCGTTGTTCTGCTAGACCCAGCTCCGAAGGCCGAGAGTTTCGACGTCTATCTCGCATATGGCTTGAGCATTCATTTTATATGAGAAAGACTGCTGTATTGCAAGCACATTCTAGGCTGTTCGGAAATCGGTGAATACGTGGGAGAGCCTGCAGAGGGCAACGAAGTTTGCGCCAAGCCCTTGATCGAGCGGTTGCGCCAGCGCGGAGTCGGTTATCGTCATTCGACGATCATCTCAGCCTCTTTTTGACGGGATCCTGCCCGTTCCGGACACTGCAAAATACAAAAATGCCTCTCGATGAAGAGGGAGCCAAGTGGTCATGGTAAGTGCATCTCTCAAGACTGTTTCCTGAAATGTGCCGTTGACAGGCCTTCTCATTAGCGAGCCATGCATCCGCGGCCATCGATCTTCAAAATGCCAGCACTTTGACCGACTGATGATGAAAGTGCCCAAGGCAGGTCGCCCTTTGGCCAAATGCCCTCACCCGAAAGGAACCTGCAGCTGCCAAAAGACCTATGCCTTCATGGTCCGGATACCCAAAGGTAACAACCTCCGCAATCGACTCTGTAACTTCTCTTACGTCTATCTAGGCTCTGGCTGCTTGTGTAGACCGCTTTACAAGGTACCCGCGGACGCCAATGATTCATCACAGTCCACTCCAACATCCATGGCCCCAGTGTCATCGCCGTCCTCCGGCAAAGTTCAAAAGTCAGGAAGGAGACAGAACAGCATTCAAGCCACCCCGGAGAACATTGCCAAAGCCTTGGAAGCGATGCCAGATAGTCTCAAGTTCGAAGATGGGGCGTTGAACTATCTAGTAAACATTTCCTCTCAACCTTCGGAACAAGATGACTCCAACAATACTACCCAACAAGCTGCTTCCGTGCCTCAAGAGTCTTCAAAAGCTGCGAATGGATCGAGCTGCTGCTCCAAGAAGCCGCAACCCCCGCCAATCCAGGTGACGACTTCGCACGGAATGGGTTCTTGCTGCAGTGGGAAGGCATCGAACTCCAATGGTATTGCCAATGGCGACTCCAACGCTCAAGGACCGAAAGTCAATCAACCCTCATCATGGAATGACTTGTCTTACATGAATTATTCCGGACAGCAGGTGTCTACCTGGCAAAACTCCATGACACCTGCACAAGAGCCCTCCTTGCCCCCTTTCGGAATGACGAATCCTCGGGCGCAGTCCTTCTACATGAATCAATACCCCTCAAACTCTTCCACTACGTATCCAGACGACATGAATGGCCTTGGAATCACGCCACCCAACATGACACCCTTCAGCACGGATCACTCTCAGACTTCAGTTTACGCGCCCAAAAATCTCGGCAGCGCTATCAGCCACGAGTGCAATTGTGGAGACGAGTGTCAGTGTTTGGGCTGCGCAGTCCATCCCTTCAACAACACTACTCGCCAGCACGTGCAAGAGATGGGTGTTATGATGACATTTGACGGAGGCGACTCACCCGACGCCATGGCTAGTGCCTATCAGCCTCCAGCCTTCCAAGCAAACGCCGCGACGAACCCGGCAAACTATTTCATGCAACAATCACACTCGATGGACCATGGCATTCACAGTTCTTTCGAGCCGTACTCTGATCCCCCTTCGGCGGTGCGGAGTGGCTATTCATTACCTCTGTCGGCAGGACACCACTTCAACCAGCAATTGATGCCCTCCTCCGAATACTACACGATCGAATACCCAGTTGGCATCCCGAGTGCCTGCTCAGACGTGACGGGCAGCTGCCAATGCGGCAACGACTGTAGCTGTGTCGGCTGTCTCACGCACAGCGGCCACAACGGCGTGGCCTTGGACGCCCCGATCCCCGAGGCACCCCCCATCGCTAGCACGACGGACCACGTCTCTTCCTCTCAAAGTCCACCGGCCGTGAGTGCTGGCAGCCATACTTCCCGAATTCCGGTCCTGGAGAACGTGTCGATGCCTTGTCTCAGCCCACGCACGCTGGAGACATCCATGATTTGATCGTAGCTCCTGGCTGGCTCGCTATTACGATTTTCCCTCTCCCTCACACCTTATGCTCTATATCGTGAGGTCTCACGCATGATTTACGATATTCAATGATACCCCTTAGATATCTCTACTCTAGACGGTTGCTGGCTGAGATCCAGCCAGCCCACTTGCTTTTTGAAATGAAAGTCTTTTGATTAGCTCTCCATTTACTCTTTCTTTTATTTTCGAGCGCTTTCCTTGGTCTTCTTCGTCTTGACCTCCCTCTTACCCTTGACTCTACTGGGAAATGCTTTTTTACTTATCAGTGAGATTTTCATGAAGATGAATCGATCATCAATGCATTCAGGGATATCATGAATCTATGGAGTACAAGGAACGTGAGTATGATACAGAAGAACCGAAAGTAGGCTAATGAGCGACGCCTCAAGCCTTTTTCCAAGACAAATAATCACGCCTTATTCCACTTTCCAAACTTCACATAGTCATCATAGAGCGACTTGAACACGGCACGACCCGAAGCATCCAAACCGGCGTTCATCGCACGCATCGACTCCCGCGACATCACATCCAGCGCCGCGTACAGACCCGGCATCAACGCGGCCTTGACATCGGGGACTAGAGACCCACGCAGCGAGCACTGTGCATACGCCATAATCACGTATTGCAGGTACTGACCCGCGATGCGCTTAGCTTTCTTCGTTTCATCGGTGAGCGCCTCGCGAGACATGCCAGGTTGGGTGCGCAGCACGGCGGAGACGGTCGGGTCGCTGAGGGAGGTGAGGAGGCGGGTGAAGTTGGTAGCGTGGGAGGCGTCGAGGGGAGCAAGCCAGTAGGGGTGGGAGATGACCGCTGCCTTATTGGAGCGTGAGCGCTTGCGAGACCGCGCGAAGAGGCAGCCCAGCAGCCGCTGCATGGCGGTGACGACGAGGTGGAAGCGACCGCCGATCTTGACGCGCTGCAGGCCCAGGATGATGCCCATAAGGCGACACAGGCGGGTGTAAATGGTTGGGGCGTACTCGGGTGAGATGCGCGGGCCGCTCTTGGAGGCGGCGGTGGCGATGGCAGCGAGCATATCGTCGACGTTGCACTGGGCGATGCTGCGAGTGTGCACGCGCAGAAGGAAGGCCAAGGTCTCGGCCGTGAAGCAGAACTGATCGATTGAAGTGCTGTGGACAAGAGACGTGGCGAGAGACTGGCTTAGCTGGGAGAGCTCGGGGGATACGACACTGTCCTTGTCTTCGGTGGGTTGAAGGGAGGTGACCGCAAGATACACCACGAGCAGTCGATACGAGGCATGCTCGCCAGTAAAGCCGAGCTCGCGGATTTCGTGGATTACCTCAATGATTTGTTCACTCGTCATCGAGCAGAAACGCTCCGTGGTCGCCCGAATAAAGAGCTGTTGATCCTCAGCATAGAGCGACGGGAGGGTCAGAGTCTCTGCGCATTGCAGCACCGGCTCAGTAGATTTCTTCTGAGATTTCTTGGTAGCCATGAGGCGCCGTCGAATCAGGCGCGATGGGGTCGAATCAATCGACATCTCCATGTAGCGCTCAAGCTTGGAGAGGAATTTCTCAACTTCAATGTTGTTTGTCGCCAAGTCTTCAAAATCTTCCAAAGCGTCGATGGTCTTGATGAGGGTGACTGTCTCCTCAAGCTTCTGCTTCCTGCACTGATCCTTGACACATTTGATGCCTGCGAGTACCAAGCCAAACACATGTTGACGGCAGGATGCCAAATCATCCTCGGAAAAGGCCTTGGCCAATTGCTTGCGATGAACCCAGAGTTCTGACAAAGACAGGCGAAGCAGGAAACAAGTCATGGAATCGCGGTCAATCTGTCGAAGCTTGGATGCCTGCTTGGACACTCTGGCGTACAATTTGCCGAAGGTTTCATATCGATCCTCCTGAGATAGCATCAGCAGTTTGGCAATAACAGCCCGATACAAGCTGCGGAAGGCCTTCATGATCTGCAGGTCCAGATCAGTCCCATCTAGAGAGATGGCGCGAGCTTCTGTCCACACGGGCTCCCAGTCGCTGGTGACATTGGCATCGCACTTGGGCATAGCCGCGAGTTTTGCCATCATAGTCAAAAGGCCAAGCGTGACTTCAGGAGCACTGTCCTGCTGAAGGACAACATCGTGCAAATTGTCCAACAGGGTGGTTCTCAGCCCACGGGTGATCAGGGCAGCTGGAATGCGCTGCAAGCTCTCTACATAGAGATGGCGGTTGGAGACATCGTCTGCAATGCTCACAGTGAGCATAAGAACCAAATCAGGCACAATGAACGGCACGTTGAGCAGGTACTCATGGCAAATGATACTCGCCCAAGCCTGCAGGAACCGCGCATTATCAGCAACAGTTTCCAGAGGCAATGGGGATGAGTGGTACTGGGCGGCGGCCAGAGACATGAGCTGCTTGAATAGGCTCGACCGGCACTCAGGTGTGACCTTCTCCCAGGCATCAGGTTCCCTTATCAGCGCTAGGGTGTAAGCCAGAGCGAGCGTAGTTGGTGAGTCCAAAGTATCGATTCGACCATCCCAGGGTGCCTCCATCGAAGATTGAGAGTCCTCCGGGGTGATGGACGAGACAAGTTTGGCGACATCCTTGGAGATATCGGTAAATGCACCCAGTTGCTCGTCACTGGGCTTTCCCTTGACAACCAGCAGAGCAAAGCGGTAAATCTCCCATGACTCCAGATGTGCAAGTGGTTTTTTGACCAAATTTTTGTGACAGCGGTGCAGGGACTTCGCAGCAAGATTCACAAGAGGTTTTGTAGCCTCGGCAAGGACACTGTCGGCAGCAAGCAAGTTGTTCTGCAAAAGATTTCGCACAAACCGCCACAGGCGCCAGCGCCAGTGGAATGTCTGCTTTGACAATAAAGTAGATGTCAAGGTCTCAAGGACGTGTGCTAGCGGATCCTGCAAATCGGCAGCCAGTGCCTTGCTTCGCAAGGTTGCTTCCATGATAACAAACTTCGCATACGATTGCGAGGTTTCAGATATCTTGCCATTGTCAGCTCGAGTTGCCGTTGCAGCAGTCTGCAGCTGGGCGGCAAAACTGGCGGAAGCGAGCGAAGTTCGAGTCAACTCGGCGAAGACGTCGCACAGATCATCGTCTTCCCAGACAGAGAAGAACGGAAGACTGTTATTGCGGACGCGAGCTTCTTCCAGGATGATAAGCTGGTCGTGCCAGATTTCCATGAAAGATGTCAAGTCTCTCGCGCCTACAAAGCCCCGGAGAAGCGGGATGACGATGTCATTCTTGATCGTGTTGTATTCTGTGGACCTTTTGGAAGAATCACTGCGCCAATGGAGCATGATCTTGTCAAGCAACGCATCTAGTAGCTTGTTTGCATCGGATACTCCTGAGTTTGGTAGGAAAACATCAACGCCGAGGCTGATCATCAGAGCGGTGATATTCCACTGGACTTGCTCTAGGCCTTGCTCCATGAGACCGGTATAACCGGCATGGGTAACTATGGTTTGCAGGGACAGGCCAACATTTCGATCAAGAGCAATACGCAACAGGTCCTCCAGCACGGACACGAACCTGGCAGAGAAAGTATCGGGCTCTTCCTCCTTTGCAGTAGAATAAGCCAGTTCCGCAACAGCCACGAACAGAGTCTCTAGCCAAGGGGCCTCGTGGGTCTGACGACGGAAGTCTTCTCTTGGGACAGCGCGCACAGCATTATCGAATAGCTCGGGAAGAAGCTCGATTGATCGCCACGAAGGGTGGAAGGATCGACTTGTAGACTTTGTACGTGCCATTTGAATGGGTGAGAGTTCACCGATGATGGGTCTGAAGGTATCAGTCACCGGTTTCACCGCGCTCCAATCGGGCCTTTCCTTGGAATAGTCAATGCCAGAGCCACCGCGGGCGAAGAAAGCTTCCCGGGCAGGAATCAACACATGAAGAGCGACAATGCGCTCGATGGAATGGAGGAGATGAAGTCTCTCGTCGGTATCGAATTTGAGGATTCGCAGGCAACGTTGCAGCCGGAGAGCGTGAGAGAAGCAAGACTTGGCAAAACAGTCATTGCTTGCATTATTATCCGTATCATCATGGCGGTAAGACCTTGACTCCCACAGCTCGAGCATTGCCGGAAAGACGACTAGCAGGTGTTGGAGATCGGTTGCTTTATTTGCCTGCGAGAACTGCGTGACGGCAACGGCAGCCAGATGAAGTGACCTGCCCAACAATCCTGCAACTCCTTCAGGACCTCCTCGGAGTGCTAATCTGAGGTGCGAATTGGCCACTTCATCCACGCCGAGCGTTCGCTGAACCAGTGTCACAACGCCGTAAAGGCAGTCCAGAGCACGAAGAAACGCGAGGAAGCACGAGGCGGGATTCTGCGGGGTTTCGTCTCGGTCCATGGACTCGGTATCATTGTCTCCAGCGACTCTCTTTCGCTTTGTTCCCTGCGGGCTTAGGGGTGCCTCCCGAGTGGGATGCACATCCAATGTGTTGCTAGAGTCGGACTCAAAATTCGAGGTCGAGCCACCGCTTCCCAGCGTCGCAAAGATGTCATTCTCCAAATCTGTGACTGCGTCGCACAAAATTGAGAAAAACTTTTGGTCTTTCAGAATTGTCGCCAGATTCTTAGGCAAAATGAGACCAACGAGCTGTCGTAGCAACAGGAACGAAGCAGGATCCACGCGGTAGTTCTTCCCAGCTCTGAGCCTCTTCAACAACCACCTGAGCACCCATTCCTCCTTCGGAGTAGCCTTTGTCTGAACCTTCGCATTTCGGTGTGTCTCGGGATGACTTTCGCATGTTTTTAAATCCACACCAAGAATCTGTGCCGCTTCGTGAAGTTGGGTTGTCGGGGACGCGCTGCTACCTTTTTCTAGGCGGAGGAGCGCCTCTTGCGACGAGCTCGAGGGCTTCATGAATCCGGATTAGAAACCAGTCAAAGTTCACAGTATCGATTTATGAGTTTGGACTTACCCCCGCAAGCAAAGGCATCTTGAAAACCAAACAAGATCGGCTGATGTGAGGAGTTGGTTTGAAGGGAAAAAAAAAGGTGATCCAAACGAGAGAAAAACCGCGGCGAAATTCCCGACCGCCTTTGCCCGACCTTCACTTGCAACTTCCGACTCCGTGCACTTGACACCTTCCGACGCAATCAATCTCTCCAATTGCCCTCCTTGTTATACGGTGTGTTGCCTAGTCCTTGTGAGGCCATTTGCTCGATACAAGGCTGACTTGCCCCCGTTCAGATCCTCCACAATGGCCGATTCCAGCGAGACCCGGCCGGTCGCGCGGGCCACCAAGCCCGTGAGCGAGGCCCTGCTTAACGAGAAGGTAAGGAACCTACCATCATATTCCGCAACTTATACCGGCACTTTCTGCACTTCTTGTCCGCCAGATTGGTGCGGGAGAGGTGGAACATTCTCTTTGCGTGATTTCGGTGAATTGGATAAGAAACAATGGACTAATTCATCAACTGGGTGCATAGTGGGACCGCGCCATCTCCTCGATGATCATCAAGTCCTCCCTCGGTCTGTCCTTCGGTGTCGTCTTCTCCGTTCTTCTGTTCAAGCGGAGGGCCTGGCCTGCCTGGGTCGGCCTCGGCTTCGGTGCCGGTCGTGCTTGGGAGGAGGCTGATGGTATGTTTACATCTGCGTTTCATCATGTTCAAGTCGCCCGAGAGCTGCTTTGAAGAGATCCAATCATTGCCTGTCGCTTCTGCTGCTGCATTTCCAGCTCCAGCCGGGCGGTTCAGCTCCACATTCACTTTTTGCAAGGTCTATCTTATGATGGTCTGCCCAGTCTTAAAAAAGCTTTGGAAGCTGTATCCGCCCCGCCATCATGCGACAGGCCTGTTCGGAGCTTTATCTCGTTAGCTTTGGGTGACTGGCATACTACATTTCACAGATAAGCTAACAGAATTGGTAGCTTCTTTCCGCCGGGGTGATTCGCCCGTCAGAGATGCGCTGCGCCGGTAAAGAAATACCACGGCTTCCTATCGTGTACGATACCTTGTACAGAAGTCACAAGACAGGCGGGCGGAGAGATTGATGAGACAGACAGCAAACAATTCTAGATCAGTTCTTTCCATCATTGCCATTGCAGCCTATCGACGTGGTGATTCCCACGACCTCTGATGAAATCGCGGGGGCTGTGGGACCCGCACCTTCGAAGGTGAAGTCTTTCCCTTGTAGCTTCTGTATGCTTTGTATGATGGGTAAGCTTGGTACTCTATATGTTCAACGTCAATGCAGTGGCGTTCCAGTTATGAATCTGATAGGCCGACATAGTCTCTTAGAATTTGCCCTGGAATGCTGGGTCGACGAGAGAGTCGAGACCGAGAGGTAACGCATGTAGCAAAATCTTGACGAGAGGAAGAAGTTGAAGCGTTTCCAGCCAGACGGCCATTCCGGACTCATTGTTCGAGTCTTGGAAGTACCAATGTCTCGGGGACTGTAAAGCATAACAGATCGATCAGAGTTGGGTAGTTGTGTCCTTGTGTAGTTCTACCCATTCCCACGAGGAAGTATATCGTCCTTCCGATGACTGGCCCAGGCAGCCACGTGACCCGAACTTGCCATTACTCGATCTCATCGAGTCAACTCAAATCATAATCACGTTAATCAACCAGATCAACCACATAATCTGCAGCCCCAGTTTCTCGGTTGATGATTAGATACGCTGGTTTCGTGGTATCCACCAATCAACGAGGCCATTCTGCTTGCGGAGAGCAACAGTGGAGCCGTTAGCATCCGCGTTATCGCAGTCTTACTCGAGCATCTCAGACAAGGGGAAATGATAGGCGTTCTACCCCAACGCCCACTCGTGCTCGACCCTCCAGACCTCCAAGCACATTCGAAGGCTCTAAGAAGATACCAGCCGAAATATTGCACATGGTGCACTCCCCAAGCCCCAGGATCGACCCACTGGGCTCCTCTGATTGCCCCTCCTTATCGCATCATGGCCGTGTGGAAACGGGATGTGACCCTCCAGGATCCGGATCTACTATGTGTGCTTGATAACTCTATGGGTTGCTTGGCCCCTCATGCGACTTATTAGATCATAGGTTCCCCGGGCCATGATTCATATCCTTGGCTCGGCAGTATCATTCTCGAATTTACATCATATTCGTCTTCCTGCCCGCAGGTTAATCCGGGGCCCTCTCTTCGTCCTGCTTCCTCTTGTACCTGAGCGATTCCCTTTCCTAGCGAATCCCGCTGCCCAGCGTCATGTCGAAGCTCAAATGGCTTCTCAACAAAGCGGCTGTTTCTCACGAGCCCGGGCTAACCAACGCCCAACTGATGTTGACAAATGATGATCTGAGACCAGGTGAGAAGGCCATTGCTGAAGCTACACTAGCTCCATCCCCGCGCCTATGCCTACTGTTGAATACCGAATCAAACGGTCATTCAGTGTCTTGCAATTATCCCGTCATTCAACATCTACCCCGAGATGAGCTAGGCTAACCGTTGGAAACCATGTACTTGTGAATCACAGTCGAACCTGAACGTCGTCAATGGAGATGGTTGAACTACATCGCATTCTGGATTGCAGACTCACTCAATATCGTGAGTGCCCCCAGACCTGGACTAAACCGAAACCCGAGTTTGGCGACGAGTCTGACGTGAACCTCCCAGAACACATGGATGATCTCTTCCTCTATGATTGTCGATGGCCTCTCATGGTGGCAATCATGGCTCTGTGTCTGGATTGGCTATTTCATTGCTGGAGCCTTCGTGTGTCTCACCGGTCGCATCGGTGCTGTCTATCACATTTCCTTCCCAGTGACCGTTCGAGCATCCTTTGGCATCTGGGGTTCTTTTTGGCCCGTGATCAATCGCGTGGTCATGGCCATTATCTGGTATGGCGTGCAAAGTTACATTGGAGGTATGAAGCCCTGCCCGAAACGATTTGTATAGACTGTGGATCTGGTCCTGACGATCACGGTCATTTCAGGCGAATGTATAACTCTGATGATTGAGGCAATTTGGCCCAGTTACAAGAACCTGCACAATAGCCTCTCTGCCAGCGCTGGAATTGACACCAAGAACTTCCTGAGCTTTTTCCTGTTCTGGCTATTGTCTCTCCCGGCTCTCTGGTTCCCAGTTCACAAGGTGCGACACTTGTTCACCGTCAAGGCGATCTACTCGCCCATCGCGGCCATTGCCTTCTTCGCCTGGGCTATCTCGCGGGCCCACGGTATTGGCCCAATCGTCCACCAGGGCAGCACTGCCCATGGCAGCACACTCGCATGGGCGTTCGTGAAGGGAGTCATGAGCTGCATTGGAAACTTTGCTGCTCTCATTATGAACGATCCTGACTTTTCACGTTTTGCCCGCACGCCTAAGGACGCCCTCTGGTCCCAGCTTTTTACAATTCCCATCGGCTTCGGTATTACCTCTTTCATCGGCATCATTGTGTCTTCTTCCTCGTCGGTCATCTACAATGGTGACCCAATTTGGAACCCACTTGACCTCCTTGGCATGTTCCTTGATGGAGCTAGTTCTGCACAACGCTTCGGCATTTTCGTCATCGCCACTGGGTTCGCCCTCGCCCAACTGGGAACCAACATCTCAGCCAACTCTGTCTCTGCCGGAACAGACCTGACGGCTCTGATGCCACGGTATCTCAACATCCGCCGGGGTAGTTACATCTGCGCTATCATCGGTCTGGCCATGTGCCCAGTACGTACCTCCCCAGTCTCATACACACACACACTCTCTCTCCATAAAACCCTACATGGCTAACATTCACAACCCCCAGTGGAATCTCGTGGTATCATCCAACCAATTCACCACCTACCTATCCGCCTACTCCCTCTTCCTCTCCGCCATCGCCGGCGTCATGATCTGCGACTACTATATCGTCCGCAAGGGCTACCTCGACATCAAAGCCCTGTACAGCGGCCGCAAAACAGACCCCTACTACTACACTCTCGGCTTCTCCTGGCGCGCCTACGCCGCCTACATCGCCGGCATTCTCATCAACATCGTCGGCTTCGCCGGTGCCGTGGGCCACCAGGTCCCCGTCGGAGCGCAGTACATCTACAACATCAACTACTTCACCGGCGTGCTCGTGTCTGGCGGGACGTACTGGATTCTGACCCGGTTTTTCCCCATCCCGGCGACTAGTGACCGGTGGAATGAGGTTGATATTGATGCCGAGGATTACGGGGTGGCGTATGGGCAGCCGGTTAGTGATGAGGAGAATGCTGGGTATGATCGTCGGTCGATTTCGGATTCGTTGCCGCCGGATGAGCAGAAGAAGGGAGTTAATACGGCTGCGAAGAAGATTTGAGCGTGCTGATTGCTTGTTCTTTATGTTGGAATTGATTCTTATTGATCTCCTATCGGCTGGCACCTGATAATATCACCTTTCTTCCGCCGTACCCCTCACAAGTTATGATGTAATGACAGTTGGCAGCCTTTGAATTCTGAAATTTCTGCTCGTCAAGGTGTGTAAGATCTACTTTTACAGAACGTGTCTTCTCGCAGAAGCGACCTGGCCAAGCCAGGGAGATCACAATCATCACGATACTCATGAATGAGCTTAGAGTCTCAATAGCTACATGTTTTTCATGTCTAGGTACTCAAAGTAGGACTGGGACATTTACAGACTTGAAAATTGGAATGAAAAGCATCTTGTCATGAAATGAGACAATGATGAAATTGATCTATCCCTAGACGACCGTTCGAATGCAAATTCCCAAGAACAAAGAGAAAGCAAGGATAGACAAATCCCACAAGTATCCCCAGCGACCCAGCGCGTCATCTATTAAACATACACTATCACCGACAGGAAGAAATGAAGGGACATGAGAGAAAGACAGTCAAATGACCGATAAAAAGGATGGGCGACATCCAGCACCCGTGAAAGCAAGTAGAAGTCCTCGAATGAGCGACAATGTTCCCCAAGGGGAAGAAGCAAGAAAAAAAACCAAATCAGATAAAACAGTTAGGGCGCCTCGCGGTTCAATCTCCAGATTGCCAACCGTATGCGAAAATATGCCCGAGGGACGAAACCCTGCAATTTCCCGACCATACCATGAGAAGAGATGCCCGAATGATGAGTGAGAGAGATGTGCGTTACTCCGGTGAACCAGCCACGAAATGAGATGAGCGATGTAATCTGATATTTCCCAGGTGATGACTCCCGCAAATGCGATATGGTTGATGTGAGGTGGTGGCTGTTTCCGCCGAAGTCCACAAGAGATCCCGTATCCCGAAAATGGCAGACAGAAGACAAGAGACAAGCCAAACAGAGAGGGAGAGAGAGGGAGAGAGAGAGAGCAAAGAAACACCTTGCCATATGAAAAATACAAAAGAGCATAACAAAAGAAATAGGAAATACAAACAGCAATAGAGTGTACACAAATAAAACAGGGGGTATCGCTGCGATGGGTATAGCAATGGTAGGAACATGCAAACTAAACAGGCAGAGATGTGGTGAGGGATGTCATCAAATACAAGAAATCGCGTGCGCGAGGCCTTGCAAAAGTCGACATTTGAGGGTAGATTTGATGAGGGACCGTCATCGAGAACGCCTCTCATTGCAGGAACGAAGAGGTGGACGTAGTGGAGACGGTTGGGGTGAGGGTTGGAGAGCCGTCTTTGTCTTCAGGACTGACAGGCTCACTGCGATCCGCAGACTGATCCTTTTCACGGTCGGTAGACGACGAGCGCTTGAAGACACTCTGGCCAATCTGACGGAAGATGCCCAGGCGCTCCGCCCGGAGCTCCTCCAGGTCCAGACGCTGTACGGGAATATGATCCTCCTTGGAGATGCGGCAGAACAACGTGGAGAACAAGTACTGGTCACCGCTGCCATCGTAGAGAGGCAGGTAGCGGTAACCCTGAGAAAGGCTGGTGAGCTTGGCAGTGAAGGTAGCCAGCTGCACGCTGTTGTTGTTTCCAGCGCTGCGACCGTCCAAGGAGCTCCAGACCGTCCATCGGACAAAGACCAGATCAGGATACTTGGTCTCCAAAGAGAGCTTGAAGCGATCATTGAAGACAGGGCTGTAGCCGTTGCTTGGCTCGATCTTGGTGCGTCGACGGTGCGGGTATCCAATGCCCGACATGCCGTTTCGCGCAGAAGCATCCATGCCACCCTCGCCAAAGACAAAGCTTTGACCACGGTCATCAGCACTGAACATCTCAATTTCAACATATGGGTTGATGCTGTCCTCGGGACCAAGCGTGCGAGGTCGCGGCAACTGCTGCGCAGAGATCACGTCAACCGAAAACCGAACCAGCCTCCGCTCCATCTTCCGCTTCGGGCCCCCGAACTCCGACATTGGGAGACGCAAGCTCTCAGGCTTGAGGACATAGCCAGTACGATCAGAACCAGCCGCGAACATAGCCTGGTTCATTTGCATGCCAATGTCGTAAGTCTGCCAATTGAGAGCCGCCATCTGGACACCGCGTCGCCAGAACTTGTTTGGGTCGAAGTTGGAAGAACGAAGACGGAAGCCGGAGGGATACACACGAGTGAGATACTTGCGATTGTGGGCTTCGAGTGAGACCTTGTTGTCATGATTTTGGCAGATGCTTTCAAAGGCCCGCTCAGCGAACGAGTACACATGGTTGTACTTTTTGCTCTCCGGGGAAGAGAAGCTGTGCCATTTGTAGCCGCGGGTATAAATACCCAGGTCCGAGAGAGGCTTGGTGATCTTGCTCTTCTGGCGGCGGCGCTTCTTCTTCTCATTGTGGATAGAGATCAAAGCTCCATCACTGTCTTCGGTGGCACTGCTCAGGCTGGTGGCGGTGAGTGAGCGTCGGTCCTGAGAGATCAGAGGGCCGATGCCATCCACAGAACTGATCGATGGTGGGCTTGACAGCGGTGGAAGGGGCATGGTGCTGGAGAGAGTCATGTCGGGAGGTGGAGTTGGGCGAACAAACGGCGTGCTGGCACTGCGCTTGCGTCCATGCGTACCGACAGAGCTCACGGTATCCTGGCGACTGTCGAACTCAGCCTCGTCACATGTCTTGACCTTGACCATGATCCGGCCCTTGAGCTCCTCAGGCGAGGGCAAAATGTAACAATTGGTCATCAACGGCTCCAGGATAAGTTGCTCCTTGAAAGTGTCCTTCATGATCTTGACCATTGCCAGCTGCTGCTCGGGGTTGCAGTGCACTTCGAGGGAGAGAATGAGAGGAAAGTCACAGGAGATGAAGGCGTATCGATTGATGACCGTGATGCAATCCGCAAAGAGCACGCTAGTAGTCATGGTCCGGCCGTGGGACACGATTGGTCGCCCGTCAGCACCATCCCAGCAGTCGATCTCCACACAGCGACAGCCCTGTTGAAGCGCGCTAATGTAAGCCTCGGTGCTCGAGGCTCCAGCGACTTGGCGCCCCAAGAGGTAGGTGTTGTGAGAGCTGGAGATAAAATACTCGTTCAATGGGCGGTCAAATCGCGATTGGGGAGCCTTGGACGCGTAGATCCCATTGTTTGGGGACGCCAAGTAAGCAGAGAATGTGTCGAGATTCATACGAGGAAGCGGGGGATTGGTGGCATCGGGCGTGTCTGAAGAACTGGGCAGACGAGGTCTCGACCTTTTAACAAGCTTATCAAACAAAGCTACCCAATGCGCACGATCGGCTTCAACATCCTCTTTCTGCACATCGCGCAAAAATGCCAAGAATTCCTCCTGGGTGAGACCGGTCTTGTGATCCTCCGCACAACTTTTGTAAATGTCCTTAACATCTTTCCGCTCCTTCAAGCGTGTCAAGAAGTCCTTGAATTGAGAAAAATCCAACCGTCCATTGTGGTCAGCATCAGCCTTGGAGAATTGCGCCCGAAGCATGTTCTTGGAGCAATTGATGTGCAGGCTGCGGCAGACACTCTCGACGGCGTTGAAGTCAAGATTTTGCGCCTCGCCTGGACGAAAACCCTGGGGGAACAGTCGCGACACCTCACGCTGCCAATGGGCTTGGAGGACAGCGTCGCTCTGGGCTGAAGCAGCTAGACCAGCCATCAGGCCAATGCGGTATCGAGAAATATGCTCCAAAGTCGTAGTCCATAACTCAAGGACGTGGTCATTGGGAGCGATCAAGTGCAAGGTCTTGAATGCACGGCCCTTGGACCGTTCTGAGTCCGCAATGACGATAGTGAACCATCGACCCTCGGTATCCTCGGGAATCTGATGCTCTTCACGGTAGTTGCGGGCATCTGCACCAACGCGGATCTCCTTGATGTCGTCGATATAAAAACGCTTGGCGGGGTTCGAGACATCCCAGAAGACTTTGGCGGCGTCCAGATCCAAGAAGAAACGAACTTGTTTTCGGTGCTTCTTCGTGACTTTGGTCAAGATGGTTCCGCGCTGCACGGCGGAGTCCACCTTGGGGGCGACAGCGCCACCGGCAGTGGCGACCAGTTCGCGGACGGACATCGTGCGACTTTCGCTTCGAAGGCTGGACGTCTCTGATCGGGCCCAAGGACCCAGGCCGTCCAAGGCTTCAATAGAGTCATCCTCGTTGCTTGACTCCAGCGCGATGTCTCGGACGGACTGAGCACCATTCCTGCTGTCACTTCTTCGGCGCATGATTACAGGACCAGAACTCCGATCTCGCTTATCGTTCTGCGAGGCGGATTGCCTTCGCCTTGTCAGTTTGCTGGCGGCGCCACGGGAGATCCTTCGCATCAAGCCGGGCGCCTTCGATGAGGGATCATTTACCCCATTGGGGTTGGAATTGAATGTCTCCGGGACCGCCATCATAGATTCGCCAAGTTCGAGCGGAGTGGGAAGAGGAAGAGGATAAATTCGACCACGAGGACCCTCGCTGGGTGGTTGAAGAGGAGTACCGGCAGGCGTGAAACCATTCGGTGTACCCGGGCCTGGGTAGACCGAGACGGGAGTTGAGGAAGGTGAGGAGGTGAACGAAGGCGCCGATGAAATAGTCGGACCGGAAAGAGGTAGAGAGGTAACGACATGATGTAAGGAGGTAGATCGAGGAGGAAGAGATGTCGTGAGTTTTAAGCTGGGTTGGTGGTCGGCATCCATGGCCGGAGGTGTAGTTGCGGTAGCGTAGGCCATTGCGGCTATCCGTTATCAGACCAACAGCTCAGCTGTCAATACGTGCAAGTTTTAATGTTTCGTGAACCGTGCCAACTTACGAGTCACCTGGACTCGTTGAGAGAGCGAATCGGTAACAGCGCAGGGGACCAGCCGGGCCGTTCAAAGGTTGCAAGAGGCCAGGATGGGAAAGGGATCCGAGCCAGAAGAAAGAAAAGGGAATAGCCTGACACAGTAAGAAAATAATGGTGCAGCCACGTCCTCAGCAGAAAGGATCCGTTCTTGAACTCTGCATCTTGGCCTGACTGGAATGGAATGCGGAGAGCCCTGCCGGAGAGCGCCTCACGGGAAAAAGCCGAGGAAAGGTGAGAGAATGAGACAAATGAGGAGACAAGAAGATTCAAATCAAGTTCCTGATAACAATCGCAAAGGGCACTGGCCCCGTGCAACGGTTCTCGAATTTTTCTTTTTTGTCTTTTTCTTTTCTCGTTCTTGTTCTTTCCCTATTCTAGACTCAGAGGAGTTCCTCCGACGGTAGCCACTTGCTGATAGACGTCACACCTGCTACTCGAGTGAAGATCTCCGAGTCCAGGGTTCCGGTGCGCAAGTCTCAAGGTTGCTTCTTTTTTGAGACCCAGCTGATTCTGTGTCGAATCCTCCCAATGGGACCTATGCAACCCCTCTTTCTGCTTGTCGATCTGCCGGTCCGTTGGGAAAGCTGCCGCTCTGCACGAGAGAGGGGGATGTTGCGATATGGACCAATTGATCGCGCAACCAGTGAGCGAACCAGGGAGGGGTGCGGCGCCTTATGCTCGACAAGTAGTGCAAGTTCAAACGCTGTCGACCACTGCACGTATACGGGTTCTGTCCCAGCGTTCAGGGAAGAGCCCCAAAAAGGATGCAGTCGCGTGTTCGAAATAGGCGGCGGCGGTGACAAGGCCAGTGAAGTCCACCAAGAATATGGAAAAATGTTGCCGGGGTTATGATCCTAGCCCGAACGATTCCGCACTCGATTGGTCGCGACTCGAGGCTAGCGATGCAGCGGGCGATGGGAGTACCCGTGCTAGGGTGCAGGGAACTTTTTGCGGCGCAGCGGGAGGGCGGAGAACGGGCAATGCGATGGAGGAAACGAGAAAATCGAGAATTGCGACACTGCCAACGCAGTGGATGCAGGCGGTCCAAAGGGGAAAGACGAAGCAATCGGGGACTGGACCGAGTTCAAGGGCTTCGCTGATGTTGGATTAACTTGCTTTAGTGCTGCGTGGGCGTGTAGTTGTGAGCTGATCCCAGGTGCTGCACAGTTACGTGGTGGCCACTAAAGTCCGTATGCGAGGTGGGTGGGAACTGCTGCTGCAGCGGAAATCGCGATGATCATGCGACGGAGGAGGAGGACAAAACCAGTGTTCTCCTACAAAGGTGCTTGAGATCAGGATGAGGTTCAAAGATTTTGGGAGGAAGAAGAAAGGGTTGAAGGTTGGAAGGGAAGGGGGGGAAAGGAAATTGAAAAATGATTTAATCAATGAATCAATTCTCAGCGATTCCGCCGGGTTGGATTTGAAGCTGCAGTGGGTACGTGTATTGCGGGTAATCGTCGTAGTATTCATTGTATTGGAAACTTACAATACGAGGGATGGGTGAGCCCTGCGTGATGACTCGGTATGGGAAACCGGTATCGTATTGTATCGGTTTCAAGTATTGGAGAGACGTACGCAATACGGTACGGGAGTTGGCTCTCTCTCTCTCTCCCTCTCTCGTCTGATAGACGACTCCTTTGATCTCTTCGGATGCCGATTTGCACGAAACAAGGACAGAACACAGTCCTGGCACTGACTTCCAGATAGAAATGGCCAAAATCCGAGTGAGACTTTCTAGCCCGAGGGAAACTAGGTAGAAGACGAGAATCCGTATGGGGTTGCGAGCGTAGAGTATAGATAACGGGAAACAGAACCGGTTGAGAGTTGAGGCGTTGTGAAGTATCTTCGCCAAATGGAAAAATAAAAGATGTTTTCTCAAGGTTTCCGAGGAGATGAATCAGAAAAATAATAGAAGGAAAGAAGGCGGACCCACGTCTATCTATAGTATCTAGAACCTTCAGGATGAGGCTTAGAATGCATCAGACAGACGATGGAAGGACCAGGTATAATCTCAGATGGGGCGAAGGATAAACGGGCCAGGGTCACCCCCCAATTAAATAGTCCACTCTGAATGAAAGCAAAGCAACATGGCAGACAACGAGTGGAAACAGCGCATAGCAACGGCCCAAGACTAGATTAGAATTCACGAAGCGATCCCCTACGGTGAGGAAGGCATGAAATGCGACTTTGCCAATCGCTGGCATTTATCTGCGGGACAGGGAAGGCAGTTTGGGGGTTGTTAGATATGGGATGACGATGTGGAATGACTGCGACTGCCAACGGGCGATGGACAGATCTCATTACTGGGTGCCATTGGACGATCCCTTTACCGACAGTAATTTCTGGGGAATGCCATCGGCCAAACGGAGGGGGGCCGATCAGCGTTTCAGATGTGTGGAAGGGGCCAACGCAATGACGAATGGCAGAGAGAGTGAAGACTCTCAGAGTAAGCAGGTAATTGCATACAAAAAAGTTGAGTCTTGACATCAATACTCTGTCGCCCAGGCAGTAACGACCGAGAGCCCCTTCATCTTTGGTAGGATGGTGATTCGGAGACGACTTCGCTCCAATCAGTCAGTTTACGGAGGATTTTCTCCAGTCAAGTGGATACAGTTGAGCAGCCCATTCCATTCAGACTTTCATAGTCTAAGAATCGTGTGCCGGGTTCCAGTTCCCCACAACGGCCATGAATTTGAGTCCACCAATTCTCCTTCTTTTCCTATTCTCGCAATCGCCAGAAGCGGGCTACCGTATTTTGTGGGGAGAAGTGTGGTCCTCGATGGACGCTGAAATAACACTAGTGACTCCGTAGTTTGAGGTTGAGCTCTCGTTACGGACTCCTGTCGCGTGGTATTGTCGCATACCCAGCTGGTAAAGATGGTCCACACGGTCATTCTTACCCTGTTGTACATCCCGAAGGACAAGTGGTGTCCACTGTCTATATCTTGGCTCATTCTGTTCCTTTTAGGCAATTAATGGCCTTATAGGCTTTTCCAGCACTGAGACGCTGGCCCCGGGGGAGAATATGCGGAGCCCTCGAATTCCTGCGATTGGATCCCTATCACGGTATCACCGACAATCCCCCAGAACGACTTGACCAATCTCCGCTGGCATCCCTGTCAGATCGTAATAATCTGCAAACTGTGTATGCAAATCACTTACCACAGTGGCCGAGCTCAGGTATGAACATGACGAGGGGTTCCTGTTCAACGGTCGGGCGCGTATGTACATCTCTGCCCAACTAGTGGAGGACCGCGGGGTGTACAGCAGAAAGACATCCGTGGGTGCCACGAATGGTCGATCACGATGCACATCGTCATTCCCTCCTATTCGGCCAAGCCCTTGGGCAAAACAACCTCGAATGTGGTGGGGTGGTCAAGGAGTCTGAAGCTGACCAGCGTCCTATTTCATTATCCGTACACCGCAATGTTGGATAGTTTCTTTTGCTGCTGATTGTGAGATTAATTCAATAACGGCCGGACAAGAATAGCTATACTTCGTACATGGTCAGATTCTTGGCCTCGGGTCCTTGGGGCCGGGATTGGCAAGGCTGCAGGAATACCACCAACTGAGCCTTGACATCCCTAACATCCCTGTCCAGTGTGAGGCTGAGGCCGTGGCAGTGAAACGTTTGGGCGGTGCAGATGGAGACAGTGGATCCCCACAATGAGCCCGCGAGAGAGATCGTCGGATGTTTGAGAACCCGTTCTCTGATGAACCCTCCGTGTGGACTCAGTGGAGGAGAAGGGAAGTTGTGCTCCAGTACATTGTTAGTTGTACTCCAGTCGGCATCTCGGAGCGGAGGACAAGAAAGATGGACCTTTCTATTTCCTTTCTGTTCACCGCATAGAACCGTTCTAGGAGCGGGTCAGGTAACATGAGCCGGAATAGACGAACGAGAGTATTTTACAATCATAACTAGTATTTGCATTCTGGCTGAATTGAAGGTAATCTGATATTTTTCTTACTGTAATATTCTCGGTTTCATGACTTCCTAGCTAGTAGAGAAAGAGGGGAACTAACGTGAACTACAAACGGACAACCACGGCGACACATGCCCGCCTCCTTCAGCTAATGTTGACTCGTACCTGCGGTCATGCAGGTCGACTAGTCTACACTGGGATATAAATCACTATAGTTGGGATTGTGGCCATCAACGCGTGACACAAAGAGGTACGATCACGAATGCGACAAGCCGTGAATGCAGTCAATGCCAGACAGGGTACATCTTTCGAGGACGCCGACTTGCCGTGAACAGTCGATATCTTTGCGGGGTCGCTGTCAACCCCGCGTTACCTGATGCGTTGGCGCTGCCGTGCTGCTCAGCCCGTTTCCCTGATTTTCATGGCCCTTGAACATCCGCGACACCCGGACGAGCAGTGCGCGTCGTATGAGAAACAGAGATGGCTGAGGGCTGGGGGCTGACGGACATGCCCTCGTCGGATCCTCGCAGGATACTGACGGGTCCAGTGATTCAAGGTGAGGCACCTTGGCGCGCAACCACCCACCAGATAACGAGGGTCGTGACCAGACTCGGTAGTGTATCGTGCTGCTATGCGGGCTTTGCGCGATGGAACTTAGACCCTACTCCAATCATTTCTTCCTCAACGTCTTGAAGGGTTTCACGCAATCTGACAGCATGGATCCCAGACGATACTCCCCTCTTCTTGGCACGGTTTTCTTTTGATTCCGTGCCTGCTTACCAGGACCAAGACCCCGAATGCGGGAAAAAGAAGAACTTGACTGCCTGGAGGTAGTCGGTCGGGGCCGCTACTCCGTCCACGGTCCTCGTTCGCAGTGAGGCAGTCGAAAAAGCGGGGTGGTTAGCTAGGGCTGCTGATCGTAGTAAGGAGCGGCTGCGAGATTGAGGGACGGGGATTAGCAACTACTTGTATGCACATCAATTATTGGCAGGGCTGGGGTCGCCTTGCTAGTCTTTGCCAATTTCGGCCATGACCTAGGTTCGAGTTGAGAGAACATACTGGTCACGCTTGTGATTGTAGATTGGGGAAGTCTGTTGATGACTTTCAGTTCCTGTTTATTCTTTGTCGAGTTCCTTGTCCCCTGTCTGCAAATGAGTCGTGCGACCTAGTCTACACCTCTATCCGTGGTCGACTATCATTAGGCGATTGAGTGCAGCTCACTGAGATCGGTTTTAAGTGACGAAACTAAATTAATGTGTTACGTCGGCACAATGGCCACTAGCTAAGTTGGGGCATGGATACGTAGGCATTCGGGGGCCAAGAATTGGACGTAGGAGCCTAGGAGGTAGGTCGTGTACAAATCTCATGATCGCTCTCGCGATCATTGTTCGTTACACTCAAGCCACGGCAACAACGACTTCGTCAATGACTGCCAAGTTTCCTCCAGGGTTACTCACGAGTCACGATGGGCCTTTTGAATACATAAATTACCTATCTTACCGTTATTATGGTACTTCAAACTCCAAAATTACACCTCTACAGTACTCTGTCAAGCAGACTAAGCAGTACCGTAAGTGGGCCGTTGGCTCAGGAAAAGCGCAGCGTTAAGGAGCCCCACTCAAGCCAATGGAAGAACCCTAGAACCTTGGAAGGAAGCATCTCTAAGACATCGCTCGCCCCTTGTTCACAGCTATCCCCAACTGGGCCAATCTGAGTCAAGTGGGGGGGCTCTTGTTCGCCAGGTGTCATGGCACGTCCAAGGCTCCCCGGCAGCAACTATTTCCAATGATTGGACCGACCTTGGGCGTCACCGCTCGTGAGTCGTGATTGGGGATGTGATTGATAGTGATGGGAAGAAACCTGGCCGAGGCTAGGTCACGGGGTCCATGGCAAATTCCGACAGAAAGGGAACCTATGAAGTCGCAAACATGAGAGTATGCTTGATGGACGAGTCCGTATGGGCGATAGGGGGCGCGCGCGCGCGCGCGAGAGAGAGAGAGAGGGCACGCGCAACAGAGAAAAGAGACGTGCAGCTGTTGTTGAGCCCCCTCGATCAAATAATTCTTCCACCATCAAATTACGATAATCACCCCTCTTTTCCCGTGATCAACAGGATTATCGGTTGGTCGCCCGCCCAATTGGGTCTATATACGCTCACTGGCTACGCGATTCTTGAACCTGGGGTCATTTCGATGGGAGGAGGATTAGGGGCGGTCGCTCTGACCTTCACGGCCCACTGCCCACTGCCCACGCGAGGGTGTCGTCATTATTCACTGGTCTAGTGTCGCAATTCCTTTTCTATGGTGCTTTTATGCTCTTCTGCGACTGTGGCGGTGACCCCTGCTCCAGCCACGACCCCTCACTGGCCAACGGCCATGATGAGATACTGAAGGTGAGCCGATGATGCTTCGCTGATAACGTGGCGTCGCTGCATGCTGCAGCTTCTCGTGAAGATCAGGGTCAGCTGTGACGAAGGGGTTATCTCATGCGACGGAGCAGCACGGTGAGCCTGTTGCGACCATTCCAACTACCATTGATGTGTGCATGACCAGTGTCTGCTTATCCAGAGCACGATACCGCGGTGTTAAGCAAGGCCGCCACAGCCGCTCTACACGATCGCGATAGCGCACGGATCGGTCGGAAACGGTCAGTCAGACTCGACGGCCACACATGGGCTGCCATGGATTTCCTCGTGGTGCAACGGTAGGGCCACCTATGAGAGTGAGTCATCATCTAATCCCCGCACGTGCGCCAGCCCTGGCGGAGTCTTTGACGATGTAGGAAGGATGCTGGTGGATAATGTGAGACCGTAGTAATGGGCTACACGCAAGTCCTCCCGTCGTGTGGGACACTCGAGAAACGAAAAGAAAGAGCGGGAAGACTAGGATATAGTAAAAAATAACAGAAGAAAAAAGAATTAATTCATGTGCTCTACTGTTCTACTGTAACTTCTACAACTCCGTTCTCCACTTCCAATCCCCTTTGTTTTTCTAATCTGCGGGGGCTCAGCTGATGCGCTCCTTTATCCTTTACTCCCTGAGCACTCAGGCTAGTTCAACGGGAGCGTCCGAGATTACACCGAATTGATCTTCTGCCCAGAGAGGAATTGACGTCTTCATGCAAAAGAAAGATGTCTTTCACCGAAGGTTCATCAATCACACCACTTCAGCCGCAATGCCTTGGAGAACGACGTCGGTGGAATAGAATGGATGACATCATGACGACGTGAGCAAGCGACCCAAATACGCCTCGGAGCTCAACAACTAGTCCCAATACTTAGGGACAACTCCCCTAATGCGGCGCTCTTTGGCGGTATGGCAACCCGGGCGTATCAGCCATACAGTACCGTCCTGACATTACAAACGGTTTCCTCTGACAATACAATACCCGTCACGCCGTTGCGGCCCCATGTATACCGCACTTCCAATGGCTTTCTGGTGGCATGTCCAATTATATCGCCAACCTTAACTCTTAACTAGACAGTTTGAAAGCTTGAGCTAATAAGGAGCCAGGGTATCAAACTTGCAGCCACTCATCGTTCAAGATCAGGGGGTGCTTACATTCCCAATCTCCAAGCCGAGCGATGGCAAAAAGGAAAGGATCACAAAGTATAATCCACCTAGGCAATCGCCTCCCCCTGATGGGTCTGATCTTCAGGAGAGAAGGGGCTTATCATCTCCCATTCCAGTGAGCGGCTTGACTGCTTTCATGCCCTCCTGGTAAATTTCCCGATTCGCATTTACCGAGATGGCCCTTGCAAAAAGATCGGACTGGACAATTGATCCGACACTATGGTCCATACAAGGTGTGGCTGTCATCTGAGTTGGCTTCCGTAGGGATCGCCGTAGGGATATCAGGATCTGTTTGATCACTGATCGTACACTATGTGGCCCCTTCTTCCGAATACAACGACTGAAGTACGTAAGATTACAAGATCTCTGCAATAGCTACAATACAGGAAACAGCAAACCTCTTCGCATGTGCAGTAGTGGTAAACGAGTGAAGCGAGTTCTTCAGCGAAGTGACATGACGCTTGCCAGGCTTTACACATCACATTTCTTCCCATCCAAGCTAGAGCGGAACCCAAGGGGATGGAACCGTTGCGCCTCACTCGGCGGGGCGGTGTCATTGCATACTCTCTTTCCTCCTCTCTTCCATTCCATCATCCCACAGTAGTGAGACGCCGTGGACAACGACTGGCCAGCACCTTTTCACTCACTCAATCTCAAGGATGCCCCAGTTGCCCGCCCAATCGGCGTCCTGCGCGCCCTGACCAGCTTCCTCTTCTGGACACAGGTTGACGGCACACATTTCATTTCTCACCGACCAGGCGATGTTTTGCATGCTCGAATGTTTAGGGCGAACCCACTCTGACCACGATAGTACGCCCTTCCAGACTTGGATACTCATATCTGCCTAATACCTATCAATGCCCATTGCCTGGCGATAACAGGAAGCAAACGTGACACCCTCCAGGAGTCGCGCACAATGTGATACGCCAATCCAACGCGTCTTAGACTGGATCCTCCTCCTCCTCACCAGCCCTCCAGCAAACCAGTCTCAACCCGCTGTCGGCCCCGGCTCAGCCCGGTATGCCGCTCGCATCCTTCGATGCGTCTTCGAGAATTGTCATATTTCCACGTATCCACGACTCCACCTCTCAGCCTTCTTCTGCAACAGGGTCATTCTGTCATCCTCAAGGCCTAATGCGATGCAGCATCCCGTCCATCGGTGGGGGCTTCAGTCCGACGTTCAATTGCGTGATGGCTGAACATCGTGACCCTCTCTCCAGTCCAGATCGCAATCTCGAGCGGGGTCTGCCATATCGCAACTTGAAAACGGGCTTGTGACTGTCATCGAACCTCTTTGCCAGGGGCTGCTGGCGCAACACTGCACGAGCAGCAATTGGGAGAGAAGCTGATTACCTCTTGCCAATGGTGCAACCAGCTGGATTTCTGTGGTTCCTCCCAGTCGTGTTCGAAATGACGTTCCTTTCGACATCAAAGATGTTATCAATCTTGACGTGGTCTTGGCGAGTGACCTTCACCGCTGGCCTGCCCGCATGTGTAACAGTGCCAAATGTGGTTGCCTGATTTCATAGCGCGACGCTGTGAGAACAAATCTGGCCCAGCGTACATCGTAAGATTACGACTCGAGCGGAGAAGCAGCACCGGGAATGAAGGCCGCAGATTTCAAGAATACCCTATCTGGGCAATGTCGCATGATTCCGCTGGTCAGATCGAAATTTCCCCGCAACACTGTGGCGCTGCTGCCAGGGCTGAGCTTCGAGGACCCATGTTGTGACAGGGATTCTCGAACAGACCCAAGATGGACCCAGCAACCTCATCCTTTAGTTACCTAGCGAAGCGGCACCGGGCGTTGTCTCGGGGAATGATATGGGACTGGCATAGGGTTGTGTGCCGTTCATCCTTTCCAATTCCCACGGTATGCTTTCACGATACCACTAGAGCTACGAGGAAGGAGCTAACCATACCTCACGGTCAAGCAGACCTTAGTTTCGATTTACAGAGCGTTGCGATCCGACGATTCTTGCCGAGCGCGTGCCTTGTTTTTTTGAGCTCACTGACAGCGTTCAATAAGTTACATGGGACATTTGCAATGTTTCAAGTCTATTCCGTCCATGGCACATTGAAAGATTCGAGAACTCGATCTATCTGAAGCGCAATCTCGCATTGTTCTACGATCCACGATCTATCAGTATTGCCGCGATACTTACACTTTGGCCGGCGCCGATGGTCTTTTACGGCTATTACCAAGTACTGTAACGTGGACAGTGACCAGCTTGATATGAGAGCCTCCATGAGTCGCCCAGCGCGGGCGAAGAGTCCGTTGGGAGTATAAAAATACCAGCACCCAAGCCGTGGGCTCCAAGACCCATCGACATCGACCCATCATGGATCTGGGGCTGAGCCGTGTGGATGCCCGTTTCTAAGGCTGGCCCCCACCCACTGGAAACCTCGCAGGAGACAACGTGGCTTCCAGAATACCTATCGAAGGATCGACCTCTATCTTACATGCAGGAATTGCGGCTGCTATTGTGGGCTAGGAGGCCCGAATGCATCGCCCAGCGATTCCTGGGGTTGCATTCCAGCTGGGTCCAAACCAGTTTTTGGGTTGAAACCAACCCTCTCTGGGCGTGAGCTAATAGAACTGAAGTCTGAAACAGCACTCACACACACACACACACACACACACACGGCACGAGGTGAGCGGGATCCCGGATGGCCGTTAAATCAACCACTCGACCGCAGTGGCGCTCGCTTGCTCCCGACGAGAACAAAAAAAAAAGGGAAAAAATCACGAGTTGTGGCTCCAACTCCGTAGAGCCAACGCAGCGGGCCACGTCTACGGTCTCTGAGACAGGGTGTCTCAATTTCTCAAGTAGGACCCCGCTGGCGCAAATGCCAAGAATTCGATACGATGACCTCAGACCCAGTGGCCGGGAAATTAATTCCCGTCCTCGCTGTGTATAAGCCATCACCACCACAACGGCAATTATATCCCGATCGTGACGCTATTCTTAGTATCGGACCCAACAGCATCAATACCCCGGACTTTGAGTTGTGTTAGTAAGGCATCCCCCTGTCACAGTGCGGCAATGGCATGCATCTACACCCCTGTTTCTTTCATACGTATTCGAAACGTGCGACCCGGGTGACTGGGCCGTGGGCACGAACTAAACAAGGCTTTGATTGCCAGCCGTGAGCACTCAAGAGGTCGACACGTAATTTCAAGCCGCGTAGTGATTCTTATCGCGATAGATAGAAAATCAATCGAATTGAACTCATCAAAAGCAATCATGAAGCCCCGATCTTGAACACCGCATAACCCTAGAAAGAAAACCACCAAAAAAGACCTTGTCAAATTGTGAAAGTGTGACTCCTTTCGGCCATTTCGCGATCTCCGCGCTCCGGGGCTCTCCTATCAAGCCGTTGGCAGGCTGGCAGCTCCACTTTTCATTTTGGGCATCGTCTACGATACTGTACTCCGTCGTACCGTGTTTCCACCGTTTCAATTTCAAGCCGTCCCGATAACCGATGCCATATGGGCCTATCGTGACTCGAACCTGCCCGCGCAATCAATGCGAAACCGGCGCGTTCACAAAATCATAACCCACCCATGGGTCCCTAGGGCAAGGCATTGCGAGGAGGCGGTTGTCGGTGGATGGCTCGGATCGCATCGGTAATCAATTGCGACTTAATTGACTACAATCAGGGAAGTTAATTGGAATGATTCGTCTGTCCTAGCCACTTTGATCGAGATCAAGGTGCAAATGGATACCGAGGTAATCTATTATATTGAGGTCCGGCCAGCACGTTGACAAGGACTGTATCTGGGAAAAAAGCGAAAGTTACTGGGTAAGCATGGAAATAATACGGAGTATTTGAAGACGATAGGATGAAAAAACATTGTTAGGATAAGACGTTGTTCTGAAATCCAACCCCAGAACAACTGGGTGTCATCTCACCACCGGAGAGCGGGAGAGAGAGATGCAATACCATTATTAGCTTTCGGAGGTACTTGATGGACTTGGCCATGATCATCATATGTACAGACTCCAGAGGCTGTCAGCCTGTCCCATGGTTGCAGGTTGCTAGTTGCGGGGGAAGTGGAATGTGGAATGTGGAGGAGGTCGATCTCTCAACGGTGATCATTGTACGGAGTACTGTAGTTTGTTTGGAAGGAAGTGATGGTGATGGCTGGCAATTGTTGCTGCGTAGTCGAAAAAACAACTGCTCTCGTCGAGTGTTTGCGAGACGCAGGAAGAGTGTGGTTTTCAGCCTTTTTTTCTCAGCCGCGTGACTAGGAACCCTTTCCCCGCAGCAACCTTCTATGGAATGAATCTGGTAGACAAGTCCGAATCAGCCATGATCGATCTGTCTGCGCCTGTTGATCGCGAATTCACCAAGGCACTGCCAAAGATCGAGGTACAATCACCCATCCTGAATACCGATCTACATCCTCAAGCCCACTCAAGCTGACCCACCACACAATCAGGTCCATGCCCATCTGAGCGGCAGCATCAGTCGTCAATGCCTTCACGAAATCTGGAAGCGCAGGAAGGCGCAAGATCCGGAATTGCCTATTGAGGATCCCTTGATCCTCATGCCACCAGGCAAGGTCGACTACACTCTTCAAACGTAAAGAGTCAACCAGATCAAACCCCTCATCTTTCCATCGCCAGACTCTTGCTAACCCCGCCCCAGCTTTTTCCAAATCTTCTCAAAACTCATCTACCAACTCTGCAATGACCTCTCCAGCCTCAAATACGCAACAACCTCCGTCCTGACCTCCTTCCTCGAAGATGGAGTCCGCTACCTCGAACTCCGCACCATCCCCCGCGCCTCCACAACCTCCAACATAACCCGCGAAGCATACCTCACCACGATCCTCGACACAATCGCGTCCTTCACCTCCTCCGCCTCCAACAGAATGTCCGTCTACCTCATCCTCGCCATAGACCGCGGCACAATGACCGCGGCGGAAGCTCTCGAAATCGTCAATCTAGCCATCGCCAACAAACCGCGCGGCGTCGTCGGCGTCGATCTATGCGGTAACCCGACGCAGGGCGACGTCAGCATATACCGCGATGCATTTGCCCGAGCCAAGGCGCATGGGCTGGGTGTTACGCTGCATTTTGCCGAGACGCCGGTTTCGGGGGCTGTGCGGGAGTTGGAGGCGTTGCTTTCGTTTTGGCCGGATCGGTTGGGGCATGTTATTCATGTGCCTGGGGATTTGAAGCAGGAGATTGCGAGACGGGAGCTTGGGTTGGAGTTGTGCATGTCGTGTAATGTGCATGCGAAGTTGATTGAGGGCGGGTTTTTGGATCATCATTTTGGGGAGTGGAGGGGGTCGGAGTGTCCGATTGCGTTGTGTGTGAGTTGACATCGTGGTCCACGGAACTGGATCCGCTCTCTGCTGTCATAAGTTTTGTTATACTGACTTGCTTTTGTGTTTAACTAGACGGATGATGTGGGCTTCTTCTGCAGTCCTGTCTCGAATGAGTATCTTCTTGCTGCGGAGCACTTTGGTGTTGGCCGGGCAGAAATGCTGAATATGTGCGTGAAGTCGGTGGAGATGATATTCGGCGGGGAGCAAGAGAAGAAAAGGCTTCGCGAGATCATTCTACAATTCAAAAACTCTGGCTGAAGCAATATCATATATGAACAAGAGCATTTCCAGTCATCCATATTCATTAAACCTTCATTACTCCATCTCATGCGCATTAGCGCGGGGCGGCCCAACTGGCCTGCTATACGCGGGCAACTCTGGCTGAACCGGATCATTAAAAGCCGCCAACTCGGTCTGGTAGGGACCGCTTGTAGCCGAAAGCTCTGGTTTATCCCAACCAGGTGGTGGGGACTGCGCCTGGGATACGCGTCGAGAATCCGTACTGAGAGACACGGGGCTGTAAGGCGCATTGTAGGGCGCCGGACTGCGAGGCTCAGGGTTGTGAGGCTCCGCTGCCTGCATGGGCAACACAGGAGCATATGTTGGTTCTTGCTTGGGAGCCCTGGTGTATCCGCAGCAAGCAAGGAGTTTCCGTCGGAATATCAAGCATAGCACTATTAAAATAACGGCTGCTCCGCCGATAGCAATTCCGGCGATTGCACCACCCGAAAGACCCGAATGACCGCTGCTGTTCGAGACTGGGGAGACCGTAGTTCCGGTGGATGCAGTGGGTGCAGAGGTTATTGTCGCAGTGTTGGGGATAGATGTGCCTTTTCCCAGGTCACCGAGTCAGCATAGAAGAGGTACTACCATGTGGAGGGACATGGAATTGTTGTCAACTCACTAGTCGCGGTATCGGTCAAAGTACGATAAACGCTAAACGCATTCCAATTGTAGACGCAGTTGTACTGTGTCCACAGCGGAGCACTATCACCCTCTTTGTTATAGATTCGAATTGCTTCGCATGTGCTGCCGGCAGTCGCACTAAAGAGCAGACAATGCGTAAGTAACAGTGCATGGTGATCCAGGTTTCAGACGTGCAGAATCCCCCCCATACCAAGTCTGGTAGCCATCACTATACACAAGACTCCCGTCAAAGCAGCCAGTCGCTATATCAGCTGTTCCTGTCGTAGATGCACATGCAGCATAGTTATTGCTCGTCGTCCAGGAAAGGGTTGGGCTACAGGTAACCGGCCGAGCTATTATCCAGTCGCGAGAGTTAGTGACTTCTTCCCCATTAATCCCAAGATGAGAATGACAAACTGGATCCTCCATCAGTGGCGTAGCCGACAAAGTCCGCATCGGGAGAATAGGTCGCAAGGTTGAACGAAGTCATTTTTGAAGGGAGTCCAGATCACCGAGTATGCCACAGTCCAGCGGTCACCGGTATCCCAGAGCTGTGGCAACGCAAGCACAGGAGAGAGAGAGTCAACCATCCAGGCTGACTAGTGCACAAAAGGTAAAAAAAGAGGAGAAGGGGATCTCGGAGTGGCTCTTACAGATGCAGATAGTTAGAGAAAGGGGTTCGTCATCGCTTGCAGAGACCCGAGAACAGTGAGCACTGGACACCGGGGGAAAAAAAAGAAAAACGCCTTGTCGCGATCGAGGCTGAGAGCCCTGCTGGGCCTGCTCGTATTGGGATGCCCCATATGACCTGGCCATGTCAAGGCCGTGGCCAATGGTTTAGCGCGTATCCGAGAGTTCGGGGTTTCCCGTTCGTTGGAGTAGCTTAGCTTTATCGAAAGAAGCAATCATTGCAGTTTAGATGCAGCTAGAGGGAACCCTGCACCAATGAGGGGCCCGTCGTATCGCTTAACAATTCCGAGAATATCACAAGTCCCGAAATAGTTCAGCCATACCTGCCATCATAAACGTGGGAGTCGAATCACATCGCCCGTGCTCCCGACTGGTTTGTTTGTTTATGGGTCACCACCGAGTAATTAACTAACTAGTTAACTACCTTAACTAGAAGTTGTCATCATTAATTCGTTCACATATTGGGTTCGTTTTGAGCACTATCTAATTTGAATAGTGCCATCAGAAAAACTGCATTGGATATCAATCAACAAAAAGGTATCACATCGGTCGTCAAATGCTCATCAGGCCCAGGAATTTCCCCTTCTCAACCCTGCCACCTGAATTTTCCCTCCTTCAACGTCTTCACAACTCCCAATGGCATGTACTCCCGGGTCACCGCTGCAAGACTTCCATACGTGCGAACCATCTCAACGTGATACAAATCCGCCACCCAGCGCCAGTAGGGCGTCATTCTATTCCAGTTTCGCGAGATCGTGTGTGCACCCTTGCCCCGAGGACTTCCCAGCCCCTGTTGATGCTTCATGAAGCTGGCCGTGGCCACAATGCTCTTTTCCACGGGGACCTCGACCAATTCTTTGTATGCCTGTAGAAGGTACATGCTGTATGTCTCCGGGAACCGCATGTACTCTTCCAGCGACATGAATGGCAGAGCCTCGCCACTCGCATCTTTCCAGGTCTTGTAAGAATCCGAACCGTTCTTCTCAAAGTGCTCCTTGCTCGTATTATAGGTCTCTTCATCGCGCAAAGCGGCCTTCTGAAGAGACCGCTGGGGGGTTTGCTTGATGTTCTCACGCATAGCCAACAGCCGGATGTACGGGTTCAGCAGTCCGAGGCCGCCCAGTTCGACGGGGTAGTAGAAGAATCCCTCAGGCAGATTGTGAACGTCGTATCGCTCGGCAATGACAGAGCGCAAGTAGCTGGTGACGCTGACTTCATTCTCCCCAGTCTTGCTCGAATATTTGCTGAAGAGGGTTCGCTCAATACGGCTCAGCGTAGAAACAGCCATGTCGATGTGGTCGCGGCCGAAACACATGGCAGGTTTGGCAAAGTTGTTGGAGAAGAATCGCCCAAAGTACCCATTCCAGGCCTGCACCCAGGTGAACACAGTCTTGCATGATGCGAGCTGTCGGTCAAGCTCTTCGATATGCTGGTCCACCTGCGCCTGGTCGATGACAAATCTGCCTTGCTCGGCATCGAGAACCAAAAATCCCCAGCGGATATCACCAGCCGGGAGAACGGAGTCCTTCTTGTCGCAAACCGATCCCATGCGGACGGTGCCGGTTTTCTCCTCGTTGAACTGCAGACCCATCACATCAGCGTACTGAGTCATCGCCACCCAGGCTTTCTCGCAGGTCTCCTCGGCGCCCCAGAACCAAAAGTCGTCGTGCAGTCGGTACAAAATTCCACCTTCTGTATGTTGGTTGACCGCGTAATCCATACAGAACAGGACAGACTCTCCAAACACATCCGAAAGTGTGTGGCTCATGGGAACACCGCGCTTTCGAATTTGAGTAGTAGCCGTAGGACCATCCTGGACAAACTTGAGCGGGGCCTCCAGGAACACTTTGAAAAAGTTCAACCACATCTCTGGAACACCGAAGTACTTCAGGACTGTCAAGATCGTAACATGGGACAAAGACGGGCCAAACCACTGGTAGTCAGACCGGACTGCAGTAAACTCCCCGTGGTAGTTCTTGTGGATCAGGGACTCGGTGATCAACAGATGGAGGAGCGAGTGCTTGGTGTCCAGTGCGTTTTTGTTCTGGGAGTCGTCGTCGTAGCTTCGAGCCCCTTCAGGGAGGGAATCGGGTAATTGACTCATAAAGTACTTCTCACTGTAGGTGCTTCTCCGAAGGTTGTTGATGCCATGAGCGCCAACATTCGTTGACTTTCCAAGGAAATACTTGCGTCTCTCAATATCCTCCTTAGGAATCTTCTGGCGGACCGAATCCCAGGCGTGTGACTCGAGGAACGATTTAAAAACTCTTCGCAGCTGGACAGCCCACGTGGTTCCCAGGTATTGCAGCAGTAGGCTGTCTAGAAGGTCCTCGTCCATGAAAACCCGGTATTTGCCGTTGAGTTGGCGGCGCATTTCGATCGGGATATCGTCTCCCCAGGTCCAACTGTCGAGGGATGCGAGGCGCATATTGAGAACATCTGCCACCTCCTGGAGCACTTCTTTGTTGCGCATGAACTCCTTGAGAATTGCGGTTTTTTCAGCACTGAGCAGGTCGGTCTTCAACAGTGCTTTGGCCACCCATTGAAGCGTCTCGTTGTCCAGCCAATCTCCCTCCGTTGCCAAATCAGTACCGAATTTGTGGAGGCTCTCGCGAAGCTCCTTGACTGCCTGGCGGGACAACTTGGTCTTTTTGAACAAGCCGTCGAGATAAGCGTTGATGGAGTCTTTGTTCACCTTGGTGGCATCCGTGAATACCAAGGACTCCCACTGTGCTCGCTGCTCATGCATCTCTGCGCGGCCGACATTCTCGAACCCAGCATCAGACTTGGCAGAAGCCCCATCGTCGGTTTGTTCGAGGGCAGGAATTGTGACCTTATCATCCAGATTAGACAGCCATTCGGTCACCAACTTGCTATAAAAAGAAGCATGGTCATGTTTGAGCTCCAAGAAGCGCAGGTCGGCTTCCATTCGAGCGATCCAGTCTTTCACAGCAGAGTCGGAGATGGACGGGTCATAACGGCCCTGTAGGAGAAAACGGCGGATGTTGGTGTGATCGACTTGAAGCAATTGGCCCATGCCTGGTGAGGTGACTTCCAAGTCATCGGAGTCATCATCAGAGGAGCCTACGTCCAGATCCAAGTCATCTTTGTCCAGGGCATCCTTCGGGTACCCCTTCAAGCGGGAAAGGCCGTCCAACAGGACGCGAGCTCGCGATCGCAGATCGGGTGCAGCATCTA
The DNA here is from genome assembly GCA_024706585.1 of Penicillium simplicissimum. Classification (NCBI taxonomy): domain Eukaryota; kingdom Fungi; phylum Ascomycota; class Eurotiomycetes; order Eurotiales; family Aspergillaceae; genus Penicillium; species Penicillium simplicissimum. The sequence goes on from JAMZTW010000044.1 coordinate 520,672, forward strand.
CTGCTGCGATAATATCAGCTTTGCGTTTTTCGAAGATAACTCGCTGCTTGGATAGCTCGTTGATTTTGGTGGCAGTGATGGACTTGAGGGTCTGGGGGAGAGCCCCAGTGGATGCCATGATGCCTTGAGTGTGGTGAACGGGCCAGGGCTTTCTGATGCTGATGAGAGTAGGTTAAAAAAGGAGGATAAACGGTTGATGGAGGATGCTGATAAAAGCTTTCCTTGAGAGGAATGAAAGTCGATGAAGATGGTGGTGGATTAGGTAGTTGAGGATTGTCTGGGGGAAGTTTGGGCCCGTTTAAATAGGCAAGAGCGTCGCCCGAGGATTTCCCCGACGTGGGCAGTGACTCAAGCCAACTACCGCAGCTGGCAAATCACGAGCAAACGGTGAATTTCAGGAGAATCCCAATGCTCCCATGTTTATGGCGGGCAACCGAAAGGACGTTAGTCTGGCGGGGGTTGGCTTTCCAGCCTCAGCGGGTCCCCCCATCGGCATCCTAATCGGGCGTGGCGGGCCTGTCAAGCTCCCGTCCTACGGTCCAACAGGTGTGCACTTTCCCATTGTGATAGGTTAATCGAATAGGCAAAAGCCTCCAATCTTGTCTGAGACTTTGGGAGGCTCTATTCATTGGAACTCTGATTGCTGTTATATACGTCAGCAATAGGGGGAGGGCTGAGTTTTGATCTCTTGATGTTTATAACTCTACCCAGGCCGTGTGCATCATCATCGATAGGTTGGTTCGTCTCTCTTCACATGGATAGATAATGTGAGGTTGCCATATATCCTGCTCACCTGTTTTTCAAAATTATTGAAGATTCTAACTCGGTTTCAAACCTTTCAAGCGCCAGTGGTCGCCAAGGGTGAATCTGTTATCAATATGACTGGCAACCTTACCACCGCTTGTACCTAAAACATAGAAATAAATAATCATCTAGGCATTTGGAAGTGGATGCGGGTTGTATAGATAGAAGAATGAAACTCAAAACAGAGCCAGGTACGACCCCCAGATCAGCACATAGTTCATGTTCTGCGGACCGTGAGTAATATATGCGCCTTCTCCTTAGATGAACGAGGCTGAGGCTACATTGTGATTAAATATAAATGGCATAGACCTGGACCTATTCAAACCTGTCATTTAAAAAGCTACAGGTCTGATCGATTACTTCGCCACGCTCCGAAGCACTGGACCTGGGTTTCTATGTGGAGGACCGCGTCGTGGCCCACCTTCCACTGATTCTCGACGCCGAAGGTTTTCAAGTCAAAGGTCTCAACGACTTGGAAAAGTGGTTCAGTAACAACCGGCTTCTGTATTAACAATAATTGAGGCTTGAAATCTGCAAGCCTGCTCTTCTTCATCTAGAAATCACTAGATCCTTGGAGTATTTTGTGGCAGATATTTTGTCACTTTCGAGTCAAAGGATGGCAAAAGAAGACGCTATGCTATGGATATACCTGGAGCATCTTCAAAAATATCCATTATAGGTACAGGGAGTACCTATAATATTCAACCTCTGTGCTGATTGGAACAAATTTGTATATCAGGCCCAAAAGATCAAAGCTAATCTACTCAAATTCAGGAGTTATTTTGTTCTTGTCCCTATCAGCTACTACGTCAGAATACCTTAGGGCTGGAACGAGAAGGATTAATACGTTATGTCGAGTTCAACGAGACACTTTTCTCTCTGCTCTTCCTCCGACTCCATCTTCAGGAACTCGAGGGAAGCATCGGCCCCGTGATTTGTGTTGGGCGTCTTTACAGGCAATGTTAAGATTGCGTGGCAGCCCCTGTCACCTCAAGCTGCGTGATATCATTTCGAAGCTACAATACAATCCAGAGCTTCTACAAAAAGGATTAGTGAATAATGACCGTGAATGAAAGCAAACTGTGATATTCGCAATGTGCTCATCTAGAATGCTCTCTCGAAAACCAGAGCTGAGCTTCGGGTGATCCCGCTATTCTGCATTAGCACGAAAGCCAGCAACCAGACAAAGCTAGACCTTTTCTTGATTTTCAAGTCTTCAAATCTGGACTAGTAACAAGTTCAACTCGGATCACAAAGCTGATGCCCCGAAGTTTTGGGTTTACTGAATTCGGTGATGGTAACCACGGATACACAGCGACGGACTTCCATACTAAGGAAAGTACCGCCCAATACCACTTGAGGACTTCATTACTATGCCCAAAGGCGACACCTAGACCTATTCTGGAAATGCGGATTCTGATAACAGGACTAGTAGTTTTATGACGGATAGCCTTTTCTACTTGTCGATCTCCCTGTCGACTTTTCATTTTCTTTCTTCTCTCCATCATCTCTCATCTGGTTATCTCTCACCAAGAAATCATTCATCTATCAAATAACATCAGTCGATAGCCCCTGGAAGTCTCATTGACCTGGGCTCTATAACATCTTTCACACCTTCCATCTATTCATCCTCACCAACTTTTTATACCAAGAGATATACCGAGACCACCATGGCTGCACAATTCGCCATCTACTCTCAGGCCCCAGGCGCCTTCAACTGGCTAGATGCCATGTCTACGGACAAAACCTTCTTTGATCCACGGTATGTATAAATTCCTGACTTGATTTTCACAACTGTTGTATTAACATACCTATACAGAACAAGCGAACTTCATCGCTTCCCTATCCCCTCCCAAGGTCTTTCCTATCCTATGGATGACCTCGACATCACCGGTCCAGCTCTTGTCGCTCCAAAACCTATCAAGGCATCAGTGACTACCTGGATTAAAGAAACCACAAACCACTGGGAGAACCAAAACTTTGAGCTTCAGCGCACCAACGAAGCTAACGACAACGAGGACGATGAAAGCGTCATGGGCATGAATTTCGAGCATCTCCAGCTAGAGGCCTTGCCCCCCTCCCGAGAACAGGCTACAGGCAACTCACTGCTCAGCCTGCACGACCAAATCCAGCCGAGCCGGAAGAAGCAACATCAGTCTTCTTCGCGGGCTCCAGCTCACCAAACCGTTTTGGTTCAACAATCCGAGACTCGTCAAACCTCGCGGGCCGATGACCCAATACTCTTTCACCCGATTCTCATCGATCCGGTCCTCGAGCCATCAGCTTACGCCTTCTCGGACTACACCTCGTCCAGTGCCAGCTCTGTGGAAGAAAATACACAGAATATCGGAAAATTAATCGCCAACAAGGTCCGAAGTGTGGCAGCTCACGGAACCTCGACATGTCGAACATTACGGAAAAAGTTGAGCCTGTGAGAAGGACGGAACGTGGAAAAGGGTTGTTCATGATTCTCATGATGTATTGATTGATTGATGTATTTCCCAGGCACTGGTACGGGCTAATTTCTGTGCTGCTCTGTTTGAGAGCGAAAATCCTGGGTTTTGTGTATACTATGATTTTACAGATTTCATGTTGGGTCAAGTTACTGGGATGTTTCCGATTTCGTTTCTTTCGATTATGGGTGTCTTGAATTTTCTGCGGGGTACCTGCGATAGCGACCTGCCAGGATCCTGTTTATGTACAATAACTGAACTCTGGATGTCAGAGAAAATTTTGTATAATAGTTCAACAAATAAAAGAGGGCGTCCTTCAGACGATCAATATTCTGAATTTCAAAGTAATTGTTGATAGCTGCTTCGAAGTATACAAAGGCGGTCGGCCTACCTGCCGTCGGCCGAGTTGCCTGTTCTGCCGTAACGCCAACATGCAATTGCGCCCCAGCGACATCCAACACCGCATCCCTCATTAGCTCCCCCCGATCTCCAAACCCCCATTTGACTACAAGATGGATCCCTTCTCAGCAGAGGGTGGTAAGCGACTGGAAACATTCACAGACTTCCTCCCTTCCTCTAACACACTCCTCAGAACTCCTCAACATTCACAATGCCTTCCACTCCGGCCAATACCAGAACGTGATCGACTTCGACACCGCCGCCCTCTCCTCCGAGAACCAGCTCCCCGCGCGTGTCTTGAAGCTCCGCGCCCAGATTGTCCTTGGCCAGACCAAGGAGGTGCTAGATGCTGTCTCCAGCGAAGAGGACACCCCCGACCTCGCCGCGACCAAGGCCCTCGCCCAGCAGACCGCCGGTAACACCGACGCCGCCCTCCAGCTCGCTCAAGACCTCGCCGAGAACTACCCTGAAAATGCCACCGTACAGGTTCTTGCTGGCACAGTGCTACAGGCACATGGAAACAGCGAGGAGGCTTTGGCGCTGCTGTCCAAGCACCAGGGTAACCTGGAGGCGTGAGTGTCCCTTTGTCGCAAGTTGGTGGAATTGGCAAGAGTGCTGACGATCTTCTGGGGGAAATTAGTGTCGCCTTGATTGTCCAGATCCACCTCCAGCAAAACCGTACCGACCTTGCCCTCAAAGAAGTCCAGGCCGCCAAGCGCTGGGCCCAGGACTCCTTGCTAGTCAACCTGGCCGAGTCTTGGGTTGGCATGCGAGTTGTACGTATCGAATGGCGCATTCCGGAGGCTTGGTCAGAACCTCGAACTAACTGCGCCTTTATCGTATAGGGTGGTGAGAAGTACCAATCTGCTTTCTACGTCTTCGAGGAGCTCGCCTCTGCTCCCAGCACCTCTGCCCCTCTTTCCATTATCGGCCAGGCTGTCGCTGAAATTCATCTGGGTCGCCTCCCCGAAGCCGAGGCTGCTCTTTCCACCGCTCTGGAGCAATATCCTGATAATGCCGAGCTGATTGCCAATACCATCGTGTTGAATGTTCTGGCGGGCAAGCCGAGCGCAGACCTAGAGGCGTAAGTAATATATATCTCCTGGCCTGTCGTGCCGTTCGACGATGGAGCCCTACTAACTTCCTCGCTCTAGCCGACTACAACAGTTGCAGCCATCGCACGCTATCCTCGCTGATATTCAGGAAAAGAGCGAGTTCTTTGATGCCGCGGCCGCCAAATACTCGCCAAAGGTGTCCTCGTAGACGAATAAAGGTGTGAGGAGCTTGGTTTGAGATTTATATCTTTGTTTATTGTGAAGCCTGTTATTTGAAGTCAGGGTGCATGAGTATCCTGCGTTGTTATGAGTTGACACGACCCTTGCTTATTGTAGAGCAATTACTGGCAACATGCTTTCTTTCACTCCACTTTGTGGACATGGGAGCCTGGCCCAGTGATCTTCAAATCCATCTAACAATCTCAAAAAAATCCAAAGGCTTTAATTATATACCAAAATCCTGTCTTGTGATTGCTGGCCGAGGTTGGGAGCCAAAATCAAGCGTGGTGTTTAGCTTACGACTTGCCTACATTGAAACACCAATATACTGACACCACCACTCACGCTCAGGACCCATTACACCTTAACAGGTGGAGGACGTCGCATGGGAAATTGTGCTAGTGGACCGTTTCTTTCTGACGAAATCTGCATTATCTCCTGGCAAGCATCCTTTCTTATGTACATGGAAGCCACCAACGGGTTAAGACCGTGCATTCAGCCCATCAACCTTGGCCCGAGACAACTGACACGGGGCCACATTGCCGCATGCCCAAACTTACAGACGAGAAGCAATCCATTGCCGAAGCTCCCTGCTGGTCTGTGTGCCCTCCTTCGAGCCCGCATCAACATACAAATGCGCGTCATGAGACTCATTATACCCGATGACAAAGGTAGTATTCGGGAACGCGGACTGCCGAGCGCATTAGCAAGATTGCAAGAACCAACAAACTCCACAACAAGCACCAATCATACCTTAACCTTCTTCGCAAACGACTCAATCGGCCCCAGCAAAATCTCATCCCCACCAGCCAACAACAAAATCCGCTCCGTCTTCGCATCCTGCCACCACTCCGCCGGCGCGCGGTCTGGCTCACTCCAACTATCCCCCTCCTTCCCGCCCAGATACGCAATCGACCAATTCGACAACGCATGGTCAGTAATAATATCCCGATACGCATTCTCCTTGAACGAGGGCCAGTCCTGGCTGAAATTCACCCACGGCGCGTAGCCAAACACGCCCGCCAACGGACTCGCCATCTCGACCGGGTCGATGGCTGGATGCGGGTGTGACAGGTGCAACAGCACCGCCATGGCCAGGTTGCCGCCGGCCGAATCACCGCCGACGATCACGTTAGAGGGTGCCCGACCACTGTCGGTGAGGATGTAGCGGAGTGCGCCAACGGCTTGGCGCAGTTGGGTTGGGTAGACTTCGTGCGGGGTGAGGGTGTACCGCGGGAAGAAGACGGCGATGTCGTGGCCGTTTTCGTTGACGACTTGCAGGAGGTCGAGCCAGAAGTCGAAGTGGGAGGCTATGGCGGCGATGGCGAAGCCGCCTCCTGTGGTTGTACAGGGTGCAGATTAGCTTTCGGCTGGAAGGGTTGTATGGGGTTCCATGTTTTTATTTCCCGGTGTGAGATCGGGTTACACGGTGCACATGGCGAGGAGATAGCTGGGGGTTTGTGTGGTAAGGTTTGCTATGGACGTACCGTGGTAGTAAATAATCACGTTCTTTGCATTCTTGTTGCCCAGCCAGTATCCCTCAGTGCCGTGGGGGAGGTCAACTACCTCAGGCTGGAGGCCTCGACGCTGCATCACTGCATGATAAGTCTGTGGAGTGGTCGGGTCAATGTATCTATAGAGCATCGAGCTTGTTAGCGTACAATTGCGTGTCCCTCTCTAATCCTTGCCTATTAGTATGCCATATAAGGCAAAATCGACATACTGCTTCTGACGAATGGAGATTCGGTTGCACAACTTCCGAATAGCCGCAGCAGTGACATGATGGCTATACTTCTTCGGGCTGCTCTGGCCGCGCAAGAAACCAGTGATAGCTGCGTACAGCGCGCTCACCACCACAGAGGCATGGGCGAAAGGGAGATCAACCTTCTCCCAGAAGCCTAGCTCGGGCACCTGCACGACGTTTTTGGATTCAGGCATGATGACGGTTTGTGGAATCTCCCGGTGAGATGGAACGGAATCTCAGGTTGAACAGGATGATCCAAGAGTGATATCGACTGGAGTTTAAAGAGGGAGCTTACAGTCTTGACTAACAGCTCTTAGCAAGGGATTCCCCGCTTTTCTGGGGTTGGAGAATCTCCCCACCTTTTGCCTCGGTCTCGGACCCTCGGTTGCTTCTGTGGGGCCGACTCTTTGCCGTTGGTGCCATGATGGATGATAATAATGGGCACTACCTCGTCTCTAATTTGCGGAATTGAGCGGAGGAGGCATGTAGAGAAGCTCTGGGCGACGTACCCGACTACGGCCTCGCGGATATGCTGACCGAGCAAAAGCTACCAGGATAACAGTCTGCAAGAATCGTCATGATTTCCAGCTCAACGATTGTTATGAGCTTAGCCGGATCCTTATGGAAACACATTAATTGTTGAGGTTGAACGCTGTCCAGCATAGCGGGAAAACCGGACTACCTACCAGATGCTTTGTAACGAGAGTACATCTCAATCTACGCAATGTACCAGGTGGTCGATGTCAGCAGCCATATGCAGCCGCGAGTAAGCTGACCCTTGGCAGTGTCTAGTTTGAAAGCAATGGAAGCTTCATCGAAGTCAATTGAAATTAGGTTCTATTTTAAAGTTGCTAAGGCACTCAGCTACGCCTCGACGACAGCTTGAACTGAAGCGTAAGGACTGCCAGGTCCGATATCGAATCTACGTAAGTCGCAGGCCTTATCCACCAGGTATAGATCCAAACAAATGAAGATCTTGTCATTCAACGATTGCATAATTCGTGTATTGTGTGTGAAGTGCTAATAAGATCTAGTCATAGGCTACGACACCAACCTCGACACATCCGGCCTTCATCGAGACTAATCACAGGTTCGCACTCACATTGGCGCGGCCTATTGATAATCTCGAATTAGAAACCGGAGAACTTAGTGTCCATTGACCATATCCTCCTTACCAGTCAGCTCGCAAAACGCCTTGTATGTCGTAAATACATCATCCTCCCCCTCTCCACTGCCAGTGTTCTCAATGACGCACTCGGCCGTAGCTCCAACAAAGAAGACGTAGCCCTCCTTGACCTCCTCGGTCTTGTTGCCGACGGTGATCCGACCTTTGCCACGGGTACAGATGAGAATGCTGGGACCATCGACGGGGTCAAAGGTCACCTTTGCACCTGTGCGGTTCAAATCCGTCTTGACCACGCTGAACTCTTCAATTGGGGGGTCATACAACATGCACGAGGAGGCGCTCGAGTATGCAGTGGCATTGAGGATAGCATACGGATAGTCGGTGGGCGCCAGCTTCTGCTCCTCAATGGGGGCATACGAGTACGTCAACATTTTGGTCAGAGTATCGACGTCCTTGAACTTGGGCGTGAAGCCAGCGCGGACGACGTTGTCAGACGAAGCCATGCACTCGATGATATCTCCCGAGACGTAGGCGTGAATATCGTCGGCCTTGAGGAACATGGCCTCACCAGGCGACAGCTTGATGAAGTTGAGGAAGAAGAAAACAAACGAGCCGATATCGTTGGGGAATTGTCCGTCCAATCGGCGAATGACGGCAGCCAGTTCATCGGGATTGGTAGGGTTGGTCGCAACTTCGCCGGGCAGGGTGCCAAAGCTGGCAGGCGAGTTTTCTGCTAGTGCGACTAGCTCTTTTGAAGCTATCTCAATGTTCTCGGGCGTAGACTCCATCAGCGTTGTGAACAATGCGCGAAGCGCATCCTTGTTTCGCTGCACAACAGCCTCATCGTCCGAGTCTTCGTTACCCTTGACAATCTCTTCAAAGTCACTGGCGGCTCGCGAGCCGACGAGCTTGCGAAGGGGCTCGATAGCCTGGAGGAAGTGAGTGATCTCGGCCAAGGGACGGAAACCGCAAAGACCCTCAAAGGGCGTGATGGCAATGGTCATCTCGGGCTTGTGGTTGTCATCTGTGATTGAAAGTCTGAGTCAGTCACATCTTCAAGTCGATGGAATTGCTTCCATGAACAAGTGTACCAGGGTAGTTGCGCGGGTCTCGCGCATGGAGCTTCTCGGCCAGCTTCTTGTTGGGGTGGGCTTGGATGCTCAGCGCCTTGCGAATGGAGAGCACCTTGAAGAGAAAGGGTAGTCGTCCGCCATAGCGCTCACTGATGTCCGTCGACATCAAGGCCTGGTTATCTTGGACGAGATCGAGAAGGGTCCGCTGGGTCTCGACATCCTTGGAAGGTAGAGAGGGGTGGGTGCCCATCCACAGCTGTGAATTCGGTCAGCCTGTTCACGGCATAGCTCCTCCCTTCAAAGAGCATCCTAGAGAGTAATGTATACCTCCGCATATGGCTTCTCAGCCTCGATCGCAAAGTCTGGGGCTGCCGTTGTGGCGGCATATCGTGCTGCTGCCGACTCTTGGCCGACCTTGCCTATGACGATGTTTCAGTGCGGGGCATTCAATGTTAGTATTGATCTGAACCTACCCCAGTCGTAGCTGTTGACGCCTAGAAATTGGGGAATTAGCGAATATGCATACAGAAAAGACCACTTGAAGCTTACCGCACTGCAATCGAAGCAATGGAATCTGCATTTTGGAGGATGTGTTTTGGAGAAGATGAGGGGCGCGTCACTGGTTTTCTATTACGCAGACTGTCCCCGCCAAGACTCTCGGTGAGGGCAATCCAAGTCAGGGTTCCGTGGCTAACAAGGGTTCTAAATTGACAGCACCGACAGTTGAATACTTAAAGGGGAAGTCCAGATTAATGTTGCTTTATACCGACGAACCGAAGAACAAAACATCCCCGAATCGGTCACTCTTAGCACGTGCTGAATTCCAACTTCCGCAACCGTCGCTCAAGCCACCGCCCCAGGCGAGTCCTAGTTTTCTACTGGATTCGGACTTGGGCTTATTGACAACCAGATGGATTGCTTGATTCTGGTATTTTGAATAAACAAAGAAACTTAAATTGCAGACAAGTCCGGGGCACTGCAGACCGGAATGCATCTTCTGTCCGGAGAACGGGGTATTGTACGGAGGGGTCCGTCCAAACTGTAGGTCCAGATTTCCGGTAGCACATTGTATGATTGTACAGTGCGACACGGTCGTTCCGCGACGCTAAGAATTAGTAAGAATTAGACGCGCGGGTAGTTGACCGCCTTGGGCTTATCGCCGTCGCATCCCTCTGCTCTCCAGCTCGACTGACAGTTCTCCAAGTATCCGCATCGCAAAGTCGTTCGCTTCTATCGGTGCTGGACAGATCCATCGCATCTGATAATTCCCCAATCTGACAAAAAATGTCCCGAAATCGCCCTCGACCCCGAGACAATGGGCTTGGCAACAACGAGGAGATGGAGCTCTGGACCCGGATTTGCCAGGACATTCGCAAGTCCAAAGACAAGTTTGACCAGCAAGCGTCGCTGGCAGTGCAGATCAAGACGTTGGTAGAAAAGATCAGTCGCGAGGGCAACAGTAAGGATATCTCCCCATGTGGGTGCTAGAGCGACATAGCTCGGCCGTGCGGGGACAACGCCCCGAACACCCAACGACATGGTGCATTGGGATGATCTTAGCTAATGATCAACTTGAATAGAACCTACGATGTCGGAGCATGACCAACTCGACACATGGCTACGGCAAAGCCAGAAGCTCAGCGAAGAAGAACGCTCAATCATGATGGACGAGCCCTGTGACGTGATCAAGAACCTGGAGCTGCTGACTGCACTCCGCAAAGCGTCCGAAGCAGAGGCTCCACCCAACCGATCATCCGCCCTCAATAAGTCCCGCAAGAAACGAAGTGAGATCGAGAGCTCGGCGACTGACTCGCCGAGTGCTTCGGGGGTGGACAAAATGAGTCGCTCCAAGGGTGGGGTTCCTCGCAGCACGAGTGTGTCGAGCAACCAAGCGCGCGATGGTCGCGGTGATGGGGTTGCGGTCAAGATTGAAGAGGGATCCGAAGGGACAAAAGGCACTATGGCTGAGCGCAGCGGGTTGCTCGTAGTTGGAGCATTGGTCGTCTTCAAGCATAACAAGAACAAGCAGGGAGTAGAAGGCGAGGGCATCCAGTGCATCATCAAGAATATCTCTGGGGATGGGCATAAGAAAAGGTACGTCTTTACTATGCCAGAGTGTCTAAACCTTCATATTATACCTGCAGCTAACGCGGCTGGCGTAGGTGGTATGACGTCCAAGACCCAGAACCCAATGAGAACGGCGAGGAGGGTGCTGTCTTTAGGACTACTGCCTCGTCTCTCATCCCTATTCCCCAAGCTGGAGCGCCGTTGCCATCATTCCCCGTTGGCAAGCAGGTCCTCGCGCGATACCCCGACACGACCACATTCTATCGGGCAGAGGTAATGGGATCCAAGAAAGATACCTACCGACTCAAGTTTGAAGGCGAGGAAGACGACAAGGAAATGGAGACTGAGCGAAGATTTGTCCTGGATATTCCTAACAAATAGATCGGAGGGCCGATCAGCGATACTTCGCCCATGATCTGATGAGATAATGATACCCTTAGCGAGGCGCTACTCGGAGTTTGAGGGATCCCCAGCATCTAAACAGGATACGTGCTGGTGCTGGGTATTACCTCTGTGAATATCAAATAAAATTACTATTTCAACTATCTTGAGAGACTTTTGTCTTTCTTCAATTCCGTCATATTAATAATTTTAGACGAATGAAATGTATATGGTTTCATGGACCTGACATAGACTATGGAAACCACAGCGCGCTTATCGGACCCTCGCATAAGCGATGGAATCTGCTAGAGTAAGCAGTGAGAGCGCAATGACTCAGCCGCCCCTCATCCATCCGGGGCCGAGGGAATGATAATTGACGCCATGCGAGTCTAGGTGCCACCGCACTAATTGCCGACAGACTTCCTTGGATGCCATTTTTTCCTTGAGCCCTATACTTCACGCGTTGAAATTGACCATCAGAGTACTCTTTCAACAGCCATCCACCTTGCCAGCTGTCGCAATGGCGAATCTCCCGGCTCACGCCTCGCCCAAGCTCGCCCCGCATTCTCCTGACCTGACCGACCGACCAGACGATGTCGCCGACGATGCGAGTCAAGGAAGTGGTATCGCGACAGGCGAACAGACTCCGGCCCTACCGAACTCGATTCTTTCGCCCGCATTCACCCCGCCCGCGACTCCCGGCGGCACACTGAACTTGACCTCCAACCCCACACAGTACTTGCATGAGAGCCAAGCAGCGAGTCTTCGACACCAGGGAGAACACAAGAAAGCACCGAAGCTGCTCGAACAGCTGCCCAATGTGGAATGCATTGTTCGCGCCCGCATCCCAACCACCAACGGTGCGGAGATGTTCCTGCATCTTTACCATAACGACATTGACAATAAGGAGCACTTGGCTATCGTCTTTGGATGCAATATTCGCAGTCGGAGCTTAGATCGTGTTCGGCCCGGTGAAACCGAGATGGACCGCATGATCCGAGGCGCATATGTTGGCAAATTGCGTCCTGGGAGAACCAGCAGCTGGGAGGATGATGACAAGAACGCGGCCAAGTCGAATCCACGCATGGAACCACCGCTGGTTCGGATCCATTCAGAGTGCTATACGGGTGAGACAGCATGGTCAGCTCGCTGCGACTGTGGTGAGCAGCTGGACGAGGCTGCGCGGTTGATGTCATTCCCCATCGAAGATATCTCGTCGAATGCCCCGCCCGGGGCGCAGTCCTTGCGGTCACAATCCGCTGGAGGAGTGATTATCTATTTACGACAAGAGGGCCGAGGCATTGGCTTGGGTGAAAAGTTGAAGGCATACAATCTGCAAGATCTAGGATCCGACACTGTCGAGGCCAACCTGTTACTGCGCCACCCAGCCGATGCCCGCAGCTATGGCTTGGCTACGGCGATGCTGATGGACCTTGGCTGTGGCGCAGATGTGAATCCTGATGGCGTACGCCTGCTTACGAACAACCCCGATAAGGTGCGGGCGATTGAGGGACCAAACCGCGAGGTTCGGGTGAAGGAACGTGTTCCCATGATCCCCTTAGCTTGGCGGACGGGCGGAGAACGCGGAATCAAAAGTTCCGAAATTGAAGGTTATTTGAGGACGAAGGTTAGTCTTTTCTCCGAAGATACTCCCACGAGTCCACGACGGTATCAGGGGTCTCGTGGGTCCCCGCCCGTTGAACGTCGGGATAATTGAACAGCCGCTGACAGGGCGATTTGCTCGGCAGATTTCCAAAATGGGCCATATGATTCAATAATTTTCCAGACTCTGTCCGCTTATTAAGTTGGCTGAGTTCGCTTTCGTTCGGGCTTCTCGCTCTCATGTCGGTGATCATCGGTGATCTTTCGCCGACATTTCAAGTTTCAGTATCTGATGGAGTTGGTGGATTTTTCCTGGTTCTTCATTCGGGACACACACCCTTGTACACATGATCGACCCCGACATGACCATTCTTTCTTCATTGTTGTCATTATATCTTCTTGCATAGTTCTGCTCGGATGACCCGGCCATGTACATGAATCCTTTTTTTTCCACTATGCGATCTGGATATATGCGATTGGTGTATGATTCTTAATGTGGTGACGTCGGGAACCTCGGGCATGAACCCAGCCCTACCTATTCCCCGGAATATAGATGCCTGACGGATCTCCCGTCTCTTTTTATGCCAGCAATGCCTCGCTCGCAAGTATAGTTATACCCATAAATTGCTACAGTAAATTGCCTCCGAAGGATGCAGCCCAATCCTGCATGTCTCTGATCTGTGGAGAGGTGGAGCTTTCTCGCGTGTCTGAGCCTCCCTGGAACTCCGCCGATCATGATGCCCATGACTCGTTTGCAGATTGCGCCAATGGGGCGCCGTGCTTGCTCTTGGTCTACCGCCTCACGGCCATCGGACCCGGATGAATTCGGGAAATAGACTTCGGCACGGTTTAGAGTTGGCAGGAATTAGTAAATACGCTGGTATACGACGATTATTGATGAATCCGGTAAAAGGTGGTTTCCAACTTTCCATCCATTTTCAAGGTTGCGGGGAATGGCTGGGCCTCGAGTTGCCGAAAAGAAAGTCAACCGCTGGATGAAGCTGACTCTTGAGTCTGCAGGGCCCAAATCTTTGGGACCGACCCAGCGGACGCTCTCCACTCCCCCCAAGTTGCCCATCGCCCACCCAACGACAGTCGTTCCGCATGCTGGTTCCTGTGCTGGACTTCTGGACTCTTGGAACTAGTCGCTCATTCTGAATCCCCATCCCCCCCCTTACCCTAATAAACCCCGTCTCTTCCCTCCCTTCCGTGGATGGCTCTTGTCAATTGCAAGCTTTGCAAGCGCGTCTTTATGAGGCGATGACCAACCGCGCAGTGGGCGGTTCGATCAATTATGCGGCGCCTTCGCCGATCGAAGGCAGGATCGAGGGCACCTCATGTCCAACCACCACCATTCCCAAGACGGAAGATTCACCCGTGCCCTCCCGGTCAACCTCCCTGGGCGCAGACGGCCCTGGCACAGATACCATCGACAGCAATGGGCCGACGACCGCGGGGCGGAAGCGGAAGCTGAACAGCACCTCATCCAGAGGCGTGGCCAACCTCACCCCGGACCAATTGGCCAAGAAGCGTGCGAATGACCGCCAGGCGCAGCGGGCCATTCGCGAGCGCACCAAGTCTCATATTGAGGCCTTGGAACAACAGGTGCGGGATCTCGCATCGCAGAAACCGGTGTTGGACCTGCAGGCTGCCCTTCAACACAATGAGCGCATCCGGTCGGAGAACAGGGAGCTCCGCCAAGGGCTCAAATCGGTCATGGACATTATACAACCTTTGCTGGCCAGGCCAGAGGCCACAGGTAGAGCCCACAGCTTGGTAGAGTTTTTGGACTACTGACTGACATGAACAGATATCCCTTCCTTCCTCTCCCAACCGAGATCCGTCCCGCCATCATCCCATACCCCTCCTTTCCCCGAGACCGACCCTGTAAGCACAATCAACCAGGCTGCAGCGCAGAACGAGAGGCTATACGCTGAGTCTGTGACCAGCCTTGACACACCCTCTCCAACACAGACCGGATCGGCTTCAGGCAGTCGACGCAATAGTCAAAATGGAGGCCTGCAGCCCGCTTCATTCCGTGCCGCGCTGGAGTCCCAGCGTCACACTATCGCCCATGGGCTAGAACTAGGGATGGAGGAGCGGCTAGGCTTCAACTTCCTTCTTGAGCCTTCGCAGAACGTTCCCAAAGTCGACCGGCTTCGGCGCAGCAACTCGGAGAACTTCCGCTGCTCCCAGCCGTCGCCATCACCACTTTATATGCAACCTTTGAACTACCCTGCCGATCAAATCCCGGCGTACGCGACGCCCATTCGCAACTCTGGACCTACATGCACTCTGGACAGCATATTGCTCGACTTCCTCCACAATCGGCAGCGCGAAGCTGCGGAAGGCATCCCGCGGCAGAAGCTCGTGGGACCACCCTACCCAAGTGTCTCTTCGCTCTTGAACCCAGAGAAGAGTGCACAATCACACCCCCTCTCCAAAGTCTTTACGGACATTCTACGCACGTTCCCAGATATCTCCTCCCTTCCTGTGCAGGTCGCCGTGCTTTACACAATGTTCCTCTTGATGCGCTGGCAGATCTATCCGACGCAAGAGAACTATGATCGACTCCCCGAGTGGATCACCCCCCGTCCAACACAGCTACTCCACGCCCATCCCCCATGGATGGACTATGTTCCCTGGCCTCGAATGCGAGACCGACTCGTAACGTCTCACCGGGACTATCCGTTTGAGAATTGGTTCGGCCCCTTCACGCGGGGTATGGACGTGAATTGGCCTTACGAAGCCACAGACTGCTTGCTGTCCGCCGGCGACTCAGACGAGCTGATCATCAACCCAGTCTTTGAGCGCCACATGCGGAACCTCAACAATTGGTCACTGGGGCCGCTCTTTGCAGAAGCGTATCCGGGGTTGGTGGATACTACGCGAATCAGACCGGAGCCGGGTAAACAGCATCTCTCGACTCCGACATAGTTGGCCTGGGCGTTCTTGGACCAAGCTGGACTCGGTCTGTTTTCGGGCATATGATTGTCATCTCGTGCATGGTGCTGGTATCGATAAACTTTTTTTAATGGTCTTTCTTCTTATATGGAATTTACAAATGCTTCAATCAGCATGGATGGGCAGGATGGACGGAGTGATAGCGGGCTGATTATTGGTCTTGCCATTTGAAAATTGATCACAATGCTAGACAAGGGATATCATAGATTATCAATATTACTCTATCGTACTGGCACAAAACTTCTCATACTCAAACAGATAATGTCTACTCTTGTCGACTCTTCTCATTCCAGAACGGTAGCCCGGCTTGTTGCCGCAACACTCCGTACATCGAGCTGCTGTCAAGGCACTCCCCAGCATACTCGCGGGCAGCCTCCATGTTCTTTCGGGCCAGTTCAAGAGCCGGAAGCTTGACACCCTGCTCCTCGGCCATCGACACGGCGTGCCTGGCATCCTTGATCGCCAGCGAGACGCCGAACCCGGGGCGGGCATCCAGAGGCGGTGCATAAGCACCACTCGTCAATCTAGTCCGCATTAGCATCCGGCAGTGACAGTGCATCAGTTTTGAGTTCAATATACCGCTTAGAATATCCCCCGGCTACAGGACCAAAGGCCTCCCCAATCAACTCTTCCATAGGGCCGGTCCCTAGACCGGTCTTTTCGGCGAAAACCTGGGCTTCACCAACCGCTTCCATCATGTTCACGGTAACGATGTTGCTGCCAGCTTATGTTAGCTAATTCTCAAGTTTCCCACAACGCAGCCGATGCCAAAACTTACCCAGCAATCTTCAACAACGAAGACTTGGTAGCATCCTCGCCACACTCAATCACTTTCCTCCCCATAACATCCTGGATAAGCGGCTTAACCACCTCCGTCGCAGCTTTAGGACCACCAATCGCAAACACCAACTTCCCATCAACAGCAATGGGATTCCCGCCGAAGACTGGTGCTGCAACGTACGAGGCTTCCTTAGCCTTGAGCTGGGCCACGGCCGAGCTCACCGTCTCCGGGTGCACAGTCGAACAGTCTACGAAGATCTTATCTTTGAGGGAATGTCCCGAGCCAACGGCGGACGAGATTAGGTTTTGCAACACGGAGTCATTGGAGACCTGGTCGTACGATTAGCAAAGCCTGGACGTCGGTCTTGACGGGTACTTGGCGCTCCGTGCGTCATGCGTACCATGGTGAAGATGATTCCACAGCGGGATATGAGCTTGTCGAAGCTAGGCTCGGGGATGCCGCCAAGGGTCTGCAGTGGGCTGCCGCGAGACATAGTGCGGTTGGAGTAGAGTAGGCTCAGGGCCTTTTTGGCGGCTAGGTGCCGTTGTAGATTGTTGGCCATGGCGAGGCCCATGGAGCCGAGGCCATACTGGACATTTGTTAGCTTGGGTTTATCTCAAGTGGTGGGTTGGTAAATGAGGTCTATTTAGTTTTTTCTTACCCAACCGATCTGAGTCATTGTGTTTGTGGGATCGTGGATAGTTGCTAATGGTCGGGAAGGGCCGCGTGGTCAGACGATTCGGCTTATGATAGAGCCTATGGCAATGGCTGCGAAACTTCGTAAAGGAGCTGCCAGGTTGATAGATCGTGATCGATCGATCAATCAATCAATCAATCAATAGCGGGTGAAAGCTGCTTTTGCTGCTTCAATGCAGGAGTGAAGAGGGCGGAGCCTGACTCTTTTCCCGAGGGGCATCGGAATCGGCCGATAGGAGGCATCGATATCGACCAAAAAGGCTAGTCCTTTGCTTGCACTGATTGATTAACAATTGATCTCTCGGGCCGATTTCTATCCTTTCGGATGTAATTGAATCTAAGCAGTGACTCCTTCAACAAGCTAATTCCTTCATAGGGTCTAGACTGCATGAGAACCTGATAGATAGTTCAGTGCAGGATGACCGCCCACGAATCCTGCCTCAGGCTGCCACTTCATCGAATCGCCCAACAAAACCAACAAGCCGCCGGATTGTTCGTTCATCGAGTCACGTAGAGACTTCAGTTATTCCACACATGCCTATCTTGATCTTTTCAGCTCAGAATGGACCGCCGCTGTTGACACAGTAACGTTATGTAACGCACGAGGCTAACCCCCCATTGCGCCTCAAATGCGGGGAGCGGAAGAGGTACGGTACGGTCACGTAAATAACGATGATGATGCCCAGGCGACAGCAGTAACTCAACTTACCGACATCAACTCCAACCCCAACTCCTCCACCTCCGCGCCCGACGCTCCTCGAACTGCCTTCACCTTGGAGAGAAGTGCATTGAACAGAAATTTGACCGCGCTTGATTTCCACATCTCTCCATCATGGCGGACGTCCCCATTGGTACCTCCCCTTCCCCCCCAACAACCGCGTGTCCCTCCCAGCTCCCCAAAGCTAACAGGCTGTAGTGCTCGACGGAGGAACCGGTTTCCTCAAGGTCGGCTATGCTGGCCAGGTATGTCGCACGCTGATTCACAACGATTGGAGCCATCATTGACTCGTTCGCTTTACCTAGAACTTCCCAGAGCACCAGTTCCCCTCGATAGTGGGGCGGCCCATCTTGCGAACGGAGGAGCAGGCTGGTGACATTGTGGTGAAGGATATCATGTGTGGAGAGGAAGCTGCTGCCGCACGATCGATGCTCCAGATCAGCTATCCGGTACGTCTGGCCTTGGATAGGACTCTCGTGCCCTCGCTTGCGAATACCCCGCTCCCTCCCTCTCCGCAGGACAGACAGGAACGTGCTGCTGACAATGAGGCCCCTTGCGGGAATGGTTCAGATGGAAAATGGTATCGTGAAGAAGTGGGATGACATGCAACATCTGTGGAATTACACCTTTTACGACAAGATGAAGATCGATCCTACGGGACGAAAGATCCTCCTCACAGAGCCGCCGATGAACCCGCTCAAGAACCGTGAGAAGATGGCCGAGGTCATGCTGGAAGGATACAACTTCGGAGGTGTTTATGTAGCGATTCAGGCGGTGCTGGCACTGTATGCCCAGGGTATGGAAGAATGGCTTCGGCGGGATAGCTCCGCAGGTTGGGAGACATGAATGTGCTGATGGGATTGTTTCTAGGTTTGAGCAGTGGTGTGGTTGTGGATTCTGGTGACGGTGTGACACACGTTATCCCCGTTTACGAGTCAACCGTGTTGAACCACCACATCAAGCGATTGGATGTGGCCGGCCGCGATGTCACCCGAAACCTGATTGCACTCCTCCTGCGTCGCGGCTATGCGCTGAACCGAACCGCCGATTTCGAGACCGTTCGCCAGATCAAGGAGAAGCTCTGCTACGTTTCGTACGATCTCGAGTTGGACAAGAAGCTGTCCGAGGATACCACTGTTTTGGTCGAGTCTTACACCCTTCCCGACGGCCGTGTCATTCGTGTCGGCAGCGAGCGATTCGAGGCCCCCGAATGTCTCTTCCAGCCTCACCTGGTGGATGTTGATCAGCCCGGTATGGCGGAGATGCTCTTCAACACCATCCAAGGCACCGATGTCGATATTCGATCCAGTCTATACAAGGCCATTGTGCTTAGCGGTGGTAGCAGCATGTACCCTGGTCTGCCCTCCCGATTGGAGAAGGAACTGAAGCAGCTCTGGCTCACCCGGGTGTTGGGCGGTAACCCGGAGCGTCTGAACGTACGTTTCACAAGAATACAAAGCAGATAAAACGAGTCGCTTACACAACTAACGCCTTTGCAGAAATTCAAGGTCCGCATTGAGGATCCCCCACGCCGGAGGCACATGGTCTTCCTCGGCGGTGCTGTCCTCGCAAACCTGGTAGGTTATCGCCAACCATTTCCGCTGCCCACCGGATCAGACGCTAATCTTCGCAACAATAGATCGCCGACAAGGACGACATGTGGGTATCCAAGCAGGAGTGGGAGGAACAAGGTGCTCGTGCGCTGGCCAAGCTCGGCCCCCGGTAAAGCAAAGCGATAGGTACTTAGGCGGTTATTCATTCTGGTTTGACTCATTTCCTTCCGCTTCGCACTCTTCCCGCATCGTCTGCAAGCCGTGTCGTGTCGTGCGATTTCCACGTCCCAATTCCTTATTTCCTTCCTCCTGGCCCGCCTTGTCGATATCCTTCCCAACAATCACGTTGTCTTTCGTGTCTACTGCCTCCGATATAGTATTCTGCCTAGACTGGTCCGGTGTGGGTGGGTCTGGGGCTTTGACTGAAAAGAAAGAGATATATTTTTTTTTGGATTTATTGGGCCTTGTAAAACAGTGTCTGGACGCCTTTTTGCCGCACACTTATTCTGATCGAATAACCCGAATTTCCCTGGAATTGGATTATTTTGCGAATCCAAGATTGATCCATGGTGTCCAGATGCCTGGGTGTCTGCGGCCGTCCACCAAGGTCAGCACGGTCGAACAACTGACCTCTTCTTAGTTTGAGACCGACAGCCCATTACTCTCATCTCATTTTTGATATGATCACGGAAGACGATGTGTATTAAACTTTGCGCTGGATCGGTCCATCACATACCTGCTTTCAACCCCTCAGACTACCCATGCGTCAGACATTAGGTCCCTGGTAGTGGAATGTTTCATGTGCCCAAAGCCGTCCTTGCTTACGCCAAGAAGGGTATTTTCCTGGCTGCTCTTCCAAATACTTTTATTCCAAATCATCAGCCCAAGTGGGGCGAGGGCAACTTGGTCGAAATTGATGCTCAGCCTCATAGCTGGCTAGTCAAAAGCCTCGAGTAGGATCAAGTCGCAATCCCGACCAGAGTCTCGAAAGCGTGGTAATGAGGCTTTTGGAAGAATACGCTCCAATCCATTCTGCGTAACACCATTCCGTCAAGTGCGGCCATCCTTCTCTGCGATAGTTATCTTGCGCGATTGACGATATGCGAAACAATACGACTCGACTCGACCCCCCAGCCACAGGCCTGAGAGTTCGAAGAGCACACGCAAAATCTAGAAATGGTTGCCTCAGATGCAAGCAGCAACGAAAGAAGGTGCGTTATTCATCTTCCTAGGACGAATTCGCCCTTTCCCCTGCTGATTTGATTATTTAGTGCGACGAGTCAAGGCCCAGTTGCTCCAGATGTGCCAACCGCGGATACAGTTGTCGGTATCCGAGTGTTGGAAGTGATTCTATCTCATCGGACGAGCAGGAAATCCCAGATAGATTGACTCCCGGTCTCAACGCACTCACCCCAAGTCCCGCACGGGCTTTGAATAGCTCATCATGCCCCATCACACCTGCAGGTGATCGCCTCTCAATATCTGACACTCTGCCCTGCATCTCTTATGATGCCTCGCTTCTTCCACTTTCTCCACATTCAATCGTACATGAAGATCGGGGAACATCAAGCGCACAACCGGCGAGGTTGCTTGACACTACCGAACTCGATCTCTTGGGCCATTACCTCTCACACACCAGCAAAACAGTCCCCTTCGACGCTCTAGATCTATACGCTCTTTCCATAGGGATTCCAAACCTCGCGTTCCGCAGCAGACCTGTGATGTCATCGTTGATAGCATTGGCAGCGACATGCAAGTCTCATGATATTGTCAAGCAAAGCAAAGGCCCCGTGGACGGCCAGACCTTAGTCGAGGTACAGGGACTACTTGAGCTTGCAGAAAGCCATCACAGGTCTTCTCTCCGACACATCCAAGCCACTGTGGCCCATTCAGATTGGTACGATGAAGTGCTTGCAAACGCTGCGTTGATGGTCTTGTATGCCTCGGCCAGTCACTCTATCAGAATACACCTCGCGAGTTCAACACAACAAACAGGCCAGTACCTGCCAGATGGGGTGCTTCCACAACACTCACAGTGGATTTCATTTACCCGGGCAGCCCACACGGCCTCGACTGCAGTCCTTAACGACGTTATTGTGGCTTCGAATAAACGCAACCCTTCAGGGGCCGCATCGGAACCTCCTTCGCAAATACCTCCAGATATAGATCTCAGCAACAGGAAAATCTTATCACCGCAAAACGGCCCATTGGAGGAGACGGAGCGCCTGTTCCTTCCTCTAGTCGCGTCTACGTATGTTCAAGCTTTTGGCAAGCTATCAGAGAGGGCCAATTCTTTAGCAGCTCGACTTGTGAGAACAGAGTCTCCAAATCACGATTGGCGAGAGCTTGATGCATGTCTCCAGACTTTGCCTATTCTGAGGAAACACGCATTCGCTGCTCTCTCTCCGAGAAAGGAGAGTGAAACCTCAACAGGCCCTGGCGATGAGCCTCTGTCGTTTGAACGACAAGGCAAGGTCTCGCCCTGGGTTGCAAAATACATGATGAGCGTGACATCAATGAAAGCACCGCGGGCGCTTCGACGAACCATCATGTCCTTTTTAAACGAGGCCCCGTCCGGGTTTCTCAATATCATCCAGTCAATACTCGACCTACCTCCCACACACACGAGTACCACCCATGGGCA
This sequence comes from Penicillium simplicissimum, assembly GCA_024706585.1. NCBI lineage: Eukaryota > Fungi > Ascomycota > Eurotiomycetes > Eurotiales > Aspergillaceae > Penicillium > Penicillium simplicissimum. Next base: position 542,951 of record JAMZTW010000044.1, read on the forward strand.
AATGGGGCGAGGCACGCTCAGGATCGGGATCCCATCACTTGATGCGACGCAACTACTCGCTATGGACATTTTTGGCCACTGGCTGGTGCTCGTCATGCTGCTGGATGGGGTCTGGTGGATTGGTGACATTGGAGAATGGGAGTTGAGACAGGTCGTGTCATTGATGAACGCTCAGAACTATTTTCGTAGTCTGGGAGATGATAAAGGAACGTGGTGGCCCCAAAGCATGTATATGATTAAGCTGGAACTGGGATCATCTGGCTAGACCAGACTCATCGTGAAAGAATCCCAATATTACACTTACACCACCAGAGTATCTTAAAGAGGATCCTTGTAATTGATTCACATCGCGACACACCTAGTCCAATCTCTAGAAATAGTGAGCCTCACTTAGAAATGATGTCTCAGCTTGAAGTACGCGGAGGGGATGTACAGAATTGTTCCTTTCTATCCTCGGTGGCAGTATGTCAGCAGGCAAAACCTGGAGAAGATTACGCCTATTAAGTGGCGCTGAAAGGTGATAGTTCTATGAAAACATGGGAGAGATGAGTAAAGTAAGATTATAAGTTACACTACTAACGCACGCTGAATACGCTCGCACTATAGTGCGTAATACGACCACTATGTACGACATCCACCATGGGGATTACTTGTGTAAGGACTCGCTGTACCTACGCTGTTCAAACTTGACTTTGTCATTTTTCTATTTGTCATAAGGAAATTTGCTGGGAGAATAAGTCTAACCCAGCAATCGCAGTACATAGCAACATGTCTTTAACAGCGATCTCTAGCGCTGACGCTCTTGGCAGCTGCGCCCCAGGATTAGTCTTTCGTATTGAAGAGAACGTCAACTTCTTCGTAGAGAAGAGACCCTCTTTGCTAGAACTCTGCTTCGTCGTGGATACGACTCTCGAGATTATACCAATGAGGAAAATGTCATGAAGCTGGTCGCTCGGCGAGGCTAGTATAGCTGAGTCGTGCGCTCATGGAAACCACCATGAAACCTTCATTGCCAAGCAAGTGAGGCTTAGTCTTTAGCGTATCCCCTTGAGATGGCAATTTGAAATTTTGAGGATGGCATCCAAAATGTTGAATGGAGTACTGATTCGATCTGTGAGATGTGAGATTGAAGCCAAGCAGGTAGGTGTATAAAATCCCCCATTGCCTTCGCCTTTGATCATCACTCATCAGAACTCATCAGCTGTTTACTGTCTTCTTGTGACATACCTCCAAAGACTCATCACTTAGAGCGCTACGATGATTTCTAAAGTTGCCCTCAGCTCCATCCTCGCCGTTGCCATCGTCTTGGCTCGCCCGGCCGAGGCTGCACCTCGCCCAATCCTTGAGCGCTCAACACCCGCGCTCAGTTTGACAGCTCAGCTGCGACTTGCCGATATGTAAGTCCGAAGACACCCTCTCGATGACACTATTCTGATAATCGGCTTGTCAAGTGCTGCCGAGCGCTACCAGCTCCTGCCGAAAGATGAGGACTTTGTCTTCGACTTCAACAAAAACCAATTTCCGTTGGCCAACCCCAAAAGCTTTCCTGCGCTTGTTGGCTCTGGTGCCTCTTTCAGTCTCTCGCAGTTGCCAGGTATGATCACTACCACCTCATTCGCTCTGTTAGATACTGATAATCGCCCTACAGGATGCAGCATGAGCTTCGTCCACCTTCATCCTCGCGCGACCGAGCTCTTTGCCATCACCTCCGGCCGGGTACTCTCCGAAATGGTCCCCGAAGCAGGGGTGCTTGACTCCAATGGCAAACAGCGAGTCATCCGCAATGAACTCAGCCAGGGCATGTTGACCATCTATCCGGCTGGTTCTTTCCACACGCAGGTGAATCCGGACTGTGAGCCAGCCCAATTTACGGCAGCGTTCACATCGGAGGACTTTGGGATCTCGCTGGTCGTGGACCAGACTTTTGCCTTTAGCGAGGATGTTATCGCGGCTACATTTGGCCAGAGCATTGCGGGCGAAGATATTGACAAAGTGAGACATGCTATCCCGGGAAATGTGTTGATCAAGGTCGAGGAGTGTTTGAGCAAATGTGGGAAGCAGAAGCGTCAGGTGTGATCCTCGTGGCATTTTCCAGCGTCAAGCAATCCCCCCTCGGCCGAAGGTCAAGAGTACAACATGATGGTCACTGAGATCGCGTGTCAGTGGCATATGTACGTGCAGGATCGTATAGAAAGTATTTATTCTTGATCTCTTTGGCGAGAGCGAGACTTCTGTAATAGGCTGGCAGCGATGCCGGCCTGCTGTCAGGCTGGGGGATGGATGGAAGGACCCACCCTCTTTCCGAATTGGGCAGGAATCTTCAGAAAATCTTGAATTGCATAGATCCATCCCAGATACCACAAGACGTCACGCTGACGAGAATCTTCTCGGTCTTTGAGATCACACCTTCAGAAAGCCATTATCAAGTTAAGTTATTGTCGCGTGCCAAAAGAAAGCTGGAAATAAAAACGGCTCCTTTCGCATGCCCTGCATTAACAATTCATTTGATTGACCACTTAACTACCGACTAGAATCTTCGTCACTTCATCCTTCTCCAACTGATCCTTTCCAAGCTCCTATAGCAAAAATGCACAAGTCGACTGAAAGAGGCGCTCAGGGACCTCAGTCCCAGTTCCAGCCAGGTAGGCTCACACACACCGTTCGAAGAATATCAGATTGCTAACTCTGATTAGGCCACGAGGTCCCCGTTCAACATCAAGAGCAGCCCGGCCTGCAGAGCGAAATGGAAGATCCAAAGCCTACGTCCACAAAGCTCCCGACCGAGGACAACGGATATCAGACATACAAGGCGGCTGGCAAGCTTCAGGGAAAACGCGCCATTATCACTGGCGGAGACTCGGGCATCGGGCGAGCTGTCGCTATCCTGTTCGCCATGGAGGGAGCGACCAGCCTGATCACGTATTTGCCCGAGGAAGAGTCTGATGCGAAAGAGACCAAGCGACGCGTCGAGGAACTGGGACAGCATATCCACCTTCTCGCCGTGGATCTGCGGGATAAGAAGAACTGCCAAAAGGTGGTCGATGTTGCTCTTCAAACCATGGGTGGTATCGACATACTGGTGAATAACCATGGGTACCAAAATATGGTCGAGGATATCAAGGATCTGGATGAGTAAGTGACACGGGTTGCGTGGAGCTTTGGTTTACGATACTCACGTATTTCACAGAGATCAATGGGAGCGTACATTCGACACTAATATCCACCCTTTCTTCTATCTCTCGAAGTATGCACTTCCTCATATGAAGAATGGCTCAACGATCATCAACTGCGCTTCGGTGAACGCTTACATCGGTCGACCCGATCTGCTGGACTATACGTCTACAAAGGGAGCCATTGTGGCGTTCACCAGAGGTTTGTCAAACCAGCAGATCAAGAACGGTATTCGAGTAAACTGTATCTGCCCTGGACCCGGTATGTCAAGTGATCTCTCATGGCAGGGTTCTCTACTAATGCACATGCAGTCTGGACCCCGCTCATTCCAGCTACGATGAACACTTCGGCGATGGAGCAGTTTAGCGGATGCCCCATGGGCCGTCCAGGCCAGCCTAGCGAAATTGCAACATGTTTTGTATTCCTTGCCAGCCAGGATAGCAGCTTCATTTCTGGCCAATCTCTGCATCCTAATGGCGGTGTTGTTCTGAATGGCTGAAGGAAAAGAATAGATAGCTGGAAAATCAATACTTTTCAACTTCACGATCATCTCGTCAAGACACGCGGGTTCGCGATACATATCGATACTGTAGACCCCATGATCCACTCCTTGCTGAACCAAACGAGGCTCCTTGAATTACTTTGAATGGGCATAAAGTTATCTTCTGGCATAAGCGATGGTATGTTTCCAACGAACTGTGGAGCTGTCAAATCGAAGCTGAATGCACAATTGACTTCACTATGACGTAATCTGTACCAAACATCGCACAATTCGAGAACATGCAGACGGAAGTTGGAGAAGACATTTTAGGTATGCTCCAACACTTCGAAATCTCACCCTTTATCGATTGCGTCTCGACGGTATTTCCGCACTTGTAGATGATGACGGGGCCATATTGATCTCTCGGCCGTCACCCGGGAACTAAGCCACAGAGTCTTGATCATTATTTTCTACAAATTGTACACAAAAACTTGGAAAGAGCATCATCATGTCAGCAATCTTGACGAAAATTATCTTGTACGGAGTGGGGGCTGTCATTTGAGGGTCATTGATGACTACAAGCCTGCTCCGAGCTCTCTGCTTGTTCGACTGTCCAGACCTTCTCCTGTGTCGTGTCTACTGCAAATATTGTCTGATTGATCGCCTGAGCTTAATCGAATAGTGAAAATTGGAACTCTCGGTCTTTCCCATGACAGTTGAGATTCTAGGCCGACGTCACGCTGCGCGCGCTCATTGTAAATAATCAAGTATAAAGGTCCATGAAGTACTGCCCCTGCAAAAACCTGATTGTCTCTCAATTTAGCAGGATCAGAATAGCCAGTCGACAAAATGATCAGGTCCAAGACTCCCAGGCTGACTACTGTCATGATGAAGTCAGGGTTCACGACGCAGCAGCGGTCATTGTGGGGCCGAGCTACCTTCCCCGTCAAACATTCTACAGTCTTGCCACTCAAAAGGGACAGCCGGGGTCAGAAGGTTGATATAAAACACTTCTCCTAGCATTTTACACGATTCTTGCTGACACTCATCCTGAAAACTTCTAGCTCAGTTCAACTTTGACACGTACCAACATGTCTTCCCAAAACAACAATGCGAGCTTCACGCTCGAGAACCTCTTCGGCATGAAGGGCAAGGGTACGTGCCGTGCAAAACTGCTTCAAAATTTGGAATCTCAATTGAACCTTGCTAACGATTGAACAGTTGCCCTCATCACCGGTGGTGGATCGGGTATTGGCTTGATGGCCACTCAAGCCCTCGCAGTCAACGGTGCCAAGGTCTACATCACCGGCCGCACAAAAGAAAAGCTCGACCGTGTGGTGGAACTCTACTCGAAGGACATTCCCGGAGAAATTATCGCGATTCCCGCCGACATTACTTCAAAGGAGTCAATCCAGAAGCTCGTCGATGAACTCTCGGCCAAGGAATCCAAGCTGGATATCCTCATCAACAATGCCGGCATTAGCTCTACCTCACAGAACACCGACCAGGAAGATCCCAAAGCCCTCCAAAAAGAGCTCTTCCACAACACGGGCAAAATCAGTGATTGGGAGGATGTGATGCGGACTAACGTGATGCAACTGTTCTTCGTCACCACCGCTTTCCTCCCCTTGCTCAGCAAGAGCACCGAGAATCAACGTGCATGGTCCAGCACCGTGATCAACATTACTTCCATTTCCGGCATTATCAAGGCGTCGCAGCATCATTTTGCCTACAATGCAAGCAAGGCTGCTGCCATCCACCTCACCAAGATGCTCGCGCACGAGATTGCCGATTCGGGTCTTAAGATTCGAGTGAACAACATTGCTCCCGGAGTGTTCCCGTCGGAAATGACCGCCAAGGAGAGCGATGATACGCAAAAGAGCTCTCTTCCCAAAGAGAAGTATGAGAGCAAGGTTCCCGCCGGCCGCCCCGGAAAAGATGAAGACATGGCCGGCGCTGTGCTCTTCGCTGCTTCAAACCAATACCTGAATGGGCAGACCATTGTCGTCGACGGTGGCTATGTGCTAGCAACTGGATCGATTTAAGAAGAGACTGAACCTTGAGGTACCTAGTTGATGGAAAAGTAATTATGGGCAAAATGCCAGAATATCTAATCTCCTAAATAAATGTCATACTGTTAGGATTGATAGTTCAGCGTTCCTTTTAGGGTAGAACGCCCCGGTACATAACCACTGGGCATGGATACGCTCGCCGCAATTCGTAATCATTATTCCTAGTCTATCTTACAGCTCGGTTTATCCTTCGTGTTTCGCGAAGCTATCAAGCCGCTTATACTCTTCCGGCCGAGGCCGAACCTAAAAGCATGACGACCCTCAGCCACCAACTACATACATAATGGTAAGCCTTACTAAAATCTTACCTGATCCACATAAGCTTCCCGGCTTGACCTTCTTTCTAACGACGACAAACTAACAAGATCGATATTCCCAGGAAACAAAGGATTTCCGAGGCATTGAAACCTACTCCAATTTCTACCTTTTCAAACGCATTACTCGATGCGAGTATAAACCTCCCTCTTACACATTCACTCGGCCGCGAATGACCTCGATATAGACAAGCTATTCATCTCCCTTGAAAAACCCCCACAATCATGGCTCTAGCAACCGCTCAAACCCGTCGCAGCTACCAGTCCGACCCAGAGCAATCACTGGCATACGAAATGTCGCCCATCAAACCAGCCATCCAACCCTTCGCGGGAAGAATCGGCGGAAACCAGGAAATAGTCGTTGATCGCAGCGACCCCCAAAATGCAGATTTGCTCAAGAAAATCCCCGATGCGGCTCCTCTCATGTCGTTCCGCGAGGGGACCGACTTGCGCGGCTTCTTGGATCTGGATCTCTGGCGCTTTGGGTTTATTGAGATGATAGGTAGGGTCCCAGAATAGTCCGTTCTTCGTATGAGAGCGAAACGTCAGCAGTAAAGCTACTGATCCCCCATTTGTACCAGGTACTATGCTAATGGTCTTCGTGACGGCCTGGGTCTCTGTGCGTCCCTCGGGGTCAACGAGTGCCGTGCCATCCTCGGCTTCGGGCGTCTTCTCGACGACAGCATTCCTCGGACCTCTATTCGGCGGAATCAGTAATTGGTTCTTCCTCACTCTATTCATCTTCTCCTTCTCCAACGTCAGCGGGAGTCACCTCAACCCGACAATCTCGGTGGCGACCTTTTGCGCGCGTCTGATCTCGTTCCCGCGAATGGTCATCTACGTCCTCTGCCAGACTCTCGGCGGTACCATTGCTGGATTTATTCTCCGCAAGGCGTACGGGTCGCGAGATTTTACGTGCGGAGGATGTGTGATTGATCAGTCGCTGGTACCTGTGGATGAAGCGTTCCTTTTGGAGTTCATGTTCAGTCTGATTCTTATATTTCTGTCATTTGGCGTGGGATTGGACCCGCGTCAGGGAAAGATATATGGAGCGGCGTTGTCGCCGTTTTTGGTTGGGATGGTACTTGGCACGTTGAGCTGGAGCTCTGGATATGTGCGAAGGGGGTTTGCTGGTGCTTGTGAGTGACTGTGAAGAAATGGGGTTGAACGGGAGTTGACTCACACTCTCTTGACAGCAATGAATCCTGCTCGATGCTTGGGTGTCTATGTTGCCACGTCTTTTCCAACTTATCATTGGATATATTGGGTAAGCCGATATAACTGGCATCCCCTGGCATTGTGATCCGTATGCTCATCCCTATTCCAGATCGGGCCGATTGTTGCATCCGTGGCGCATGGGATTGTTTACTACATTGTCCCTCCTTGGGGTCCTTGAGTCAAAGGGCGCGTTGTCCAGCGTTCAGATCGGAAGTTGATCAAAAGAGATCATGATATAGAGGAAAAACTGGTGAAGAATATAATCAATCAACTCATGGACATACATAACGTGACACCTGACTTAACCCAAAAGAGGTCGATTCCAGCGGTCGAATGCCTCGAATGGATCCCGAAACTTCTAGCCGTCAACTTTAACAAGCCCATGAGTTCAGACCTCTCGATGCACGGCACTGGAATGAAGACATATGGACAGGTTGAGACACAAAAACACCGAAAGTAATGCGAAATGCCGACCCGAGACTAGAAACAGAACATATGTATGTGAAGCCTGAATTATAGCTCAACTGCCCCAGGAGAAACGGCCAAAATAACCGCCAACGCCGCGATGATCAGTGCAGCCGCCACAAATGCCGTCAATGCAACGCTTCCCCGGCTAGCAGGGAACTTGCCACGGATAATCCAGTATTGACTTTCGAAATAACGATGGAAGCCTATTATCAGTATGAGGATGGCGACACCGATGAACGTGGAGCCGAGAGGTTTGCCAACGCTGCGGAGGCGGGAGGAGGGCGAGGCGATATTGACGGAGGATGAGGAGAACTGAGGAGGGAGTATGTCGGGGTGTCCTGGAGATGTTACATCGAGGCCATATGCACTCTTTGAGACTGATGAGGTGTTGAGACGGAAGAGCTGGGTGACAGCGATACCGATGGAGGCGAAGGCAAGAGATGTGCGCATCCAAGCTAAGAAGGTTCGCTCTATAAACTCGAGTTAGATTTGAAGCAAGGTCGTGGGAGTCTGTTTGCCATACCCAAAGCCAGGTGATCACGCGCAACGCTGCCCTTGTTGTCCAGCTCCAGCGCCCCGAACCGATCTATAAACCGGCTATATCGAGACTGATGTGAGTCTTCGTGTTCGTTATATTGTTGGTTTGTGTTGCCGCCATTGCCGACATTGCCGGGTCCCGGTGTGCGCTGTTTGTCACAGTTCTTTGGCCCGGATGCCGCGCTAGGTAGATTGGGCGCCTCCGTGGCCCCGTAGTTGCGCGTCGAGGCACTGGCCTCGTCAAAGACCGGGGTGGACTCGTTGGACTGCTGTCGGTGAGACCGTGGGGTCCCAGCATACTTCCGGGACGAAAAGCTTGAGTGGGACCGGCTGCTGCCGTAGGAAGATGACAGGCCCGAATCTACATGGGTGGGCGAGTGTGACGATGAATCGGGGATGTGTCTGGCTTCCGTAGTGTCGCGAGGACCTGTCGGAGACGTCGCCGATGGCTCGAAAGTATTCATGATGGCGTGCTCATGCCCTAGGCACTCACTTGAGCAATCTGTCCAATAGCCAGTGTAGGATTAAAGAGTCAATGCAGCACAGGGGGGCCAGGCACAGTCGAGGGGCGCAGAGCGAGGAATGTGCCCTGGTGGCGAGGGACTTTGAAGCCCTTGGTCGGGGGAGTGTGAGGAGTGGCCTTTCCGAGACTATTGACCTGGCTCAGCTAAGTTCTCTCTCAATTTGGTCACCCTCCATTCAGCAAGCAGCTATCATGTGCTCGTACGAGTGAGACAGACTGAGCGCAAAAGCAACGAAAGACATCCGTCGATCGGTGGTTCCTCTGGGGCAGGCGATCACATGCTCCACCACGCTACTCTCCTTTCGGCCAGCAGAGCCGCTCTGCGTTAATTGGATGACATGTCACCGCCCTCCTTTCCGCTTTCCAGTTTCCATAAGGTCTTTCTGCTGGTGGATCCCCTTCTCAGGCGGTGTGTCTACCTTACAGTACCTACAGGATAGGCAAGCATCGTTGATGCGTCCGGCCTGTCCCACGGAAGAAGATACCGGCTCCAACCTCTGTCTTTCCATACTACATTGATCTACTATGTTATCTTAGCCATCCTGAGAGTGTTTTTCCCCCAAGTTAGCCGGAGTATCTGCGTCTCAGAAAATCCCCCGGGACCTCAAGATAAGTATTTCGACATATCCTCATTCCTCTACGACATCCAACCCAAGGCTATCAATCTTGACCACCTATCTGAACAGGACACATGAACGAAATGAAAAGTATTTGCAAAAGTTATCGAACTCGACTTCCCCAGACACTCAAGGCTGCACAGGAGTCTGAGCCACTGACAAAAATGCATCACCCGCTCCGAAGTAGAGCAGCCACTTCCCCTTGAACTGCACCAATCCCTCACTAATGGGACGAAATTAGTTGGCACTGTCACTGCATTTCATATTGAGTCTTCTGTTGACTTACCTGAACACAACGTTATCAACCTGCCCAGTGATCTCGGTGGCCGTCGTCGGCTGCAAAATGGGCGTTTCGAGGCGTGCAATGGGAGGGCCCAACGGAGAATGAGCCGGATCAATAAGCAACTGGCCAGTGCTATATTGGCCCACTGCATAACCGCCCGCACCACCAGTGGCCATCCCATTGTAGATCTTCAACCACTTGCCGTCTCGTGTCTTGATCGGAGGCGGTCCACTCTCCATGAGAGCCTGTTCCCAGAGGTTCATCAAAGGAGCGAACGGCTTTCCAGCGCCGGAGACTTCCCAGTGGATTAGGTCGGTCGAGTTTGCGGTGTAGAGGTACGTGTCTCCGAATTGCATGTAGTAGTACCCATCGGGCTGGCGCTCGTCAATGATAGCGCCGCTCTTGGTCCAGCCCGGCGGGTTGGGAGCGAAGTAGGTGACCGGGTCGCGCCAGTTGTACACCGTTTCGGTGAAGTCTGGGAGGATGGGGCCGTATTTCTTCCAGTGGACGAGATCGGTCGAGGTGGCAAGGCAGAGGCGGGCGACTTTACCGTCGTAGGACGTGTAGGTCAGATAGAACGTGCCATCAACGCGGACGACGCGGGGGTCTTCGCACCCGCCAGGCATCTCGTATGGCTCTGTGGGAGAGATGATGGGCTGAGAGTACCGAGTGAAGTTGTACCCATCTTCTGACCAGGCGAGACCAATGCTAGAGGTCTTCTTTGAGTCTTGAGCACGATAGAGAAGGAAGACCATATCGTCCATGACTATAGCGCTCGGGTTGTAGAGGTACGCAGACTCCCATGGATGACTGGCGTCGGGCCTCATGATAGGATTGCTCGCATATTGCTCAAAACCAAGGAGTGGGAAGTATGGTGCCGTGTAATTGGCCTCATTCTGTCGCGAGGCCGGCGTGATCTTGGGAGGGTGGTCTGAGGAAGCTGCAAGAGTGGTGACAGCCCCCAGTCCCAAGACGAGGACGGACTGAATTGAAAACCTCATTGGCACAGAAGTTCAAGGTTGAAAAAAAGGCTGAATGAGGAAGTGTGTGATCATCTTCTCCGAGAACCCAAACAAGGAGGCAATTGCGCCCTTTTATATCGAAGGTCTCGGTCATAGTCGTCGCTTTTTGGGGGGAATATTGGAATTCTGGGGTAGCATGTCACCCAAATCCTATCAAAATTATCATTCAGCGCGGGGTTGAATGTTCAGCGAGCTCCACGTTCCTGCACTGGCTGGTGATGATCCCTGCTGTATTGATCAGGTTAGCTTGAGCGGACAAAACGTCGGCGATAATCGAGTAGGCTCAAGCGCCGCTGCAACGATGGAATTACCCCGCCAATTTTCCGGTTGATGTTTTTCATTGCGGGGTGGAGCTTCGAGAGCTGTATATAATCATATAGATTGTGCTCGTCAGTTGCGTGTTCCTCCTACGTATTTTCAGAAGCATGACGCAGCACATACCCAGGTGGTCACGATTGCTCTTCTGCGGCACAGTCATTGCGACGTTGTGTGCCCAGAAACTGCAAACTTTCCTCTAGGGACCCTTACGCTCGGGGCGAGGCCGGCGCACACTCGACCGTGAGACTGTTCGAGTGGTCACCCAGTATTCCTCGCCCGAGGAGGCCGATGCTAAGGAGTAATTTAATTGTATATTGTCCTCGCGCGTTTAGATTTCTTATAGCTCCAGAGCTTCGGTTATGGGTGGCGACCGATAAGTTCGTACGAAAGTATTAGCTAGCGGCTCGGGGTCTATAGGTAACTCGGATAATTCGGCTATAGTCGAGGCGATATAAAGAGGAAAGCATTAAAGAGTATCCCGGATTGCAACCTGGGCCTAGATAGAGGGGAGAAGTGGCGGACAAGATAGCCGGCCTTAGAGAGTTTGCTTCGTGTGGATTCGGAATAATCGGCGAAGTGAGAGTTCGTTCGGCTGCACCCGACTATAACACTCGAACCGTAGAGGGCGAATTGGTTAGAACTTAGCAGGTCAAATAGCCCAGCAGGGCTAGACAGCGCCAGAGAGAGACTAACAGGAGCAAGCAGGCCGAGACAAGTCTCCGAAGCCAATCAGTTGCTGGCTCGGTGATTCAACGGGCTCGTAGCGGGGCGCGGTTGGGTCCTGGGAAGACGTGAACGGTGAACCCCGGCCAGTGCGCCCTCGCTGGGTCGGCAGAATTTATGGCAGAAAAAGGCGGTCAGCGCAGGGGGTCACAGACTTTAGTAGCGCCAGTGCGCCACTGTATGGGTATGGAAAAGACCCATTCGCACCGAAGAAGATCACATCGCACCTGGCCTCGGCTCGATCTCTCTACTAGAAGATTAACGAGAACTTCGGCACCCTTATATTTTGCCGTCGTTATCTCGAAAGGCTTAGCGTTGAGCGATACCTGGCGGGGGTAAGTAACTAAGTATATCCTAAGCTACTCCCTGAGCTAAATTGCTGACGAAAATGATAGATAAACCTCCTTGTCTCGTAAGGCGTGGTTGAAATATACCCGCCTCTGATGGATATTGAAGGGTTATACTCGGCGCAATTTGAATATGTAAGTCCGTTTCCTCCCTATGAGGCTATAAATATAGTATATCTAACCCTACTAGACTTTTCTGCTTCGAGGGTCGGGTAAGGAGATTATTAGTCGTAGAGATAAGTACTAGAGTCGCTTTAAAGAGATCCTAGGTCGCTCGTAGTGATTTAACTTAACGCTTTTTAAGACTATCTAATATAGATATTACGCAGAAATCGCGTCGTAGCCCGAATCTAGCACTATTTAATATAGATTTACTATTATAGAAGTATACTTTCGTTAAGATTAGCTCTATTCCACATTAACTATACTATACTGCTTTATCTTTCTTCTATACATTCCCACATATATATAATTCTGTATATCTATATGCTAAGCAAAAGAAGGAAACGAGTTTGTTCCAAGCCTTCTGGGTAAGAGCAAGTAGTAGTACCACTTATTTCAATATAAACGAGGAATTTTTGGTGTAGTACGAAGACTGGTGGAGGAATAGAGGCAAAGTCGACCTTTGGGGGCGGTTTAGCGGGGGTAATGCTTTTTAGGGAGATTCCGTTTCTCTCGCCCTGATATTCGGTAGGGAACACATAAGAATCCATGGCAACAATGACTTCATCGGCAGTGACTAGTGTATGTGTGCTGTTGATGAGTGTCTCAATAATGGATATCTGGGAGTCTGAGTGGGATACGATGGTTCTTGACGATGTTGATTGTCAGATTCAACAGGAACAGACTGAGAAGGCGCTAGCTAGAGACAACGATCTATGTGAACACAGACTGGGGGTAGCTAAGCTAGTTTCATGTTTTTGTGGCTATCTAGCTGATTAGCAATAGTCTTCTTATTATCTTGTATCGATTCGGCCTAAGATCTTTATGATTCGGTTATTACTTCGACGGATATTACGATCTGGGCTGTAGTTTTTTATGGATGGCCTATTCGACGATTAAAATTGTTTGATGATATTGGTGGCTTAGATCCTGAGGTTGGTTTCGCCGTTGAATCGCCTATTAATAAGGATCCGCTACGCTGGGAGGCCCATCCGTTCTACTCGGGGCACTTTACGACTATAACATGACAACCATAGCCAGAGACCCGAACTGGGTGGTCTTTGCCAGTTGACCAAACTTGCGTGAACGTGAAAAGGAAGGTCTAAAGGGCCCCAGATCCGCGCTTCATCTTCTGCCTCTTCATCTTCCTCTTCATCTTCTTCATCTTCTTCATCTTCTTCATCTTCTTCATCTTCTTCATCTTCTTCATCTTCTTCATCTTCTTCATCTTCTTCATCTTCTTCATCTTCTTCATCTTCTTCATCTTCTTCATCTTCTTCATCTTCTTCATCTTCTTCATCTTCTTCATCTTCTTCATCTTCTTCATCTTCTTCATCTTCTTCATCTTCTTCATCTTCTTCATCTTCTTCATCTTCCTCAACCACAAACTTATGTGAACGTGAAAAGGAAGGTCCGTCATTCACTACTCTACACCTTTCCTCTACCTCTCGGTTGTGAGTCCAAACCCCAGGCTCCCCGGTATATTAAAATAACAGTCTAACCAGGACCCACAGAAATCTATCAAAATGGCCGACAACACAGCAAAGAAGAATACACCCTTCAGCTCCCAGATCGCCTACCTCAACTGGGAGGTCGATAAGCTGCAGAAGGGTTCATGGGAACACCTGGCCGCCGCAATGGCCTTCCCTACAACTGAGCCATTGAGTGATTTATTCTACAAGAACTCGGCATCTCGCACCATCATTCTCGAGTATTGCCGGGGACGCGATTCGAATGGTGGAAACTGGGGCCTGCCCGCATTAGGCACTGATCGAGTTGTGACATCGAAGGCCTTCATGCAACTCCTCGGCAAGCCCGAGCTTCAAAGAGCCCTCACGTCGACCCAACCGCCAACTATTGATGACCTCGAATACTCACGCGATTTTCCAAACCTAACGACCCTCTGGTATGCTCATCGTCTGATTCATGCCGTCCCGATCATTTTCCCTGCTACGCAGGCTCTCTCCGACAAGACTGCAATGGACCCGTATGACGCGCTCCATGCCTTTTACCTCCTGACCACTTTTCACTCGAAGCGCGCCGCAGTTATCAAGAAAAACAAGGATTTCGACAAGAAGTGTACTTTGCACAATAAGTCGAGCGCCAAGAACTTTCCACAATGCGGCCCGAGTGGTATTGGGAATTTGTCGGATATCTCATATAATCCCCAAAAGGCGGATCCTGGTATTGCGGCGTACCATTTCGGGACCTTTGCTGCGAACCGGCGTCGCCTAGCAGCTACGCTCCAGAACGGAGTTATCAGTACCTTTGCTACGGAGGACCAGATCCGTCAGTTCACCCATTCTACTGATAAGGGTAATGGGGTGATTGCCGGTCCGCAGCCTATGGACCCAACGGAGGTTACTAACCTGGTATACACGATCTTCGAGGACCCTGATTCCGAGTGCCTTTCGGAATGCCTTATCTACGAGGCATCTGATCCATTGTCTACCCCTAGCCTACCCGATCTTTCGATGACCCAGGCCATATCGATCGGAGATACAGTCGGGGGGCACTTTGAGGAGGCACGGGACCGACTGGATCGTCGGAATGCGCAGACTCAGGAGGGTGTCGAGGGCGAGATGGTCCCGCTGATCGAGGGTGAGGACGGCTGGATCCAACGCCAGGTCCACATGAAGAAGAACCTTGTATCGGCGCGGTCACTCCCGATCAGAGAGGCCTGTGAATACGCCGGTATCCCAATGACAGGGCCTAACAAAGCCCCCGTTTTGAAAATCACCGGCAAATATGAATCGGAGACGATTCTCCAGCCGTGGCAGCCCTCGGCGATTGCCTGGATGCTCGCCCAGGAGGATACCCCTATCCACGGCGGAATTCTAGCTGACGCCTGCGGCCTCGGTAAGACGCTTACAGCGCTCTGCCTAATCTACTTTGCGACTCTGAAGTTAGAGGCACAAGGGGAGCATCGAAAATTTCGGCCTACTCTGATTGTCGTGCCAGCCAGCGTGCTTCTCCAGTGGGTGGAGCAAATTGACCACTTCTTCTGCCACCAACTTAAGGTTATTATCTTCTGGGGAAGCGCCGAGCACGCGAGTGAGAGTTCTCGCAAAGCCCGCACGGTTAATACGTTCGCCGCCCTTTCCAGCCAGCTCAATGCGCTTAAAGCGGATAATGTGGCTACAGGGCATACCGTGGTCATCACCTCTTACCAAACCTGGGCGACACGGACGACGGTGAGGAAGAAGAGGGATATGTCTGGTCAGGTAAGGTCCCTTCAATTTCATTCTAGCATTAAGACAGACTGGCCTAGAAGTGACCCCCTTCTATCCTATTGGGTCATTTTACGTAAACATGAAAATGAAGGCCCGGGCTAACTATACTTCAATAGACTGATGGTAGCACTGACGACGACGACCTTGACGAAGATGACGAAGATGACGAAGATGACCTTGGCGACTTGGATGATGAGGTCTCGGGATCAACTGCCCGCCCCTCTCACGAAAAGCCTCGACACGCTACCCACTCCTCCGCTGCGGCTCTTGAATTAGGAGCCTTGCAGCTTGACGCGGAGGCTGAAGCCCTGGCAGAACAGTTTGCTAATATGCCCCTACGGAAGAAGGCGAAGGTCCCACCCACGTACACGTCTAAGTGGACAATTCTCTTCGAGCGCGTCATTCTGGACGAATGCCAATACGTCAAGAATATCCGGACGCGGGCTCATCAGAGTATTGCACAGGTGCCTCGGAACGCGCTGTTCGGTCTTACTGCAACCCCAATGTGGAACCGGGTTGTCGACTTGTATGGCTATTGCAGCTTGCTAGCCGGGCACCTCAATGTGGAAATGGCAGAGGACGAGACTGGAGGCATTCTCGGACCCAACAAGGTTCGGTACTCATCGCTCCAGTCCCTCTATAAGGCCTGGTCCGACGTTCAAGTCCTGCCTGATGACAGCTCGGAGATTCCTTGGGAGCTACTGAATCCTAAACTGCTGGCTCGCCTGAATATTAAAGGCGAGGTCACAGCCCAGACGGGGTACGAGGCTTACCCATTCCTGTTTCGAGCTGCTATTATGCAGCGTTCGATGGGTGATGAGGTGATTGACCAGTCTGGGAAACTGATCACTATTGGTGCGGACATCCCGCCAATCAGGGTTATGACAGTTGAGCTGCGTTACTTTAAAGAGGACCAGCACTTCCATGACAATGTGTATGATATGCACGTGGAGGGGCTCACTAAGGGCAAGGCCGAAAACACCTCGGACCCTTTCACTGGCGGCCGCATCAACATGTCTATCCTTCGGACTCTATGTCTCACCGCCTTTAGCCCTCTTCTCTCAAAGTATCTCGATGCAGCGACGAAAGCGAGAACGGACAGCGGGTTCATTGGGCAGCTGGTCAATGGACCTGACCAGGGTTTTGAGGCCTTTTTTAATGGCACCTGCAGAGATGTCTCTATTGCGCGCCTAAAAGGTGCGTCGGAGCAAGCCTATTATCTTTGTAGGCGGTCTCCTCGACTGTCGATGCTTCTTAGAATCCTCGACTTAGAGGGCGCGTTTACGCAGCCTCGCCCGCGCTTCCTAATTGTCGCTCACTGGCCGATGGTGGCATGGATGGTGGAGATGTTTGTCATTCGCCTAGGGCTAAGAACGGTTTCCATCACAGCCTCAAAGGGCCCGGAGGAGCGTGCAGCCGCTGTAGCCGAGTTCACCAGCCCGCGGTCCGCCTGCCAAGTCCTCGTCACGACATACAATTGCGGTGCGACGGGACTAAATCTCCACAATAGCTGCTATGTAGCTATTTTGATGGAAAGTGCCCCGAATTATAACCTCGAGGCACAGGCAATTGGGCGAGTTCCTCGGATCGGACAGAAACGGCCGCAACGGGCGTATCGTCTTTTTCAAGACCACACGATCGCCCGGTATCTCCATTACAACAATTTCAAAAAGATGATGCCTCAGATCGCGGCCCAGTACCGGGACACGTTTGAGGCTGAGGTGGAGAATGCGGCTCGGCTGAGCGCGGAGGAGGATGGTGACAACGCCCTGAATCGGGAACTCAAGGCTCGTCACATCGATGGCGTGTGCGAGGCTAAACTCCGGAGCCTAATGGGGCTTCACCCTCAATTTCCGGGATATCTGTCCATGAAGGACAAGAAGGAGTTGGGGGTTGATGCCCGCCATGTGTCTATGCGGCAGGCCATACCAGGCCGAGCTACTATGCTAGCGCCTCATGTCGTCGTAGCTCCTGCCACTGACCCTGCCACTGACCCTGCCACTGCTCCTGCCACTGCTCCCGCCACTGCTCCTAGCGTGAAATCGGCCCAGAAGCGGAAAGGGACTACTGCTGGGCCGAGCACGGTAAAACGCCGCAAGACAACGCAAGGCGCTTCGACGACCAGTCCCACTCCTGCCAATCCCGCTCCTAGCGTGAAATCGGCCCAGAAGCGGACAGGGACTACTGCTGGGCCTAGCACGGTAAAACGCCGGAAGGAAGCACAGGGCACAGGGCCTAACAAGGTCGCAGAAATTACGGGCCAGGGAGCTCGAGCAGTGACGCCTAAACAGGCATCAGGAGTCTTTACTGCGAAGCGTACCAGGCCACCAGCCCAGTCAGCCCAGGAGCCAGCTTCGCAGATGTTGAGCCAGCAAAGCCCGGCTGCTACTCGCCCTGGTCCGCGGTTGACTGTGAAATTCCGTAATCCCACTTACTCAGCCCAGCCCGCCCATGCTTCGCAGCAAAGCCCGGTTGGTACTTGCCCTCAGGGGTTTCCGCGGGTGAGACTCCCTCATTACATCAAAACGGTTCCAACCGCAGGGCCAGACGACGGCGGCGTGGGGGGATTAGATGATTCTTCAGCTGAGGAGGAGTCTTCAGATGAAGAAGAGCCTTTGGCTGAGGAAGAAGAGCCTTTGGCTGAGGAAGAAGAGCCTTTGGCTGAGGAAGAGTCTCTGGATGAGGAAGAGTCTGACTGATGAGAAGGTACCCTTCGTTTCCTTCCTCAGATGCTGAAGATGAACACAGCCCTCGTCCGCGTCTAAGAAGCATATGGAACTCTAATCGCTGATCCGCCGCATATCCAACATCATGACATTCTGTTCCGAGCTCCTTTTCCATTTCGCTATCCCGATGATTTTCTTATTCCTTTTGTTTTTGACATGGTGCAACTGAGTACCTTCATTTTCTGGATCCGACAATCTGTTCCCAGTAAACATGGATCACATAAATTGAAGGGAAGTCCGGCTGACCATTTTGATGTTTTATGGCATTCTATTGATACCCCTTATGTTGTTATTCCCGATCAAATAATGAACTTTGTCCTACTTAAGATAAATCTTTCATCATCCTAGGAATCTCGTACTTCAAGATCATTGCCTTATTCCTGGCCCTGCCATTTCACTTTCACATGGTATTACTCTATACAGAATCCTGCTCAATCTTCCACCTTCCTGGTCACTCTGGGCACCTCTTTTTTGAGTGCACATGAGATCGAAGGACCAGAATCACTCTCTACAATCGAACGATTCTCTCTAGAAACTAATCATAGGCCGTCGGAGCCCATATATACCCATTCCACTCCACTCGCCTGATATCTTGTGAGTTCCAATATTCTCATAGTATTAAGCGAGTGATAACGAGGATCTATACCCTCTAGAGGCACCGAGTACCCTAGCCGTCAGGCCAACGCCTTTCTGTCAGCAGCCGTTACTGCCTGATTCCTCAGGCATCAGTTTTTTTCTGCAGAAAAGATCGTGACTACAGGTCAGTAGAGCCCTACTTAACTCTCAGTAGGTAGCTTGGTCATATGATATGGGCCGTTGCTTTGTTACGCCGTATCTTTGATAAGACTAAAACTGTGAAGGGCTGTAGCAGAATTGATTCAATTGTACTAGGCCAACATGCTTTTTACAACAATCTTGAAGAGGGAAGGGGGGCTACCTCGTGTTCTTCTGCAGAAGAATACTGCCAAAGGCGGTGTCTGTCCTTCTGAGTTGGTATTCTTCTGCAGAAGACCGGCCGCGTCCTTCGTCAATCGTCAACCGCCAACGTGATCTGTAAGGCCATGGCACATGGTTTACTGTCGGGCTCCGGCCCGTTACAATATGTTATTAGCTACTCAGCGGACTTCATCGCCTTATAGCCTATTATTAAGGCAACATCACGAAGTCTGATAAAAAGGCTAATACTACTAGCGTATTCATAACTAGATTCGTTCTGCTCATAGCAAAAAGCAAGAATAAACGATGCGAACCCAAAGAAAACGAGATAAATAACCACGAGAAAAGGCATCAAAGTTGACCCTAGGGCATACGCTCACTTATCTGTCGGAGCCACGGGCAATTTGGCAAGAGGGAAATCGGGACAGCAATAAGTATAGCCTCCGGAATCTGGGCAGTCTGAGCCTGGACAGAGGTAGACTCCACCGTAGAATAAGTATTTTGGCCGAGGATTAACTCTGGAGGAGCTCGGCGTAGGACACAATGGGGTTCCCGCTCTAGAGTAAGAGTCCTAGAGGCCTGTGTGCAGCGTCGGACAGAACGGGGTTCATACTCCGGAGGGGCTCGGCGTCGGATAGAACGGGATTCATCCTCTGGAGTGCTAATTATAGCATCCCATGTGTGATGACGTTGTTGTTGTTGTATAGGGATCACAGGCTGCGAGAATGTCCCAGATTGGTAGAGTGAATAGGCGGTATCATCATCGTACCTCTGGTGCTCTGATGGACTGGCTCGGTCCGTATACCAGGGTCTAGCGGTGGCCTCATTAGTAGGCTGAGCTGTTGGTATTAGGCTCGCTAGGCCGGCTGCTCCTGGTCGATCTAGCATAGCCCGACTAGCCTGAGTAGGGAGGGTAAATTGGTTATCGTCGTGACCGGGTTTGAATAATTCGAAATCGGAAGCACTATAACGCTCTGAATAAGGAGTCCGTGTAGGCGCCCTAAGTTCATAGTTGTGGTGACTAGGAGCACGATAGGCCTCTGATAGACAGTCAGGAACTCGGTCAACTCGGTCAACTCGGTCAACTCGGTCCGTATGCCAGGATCTAGCGGTGGCCTCACTTCTAAGCTGACCTAATGGCATTGAGCTAGTTAGGTGATTTGCTGCTAGGTAATTTGGCATAGACTGAGTAGGCTGGGTTAGGGGAGTAACGACAGGTGCCTGAGTAACGACAGGTGCCTGAGTAACGACCGATCCGGACGAGGAATCAGGAGCCGTGCTTGGAGCCGGGGCCTTGGCTCTGATCTTCTCTCGGATCACGTTTAGGGCATCCTTCCGCCGACGGTAATCCTTAATCTGCAGAGCTTGCTGCACTGCATCGTGAAGCTCCGAGGGGATCTGTTACCAGAATTAGTATATATCTAGTAGGAAATAGGATTAAGGTACTAACGTCCACACAAGGTCCATTAGCCACTTGGCATAGAGTACATGGCTGAGATGGGTCATCACGAATGCATTCCGGCTGACGAATATGCCGATACTTCTTTTCTCTAAGAAGCAGCAGGCATCTCGCACATATGGTCTCCATCGTTTTGAATAGCTATAGTCCTGTAGGCTAGGTACTATCAGTGAATTAGCTATAGCGACGCTGCGACGGACTAAGGTATAAGTCGTCGACTATGAGTTATGACTCACCTATAGTTTCATGTAGACGTAAGTTTCGAATCTGAAGTCAAGAAGATTGGGGAAAGGATAGAGACTAGAGAGGAAAGAAAAGAGAAAAAGTCAAGAAGAGGAGAGGAAGAGGTGACAGAGGTCAAGGCCGGACTAAGAGATTATATACAGAAAGGATACCTATTTACTGAAATTACTAAGCTTAGTATATTACTGCCTACGGTCTACCTACCTAACTAGTTTGGAGTAGTAATAGAAGGATGCGGGTAGCGGGTACTGGGAGCAAATAACGAGATTGGCCGGTGATTTCACTTTCACATACTATATTACGAATACACTCTCTTCCTAGTCAGGCAGTCTACACGTGATGCGGAGGATTTCTATGCGATCTTTCGGCTTTTTCCCTCTTCAAACTCTTTCCTCTTGCTAGTCTCTCGTTCATGTTCACCTGAAATTCGAAGGGTCGACGGCTTCTCATCACATTCCTCTTACGATCAAACCACACTCTTTCACATCCTACAGGTACCACAACTGACCTTACTCGTCGTTCAAGTGAGTGTTTGCAACCCATTCTCGGCGCATACAGAATTAATGATATTTCTTAGCATGGCTTCGCGAACCGACTTTTTCGCGAGCACATTCGAGTTTGACCCGGCTGCAGAATAGTGCTCTGCAACTAAGGGACAAAACAGCGAGTCTGCTCGTATCCCTAATCAGGGTTTCCTTACATCTGAGGAGTATATTATCTATCCGGCGCCACCACCAGCACTTTCTCAACTACCTATCGATCCCGCCCTACTTCCCTCTTATCCAGCACCATCGGAAGGTCATCCTACCGCCCTAGTTATCTTTCAGCGTGCTTCTCATGCATCACCCGAAACTCGGCAGAACCTGAAAGCTTCTGCCGAAGATCGCTATAGACGATGGGTCAACATCTATGGCAATTTCAAAGGCCCTTGTCTTTTTCTCGTTGTGGCGCAGTCAGCCAACCACCGCCTTAGACCTTCGGCTATCCAGGAACTCCTCGACTTTATACGCGGCCTTCCTCTTCTACCTCACCCAAAGGTCGAGCTAGTGATTTCTGGTACACAGGGCTTCCTGACTACCCCTACGTATATCTGTGAATTTTTTACAACATTTTCATCTGTCTCTTGGTGCCTATCGGTATACTACCCAATAACTGCCACCTTTGTTTCTATCGACGTCCCTGGCCTAATCGCTGTGATTAGTGGGAGTCAGCAGGCAGAGACTCTCGATCAAGCCACGGCTGATTTCCTTAGCGGTGTTCAACAGGCACACATCGCCCGTCAGGTTCTTACGGGCCGGAACCCTGCTATAGGTACCCGGGGACGAAATTCCCTTCGTACCCCCCCCCCTTAATCGGTGGCCCTGACGGGCATTTTACGCTTTTCGAATGTCGACTATGTCTACGCCAATTTTTAACAGCATTATCATTCCACAATCACCTTATGCTCCATCCAGGCACTTCTCATACGGCGATTATTCGATCTCTTAGTTTCAGCAACCGAGACCCTCCTCACCCCGACCGTGCCTGGGTTTGGAACTCTGATGCTCGCCCATACCGACATCCTATTGCTCACTTTAGGACAACTATCTTTATATCCTGGACCTGCCAGAGATGTGGATCGCAAGTGAAAAACTACTACGCCGCAGCCGCTCATAGACAATATCGCCACAAATCAGAGGCTCTAGGGGAATGTTTCACATTATCATTACAAGACTACGACAACGAACCGAGATCTACCGTGGAACGAGGGGTTGAGTGCCGATTCTGCGGCGATAACAAACACTCGAGAAATATGAGACAACACCTCATAGATTTCCACTCTCATTATCTAAGAAGACACCTCGGAGCTTTCGACTCTCGACCTCTAGGTCTTCGCGACCTTGGCGAGTATATCGTGAGGCCTCAGGCAGGTTTCAAATTCCTTTGCCCAGAGGCTGGATGTGGCTGGACCTTCAACCGGTATATCTCGTGGGTTATTCACAATATACGTTACCACCCAGCGTCGGTAACCCCTGGGGTACTTGAGAGTCTGCCCGAGTACAGGTCCTACCCGCCAAACACGCCCAACGACCCAGAAGTCGATTCTCCGTCAGATGCCGAGATAAGCGATTCTCGGGAGGCCCTAAACGAAGAGCAGGATGAGGAGCAGGATGAGGACGACGAGCGTCTAGAGCCACGACCTTTGGCTCTACCTACGAGCAGTCCGCTACCCAGCCCTATAGACGTTTCCATCTCTACGCCACAGCCGCGCACTAGGCCCCTATGTCCTCAGGCTCTAAGACCAAACCAGCCACCCAGGACCCTTCAATCTCATGTGTTCATGCAGCCAAGTGGGCGGGCCAAAGTCTATCCCGTGGCAGTTGACCTCTTCCTTGCCGGGTACTACTAGTCTACTTCCGCAACTAATTATTTCGTTGTTTATCTTTTATGTATACTTTCTTATTACATATTAGTTTAGGGCTATTATTTATATTTTAAGTTAAGGGGATTGCTAAATTGACCCCCCCCCTTTTCCCGAAAATTCAGGTTTTCAGGCAGAAATTCTGATTATGTAAGTAGGGGAAAATATTTTTCCGTGTCCTACCCTTACCGCCTCTATCCCCTTCCTTCACCGCCCTTACCGTCCTAGTCACCGACTCACCGCTTTCCTTCCTGTCCCCTAACTCAACTTCTTATACGGAGGTCCATCCAAAAAGTATTGCGCAGCGCACGTACCACTATTAGATTACCACTAATGTTATACCAAGCGAATACACACAATTCTCTCAGCAAATTTATCTTCTTTGCCTACTACTGCCTACTACCTACTGCTACCTACATCTATCACTATGGGAAAACAGTCAACGCATGCTGATCGTGTGACGGTCGTCGCATTAAGAGCGTATACGACCAAAACGTCTAGCGAGATCGCGAAGATAGTAGATCTATCTATTGCTACTGTCAATCGTATATACGCGCGTGCAATCGAGCGTGGTTTCGATCCGATTCATACAAAGATCACCGATGAATATGTGCAAGATAGCCCTCGCGCTGGTCGGCCTACTAAGCAAGATCCTGAGACGATTAATACTATCCTGTCAAAGGTGCGCCTTGATCGTTTCGGTCGCGAGAAGACGTGCGCTGATCTTGCTGGTGAACTTAGCCAGGACGGGATAGAGATATCATCCTCTACTGTCTGGAGTATCCTAAGGAAGGCTGGTTTACGGAAAACGAAGCCGACGAGGAAGCCTGGACTGACGAAGAAGATGCGCGCTGAGCGTTTAGCTTGGTGTCTAGCCCACGAGCACTGGACTCTTGAAGATTGGAAGAATGTGATATTCTCTGATGAGACGTCGGTGATTCTTCTACACCGCCGTGGTGGTTATCGTATCTGGCGTTCTAAGGATGAAGCTTTTCTACGCTCTTGTATCCGCGAACGTTAGAAAGGCGCGTCTGAATTTATGTTCTGGGGCTGCTTTTCGTACGATAAGAAGGGTCCTTGCCACTGTTGGTGTCCTGAAACTGCTACTGAGAAGCGCCAAGCAGAGCAAGAGATTGAAGCTCTTAATCGAGAGATTGAACCTATCCTACACGAGCAGTAGGAGCTTAAGACTGGCGTACGACGTATCAATCTTCGTCGACAGCCTGCTGGTAGAAAGCCTGTTTAGAAATTCAATAAGCAAAATGGCAAGCTTTCACGAGGATCTAAGGGCGGAATCGACTGGTATCGCTATCAAAAGATGATTCTTATACCAAAGCTTCTCCCTTTTGCTAAGGAATGCGCTATTGAGCGACCGAAGACGATTGTGCAAGAAGATAAAGCTCCAGCGCATAACCATTATATTCAACAGCGAGTTTTTGATGCTGCTGGAGTACAGCGCTTGCTTTGGTGTCCTAATTCGCCGGATCTTAATGCGATTGAGCCTGCATGGCCTTGGATGAAGCGAAGGACTACAAGGAAGGGAGCACCTAAGTCTAGGCAGGAAGCGATTACTGTATGGAATCAGGCCTGGCGAGATCTCCCGCAGGATAAGATTCAGGCTTGGATTGAGCGTATCCCGACGCATATTAAGAAGATTATTGAATTGGAAGGGGGGAATGAATATAAAGAGGGTAGGTAAAGAATACTGGGTAGTACATTAGTGTAATTTAATGGTGGTACGTGCGCTGCGCAATACTTTTTGGATGGACCTCCGTAATATCTAAGTGACTAAGTCTATCCCTCTAACGTATGGAGTTCACCACTGAGCGGATCACACCGCTTCCCGGATCACCCACCCAAAATCGCGTCTTCTTTCCTACACGCTCTTCTTCAACCACCTACCATGCCACCAAAACGCACTGAATCTTGTCAGAAATTGGCCAGCCAAGAGGGCAAGATCTTATTAGCCCTTGATGATATCAAAAATGACCGCATCAAATCTATCCGCGCCGCAGCGAAGCTATACGATATACCCTACACTACACTACATGCCGCATGCGCGTGCCGACGGCCGACTCGCACGCGTCGAGAAGCGTCACCCAGGCCATAAATTGACGCAACTCGAAGAGGATTCGCTAGCTGAATGGATATTATCGCTTGATTCACGTGGAGCAGCGCCTAGGCCAGCTCAAATTCGAGAGATGGCCGATATCCTACTAGCAGCGCGTGGCTAGGACCCTTCGCCTACTGTAGGCACTAATTGGGTCTCAAAGTTTATGAAACGCCATCAAGAGCAGCTTAAATCGCGCTATTCGAGATCCTACGATTACCAACGTGCCTAAAACGAAGATCCTCGGTCGCTTCGAGCGTGGTTTGATAGCGTAAAGCGTATAGTAGATAAGAATAGTATCCTCGCGGAGGATATCTACAACTTCGATGAGACTGGATTCGCGATGGGCCCTATATCTACGCAAAAGGTTGTTACTCGAGCTGAATACTATGGTCGCCGCTCTATCCTGTAGCCAGGAAACCGCGAATGGGTTACTGCTATCGAATCTATCTGCGCCGATGGCTACTCGCTACCGCCGTGCGTGATATTTAAAGCGAAGGTCTATATCGCTGGCTGGTTTGAATCGAATCTACCTAGCGACTGGCGAATCGAAGTCTCGAATAATGGCTGGACTACCGATGAGATTAGCCTTCGCTGGCTACAACAGCACTTTATCCCACTCACAAATTCGCGTGTACGAGGTCGATATCGGCTACTGATTCTTGATGGCCACGGTAGCCATCTTACACCACAATTCGATAGGATCTGCGCGGATAATGATATTATACCGCTTTGTATGCCGGCGCATTCTTCGCATCTACTCTAACCGCTAGATGTTGGCTGCTTCGCACCGCTAAAGCGTGCATACGGTCGCTTCGTCAGCGATCTAGCCCGCGCTAGCTACAACCACATCGATAAGCTCGACTTCCTAGCAGAATATCCACGCGCGCGAATCGAGGCCTTTAAGCCGCAGACTATTCAAAATAGCTTCGCTGCTACCAGTATCACACCGTTTGATCCAGATCGCGTGCTAGCTAAGCTAAATATCTCGCTTAACACGCTAACACCGCCAGGTAGCCAGCCAGGTAGCCGGCTAAGCAGCAGATCTAGCCAATTCACACCAAAGACGCCTAAGACAGCAATTTAGCTATCTAGGCAGGCTAGGGTACTTAAAGGTCTATTAAAACAGCGGTCAAATAGCCCTCTAACGCCCACAAAGTCTGCTATAGATCAGATTATTAAGTGTGCCTATCTAGCGATACATAGCGCTACGTTACGTAGCCAGGAAGCAGCTACTCTACGCCGCGCGAATAAGAAGAAACGCCAGAAACGTACACTCTCGAATCGGCAGATAGCCCACGAAGGCGGCCTAACTATCGCTAAGGGCCTACAGCTAGCTCAGCAGCCAGAGCAGCCAGTCGAAGATAGTCAGGTGGTATCGCATGAAGCAGGCGAATCGGCGAATCAGGCAGATTTACCACAGAGAAGGGCTCCGCCAAGATGCAGCGGTTATTGGGAGACAGGCCATAGGATTAATCGTTGTACTAAGCGCTAATTTGAGATGAATTGATATTGTTTTGGTTGAATTATCTTGATTTAAAGATTCTTAATAGGGGTGGGTGATCCGGGAAGCGGTGTGATCCGCTCAGTGGTGAACTACGTTATCACGCTTCACTAATATCCTTATCACTAATATCTCCTTATCGAATTTATCTAGGGAATTACTAGAGCGACTCCCCCCTACCTGAATTTTCAGGTTTTAGGCAAAAATCAGGCATTAATTAGGCATCAATTTTTTCTGCTATACTTTCTGCTAACCTTTATAAGTGCCGAACAGGAGATAAGGCACAATAATATAAGTAAGGTGGAAGTCAGGGAAAGTAACAGTGGCTATGGTTGAGTTAATAGTAGTAGAAAACTAGTGGAACATAAGATTGTCGATTTTGCGATCAAATTTCCGACACCACGATCGGCCCCCACTCAGAGATCGTATCGTCTCAAGGGGAAAAACGACGGAGACAAAAGAAGCAAGAAGCTTATCGGTTTAGAATTGGCTCGAGAGAAATCATCAAGCAAGAAGCTGACCGAAATGAATTTTGATGGGCAGACATCAAATTGATACAGTGGAATAACCCGCTATTATCAAGATCTACATTCGCCGATGAAGGTTCTAGAAATACATGGAGACTACACCGAGAACCTTCATTCCAATCGTAAATCCAGTAAACCAACTCAAATCAAATTCTCAATAAGCAAAACCGTCTTCTAGTGAAGGTTACCATGATCCTAGTCTAAACAGCTCCTTCTCCCCAATGGGTGCTTTTCCATGCGGGACCTCAATTAATCTGGAAATCCGACCCATAATAGCGCACTTCTACCTTGTCATCCTCCTTCAGGCCCGGGGCTAGGATTGTGTAGACATCATCTGGGAAGACGTCCACACCATTATCCTCAAAGTCAACATCCCGGTCACCAGAAACAACGGAGACCACAAGGCCCTTGACAGGCGCATTGGCGCAAATTTCAAGCTTCCCGTCCAGCACTGAGACTTTCACATCAGGAGATGCGCAAAGGGTGACATACTTCAGTGGCTGTGGCCAATCTGATGCACGAGCAATGACATGGCCGTCACGAGAATCCCTCATAATCGCCTGGACGGCTGTCTTGTCATTCACGCTCAAATCTTCCATCAACTCAGTAGTGCGATTTGAGAGGAGAGATAGGCTGTCCAAGGACTTCTCGTCACACAAGTCCCCAGTTGCGATGTCGTAGAGACGGATCTCAATTTTTACTTGTGCATTGTCCAAGGTTCCGTTTACAGCCCAAAGGTCACAGACGTATGTCTTTGGGGCAAGGTCATGGGGAGGCGCGAGAATCTGGGGAGGTGGTGACTTGAGCTTCTTGAGCTCGGGCGTTGAGCGGCTAATTCCAAGAGCGAGAGGTGCACTATCTCGCATCGTGTTGAAGTAGGCCATCTTCTTCTCTCCATAGAAGTCAATGATGGCCCAGCTTGAGACTGGCCAGCAGTCATTGATCTAGATTAAAGTCAGTGACAATCCGAGAGAAAGATGAAAGGGTCAATCTCCCATACCTGCCAAATGAGCTGACCTCCACAGTATTCTTGGCCAGGCCCTTTCCACTGCCGGCGACAGCTTCGAACAGCAAAACCAAGACACTCGCTTTGAATCAGTTGTGTCGCATAGATCCAACTGTCCAGGTCCAACGAGTTCACCCGGACGTTTTCCAACACGTACAAGCCCAGCCGCCGCTCTGCACCATCTGCTTTGTTGTGCAGGTCTAGAACACGACTTTGAGGATATCGCTGTGCAGGGTCGGTCACATAGCGGCGAATCGATTTGGCAGCTGGGAAGCCAAGCATGCCAAATTCAGACACAAATCGACCCACGAGCTTGTCCCAAAGCTGATACTTCTCCTGTGAACCGTGCCAGACATTCCACTGGTGAATGTCGCCCACAGTTCTGTCTGTGGTCCCATCACCACCCCAAGGTGAGCCGGGGTGGTAGGGGATACTAGGTGCGTATTCAGCAACCACGGCAGACAGGTGAGTTTCGTACAGGGTTCGGGCAGGAAAGTTGGTATCGGTCCAATCACCAGAATGATCATTAGGATCCCAGGTCAGATTGAGCATCTCAGCAATCTGATAGTCCTCGTTGTTCCCAGCGAGGAGGACAAGTGAACAGTATTGCCGCAGTCTTTTGACTTGTTCCACAGCCTCTCGTTTCACAGTTGCGGCAAAGTCGGGATAACAAGGGTACTGGGCACAGGCAAAAGCAAAATCCTGCCAGACCAGAATTCCGCGTCGATCACACTCTTCGTACAGTGCGTCGTGTTCGTAGATACCGCCGCCCCAGATACGCAGCATGTTCTGGTTCGCTTTCACGCATTGGTTGACCGCGGAGGCGTAGTCCTCGACTGTCATGGCAGTAAGGAAAGAATGACCGGGGATCCAGTTGCTGCCAGATACATATACAGGATTGTTGTTGACTTCGAAGAAGAACGAGCTGCCCGGCTCGCCCTTCAAAGGTTGCTGCACCAGGCGGAGACGTCGTATGCCAACAAGTTTCCTGACGTGATGAAGGGGAATCTGATCATAGCTCATGATGGTAAGATCAACCAGATAGAACACTTGAGGCCCATGGCCAATAGGATACCACAGTTGTGGCTCGTCGATTTCAAGTGAAACCGTACCCCGAGATTCCTTTGCGCTGCAGCTGAGGTCGGCCTTGGAGTGCAAAACATGGCCGTTGGGGGCAGTAACTTGGACATCTATAGTAACATCCTGATCTAAAATGGCTGAGCAAGAAACATTCATGGATGCACTTTGAAGATCCTCCGATACTCGTGCATCAGCAAAGACGCCGACCAAGGTCGAAGAATATGATTCAAGTTTGATCTCTCCACAAGGCCCGCATGTCATCAACAGAGGCCCCCAGTCCCAGCCATAGTGGTACTGGGCTTTGCGAACATGCGCTCGAGAGTTCTCACCACTGAAGGCTCTGTACCTTCCGTACTTTTTCTCCAATTCGCGCCCGTAATGGAGGGCACTCTTGAACACGATGCGGAGAGTGTTCAGGCCCGGGGATAACTTTCCCGTTACATCAACGCGGTGTCGATGGAACATGTTTGTCGATTCCAGAATCTGATGGTTCTCATTCAGATGAACGGTGGCCACCGTATCCAGGCCAGCGAAAACGAGGTCCTGCCGAGAGTGGTGAGGGTTTGGCTCATACTGAAAGTCGCAAGCATACTCCCAGTCTGCCTCCCCCACCCACTGGACAAGACGCTCATTCTCGTCTAGAAATGGATCTGGAATTATTTTGGCATCGATCAGGTCGGTGAAAATCTCCGTGGTCGGCTTGTCATGGGCACACCGATGCCAGTCTTCATTTGCCTTGCCGTGTTGTCGCCATCTCCAGGCAGAGAGCGTTAAGGTACTCGAAACAGACATGGCCAGATAACGCGCAAATCAATTATGGTTTGAAACAGTTTCTTCCAGAAGGTTAGAAAGCCGACCATTTTCGGCCTTTGTATTAAGGGCCATGGCAATGGTTCGACAACAGATCGATAGATGGCTCCGACGAATTTCCCGCTGGTCCCCACATTTGATGCTTTAGGGGGCCCTTAACCTTAATCTCCAATCTCCAGTGGTGCGGGGTTCTTTAGTTAACTAGCCACCAAGCAGCTTTTAGTCATGAGCAAGCCACATGGGCAGAACCCTGACACTGTCGTACCTGCCCCAGGATGTCTCCGACCTTTTTCCCGCCCACGCCAAGCATCAGACCCTGAGGGCTCCAGAGAGTCGGCCCAAAAGGATCGCTCTCCGACGGTTTTACCGTTCTAAAGGACCCATGTTCAAATCATGCAACTATTGTAGGCACAGGAAGAAGAAGTGTGCCTTGGACGGACCATGGGCTAGCCGGTGTACCGAATGCGAACACCTAGATCTGGTCTGCGAGTTTAGTCGACGCCAGCCAAGTCAGAAGCGACGCCAGACCTCCCAGCGCATTGCATCCAGAGTTTCGGCTGCTGCTGCCGTGGGGACACCAAAGGCTGCAGGAGATCAATGGGTTCACACAGGAAGTGTTGTATCGGTCGTCAAAGACGGCGACAGCCAGTTGAATTCTACGGATACCAACTATCCTCACGGTCAAAAGATCATTCTGAAAGATGATTTGCAACTTGTCCTCGACTCGACAGCGACACAATATCGGGAGCATGTTCAACCGCTCACTCCATTTGTTCCTCCAGAGATGATACATCAAGCGAACGAGAACTGGGATCCAACGCTACAACAATGTGTCAAGCTAGCAGCAAGTATTTGGCTGCATGGTGAGCCCCCAGCCGACATAACGCAACAGGCCAGTCATGCTTTAAAGTCCATAGTACAAAGCAATATGACACTACCACGCCTGGCTGGCGTCCTTCTGATGATGCTCCGATTTCCTGTTGAGAGTGACTGCATACAGTGGGTGAGTAGCTACTTGAGTGACCCATTTTCAATCCCTTTGGCACTAACTGATACTAGGTCTTCGGCAGTGTTCATGCATCCCTGCTCATGGGGGAAGAACTGCCGGCCCCTGTTCTTGCAGGTGCAATTGTGGCCAACACCTGGCTTCGACTAGTCGGGTCACCGCTAGAGCCGCTCGACATTTCTGAAGACTTTCTCATGACCTTCGCCGAATCAGTGGATCCCTCCACGTTTGCCCATCATTACCTTCGCATCTCAGACTTGGGCTTGCGTCTCGGCCGGTTACGCGTGATGGAGGAGGGTGGGGGTCTAGGACCAGATACAAAACTATTGTGGTGTCGTCTCGAGTACGAGTGTTTATTCTGGGCCGTTCAACTTCCTACGTCGCTACTTGATCTCCGCGATGGGATGCCAGCTCGACCAGAGGCAGTTACTATTCACTCGCTGCATAATCTGGTCCTTCTGACGTTCTATGCCACTGTTCTGACCCGGCAAGACACTCTTGGTACCTTGTTGGCTTTGCGCCCCGTCCCAGGTGTTCTGCATTACATTTGTTCGCTGATTCGATCGGTGTTTATCTGTCCGCAAGAGATGCTCATTCACTGGTCCCTTCTCTCCGATATCCAGGCTGCTACAGCTCGCATCGTTCTAGAGCTTTGGCGTCAAACGCAATTTGAGAATTTTCAGGGCTTGTTGAATCTCTGGGATGATGCACTTGGCCGCTATCCAACCTTAGCTTTAGAAGTGCGTGACGAGATTGGCCCCGGGCCCTGGAACATCGATCAGACAGATGGATATTCTGTCTTTTGGACATTTCGCGATCTCCGTAGCTTACATCTTCAGGACGCATTTCCACAGCTGGCCGAGGCTACCATGCCATCGCCGAATCCTCTCGTTGACTGAAATACTTATTATTAGCAATGACAATTACAATTTTGGCTCTGGTAAAAGGTCAAAATCAAATTTCTATTTCTATTGCTATCTGAAACCTGTGCTGAACCGTCTTGCTTTCATGGCTGAACCTCGGCGGTCGCGACTCCCAGCTCGCTATCTCCCTGTCCATAATACATGAACCATTTCCCCTTGAACTGCACCATTCCTTCGCAGAACACAACCTCATTGACTTGTCCAAGATGTTCGTTCTTTGCCGACACGACAAGAGACGGGCGGTCGAGGCGAGCGAGCGGGCCATCCTCGAGACTCTCGAGGTCGATCAACATCTGGCTGATGGAGTACTGGTTAAATTTGAATCCAGCCGCGCCTTTGGTGGCAACGTTGTACACCAAGATCCACCGGCCGTCTCGAGTCTTGATTGGGGTTGGACCAGGTTCCAGGAGTCGATTCTCCCAGGCATGGACTCCAGTTGCGAAGTACTTGTCGAAAGGCCATGCTTTCCAGTTTATCAAGTCTTCGCTCTCAGCCACACAGAGAAATGCTTCGCCAAAGATCATCATAAATTTCCCCTCCGCCGTTTTCTCGGGGAAGATTGCGCCAGACTTTGAGTGACCGACTCGCACTTTGATACGTCCGTCCAGAGCGTCATCGACATCAATGAAATCCGGAAACAGCGGACCACCCTGCTTCTCCCAGTGTACCAGATCGGTGGATGTTGCAAGACATAGCTTTGGAATCTTCAAGTCCCACGCGGTATAGGTCATGTAGAAGACCCCGTCGATGCGTACCACACGCGGATCCTCGACGCCTCCGCCCATCTCCCAGGGCTCGCTGGGTTCCAGCACCGGACGATCCAGACGGGTGAACTCGTACCCGTCAGACGACCAAGCCAGTCCAATCGTGGACACCTTGGCGGCATTCTGGGCGCGATAGAGCAGGAAAACCGTATCGTCAAGCACAATCGCAGCAGCATTGTAGATGTATGCCGATTCGAACTCGTTGGCTGGGTTGGGAACGAGCAAAGGATTGCCAGCGTACTTGGTAAATGGACCTAGCGGGAAAATCGGTGCCTTGTACTCGGCATCGCCTTCTCGTGAGGCGGGTGTGATCTTGGGGGGAGTGGAAGAGTATGCGGTAGAGGGCATTGCTGCGAGATGAAGGAGAAGTGGCTATACCTCCCTTCCGGGTAGCAACCTGGGAACCCTTTTCAAATATCTGTTTGGCATTCTCTCATTCCATGTCGGAAAAAAGATCGGCGAGACTCCAAATCCCATTTTAAATCTGCGACAAGTGTCCCAGTCGATTCCATGTTCCCCAATTCTCTGTATGGAGCCAACCCCGCCCCCACGTGGAGAAGCGTTGCAATTTCAGGATGGAGGCAAAAGTTAAGGTTCAAGCTAAGACAGCCTTGGCTTGAGAGTTCAGTTCCCCGGATTGCGTCGGGGAAATCGTCGGGAAATTTATCAGTAAGCATTCCCTGCATTCGTGCAGTCAAGATACTCAAGATATATGAAAGGCAGCGGACCCCACAGCGGATCACCATGAGAATCTGCAATCTCAGAAGGCATCCCCATTATCCTTCTTTCCTCAGTCGATCAGTGGTCCTTCGCTTCCATGGCCTCCACTCATGATGAAAAGTCCCCCGAAGCCGGCTCTCAGCATCTTGAAGAGCCGGTTGATGTGTTCAATGCTGTCCGCGGTACTGCTGCTCTTGAAGTGTGCACGCGACTAGAGCCTGTCCAGAAACTCAGCAAGCGTATGCTTCAACTCTACGCCATCTGCAGTCTGGCCTTTCTGGGTTCGACGATGGGCGGCTACGACGGGTCTTTGATGGGCAATCTGATCGTCATGAAGCCCTTTCAAGACCAATTCGGCGCAAAGATTATAGGAGTACAGGCCGGCATTATTATGAGCATGTACTCGATCGGTTCAGTATGTGGTCTACCATTTATCGGCCCTCTCACCGACACCTGGGGCCGTCGTGTCGGTATCTCGATTGGTTGCGTCTTTATCATCATCGGTACCATCGTTGAGGGCGTGTCCCATCACTTGCCTCAATTTCTTGCAGGCCGTTTTTTCCTCGGCTTTGGAGGCATTATCTGCAATGTTTCTTGCCCGTCTTACGTCGTCGAGTTCGCCCATCCTGCCTACCGCGGTGTCATTACTGGATCCTATAACTGCTGCTACTACCTTGGAGCAATCCTGGCCGCGGCTGTTCTCCGCGGCTGTGTTCACTATACTACCAATGCTGCCTGGCTCATTCCCACCTGGTTGCAGATGCTGTTTCCATGTATCCTGCTTCTTGGTTGTGTCTGCTTCCCGGAGTCACCACGTTGGCTGTACGTTCATGGACAGGTGGACAAGTGCCGTGAAACGCTGATTAAGTATCATGGCAACGACAACCCCGAGTCTCTCTACGTGAGGCTGGAAATGCACGAGTTCGCCGAGGAGCTGGAACTTGATGGTGCAGACAAGCGCTGGTGGGATTATCGGTCATTGTTTAATTCACGAGCAGCCCTCTATCGTGCCATTCTGTGTGCCGTCGCTGTTTCGGCTTTCAGTCAATTGACTGGCCAGTCTGGCGTGTCCTATTTCCTGCCAGCCATGCTGAATACGTCCGGAATTACAAACACCGCCACGATCCTCGACATCAACTTGGGTATCACGCTAGCATCCAGTGCAGCCGCCTGCTTTGGGGCAAGTCAGATGGACCGTTTCGGTCGACGCAAGATGTTGATATCCTGTTGTGTGATTCTGACCTTCCTCTGGGCTGGTATGGTCGGTGGTACAGGTGGATATGCTATTTACAAGAGTCACCCTGCCGCTGACGTGTCCATCACATTCATTTTCCTCATCGGCATCGTTTTCTCCGCCGCCTACACCCCACTGCAAGCCCTGTACCCGGTCGAAGTTCTGGCATTCGACCAGCGCGCCAAAGGAATGGCCCTGCAAAAGTGAGTGAATTGAAGTCTCCCAGCTCATTATGTTTTTCATGCTCATACTTGTCTTAGTTTTGCCGGAAACGCAGCAGGTCTCGTCAACCAGTTTGCACTCCCAATCGCCCTCGATGTGATTAAATGGAAGACGTACTTCATCTACATGGGCGTCTGCTTCTGTCAGGCGATTTACTATTACATTGTCATGGTGGAGACTAAAGGGCACACTCTCGAGGAGCTGAACGTGATTTTCCAGTCACCAAATCCTCGGAAGGCTGCTTCGTTGCCAAAACATGAGGTGGATGAGGAGGTCAACAAAGTACAACGTCTAAAGCAGCTAGCTGGACATGATGTGTGAAAGGCGATTTCGCAGATTTGCAGTTATTGTACGCTTCAGATTAGTCGAGAACGATACAAATTGGTGGGCTGGACCAAATGTACAGCGGCGTCTTCTTGGCTATCATAGTTACTTACTATCATTGGGAGTGCTGCTAAATACTACCCCCCCTCACCTCTCACCTCTTGCTTTCTTCACCTTCAACATGGATGGACTCCATTATACAAGTGATCGACACCTGAATACGAGCCCCCCGTGTGTGCAGCCCAGTGAACATGGAGCAAACCCCTAGTCTTGTGCCCAATGAGCCTCAACCGCCCTAATGTTTGACATTCTCGTGTTCAGCCATGGCCCCAGCCTCTTACCCCCACTCTTGATAAATAAGTATCCTACAGCAGCCCCTTCAAACACATCTTAACATCATCGAAACCACAAGAGCCATCAGTTCTATGTATGGAGGCAGCCTCGTCAATCTTGGCCCTTTCTGACCTGTAGCTAACTTTCGCCCCCCTCGCAGTCTGGTGGGCTTACGTCCGCCTATTCCCTACGACCAACATGGGTTCTTCACAATCGGCTTCTGCCAAATCGCTTGAAGATCATCTGACTGTTCCCCAGAATCGTGGGAACGAATATCGTGACCAAGGCAGGCTACGCGAGGCAGAGCAGATGTACATGCTCGCGCTGGAGAGAAGGGAGAAAGCGCTGGGGGCAGACCATCCCGCAACCCTCGACACTGTCAACAGCCTCGGGTGCGTATATCGTGACCAACGCAGACTGGATGAGGCGCAGGATATGTTCACACTGGTGCTGGCGGGCCGGGAAAAAGAGCTTGGAGCAGACCATACTTCAACACTCGACACGGTCAATAACCTCGGAGTCATATATTGTCAACGAGGCAAGCTGGACGAGGCGGAGCAGAAGTACAAACGAGCGCTCGCTGGGAGGGAGAAGGAGCTTGGAGCAGATCACATCGCCACTCTCGAAACCTTCAACAACCTCGGGATTCTCTATTGCATGAAAGGAGAAATCGATGAGTCGGAACGGACGTTTATGCAAGTGCTAGCTAGGAGGGAGAAAGCACTGGGAGCAGACCACATCTCCACCATCGACACTTTGCACAATCTTGGGAACGTGTACTGTGCTCAAGGCCAGCTGGAAAAGGCGAAGCAGATGTACATCCGGGCGCTGGCCGGGAAGAAGACGAAGCTGAGGGTCGACCACGCCTCGACCCTCGATACTGTCTACAATCTCGCGAATGTATATCGTGACCAAGGCGAGTTGGATAAGGCGGAGCAGATGTACAAGCGGGCGCTGGCTGGGTATGGGAGATCACTTGGGGAAAAACACCCATCAACCGTCGAGACAATCGAACAACTCTCAAACCTCTACCGTTCTCAGAACAGATTGGACGAGGCGTGGCAGTTACAGCTCGCATGGAACCGCGTGTCAGACTCCAGTGTGCTGCATGGTCACTATTAATATTAGTCAATTTGAGCAGACCTCCTCTGGTGTTGTCGACGCCCTAAAGCGTAGGATGCATCGTGCAAAGTGCAGAAGGCAAAATGGGATTCTGCTGGCAGAATGTCAAGGCTCCGCTGCACAGGCCACTGTTTGCAGTGTTTGCACTGGTTGCCCCACGTTCCACGGGCATGGCGTCATGCCATGTCCGCTTACAGCAGGCGGTAGAGGTCATCAAGACACGGTACTTTCTGCCGTGTCTTGATGATCTGCAAGCCACCGGTTGTTTCTATCATCCCATCACCTCCACGATCCTTCATCATGGCGTCGACCTCAGTACCGCCCCAAGCTGGACAGCTAGACCTTTCCAAGAAGCTATCAGAGTTGCGATCAAGCAAGGAACGTCGCCGATCTCAGACCTCATCGGCTCGAGACCCAACCCCGACCACCCCTCCTCTCCCCTCGCCGCCCGACCTTTCCACCCACCAATACTCCCACCCCATCCGCCGCATCCTATCACCAAAAGACCATGAGCTCTTCCTTGCATCCCCAACGTACAAACTAGTGCTCGCCTTTATCTTTGGGCTATCCGACTCCGTGCGCGGCCGATCCATTATCGACTTACAAAATCGGCCCGAGTCCGAACACATCTCCAACATCGCCTCAATTGTAGGAAAGCTACAATCGCTCCTGGAGAAGCACCCAGCCCTTGACCAGGGAGGATCCCGGTTCGGAAACCCAGCCTTCAGAGCATTCTTCGACGATCTCGCTACACAGAGTCCATCATGGCATACCGAGATTCTGGGTCTGACGAACCCTGCGGCAATCGACGAGGCGTCAACATATCTAGTCAACTCCCTGGGCTCGCGGGACCGGCTAGATTATGGGTCCGGCCACGAACTCAACTTTATGATGTGGCTGCTCTGCTTGTACCAGCTAGGCTTGCTCTCGGCGAGCGAGTTTCCCGCCGTGGTGTTCAAGGTCTACCTCCAATACCTGCATCTCATGCGCGACATTCAATCTACATATTACCTTGAGCCGGCGGGGTCGCATGGTGTCTGGGGCTTGGATGACTATCATTTCCTCCCTTTCCTGTTCGGCGCCAGTCAGCTGGTGGATCATCCATACATCACGCCTCTGGGTATTCACAACAATGCCATGTTGGACGAAGAGGGTGACAAATATCTCTACTTGGATCAGGTCCGGTGGGTGGACAGTGTCAAGACTGTCAAGGGTCTCCGCTGGCACAGCCCCATGCTGGATGATATCTCCGGGGCCAAGAACTGGTTCAAGGTGGAGAGCGGCATGAAGAAGATGTTTGTCAAGGAGGTTCTTGGCAAGCTCCCCATCATGCAGCACTTCCTATTTGGAAGCTTGTTGCCTGCTGCACAGGGTATGGGTGAGCTCTCCGAGGGTGGGGAGGAGGATGGACATGAAGATGGTCACTGCCACGACCATCCGCATGGTCACACGTCGACGGATTACTTCGGTGACTGCTGCGGCATCAAGGTGCCCAGTACGATCGCGGCTGGCGCGGAAATGCGCAAGCGGATGGGTGGATCTAACTTGCGCCCCATTCCTTTTGATTAAGGGAACTTGTTACACAAGCACGGCAGGCAACTGTGAAATCACCGAGGATATTATGATAACAAGAATCTAATGGACGTTACGCTATATCATGAACTCTATTATTCATACTGAATCATTCGAGATGAATTTCCTGACCAGCGTACACGATAAATCAACATCTCAACCTCGGTATTAGGTGCCCAAACGATCTCATAACCTTTCCGCCCAGGTTATCAAATCCATCCGGAGCTACTTCCATGCGCGACCTCAGCGAGAAAGCCTATTCGTCATGATTCTCGGTCTTAACGGACTGAAAGGGAGTAGTAGTTGTCTAGCAGAGCAACATTACGGCCCTGTCACAATGGGAAAGTCTTCATTTTGGGGGGGACCATAACTTTCTTCATGACAATTATGGATGCAAATCAAATTGTCAGTAGTTATGAAATGGAGTATCAACTTCATTCCTCCTCATCGACCTCCAACAACGGCTCCGTCTCGTCCTCATTCCCATCCTCATTTTTCAGCCGCCGACCCGCTACAGCAACAAATCCTACGAGTACCACACCGACAAGAAATCCAGCAACGACCAAGGCGACATTGATTGGCACTGGGTTTCCTTGAAATGGTCCATGGGTAAGCGAGTCCAACCCGTATTGAGAGAAATTCACCAGTCCAGAGAGACAAATGATGGTTCCGTAGACTCGACCAAAGGTTGCGAAGCCGAACACCTTTGTCGCGTAGTCACTGAATTGCCAGTTAGTATGTCTCGGGTAAAAGACGAAGGAGGGGAAGAACATACGACATGGCTGAATAGTAGAGAGGTCGCAGAAGTACAAAGAGGACGATAGTCATGTACCCTGCCCACATAGCCGGAATAGAATTCAGGACGCCAATGATCGTGGTGAAAGCCACAATCAAACTCAACGTCGCCGGTACGCTGAGACGATCCAGCAGTCCCCCAATCACCGGCGTGAATAGAATACCGCCAACAGGAAGTGCAACATCGAAGAAGTCGTTGATGCGTTCGGCATCCTCATCGGAACCGAGCATGTACTTGTACTGCGATCGAACGGTTGCAATAAAGTAATTCATGCGAACCATTTGGATGACCGTCATCAGAGTAATCAAGATGAACCACGGGGTCATCATTTGCCGGTGAGCTGGGAGTCCATGCAACACACCCCAGACCTGACTGACTTGGTGACGGTCTTCCTCACGTTCGGCTCGTTGTTGTCTCTCATCTTCATCACCGAGGACTTGGTTGATGTTTTCAAGGATTTTCTGCCGCTTCTGGGCGCGCTTGCTGCGGATGCGCTGGAGCTCCCTGTCGCTGTCTATCTCGTTGTCGGAATCGTGCACGTCGCGCGTAGGATCTTCAGCCTTTTCGATCTGATCTTCCAGTCGCTGTGTCGAAAAATAGTCACTTTTGGGCATGAAAGACAGATTTGCGATGGCAATCAGGACCGGAATGGCTAAGTACCCCAGGAAAAATTTGTCGGGGGAAAGGTTCCGAGCTGTGGCCTCGTAGACAAGTCGATAGAGGAGGAAGACAGCGGCAGAGGCATCGAATGCGCCTGTTACAAGCGCAACTATGCTACCTGCATGTTTGGGAAACGCATTCGCAATTTGAAAGGACGGAACGAAGATGAAAGTCCCGCCGAATGCCAGGCAGAAGTTGCCCGCGACAAATCCCTGAAATTGGGGCCAGAGGAACGTAAATGACATGAAGAGACTGCCGATTGCCAGAAGCACACTGCCAATCAGAGCACAAACTCGTGATCCGTAATGATCGAGTATCGTGCCGACGGGTAGCGCAGAGACATTCGCCGTGATGGACGCGATAGTGAAACAGAGGTTGAGGCTGTCTGCTGTTAGAGAGACAGAGAGAGTCTTGTTGAGGGAGGAAAGGCGCACCTCAAATCCTGCTGGACACAAAGTTCGACACCCTCCTGTAATTCCTCATCGGTACATTGGTTGTGATAAACACCCTCTGCAACCAGGATAGGCTTCAGCGCTGCATATCCGAAGAGAATACCCGACGCGAGCCAACATGCCAGGATGGTGAAGATGACCTGGGCTACGCATGATCAGTCCGCTGTTATGGATGGGCGGTGCTTCGGACATACCCAATCTTGTCAAAGCGGAAACTTTGTAAGGAGGGGTTGCCGGTGGCTGTTCCTCGACCGGAACGGGCTGACTTGGAGGTTGAAGCACATCGTAGCTGATCTGTCGAGTAATAGGGGTAAAGTCTTCATCGATTTCTGCTACTGGATCTTGGTCGACGCCCTCCAGGAGGGAAACATGCTGCACGAGCGACATTGCTCGCTATGATGAGCAGGCGAGAGGAAAGGAGGGGAATTGCAAGTGAGCCCCGTCTGAAGATCAATTGGCCCGGTAACCTCGCAAGTCCCAAGAGGTCAGTCCCCAGGACCTGCCAAGGCTCCACCTGCCAACCCGCCAGGATCTTTTCATGCCCAGATAAGCGGCAATGTTTATATGGCTGACTAAGGGAGTGACGTCATTGAAAGCGAAGCTCAAGGCATTCCACATATAATTCCAATAGGCTTCGGTTGTTCTGATAATTATGTACTCTGAATCTCTGGTCCCACAGGGTGTTTAGGTCTCATAATGTAAGCCTCAATCAACCTTAAAGTAGAATTTTGACACATTTGTTTTCCATATCTATTAAGAAAGATTACCAACAGACCAAGAAATCAGACCTCGGTGGCCCAATCATGTATCGCTTCTCGACGATCAGATGGTCATCTGAGCCTCAATAATTGTAAAATCTTCCTACGTTGTTGGATTTCCAAGGACATTAACTCTTGACATACCGGAATCATTTCAACCATGGAGATTGATTTCCTGATTTTCCCCCCTGGTTGGCTTGCTCGGGCCAGTCGTGACGGGAGGCACAAAATATTTCTAGAAACAACCACACCATTTCAGGAGATAGATTGCTCAAAAGTAAAAGGTCCTTGGTCTTCCAAAGGCTGGGATCATTGAGTATTCACAGCCCCGAGTTCGAAAAACAATTTTGAAGGCATCATGGACAGAAGGTGGAACTTTGCGAGAAAACCTCATCGCAATATTGGAACATGGTAGAAATGCTTATGATGATCACCAAGTGTTTCTTGGACTTGCCACACAAGACAAACTTGGATCATGTTACATCTTCCATCACATGAATACTCCAGAATCTTCGTTAGCATGATGCTCCCACTTTCATTGTGTCAATGCCATCCCCATGTTTAGTGTCACGTGACCTATAGAAACGCGGAGAAGCATCTATCCGGGCCTAGAAGCTCCTAGCGACAGCGAGTCGACACATGCAACAACCAGCTTTTGAGAGCGACTTCCAACATCATGCAACAAAGATCAATTTTTAGAAGCAGCGATGCCCCTCTCAAGTCTATAAAAGACCCCTCATGGTCCTGACATCGACCATCTTCTCATCAAGTCAAACAAGCAAAGTCCTAAGCAACAAACCATCAGCGCATCAACTCAACCACTCTCCTCTTTTCACCAAACATCCTCAAAAACAAAACCACAATGTCTATCTTCCGAACCAGCTTCCCAGCCGCCGGCGACTTCGCCCCCCTCTTCCGCCTCCTGGACGACTACGACAACCACCGCAACCACCAGCAGTCCAGCCTGCGCAGCTTCGCGCCGCGCTTTGACGTCCGCGAGAGCGAAACAGCCTTCCACCTGGACGGTGAACTCCCCGGCATCGCCCAGGAGAACATCAACATTGAATTCACCGACCCGCAGACTCTGGTCGTGAAGGGTCGCACCGAGCGCGAGTACCACACCTCCGAGCCAAAGGAGCAGTCCGGCAACGGCAACGGCAACGGCAACCAGGAGCAGGCCGTCGAGACTGCGGAGAAGGCGTCTAAGACATCTTCCAAGGCTGGTCACCGCTACTGGGCTAGTGAGCGCACTGTGGGCGAGTTCTCGCGCACGTTCTCGTTCCCGACTCGGGTTGACCAGGATAATGTCAAGGCCAGCCTGAAGAATGGAATTTTGTCTGTTCTGGTGCCCAAGGCTACTGCTTCGGGTACGAAGAAGATTACTATTGAGTGAAGGGCTTGAGCACGGTCTTTTTGTGCAGCCTTTTTGGTATTTACCATATCATAAGGCTTCGCTTCCACCCACGATGCTTATGAGAATTTGACAATTAGCGCTGTTTTGCTTGTACTTTTACTGCGTTGTATTGCACTGCAACATTCGTTCCTTTGCATAGTCGTGGCGTGGGGTGTTTCATCAACCATGTTCTTTATCTGACTCATTGTTCAGAAGATCGCTGATTTAATTTGATCGCTCTCTACCATGAATTGAAAGTTGTTCCCCAATTCCAATATCTCCTCCTTTAGATACAAGGCTTCGGGATTGTCGCCTTTCAACCACGCAATTTTGAGTCATGGAGTCAATCGGTAGAATGAATGAACCTCCAATACTGGAAGATGAAAATAATGCAGCTCAGCTTAAATAAATCAACCATCCCAACCTTAGTATATTTCCTGAATAATTCAACAAAACTCTCATAGATGCCTCTCGAATAGTTACCCTGAGCACTTCTCTTAGTAATCCACACGCTTGGATCCAATCAAACCCACATATCCACGGAACAAAGTGGCAAAAAAAAGGCAACCCTCAGGCCCTCAGCTCTGTCTTACTCCGCACCGCCTTCCACAGGCATTCCGCATACCCCATCCAATTCCCACTTCCCAACCCTCAATCCTCCATGGCTCCAGACGAGTACTCCACCGGCGGGGGTGGCAAGCTCAAATTAAAAGGCGTGAGCGACGGGCGGGTGGACAAGAAAAAGAAGAAGAGGGCGAAGAAGGAGAAAGAGAACGAGAAGGAGAAGGATGGCGTGACAGGCGAGCAAGCTGGGCCAGATCAAGCTCAACGGCAGAACTCCGAGTCCGGAGGTGCCGAGCGGGCGATGTCTCGTGAGCGCGAACGCGATGATGAGGCTGGGCCTTCGGCGGCGAAGACGGAGGCGGAGAGGA
This sequence comes from Penicillium simplicissimum, assembly GCA_024706585.1. Lineage (NCBI taxonomy): Eukaryota > Fungi > Ascomycota > Eurotiomycetes > Eurotiales > Aspergillaceae > Penicillium > Penicillium simplicissimum. The sequence goes on from JAMZTW010000044.1 coordinate 586,453, forward strand.
AGTATGAGGAGGTTAGGCGGAAACGGGTATGTTGATCATCCTGGTTATTTTTTTTTTCTGTTTTTCTTGGTTTTATCCTGTTCTTTTGGTCTTAATACTCTGTTTGGTTTGATTGTATTGCGAGATTGCCGGGCCGAGTGGGCTTATGGGCTGAGGCTGACATGGGCATAGTTACATGAGCGGCTCCAGAAAGAAGGAATCAAGTCACACAAGGAACGTGTGGAGGAGTTGAATAAGTATCTCAGCCGGCTGAGTGAGCATCATGATATGTTCGTTTTCCCTCGATTACTGGAGTCATCACTCAAGGTCCTCTTCCATTGTTTTCGCTAAAGCTGACCCGTTCTACAGGCCAAAGATCGGACCAGGTTAAGGCGTGAAGGAAGTGCAGGGGTCTCTTGATTGAGCAACCTTGCGAGTCAGGAGAGGCGTTTTGTATGGGGGAAAGTTCAAGACGCCCGCTTAATGTACTTGTATCATATGACTACGCGAAAAGCAAAGCTACAATGGAAGAAGCACAATTATGATGATATATTCATATAGATTCCAAGTCAATGTGCTGACACAAATCAAGGAAATAATGCCCCAAGGGAGTCCCGTGGGATCTCTATGTAGCAGTCCCGAAAGTCAGTAGAAAGGGAAAACGAGCAGAGAGAGGCAGACAAAGGACCAGGCAAACAGTATGCAACACCAAAGATCCAGAATCGAGAACGCCGTGTAGATGGAGGCACCTCCCAAAACGAAGATAACAGGACTAGATCCGTCAAGTGACGAGGCAGAGAAAAAAGAAACCAGGCGGCCAAAACCCGGCTACCAGAACACCCCCAACAAGAAACGAAGAGGACAAGAAATTAACTGGAAACAAGTCAACACCACGCTAAGTCCAACCGGCTAAATGGCAACCAGCCCACTGCCGGGGAAGGCGTGAGACAGAAGCAGAGAGGAGAGAGATATGCCGAAACCCAGAATCAGGCATCTCTCAAACCCCCTCATGCACCTCATACACCTTTGACCACCACCGTCCGCTCGCTGTTCAACTTGTCGGCATTGCGGGCATGCGACTCCTTCTTGCAGTCCTCCAGACCAGAACAAGAATGGGCCTCGAGCATTCGGTGCTTTGAGCAGAAGTGGCCGTGGCAAAAGCTGCAGTCACCGACAATCCGCTGAGCAGCTTCCTTGCACTCCTTGAAGTTGCAACGGGGCTTGCGAGGCGCCATGATTGTGATTGTGGTTGTGGTGGTGAGGAGTGGCGGGATTGACGGGTTGGAGTGGGTTTTATTTGGTGGGCCGAGGATTTGAGGATGGACGGTGCTGAGCGCTGAGTCAAGTAGGTCGCTGGATTGGACTGCTTCAGGAGCCGGGTGGTGCGAGATAAGGGCCGCGGACGGGAGGATGGGAGGCGTGCGGAGAAGGGCGAGAGAGCGCTGATAACAGATCGAGATCGGGATCCTCAGGAATGGGGAGAATCGAGATGAAAGACCGCGATGGGAGAGGTAGAGAGGGAGATGTAGGCAGTCGCTGATCGGAAATTGGAGGAGATGTTAAAAGGAAGGAGGTTGAGGAGAGGATGAGGAGTCGAGGAGAAAGCGTTGGACGTTGGGGAACTTGGGAGACGTAGATGATGTAAAGGGTGTAAAGGGGGAAGATCGTATTGCGAAGGGGCCAGGACGGGGGCACATCTATATATATATCTCGATGGCCCGGGATCGGAACGGACGGGAGCAAAGAACGCACGAGAAGCAGGCAAAGAGTTGAAAAGTCTAAAGTGGAAAGCCAAAAGCCAAAAGCCAGAAGCCAGAAGCCCGAGAAAGAACAGCCGGATCCAGGGTTGAAAGGGGAGAAAGACGGAGTATAGGATGATGATCAAAGACTGGTCGGCTGAGTCAGTGAGGCGACTGCAGACTCTGAAAGAGTATGGAAGACGGCGAACGGAGATAGCTCGCTCTCGGGTTGAGGACTTCGGGCTGTGGTACATAATCTACCCAGTAATCCGTGGTACTGCCCGCATGTACTACTGGCAGCAAATCAGTCTATTTGACTTGGGTCACTTTCACTGCTCAAGTCATATCCTGAGTCGGTACTCCGTGCTCTGTCCGCTTCGTCCTCCGTACCGTACCAGATAATTGCCTGTCGGTTAGTGCCAGTACAGTATGTAGCGGGAGTGACGGAATCAGCCACGGCGTGGAGGCGAGCGGGTCCTTTCCCAGTATTGTGGCAGAAGGTTCGATAGGCTCCATTTTTTCTTTTTCATTTTCTGGTTTGATTTTCTGGTTTGATTGCGACAGGACCGTTAATAATCAGCTGCGTTTTAACTAACTATCATCTACTGACCACCTGTCTCGGTAGACATCCAAATCAGCTCATTCCCAATGCCTGTCACAATATCCTCCCATTGCTCGAGCATGGCAAGCACATGACCAATTTTAGTCACTCTATCACTTAATCACTGACTCTGACCTACAATGACCATTTCAAATCTTACTTTGTTGAGACTGGAGACGTGTCCGTCTACCGTGTCCCTACCGAAGTTCGGAGTGGCGCCTCACACGTATACTACTCCATCCATCCTGGCGGGCAGGTTAGTCTACGAGACTATACCCCATACGCCAGAGGACCAACGAATCGACTATACTAATGTCAGCAGGGGATTCCTCCCATCTCTCTGCATCTCGCCATTATTATGCCATTCTGACATGCCCTGCGCCCCTTTTCGCGCTATCTGCATTTCTTCCTTGCACGCGACCCGCCAGGGCTGATCGGGTCTAGTGATCGGAATGCGGCCATCGGTCCGTGCGGGTGCTGCGCTGCGCCTGGCTCAGGAAAGTCGCAAGTCTCAACTGCTGGTCGGTTATTCCGCGCCTGAAAGAGGCCAGCTGCCGGTAGAGTCATAGTGGATACTGACAGAGGAGGAGGGCCTTCAAGGCTTCATCCTCTCTCCTCCGGAGTGGGACATTGAAGGCACCCCCCATACATAATCCACTTACTAACGTTGACTAGTGGAGCGGGAGGCGATCGGTTCCCGTGACTCGCTCCTCTCACGTGAAGGGGGTGACTCGAACCAGTGCAGTAATGATAGCCGGAGCTGGACACTGAGTATTTGGAAGTGTGCCTCGTTTTTGTCATCGACGACCTGATCTCAGCCAGCTTGGGCGAAATATGAATAAGAAGTCATTCTTCCCGAGATAGATCCCCTATTCCCCGAGGGGAACCACTTGCAGTCCCGGTTCCACCGTGCCAGCACACCGAATCCTGGTTATTGGACCCAGTGGCAAGGCCAAGGTTGTTTGTGGCAGAGAGTTGGACCTCAAGGGATCGTGTCGCCTCAACAAAACTGCATAGTAGATGATTGCGGTGTGTATGCAAGAGCCAGGATAACTACAATTGTGCCATCTGGCAAGCGGCCAGCAAACGAAATAGTCTGAGCCCCACGAGAAATTATCAATGGAGTCCATGACTCCAATGGCCAGGACTCAAGAAGCTATGGTCCATTCCAAATCGTATATCACATCTAGCACGACGAGCATACATAAAGAGCTTGTGGTAGTCATGAACTGTCTGCGGCAGGATTGGACGAGTCTCGTGGCTAATAATGCGCCTTGAGCGAAGTACCCCGGATGCTCTGTGGAGGGTTCTACTTGTGCCGTTCTAGCAAACTTCAGCCCACACCGATGACCACGTCGGAGGTTTGATACATCGACTGGTTTCTGAGCATTGATTGATCACTGCAACTTTAGGATATGTACTTCGTACATGTGAGTAGTGCCATGGCCTCGACACCAGGCCAATGCAGCTGGCTACCCGGGCAATTGACTACACTTGAAACTCGAAGCAGACACAGGGTTCAATCACGATAGACTTCAAGAGATCCTGAGCCCATGTCTATCTACCAATTACCCAATTTCAACCGCCAAACCTTAAAATCCCCTGTGTTCATCCATGATCCATCACCTACCAAGTGCCTACCTTGCAACCTATGAAACAACGGGACTCTTCCTCGCCGTTTCGGGCCCAATCCGCATCCTGCACTCTGCACTCTCACCGCTGCAGAAATGCAGAATGCGGCCCGTGGAGGGCTAGCTACAGTGTACAGCGAGGATCATGCGGATCCATCCAGCTAGAGCCTGCGACGTGGTCCATGCCAATAGCAGAGAGAGTGACGGGCAGGGCGCAAAGGGCACGAGCAACGAGAAAAAGGAATCTCCGCGAGTACAGTAATGGAAGAAAGATGTGTTGGCACAGCCTTAAGGCATCAATCTCGCGTTGTCTTGAAATGGAAAATTGGAAAAAAAAAGGACGATGGTATTGGACTAAGAACAGAACAAACGCCAGTAGCCACTGCGCACGCGCCCGATTTAATGCGCCCAAAACCCGTTGCCCTGCTGGGGCGTCAAAAAACCATGCCAGACGAACAGATGAGAAAAAAGCAAATGAGAAAACGCAATCTGCGAGCTCGAAAGGCCTCATTACTTCAAACCCCGATCTCCTTCTCGGGCCCAGCGCCGGGATCAAGGTAATCCTCCCGCTCGGCGGCCTCGTACTCGGCCACAAGATCCATCACTACCGCCCTTGCTTCGTCGAACTCGCCCAGTCCGTCCGCGAATGGCGCCTCCTTCTTGTACGGTTCCAAGAAGGCATTGCGCTTGCGCAGCCGATCGTATTGTTGAATGACGCGCTTGAACAAGGTCGCCACGGAAGTATGGTTCGCCAGCATGAGGCCGCTGACCCGATGCGAATGCTGCAGGTACGGCGATTTCTTCGTCAGGGCAACCTGGATACTGGCCGGGCCCCAGGGGATAAATGACGCGAGACGGCGCTCGCGGATACGCAGCAGCGACTTGTGCACGTCGGTAGGATCGGCCTCGCCTTGGATCATGTTGAGAATACTGATGTAGCAACTGGACTTGCTGGGTGTCATGGAGACCATGCGGTTCTTGGGCTGTAGGAGGCGGCGCATCACGTCCAACACGGTGGTCTTGCGCACTGTCTTGGCTTGTTCGATATTGTCACCGGTGAAGGGAGTGTACGAGGTGAGCAAGAAGTGGCATCGCGGTGTGGGAATGAGCGAGGCGATGATTCCGGCGAGGTCGTTGTGCATGTAGCCCGGATACCGGAGTGTAGCTGTGGATGCCGACATCACCGTTGACACCTAGGGATGTCAGATTTAACTCGCCCCATACACATCGCGGGAGGTGCTGTAAGCACTTACCAGCTGGTTGGTCTGGTCAAAGTTCATCTTGTCATCGAAAGAGTCGGGTCTCATGTGGAGGCGATCGGCGACAATGCGCGACAAAGCACCATTATCCAAGACAACCTGTCACGGTCTTAGCCATTGCAAATAAATAAATCGCGTTGAAGAGCACATACCACAGAGTCCGCATCTTGTGTCAATCGTCGCATCGAAAGGAGGCTGTTGTAAGGGTTAACAACAACGTCTGTTGTTTGCATATCCGGGAAGACAGAGTATGTCTGGATCAGCTTCTTAGGGAAGCGGTCGTTCATTCGTTCCAAGAGATAACTTCCCAAGCCAGATCCTGTACCACCGGCGATCGAGTGTAATAGCATGAAGCCCTGGAACCAAAACGTCAGTCATGACTTTGTCGGTGTTTCCAGGTGTTACTCGTAGGTCGGAGACGCATGACCCATACCTCAAGTGAATCACTACCATCTGCTTCTCGATCGATCATATCAAAGATCTCTTCTTGTACGCCCTCTCCCGCTGCATATCCAGCACCCCAGTTGTTTCCAGCGCCAACACCATTTTGTCCAATGAAGAAGTTCTCGGGGTTATAGATGTTGCGATAGGGACCGGATTGAATACCGTGAAGGACCTGTCCGTAAATAAGTTACCGAAACTCCCCTGATAGGAGATCTTGAGAAATGTGTGCGCGCCCACAACTCATTCAAGGGGAGGAGGATGTCGTACTCGTGGTTCTAGATCAAGGAGGATTGCTCGTGGAATGTATCGTGTGTCGTCGCTCTGCCCAACATCAAATTAGCCTCAAGCTTCCTCTGAATTTGCCGCAAGGCCCATTTTCAGCAAGGGAACTGACTTGGTAGAAAAACACATCTTTTCGATCGCCGCCCTCGGTCGCAAACTCCTCCAGGTTTCCATCTTGGCTAATGCCATGCTCCAAGCACAGCTGTTGCCAGAACTGACTACCGACTACAGGGGGCCTCTGTCAGCCACAATTGTACTGCAAATGTATTGCACAATCCATTCTGTCTCGTGCCATTCTCGTGTCTAGGCGTTTGTGATGTTGGGGTCGCTGAGGTCAAAGTCCGCGGAGAGCAACATACCGTTGTTGCCGCATTGGCCGGCTTGGATTGTGATGATTTCCCTGTGCAAAGCATTGATATCAGTACAGACAGTCCTGCAAGGTTAGAGATCGTATACGAGCTTTCAGAGTACTCACCTAGGCATCGTGGTCCAAGTCTTGCGCTGCTGAGGGGGAGTTAACGCGCATCGCGTTGACGCGGGGAACTCTTTGGGCTCTCAGCTTCCGGCCTAAGGCAGCAATTTCCAGTGGAACAAAATGTCAACACTGAGCACGAGTTAACTACAAACCATTCCATATTTTGACTACCTTCGCTAATTATACAAGACTTGACTCCAATATCATGATAACTACTTCCTTGCGTCGACTTCGCTTTGGTGGGTTGAACGGTATAATCACCACCTCATTTCAAGCTTAGCAGCGCCTATGTTTGGCCATCACTACCATCCCGATCGACAATGGTCCGCCAGTTGACGAGCCCCTGCAATAACACCATCGATGATCCGGACTCGAAGGCCGTCATTTTTCCCATAGGCCTTGATGCAGCCTTCTCTCACTGCTTCCTCCATGCCCGCCATGCCAGCACAGCCCAGGCAAACAGCTGCGACAAATGTATCCGAATTTTGCAGCAGTCTGGTCGTCGCTTCTGAGATTCGACGTCTGACCTCCTCAGGGTCGGTCTTGTGCAGCTCAAGGGCTGACAAGCCGGTAGTCTCAACCCCTGCAAAGCAAGCTGGCGGATTTTGGTTCTTACCAACCAGTATTTCGGTGACCGAGTCGGTGAGCTCTTGCTTCCATCCGCTACCAGTGGTCACAATGCCAAAAGAATCTTCCACTTGGTCGCGCGCATACATGTGGGTGGTAAGGTCGAATGCGCTGATCAAAGAAAGAGAGGTGGTGACACTAGCTTCGAAGATGCCAGTCACATAGCGGTGGCGTTGATCGTTGTGTTTCGATTCGTATTCTGCAATTGCCTTGCGCAAAATCCCTACTAGAGGATGGGCAGAGTAGCAGGCGATAAGAAACGCATCAAAGTCTGGGATATATTGAGTGGTGTTTCGGCAGACCCATGCGGTCTTGGCTGAGTCCACGGAGCTGTTGATGCTGTCGATAGGAGCTTCAGGGCTTCTTGGGTCGGAGGCATCAACCTCCTTCGGGGAGGTAAAAAATTTCCACTCAACATCAGTGAAGTTGAGCTTCTCGACGATGGGCTTGAGGGCATTTGTCATCTCTGTAGATACATTCGGATTGATGACCATGATTTTGAAGGGATGACCACCTTGTCGCGAAGGCATGGTGGCGGGTGTCGTCTCGCGTCTCGTTGGGATCAAATTCGAGGTGAGTTGCACGATCTTGAGTCTATTTGAAAGGGTTGAACTGAAATATCGTGTTATCGTGTTCAAGGTTTGGATTTGGCAATAATGCGGTCAGGTCCGCAAAAGGTGGCGCTATCGAGCTCCTGTTCGTATTCAACAAGCGGTCCATGCCGCAGCCCCTCCCCCGCGCTCGTCTCCAACTCCAACCTCCATTCCTCAATCACCACCAAGACAAGCAAATCGCAGTCCCGATAACAATGCCGCTGATCGCCCAAAACCCCCAGCCTCGAGTCATCCTCGGCTTGATGACATTCGGCCCGACCGAGTCCAAGGGCGCCCGCATCACCTCCCTCGACGAATATAACAAATGCCTGGACTACTTCCAGCAGCAGGGGTTTAACGAAGTCGACACTGCCCGGATCTACGTCGGTGGCGAGCAGGAGGCATTCACGGCCAAGGCCCATTGGAAAGAGCGCGGCCTGACTCTCGCGACGAAATGGTACCCGCAGGAAGCCGGGGCACACAAGCCCGCCGTGGTGCGCGAAAAGCTTGAGCAATCTCTCAAGGAGTTGAATACCAACCAGGTCGACATCTTCTATTTGCATGCCCCGGATCGCTCGGTTCCCTTTGCGGAGACGTTGGAGGCTGTCAACGAGTTGCACAAGGAGGGCAAGTTCGTCCAGTTTGGCCTGAGCAACTATACTGCTTTCGAGGTCGCGGAGATCGTCACCACCTGCGCTGAGAGGGGCTGGGTGCGTCCGACGATCTTCCAGGCCATGTATAATGCTATCAGTAAGTGATCAAAAATCTGTGCTCTGCTTAAAAAAAGTTCTCTTGTTCTCATTCTGCACGTCCACGACCACGACTGATAGACAGAACCATAGCCCGCAATATCGAGACTGAACTTGTTCCCGTTTGCCGGCGTTATGGTCTTGACATCGTCATCTACAACCCTTTGGCCGGTGGGTTGTTCTCTGGCAAGTACAAGACCAAGGACGTCCCCGCCGAGGGAAGATACAGCGACAAGGGCGGTACCGGAAACAACTATCGCAATCGGTACTTCCGAGACGCCAACTTTGAGGCTCTCAGCATGATCGAGCCTGTCGTTGAGAAACATGGCCTCACGTTGATTGAAACGGCCTTGCGATGGGTGCGCCACCACTCGGTTCTGAAAATGGATAACGGCGGCCGCGACGGCATCTTGGTCGGCGTGAGCAGCTTCAGTCAGCTCGAGACCAACCTAGCGGATCTCCAGAAGGGGCCTCTCCCAGATGAAGTAGTGGAGGCTTTGGATCAAGCGTGGCTAGTTGCCAAGCCTTATTCTCCAAATTACTGGCACCTGGACCTAAAGTATACCTACAACACTCAGGAAGCCCTGTTCAAGCCGAAGCCCAAGGTCTAGGCGGTCGTCACCATAAGTGCCAGTTTGGGAGGCTTTTGTCTTGAAGATTTGTTTATCTCTGTAAATATCCGGTCCCATGAATAGAGTCCATCAAATACGGAGAATATGAGCAGAGATGATTCAATTAATTCATTCCCAGACTTGTTTTTATCTCAGTCCATGATCCACCTAGGATGAATGGCTGTTCACAATTGCTTTACACCCTTTGAGGACCAGACATACTAACAGTGTGTGATTCTTTGCCTAAGAATGATGAGACATGGTGAGCCTATTCAAGATCAAAACCCTAGGCCCGCCACGTGAGTTCCATGAAAGCACCTGAGCATACATGCTGTCTGGAATCTTGGAATACCAAGTAATCCACGAAATGCAGGTGCTCAATGTGGTCACTCGAGGGAGACGCCTGAGACAGCCTGGCTGAACGTGGCCTGCTATTCCAAACTAGGGTTAGCGCCGTATGCACCATGGCGCATCACGTGTATCTGCCATCCCCGAAGCGGCATAGGGCCCTGGATGACGAAGGCGTTCATTCCTTGGGGATTTACTGTGCTTCCGCGGTGAAGAATCGCTGTGTTTCAGACTTTCCAACAGTCTGCGTTGGACGTGTCCTACCCGTAATCTTTGCTTCAGTGAAGCCGACACGATCGCCCATTACCGACGCGCCTACGACCCCTGGACCCTGCCCGACCTACCTCTACGTGGCCACTGCGCTATCCGATTTGTCGATCGTATGCGAATTCGCGGCATTTTCCTCGAGGACTACAGCAGGTTCTGCGCGTTGAGGATCAGGCGAATACTAGAGAGCGCACGAAATACTTGAGCTGAATTGGCTAGCTTTCCCCAACTCCTGGATGAACGGGAAACCAACAACATCGTCATCTCTGCTCCACTCCTTATCGGTTATCTTGAGCGTCCAGGGTAAAGCAGTTAACGACTCCATCGTTTGCTATCCCCAGAAAGGAACACGGCCCTGATCATCTTCACCACAACGGCCAAGAGCCGTAGCACCCTGATTAAACGGCATTGTGGCTTCGGATAGCATTGAGCTTGCGGAATCGCGGGATATAAGCTTGGATCCAGCTCGATACTCCCAGGATTCAGACGACGAAATGGTTGGCAACCGCCCCCCAATGCACCGACCGACCGATGGGCGATCGCAGCAACCGTTACTCAAGGATGACCCCCCAGGACGTCCTTCCCGATCCAGCTTCGGCCACGACGCAGAAGGCCAGCCCATGTTGCACCACACCCGTCGGCCCACCATCCAGAGTAGAAACTCGGAATACGACGCGGCCCAGGCGACACGCAAGAAGTATATGATTGCATCGGGCTTCCTGCTGTTAAGCCTGGCTAGCTTTGTCATTCAGACTGAAACTGCCGTGTACATCCAGCATGAGCTGCATTGGGATAAACCATATTGCATGCTGTAAGTGTCTAAAGCCGAGTCACCCACCTACCGACACAAGCCCACCCGAAGCCCATGGAGATACCATTCTGCCCATTGCCCATTGCCCATTGCCCATTGCCCATTTACCCGCTGGCCTTGTAAGTCGCTTACCATTGGGTTCTTCCCTCCCACATGCAGCTATATTACCCACGGTTCCTGGGCACTGCTATGGCCATTCCAGCTCCTCATCCTTCGAATCCAAAAGCGAAAGCTTTCATGGGAAGCATTCTGGCGCCGCCATGTCTTTCTCATTAAGACAACTGCCCAAATGGTCGAAACTCAGGAAGTTCACCTCACCTCCCGCGACTCTCATCGGTCGCCAGTCCCGTACATGGTGAAGACAACTGCGTTTGTAACCACCGCGCTGACGATAGCCGGGGGTTCGTGGTATGTGGCCGTTAACATGACGACCGCCAGTGATCTCACGGCAATCTACAACTGCTCGGCCTTCTTCGCGTACGCGTTCTCAATTCCCCTCCTCAAGGAGAAGCTCCGATTCGACAAGGTCTTCGCTGTGTGCGTGGCCATCGTCGGCGTTCTAGTCGTCGCATACGGAGACCGACCCGAGAAGAAGGCCAATAAGGACGGCAGTACGGGCGCCGTGGACCAAGAAGCCCAGAATCGGCTGTTGGGCAACATTGTCATCGGCATCGGCAGTGTACTCTATGGTCTGTACGAGGTGTTGTACAAACGCTTTGCATGTCCACCGGAGGGGACCAGCCCGGGTCGAGGCACCATCTTCGCCAATACTTTTGGCAGTATGATCGGATGCTTCACTCTCTGTGTTCTGTGGATTCCTCTACCCATTCTGCACGTGCTTGGCTGGGAGACTTTCCGCCTCCCAACGGGCGAGGCGGCTTGGATGCTGCTGATTTCCGTCTTAGCCAATGCCAGTAAGTATCAAGGCTCCGATCATCATTTGCGTCAACAGACATGAAAACTAATCATGTATCTCTTGCCAGCTTTTTCCGGGTCCTTCCTGGTCCTAATTTCCCTGACATCACCCGTCCTTTCGTCCGTTGCGGCACTTCTAACCATCTTCCTCGTGGCGATTGTCGACTGGTTCCGTACCGGGCAACCCCTCTCTCTCGCAGCCATCGCCGGTGGCGTCTTGATCATGGCGGCTTTCTTCCTCTTAAGTTGGAGTACGTATCGTGAGCTGAGTGAGGAGCGCCGAAAGCATCTAGAGAATGACCAGGTCGAGTCGGAGAGCGATGAATAGATCGTCGCATTGGGTCTGGTCACCAAGTCGTGTTGTGTTTATCGACATTTTGTTTAGAATTTAGCGGATTTGTTATTTTTTAAATTGGATCCTGTACAGCTGTTGGTTTCACTGTTTTCATTGCAATTTCTTCCTTTCCTTTCCTCTGGCAAAGAGTGGTTTACCTGCACAGTTCTGGCATTAGCCGTGCATCTTGCATTGCAAATAGAGAGAGGCCTGTCATCCCTCCACTCGAAATGGACTTTCTGAAATTCAAGAAACCAATTACTGCGAACCATGATCAGGACCAAAGGCGCCAGAACACTCTATTGTGTACACCAAGCAGTAAGCACAGTGTTTCTCACAAAAGCACAACATTAGGGCTGGAAGTTCCCCCTTGCCATCTTTTCTCTCTCGCCGTCGCAGGTGCAAAACAGGCAATAATGCCTCTGTCATTGGCCGCCCTCAGCTGGACTTATCATCCCCTGACGCTAGGGGTTGCAGACTTGCAGGAGATGTTTCATTTGGCCCGGGCCCCCTCCATGGCAGTGCAGGGGAGAACCGTCTCAGGCTCTCAGCCCCGATCTCCTTGAGTATTACATGATCGCCATCTTGGCCTTCAGATCCTAGGTAACACGCCCAACCCCCCTCCCTTAGGGCCTTTACTGTATGCCAGATGGCGCTGGTTAAATTGACGCTCGCGCTATTTATATCCATTCCTACTGGCGCCAAGCCTGATCTGATGGAGATGTCGCAGGCCTTGGTACCAGACTACCAATAGTGTGAGCTGGCAATCTCCCGGCCAATGGGGCCCCTTGTAGGCTTCTACCAATCGCCCCCATCCCGACCTGACGAGCGATATTCGCCCATTTTGGATGAACGCAACTTGCGTCTTCATGGCATTGCTTACAACCATGATACCATCAGCCCTAGGCCATGCCAGAATTATAATCCTGAAGACCCAACCGATCCATCTCACCTGCTCGCTCGACTCGAGGCCCCCCCTGTGACTTGCAGACACCCCAGCGTGGCGTTTGTGAGACCCACCGGAAGGAAGCGCAATTGTCTCGTATGATTGGCCTTTGGCGTTAGACTCATTGGTGCCTGCAGCCCACTTTTTCTCCGGATGCGTGCGGTTGCTTATTGGCGGCTGCCTTTGGGCCCCCAGGATCCCAAGATGACCGTACCCGGGTCAACTGCGAGATAAAGTGGGAAGTGGGTTGACAAAGTGGTCCGTACAATGCCTGTTCGGCCCCATCGGATTGCCAAAGAACGAACTGCTTTGGGTTGGCATCTTTCGTCCCCAACTGGCAATGAGTCGTCCAGAATCATGACGTCCTCCATTGTTCGGGCTTTTTTTTTTTTTTTTCCTTCATCGCTTTGTTCAATACGGAGTAGTGTTCCCGGACTTCGCCTGTGGACATTGGATCAGATCTCACATTCCACAGAACCCTGTTCTTTTTGTTCTCTCGCGCTTCGATTTCAGATCTGGGCCAGGCCTCGGGCGTTTTGCCAGGGAGTCAATCGACCCGACGGGGATGAACCTTCAGGGTCCCACGAACACAGTTTGTTAGATTGGCGTCAGGCAGCCCAATCCAGGGCGCAGGGATCTTTTCCACCGTTCAGCAGGCCATGATCCTGGGGCACATCAGTTGCAGGTAACCCCCATTTCATGTCGCAGTGCAGAACTCCGTAGGATACGTAGGAAGACTTTGCACTAAGGCTCTGACGGGACTAGCTGCGAGTCAATGGGGAACACTCGGACCAGGATGGATTCCCCCTCTGGTTGCTTTTGTACGGAGTCTCCGTTGTCTCTCTCTTCTCTCGTAGTTTCGTGCTTCGTATGGAGTCCGGTATCAGTGTCGTATTCTTGCCTTGGTAAATTGGCAATCTCCCAATCTCCCAGGCTCCTCTCCCCCCTATTCTGCCACACCCACTCCCCCCAAATAACCAGTGCTCGCATCCAAACGGGTAAATACCGTACCGTCCGTATCACCCCGTACCAGGCCCCTCCCTTGTTGTTCGCTTTCGCTCGTCTTTTCCTTTCAACCTTCCACCCATCCAACCTTTCGTCCTTCAACCTTCACGACACCTCTCTCTTCGCCCTCCCGCCTTTTCCTCCTCCTTGGCCTTCGTCGTGGCCGTCCGTTCCTTATCTGCTCTCCCGTTTTTGCGGTTTCAAACTTGCGATCGACTTTTTGCACCCTCCGACATCACTCGTTGCGTTCTGCCTGGTGCGGAAGACTCCAATGATCCTCGCTCGAGGCAGCTGAAATCGGCCTCCAGATTCCTTAGGCTTTCGTGACCATCTGGAAGTCGACCGGTCTGGGGGTCTCGTTTTGTCCATCGGGATCACTTCGACTATCAGTGTTTTGATCCGATTATTTCTGTTCGACCTGTCTACTTTATTCTTGATTCTTGCACAGCATTGATGGCTTCAATTTCTCTTCCCCCGCAGCACCGGTCGGGGTTCTCGCAACATTTCCACTCGCCTCCGTCTCCGAATCCTGATCATAATCGTCGCCTGACGATGCCAGCACCGTTGCCCAACCCGCCGTTTGTGTTTCCTGCTCGCGACCCAGAGACTTGCGACTCTCAGCCAGAGCCGACACAGGGTCGAAAGCCGCCTGCTCTTCCGGCATTCTCGTTCAATCCTGGCGCTGGCCCGTCCCTGCAACCTCCGCCCGCCCCCCATGCTCGACCGGGTGGACACCGACGACGCCATAGTGAGTTTGTTGGGGGCGATCAATTGGTGACTCCAGGGACCGGAGAAGCCGCGGATAAACGGGATGAAACAACCACAGCGACGCAGCCCAGTGCTTCATCCGGACCACCACCGGGCAGAGGACCAGGACGGCGACACCATGCTCATCGCCGGTCAGCCGCAATCTCCGGCGTTGACCTGAACGCGATCAACAAGGCCTTGACCACCAATCCAGCGCCGAGTGCTCCCACTACCCCTGGAGACGGCACTTTCGATGACAACATTTCTCGACCCCTTTCGTATTCTGCTCCGAGCCTGGGCCGTCCTACACCACCGGCATCCCCTCGGTTTTCTTCGATTCCCCCCGTGCCGCCTATTCCGGCCAGCATTCGTATCGAGCCTGCTCCCACCAGTGACAATGGGGATACTGGACGCCCCGGCTCAGCAGTGTCGTATGAATCATCGCCAATCGTCCACAAGGTGAGCTTTGAGCAACCGGAACTTCCGGTTCCTGTCGCACGGGCAACACCACCAAAGGGGAGGTCGAAGCCACGGCCGAAAACTGCCGATGCGTCTTTGGCCTTTGACCTTCTTCAGAACAACGATGTCCCCCAGGAGCCTGCTGTCAAGCGCTCGAAATCAACCGGTCACTCTCGTTCGAAGAAGAGTAAGTCAATGGGGAACCTTGAGGCGACTCTTGCCAAGCACAGTATCGACGATGCGCATTCAACAGATGCCTCTCGCCCCTCATATTCGGATGATGGCTCTGAAATGACCGATACTGATAATGAGGTGGAAGCTTGTACTTCGTCCAAGAAGTCCCGCTCAAAGTCCAAGAATAAGCAAAAGCGTATTCGGTCATGGGCTGGTGGCATTCTGACTCGCGGCAAAGGCAAGCGCCATGCCAAGGTGGATGCTGAAGAGAAGCGTGAAAAGAAGGCAAAGCCAGCCGCTTTGACACCGCCTGCTCTTACGCGAACTAACTCGGAAGTGGGGTCTGTTTTGGAGGTTGATTTTGACAACGACGGCGTCGTTGTTCTCCGCACGCCTACCAATACCGATGCACCTGTTTCCGCGGCTGAGCGTGCTAAGGATGAATCGCCAATGCCGGCCCCCAGTCTGGAAACTTCATGGAAACCTCGAAGCTTCTATGAGCAGAATGTCCATTCTCAAGATGACGGGCTGACCAGTCCGATTATTGACTTGGACGCTGCGCTGGGTCCCTTCAACACCCCCGGTGACAACCGACAAGCTCGTGGCGCTCCAAGCAAATTCCACCTGGTTACCCAGCGTATGTATAGTGGTGGACGGCGGGGTGAATTTGTTGGCCCAGAGATGCGTTACCATCGACGGACAGAGAGTGCCCCGGTAATGCCTCCCTTTGACCGGAGCGCTCTTAGCGCCATTCGCTTGACCGGATCCTCGGCGGTAGAGACTCCCGACGTCTTTTACGAAGAAGACGAGGATGCGTTCTTGGCTGCGAACCAATCTCCCAGGAACGAACTGGCCTCTTCAGCGCCTGCTGAGAGCGCCATTGCCATCCAGTCATCATCTTCCGACGAGGACAAGAAGTCAGTCGAGAGCGACGACACTGTGAATACATTGACCAAAGCACCCAAGCTCAGCTCCACACAGCCTACTGGTCTTGGAATTCAGGCAGCCGAGGAAGCTCCGGTGGCAAAAGAGGTACCCGCCATGTTTGACGAGCACGCCGGTGTCGACAAAATGCAGAGCTCCAGCAATCCATTTGCCTCCCAGTCACGAAGTCCTGTGGAAATCCTCAAGTCCGAAGAATCCCCGTCCAAAGCCATGGGCCCGCATAGTCCGGACGTCTCTCCACGCTTCCTTGCTGTTGATAAGCGGCCATCTACATCTCCCAATGAGCTTCTGCCAAGCATTCCTCCGTTCTCGCTGTCCGCTGGTGTCTCGCCCTCGGATTCCTCTTTCCCATCGCCCGATGCTCCACGGTTCAATGATCGCAACTTCTCCTCCCACTCCTACCACCATCTTCCATCAGAATATCCATACGCCTCCGTGGAGGATGTCCCGTCCCTTACGAGCAGCGCATCAACCATGACCACGACCATGGGTCGCTTCTCTTCTTCGTTCTTTCCGCGCGGCCGCTTGTCCACCGATCGAGCGGCATCCTTTTCCGCCGCTGTCAACCGCCGAAGCAGCCAGGCTAACGCTTCCAAGCGCTCTAGCCTGGCTAGCTTGTCCAAGCTTGTCGGTGGACCCCATTCGGAGCGCAGCAAACTCTCTCAAGAAGAGAAGCCGCCCGGGGACGCACCAGAAAAATCCAAAAAGAAACATCGTATCAGCCGCTTGATGCATTTTTGGAAGGTGAAGGATAAGGAGAAGCACACAGAGCCGACCACGTCTTCCGACCGGTCGCTACAAGAGTAGACCTGCTCTTTGGTTCTGATTTGCATTTACGTTTTTCTTTCATGGCGCAACATCTCGGCATAGCGATATCCTGACAAGAGTCATCTGTTTCGTTTTCATCAAGGCATCTTATCCTCTCTTCGCGCTCGCCCTTTCGGTTCCCTGGGCTCTCTACTCTCTTCTCTCTCTCTTCTCCGCTTCCCCGATCGGTCCTGTACATATTTTGGTTAGCTTCGGCTTTTCTTTTCCTGTGGATTTTCTTTCTCGATCTTCGTCCGGCGGTCATATTTCAACTTGTGTCTGTTGTCTCTTCGCAGACCTTCTCTACGAATTTCTTTACTCTCGGGACCGCCGTCGCTGGCCCCCGAGTATGATATGCTCACATCTTTCTTGTCCATCATTTATGTACCTGTGTGAGTTATGCACGGATTGATTGACATTCTCTACGATCGTTGTCCCACGTGGACTTTTCCTTTTGATTACTCTTTCTCTACTACCTTTCATTCGTCCACCACTTTTTCTGCTTCATGGCGGCATGCCTGAAATATCATTTACTCACCCTCCTCTGCAAGGGTGGGCTCTTTCTCTCAACACCATGTTTTTTTTTTCTTTCTGGTTTTGTTTGAAGTTTCTGGTGGTGATGTATTGTATCTCTGGATTCGATACTCTACCGCCTCGGTGTATGTAGTGGCAATTTGACTGTGAGATAAGCTGATAAGCCACAAAAAAAAAGCGGTTCCACCCACTTTCCCCCCGTTAAGCTATCGAACCACTCACTCAGCCCTGAACTGTCGTCTTGCACACTCAGTACTATCATCCCAGCCTCTAGAAGCCCTGTAGCTCTGGCCCACCAAAATGCCAGGCGCACGACAAGGCAACCGCCGCAAAGACCGGGACACCTTCGACTCCAAACCCCAACAACGAATCCGCCAGCCCGCAAAACAACCGCCAAAAGAAAAGCAACCCGAACGCCAACAGCCCAGCAAGCCCACCCCTCCAAAGGACGAGACAGACTCCGGCCCAATTGACCTGTCAATCACAATCCCTCTCCCCCTCCAACAACTCCTCCTCGACGTCTTCAAAACCGCCCTCCTGACTGCCCCCGCCGACCCCGTCGACCCCTCCGAAACAGCCACAGCCACAGACACAAACACAGAAGCCAATGCTGAATCTGGCCCTGCCCCCACTCCACCTCCGCTGGACACAAAGTCGCTGGTCCAGACGATAAAGGCGCACTTGTACCAGCGGGACTTTGACTCGGCGTTTGCGGAGGCCGGGGAGGAACTTCTGCGGGCTTATGCGTTGCGGTGGAGTGCGGCGAGGGCGTTGGGGTACGCGGGGATTTTTAAGGCGGTGATGAGGTGGATGGGATCGGAAGAGGGTTCGAGAGGGAAGGCATCAACGAGAGCTGTTTGTCTTGGTGGGGGTGCTGGGGCGGAGATTGTTGCGTTGGCGGCGGCGTGGAGGGATTTGGAGGATGGTGGTCATGGTCATGGTGGTGAGGGTGAGGGTGCTGTTGCTGCGCTCGAAGAGGGCGTGAAGGGTGTTTCTTTGGATGAGAAAGAGCGTGGTGGAAAGAGTGTCGCGGCCGAGAGCTCGCCGAGACTCTCTGTAGCAACGGTTGATATTGCAGATTGGTCTATCGTTGTGGACCGGCTATCCAAGACGATCGCCTCACCGAATGTCCCCTCGCAAAAGACATCCAAGTATCAACCACCTCTACTTGGATCCCACGATAAGACAGATCTCTCCGTCACCTTCACCCGCAAAGACGTCCTCGGCCTCGCCGAGTCCGATCTCAAAGACCTCATCCTGGGCACCACCACCCCTTCCCCTCCCCCATCCCTCCTCATCACCCTAATGTTCACCCTAAACGAACTCTTCACCACACACATGGCCAAAACAACCGGCCTCCTCCTGCAAATGACAGAAATCCTCCCCGCCGGCGCGGTACTCCTCGTCGTCGACAGCCCGGGCAGTTACTCGACGCTGAAGCTGGGCAAGGCGAAAGACGGAGCGGCGCAGGAGCGGCAGTATCCGATGAAGTTTCTGCTTGATCATACGCTGCTTTCTGTGGCGAGGGGCAAGTGGGAGAGGGTTTTGACGCAGGATTCGCGGTGGTGGAGGCGGGATGTGGCGAGGTTGAGGTATGAGGTTGGGGAGGGTGCTGGGTTGGAGGATATGCGGTATCAGGTGCATGTGTATCGGCGGTTGTAGGGGATGAAGTTGCGGGCCCTTGGGTATTGATGTAGATTTAATGATGTACATGGAATCTAATGATGCCAGGCTTTGGCCATCAAGGATTATAGATATACTACCTGATGTAAACGGCTGGGACTGCTAGGGATTCCTTAGCAACCTACCTTAGGTAGGTATGGTTTGGAAATTGAACAAACAAATACATGTCAGCAGTGGATATTCTCTTGATGAACAAGGTTGCCCGTCATCGTAAGCTCCAGCATCTAGGAGCATTATAAGTCTAGCCGTAGTCATGAGGTGGTACTTCATAGATCCCGAGTTGGAATAGAGTAGAGGTATTGGTATTGCTACAGATCAAAATGGTGGACGCACAAATCAACTCCACCGCGGCGAGGCTCATTCCCAGTCCCACAGCCTCGCTTGCGATTAATTGGTACATTTGGTTTGGTAAAGGAACAGGCAGCATCAAGCAAGCCCAGCCGATTCCTCAAAATCATTTCTTCCTCTCACATTCCCTTCAAGTGCGCAGACCCAACAAGAAGCTAGTGCTCTTCCCACCATCCTTGCCCTCCCCACCTGGCAAGTACGTCACGTTGGGGTTACTGGCCAGCGTCTGGGCAATCTCCTTGCTAGCATCGATCTTACGAATCTCGATCAAGCCGCTACCGGCCTTAGCAACGGCCTTGCTGATGATCTCGGCACTCTCGGCTTCACCCTCAGCGCGGATAACGTTCGCCTGACGCTCTTGCTCGGCACGCTCGACGATGAATCGTGCCCGTTCGGCGTCTTGCTGGGCAATCTGCTTCTGCTCGACGGCGCGGGTGAACTCCTTGCCGAAGGTCATGTGGGTGATGGAGACGTCCTCGAGGGCGATGTTGAACTGCGAGGCACGCTTAAGGAGGTCGTTGCGGATGCGGTTGGAGACGGCTTCACGCTGGGTGATGAGCTCGGCGGCGTCGAATTGGGCGACGATCGCCTTGAGGACTTCGTTTCCGATGGAAGGGAGGACACGTTCATCGTAGTCTGTACCGTAGGACTATATACAACGAGGGATGATTAGATATTCGCGTGTAACGGGCGTGGTGAAGGTGTGGTTGCTTACCTGGTAAATCTGGGGCAGCTTCGGCACCTCCGGACGATGCAGCACGCGAAGCGTCAGGCTGACCATCTGCAAATCCTTGCTTCCAGTGGTGGTGGAGATATTGCGCGGCTTTGTCCGCACATCGTAGACGATCGCTCGCTGCAGCCAGGGAATCAAAAAGTGTGTGCCTTCGTTGACAACCGTCTCCTGCACACCCGAGATCCTGTCGAAGATGACGGCGCGAGTACCACCCCGGACATCGTAGATCGAGGCGTTGAAAAGAATGGCACCGGCCGCCACGGGGCCAGCTAGCCGGTAGATGTTGTACAGAGCGTTGGCCATGATGTGAGGGGGTTGTGAGGTTGGATGTGAGCTTGGAGAGGGCTTGGATGCGAGCTCGTCGTCGTTTCGATGATGGCGGGCTTTTCGGGGCATCCCGATCGGGTTTAGCGTGCGGGTGCCAACTTCGCCCGACTTCGTCTTTTCCCTTTCCGCCCTTGCAATCCACCTCCATCCTCATTTCCACTACGCCCCTCTTTCCTTGAGATTCAAGCCTGTCACAATGGGTGGTGCTGCTGACGCTAAGAATGGCCAGTAAGTGCTTGCATTGACTCCTTTCTAGATCCCCCGGTGTGGGCGAGGAGGCCGCGCTGGGATGTGTGTCCGGTTGCACCCGTCCATCAGCCAGCAAAGACTACAGCCCATGAGCGATGCTCCGATCGTTCCAATTGCTGTTTCACCATACTCTGCTACCTTCTCCAAATACTAACGTGTCTGTTCTAGTTTCATTGGCAACTGGGGCGAGTTCGGTATGTGACGAAGCTTCCTTGAATTCCCGAATACGCACCTCCGAGTCGATTGGATCACCACCTGTTCGACTGAATCACCGTCGACAACTCTCGCATGGATCATACAGTGACTCCAATGGTGTCAAACACTAATGTATTCGACCTTCAGGCTGCCCGACCCCCCAGCGCATTGCCACCTACTCGCTCTCCTCCAACCGCCAGCGTCCCTTTGCCGGTGCCTTCCACGCTGCCATCTTCAACAGCTTCCGCCGTTTCCGCCACCAGGTCCTCTACGTTGTGCCCCCCTTCCTTGTTGCCTATGCTACCATGAACTGGGCTGTTGAGCGGTAAGATTGGTCCCTTGTTCGCCGGGAATTCATCATGGGATAAAGAGAATGCGTGCTGATATCGGATGCTTATAGCAACGAGTTCCTCAACTCCAAGCCTGGCCGCCTCCTCGAGGGTGCTGGTGAGGAGTAAATGTGGTTGTTGATCGAGGTTCTGAAATATTCTGAGGAAGAAGAGATGAAAGTATACCGGGCTCCGCGCGCGCACAGCGATGCGGGCCCCGCAGCTGTATCCTTTGTACAGTAAACTAGACAGCAATTTATCGATTGGGATTTCATTTGTGTGGATGTTTGCTCGGTAGACTCTGCATGTTCTGGAAGCATGGACATTATCTCGTACATCTACTGTTTGGATCAATTCATCCATATGATGCCAATGTCCATGTCAATGTCGTAGTCAGCGCCAATTGGGCCCCTTCCATTGGCCAGACCAGCCTTGCAACGTTGAATGTCTTCTGCTTCTGTGCCTGACACAGGCAAATCTGCCCAATGCGAGTTTCTCTTACACATTTCTATCCCTGGTCGTATTTGTTCTCGTTGGGGATCTACTACATTCGTCCTCTTCGGCGTCTCAATTGCCCTCTTCAGTTGGCCCAAAGGCCCGATTGTCTCCACCGGAACCGCTTCACAAAACCCCCCCCCCCCAAAACAGCAAAACTACCGCCGCCTTTTTCTTCGCATGTTGCGCGCTCTCCAACTTTCTTCCTCTTCCTTACGCCTCCCTGTCCCCGTCTGTCGTCGCACCTTCACCTTCACCTCTACCATCATGAGCGAGATCACCCACCCCACCATCAAGGGTAAGCCTCAATTCCCTCCTTCTCCGCCATCATCGCGCCCGTGAGCCGCTGGGCAAAGATTTCCGACCCCGCCATCATCGTCATCCCACTTTGCACCCCCTCCATCCCACTTGATCATCCAGATCCATTCAACGGGATTAGCACCACCACCATCGTCCACCTCTACCACACAACATATGTAACTCATTCTCCGTCAATGGCATCACTAATTTCTCAACTCCAGATGGCTGGTTCTCCGAGCAGTCCGGCATGTGGCCCGGCCAGGCCATGAACCTGAAGGTTAACCAGGTCCTGCACCACGAGAAGTCCAAGTACCAGGATGTCCTCGTCTTCGAGAGCAGCGACTACGGCACCGTCCTGGTCCTGGACAACGTCATCCAGTGCACCGAGCGCGATGAGTTCTCCTATCAGGAGATGATCACCCACCTCGCCATGAACTCGCACCCTAACCCCAAGAAGGTCCTGGTCATTGGCGGCGGCGACGGCGGTGTCCTCCGTGAGGTCGTCAAGCATGAGTGCGTCGAGGAGGCTATCCTCTGCGACATTGACGAGGCCGTCATCCGTGTCTCCAAGAAGTACCTGCCCGGCATGAGCATTGGCTTCAAGCACCCCAAGTCCAAGGAGTACGTCGGTGACGGCTTCGAGTTCCTCAAGGACCATAAGAACGAGTTTGATGTTATCATCACCGACTCCTCCGACCCCGAGGGTCCCGCCGAGACCCTCTTCCAGAAGCCCTACTTTGAGCTTCTTAACGATGCGCTGCGCGAAGGCGGTGTCATCACCACCCAAGGTTGTTCGTTGCCTTTCCTTAACTTCCCTCTGCTCGGTTTCCTGTTTCCTAAGCCACTCCTGTTTCTTTCCTTTCCTATTCACCTCCCTTCCATTATGCTTTTTTTTGACTTTGATCTATTTTATCTCGTGTTTTTTATTTTTTTTCTCTTCTTTACGTAACAAGAACATTGGCTAACGATCTCGCACCACCCCGCAACCAACCCGCTTTACGGGCTCGGTTTCGCGGAACTGTGCCTATGTCCAACAGCCGAGAACCAGTGGCTCCACCTCTCTCTCATCGCTGACCTGAAGAAGTCCTGCAGCGAGGTCTTCCCCGTCGCCGAGTACGCCTACACCACCATTCCCACCTACCCCTCCGGCCAGATCGGCTTCATGGTCTGCTGCAAGGACGCTACCCGCAACGTCCGCGAGCCCGTCCGCACCTGGACTCGCGAGGAGGAGGAGAAGCTCTGCCGCTACTACAACCAGGATATCCACCGCGCCAGCTTCGTGCTGCCCAACTTTGCCCGCAAGGCTTTGGGTGCGTAAATGGATTAATGGGATGGTAGATTTGGGGGGGCTTTTTCTCTTTTCTTAATTTCGGGATGAAAAAAGTTAGGAGGATTATGAATTATATCATGATGAATGAAACTCGTTCTGGATCGTGCTAATGTTTTCCCCTGCTTCTTTCCATCCTTCTACGATTAGGCTTTAGTAAATGTATGATTCCGTAGAGTCATCTCATGGATTAGTTGGCAATATCACGGACCCATTACGTAAAAAATCGAAGAGAAAGACCAGGCTTAAATCCAAGCATTTTCATCGCTGCTGCCGCTCCACTAGCGTTAGGGCTCATTTCCCCTACCAGACCGTTACCTGTATATAGACAAGGCCATAAGCAGAAGCTCTACAAGGTAGAATCTAGTTTTGCTAACTTGCCTTGCTAATCATGAGCTACCTAGGACCTAGTAGCGGTAGAACTCTAGCTCGAAGATGTCCGATGGGTATGTATGACTATCAAAGGCCATGTGTACCTGTGTAAACAGTGCGAATGGTCTATGCGAGGGTGAGATGATAGGATAATAGTTGTGGACTGAGATATGAGCTGACCTAGTGATGCCAGCATTGGGAACCGAGTCAGGGAAGAGAGAAAAGAAGGCAGCAGGTGAAGGGGGACGGGGAACAGCTTCATATTTCGTGGTTCGGGATGTGGACACTCCTTGTTGATATTCCGATTTCTCTGCACTGGCTGCGATCACTCCTCACAGCCTTGCGGGGCCAGGGTCTCTAGTTTAATTCTTAAGAGTAGTATATAAGTAGACATGGTATTTCAGCATAAAGAGTGCAGACTCTTGCATCAAAACGAGCATGGACCGAATCTGGATCTACACATCCATCGCCCTCGCGCTCTGGATCATCCAGGTACAGCCAACCTTACCTCATCTATACCAAGCAAACTTAAGTATACAACTTGACTCACTTCATCTACAGAAATCATACAAAATCCTCATCTCCCCCCTCCGCCTCATCCCAGGCCCCCTCTACACAAACCTCACCCGCCTGCCCCTAAAACTCTCCATCATCACCGGCAACCGCATCTACTTCATCCACGCCCTACACCGGCAATATGGCCCCATCGTCCGCATCAGCCCCGATGAAATCTCCATCTCCTCCCTCGCAGCCTTCAAAGAGATCCATCGCATCGGCGCCGGGTTCCTTAAAACGGAATGGTATGGCAAGTTCGTCATGTCCCCGCAACCGGGGGTGTTTGATATGCGGGATCCGGCGGCGCATGCGGCGAGACGGAAGTTGTTTGCCAGGGCTTTCGCGAAGAGTGAGTTGAGGGGTACGTGGGAGGGGATTGTGAAGGGGAAGGTTAGGGTTGCGGTGGGGAAGATGTTGGAGGAGGTGATGGGTGGAGGGAGGTGCGATGTGTTCAAGTGGTGGACTTTTCTGGCGACGGATGTGAGTGGGCGGTTGATGTTTGGGGAGGATTTTGGGATGTTGGAATATGGAAAGGTAGGATTTGTTTCTGATGCCGATCTTATTGAGAATGAGGGCAGGAAGAAAAATGACTAGGTGTGACTGGGAGGAAGGAGCATGGGCTAACAGAAGTAGAAAAACGAATACATCCACGTCCTCGAATCAACCATGAAAGGCTCCGGCATCAACGCCGAGCTCCCCTTCATCGGCTTCTTCGCAAGATACCTCCCGATCGCCGGTCTCAAGTCCCTGTTCCTCCCAACAGACTACCTGTCCACCTACGGCCGGCGAGCAATCACCAATGCGCGCGCCACCAGCGCCTCCAGCTGTAACATCTTCGCGGGCATAATCGCCGAGTCCGAGAAAGGATCTGCCGCTCTCACCGAGGAAGACGTTATCACTGAAGCAGCGAACCTCATCGTGGCCGGCTCTGATACGACAGCGGTCACGCTGACGTACCTCGTCTGGGCGACTCTGTCAAACCCGAAACTGCAACGGGAACTGGAAGAAGAGGTCGCCCGTGTAGACGAAGAGTACGACGACGCGGCACTGGAGAAACTCCCTCTCCTCAACGCGACTATCAAGGAAACTCTCCGTCTATACGGGGCAGCTCCGGGTTCCCTGCCGCGCTCTGTGCCTGCGGGGGGTGCGACGTTGGCGAGTTGTTTCATTCCGGAGGGCACGACGGTTAGCACGCAGAGCTATACTATTCATCGCGATGAGGCTGTTTTCCCGGATCCGGAGGTATTCAATGTGCAGCGGTGGCTGGGTGAGGGTGACACCAGGCGCATGGAGATGGCCTTTTCACCGTTTGGAGCGGGGGCCAGGACGTGTCTGGGGATTCATCTCGCGTATATGGAGCTGCGAATTGCGACGGTGGAGTTTTTTAGGAAGTGTCGTGGTGTAAAACTGGCGGGGGATGTGACGTGGGAGAGTATGAGGCCTGAGAATTATTTCCTGATTGCGCCCGTTGGGCATCGGTGTGAGGTGGTAAGGGGGTGATGTGTTAAAAGAGTGAGTGATTTAATTGTTCAATTAGTGCTATATTGACTCTCATTGATTGAATTCGAGGGCCATTGGACATGAAAAAGGGTTTAGGGAGTAAAAGTCATCTGAAATTGTCGATCGATTTTCGTCTACATCGTCCATCGTAGGATCCATCCCGATGAACACTCAGATAAACCTCGCTATTGGCTGACAAGCTCATTCTATGATCGATCGTATTGAAATACTATGTCTTTCAGTCAAAGCTCTATTAATTCCATACTATCTATGGATAAGTCTTCAGTCAACTCTGGATATAGTGTCAAGGCTTCTCCTCCCCGACATTTCTAGAACTATCTCAACGACAACTCTCCCCATTCTTTTTTACAATTGCAGAGGCAGCTCACTTTTCGATCACCTCGCCATGTCCGAATCCCACATATTGATACAATCTACAAGCGAGAGAGAGCAAAGTATGATGGAGTTATGACCAAGAATCGCTCTATATCATTCCTAAAATAGGCCTCAGGGCTGTTCACCCTTAACTAAAAAAAATACCCAAGCAAACCCAAACATAATTTTAAACAAGCCAACCATAAAAACCAATGCTTACAGAATCTGCTGGAAAGCACGGTTGATAGGCGAGCGGACGGTGTGGCCCTTGTAGAACTCAATGGTGGCAACGGCGCGCTTGGCAATGCCCTCGGGAGTGAACTCGAACTTGGCATAGACCTGCTTGTAAGGACCAGAGGCACCGAAGCGGTTGAGACCGAACTGCTCATGAGCGTAGCGCTCCCAGCCCATGGTGGAGCAGGCCTCGACGGACAGAACGGGGATGCCGTCGGGCAGGACCTGGAGGCGGTACTCCTTATCCTGGGCGTCAAAGACCTCGAAGCAGGGAACGGAGACGACACGAGCCTTAACGCCCTGGGCCTCGAGGGTCTTGACGGCGTCGACACAGATGCCGACCTCGGAACCGGTGGAGATGAGGGTAACATCGGCCTCGGGGTTCTCGATGGCGACGTAAGCACCCTTAATGGCCTTCTCGATGGAAGAGTTCTCAAGCTGGGGCAGGTTTTGGCGGGTCAGAGCCAGGATGCTGGGGGTGTGCTTGGAGGTCAAAGCCATGTAGTAGGCAGCGCTGGTCTCGTTACCGTCAGCGGGGCGCCAGACCATGCAGTTGGGCAGAGCGCGGAAGTGAGCCAGGGTCTCGATAGGCTGGTGAGTAGGACCGTCCTCACCCAGACCGATGGAGTCGTGGGTAGCGATGTGAATGACACGGACGCGGGACAGAGCCGAGAGACGGACGGCACCGGCGGCGTACGAGACGAAGTTCAGGAAAGTACCGCCAGCGGGGATGACGGTACCGTAGGCAGCAAGACCGTTCATGACGGCAGCCATGGCGTGCTCACGCACACCGTAGCGGAGGTAGCGGCCAGACCACTCACCAATGCCGTACTCTGGGGGCTGGAAGTCAACAGCACCCTTCCAGCGGGTGTTGTTGGAACCAGTCAGATCGGCGGAACCGGACAGCAGCTCGGGGACGACACTGTAGATCTTCTCCAGGACGGCCTCGGAGAGCTTGCGGGAGGCAATGGCGGGGTCGGCGGAGGTGTAGGTGGGGAGGCTCTTCTCCCAGCCCTCGGGCAGCTTGCCGGCGAGACGGCGGGCGAGGTCAGATCCCTCGGTGGGGTACTCTTGCTGGTACTTCTGGAAGAGGGCGTTCCACTCCTGCTCCTTAGCGGCACCCTCGGCGGCGTGCGCGTGGTACATATCGTAGACGGACTGGGGAACGACGAAGCTCTCGTCGGGGTTGAAGCCGAACAGGGTCTTGACGTGGGCGGCATCGTCAGCCTTGAGGGGGTTACCGTGAACACCGCCGGTACCGGCGAGCTTGGAGCCGAAGCCAATGGTGGTGGTCAACTTAATGACGGAGGGCTTGTCCTTGACCTGCTGGCACTTGCGGATGGCGTCCTCGATGGCCTGGAGGTCGTTGTCACCGTCCTTGACCCACTCGGTGTGCCAGCCGTAAGACTCGAAGCGCTTCATGACGTCCTCGGTGAAGGCGCACTTGGTGTCACCGTCTGGCAAAAACATGAGGTTAGTTTTGCGTGCTGCTAATCCGGGAAAATTGGCAGATCTTACCAATGGAAATGTGGTTGTCGTCGTAGATGGCAATCAGGTTGCCGAGCTTCAGGTGACCAGCCATAGAGGCAGCCTCGGATGCAACACCCTCCATGGCACAGCCATCACCGAAGAAGGTGTAGGTGTAGTTGTTGAACAGCTCATAGCCGGGCTTGTTGAAGACACCACCGGAGTGAGCCTGGGCAATGGCCAGACCAACGGCGTTGGAGAAACCCTGACCCAGAGGGCCAGTGGTGACCTCGATACCGGGGGTGTCGTGGGCCTCGGGGTGACCGGGGGTGATGCTGTCGATTTGCTGCGGTCAAAGTCAGTATGAGAGACACGCCATGGGTGTGGCACAAGCCGCGCAGAGAGCCCATGCTTCGCGAGAGCACTTACACGGAAGTTCTTCAGGTCGTCAATGGTGAGGGCGTAGCCGAAGAGGTGCAGCAGAGCATACTGGAGCATGCAGCCGTGGCCGTTGCTGTGGAAGGAAGACTGTTAGGCATGGTATTCTCTTGGGGCGCTCTGAGCTCTCCGAGTAGGGCAGAAATCTTTCTCTAGTGGGTGAGCTCTAGGGAAGCGCAAGCAGGCACGTACGAGAGAACGAAACGATCACGGTTGGCCCAGTCGGGGTTCTTGGGGTTGAAGTTCATGAACTTGTTGAACAGAACGTGGGCCACGGGGGCCATACCCATAGGGGCACCGGGGTGGCCCGAGTTGGCCTTGGAGGTGGCATCAACCTGGCTACCGCGTTAGTTAAGCTCAATCTGCGGCATGACTGTCGCATTGCAGCTCGTCTTCGAAGCCATTGGGGAGGCTATCCTCCCCAATGGCACAAAAGACCTGCTCGGCAGTAGCGGGGAATTGAGATGAGAGGACATACCGCGAGAATGCGGATGGTGTTGATCGCCAACTGGTCCAGATCAGTGTAACCCATGATGGCAGATTCTAGCGAGAGAGATGTTAGAGAACGGCAATCAGCAGGAAAGTCGACGGGAGACTCACTTGAGATATGATTATGACAATGGAAGAGAGAAGGAAAGGAAAGAAAGCGGGAGGAGGAGGAGGAGGAGGGGAACGTATTTGTTGGTGGGGGGGGGGAATTATGATGTCTGGTGGGGCAGCAACTCAACCTATTCCAGTCGGCTTCCAGCGCCGCCGAACGACGACAGAACGTGGGACGTGTTACATCTTTGCAAGTACTTTGGCCATTACGCTTTTCTTGTCAATCCCGCGGAATCACTGCCAGGAGTAGTCCCTGCAATTGTCACCCGAGACGAAACGCTTCGCAACCAATCGCGTAGCATCTATCTTGTACACGACAAGCCGACATGAAAATAACAAGCCTCCAGCTTGAGAAAGTATCATTGCATCATCCTTTTCTTTTTTTTTAGTTTTCTACCGGAAGTCCGTTTATCGGGCTGACTCAGCGAGGGGTGGTTCTTCATCATGGCGGAGTAAGAAAGGTACAAGGTACAAGGTACAACAGCATCGGTAACTACTAACCAGGGACTCTGGTAGGGTATTGCTCGGTATTCTTCGAAACACACCTCTCGAGCCGGCCAATTGCCTAAGATCACGGAGTACTGTCATCCTAGGATACATATCCACGATCGCCGCGTGACTGCAGAGTCCTCATTATCCGCGGTGGTCCCGGTGGACCAGCTGGAATATAACCAGACGCACCCTCCGAGCGGTTGGCTCTGCCAGACACCGGGAGCCGCTCGGAGGACCCTGCTCCGACTTGCTACGAAATTAGCCGATATTCCATATTGTTGACCATCAAAGGACACTGGAGACTACTGTAGCTATCGGTTGCCTGGCTATTATTCACAATCACACCCTAACTAACGATCAGATGGACTGGTTGATTTCCATCTCCGCGGCAGTAAACTCCTATCGAAAAGGGTCATTTGGCTCACGGAAAAATTTCAGGCGTATGCAAATTCGCCCGCCCAAGAGCATGGATCGCCCTGCCTACCCAGGTTCATTCGATGCGGTGAGCAGAAGAAACTCGATGCGATGCCAGACCGATGGCCACGAGATGAGACAGAATTTCCAGCAATTCCCCATCCCCACAAAATGTTGAATATGTCGCCACGTTGAGAAATCCCGGTGTACCTGACGGGAAGACCGTAGCCGCGGCTGAGTCATCCCAGTCAGATTCAACCTTATCCCGCTGTAGTCTGTAATCGAATTGGTGTCAAGCCAGATGAACCGGACATGTAGGTATTGACGATTGCATGGAATCCAGGTGCCTCGTAAATTCAAGGCTGAGGATCAACTTCCCTCTGTGAACTTGAACTTGAAGATCTTCTGGAGTCCTTGAGCAATCCAAGCGGACCCAGTTCCAACTTCTAGAATATAGACTTCCGCAACGTAGACAGGTACCTTGATTCACAATAGCACGCTCCGCCTCCTTTTTCGACTACTTCCTTCTGCAACGGCATATCCTCGCAGAAATTCTAACAATTGGTGTGAAAGAACATCTGGCTCCCTCTTCAGCCATCGAGGGGATCTAGAACGTGGGGGGGCCAGCATCGGGGTTTGAAAGTGCCATATCCGGAAAATAGTATCCTTGACGGGCCTTGTTTTTCCGGCACTTGGTACCCCCACCGGCTTTTTGAGCAGTTCCTGTCAAGATCAAGGTGAGAGACTGAAGGTTTAAGACATCGCCCACTGCATCAGTGCATGATCGCGTGAGCGAACCTGATCATCGACTACCCAAGGGTGCGATGAAATGGTCATGTGATCCCGCAGATGCGTGAAATTTTCCTAAGATGGATTGTCTAGCAAAGACTAACAGCCAAACATCTGAGGATCCACACTTACAGCAGGTCAAACATGATAGCTGTGCCTGGTAGAAAGCACGTGCATTCTGTCCACTCATTATTGACCACTTTTGATTCTTATTGATGCCGAGATCCTAAAACAGGCGGAGCATCTGGCGGTAGCCATCAAGGGAAGTATGCACATTCCGAAAAGGGAAAGGGGACCATGCCATCACGAGTGTTCCCCTCTCTCAACTCTCACTCGTTCCTCTTGGGAGACCACTTCATGTCATCCTCTCACATTTCAGGCTCTCTAAGATCGTTCCATTAGCTGGCCGTTGATCGAGCTCTCTCATAAAACCACACAGCCAAGATTGCGTTTCGGAACTCGCAGTCGTGTGCAAGTCACCAGACCGCATTTTGAGAGCTCGATTCCTCAGTTTCCGAGCATTATCTGAAAGCCACACACAATTTGTCTCGCGACGTAACTCACTCAGACCTTCTCAACCGGAAACCTTAAAGGCCTATTTCTACTTGTTCTCAGAAGGGAAATCCCCATCAAATCCCTCCCAATACACCGCCTCAAAGTTCGACTTTGTCGACATGGCTTTCCGTTCAGATAGCCCCTTTGAACTTCCCAATGGCCGCCTAGTCTGTGGTCCACATCGACGGGGTGTTTGCGAGATCTGCGGCGTTGACTACGATTACCTGTACGAGGACGAAGACGAAGACCAGTACGAACTGACCGACGAGTCTGACTACGAAGTTGGCCCTGATAATGTGCGCCAAGGCTTGCGGGGGCTTGGCCCCAGACCGTCCGATCTCAGTCCAGTGACTCCAGTAGAGTCTGGTTCTCGTTTAGTGCCGATTCCATTTGTTGGACATCACTTCTTCGTACCCAGCTCGCCTGGCCCCGATTTGCCGAGAGCCGACTTGTCTGACTATTACTTGCCTGGTTCCCACTTGCACGAACGCAACCCCTTCGGACCCCGAACCAGCTTCACAGGACGCGTTGTTCCCGAGAAGTTCGTCCCACCAAAACCGACTGATAGGCCGCAGATCCTGTTTCCGCTTTCGGGTGCACAACCCTCCCCCTTTGGTCCATCAGTCCGGGCTCGATTCGTTCGGGCGAACAATGAGCGTCAATTTCTCATCTACGCGGACGGCTCATGTCCGGATAACGGTGCACCGGATGCAAGAGCGGGTTGCGCTTTCATCTTCAAGAATTGTCCACAGAATCCCTCTGCCGGCCGGGTGAGATTTGCGCTTGAGAATAAGGGGCCTACTGGCGAAAGACATCAGCCCACAAGCAACCGTGCGGAGCTGCGAGCCGTGATTGCAGCTTTAAGGTACCGACGCTGGAGTGGAGAGGGTTTCTACAGTCTGGTCATTGCAACTGATTCCGAGTATGTTGCCAATGGTGCAACACAGTGGCTCCAAACATGGCTTCGAAATGGCTGGAAAACGAGCTCCGGTACAACTGTCAAGAACCAGGACCTCTGGAAGTGCTTGCTCAGCGAGATTGAAGAGCATGACAGTGAGGGTCTTCGCGTTCAATTTTGGCGCATCCCAAGAGAATGGAACGAAGTAGCCGATCGCTATGCAAGGGACGCTGCCAACGAAACTCCAAGTGAGAATTGGAATGATATCTTTGGAGTTTTGACTTGAAACCCAGGCAGCTCTTATGCTAGGTGATCCTGGGTTGCCGGAGTTCGAAAGAGGACACTACCCTCAAGGCAGATCCGACATGACATGGGCTTATCTTTCATTCTTGGCCCACTCAATGAACGAGGAATCCTTCTCAACGCGCATGATGACTTAGGAACGACATATGTATTACCCATATGGCTTCCGAATTTCTGTCCCTACACTGTTACCAAGGTATGAGGTCTTTCTATACATTTTCCAGCGCTCATGTGGTTACCTGGGAGGGGGCTATTCGCGTGGTCGAATGACTCGGTTGCAAGCATCTGATAAACTCCACCGCTCACGAGATGTATTCTCTATTTCATGGCTTCCCTTTGCACCGTTTCCCGCTACATCATAACACCTCCCCATACCCTATAGCCAGAGTTAAAGCTAGCCACCCATACTGGAGTGCAATAATACAAATTGACCTCTTATCTTTCAAAAAGAGTCTTAGCCGCCCTTGGACGCATTCAACTCTAACCACTCATACTCCCATCAACCCTCTTAACCCCCTCATCCCCCATCCTATCCACCCACCCATCCCTCCGATGATAATAGATCTCCATCCCCAACTCCCGACACCTATCCCGGTCCCCATCATCCAGCGTCCCCGACTTCACCGCCACTTCCTCATCCTCATCCCCCTCAGATCGGGACGTGAACGGCGTCCCGCAATCAGGGCAGAATTCGCGTAGGACCAGGCCGCCCTTGTCGCTGCGATCCGAGTACGTCTTGGGTGAACCCCGTGTGTACGCGAAGCTGGACTGGGGAACGATGATGTTGGCCGAGAAGCCCGAGCCCGTGTAGCGTTTGCAGTTTGTGCAGTGGCAGAGGATTATCTGGTGCTTGTGTTAGGAAGGTGGTGTGGTTTGGAATGAGTGTTATAGTTTAGAGGAGGGGGTTTTATGGTTAGGGAGGTAGGTAGGGAGGAATCGGATCGGATCTACCTTTGGCTGTGTCTCTGTCGTTGGCAGTGTAATGCGGTAGGCTATGTTGTTGCAAAGGCAACGGCCTGTCAAGATGTTCTGGATCCGAGCCATGGTGGATTTGTGGGGGGGAAGGGGTTGTGGTCGGTTCGATCAGTTAAAGAGTCTTTTTTCTTAGATTTCCTGAAAGGTCTCAATTCGGATTTGAGATATTAAGAAGGCGAGATGAGGTGTATTTATAGCCACACGCTGGAGGATCCATGATGCCCCGCCGTCTCAGCCCCGAAGAGGTTTAGTGTAGGCGTTAGTTAGGGTTGAGTGATCTTGAGGCTGGCTCGGCGGTGGTGTCTCATCCGTTGCTCTGTTAATCTAACTCTTCAGTTGCTCCGATGAAAATAATAGATAAGGCATGGTGCTGGTGATTAAACTTGTGCTTGGCTCCAAGCGATGGCTGTACACCCCATGTATAGTTACAAAATGCTGCAGCTATCGAAGAGCATCGGCTTTACTACCAAGCACTGCGACAGATATGGCCTCTCATGCACAGAAAAAGATGGAATCAAACCCATAGAATTCGTAATATGAACACGGAAAAAGAATGTCACCAGTGAATAATGTACACAAGAACAGTAAGGTACAAGAGAATAGAAAGATTTCATATACACATTGACAACCACGACACAAACCCCACCAGTTCCCAACAAATCATTCCCTGTTGAACCTAGACTACCGTCTCCTCGGCCTGGTTATGCGTTGCCGGCGCAGTAGAAGGACCATCCTCCCGCAGCACACCACCAGTATCCGCGACATGAGACGCGCCCGCCTGACCCTTATCAAAGGATCCCCGAATAACACCGGGGTCAGCCGGGAACTCAAACTTAGAGCTCTTCCACGGCTTAACCTTCATGAGGTACATAGTATCAATCTCCTCCAGCGTGCGACCCTGACCCTCGATAACGGCGAAGTAAACCAAACCCGCAGCTAGGAAGAGACAGCCCGCAAAGACATAGCCAAAGCGGAAATCAATCGCACTGACGATGAAGGGGGTGAAGAAGGCTAGCAGGAAGTTCCAGAGCCAGTTGGACGCGGTGGCGAGCGACATTCCGCGCGCGCGGTACTGCGAGGGGAACAGCTCGGCGATGATGGTCCACACCATGGGGCCCCAGGTACTCGCGAAGCCGAGGATGAAGAGACAAGCGAAGACGACCATGGCCACGCCGGCGGAGTGCGTGTTCTCGGGATGTTCCCGGTCAAGCGAGAAGTGACCCACCGAGGCGAAAATCATAAAGCAGACAAACATCCACAAAGCACCAGCGATCAGCGAGCGACGACGACCATAGTGTTCAATCAGATACAGACCGAGGAAGGTCGTGCCGAAATTGACGCCGCCGAGAATCATCTGGGTGACGTAGCTGTTGGAGATACCGGCGCCCTTGAAGACGACGGTGCCGTAATAGAAGAAGTAGTTTGCACCGGTGAGCTGCTGCAGAGCTTGGAGGGTGACGCCGACGGCGACACGGTATTTCATCGTTGGCGCGCGGAACAATTGCGCCCAGGTGACTTGGCCGCTGGCGACTTCTTCTTCGTACTTTTGCTTGATCTCTTCGAACTCGAGGTGGAGGGCGCGGTGGTTGTAGGGGACGCCGTAGATCTTGGAGAGCGTGTCGATGGCCTTGTCGACTTTGCCGTGGCGGTAGTCGTAGCGCGGGCTTTCTGGGAACATGGCCATTCCTATGCCCAGGATGGCAGCCCAGAGGTAGGTGATTCCCATGGGGATGCGCCATGAGCCAGTGTCGGCTCTGGCTTCGGTTCCGAAGTTGATGCAGTTGGCGACGAAGATGCCCAGGGTAATGAACAGCTGGTAGGTACTAAGAGTAGGTCAGTACGGATCATCAGTGATGGTGTGCATTCTTGGGCTTACCTGATCAATGATCCTCGAATGTGTCTCGGGCCAGACTCGGCCTGGTACATGGGCACCAGCAAGGACAAAGCACCCACGCCCAGACCTGCCACCCAACGGCCCAAAGCAACTTGGTACCACTTGCCAGAAGGTGAGGAAATCTGCACAGTGACGCCAACACAGACCATCACACACCAACCGCTAATTGACCATTTCCGTCCAATCCGATCCGCAATGGGAGCCGCGACCAATGCGCCCATCAGAGTACCAATCGACAACTAGATAGCATGTCAGTACTGCCCTGATCTGTCGCCAGCAGGACTTCCATATTCCACTTACCAACGCAACGATAAGACCCGAGCGCACATTGCTAAACGAGTATGTGCCATCTGGACCCTGCTCACCATACCGTTGCAAAAAGTTCTCCATCTCAAGGAAACCCGAAATCTGACCAGTGTCGTATCCGAACAGGAAACCACCCATGGAAACGAACACGCCCATGAGCGCAGAGCGCCAGGTCAACAGTGGGATAGGCGTATCGACGACATCGTGGGCGGTTTTTTCACGCTCTGCCGTCGAAACCGATTCCCGAGGCAGATCGGTGTCGCCGTAGATATCCTCCGCCCGTTTCTGGAAGAGGTTCTTGAAGCCCATTCCGAATGCTGCAGGAGACTGCCAAGTCTACTTGTCCAAGCGGGCTCGATGTGACCGATTTAGTGTTGCAAGGATGGATGTCCCAACTCCTAGAGTACAACAACAGGCTAGCCGATTTCCCACGATGGTCATTTATTTATTCTTGCCGCGGGTTTTTCATACGTCACTACTCCAGATCCCCGGAATCAGCCAAGCCCGAGCATTAACAACCATGTGGGCTGCGTAATTCGGTGTCCTGGGGAAGTGAACCGCATGCCAAGGCGAAACTGACGCAACGAGGATACGTCCGATACGATGACTCGTTGATCTAACACGGCCCGAACAATTGCCTTTGGAACGCCGACAATCACCACCGTGGTAGAAGCCGCAACGAGAGCGAAAGCAGGAATCTGGGGAAGTGGAGCCTCATCTTCTACCAATCCAATCGAACATTTCCACCGATCCACGCGTGGTCGCCCACTTTATTACTCCTCACCCAGACCGCATGGCCAGAGAGGGTGATCTCAGTGGCGTGGCCAGTCATTGAGGTTGTTCCGGTTCGACCTCGTGATGGGAGCCTTCCGGTTGTTCCGTCTGGATGAGTGGCGAATTCGATGATATGTCATGAACCATATCTGCCAGCCTCCAGGAGACTTTCCTGTGATGCAAGTGGTGGCCGCCTCCAAAAGCTTGAGCTTGGCATCTGCCCATTTCGTTGGTTCGTTTCGGCTGGATTGTGAGGGTATCCACTCTCGATGCGTTTGGTGCCATTTCAGTCGCTGGGAAGAATCATCCCGAATATTCTCTAATCTCTAGGCATTGGACCCGGGTGTGGCATTCGGCAGGGGAATGGATATCTCTGGAACTACGCATCAATTGGGTCTAGAGGCACGCTCGCATTTCTTTGCCGGAGGAACGGTGTTGCTGAACCTTGATGGCGGGTTGTAAAATTGTGATACTCCTCCACGAGCCCGTATGGTGCTGCCACTCCGCTCTTTGACAGACACATCGCCAAGAGTGACGATTGCGATTCTTGCTCGGCCAGAGCAAAACAGCCGAACGTAGGTAAGGTTCACCTTTTTATTGAATGAACTCTTTGCCTGCCATTGCCGTAGTGGCTGACCTCAGTCCTGCCGATCATATATCCTTGATTTGATCCTGAGAAGGTCAGCTATACTTTCAAAGTGAAATGAGTACAGATTACTTGAGTGATTCCCAGTTCAAGATAATCAAGAAATACCAATCAAGATTCCGATAGATGAAGAAAAACAATCAGATACAAAGTATTCACAATTCGCATCCCAAATAAAAGCGAATGTCATAGTCATATGTCCACATCAAACCCAGAAAATCCCCGTATCAAAACACCAAGGTCACCAATTTCGGCAAGGAACGCAAAAAACGCCCCAGGTATCATCATATGTAATCACACTCATCAACAAAAACTAGCTCGTCTGAAAAGACAGAGAGTCAACAGAAATGAGAAAAAAAGGGGGGAAAGAAGAAGAAAAGTACTGTCCTCAAACAGCCAGCCGTCGGTCCCAGCCGTTGACCGGGCCAAACTCATCCATCTCAACCTTGGAAGGTATAGAAATTCCGTTGAAGTCAAGAAGGCCTATCTCATCAGGTCGGACCGAGGCATCGGCGAGAGAAGTGAAGTTATCTTCAGCACTACCAAGGCTCTCGTCTGAGTAACTGGGTACCCTTTGGGTGGTGTGATCGTTTGTCAGCGAGTAATCCCCGCTGCTGGCGGACCATGCTTCCGGAGATAGATCATGCAGGTCATTGGACAAAGGTGCGGGAATGTTCAGCATAGAGTCATGGGTCTTGCGGTTGTACTCGGCAGTGATCGAGGCAAATGGACCCGGATCCTCGCCACACTCGCTACCACCGTAGATCCCAGTGAAAATGTTGGAATAGCCGTGGTCCATGTCGCTCAAGACGTACTCCCAATCGGCCATAGTGATGGCTCCGGCAGTAGCATCAGATGGGGTGGAGCATGACAAAGCTCGGGGGTGGTCATATCCCATCGACGAGGATAGGTGTCGTGGGTCAGATCCAAGATCAAGAGAAGAGTGCCCTCTGTCCGCAAGGTATGGGGCAATGGGAGACTGGTCATTTTGAGCCGGAGGAAGGCTTGTCCAACTAGGAGACCGGAGAGATTGAGAGTAAACTGGAGGTGAGGAGCCAGAGACGGTGTTTCGGCGAGACTGCGAGGCCTGCGGAATAGATTGGTCCTTGTTGGCGCTGTTGGTAAGTCGAGCCTTCAAGGCCTGCAGTTGCTTCTTGGGGGACCTGACTGGCTTCTGGGTCGGTGCCCCCATTTCGTGAGACTGATTGCCAGCGGCCACGATTTTGCGATCACCCGTGTCCAGACAGACCAAGGTGCTGGCCAGTGCGCGGAACTCGTTGGCAGCAGATGATGACTCCGGTTCAAGCTGCTCGAGTACAGCAGAGACTAGCTTCTGACTGTCTTTGACCAACTTGCTGTCACGCTTCAAGCCCATGGTCTGCCACAAAAGACCCAGGCCAGAGAAGAATACCAGCTCCCTGCGGTTGATGCTGACAGAAAGGCACAATCGGCGCTCATCTAACAGTTCGAGAATCTGAATGATGTGCTTCGCGGAATCAGACACGGCCAAGACCGACGGAGAGCGAAGATGCTCTTCGGCAAAGCACATAGCAGGGCGGTGAATCAAAGATCGTATCAGGTAGTAGACAAGGGACAGAAGTGGGGACCGGCTACTTGTGACATTCGTGCTGGGCTTATCCTGGCTGAATTCAAGACGGAGGTGGGCAGGCAAGGCATGAAGCCACTCGTCAAGCTGCCCGGCGACCGCGCGTAGTTTGAAAATGTTAACATCGTATCCAGATTTTGAGGGATACAGATCCTCCAGAGCCTTGTTGAGGATACGCGACGCATCGAAGAGTGCAAGGGCGCTCGAAATGCGGGTTGATTCGCCCGGGAGCGTTGGCAAGAAGCCGGACTCGGTGACATTCTCATCGTCGATATCGACCGGGTACTCGGTCTCGATGTCGCTTTCGCGCAAGAGCACGGGCATGCCAGTGAGAACGGAGCAGAAACGGTCCACAGTGTATTGACACCAGAAGACCTTCTTACGGGTTTCGGCCTCCAGCGGGTTCAAAGCGAGCTCCGCCTGGGTTTGGTACAATTCCAACTGGTGGCAAATGTCTACGGCCAAGGCACGGTAGCGCAGCATACTCCGATAATCGCCCTTGGTCATGCAGTAAAGCTGAGCCAAGATGAAACACTGCAAGCCGCCGATGGAGGTTTCACTTGCAAATAAATCAAGCGAGGGGGTCCAGTTCTGCTCAAAGAAAGCAGGGTCTTGGTTGGTTCGCGACTGTCCAATCAATTAGCATTTTCGCTTTGCCAGGGGAGGTCGGCCATGACTCACGCGTGACGATAGAGCAGCGATTCCAAAGATCAGGTTCAACTGAGCCATAACGTGAACATCCAGTTTCAGTGAGTCCGAGTTGTTCAAGTATTCTCCATAAGCCTTCAGAATGGTGGGTCGGTGCACCACTGGGTACAACGGCGCCCACTCTTGGAAGAAAATGTTGATGAGTTGATCTGATACCAGGCGTGGTGGAGTCTTCATGGCCTGGCTAGGAGGACCATGAGAAAGAGGCGGAGATAGTTTTGTGAGAGCATCAGTTGGGAGCCTGGCGGCTGATTTCCCTTGGCTGACAAGTGTATCGTTAAAGGCACCTAAATCAGGTTAGGTCTGACTCTGTGCGGAACCATGTACAAATCAAAGCCTTGGACCTACAAGCAAAACCCTGGGTAGTCGAAAAGGCAGCATAGGGATTTTGAGACGATTTCTTCGATCCAGATTGTGTCGTGAATTTTTCAACGTGGATCACTCCTTCGTCTGCGTCTGAACTGGGAGACTTGGTCTGCCCAGTCGTCGACGAGGACCGCACTGACGCGGCTCGTTGGGATGGCGGAGAAAAAGAATGTATCCGGGAGAGAACGTCGATTTTCTCGTCCTTTTCGTCGAGGAGGTCCTTCAAATCCTTGACCTCTGCCTCCAAATTCCGCACACGCTCCTCCAGCGATTCGGTGTAACCTCGAGGGAAGGCGCGGCGACTCAGTTTGTCGCTCGTTTTACATTCGAAGCCAACGTTGGCGCACTGCGTGCAGCATGGGCGAATCCCATCACAGCGAATCTTCTTGCTTCGGCATCGGTCGCAGGCCTGGGCGATGCGGCTCTGGGTGCCGCCGACCTTGATCACTTTCATTGGCAAGATACCAGGCATATTGGCGGGACGGGCGGGCGCATCGGCCGGCGCGGGTTCACCAAGATTTGTGGGGAATCGTTTCAGAGTATTCGAGTTTGCTACCGATGTTGGGAGTAGTTTTCGTTTGGTGTGTATATCGAAACGATCACAGCGGTGTTCTAGACGGCGATACGGAAGAAGGCAAAGTCGAGGAGGGGAAAGAGCGATGGGGATGGAATATTGGGATGATTGGATTGGGACTGGGGCAGGATGCACCTGCAGGCGTGTCAGACTCGGTGCTGACTCAGGTGGGGACTGCTGACCCGGTCCTTTGTAACTTTGTAACTTTGTACCGTCATGTATGATGTACCGCCGCAAAGGTTAATTGGGGGATCCCCTTTTTCGTTTCGGGCCTCCCCCCATGAATCATGATCCATCGCCCCATCTCAACCCCCGTGGGGTGCGAGATCCATGCGATCAGGGATCTTTTGAACGTGCACTTTTGTTCTAATCTCATGGATCGCATGTGTCTTTGATCAATCTGGTATCTAATGCCATCTGCGCTGCCATCACCCCAGCTTCTGAACTATGCCGGTTGAGGATCGTTGGATCCTCCCGAGGTCCCCGGACTCCACACTTGCCTACTTTCCCCCAGTCCTTTGCTGTACCGAATGTACCGCCCGTATCGTTTGGCCTATGGATGGGCGCTGGAACACGAGCAAGTTTATTGCAGATTTGCAGTCTCTTGCAACATTGGCACGGCCCTGTAAGACCCAATTTGAGTGGCGAACCAAACGCCAATACAGCCCGGCCACCACCTGAACTCTGTCGTACACCCGCAAAAGTCATAATGTGATCATAAAATCCTGGGGCATGAGAACTTAGTACTTGGGCCGACCTTCCCACGGGTCTTCTCTCAAAGACTTCGGAAGCAGCAACAACGATTACATCCGAAGCTCGTCCCGACTCCAGAGACAGCTCGGCCTGGTACCGCCGCCAATAGCGCCCATACAGGACTTCGAAGATGACTACCAGCCAATACCGCAGCGATGATCAACCCCAGGAGCATCCCGCGGATCAGCAATTCAGCATGAATTCAAGGCAATAGTCTCTCGCTGAGTCTCGGTAGCAGACTCGAAAAAGGGGTTCAGAGTTCAGACGGCGACTCACGGTGACGAAATTTCCGCGTGTCTCTGGATACTTTCCACCCTAAACCTCCGCTCCCCCGCAAGTTGCGTGACTCGTGCTCCCTCCGATATTCGGCGCAAAGGTTCTCGTTTAACCTCGACAGATTCCGTTGCGTTGCATGATCCCTGCCTGTATGAACTTTACTCGGGTTGACCAGGGTCATCATTGCCCAGCAATCATACTAACCACTATACGCGGTACGGAACACTGTCAGAGGGGATCGTACGGGTAAATTAGTTTGGGCGAGGCGTGGCCGCCCCCAAACGTTCACGGATGGGGGATCAACCATGCGGAGCCGCTGGTCTACCCAATCAGTAGAGGTCATTTCAAATTCTCGCATCATCTCCGGGATCCAACAAGGTATTTTTCGCTTGATTTCGACTGCGAGACTTTCCCGAGAGAACGCCGAATCTGCCGGAACCACGGTTTGATCGTAGAAACCTCCACTTGAGTGACTGAACCCACCCGATGCAGCCGGGTCGCCCGGACGTGATCGACGGGGCTCCATGGGGCATGATGGCGATGCAGGGCCAAAGGGCGGCTGGTACAGTGGTTCGGATGGTCTACAACTCGGGGCTTTGAGGTCATCTCTTTCCGAAACCGTTCATACTGTCTGGGGAAAACAACATGTCTCAAGCCTCGCAACTCGACGGTCCATGAACATGTACGGCGTGGCGATCGTTTCTTGAAGAGGGGAACATCTCAGATATGACAGAAACTTGACAATTCTGCATACTTCTCTCCAAAATGATGGCAGTTTACATGACGATGGTGACGCACCGTGGAAGTATGAGGCTTCCAAAAGACGTACAGTTGAAATGATCTTTTTTGAACGTTAAGATACGAGTACAAATGGAGAGTAGCCACTTTTAGCCTTTTGTTAGTCTCATAATGACGAGAATATTGGTCTAGTAGTCTCGGGTCGCTAATTTCGGGGACGATCGGATGGTTGAAGTAGACCTCTTTTCAACCGAAGATGCATATTGCGTCCATATTGAAAGGATCAATAACGGCAGTCGCGATCTCTTGCTTAAACCTTCATGAAAAGTCTTCGACCTCCTCGGCTTGAGATTGCTGCCCGAGGTAACTCCGTACTGCTTCCGAGTCCAGCAGCTTGGTTCTCTGAGTTCAAGGGTTAGCAGAGATTCACGTTCCTGCAACATAAAACAAAGAATTACCGACCTGGTCGAGGAGATCGTCAATCGCTCTTTGCAGCAGAGCCTCTTCCAGCTTCCGTAAATGAAGTACCAAGCCCAGGATATCAGGTCTGAAAAGCGTTTTGAATAGATCTTCATTCTCACGCAGGGTTTCCAGCGCTTGCTCTGTCTGATGGAGCAGTAAGAGTTGGTTCTCCACGCGGTCAAGGACCAGCACTGTAGCACGCAGCTTGAAGATGTCCCACGATGAGTCCGCTGCAAGGAATTCTTGAAGCTGGTCTGGTGAATGAATTTTTTCACCTTTCCATGTCGCTTCAAGTTCTTTTGTTCCGTCTGTCCTTTGAGCGAGACCAATGTACAATCCATCTTCTTCGTTTACACTAGCCCACCATACGAGGGGACTGTCCCAGCTGATCGTTGATGATGGTGGTGCCGATGTACTTTGACCCAAGTTATCCTCTGCAGAAAGTTTGATTCCAGGAGTGCTCCGGCAGAACATGTTCTTAGCGACCCCGAGCGGGTCATCGTCTGGTAGAGCAATATCCAAGAAGACCTGCTTGGCTTCGGACTGGTCATCATCCAGAAATCCATATGAGAACAACATCTCCGATGCAGACTTTTCATCGCCATACCTAGAAGCCGAACTATCAGTATGGCCGGTAACCATCGGGGTGTAAGTGGCAAGACTCACGAAATAGTCACCTCCTCACCAGGTTGTAGACTCTGGCCCCAGCGTAACTGGAGGACGGCATTTCCCTCTGAATCAACATCATACAGCGCTTTCACACGCGCACCTGCCGCATGGTTCGCCATATCAATACATGGAACCATCGAGTGCCCACTGCCCGGCAGATCCACCATCCGGGACCGATACGCAGCGTCGATATATCGCCAGTCGTCAATTGTAAATTTACCTGTCTCCTCATCCCACCAGCATTGCCGACACCAAGCAATACCTACCGTGGAGTGACGAAGGTGCTCATATTCTCGCTCAAGAGACGCAGCTTTCTCTTCAACTGCGATTGCAAGCGAGGTTCCCCTCAGCAGCTCTAGCTCCTCCGCAGAGTAGAAGGTGGGCAAGGGAAATGATGGGGGGAAAAACTTGACATATTCCGCCCAGGGACTCGATACACCGATGTGTTGAGGCGTATCTGGACTCGAGTGTGTTATTTGGAGTAGGAGGAATATCATGATAGCGCCTCTCGCTGTCTGGTATCTGTTAGTTCTCTGCTCACATCTTAGACCGTGGCGCGATTAGACACCTCTGTTGACATCAGGATCCTCAGCCACATACCGTACCAAATCCCCCAACTGCTTCCAATACTTCTCGCAAACGCTGATCGGACTTTGCATACCCATGCACGGCTTCTAGTGACAGCACCAATTCGGATGGGACTCGAAAGAGGATCTCCGGCTCTGTTTCGCTTTCCATGCTAGTCCGGGCTTCTGTGGCAACAATCGAGGTCCCCTTGTCTAGACCATCATCCGCAGAGTCAACCTTTTGGAAAGCGACTCCATTTTCAGTCACTCCATTCAGACGGAGCCATGCTGAAAGGGAGTCTGTCGGATAATATTCCCGCTTCATGGTGCGGTGTGGTCCGAGTTGTGACGGGATGAATTGTGCAATATTTCACGTGAGGAAAGATGATCCCTTCTAGCTATCTCCCAGATAGTAGAGGAGCTGATCCAGCAGGATCGACCGCAAGCTTTTTTCAGTCGAGAAAAACACTCAAGTTGCATGCCCCAGCCTGCCAGCCTGAAGGGTGAGTGGTATGTAGATGACTAGACGTCCTGCCTCTGGCGGGGAGCTTAACAGCCAATCAGGAGGCTTTTCTGTATGGAGATCAGTTGGCTGTTGTCGCCTGATATCTCAGGCGTTAATGCGTTTACCATTGTCCAATTGCTGCTTTGGGCATTGTATTGGTGATTCAGTTGTCTGGAATTATGACGAGACAAGTATGATCGATTGGATTTGTTAAACCTTATTTCGAGCCGCGGTATTTGCTGCAATTGGCGTCGAGATTGATATTGCGGCATCCAGACGTCATCGCGTGGAGATCCTGAATTTTGGGATTGTAATAACCATTCTTTTGAGAAGAACTACTCAGATCATTTTAAATAATTCTTACACGCTATCCTCTCAATTCTACACGCGGCTCACAAAT
Source organism: Penicillium simplicissimum (assembly GCA_024706585.1). Taxonomy (NCBI): domain Eukaryota; kingdom Fungi; phylum Ascomycota; class Eurotiomycetes; order Eurotiales; family Aspergillaceae; genus Penicillium; species Penicillium simplicissimum. The sequence goes on from JAMZTW010000044.1 coordinate 630,931, forward strand.
TCCACAATGCCTGCAAGCCACCTTATCTCGTTAAACGTACCGAGTGCGCTCGTCGCACGCTCTTCCCGAGCATCCATCTCGTCCACGCGAGCAATCGCACAGCCGGCAGCTATCCGCGCTCCTCGAGGCGTCCGACATCAATCCGTTACAAAGCCCTGGAAAGGAGCAGGAACAGAGGAGCATAGCATTCCGCGGGCGAAGCGAGGCGACACCGAGGACCCGTCCGCTTCAGCGGTTGCTTCTGGCGTCGAAGAGAGAGAAGCGAATGAAGGGATCGCAGATGCTACCAAATCGCAAGGGACGACTGAGAGGGGTGGTAGTAAGGCAGAGTCGAAGGCCAAAAAGGATCACCCCGCAGCTCCAAAGCCAATCATTGGCATGAACGATGAACGAGGGCAGGTAAGAGAGCTCTCTCGACTGCCCTAGACCGACGTGTTGCTGATCTTGTACGCTAACAGAAGGGCCACTGATTGCACAACTTGCGCCTGATCAATCATATTCTCGGCGTTGTTCTACTCTACTCTTTTTTGGGGTGTGTTATGTTCATTGCACTTCATGTCCTATCGTTGCCGGCGGTATCATTTATTTTAGGTCATTCCACGTTCAGGCTGTACACAAATGGTTGACCATAGTTTACCGACCAACCTTGAATGATAAAATCTAGATTGTGAACATCATCAGCATCGTACATAGAAGAACCGACAACAGAGATCGACTCACATCGTGTTTTCCCACCGCGACAATGTCTTCTTCAGACACTCGGGTACCGCCAACCCCCTCAATGTAGGAGATTGGTACATCACCCATAACTTTACGAGCCACATCGCCTACCGTGCTATTTCTGGCGGGGAGTCAGCAAAGTCAGGGACCGCCGGCAGGAAAGAGTGCTGCTTACTTTTTGACCAAAACACAATCGCGGAATACCGCGCTTCCGGACCCTGAGCTGAAGGTCTGAACGTTCCTTACTGGGAAGACTGGGACCAGGCCTAGAAGCTCCGCGGCTCGCGAGAGACATTGAACCACACCAGTCGATCCAAATCGATATAGAACCATATCCTTCAAATTCTCGACGCGACTATCATCATGGATTAGCGATCGAGCTTTCCTTTCGCGCCTCCTCGTAGACTTACCTCTTCAACTTCTCATCCATCTCCTTGAGACCCCCGCCATCCGGGTCGCCCATTTCGATCAAATCTTCGCGAGTGTCCAAGAACTCGCTACCCTCCACATATTTGATATATCCTTGTTTGGCTAGTCGTCGAAGGAATACCTCTGAGATAGCAGAGCAAAGGACGATGGACTGAGGATCTTGCATTTTGGCAATTTTGCTGATATTCTATACGTCTTTGATTAGTACAACTGGATTGTTTCGCGAGAGATTCCACGTACCTTGTCCGCATCTGGGTGATCAATCTTGTTCAAGGCGTACACGGTGGGGAACTTTTCATCAATGAACGCCTTGACCACAGTCTCAATTGTCTCATCTGACCACGCCTCGAGAGGCTCCTTTAAAGCAAGACGATCCAGACATCGTGCGACAATGGCGGAGGTACTTCCATATCCGGAGAATTGGCCCTGTAATGTGTCGACCGGGTTTGCTTTTGTTGCGACATGCCTCCGTTTGATTGATCCCCTGAGTGGCACGTCAGCATTTCTTCCTTCCCCTTGTCCCTATTAACGTTCATTTTTTCAAAACTAACCATTTCTCCATCAAATTACCCAACACCCAGCGCACAATTTCTGAATGCAGCCACTCAATGTCCACGGACGGATCGTATCCTCGAGTTGCTTTCCCTTCAGCATCTGTAGTTCCACTAACATCCACCACATGGATCAAAGCGTCCGCATGTCGTAGATCATCCAAGAACTTATTTCCTAAACCCCGTCCCTGATGCGCTCCAGGTACGAGTCCCGCCACATCCAAAAGTTCTATAGGAACAGATCGTCGCCCTTCGGTGCAACCGCCATAGTTCGGCTGGCATCGATCTGAAACGTTATATCGCTGACATGGACAGTCAATCTGGAGATATCCGATGGCTCTCTGAGGGTCGATTGTTGTGAAACTGTCGTATAGATCGTTAGTGTCCACGTCGATAAGGCGGGAGTGCTCGTCATAAGCGGGGGAGGCGGTTAAACACACGGGAAATTGCCTGTTGGTGCAAGCATAGTTAGCCAAATTGATCTTCTATATCTTATCAAACATCTTCTTACCAACTTTGGATGAGGCATCGGTCAAACTGTTCAAAGTGGTGGACTTTCCACTGGAAGGCTGTACGCGGTTAGCGGGGTCGCAAGGTAGGAACAAGGGAAACGGACCTTGCCCACTAGGCCAATCAATGGATCTCGGGGCATTTTGCAGGATTGCGCTCACTATGAGAGCAAAGCGACACCCTACAATGTCGACGATGTGCCCAAGTGTGCCAACTGCATTTGCCCGAGAGCCACGGCGATAAGAAACATTTTCTGCCGCTTCAAAGAACAAGGCGGTGTGCCCAATCGGGTGCCCTGCGACAGATGCATCTGTGCCACAGCCGTTAGGCTGAAGGCTAAATATTAATCTTACACTCTGTGGTTGCTTACGGCTTGGACATTGTTCAATTTGCCTATCTTCGGGTCATACACTTCAAGATGATATTCGACCTTTGTATGCAAGACTGTGCTTTTTGGCACGCACATTGCCAAATTCCAGTTTTCAGTGAACGAGACAAGGAATCTGCAGGTTATCCAAGGATCAAACATGACTACTTCCTAGTGAAGACTGGCCCTATCTGAGCCAATGACTCAATTGGGAATCGCTGGCCCTGATTACCCCTGATCTGAATAATGACATCGAAATAGTCCCGGTTGCGATAGCTACTGGGCATAGAGCCAGCGCTTGAAGCCCAAGTCGGTGGAGCGATGACATGTATCTAGGAATTGACTGCGACCATTGCATATGCCTTACTTACCTACTGTAGCTTTAATGCTGATCAGGAACATGATGCCTTCTTGCTTGGCATGGCGGATAACCTACCATCCAATCGCTGATTGTCCGCCGGCACTGTATGACGCAATTCGGCCCGGAATATACACTTTCGTCCACCACAGTAGCATGTATCTGAGCACAGGCCTTGACAGCGACAGCGGATTCAGTTTTCGGCGATGAAGTAAGCTTGTCTTGCCAGGCTCAGTGGGGGAAACCGAAGGATATCAGATGTTCCAAGTCTTGATGGCAATCGATGAGGTCATGGCAGCGGCAAACGTCACTCCCCATGATGTCGCGTGCTAAACACAGACCAGTTATAAGAACCTTTGATATCTGTAATTTGCCATCAATAGTTTCCATTCACCACAATCCAAGTGTACCCTTTCACTGCACAATTCTCCTCAGATTCAACCATCTTCCCAGTCCACCTACACAACCTTCAGTATGACCGACCAGACCTACCACACTACTCGCCAGGACCTGCGCAAGCCCGAGTCTCGCGTGGCTGGTCAGCACGGCGGTAAAACTCCTTCCGAGTCCTATGTTTCACAGATGAAGGTAAGCTGGTTTCACATCGCACTACTGCACGAGCACATCTCGCTAATCACGCTGTCCCTTCAGTCCATCGTCGACAAGAACACGGACAAGCCCAAGCAGATCGACGAGGCCAAGTCCAACCTGCCTCTCCCCGAACAGCCCCCCGTCGCTAGTGACTGGAACTCCTTTGACCAGCGAACTGTCAACGCCGGCTCTGGTGGTATCGAGGGTCCCATTTCTGGTGACAACGACACCGCCCTTCGCGGCCCCGCTACTGCTGGCAGCAGTGCCCGCATCGACGGCGAGGAGCTGCACAAGGGTACCACTCCTGGTGGCAATGTTGGTCGTCAGCGTGTTGAGGGCTTGGACGACCTTCCTTCTGATGCTACCGCTCGTCATCGTTAAAATGATGTTCTTTTTGGACTACGGGATCCAATGTTTTGTATGATAGCCATTTTCACGGAGTCACGAGCGAATGAACACATTTTAAATTGAGATCACCGACTGCGGAAACCATGAAGTGTACGACTATAAGTGCAATGTGTAGATGTAGATTATCTCAGTATATAATTGTATCCCTAACAACTCCCTCGTATTGCGGTCCTAGTAGTAGTAGGCTGTTGTGATAATGCTGGCAGCTTAATCTTCTTCTAGTACCCTATGAATCACAAAGAGCAATCAGCATACACAGTATTTACAGGCGAGGTCACCAAAAGGTGATGACAATACCACATATTGGAAGGTGTGCAACATCATGAGGATTACCACACTTGGCTCTACGAAAATAAAATTCAATGCTCGGGTTTCCCAATTCGGAAGTATAGGTTGTTTGCATGGTTTGTTAATGCCGAGGCTCGGGTTTGACGTCAAGGACCCAATCCCCTCGCCTTCCTGCCCGGTTTCTCGCAGAAGACTGGAGAAAAGCTCGAACTCGGGAGTCGGGGCTCCATGATGTGATAGCCATGTGGGGGCTGGGTTGGTCCATCAGCAGAAGATACCCGGTTCCAAAAGCCGTGTATCAAAGCGCCTGAGAGTGCAGCAGCTCCACTGTATCTTTGTCTCAAATCTTCAGTCCGCCACCGAGTGCGCCTGGCTCGCAGCTGCTTGACGTGACTGCACCTTCGAGATGAAACCCATAGAACATTTGTGAAGGCTGGGTGTTATCGTAAGTGTGACATCACTTGCCTAGAGCAGATAGTGGTCTACTTGCTACTGGTCATCAAACCACTCTGATTGCTAGGTATATAGCTTTGCCATCGCGTTTGGCATTGCAATCTTTGTCAACTACTCATTCCAATCAACTCTGCAAATCTTCCTCGAACCTCCATCTGCGCAGTTCATATTTTTCGTTTCTGAATACTCGAACATATTCATCACCATGGATCTTCAAGGTACTCCCGTCGCTCCCGGTCCCCGCAGCACCAAGGTCACCACCGACCCTGCCTCCAAGAAGCCCATCTCAGAGCCCTCTGGTCCTGTTGCCAATGACTCCCTCGCCGCCGATTCCGTTCGCAGCGGCGGTGCTTACTCTGAAAACCGAGGCGCCGAGCCCATGGGCGTCTCCGGAAACCAATCCACTTTGAAGAACACCGATACTTCAGCCGCAACAACTCTCCCCTCTGCCCCAGTTGGTAGTCTTCGTGGGGACCACCAGCGTCAGGATAAGTACCCCGAGGGCCTGGGCGGCCAGGGTCACTTCCCAGGTGGCCACGGCGTTGCCTACTCTGGCGGCTCGACCGCCGCCAAGAAGCAGATGGGTATCAACACCGGTGAATACGCCGCCTCTCAGCACGTACCTGGCCAGGCCGCTGCCAGCGGCAGCAGCCAGTACAACAATGGCCAGGCACCTTCCTACATCAACGACGTTACCGACGGCTACCAGGGCCAGAAGCCCAAGGGCCAGAACCTGCACGCGGGCGGCTTCAGCTCTGACGACCAGAATGCAAGCTTTACTTCCGTGATTGGCTCTGAGATGGATCCTGGCCGTGCTGCAGAGAACAAGTTTCAGCGCACAGTGGCCGAGAGTGGTGCAGATGTCAGTGGTCCTCGTCAGAAGGGTATCGATAACCAGACCATCTATCAGAACTTGGAGAGCGATCAGCGTGTTTAAGTGAAAAACTTTGGCTGGTTCGACTTAACCGTCTTTAAGCGAGCTACTGTTTCCTTCTAGCCTACGGCTGCTATCACGACGATTGACGAGCGACTGCTTTCATATCATGTACAATAGGATTTCATGAACTCTCAAAACGAACATTATCGGGATGGTATTTCCAGTGTATCCTCCAGTGATCGTAATCCCAAATCCCTACTGGTGTAATATTCATGTCGGTTCTCTGAAGGCGTGACACATGCTTAATGGCGCTCAGAAATCCACGTCTGGCTCAGAATCCGATCCAGAGTCCGAACTGACCAACGATTCCCTGTTCAAGTAACTTTCCGTCTCTCCAGACCCATACCCATGAGCAACTAAGCTCAATGGGATCTTGCCCTCATTGTACGCATTCGGCATACGCTCGCTCACGATATTGTCACTTTCCATCACAAGCCTCGCAGCTTGACGCTTCTTCCACATATAATTTCCCAATTCAACCAACGCAATTGTCAAGATCGCAACCCATATCAAGGCAAGGAGAAGCGCGACCGTTGACAAAACTCCCGGTAGCGGGAGCCGGGGGAGACATTTCGGCGCATACTTCAGAAAAGGAAAAGAAATTCGGTACGAAAAGAAGGAAATGTAATGCGGAGTAGGCGAGATTTGCAAAGTCGAAGACCTATATGATCCGGCTCCTGGCTTGAGAACTCCATCGTCTTTTTCTTGACTGTTGAATATTTCTCCGTAATGATGCAGTCTCTGAGGGGCAATGCGGTTTTCGTGGTACTTGTTGCCAGGCAAGAAGTCTGATACGGGCGTGACCGGTACGAGTATGGACACAATAGATTCATCGGACGTTGGCTCGCGTTGAAAAGTATATCCCGATGTGCGTCCGTCAAAGGATAATTTGTTATCGGATGTTTTCATGGGCTTTGGTGGCTATATCCTGTTAGTCAATCCAGTAACTCTATAGAATCGGTGTAACCGACCAGTGTATGTTCAGCCCGAGACAATCGACCATCTGGCGTCGATTCTTCTTTTTCGAAAGTCGTCCAAAATCCTCGCGCATTTAGATCTTTGACTTCCCTAGGTTCAGCCCATTGCCGAGACCGAATAGGCTGAGATGTGACTGGATTCACACAAACCAGGACGAGGGCCACCAGGGTCCACAGTGATGGCAGGGTATACCTGGGGATGGCCATAATTGCAGGTTCTCTTTTATTTGTCGCTGAGAAGGGGTCATGCAAATGATACTGGGATGTGCATATTACCTGGCTGCCACATGCATGTAATTATCGATCATCGATTTCATCGAGTGGAAGGGCAAGCCTATCTTATACCATTTTGCAAGATCCGTAGGTAGGGATATCCGAAAACGACCCGCAAGGGCCCTCGAAGCTTATCGCTCAGGACCAACAAAGATGCCGCGTACAACCTACCACAAGGCTGTCCCTGGGAGGGGCAATGAGACCTTTCGAAGCAGGAGGGGAACCTTTTCTAACTTGATTGGCTGTGTGGCACTTGTCGGGTTGTGGTATGTACATCCCCCTTGATTGAACTCTTTCAAGAAGCGTTGGTGATCAATCAGCATGACCGTCGCAGACCGAGAGCGCCACCAGACCGATAGTTTGGACCAGATGCAAGGCCGATCGCCTAGGCCGATTACTTGGACGCTGTTGTCAGTAGATCGTCTGTCAACATGTTGTGTATGGACACACACCTAATCTATAGGGTTGTGACTTGGCTTGGTGGCAGGAAATGTTCAACCACCAGGCAAAAGTCTTTCGTTGTACTATACCCTGACTCTTTGCAATGAACCCGTGGTTCTTCAACTCGGGTGTGCCTGAATAGCCGTGTAATTACTTCGAAGATGTCTCGACATCTGGTAAGGCATCGAGTTACATTTGAATTCTGTATGGCAACCTGTGTGACTGAAGCGGGTTTGTTGAGCAACTAGGATTTTGAATGGGGCTTTCGAACAACCGATTCTCAAAGCCAGTCGATAATCAGATATTGAGACGTGAGCGACGCTGAAATTAAACCCGATCTACCATCATTGCTGAATCCAAGATAACCACATAGAAGGCCCATTTGGCTCCGTATGAACAGGCTAAGTGACGAATACCGAGGGGCATGATAAAAACATGCATGGATGCATGGGGTGATTTCTCATTGGAAGTCTCTCTGCCTTTTTTCATACACCGTCAGGAAAACGCCGAACTGCAGTAAAGCAAATGTGGAAATAAAAAAGAAACCCAAAGGCCGGACCCCCAAAGACATGCACAGTCCTATCAGACAAGAACAAACCCTGTACAATAAGAGAACCCACTAGCAATCACGGACGTGGGATATAAGCAAAGCGTGAAAAAATTAGACAGGCTAAGCAGCGTCTTTAAACATTGACGTTCTTGGCCTCCTTCTCCGCCAGCTTAGCCAGCTCCTCAAAGACCTTGCCGAAGTCCTCACCATCGGCACCATCGTCGAGCTTCTTGTTCTTGCCAGACTTGGGAGTGACCATGACGACACTGGTAGGGCGCTTGGTGGCAGCAGAGGCACCGAGCTCAGCGCGAGAGGTAACAAAGACGTAGGGAATGCCATGGTCCTCGCACAGGACGGGGATGTGAGAGATAACGTCCATGGGGGAGATATCGGCAGCGAGAATGACAACGCCGGAGGGGATGTCGACCTTGGCGTTGGCGGCGGGGACAGGGGACTTGCGGAGGGCCTTGACGACTTCCTTGACACCACGCTTGAGAGACTTGTTGACGGCAGCTGTGAGAGAGCAGACGTTAGCTATTGTGCAAATGCCGGAAAAAAAAGTTGTGCACTGGAGATGCGCTGGTGCAATTGGCGCAGTGCTGAACGACAGAATAATTGTCCTGGGCTTTCCAATTCCAGTAAAAGGGTAGACCAGATGAATCGAGTCCCAAAGATAAGAAATGGTTCGACATACCCTTCTTGACGCTCTTGAGCACCTTCTTGGCCTGCTTGTCCTCAACCAACGGGTTGGCGAATGGCACAACAGCGCCAACGGGGCGGTCCACAGCCATGGCGTCGACCTCAACGTCGGTGACACCAGCAGCAGCAGCCTGGTCCAGGCCCTCCAGGACCTGAGAAGTGATCTCCTTCTCTACCGCATCGGCGAGAGCGGTTTTGTCCTTCTTTTCCTTCTTATCCTTCTTGGACTTGTGAATACCGTCCTTCTCGGCGCGCTTCTCCTTCTTCTCAGCGCGCTTCTCCTTTTTCTCGACCTTATCCTTGCCCATGTTGTCGGATTTGAATTGAAAACGGGGGGCGAGTGGGAGTTGAGTTGGTTGAATGGGTGGTGTGTGTCAAGAGAAATCCGCCTCGAAATAATTTCTTAAAATTTTGGCGCTAGTCCCGATGCAGAAGCTCTGGGCTGCTGACTAAGGTCCAAACATTCAAAGCCGCCAAACGATCGCCGGCGGCTTCAATGAGCTTGCCCCAAGTCGCGTCCTGTCTTCTTTCGCCGAGAAGGTCGGACGATTAGACTCTTCAAAGGCTGGGACTCGTCGCTTTGACCGGGCTCGATGTGCTCATTGCTCGCTGTGGCCACTGGATCGTGACATACCCACAAGATTCAAACGACATGGAGGACAGCCCGACAACGCGACCAGCATCCCAGCTGATTGCTGGGTTTGCGTCGCCTCAAGCTCCGGTCAGCTCGCGCAGTGTTATACAGCAGTCAGTAATGTCTGTTCGGCCTCAGCAGCCAACTCACGGTTCGACTTCCAGTCCCCTCCACAATTCCGCCATGGCAGACAAAGGAATCTCCTCGGAACTGACTATCGACGGCTGAGTTTAGATGCCGAGAAAGACGAGCTACGAGTGCAAGTCAGTACACTCATGTACGAGCTCGCAAACCTGAAGCAGGAGCGGGAAATGGAGGCCATCCGATACGAGAAGGAGACTAGAAGCCTCCAATTAAAGGCCGATGCAGACTTCAGAAAAGCGCAGGTAGGTTATAAGCGAGAAAAGAGCGTTAGTGGATATACCCTGGCTGACGCACTCTGCAACAGGCAGCGGAATCTGCCAGTCTGCGGGCGACAACAAAGGCCGAAGCGTTGGCGAAGGAGTTGAAAGCAGTCCAGGAGCAATCTCTTAGCGAAAAAACGGGCTTTGAGCGCAAGATTCGGGACTTGCAGGATGAGAAGCAGAATATCCAGGAGGAGCTCAATGACACCCAAGCCCAATTATCCGACCAAGAGCGTCAATCCAAGTACCAACTCAACGAGCTCGAAACTGTTCGCGCTTCCCTCCAGCAAACGATCGAAGAGCTTCAACGCGATTTACAAGAGGCCCGCAACTCCCAGCAAGTTACTCAGGAAAAGCTGTCTCAACGCGAGGCCGAAGTGGCGGATCTTGAATCACAAAATATCCAACTGAAGGCCGACGGCAGCGATGCGGAGACTTTGGTAATTCTGAAACGGGAGCTGTCCGAGCAGGTCAACCATATTCGCGAGCTTGAAACTGCCAACCGCGATCAGACGATAGAGCTGCGCCACCTTCGAAAGGTACAGAAGAATGTCGAGGTTGTTGAGGAGCAGAAGAGGACACTCGAGAACCAATTGCAGTTCTTGAGCGGATTGGAAGCGGAACTCAGTACCGTGCAAATTCAAAAGCAGGTGCTGGAGGACGAGCGGCAGTCATGGGCCAGTCTCCTCCGGGAAAATGACCAGTCTGTGGAGTTTGATTCACCAGAGGCAGTGGTCAGGGCTCTTGTCCAAGAGCGCATCGAAAAGGCCACGCTGATTGACCGACTCGGAACCGTTGACGCTCAATTTTTGGAGAAGGACGAAATCATCAGCAGTCTTGAGAAAGAGAAGGCCCAACTTCGCCAAGAGCTGGAGAAACTTCGGATTGCGGGAAGTATTTCTGGGGGTGCGTCAGCACCAAGCGCGGCTGAGGCTCGTGTTCGCTCAAGGCTGGAGCGACAGCGTGCTCTCGCAGTGAAGGAGGTTGAATACCTCCGAGCGCAACTCAAGACTTTCGACACCGAAGAGGAGACTATGAATGCGGACCAAAGTACTTATGACGAACAAAAGTCAGCACAGATCGCGCAGCTGGAACAGCTGCTCGACGAGTACCGTAACGATCTTCAAAAGGCGCATGAAGAGCTTTCCAAGCGGGAGGCCCCTTCGCCACAGGAGGATGTTCAAGCACGAGGAACAAAGCGCCCCCTCTCGCCCGCCGATAGTGATGCAGAAAGTGAGCGTCTCGCAGTCTTGACTCGAAAGAACCGCAAGCTTCAAGAATCCTACGAGAAATCGAAGCAGGCCACAACACTTGCTAAGCGGGAGCTAGAGGCTGCCAAATCCCAGATTAAGTCTTTGAAATCCAGATCTCACACACGCATTCTCGAATTGCGTGAGAATCCAACTGCTGAAGCGGAGAAGATCAAAATGACCACCTTGAACACGCTCCGCTCTGAGAACCAAGCCCTCTTAGCCCAGCTTCGCGGTGAACACTCTGGCGTCAAGGTGGTGCCTGTCAGCACGCTCGATAGCCTCAAGCTCGAGATGCAGGAATTGGAGCAGGTCATTGCAGACAAGGAGAAGCGCATGCGCCGGTTCAAGGAAATCTTCACAGCCAAATCCTCCGAGTTCCGAGAAGCCGTCGCCTCCCTGCTGGGCTACAAGCTGGATTTCCTCCCCAACGGCCGTGTCCGCGTTACGTCCATGTTCCATCTATCTGCTGCGTACCGCCATGGCGACAGCGATGCCCGCTCGGATGCCCGCGGGCCTGGCAGCATGGGCAATGGCGAGGAGAACTCGATCGTCTTTGATGGCGAGAACGGCACGATGAAGGTCTCCGGCCCACCGAATAGTCTCTTCGCGCTGGAGATCAAGCCCCTGATTAAGTTCTGGGTTGAAGAGAGAAAGGACATTCCTTGCTTTTTGGCAGCGATGACGCTGGATTTCTATGATAAGACAACTCGGGCTGCAAGGATGTGATGGTTTCTTTTCTTTCTTTTCTCCGACCTTGGCCAGTTTTATCACCGTTAGGGTCTAGGCTTTCGATTTTCCTCTTGCAAGTATATGATTCCCCGGCACAACGGATCTCTGTGCTATGTTTCTTTTCCTGTCTTATCCTGGTTCGTGTATCCAACATGGAACCGAAGAATTGCATATTTACCTGCTCAACTAAGCCTATTATGTTCCTTATCCTTCTCTCGGTTCCAAATAAACCGAGGTCTGCCGTCCATTCCTCCCTGGAGTAAAGATGATTGTTATTTTCTCGGACCGGCGTTTAGCACCTCCCGTCAAGGCAAGCTCGCCATATGCCCTACCCTCTACCCCGGTATACATGCTTTCTTGCACACTTGTGGGTACACCTTCAGGACGCCGAAGCACGGCTGCTTACCTTACTGTCCGTTGGTGCTCGATGCCCGGTTGTAACTCGTATCAGATACAGCAGTACGTAGGGCCTAGAACCTCGTGTACGGAATTCCAAAAGCCCAGCCTGGAGTCATCACCAGGTCTTACAGGACGTAGATACTCGGATTCAAATGCCTAACTACAAACCCGACAAAAAACAAGAAACCAGAAGATCAAGACATAAGCGCTATTTGCAGGGCAGCAAACTTGGGGGGGGATCAAGAAAATGGAAGACACAGGAATGTCGACCACGGGACAGACAGGTATACCCACACAGAAAATCCACAGCACATTTCAGAAAAGTGTATATACGAAGCACCCTCGGCGTATCGCGCAAGCACCCGCCTAGGTAGAGACATACTTCCCAGCGACAAGTTTGCGTGCCGTGGGAACTTCCTCCCAAGGAACGGGCGTAGCAGGCTTTCCGTCATCCGCAAAAGGATCGACTTCCTTAGGACCAGAACTCGGGGGAGCACGGCTGATACCCAGCCTGGGGCCACGCTCGGTAGACTGCAGCTCGAATCTGGCCTCGACGTTACCCTTGCGCGGGCCGGGAGTCGCGGTGGTGAATCGCACGAGGAATTTGCCATCCTCGCCGCCAGAACCGGGTGCCTTGAGTTCCAGCTCGGAGATCTTCCAGACCACCGAGGAGGTCTTGCGACGGAAGACCGCACCCGAGTTGGGATACATCACAGCGCTAGTGGCGTGGGCGACTGAGTCGCGCGGCTGCTTGGTGATCTCGTCTTCGGCGGCGACGTCCAGACCGACGGTCAGAACAACGTTCTTGAGGGTGATGGAGCCAGTGGTGGCCGACGCGAAGGAGGGATTAAGAGAGTAGAAGATAATTGCACTTGCTTGGGTTCCTTGCAGGTTCCAAGCTGGCTTGAAGATAACCGGGCAGTAGGCAGAGGTGTTTGTCGGATCTAGGTGCACCTGGTACTTGAAGGCCACGGTCGGCAAGGGCCGCGAAATGCTGCCCAGCTGGATCTCGTACTCGCCGCACTTCTCGTCCGCACCGTCCTTACTAGCTTCATGAACAAAGTGTGGATTGGCGGCAACCTTCTCCAGGACGGGGAAGTTATCCAGACGGATGCGCACGTTGTCTGTGGGCGCACCGGGCGTAGGGTTGTGCGCAAGAGCCAGCTCTCCCACAACAAATGACTTGGTCACGTTGCCGTCCGAGAACCACGCGTTGACGGTTTCGATGATGGATGCATTCAGGCCGGGCTCGTGGAGCTCAGTATGAATCGTCGGCACGGGACCATGCATGGTGTGCCCTGAGCGGACCGATGTAGTATCGGACATCGCATGGTCATCGGTCGCAGTGCTGGGCGATGCAGCATGCTTGATGGGCGAAGACGGGCCATATAGATCAGATGCTGCTGAAGTGGCGGCCATATCTGTGGTGGGATTGGGAACAAAGACGGTATTGCGCACATCACGACGGCCTCGGATAGTGCCTGCATTCCGTCTGATGCCTGGCTGTGGAGCGCGCTATATCACATTGCCTGGTCAGTTTTGTTGCTGATCGGATGAATATTAGGGAGTCCCACCATTCGAAGAGTATTCGCCATATCATCCATAGCCTTCTTCGCTTGACTTTCGTCTTCGAAGATGGGCTGATCGCGGATCGTCAAGTTCATACCAGAGTCCTCCAAGCTGTGGTTCCTCAAGTAAGAATAGAGAACATTGCTAATTGAGTAGAACCCCATACCTTGCTGCTTCTCTCTGAGCCCGTGTGATCTCATCAATAGTTGAAGGCCGCTCAGTGAAGCCTTCAGAATCAACATGGGCCTGTGGAAGTGGTCAACGAACTGTTTCAATGTAGTTGGGGGCACCACAGAGATGGACTGCGTACCTGAACGGCGCCATTACTGGTTATTCCCGCTTGAGCTTCTGCCAAAATTCCATTCGCAGCCAATGGCTCATGTTCGGGAATCGGCGCTGGCGTGATGGTATCAGTGCCATTGTGATCATGCGATACGCTTGGATTTCGCAGTGATGACTCCTCAGTCATGGAAGTTCCTGGCCTATCCGCAGTTGATGGTGGAGATTCCGGAATTTGCATCTCTCTTGAAGAATCGGATCTCTTGAAGGAGGCGAATGGGCTCCGGTGCTTCTTCTCTGCCTTCCGGTCAAGGGATCCCGCTGTCGGTCCAATTACGCTCTTTCGCCGATTCATGACTGTCCCCAGTCGTCTCAGACCACCCAGGGGTGTGTGTCGAGGAACCGGCTCTGGGGCTGGCGCGGAGAACAAATGTCAGTCTGTATTTTCACAGGGCTTGATGTCTTCTCCTTCGTGATGAACTCACCTGGGGGCGTTTGCACCGGAGCTGCTGGAGCTGGAGTCTCCGACCTCTCCGACCGCTGACTGGCTGCATCATCCTGAATGTGTGGAGGAGGTGCAAGTGGTGCAGCAACTGGAGGGGGAGTGGCCGCAGCTGGGACGGCAGGTAGACTCTCTGCCTGGGAATTCTGGCGCCGCGATGTCACAGGTGACAGAGGTACTCTATTACCAGTCATTTTAGCAGCAAAGGTCTTAATTTCATCTGCCGTCTCGACATTCAGGAGAACGTTCAAGCAGCTTTCCGCTGCTTGTCGGCAGCGCTCGACCTGGTCCACTTCGTGCGTCTCCAGCTGAGTGAGGACATCGCGAAGGTGGTTGAGACGGCCTTCATCCGCAGCTTGGAGCTGCTCGTAGACAAAGGGAGCACGCGACTCCCATTGCTGATTTACCTCCTCCGCTGCAGCGATTGCACTGGACAGGTTGCTTGCGCCCTTGGCGCCCTTGCCCTTGGCCTTGTCGACTTTCTTTTGTGCAGCGTCAATATTCTTAGCCAGGCCTGCTAGGTTGCTCTGAATACTCGGCATGGATTGCATATCTCGGTTCTTGTTGCTGTATTCCCTCAGGGGCCGTTCGACGTCTTCCTCGATTTTGGTCGCAAGTGTCTCGTGCGAGACTGCGAGAGCCTCGGTGGCGTTGATGATGCGCTGCCATGGAATTTGGAAAATGCTACTTGATCGTTAGAGGCGCATGCTCTCATCGTGTGAGGCATATGTAGTGGGATGTATGATTCGACTCACCCCAGTGCAGCACCATTGTCCAATTGTGGGCGACTCGCCAACTTTCGCAAGCCCTGGGCGTAGGCTTCTTCGACGCGACGGCGCTCCTAGTACCATAAAGTCAACGAAGAGTCCCAAAGATCCGGAAACTATGGTGTCGTGTGGTAGAGGGATTTTCCGGGGTAGCGGGCCAAGTGCGGAGGCCAGGTCATCGTACCTGCAGGAAGTCCGCGATATCCGAATTGACCTTGTTGATGAGTCGGATACGATCGGTAAGGATAGTTGAAGCTTGACTGGGGTGTAGAGTGGCCTAGAGAAACAGCAAAGCCGTCATGGTCAGCATGCGAGTGATTTCGTCGTAAGGTGTCATCAGAGCGCAGAGGGTCAATCCATCATACCAGCAGCGCTGGGTACTCCTGCCGGGAGAGCTCCATGATTTCAGATTTGACAGTTGTCAGGGTGGCGCACCGAGCGCATACTCAGCAAGGAAAGAGCGCCCGCAAAATTGACTGGATCGATCAACCACCTGGTCGGGGTAGATCAATGATTGCGGGTTGAGTCTGGATGCTGAAGTTCGATCACCGAGGGCGGCCCATGGGGATGGAATGACGATGGCCGGAAACGCGGTGTGACGAGGCTTGGCCGATACCATCCAATCAGAAAGTTGGATTACCGTACCATCAGTCACCAGTTCGCTCTCAGGGTCACATGACATCATCGGCATCTGTTTGGGCAAGCTCACAGAGCTTCAAGCAATGTTCCACGAGCCCACCATGGACTGGAGGAGCGCTTTGAGTTTCACGGACCGGTTGAGAGCCACTCAGTCTCTGTCAGTCTTGCCAGTATTGACTCGACAAGATTGACACTAATCTTGTTACATAGCACTACGGTCTACCAGCAGGGTTCCTCACCCGCGGCCTTTGCGGAGGCTCAAGTAGAGGCTCGAAGATGTGAGGCTGAGGCCTACGATCAGGCTACCTCCAAGGTCAGTTCCTTGTTTTGGAGATATTGGTTATGTACTTCGATCAAAACCTGATTCTGCTGTAGGAAGAATATACCCGAATGTGCCAGCAAGCGATCGATGCTGCCGATATCAAATCTGCGGCACCAGTGATTAATCGCTCGGAGCAAGGGCAAGATGTCCAAGACACAGATCTAGAGCCAGAGAGATCGACAATGGTAGCAGTAGGGGAAACATTTGGCCAGTACACCTCTTGCTTCCACCATTTCGATGGACTTCACTCGTCAATCTACAAATCCGCGGTTGGGGACGGTGTGGTGCGTGCCCTGAAGATCACCATTCCCCATCTGATGACAGCACCTCACGATGTTCAACGTGAAGCCAGACTGCTGCGTGAGGCTGCTAGTCCTCATGTGATTCCTCTCGTCGAAACTTTCACCATGGACGGGGGTAGAGTGGTTTTGGTCTTCCCATTCCTGCAGTATGACTTTGCAAGATTGCTCGAGCGAAACATGGTCACTGCCACACAAACCCGTTCTATCCTGCGTGACATGTTCCAGGCCCTTGCGCACATCCATAAACTAGGGATCATTCATCGAGATATCAAGCCCTCCAACATTTTGCTGAGCTCGCCCGATGGACCCGCCTATCTGGCAGACTTTGGCATTTCATGGAAAGAGGGCGACCCCGGATCCGAGCCAATTGATCAGAAAATCACCGATGTGGGGACTACCAGCTACCGAGCTCCCGAGATTCTGTTCGGGTACAAGGCATACGGATCATCCCTGGACCTCTGGAGCGCTGGTTGTGTTGTGGCAGAGGCTATTAGCGTGGGACATCGCGAGCTGTTTGATTCAGGGCCCGTCGGAAGTGACCTCTCGCTGATTCACTCCATCTTTTGCGCTTTGGGGACTCCAGATGAGAAAACATGGCCGGTGAGATACCCGACAGTGAAGTGGCAGAGTCCCCAGTCTTTGTGAACTAATTGCGACTACAGGACGTGCATTTGCTGCCGGATTGGGGCAAGGTAGAATTCCACGCCTGCCCGGCACAATCCTGGGATGACATCCTTCCCGCTGTCTCCTCCAAAGGCCGCGATCTGGTCCGTCGCTTACTCCGCTACCAGAGTAGCGAGCGACTTTCCGCGGACGAGGTGAGTGGTTACGAGAACGAGGACCTGCCAGGCTGGACTCTAATGATGCCAGGCACTCCTACATCCGTATTTCTCCACCACTTAATCTCACGACAACGGTGGCTGCCACACGATTGTGGTCCTCAGCCACAGTGCCACACGGCACAGGGTGTGACTGTGGCCCGTACCTGGGAAATTAGGAGGCCCATGTCGGGAAGGCGTGGCAGTGTCAATGCCGTTGCTCACAAATTGCCAAGAATGCAACGATGGGGAAGCGCAATATAACTAACTTGGCGGTGGCATCACGGCTCGATAGAGTCGATAGACTCGATACAGGGGACGGGATGCATGAAGTACCCAGTGGCCAGCGTAATGTACATAATACGGGAAGCGAGGCGGACCATGCTGATGCCAGCTGGGGGAAAAGGTATCCCAAGTTCCCAACCACGCAATACTACATAGTACAATTACGACGCCACTGACAGACAACAGTCCAGGGAGTCACGGACGGGTAGGTCCACCTAAGAATAGCAGTGTCACTCGTCATTCTCCAACTCTCCTCTTGGAGCTCCACCGGGGGAACAGCATTTCTGCTGAGCGGGAGTGATCAGTGATGGTCCATGGATCCATGATGATCAATCAGCATGGAATTACGAGCGAGGATGTTGAGCGCGAGAGTTAGGAACTTAGGACCCAAATGATGGCCCCCGGGTGGTCCGGAAATTGCAGCAGGATGCCATTGGGCAATCAGAGTGGACGGCTGATAGACGTGAAACAGGCCGACAGATTCGATGGAGTCTGTGCCCCCCGCGTTGGCATTGCAGGGTTCTCACTGTTTTTTTTTTAGCGAAGGGCCAACCACGTTTAGGTCGATGAGTTGAATGACTTAATGACTTTGGGGGCCACTCAGGGCGCTAAGGGTGTAGCCTCGTCGCCTCGGCGGTGGTCCTGGTGATGGAGGGAAGAGGTGTTGTTGTCGTGGGATGGCAAAGAAGCGAAGTACAAACACTTTCCATCTGGAAGACAGGACTGAAAGCAATCATCCCCATCTTCTTGCGGAACGGCTGTCGTTTGTCGTTTGTGGTTTGGGCTGTTTACACTTTTTTGGTTCCTTGCGATCGGACCACCCACACCTCGTATCGGCGTTCATTTCGCGTTTGCGCATGACCAGGAACCGTAAAATATGACCCAATTATATCGTGTCCTACCCATCCATTCCTACCGAAAGTGGCTAGCGCAGTGCCGCCCTTACCGCACAAGACTGGATCGGGGACCCTCCCACGCCCCAATTGGGCCAAATGGGCCCCGGGAACCAGTAACAATCACACTTCCCAGCCCGTTCGGCTCCTCGTGGGATGCCGCAACGTAGCTGAGAGAGTCAGAGACCCTGAGGCCCTGGGAAGGCTTGGAAGGCTTGGGCCCTTTTCGTACCTCCCACGGGCTGGCGCCAGTGACCATCAGCCCTGGAAAGACTCTCCTGAGTCTGTGAGGCTTTCGTCAATCCTTCTTTCCCCTTCTCACCCACTATACACTCTTTTTTGACCCGCTACGGCCTGGAAGTCGTTGTCCCTTCTTTTCTCTAACCCTCTCGACTAGTCATCGGCGGCGCCTCGATCTCTAGTCGTCCATTCTTTACATCCACATTCCACAGCGCGCAAGTCTGGACTCTGGACTTCCAACAGACGCGATTTCTCCACGATCCCAACCTCCGACTCGCGTTGGAATTCGGGCCCAGTCCCAACCGGCCTTTTGCTCTTTTGAGTAGCGACCTTCGCTTCTCGACGATCTCCTCTAAACTGTCGGTTGCGTCGCCTTCCTGACAAGCGTCACAGTCACTCGAAATGGTGCACGGGCATGCACTCTACCACATGCAGCACCGCCCTCTGGAGGCGCGGGCTCTCGACGAAATAATCGCCAACGATAGTCCCTCGCTCGTGGAGCGGGGCCATGGAGATAATGGAGGCAATGGGAACAACGGTCCCGTCATCGTCTACGAAACCCTGCCTGCGGACTTTACAGGTGCCATTGGAGGGTATGTTACACAGGGCGCCGAACCGACGACGACCACCGCGGCCAAGAACACCAATATTGGTGTCGGCCCAGCTGTGGGCGTCACCCATACTACGACAGACACAACAAAGCCCACGGTAGCAGCCCCCAAGGATACCACTACGGCAGACGCGACTACCACGCAACACCCCAAGGCGACCAAGACGACCGATCAGACGACAGCAACAATTACCTCTGACACGACCCAGGCACCATCGTCCTTTATCACTTCGGCCTCCACCAGCGCAGACACCAGCCAAGATGCGAACCTGTTCGCAGCAACATCAAGCGCAACCGCCGATTCGACCGCTTCTTCGTCACCTACGGCTATTGCCTCGTCAGGGATGTCCGGCGGTGCCAAAGCCGGTGTTGCTATTGGAGTCATTCTCGGTATCGGCGTGCTGGCAGGCCTCATCTTCTTCCTGATCCAGAAGAGGAAGCGCAACCAAGAACCGGACGAGATTCCGCAAGAGAAGGAAAAGGAGCCTTTCTCTCTGCCGCCTCCCCCTCCCACGAAGCCGTCGACTCCATCAACGCCTCCGCAGTTGAGCGTGCGTCCGGTCACTCAGTTCGCGCCTGATTTGAGCGGCAACGGAGGCTTCAACTCAGGAGCCGCCGTTGCAGCCGGTGGTCTTGGTGCTGGTGCTGCCCTTGGCGCTACTGGGGCCGCTGTCGCCTCGCGTAACTTGACAGGCAACTCGCCGCCTCCCAGTCCGCCCAAGTCTAGCTCCAGTGCCCAGAATCCGTTCGGTGATCCGGTCAATCCCTTCAGCCCTGCCGCTTCCCTGGCTGAACAGGCGTCGCCCCCGGCTTCAAGTGCCGGCCCTACTGAAACAGCTACTGCAACTACTGCCGTGGGAGCTGCCGTTGCTGGTGCAGCAGTTGCTGGAGCCGTTGGAGCCGCCACTGTCGCATCTCAAGGATCTAATAAGGAACAATCTAGCCGCCCTACCTCGCAAGAGTCGGGCGTGGGGACGCCTCAAAACTCTTCGCCCAACCGTGTGAGTGCTGACGCAGAGTCGGTTTCATCCGAGGTCCTGGCTGCTGCTGGTGGAGCCGCTGTCGCCGCCGCTGCTGGCGGTGCTGCTGCTCCTGGACCAAACAATGTTCACCGTGTGCAAATGGACTTCAACCCGTCAGCGGAGGATGAACTCGAGCTCCGCTCTGGTGCTCTAGTCCGGATGCTTCATGAGTATGATGATGGATGGGTAAGTGTCAAATCTGATGGGGGATGATGAATGACATGAATGCTAATCCTCCTCTAGGCGCTGTGTGTTCGCCTGGATCGTTCGCAACAAGGTGTTGCTCCGCGCTCCTGCTTGTCTGCGCGCCCTGTTCAACCTCGCCCACGTCCACCACCTGGCGCTGGCCCTGGGCCCGCTCCTCGTGGCCCGCCGCCGCCAATGGGTCCCAACGGACGCATGCCAGGCGCGCCTCCCCAAGGCCGCTTCTACCCCCAGGGTGCGCCACCCCGCTCCCCTGCTAGCCCTCCCTACCAGGGCCCGCCTAGAGCGCCCTACCCCGGTCGCCCAATGTCACCGGCAGCTGCTTTCCCTCCCGTGCCTCGTTCATTGTCCCCTGGCCCCCGTTCCATGTCGCCTGGACCTCGTGCCATGTCGCCTGGACCTCGTTCTATGTCTCCCGGCCCCGGTCCCGGTGCTCGGCCTGGGCCTGGGCCTGGCCAACGGTCCATGAGCCCAGGTCCATATGGCCCGGGAGGTATGCAGCGACCCGTGATGCCCGTCAACCAGCGGCAACGTAGTAACAGCACAGGCAATGTCTCTCCGCCCACCGTCGGCGGTACTCTTCCTCCCAAGTCCAGCCCACTAGTATCAGCCGAAGCCCCCGGTCCAGCCCCCACAAGTGGCCTGCCCGCTCTTCCACCTTCGGCGCCCACATCGCCAACGGGATCTCAGATTAACCGGAAGCCTGTCCACGCGCAGGACGCCTGATCTACACAACTCCATTGAAGACACCCTGACTTGTGTTTGATCATTGCGTGCCCGCTGGACGGAAAACGAGCCTGCCTGTCTAAGACAACTCAACCCTCGATCTCTACGTTCGTCACGAATAATCCATCTGTCTGTCCTTATACGTCTTGCTCCGGAACCGTGCTCTGCCTCGCGTGCACTACTTGAGCCATTTCATACCATTCGCACGTTGGCCAAGCTCGTTCACTCGGGACTGACAACCTGAGTCTGTGTCTGGAATACTATCATGCCCACTGCGGGGTCTGGTTCTTTCCTGATGTTATCTTTTCTTTTCTTTCCTTCTTCCGCTCTTCTCTTACTTATTATTATTCTTCTCTGGTGGGAGGCTCCTAGCCTCTTGTTTTATTATCATTCTGATGCATGGATGGATCTGAACTCTGAATATGTGTGAATCGGTAAATGAGTCGGATTGTATACCTGTACCGATTATCTTTTCTTTTTTTCCTTTTTTTTTCCGTGATAGCGATGGACCTTATTTGATCTCGTACCTAGATATCTAAATTCACTATCCCCTATGATCTTAGTCCTTGAACTTAGAAAGTAGATCTTTTGAGTCTATTGATCTCTAGTGTCAATGCTGGAGGTGTCTACCATGGTGGTCCATGGCTTCAAGGTACCGTCTTCCTCCTGTATATGCGGCGGTTACCGTTGTCTCCACAGTAGTGCTGAAGTATTTGTTGGAAACGATATCTACACCTCAGCAGTGATTCGACTACATTCTGGTTGATATCCTGCCTATCCTTGCTGTATCACTCTTCCTCCAGGACACCAGGACCTAGCCCTACCCGCGAGCAGACTGCCTCGAAGGAGATTCCCTCCTCTGGCGGATGGTTCCGCTGTTTGCGTGCCAGGGCCAGCGTTTGCCTGTTGTCAATAGCCTATTTAGGCTGCCCGTCCCCTGACTGCCTCGTCCTCCTTCTCTCTTCCTTGGATGCGCTAGGTCCTCAAATTCTCGTGCTTCTGATTCTTCAACCTTTATTGGGCAGATACTTGGACAGCGCATCGTGGCGCAAAGCAACAGTGACTTTATTGGTCATCTGTTCAACGGAAAGGAGCCAGGATTTGAAGCTTTCGTGGTGGCTATATACAGAGATGTATCGATGTATCGACGTATCGATTGCACATCTCAAGAGCGCAGCCGATCAAGCTCACCACTTATGCAGGCGATCGCCACGTCTATATACCTTGTTGCGGGTTCTGAACTAAGAGCTCGCTTCTGCCCTCTCTATGGCCTGCCGCTGGCAATAGTCGCTAAGGTTGATGGTGGAGATGTTCGTAGTCCGACTTCGACTACGAGCTGTCTCTATCACAGCCTCAAGTCCCCCGAGCAGCACGCAGCAGCAGCAGACGCAGAGTTCACCAGCCTCCGACTGAGCGGGGTGCGCGATTTATCACCCTCGTCACGAAAGCTTACCCAGACCTGGCTCGGCCCACGGCCATTGAGGTTCAAATTTGCACGGCGATTATTACTCAAAGAATGAGCGAGCAAACCTAGCCATGGGCTCTGGTTTGGAAAACCCTGTGCCAGGAATAAGCTGCCTATGGCGACTGCCCAATCGCTCATTCTGGTGAGTGAAATACCCAACGAGGAAGGTCGTCAGATTGTCCGACGAACAGGTTTCGCCGAGGCCCTGATAGTCTGTGTGTGCCCCTGGTGCATACGTGCGAGTCATGTACGGGTACATTGTCAATCAACTTACTGCATGTGCACTTTACCCATTTTGGCCAATTCGCACGGGGGAATTTCAAGGATCTCATAGAAGTTATAGTGCCACGGGCCAACTCTATACTAAGTGCCACATTGTGATTCTCATGGAGCCATCCGACGAAAAATTCAACCTGGAAACCCAAACGAGTGGGCGTGCCAGCGAGCTTACCGCCTCTTCCAGGAGCATGCAATCTATCGGCACATTCATTGGAGCGGAAGAATTTTACCAACGGTGATATCCCAGGTCGCGGACCCGAACAGGGATGCATTTGACTCTTGAGGAAGAAGTACACGAGGCCATATTCCTCGCTCGAGAATCACACCGCGTACGCCTGGGTGATCCTGAGCCGAACAGAACAGACCTATAGCTTGTGTGAGAACAAGCTACGAGAGTTTACGGGTCAGGGGTGCATGACGGGTGAGTCTTCCTCCTTATCGTCCTATGGGAGGACAAAAGCAATTAGGAATTAGGGGAGGGATGCGGACTATGTTCGCCTAGTAGCGACGATAGCTACGCCAGGAACTAGGGGATGGATGTGGTCCATGTGTCCAAGTGCTGGCGCCACGCGCAGAATCCGAAGTTTTGTAGATGTTGTTATGTTATAAAGTTCCCGAAATCTATTTTTCACCCAAAAATCTCCATCGTCCACATTAGCAGTCCGTCTATAGATGAGGAACTTGACCACTTGCGAGAAGGAGGTTGACAATACTCATGATTCCCTCGCCCAAAATCAGGCCAGACGCCAGTACGACGACTGTCGAAGACGCTGCATCTGCCTTGGCAGCTGCGTCTTCTGCGGACGGGGTATCGCCCTGTCCAGATTGCAGGGCGGAAGGTGCATCTGCGGAAGACGAATTGATTCCATCCGCGATGTCGCTCGAGCTAGGCTGACGCGAGTGTTTCCGCGCCCACCACCATGCAATAACGCCGCCAATCGCTCTGGCCAGGGTGAACGATGGCACGTTGAAAATACCCACTGCCACGGCAATCCCCCCGGGGATCCAATTTCTCCAGGCTGGAGGCTGGCCGTTGTGTGCGAACGAAGGAGATGCGGCCGTGATTCGCAGGGCAGTGAGAATCACCCAGACCAGACCTGCGATGACGGATGCTTGCCATGCCATTTTGGGCAAACCCTCGCCCGTGACGAGGCGGGCTGTGAAGATCCAGACGTACGCGGTCGGTGTCTGGAACATTTCTCCTGGGATTTCGTAGACGTTGACGTACATTTTGTACACGGCTGTGGAGAGCACAGCTCCGACAAGGCTTCCGATTATCTGGCCATAGAATTGCGCCTTGGGGCTCGCGCCAAGAAGATGGCCTGTCTTGAGATCTTGCATCATGTCGCCAGCTTGTAGAGCGCCTGATTCGGATACGGCGCCGGCGAGGAGGTTCGTGACCAAGGCTGTCCGCCGGGAGAAGTGCGACGCAGGCGTTGCAAGCGAGAAAAGCAGCTGGGTGAGTTTGCTGATGCCAGACACCGGATTAAGGTCTGTCTCACCAAGCGCACGCACACCCATGATGGAAAGGAGAACAGCGAGAAGTGTAGCCAAGCTGGACAGCCAGGGTGAAATTATGTCGCCAAAGACATAATGCATGCAGACGACGTTCAAGATCAGGGTCAAAGGAAGGAGGATTACGACTGTGCGGGTGGAGATAAGCTCTGAAGCAGGAGCATCTTCGTCCTCATCTGTGTGTGTAGTGACCTGCACATGGATCCCATCCAGGTTTTCATGAGCAATTTCGTGGTTTCCAGAGTCCAATGCAGAGTAACTGATATAAGAGTGCTCGTGGGACCGAGCCGACTCCGGTCGTCCTGCAATCCATTGCCCAGCACGAGTAGATCGAAGTAAAGCGATCCATCTCGGAGCGCGGCTGACGATGGGCTTGATTACAAGCCATCCGAGGCTGATGAGTGAATCTGCAAGCATGATAGCCAAAGAAATCCAGACGATCCAAGCTTTACTCCCATCATCCCAGCTATCGACAGGTCCGGGGGCCCAACCGCGAGCCTTGGCTAGTGGCGACAGGACTCCCCAACCCAGCACTGCTCCAAAAAGCATGTGCATACAGGTTGATGGGCCCATAATGATCCCTTGGCCGATATATGCGGGTGATGGATTAAGAGTCCATAGCCAATTCTGGGCGAGTCCCAATCCAAACAAGGGGATGTCGCGCACCAGGGGAACAAAGTACGAGAAAAGGGTCTAGGAATATTAGTCGGCCGATTTTCAGAAAAGCTACTCGAGTGGGAAGAAAGCCTCACATAGACACCCGAGACCACAAAAGCCCCGATCAAAAGGCGCATCTTTGATCGCCAGTCTTTCGTATCCACCGTCTGATCTTCCGCATCTACATCTTTCAACAACAGACCCTGCTGTTCGTCCTCTTGAGTCTGGCGGTTCTCAATCTCCTCGCCCATTCCATTTGAGCGACCCTGAGCGTCCAAAGGTGTCTTCTCGTCTTTTCTGGCGCCATGCAGGACTCGCAGCATCAATGCGGAAGCAGTGCCACTTGGGAAGCGCAACTTCTCGCGCACGATGACTTCTTTCCGTAGCGGCACGGCAAAGACAACACCAAACAAACATACCCCAAGACTCCAAATCACCAATTTCCAAAAGCCGAGTTTAAGCGGGCCACCCTCGCCCTCGCCGCCATCTCCCTTCGGTCCATCCTCGCCGTCCTTGAGCAGGAACTCCAATGCGGGAATCACACCGACAAAGCCACAACCTAACGGCATTGTCCCCACCGCTCCCGCCACCGTCTGGATAAGGACGTTCTCGATCGGAGTAAACGGAAAGGACAGGTACTTGGTCAGGACCTTGAAGACCGAGAAGCCAATCAAAGCTGATGGCATGGCCATTGTACTAATCCATCCTGTCTGAAGACCGAAATAGGTATTGGAGAAGGTGATCAGGGCGCCGATGATGAGGCCGACAATTAACGAGCGGGGAGTGAAGCTCTGAGCGGAGGTAGTTGGTGCTCGCCTGGAGCTTGGCACCACTATATTGTTGGTTGGGTCAGCGACGACTTGGCCGGACGATAATGATCGACTTCCATCCTCCGGCCGAGGTGAAGAGGCATCGCCTGCCATATTGAGGGTCTGGTAATTCATCGGCCCAGCGATGTGTCATGAGCGAAAGAGAACATCGGAGCGGCGATGGTTGATAAGCAACCCGCCCCGAAACTGGGGCGAGGACTTGTGATAAGATAAGATCACGTGACTTCTAGATCCCGCGTTTTCATGTTCTGCACGGGTGATCGATCAGTTTGCACCCTTGAAAGACAGACCTGTAAATTTGTGGAGTGATCGGAAGGTATTCCTGTCAATGTCGGAACCGGTGACGAGTGAGGAATCACATTTCCGAAAAGATCATTGCCGTTGCGGACGGAGATCATGGATTAGCAATGTCTGCCTGGCGATGCTATACCTAATGAGGCAGTTCTAGATGGTCTAGCTTGATTATGCTTCTGTACGGAGTACATGGTTGGAAGTGAGACGATCCACTTTCGAAAGGATTCACCTGTGAGTGGGCTGCCCGGTAAGCCTCACTTCAGTTAAGTCTCGGCTTACTCTCGGCGTCAGGGCAGGCCCAGCCTCGGAGCCTAGCCTTGCAGGGATCCTTAATGTCCTTTAAATACCATGGGGTTCATTCCTTCCAGGGGGGTTGGCCTCGAAATACCTTAGATTGACCTCGTTTTCGCCATTGATCACACGCCGCCAGTATGGTTGCGACCACCAGGATCCGACCTCGGAAACGAAGCGAGGGCGACAAAGCCATCACCGAGCGGACCGAAACCAACAATGAACCTGCGATTGATTTCACAAAGGAGCACATCATCGGTGGCTGGCGACCAGGCATGGACCCTCGGGTCGACTACTCGGGCCACTTCGAGTTTGGCGGCTCTTTGGGGTGCCTGGCCTTGATGACGGGCTTCCCTTTGTTGATGTGGTACATGTGGATTGGCGCTACTTACTATGATGGAAGGCTGCCTCTGCCAGAAAACGGCCAGCCATGGCTTGATTTTGGCAGGCACTTGGGGTATCTGGTCTACACGGGCGCCTTTCCCCATCTCCGAGCATGGCGCATTTACTGGACCTATTTCATTTTTGAAGCTGCGTGTTATGTCCTCTTGCCGGGGTTCACCTGCTACGGGAAGCCTCTTCTTCATCTGGGTGGGAAACAGTTGAAGTACCACTGCTCCGCGTATGCTAGCTTCTACTTCACTATTGTGATTATGGCTGTTTTGCATGGCTCCGGATTGTTTCCCATTTACACCTTTCTCGACGAGTTTGGGCCCTTGATGTCGGTGGCTATCATTTCTGGCTTCCTCGCCAGCCTTGTGACATATGTCTCTGCTTTTGCTCGTGGCGCTCAGCACCGGATCACGGGGTATCCGATCTATGATTTTTTCATGGGTGCGGAGTTGAACCCTCGTATGTTCGGTATCCTCGACTTCAAAATGTTCTACGAGGTCCGAATCCCATGGTTTATGATGTTTGGCCTAAGCTGTGCTGCAGCAGCCCGCCAGTACGAGCAGTACGGATATGTCTCTGGTGAGGTCCTGTTCCTCGTCATGGCCCACTACACCTACGCCAATGCTTGCTCCAAGGCGGAACATCTGATTACAACAACCTGGGACATGTACCAAGAGAAGCTTGGTTTCATGTTGACCTTCTGGAATCTGGCGGGCGTGCCGATGTCTTACTGCCACTGCACGTTATACTTGGCAAACCACCACCCTTCTACCTATGCTTGGAATAAGTATGCGCTCACCGCACTATTCGCCTCCTACCTCTTCGTGTACTGGATCTGGGACTCGGCCAACAGCCAGAAAAACGTCTTCCGCATGATGGAACGTGGCACATGGGCGAAACGTCACACCTTCCCCCAGCTACCCTGGCAAGAACTCCACAATCCGAAAATAATTGTGAGTGAGAATGGGGATACAATTCTGGCAGATGGATGGTATGGACTTGCACGCAAAGTCCACTATTCTTGTGATATGTTCTTTGCTCTCTCCTGGGGCCTGATCACCGGGTTCAATAGCCCGTTCCCTTGGTTCTACCCAGTGTTTTTCAGCGTGATGATTGCTCACCGAGCTATGCGGGATATCCGCAAATGTAGGACCAAGTACGGTGAGGCCTGGAAGCAGTATGAGAAGGAGGTCCCCTATCTCTTCATTCCAGTAAGTATGCCCTTGGACTGACATGGCATCTGAGCTAATTCTTTTCTAGTACGTGATATAACGAGATGGATGGTGATGGACACCAGATTCAGATCCAAGAAATAGGTGGAAGGGATTCACAAAAGCGTTGGTGGGAACATCTCTCTCTACGTAGTCTATCTATCTATGAACTGGTTCACGTTTCCAAGCATATATTTGACACCTTGAGAGCGTCTGCCCAAGATTCAATGGGAAGGGGGCCCCACAAATTGATACTGTATATGACATTTGACATGCGAGATAACCTTTTTCGGAATCCTATCGCTGGGCTTCCTACCTGACATTTGCCATGGCTTTGGCATCCAATGTAAATTCATCATTAACCTGGAGTATGTCCATGTGAAGTTGTTTCCCCGGAATCTAAAGAGGAAGGTCTGACCCAAACCTATTGGCCTACAATACGGATCTCGCTGGGGACGCCTGAAGGTCCACGTCGCTTCCGTGACTCATTCTAAAACTGTTGTTGCAGCCCCACCAATAAATATCCGTCGCCAAGCGAAGCTCAAGTAAAACTTCCTCACAGCGGCAGATTCAATCCCTTCTGAATCTAGAAGCTTAAGTCTCAGAAATTTTAGCGGACAAGTATTACTTTCACACCCGTTGCGCAACATACGCACGTTTGGACATGGATTCCGGGCCAAAGATCCACACTGAATTGTTCACATCGACTGAACTCCTCTCGCAGCCATGGCTACCAGATCTCACCCGCATGATCAACGCAAGTTATGTGGTCAGCCACACCAACAAGATCAAATATGTTGACAACAAACTTCGACTCCAGACCGATAGTCAACTCTCCGAAGAATTGGGCGCAGATGGATTCACCGCTGTGGCGTTTGCCTCCAGCGAGACTGGCGAAAAGCCCCAAGTCATCGGCACCGCAAGCATGAAGCCATGGAAAGACGATGGCCTCTGGAACCCCATTGACGACGATGATGCCAGCCAAGAACGTACGACAGAGAAGCTGAACAGCGAAACGGAGCCGATTTTCCAAGATCACGCCTGTCCGGGAGATTACGAGCTTGCCGTCGTGGCGCTCCCGCCAGATCCTCGTTACCGCGGAAAAGGCATTGCGGGACGGCTGGTGAGGGCGTGCGAAGATGAGATTCTACGACTTCGGGGGCACCAAGACGACCGTGAAAAGCCTGTGAGGATTATGATTCGGGTCTCGAAAGAAAATGCCGGAGACTATTGGCTCAAGCAGGGATTTCAGACTGTGGGTAGCCGGAAATGTCCCAAGGGCTTCTGGGATTCGCTCGAGGAATTTACCATGTGGGCCATGATTCGTGAGCTTCATCCTCAATAGGGATTACTTCTTTGGGTTATCAGGTAACGAGTCAAAAGGATGGGTCAAGTCGTGGATCTACAGTGCTGGTATTTCTAGAGCATAGAGTTTAGTTACGCCGGGGCTATTTTAATGCCTGAGCGAAAGCGAGTTATTCAATCTGAGCATATCCGGCAGTCTAGAGACTCAACCTTAAGCAAAGCTGACTGAAGTAGACTATAGTCTATCTACTGTAGAAGAATTCGAGATCATTAGACCTGTTTCATCCGGCGGTAGTGGTGGCGCCAGTCTATAGTAAGGGTTACGGAAGATGAACCGAACCTTCACCACACATCTAGTCAACCGACTTGCCGCAGAAGCAACTGGTTGAACTGACATCCAGCACAATGCAGAGTAAACACTTTGTTCTAATTTTCACCTTGGGATTACGGCCAAGATGAAGACCGTCTTCGAGTATGCCCGGTACGACGTTGGCAGATCTAAGACGCGTCCCGCGTCCCGCGTCCCTGCAGGATGCAGGGGTGTCTCCGCGCGGGTCAATCACCGCGCTTCAGCCCATTCCAGGGCCGACCTGCGAATACTGTTTGGATCAAGGTGCTCTGTGCCTTCTTTGCGTTCTCTATGATCGTCGCATTCCAGCCCTTAGTAGCCCGCTTCGCCAAATGTCCTTGAGCTCGGAGTGCCTTGGTCATGACGGTCTGAAGGCTCCTACATTCCACACACTTACGGTCCTGAGTTTTTACAGGCGGGTGGCAGACATGCTTACTCGACCAAGTGATCAGCGTGTGTTCCAGTTATTCACATGAGGGCCTACTTAAATACCATGAGACGCGATCCAAAATCATGGTGTCTTGACGCCATCCTCTCGCTATCCGACGCCACTCGACGATAAACGGCTTTACGACAATAACGCGCCCGAAGACATCTTAATTGACCTCTCAGCAAGATGCGCTTCTCCAAGGTGAGCGACAGTCAAAAATTGACTTGCCCATGCTTTTCATGCCGAGGAAGACTCTGACTGAACGCGACAGACCCTGGTTTCGGCGGCGCTGCTCGTCCTGCCCGCCTATGCAGCTTTCCCTGTCGCCAGCGTCGAGTTCCAATCTTGGGAGACCTGCCCCGTTGGCCGCCCCGCCTTCGGCGAGCCCAAGTTCAAGGCATCTGTGACTGCGACTCCCGCGACTTGCGACAAGGCTACTGTCAACCGTGATTGGAGCATCGATAACTACTCCTTCAAGGCGGTCCTCGACACCAAGGATGCCCTTCTGTGCTCTGGTGTCACCATTTGGAACAA
This sequence comes from Penicillium simplicissimum, assembly GCA_024706585.1. Classification (NCBI taxonomy): domain Eukaryota; kingdom Fungi; phylum Ascomycota; class Eurotiomycetes; order Eurotiales; family Aspergillaceae; genus Penicillium; species Penicillium simplicissimum. The sequence continues at coordinate 661,633 of JAMZTW010000044.1, forward strand.
CGACGACTGCTCCGGCCAGCCTGTGTCCTTCCTACCCTTCGACGGCGAGCCCGTCGTGCAGGGCCAATGCTTGCCGGACATCCTTGATCCCGGCTACGTTTCCTTCAAACTCGAGTGCTTTGGCTTCCCCGGCGGTCCTGGTGGCGCTGGTGTCCGTGGCTCTGAACGCTTCGAGGACCTTGAGGATCTTGAGGATCTTGGGGACTACTAGATTCGTGCGTTCAGTTACCACGGCCGGGCCTCAGCAATGTGATATGAGCCAAGGCCCTGGACTTGTATTAGGCGCTGGAGATAGACTATATGACTTTTTACACATCCTGTCTTCAGCTTATCATGTATCTCAGATTTAATCATGACAAATATCCATTGGTGTCACAATTATCGCATTGTCTTGGGAGATCCAGGCTCTGGAGACTGTATCTTGCCGGCTGCCCGACTGTTGATGTGATTGATGATTGTTGAGGATGAGGAATGATGGTCGTAGTTAAAATTTACCCGCGCAACAAAACAGTCTCACTCCCCCGCCCCTCCATTTTTCTCAGCCCGCACTTTTCTGGCCTTTTCAGCTTCCCAACGTCGACGCCACATCTCGCATGCATCTCCACTTCCTCGCCGATACTTCCTGCATATGACCGTTATTGTGTATTGATCCATCGCCTCTCATTTCTCCAGGTCTCCACGCGGCGATCATGGCGGGCCGACCGGATACATCCCGCCGAATGATTCCTTGGCTGTACGACCTCGTCCTGTGGCTCTTCACCTGCGCGCTGGACCTCTTTTTCCGCGAGATCTATCCTCGTGGAGCATGGAGAATCCCGGAAAGAGGCCCCGTGCTAATTGTCGCGGCTCCGCATGCCAATCAATTCGTCGATTCGGCGATTTTGATGTACCTGCTGAAGTCGCAGGCTAAGCGACGCGTGTCCTTCCTCATCGCACAGAAATCTATGAACGAACCCTATATTGGGACTCTGGCATCATGCATGGGCGCTCTTCCCGTCGTCCGATCGATGGATCTGACCAAGCCTGGCAAGGGCTCTATCTACCAGCCCGATCCCGAAAGCGATCCGGCTCTGATTCATGGCGTTGATACCGACTTTACGCAACCTGAATTTACCGGCGGGTCGATCACTGTCAAAGGGAAGGATGCACCGGAAACTGCATCAATCGGAGAGATTCTTGGACCGACCTCTCTTCGGCTCAAGAAGCCGTTTACCTCTCGGCTTTCCAATGACCCGGGCCGGAAAGGCACGAGATTCAAGGTTGCTCCTCACGTTGATCAGAGTCAAATGTTTGATGCCGTGTACAAGGAGCTTTCTTCGGGAGGCTGCATTGGTATTTTCCCAGAGGGCGGTAGTCACGATCGCTCCAATCTGCTACCTTTGAAAGCCGGCGCTGCTTTGATGTCACTCGGCGCTCTGGCCCGCGATCCTGACTGTGGGTTATCAATTGTTCCCTGTGGCATGAACTACTTCCACGCCCATAAATTCCGCTCTCGTGCTGTGATCGAATTCGGCCGGCCCATCCACGTGCATCCAGATCAGGTTGCAGCCTTCAAGGCGGGCGGCACCAGTAAGCGTAACGCCGTTGGCTCTCTACTCGAGACTATCTATGAGGGCCTGGAATCTGTCACGCAGATCAGCCCGGATCACGAAACCCTCATCTTGGTGCAATCTACCAGAAAGCTCTACAATCCTATCAGCAAGAAAATCCCGCTACCCCTGGTGATCGAGTTTAATCGGAGACTCCTCAAAGGATACACGAAACACCAGGACGATCCTAGAGTTAAGGCTCTCAAAAAGATGGTGAAGGAGTATAATCGACGTTTGGAATCGCTTGGTATCAGAGATCACCAAGTCGAATGGGGCAACGTCGAAGAAAAACCGTGGTGGCTCACACTCATCACCTTGTTCTACCGCCTGTGCAAGCTACTTGTTCTCAGCTTTGGAGTGTTGCCAGGAGTGCTGCTCTTCTGGCCAGTCTTTGTCACGACCAAGGTCATCTCGGAAAAGAAACGTCGCAAGGCACTTGCCGCGTCGGTGGTCAAACTTCAAGGACACGACGTCGTCGGGACTTGGAAAATTCTCGTCGCCATGGGGCTGGCACCCACTCTCTACATCTACTATACCATCATTGTGACGGCCTGGCTTCGCTACAATCGCAATGACGGGTACTACACCAACTCCGTGCCATGGTGGATGGCGGCTAGAACCTATGTCCCCGACTTCGTTCCCCTGTGGATTTTTGCCTTGTGCTTCTATGCCCACATGGGCTTCGTCAGCTACGCGGCACTGCGATTCGGCGAAGTTGGGATGGATATCATCAAGTCCCTGCCCCCGCTTTTGGTTGCCTTGAACCCGCTATCGTCGTCGTCACTGGTTGACCTGCGGCAACACCGAGAGGCGCTGTCCGAACGTGTCACCCAGACAATCAACGACCTTGGTTTCGGTATTATGCCGGACGTCGACGCCGAGATTCCTACGGACTCGTACAAACACGACGCTTATCAATCCTACCTCAAGAGCATGCCTCCAAGCGAGCCATCCAGTCGGGAACGTAGCCGCAGCCGATCCGGTGGCCCTACTGGTGCTCCTTCTTTGAAGGCACTGAGCTCAATCAACTCGGAAGGAGATCTGGCGGAGATTGACCGGAAGATTCAGACCAACTTGAAGGGAAGAGGCAGACGATCAAATACTCTGACCACTTTCGAGACGGGCGAGTCGATCCTGAAATACAAGCCACTTGCTACGGCGAGGGAGGAGAAGAAGCGCAAGTGAATTCAGCTCAGGACGCTTTAAGCTGGGAAGAGAGCGTCGAAATATCATGCATCTACGAGTGCTGTCGTGCCCGTCCCATTAACAATTATTATGAAATTGAAGCAGTTGGACTTTTCGTCCAAGTCAGCATCAGCGAATGAAGACTCTTCCATATAACACATGATTCCATGAACAATTGACACCCACCTCGCAACTGACACGTCACACAACAGCCGCCGATCCAGCAGGCACAAAGTCCTCTGAGAGGCCGGGTTTCATGCTCGGGAATGTTCAAAACGCGCTTACATGCTTCATCGGGGCAATCATGACTCTCACACGGTCCTGGATCGACCTCGGCCTTCCCTTTTGGGACTGGAATGTGCGATCTCGACCGCCACTGGCTTGTCGATTAGACTCTTGACACAATCCTGCCACCAAGTATGACGCCGAACGTCTTCTTGAATTCGCGAGATCATCGTGGGACGTGTTGACCGCGCTTCACGTCAATGTCATCGCCATTCCAGCCATTCTTCCCCGCCATCCCAATATCCATAGACCCAACGTAGAGGGCCCGAGCAGAGACTTATATAACAACCAACCCTAATCACGATGATCATCACAACAAACCCATCCTCATTTCTCATCCTGGCAGATCTTCACAGTCTCTTGATTTACCAGCTGCGACTCCGAATTATACATCCACAACCATGCATTCCACCTTAACAACCCTCTTCCTCCTCTCCCCACCTATCCACGCCGGCATCACAGCCCGCGTCTGGACACACTTCTACCCCAACTGCCCGGGCGAACCCTTCTCCAACCTCGACACATACGAGAACTACGAAGAAACCGCCCCCTCCACAGTAATCACGACAGGCAACTGCGCCAACATCGGCGTCCCCTCCTACGAACACAACCTGGTCAGCGCTATCTCCGTAGACGCAGAGCTTCTCTCCCAAGAATCGGGGCAACCCTACCCACCCGGGACAGGCCCGAACTGCAACATCACCGTGCACGAGGTGCCCGAATGCATCGACCCCCCGCTCATCAGCAAGGCGCTCCGCAACGGCGTCGAAGTCAGCCAGTGCGAGCCGCGCTCGTTCGCGGCGTACAGCGAAGTATGGCTCCAGCTTGTCTGTGACGAGCTCGAGTTCACTGAGGAGCAGCAGTCTACGCGGGACCGGGTGCAGGATATTCCTCGAATTGACGGCCCGGCCAAGTACGTGAGTGAGGAGAGCGCGGCGGAGGTGCAGACGCCCGGGTCGAATGCGTTCTCGTGGTCGAAGGCGCGCACGGCGTATGCGGGGCGTAAGCCTGAGGAGGAAGGCCGGGTGAATAGTGATGGTCATGCGGAGAGTGATAAGATTGTTCATGAGATTATGGAGAAGATTCGGAATCAGGTCGCGAGTATGGTTTCGGGCAAGCATAATGAGACGCATGCTGCTTTGAATGTCACTATGCCTCGTGGCAATGGGACTGTTGCGAGCAACCGGACGATGTCGAGGAGGAAGTTGTCTGTGCTGCGCAGTCGGGTGCGGTTGTATTGAGGGGGATTCGTTGATGGATTCATTTTATGAGCGCTTTTGATGTCTATGGATCATTCGGAACAAATTGTTGTTGTATATAACCAACATTTGAAAAGAAAAAAAAAAGGACATGACTTACGGAGACCTTTTTGTGTTTAATTTTACCAATAAGATAGATAGCCATTGACCGTAGGATACTCGTGAAGGAGAAAGACTACCTAAGTATGGTGTGTAATGGCGATATTGATGCATTGTTGATGCTCAGTCGCTCTACAAGAAGCACTTATACTGTAATGCACACGATCACAAACACACAACCAACCCCCTTTCACATCCATTCAGAAACCAAAGCTATCCAACAATGAGTTCGCGTCAGGCTCATGGAACATGGTCGGAGGTGGTTTCGGCTTCGACTGTTTGACCGAATCCTCCACAGCAGAGGTATCCTTAGCATCAGCGGAGGCCCTCGCAGCCTCTGCAAGACGGACCGGCAAATCAGCGACAACAAGACTACTCCGCCGGCGAAGCAGTTTCCGATAATCAACACCACCATGCTGGAAATCGAGAGCAGGCTGTGTCTGCAATGTTTTGGTGGTAGGTGGTACGCCAAGGAATTCCCAGTGTCGTACCAGATCCAAAGCGAGGAGATCACAACCCATCCGGTCGTAGAGGCGGGCATTGCGAAGAAGGAATTCCCATTCCTCTCGTGGTCGGACTTGGGAGGCGCCCTTGAGAGTTTGAAGGGTTTTCTCGCGGAGCTGCTGGTAGAGGACCACCAGGGCGGGATCGTTGGAAAGATAAGACTTCGCTTGAAGCGTCACTCGCCCAGGACTTCCTGGGGAGGCGGGGGTCTCTGAGAGTAGCGTCTCAATTGGTGACTGTTACCATGTTAGAAGAAGTGATCTGGGTGTTGTTGAGGTTTGACATACAATGAGTGACCGCACAGCCATGTCTCGTCGTCCGAGCATCCAGAAAGCCCAGGAAGCCATCCATCGGTTGCCCTCGGAGGCTGCTTCGGGAAGAACCCTTTCCTCCAATATTTCGCGCAAGACAGGGCCATTGTCTCCCTCGTAGGCTCGTGCGACTGTAATCGCAAGCTGGAGGTCACCCATCTGATTGGTGATTACATTCACGGCGTCGCGGAGATGGTCCGCAAGCAAGAAGAACGACGCAGCATATTCTTTGAGGTATTAGCTGGGTCTGACCATAACCAGAAGGACAGAGAGGGAGCTCACCGAATCGCCGTTTCCCGAGCAGGGCATATGCATTCTTGAGGGCAGACGTCTTCCATCTTGCTTCACTGAAGTTATTCGCCAGAAGACGTTGCGTGGCACCTTGTTCACGATGCCAATGAGCGATGCGCCAAAGACCTTGAAGAATGTTCTTCTTTCCAAGGGCGAGATAATAAAGGGTGCAATCAATAGGGTTTCTCTCCTCAGTCTTGGCATACTCATTCCGAGCAACGACTTCAAGTTGCGCTTTCTGAGATAGACGTTAGTAAGTACCGAGTACCGATGAGCTTGAGCACGTACCAGGGCTGTCGAATCTAATAACCACATGAATATTCCACTCTCCCGAGCAGCTTTCCAAGTCAATTTGCCAGTGAACTGACGCGAGACAAGGTCGGTCAGTATATCCTGGCTGCTGCTGTGGAAAGCCCAAACAATCTCTCTCCATGACACAGTGTCTCTATTCGCCACACCTTGAGTTCTCCTCAGCATGTGTTGTCGGAAGAAAAGGAGATAGCGCGCGGCGTTGTCATCCATTGACCGCCGGTGTTTTTCCACCGTTGCAACGCACTCAATAGTATCGACGAGGCGGAATTGCTCATGACTGGTTATTTGAGGTAGGGCAACCCGCGCCAGATTCTCGTTCAGCGCTGCCGCGGTGTTTTCGTCTACGACAGACGATTCCTCCTCTTGGATTGTCACATCTGTGTAAGAAGAGCGCATCTCTTTGGAAGCCGCTTGCTGGGAGACATCACTCTCTTCGTAGAAACCTTCGAGGGGCATCTCTAGGAATCCGTCCAGGTCATCGCCTTCAGTATAGAATTTCAATTTCTTGTGCAGGCCGATCAGGATTGCATGCACCAAAGCGGTCTTTCCAGAGAGAATGCACTGCGCGAGGAACTGCGGGTGGAAGACCGGTAACGGACCATTCAGACGACTGACAACATCGAAAAGATCCACCGACGATAACCCCCGAGATGGAATACGAAGTTTGGAGACAAGGCGGTCGCCAACGTCGATTTCCTTGTCATAAACAAACAATTGGTTGCCTGCACCAATAACCAGGTGACCGTTTGTGAGCCAGCACGAGTCGCCAATGGGGTGCGGAGTCAGGTCTCGGATCCATATCTCTCGAATCTGAGTCCATGACGGCTGAGCATCCAAATAGTCATAACGAAGCTGAGATAGCAGAACAACCTTGTGGGGGAATCCAACAGCTAGAATGGACTGCATGTCGGGGGTCGAGGTCCAATCGAGGTCCCGAATGATATCATGTTGCGCAAAATGTTCTTCAAATTCCAACTGAGCATTGTTCGTGTCCCAGATCGTCAAGTGCGTTCGGTCCTCATCCACTAGCGCTGCCTTGCGAATGGTACTTCCACTTGCCAGTGATGGGTTCGTAATTCCAGTATCGACCGTTGACTTCAGAAGCCATTCGACTTTTGCGTTGGCCTGATCTACCTTTGCAGTCCAGGTTCGCACAATTCCGCTGTGTGTATATGAAAGCGCAATGTCAGGGGAAAATGTGTCGAAGAATCCGGAATGTTTGGCTTTTGGTCCCGCGGGGTCTACAGGGAGAATATAGGCCAGGTCTTCCTTCAAGCCCATCTCAAATGTGCAAAACTTCCGCAGTTGACAATTTTGAGATGTAGTCCCTTGAATCTCCCATGCAATGCCGGTCATATCGGCTCCAATGGTTGCCACATAGGCCACTTTGGAGTTCGCATCCGGGGTGGGAAGTGGAAGCACACATAGAGGTTTGCTGGATAATGTGAATGGTAAATGTGCTAGCCTCTTGGCGTGGTAAGAGTGGAAATCCCACAGCGAGATCCCATTGTGATGAAGGTTGACAAGGAGGCTAGCGTCCTCGATAAGACAGGTCCGATGGATGTGTTCATCAGAAAATAGTATGCTTTTATGCAGCAGCATCGAGCCACTTTTCCTTCTCTTTTGTCTCCAAATCATGGCCTTGTTCTCGTCCGTGCGAGATATGAGGGTGTCTCCAAGAGCATTTCGCACAATCTTCTTGACCGGCGCTGTATGTCCAGACCAAGATGCTTTCGGGGAGATCCGATTTTTGCGAGGAGTAGGATCAAATAGTACATCGACTGGCGAGTCAAACCATTCAATTCGACCATCAAAGTGATGAACAACAATACTGAGTTTGTCTTCTGTTGTGTTGCTTTGGAACGCGCGAATCTGAGCGTAGTCCTCTGCTGCCGATAGGCCAGCCATAAACCCAAGCTCCAGCCCCTCCACATGTAGGATATTGAAGACGCTCATTTTGGTCTTGACTTTGGAGCCCACATCCTCCAGAGCCCACGCAGACATATGTCCCTGGCCGTCAATGACAACGCATATTTCTGGACTCTGTTTGGCAACTTCGATGATATGTTCCAAGGCGTGGTTTTCCTTGTTGCCTGTATTCCGCTCCACAGCTCGCTCTGTCGCACTGCAAAAGTCACGGCCGTCCAAGAAAAACCCATATCTCCTATGTGACCCTTGGTCAATGCTGGATGCGTCTCGGGGCTGTACCGAGAGTTCCATGTCGATGTCTGCCCATAACTGCAACGGTGAGAGGGCATGATGGTCCGTTACAGCCCAAACACGGATTTTGTTGTCGGCGCACAGTGTATAGAGAACGTTGTCCAGAGACTGCTCGCGGTGGTAGGGCAGCCGCCAATGTATCCCAGTGACCACCTGCGGATGAGGAAGATACGAGACCTCGAACCGTACTTCATCTTCACCGAATGCGAGTCGTCTCCATACTTTGACTAAGCGGTCATACTCGCCGACAGTCACCACCAATGCCGCGTCAGGGGAGAACTGGGCGAATTTGACTGGATTCGCCAGCATTCGTTTCCACACCAAGCGGGGGGTATCATTCAGCATCCACAGCGCGAGGCGGGAATTACCGACCAGCAGCTCATTCGGCGACCCCCACGACAGAGTATGGATTGATTCGTCGTCATCGTTGGCGCGGAACGTGGAAGCAAAAGACCACTAAAGAGTCATTTCATCAGTATAATTGGCACTCCGCTTGCGGGCGACCGTTGTCTCGCAGTCAAGAAGCTCCGAACTAGCAAGTTGATTGCCCACCTTTAGTGTCTGGCCCTGGACGCCATACGGCTGGTATATGAAGATATCAGGTCCTCCGCATACAGCAATCTTTCCAGAAGCCTCATCAAATGCTACGGCCTCGAGTTTCTTAGTATCATCAACGTAGATCGTTTGGAGGAGCGTCTGGGGACCGCCGAGGATGACTAGCGCGTGGCCGGAGATGTACGCCTGTACGTAACGAGCGCAAGGTCAACATCAGCATTTGAAACTCTATTACTGAGGGGGCAAGCTGTATCAAGACTCCAAGAGCAGGAGGCTTACAATCACGCGAAGCCCGTCCCACAGCGCAGTGCTGAACGACTGAAGCTTCGCTGGGGGTCTCCCCGGCAGTACCGCTCGCATAGAGGCGGGTGGATTGCAGGGTGGGTGTTGTGTTTGAAGTATCACACCATCGCCAGAGTCGTGGACCAAGTTGCAAACAGGCGCCTTCGAGGGCCGCAGCAGAAGAGACGACGAAAGAAGGGACAATTCTCGAGATCTGCGCGCAGGTGGCTATGCGTAGGAGGTCGAAGCGGGATGAGACTCGTGTAAGGGTGGATGGCTGAATGAGCATCCGCTCCACTCCCGTGCCACCACCGCTCACCTTTAAGGCTCATGGAGCATGAGCCAGCCCGTGGGGATTTCGAGTAGCACGTTGCACGCTCCGTTATCTGTTTTCAATAGGATAGATTTAATAGAATATATCCGTTTAGTGCACAATCAGAAGCAGAACAAAGGCCAAGTTTGATTTGATTACGGAGTAGCTCGTCCGGGGTAAGCTACATAATGTGTACTCCATATACTATCAGCTGATAAGATGACGGCACTTGATCGGCAGTGGGTTGATCTCCAATACATTGATGGAGCGCATACACGTATTGGCACTTTAGACTAGTAAAGATTCTCTCTCAACGCTGTTAAACTCATCCAATATTCATCACATTCAATCATGGTCAAAAGTACATAGTCGTATAGCCCAAGACCCAGGCAAAGTCCAAAAAATGCCAATAATTCCTGTACATGCTGCGCCGGGTCATATGCCAGTAAGACGAAAGCAGAAAGGAAACAGAGTATAGTCGTCGTCAATGTACAATCTCCGCCAAAGACAAGGAAAACGCTAAAAGCGCGTTGATGTTGGTGTACGAAGCAAAGTTATGGCCGTCGATTTGCCGACCTCCGGCCATCGGTGGGAGATTCGGGGAGATCTTCGTCCACGAATCGGACACTGGTCCCCGTCAAGCTTCTGCGACCGGTTTGCGGTCGTCGGGTAGATGCAGTTCGAGGGGCTGAAGACTCAGCGCGGAGCAATCGACTAGCGAATGGGGTATGTAAAGGCGTGGCAGGGGTCGTGGACATCTGGGCGAGAGCTCGGGCTCGAGCGGCTCGCTTAGACGGCGAGGTCATATAGTTCGGTGTCGCCAGCGGGCTTGCGGAGACTGGATCGATGGAATTTGTAGTGAAGTCGGTCATCTTGAAGGGAGTCTCGGCTGTGTTCTGCTGATACCAGGGATCGAAGAGGGCAGACCCAGGGTGTTCAATTTCTCCAAAGTTCGAGTATTGAGTAGTTGTCAAGGCAGGCCCTGGTGAATCACGGGCTTCAAGCTTGATACGGGCACTCTCGACCCAATGGCGGAACAGATTCCTCGAATGCTTCCGCAGGGTTCTTTCGCGCATCGCTTCGGCAGTCTCAATCGTATTTCTCATCTGGAAGATACGAAGGCTGAGCTTGCGAAGGGACGCACCTGCGTGGAAGAGGACGTGTCTGCGGTACACGGCATCAGCCTGGTCTTCCATCTCACGGCGAATCACATAGGTCTCCGAGAGCTGGATCAACTGATCAAAAGCAATCTGACGGAAATAGTGCAAATCAGCTTCTTGGTAGTCTTGCACCCTTTTGAGAGTCTTTCCTTGCCATTCACGGAAGATATCAGCCACATCACTCAGTAATTTCTGACGATCAAGCTCTGCCGCTTGTTGTTCCATGTTTGTGATAATCTGAGTCTTGGAGGCCCACATGGTAAGGGCTTTGGAAGCCATGTTCACCTTGACCTTCCGCCGCATCGTCGAATAGGCTTCTTTGCGCCGCCGTTTTGCTGAATCCAACGTGGCCTGGCGCCAATTCTTCAAAGATCGTTTCATGAGGAAGTAGAATTGAGCGTCGCTGGCCCAGCCCTCCATCTTCACAACCTGCTGATGCTTGGACCTCCACGCCATCAGAGATTCTTGCGCGAGGCGAGGAGCGTAGAACTCAAAAGCGGTATATTCGCGCTCCCGCTGAAGCAACAGTTGATCGCGCCAGATGGCAAATTTGGAGCGCAGTAGCTCTTCGGCCCAGTGATCTTCATGTACCTCTGCGTGAGAGAGCAGTTGGGTGTATGTATCTCGTGTGTTCGTCACAAATCGGGAGAACACTTCGCGCTTGATGCGCTGCTCCCGTATCCGACGCATCAATTGGAACCGTTCCATGAGGATCCATTTGTATATGGTTTCCATTTTCAAACGCTCATCGATTCGCGCTTGCAGGGCCAAACAGCGAAGCGTGTCATTCCAAGATACCCAGGCATTCCGCTCAACCCGAACCCGGTCCACCTCTACTGCTTGCTCAGCCAGGCGGGCTTTCCCAATCCATTTTGATAGAGCGTTTCGCAAAACTCTGCCGTCCACCATGTCAGATACCCGACAGGCAGCAGGTGCAAGCTTGGCCTGGATTTTCCACTCGTCAAATGTCTCTTTGAGAACGCGATAACGCCGAGAGTTTGCGGCTTTCTGATGCGCAGAAGCAATGGTCTCTGATTTTTGAGACCATACCTGGAGTACACTGGCCAGTGACGACTTTCTGTTGTGAAGGACAATCTCTTGCTCACGCTCGCGATTGGTACGGAAATTTCGAAGCCAATAGAGCAAGGACCGTCTCTTGAGTTGGCTGTCGTACCACTCCGGGGCACGCCGGTCGCAAAAGCTCCAGAACCACTGCCAATACGACACATGTCGCAACTTGTCTTTATGAACTGTGACTGCTTGAGCTTCTGCCGCCTTCAACTCTGCGACTTTCTTACGCCACTTGTTGAATGACCTCACTAAAGCAAATCGCTGGGCTTTCAACTCGTTGACGGCGGTGATCTCTCTCCAGGCGTTGAAATATTTGACACTCAACACATGTCTTCGAGCTGCAGATGTGCGCGCAACCTCTTCAGATGTGAGTTGGGCCCAGTGGGTGAATGCTTTCGTCATCAAATACAAGTCTCGAGCTCGGCTGGCGCGTTCCTCAAGGTGCTTGAAGAAACGTTCCGTTCTGGCTGTATGGCGCTTGTCTTGTATGATTGCTCGCCATGGCTCAAAAGCCTGTCGAAGCAAGGTGCTTCGGTCCCGATGAATAGCAACAGATTCCCTAGTTTCCCGGATTTGTCGCGCATGGAAAGCTCGCTTCAGCCATTGGGTCAAGATTCGGCGGCAGTTTGCGCGTTGTCGGTACATATTGAATATCGACGCGTCTCGAAGCAAGTCTGAAAGCTGAGGCCTGTAAAGCATCTCCGGTGGAACATTTTCTTTGCCAATAGAATCATGCCCGGTCGCCTGCGACACCTCGGATTGTGATTCGCCCGACTCAAAGCTGTCCGATGAACTTACCGAAGGTGAGCGACGACTTTTTGCCGCTGCGACCATTCTCTTTGAGCGGTCATGGTGAACTGCTGAGCGCGCAACCACACCATTCGTCAACGGAGGCTTTTCCAGCACCTCGCCCTTGTTCCGATTTTGTACAGAGTCAAATCGACTTATCAACCGGCGGCCAACGTCCAGAAACTGGGCGATCAATTGTGTGCGATCCGGAGATTTCGGCCGTCGATCATGAGATTGTGGTTTCGGAGAGAATTTCAACTTCGAGAAATCGGGCTTCCCGGTCTCAAGCCGAGACATCGATGCGCGTGAGCTTGGTCGTTCGGGAAAGCTTTTCTGAGTAGCATCCTCGCCAATGTCGAGTGTAGTATTGAACGATGCGCGCCTCCGAGGAGTAATCGGGGTACCATTGGTAAGGGGATAATGTTTCTCGTTGCCTGTCAGGCTGGCCGTGCCTTCAACGACTGAGTGCTCGTTCTGGGTCGTCTCGTTTAGGCCTGTCGAACCATCCTCCCCAAATTCAATCAGGATACCCATCTGCTGAAGCGCGCTCTCAAATTTGTCGAAGAGCGTGGGTCCCTTCACGTCTTTACTTCCCATTTTAAAGAGAAACCGCAGGCAGGCATGCCCCGGGTCCGCGTCGACTCCATGTTCACTGATCACCTCGTCGTATGCGGCGAAAAGCGCTCGGAATGGAAGCCGGTCAACCTCGGGCTTCCCCTCGGCGCGACTAACAACTTGGTAGAGGAACCCGACATCTAAGGAACGAGAAGTCTGTTAGATCGAGGGCCAAAGCAATCGCGTATTCAATTCACCCACCGTCATCGGAGAGCGACGAATTCTCTTCGGTTAAGGCGCGCCGCTGTGAGGATCTCGGAGGCATCGAAAAGTCGCGAACTAAGGCGCGCTTGTCGCATCTGGGTCATAGAGTCGACGGACCAAAAAAATCATCGCGAATTCAGGCAGGCCTGGGGACGCAAATGATGCGCAGAGACCAGTCTGCAAGTAAAGAAGAGCAAAAGCCACCAAATCTCTATTCAACTAAAAGCCAAAAACCCTCGTCCTGGCCAGTCGGGTTGTTTTGGTGGTCGCGCCAGAAACATGCCCCGATGTCACGTGTCAATTATGTAAACATTCCAGTCCCGCGTGCAGGCTTGGCACTGCCCGATCGCTGCAACTTGCATTACCGCTTTCCTCTCGGCCATTTAATCAGACGAACTTCAGGGAGCTGATCGACTCAATCGCCCAAAGCTCCCTATTCACGAATATTCAATACAGTCGCCATGCCAAATAGGACTCGGCCCATCGAAAAGGTGGCCAAGGCTACGGCCAAATGCTCAACCGAGGCACGTATCGAACCATGGAGCAAGTATCAGATTGTCATCAAAGCTAATCGCCAAGTAGGCCGCGGCATATGGAAAATGCGTCCTTGCAGACTACAATTCAGTACACAAGGATATGTGTGCTAAGGAGTTTATGCGCCTGAAGGATTGTTTCCTGGTAAGTGAGGCTCAGGGAGTAATCAAACAACCACCCGCCGGCACTGGCTAATTCCACCAGGCCGCATCCAAGAAGGGCTGAGCCTAGAAGCCTCCAAGAAAATACAAAGCCTGCATCAATTGCAGATTGTGCGGGCAATTATTTTACGAAATCGCGGCGTTTTCTATTTTGGCTCAACGTTTTTCTACCTGTACACTACTACGAGACGGAACGAGATATGGCTCATAGACATGCATTTCATTGATCGGTAACCTAATAAAGCAGTGTGTAGACTTCTTATCTACACTGGACGTCATCTTTTATCATGTATCTTTGGGCCATTCGCTTCACAGCTTGACCAGGCGCAGCAAGAACGTCGCATTCTGCACCTCCTGGTCCTCTTGAGCGATGGTCCCCTCCTCGTCAGCACTAGGTGACTTGCCATCAGCCAGGGCGCGCTCATCGAGTGGCCGGCGAACAGCCTTCTCAATAGCCTGAGCCTGGGACTTGAAGGCTTCAGTCAGACCAATGTTGTCGGGGTCTGAAAGGACGATGTACTCCATCTTCACTTCGTCAGTGGGAACAAGGCCAGCCTTCTTGCGAAGACGCTGGAGACGGTTGATGATCTCACGACCGATACCCTGGTGAGCCAGCTCGGGGTACAGGTTGGCATCCAGAATGGTCATGACATCGGCGTCAGTGTTGGTCTCCATGCCCGATGAGCCGGAATCCTCCTTAATGCCGCGCTTCACAACCAGATCACCATCAACCAGTTCAATGCCGTCAACAATAATCTTCTTATCGGTGACGTACTTCTTCACGTCATCGCTAGACAGAGAAGGCAGTGCCTTCTTCACCTTTTGCACATCCTTCTTGAGCTTCTTACCCAGAGTCGGCCAATCAGCATTGACACTGTACTGGACATTGTACTTGGCCTCGTCAGAAGAAAGAACAAGGTCAAGCACGTTGAGCTCCTCGAGAATGTAGCTTTCAAGCGACTTCACGTCATCCAGGTATTGCTGGTCCTGGTGGATGACAACCAATGTCTTCAGAGGAGTCTTCAGGGCAATGGACTTGCGCTCACGAGAGATACGGCCCAGCTCAATGACCTTCTGCATGCGAGCAACTCTGCGCTCCACAACCTCATCGAAGAGCTCCTCACGCGGCTCAGGGAAGCCCAAGAAGTGAACGCTGCGGCTATCCTCAGCACGTAGGGACTCGGGAATGTGCGGGAGGAGACGCTGGTAAATGTTGTCGGTGATGAAGGGAGTGAATGGAGCAAGACCCCGGACAAGGGTGTAGAGAACCTCGAAGAGAGTGTTCAGTGCATGCAGGGTGTCATCAACGCCGTTCTCGCCCTTCAAGCGCTTACGGTTGAATCGAATGTACCAGTTGGTAGTGTTCTCAATCAGGCCCAGCAGGCGAGGCACGACAGTGTAGAGACGGTACCCAGCCATCTCCTGGTTGACGAACATCAGGAGACTCTGGCAGCTAGCCAAGATCCAACGATCCATGACGTTGGTGTTGGTGGCCTCAGCCTCGGGGTCGAACATGTAGTCGACATCAGAAGCCTTCTTCAAGAGAGCCACTTGACCCTCGAAGAACTTGTAGCTATTCCACAGCGGCAGGAGTACCTTGCTGACAATTTCCTTGACACCCGATTCCTTGAAACGGAGAGGCTCAGCACGAACAACTGGGGAGTTGATCAGGTAAAGACGCAAGGCATCCGAGCCATAGCGGTCCATGATGAGGGTGGGGTCCGGGTAGTTCTTGAGACGCTTAGACATCTTCTTACCATCCTCAGCAAGTACGATGCCGTTAACGACGCAGTTTTTGAAAGGAAGCTTGCCAAACAGGTGAGTGCCGAGGACGGTCAATGTGTAGAACCATCCACGGGTCTGATCGAGACCCTCTGCGATAAAGTCACCAGGGAAGCTGTTCTCGAACTGCTCCTTATTCTCGAAGGGGTAGTGTTGGGAGGCATAGGGCATGCTGCCGGACTCAAACCAACAATCGAACACCTCGCTGACACGACGAAGCTCGCCCTTGCCCTGCTTGCTGGGGATGGTAATATGATCCACCTTGTCACGGTGGAGATCGGTGAGCTCGCCGGTGTAGCCACTCAATTCCTTGAGTTCCTCGACGCTCCCAACGGCAACAACCTCCTTGAAGTCATCGCTGACCCACAGAGGGAGGGGAGTTCCCCAGAAACGGTTGCGAGAAATGTTCCAATCGCGAGCGTTCTTAATCCAGCTGGCAAATCTCTTGTCCTTGACAGCAGATGGAACCCAGTGGGACTGCTCAATACCTTCCAACATCTGAGGGATGATAGGAGTAATCTTCACGAACCATGAAGGCACTGCACGGTAAATGAGAGGTGTGTCTGATCGCCAGCAGAATGGGTAACTGTGAGTGATCTGGCTGTCGACAAGGATGCGGCCGGTTCCCTTCAGGTGTTTGATAATCGCCTTGTCAGCCTCCTTGACGTGCTGGCCAACGAAGTCCCGAACCTCCTTCGTGAAGCAGCCCTGGGGGTCGACCGGGTTGGGAGGAGTACGGGTCTCGTTGATGACACCATGGTTCACAGCGACCTGGTAATCATCCTCACCGAAAGCGGGGGCTTGGTGAACGATACCAACACCGTCCTCAGCCGTAACATAGCCATCATTCAACACACGGAAACCGTGGTCCTTGAACTCCTCGTAGTAATAGTCAAAGAGGGGCTCGTACTTCCATCCAAGCATGTCGGAACCCTTGATACGCTCGACAATTTTGTACTTAGCCTTCTTTGGGTCCTTGTAGATGGTGCGGAGCAAAGATTCCAAAAGAATGTAGTTCTTCTTGGTGGCCTCGTCATAGATCTTGACATACTCGAAGTCTGGGTGAGCGCAAAGGCCGGTGTGGGAGGGAAGGGTCCATGGGGTCGTGGTCCACGCAAGCAGGCAAGTCTCAGGATCATCCAACAGAGGGAAAGTGACGACGATAGCAGGATCCTGGACATCCTTGTAATTTTGCTGGGCCTCGAAGTTACTGAGGGGGGTGTTCAGGGCGGTCGAGTACGGCATGACACGGTAGCCTCGGTAGACAAGGCCCTTGTCGAAGAGCTGCTTGAAAACCCACCTTTGCAAGAGGACGTTAGTATCTCAGTCTAAAATGGGAGACGAGCGAAAGAGCATTGGTCATACCAGACAGACTCCATGAAGCTAGTGTTCATGGTCTTTATCACATTCGCGCGTTGTCCGTTAGTTATATGTTCAATCCGAATCACGCGACAACTTTCGGGCTCAAGCATACCTTGTAGTCGTTGTCGAAATCGATCCAGCGACCCAAGCGCTCGATGGTCTGACGCCATTCAGCGGCGAAACGCATGACAATCGACCGGCACTCCTCGTTGTACTTCGCAATTCCGAGCTTCTCAACGGCCTCCAGACCGGACATGCCAAGCTTCTTATCAATCTCATATTCGACGGGAACACCATGCGTATCCCAACCAAATCGTCGTTCGACATAATGTCCCTTCATTGCCCAATATCTGGGAATGATATCTTTGATAGTCGAAGCCAGCAAGTGGCCATAGTGAGGGAGACCGGTAGCGAAGGGCGGGCCGTCGTAGAAAGTATACGGCTTCTTGCCTCGCGAGAGCTCAACCTGGCGCTGGAAGGCATCAATCTCCCTCCACCGCTTGAGGATGAGCTCCTCCTCGGCGGGAAAATCGATAGACATTGCGCTTGAAGTTGGTTGACGACTTCGGCTTTCCAATGGAGACGAGGGGCAGATAAAAAGAGAAAGTGACTCACCCCACCACACTGATTTTTTGCCAGTGCGTCCTGCGACTTTACAGCCCTTCCGCCGCCTCACCGCCTTCCACAATCAGCAATACGAACTATGAGACACACTATACGGAGTACAAGGACTATTCATTTCAGGAGTAATCTAATTGATCAGAGATCTGCGTGGGTAGTTTGAAAAAAAGAGACTGAATCTTCAAGTGAGTCATGCATGAGATTTTGAGTCGCGCTAGACAGATGCGAGGTTGAGAAGTGTGATCCATTGCTATATACGGTCAGAACAACAATTGGCCCGCTATTCTTCGTCATCATCGTCCTCGTCCTCATCATCATCCTCGGCTTCCGAAACTTCCTGGCCAAGTTCTTTGAGGCGTTTCTAAGGACAGTTAGTGCTCACTCCTAGTGCAACAGGGTAAAAAGATTGGACGTACCTTATCCTCAGTTCGCTTCGCCTCGAGATCTCCAAAGACGATTAATAGGTCATCCAATTCAGTTTGGGTGGCCTGACGAGCTTCTTCCTTGTCTTTGACCTCTGCCTGAACCTTCTCAAGTTGGGCTTTGATCCCCTTGAGCGCTGCAGAAGCACTCCGGGCCTGTGACTCAGCTTCCTTTGCTTTGCGTTCGGCCTCGGCTGCGCGAGTTTCCAGTGCAGAGATCTTGGAAGAGAATCCTTCATTTGCTGTTTGGAGGTCCTTCGACGACTTGTCTAGGGCTTTTGACTCTGCCTCCGCTGCCTTCTGCTCGGCATCCGTTGCGCGAGCTTCCAAAGCAGAAATCTTGGACGAGGAATCCTCCTTGATCTTCTCAATTTCCTTTGTAGACTTCTCTTGTTCATTTTCAAAATCAGACTTGGCTGTCGCGAGCGATTGCTTGAGATCAGCAATCTCAGCCTCGTACTTTTCCTTCACGGTAGCGAGATCGGATTCCAGAGATCCAATTGTAGCCTTGAACCCACTAATTTCGGTCTCGTGTTGGCCCTTGGTGGAGGAAAGGGTCGATTGCATGCCTTGAAGCCTCTGTTGAAGATCCGCGACTTGGTCTGCATTGGATTTCTTTGACTGGCTGAGGGCGGACTCCAACTCCTGAACCGTCCTTTTCAAGGCAGCGGCTTCACCAGCGTGCTGTTCCCGAGCTTTCGAGAGCTCTGACTCCAGTCTACGAATGGTGTTTTGCATGCTTGCGACTTCTTGTTTGTGATGCTCTTGCACTTTCACGCTCTTTCGCTCATATTCGGCCGAGGCCTGCTTGAGTTGGTTGTCGATGGCACGAAGTTGTTCACCATGTTGTTTGAGAAGCTCGTTCTTTGACTGCTTGTGACGCTCTTCCAGCTTAAGCATGTCTTGTGCATGTGACGACTGGAGAGATTGCAGTGCCTGTTGAGCTTTGGCTAATTCAGAGGACCCTGATTCTTTTGTTTTCCGATGGTCCAGGAGTTCTTGGTCGAGTTTATGTTGGACAGTGACAAGGTCAGATTCCAACTTCTGGATCGTCTGGCTCCGATCTTCCAATTCTGCACGCAGGGAGTCCACAAGGTCTCGCGAGACACCCTTTTCAACACCATTGGCGACGACAGAGACCTCAAAGCCGGGCTCCCGGTCAATGGCACGAATCAAGCGGCTGAAGTTGTCCTTGAGGAACTCGACAAATGAGCGATCAAAGAAAACCTCAGGTAGTCCATCCACTTGCCCCGCAGCGGTTTGTGGCAAGACCTCGAAGTCACGGACCAAGGGACATTCTCGCAGCTTTGTGATCTTGTCAATGTATTGTTCTCTTCCAAGCTGCTCAATGAGCAGCTTGTGCAATGTGACTCGAGGGATCGGAGAATCCTTAGTCGAGAATTCGTAAATGATCCCCAACAGGGCTGTGCAAAGACCTGGTATCAGCTTGCTGGGGGTTCTCTGGTGCTTGATCTCCTGTAAAAGTGTCTGGATGCTACTGCCCTCAACGAGAAGGTCATTCACAACGTCCGGATCTTCAAACAGCCAGCCGCAGAGTAACATCAGGTAGCCCACAGTAATTCTTTCATCGTCACCACGTTGCAAGCCAGTGATCAAGTTGCCCACCACCGTCTGGACGCTAGTGACAACCTCTTCACCACTTTCGGCATCGCCCTCTGTAACCTTCATGGCAGTGGCTTTTGCCTCGGCATCATCGAAGATCAGGTGGAACATCAGCACTGACGCCATCCAAACTTGATAGGGATCGGCATTGCCTCTCGCGTCTGGTGCTGTGAGCAGGACGGATAGAATGTTGGGGATTCGGTCCTGCCCGCTGATGTGTCCTTCGATAGCACGCCTCAGTACGTGCATACGAATTCCGGGATGATGAGCAAAAAATGCCTTCATGCATTCACAAGCAGCAAGGCGTGCATCCAGCATACTATTGGGAGAAGGCTGGAGGCTAAGTTTCAAGAATGCCTCAATGACATTGATCCTCTCAGGTTCCTCGGCATGCCCATTGGCAGTCTTGTCACTTGGTACCTGGGAGCCCCATAAGACTTCAATATCCCCGAATCTCTCTTGCAAAGGCGAGTTCCCACGAATAAGATCAGCACAGGTTGACAAGGCCTTGGAAGTGACGTTGACGCTGAACTTCTGGCCGAAAGCTATGCTGAGAACTTGTTCCGTCACACCATTCTGCCAGAAAGCCGTTTGGTTCATTGGGGTGCCCACGCCACCACGGATAAGGAACAGCTGAATGATGGCGAGGAGACCCCAGACGTTCTTGTCTCGGTGAACAAGGGTCCATTGCGGGGGAGCATCTTCACCTTGGGCCGGCTCTAGCTGGCATTCATGAAGAAGCTTCGTCACCTTCTTGACACAGCCCGTTTCGCGGAAGAACGATTGGTTGGAAACGTTAAACTTTAGAAGATGGGCGAGCAAAGTGAGACAATCCTCTACCACTTCAGTACCGAGAGTCAAGGCACCCTCCGCCTCAATGAGAGAGAATATGATTTCAAATGCATTTTCGAACACGATAAGCTTCTGAAGCTCCTCCGAGGAGGGCGTCAGGGCGATGAGTAGAACGAGGGCCTCTATAGAAAGAAATTGTTAACTAAGACACTCGAAAGGGATTTGTCCCGAGCAAAGTGAGACCTACCGTTTCTCACAGGTTCCCTGTTATCCGTAAGCACATTCACCAGCCTCGAGATACCCAATGGCGCGGTAAAAATGCATTCTTGTGTTCGCTCCGGCCTCGCACCACAGATGTGGGACATCAGTTGAAGGGAGT
This sequence comes from Penicillium simplicissimum, assembly GCA_024706585.1. NCBI lineage: Eukaryota > Fungi > Ascomycota > Eurotiomycetes > Eurotiales > Aspergillaceae > Penicillium > Penicillium simplicissimum. The sequence goes on from JAMZTW010000044.1 coordinate 682,353, forward strand.
ACAAGCGCGAGTAAAAGTCCCGAGCCTCGAGTAGGTCCAACAGAGTAGTGATATTGTCTTGGCGCTAACGCAGTGTTAGTTTGGCCAGGTGTCGAGTCCAAAGTAGCGTACCTGAGTAAATTCATCTGCCAGCCAGAGAGCGATTTCGTCTGACGCTTCGGGCTACAGAAGGTATCAGCATCTCGCGTCCTCCGAGAGATCCATCGATTTCACCCACACTCGTCTCCTCCGGGGTAAACAACATCAACAGGGTCTCAAGGACCACTTTAATGGTGTCCACGTCCTCCCGATCATTGTGCAGGCAGCCGATCAACGACCGAAGACCTCCTGAGGCTACCGATGCAGGATAGAGCTTCGCGAAGCTGCGCAGGCCTTGAATAGCTGCTCGCCGGTCCTCCAACAAGGTTGCGCTCTGCAACCTACTGCTCAAAACATCGATTGTGTCCGTAGCCGTTTGTTTGGCCGGAGCTTGCGATTCAAGGATTCGAAACATTGCAGCTGAGTCGCAAATTCATGGTCACTGCCGACCGTGGGAGAAGGAATTGGCAGGCATTCGAAGGAGGGTCAAAATCCGGCAGTGAGTGTTTGGGGAACAACCCTTAAGGTAGCTGATTGGGGAGCTGATTTACAGTCAAGTTGGCCTTCCCAGGCTAAGGGCCGATGATCGCCGGAAGTGCAGAACTCCGACCGCCCGACCGCCCGGGGATAATTCCAATCGTCGGCAGTCGCAGAGACTTTCGATTTTGTTTCTTTCTCACATATCTTCGTCGCCGTAGCTACATACGCGGCTACATTGTCTTTTATATCTATCCGGTGTCGCAGGAGACATAGTACCAGAACTCAAGTGAAGGATATCTAAAAGGTCGCAGGTAGACACTGCGCGAATCGCGTCGCCCGTTCACTTCAGACGCATTCGAGCGCCGCGCCAATACCTACCAGACACGACGGACAAGCGTTTGTCGCAAAGCCAATATGGGTGTCCCCGCTCTCTTCCGATGGCTTTCCAACAAGTACCCGAAAATCGTTTCGCAGGTGATTGAGGAACTGCCTCAGGAAGTAAATGGAGAGGAGATCCCAGTCGACACGACGCGCGCTAACCCCAATGGCGAGGAGATGGATAACCTGTACCTGGACATGAACGGCATTGTTCACCCATGTACCCATCCCGAGGGAAGGCCTCCACCTGCCAACGAGCAGGAGATGATGCTCGAAATCTTCAAGTACACTGATCGAGTTGTCAACATGGTCCGTCCGAGAAAATTGCTTATGATTGCTATCGGTATGTGCACACTTCATACATCTCAATGTTTTCTTACATGCTTCTCAAAGAGCCTTATACTCACGCTTGCTTTGACAAATAGATGGTGTCGCACCGAGAGCCAAGATGAACCAGCAGCGCGCACGCCGATTCCGCTCCGCACAAGAAGCCCGAGAGAATGACGAGAAGAAGGAGGAGCTTCAAAAATTACTTGATAGGCAAAATAGCAAGAAAACTGGTGATGCCGCTATTAGAGAAGAAGTCGTTCAGAAGACGTGGGATAGCAACGTGATTACACCTGGAACCCCCTTCATGGATATCCTCGCTGCGTCATTGCGCTACTGGATTGCGTACAAGCTGAACACCGATCCGGCGTGGGAGAAGTTGAAGATCATCATCTCGGATGCTACAGTACCCGGAGAGGGAGAGCACAAGATCATGGAGTTTGTACGTTCCCAACGCGCGTCTCCTGAACATGATCCCAACACCCGGCATGTGATCTACGGTCTTGATGCAGATCTGATCATGCTGGGTCTTGCCACTCACGAGCCCCATTTCCGGGTTCTTCGTGAAGATGTCTTTTTCCAGGAGTCGAAGCCCCGGACTTGTAAGCTCTGTGGTCAACCCGGGCACAAAGCCGAGGAGTGCACGGGTAAAGCCAAGGAGAAGAGCGGAGAGTTCGATGAGAAGCAACATGCCTCTCCACTGAAGCCATTCATCTGGCTCCATGTCTCCGTCCTTCGAGAATATCTGGCCGTCGAGCTGCAAGTTGCTCAGCAACCGTTCCCATTTGATCTTGAACGTGCACTGGACGACTGGGTCTTTATGTGTTTCTTCGTTGGAAACGATTTCCTCCCTCATTTGCCTTCATTGGATATCCGTGAAAATGGTATCGATACCCTCATTGCCATCTGGCGTGACAATATTCCGGCCATGGGCGGATACCTCACCCAGGACGGCCATGTTGACCTGAAACGGGCCCAGCTTATTTTGCAGGGTCTGGCCAAGCAAGAGGATGCTATCTTCCGCCGGCGTCGACAGGCGGAAGAAAGAAAGGCGGCTAATGAGAAAAGGCGGAAGGAGCAAGAGCAGGCTCGGAATGACGAGCGTGCCCGCAAGCGAAGACGTAGTTCCCCTGTCTATGATGCCAAACAGAACCGCTCCAAGGGTGAACCTGAACCAGACCCAACCGCCGGCCTGGAACTCATTACGCCCTCCCGTGCGCACTTGACCAAGGAAGACAAAGAGTTGACTCACAGTATGATTGTCAATCGTGGAGCCGTATATCGTGCCAACATGGAGAACAAGAGTGCTGCCGCTGTGCTGAAGAGCAAGCTTATGAAGTCCACCCAAAATGGGCCAGCTGTTGAGGAAGTAACTGCTACTGCGGAGAATGGCGATGACCTTCCTGAGCAAACCTCGCCCTCGGTTCTTGGGAAGAGAAAGGCTGATGAATCGACCGAGGCAACTGAGCAGGAAACAGAGGACGCCGGAACTCCCGGTAGAGACTCACCACCCGTGCCTCCTCCAAAGGCCAAAGAGGATGAAATGCCACCAGACACTGTCAAGCTCTGGGAGCCAGGATATGCCGATCGGTACTACGAGCAAAAGTTCGGTGTTGACCCTCAGGACCTTGAGTTCCGCCACAAGGTCGCGCGTTCATATGCTGAAGGTCTTGCTTGGGTCCTCCTCTACTACTTCCAGGGCTGTCCTTCATGGGACTGGTACTACCCATACCACTATGCACCGTTCGCCGCCGACTTTGTCGATATCGCGGATATGGTCATCAAGTTTGACAAGGGCAAGCCATTCAAACCCTATGAGCAGCTGATGGGAGTCTTGCCAGCGTCGTCGAACCACGCACTGCCGAAAGTCTTCCATGATCTCATGAGTAATCCGGAGAGTGAGATTATTGACTTCTACCCGGAGGATTTCGCGTTAGATCTCAATGGCAAGAAGTTTGCTTGGCAGGGTGTGATTCTCCTCCCATTCATCGACGAAAAGCGCTTGCTGGCTGCGATGGAAAAGAAGTACCCCCTTTTGACGGATGAGGAACGAGGCCGTAATACGCATGGCCAAGAAGTGCTACTACTCTCGGAACGGCACCCTCTCTATCACGACCTTGTGGGCAATTTCTACTCCAAGAAACCTGGGCCGCCTCAGTATAAGCTCAACATGCGCGTGAGCGATGGCCTCCATGGCCAGGTTGAGCGCAACGAACTCTATATTCCTCACGGTTCCCTCGTCTCACCTCTGGAGGAGTACGGCATGCCGAGTCTCGACGATGATCACACTCTCACGTAAGTCCATTAGCTAGTTCCTCACAGCGCCCTCTTCCTTGCTAACATCTTTTCCAGTGTCAACTTCAAGATCCTCAAGTCCTCTCACATTCACAAGTCCATGCTACTCCGTGGTGTGAAATTTTCCACGCCGATGCTGAACTCCGCAGATGTTCGCGCTGTTAAGGGCCGGGCTCAAAACTCAGGACGTTCATATGGGGGCGCTCCACTGAACGGCCGCGGACGTGGTGGTCATATGGACTACTCATCAGACCGGCCGAACCCATTCGCCGCGCATCTTGATCCGCGGTTCATGCATGCGCCTCCAGGCGGTATGCCTCCGATGCCCTCTGGGTGGATTCCTCCTGTTCCAGGGGCTGGTGACTACTCCCGAGGGCCACCTGGACCTCCTCGTGGTGGAATGTCCCAGCAATACCCCTCACACCAGGCTCCTGGTCAATATCAAGGGCAACAAGGCTACCAGCAAGGGTACCAGGGCTACCAAGGACAGCAAGGCTATCAAGGACAAGGACAACAAGGATATTATGGTGGCTACCAGGATCGGGGTCGAGGCGGAGGAGGCAATGGTGGATATCGCGGTGGCAGGTTCCGAGGTCAGAACCGTGATAACTATGGCGGTCAGCGTGGTGGAGGTGGTGGAGGTTACGGTCGTTACTAGAGGAGACCAGGGAGTCACAACTCTATCATCCCCGCTATGAATCTTCTTGTATCTACTAGCATATCTCCGGGTCGGCTAAGGGATTGGACAGGAAACGGCGTTTCAGTCTTGTAATTCGTTGAAGGAAAAATCGCATATGAATTGGTCTTTCACCAGTGCAATTGGTAAGGTTATCGATAAAATCTGCAGATTTGCAAGCTCTCGGACCGCTGATGATCTGCAGCGACAGCTTTCCAGTAGCTGTCGGTCTAATGAAAGAGGAACCAAAATAGCCTTCCGCTGATTCCAACATCTTGAGAGATTTGCAAGACATGATAAGAGTGAACTCCTATGAGTAGAGAAACTATACAGGGGCTAGAATACACTATGCGAGGGGCCAGCCCACACTGAACTGAGTCAGAAAGCGGTGAGGCAAATCTGCCGCGAGATCGGAGGGCAAAAGAATTATTGAGTCACCTGGCAGTTGTGCTCCAAGCATCTTCCTGGCCAGTCGCAATTGTGGGTGAAACGCTGACTCTCGGTTCAGAGTTGCAGGTAAGCACTAGAATTTTTACCCCCCTCAGTTCTGTTCCAGCTTCAAGTTCCTCTTCCCTCCCTCTCTCGTTCTCTCTCCATCCGTGTGCACCTACCTTGCTAGCTCCGATTGTGGGGGGGGGGGGGAAATAGCAAATCCCCCAAACGGTCAATCACGCCAATTCAAAGACTAACAACTCACAGAATGAATTGAGTAGAGATATAAGCCCTCAATTGATCACTGTTACTCTACTTTCACCTGTTACAATGACCGAGCCCACCAAGATCAGCATCTTGGGTCGGGAGAGCATTGTCGCTGATTTCGGCCTGTGGCGCAATTATGTCGCAAACGACCTGATCAGCGGCTTGCCCTCGACCACCTATGTTCTGATCACCGACACAAATCTCGGATCTATTTACACGCCAAGTTTCCAGAAGACCTTTGAAGCCGCCGCCTCCTCAATCTCCCCTGCCCCGCGCTTGCTCGTCTACCATGCCCCTCCTGGAGAGAGCTCAAAATCTCGACACACCAAGGCCGATATTGAAGATTGGATGCTGAGCCAGAACCCACCATGTGGTCGAGACACTGTTGTCATTGCATTGGGCGGTGGTGTGATTGGTGACTTGACCGGGTTCATCGCGGCAACCTACATGCGCGGTGTCCGTTATGTGCAGGTCCCCACCACTCTCCTCGCGATGGTTGATTCCTCAATTGGCGGCAAGACCGCTATCGATACTCCACTCGGCAAGAACTTGATCGGTGCTATCTGGCAACCGTCAAGGATCTACATTGATCTCGAGTTCTTGGAGACACTTCCCGTCCGAGAGTTCATCAACGGCATGGCCGAGGTCATTAAGACTGCCGCTATTTCAAGCGAAGAGGAGTTCACTGCGCTAGAAGATAACGCCGATGTAATCCTCAAGGCCGCGCGTAGTGAGTCTAAGCCCGGCCAGGGCCGTTTCGATGGCATCCGCGACATCTTGAAGGCCCGGATTTTGGCCTCTGCGCGCCACAAGGCCTACGTTGTCTCTGCAGACGAGCGTGAGGGCGGTCTCCGCAACCTTCTCAACTGGGGACACTCCATCGGCCATGCTATCGAGGCAATCCTGACTCCCCAGATTCTCCACGGAGAGTGCGTTGCCATTGGTATGGTAAAGGAAGCCGAGCTCGCACGTCACCTCGGTATCTTGAAGGGTGTTGCTGTCGCCCGTATTGTCAAGTGCATTTCTGCCTACGGCCTGCCCACATCTATGAAAGACTCGCGAGTACGAAAGCTCACTGCTGACAAGCATTGCTCTGTGGACCAGCTCCTGTTCAACATGGCGCTGGACAAGAAGAACGATGGTCCCAAGAAGAAGGTTGTCCTTCTCTCCGCCATCGGACGCACCTACGAGCCCAAGGCTAGTGTTGTCTCCAACGAAGACATTGGTGTCGTCCTGGCTCCTAGCATTGAGGTGCACCCCGGTGTGCCAAAGACTCTGAACGTGACATGCGCACCTCCTGGGTCTAAGAGTATCTCCAATCGCGCTCTTGTCCTTGCTGCGCTTGGCTCAGGCACCTGCCGTGTCAAGAACCTTCTACATTCTGATGATACCGAGGTGATGCTGAATGCGTTGGAGAAGCTGGGTGCCGCCACTTTCGCTTGGGAGGAAGAGGGCGAGGTCCTCGTTGTGAATGGCAAGGGTGGAAAGATCACCGCCAGCCCCTCGTCCCTGTACCTGGGCAATGCTGGAACCGCCTCCCGGTTCTTGACTACTGTGGCTACGCTTGCTAACCCCAGCACCGTCAACGAGAGCGTGCTAACTGGAAACAACCGCATGAAGCAAAGGCCAATTGGTGATCTTGTCGATGCTCTGACCGTGAACGGTGCTGGCATTGAGTACATGGAGCGCAAGGGCAGTCTGCCCCTCAAGATCACGGCCTCTGGTGGCTTTGCAGGTGGCAACATCAATCTTGCTGCCAAGGTTTCTTCCCAGTATGTGTCCTCGCTGTTGATGTGTGCTCCCTACGCCAAGGAGCCCGTGACCCTGCGCCTGGTTGGTGGCAAGCCCATCTCCCAGCCCTACATTGACATGACAACCGCCATGATGAGATCTTTCGGCATTGACGTCAAGAAGTCTACCACCGAGGAGCACACCTATCACATTCCCCAAGGCCACTATGTCAACCCCGCCGAGTACATTGTTGAGAGTGATGCCTCCTCTGCAACTTATCCTCTTGCCATTGCTGCTATCACCGGCACCACCTGCACAGTCCCCAACATCGGCTCCAAGTCACTGCAGGGTGACGCTCAATTCGCCGTTGACGTGCTGAGGCCCATGGGCTGCACAGTTGAGCAATTGGATCACTCCACTACTGTCACTGGACCCGCCGATGGCATTCTCCGACCCCTGCCCAATGTGGACATGGAGCCAATGACAGATGCTTTCCTTACTGCCTCTGTCCTTGCTGCTGTTGCCGGGGGCGAAGGCTCGAACCACACCACTCGCATTTATGGCATTGCAAACCAGCGTGTCAAGGAATGCAACCGTATCAAGGCCATGAAGGACGAGCTCGCCAAATTCGGCGTTGTCTGCCGTGAGCACGAGGACGGCCTCGAGATCGATGGTATTGACCGGACCGCTCTTCGCCAGCCTGCTGGTGGCATTTACTGTTACGATGATCACCGCGTTGCGTTCAGTTTCAGCGTTCTGTCACTTGTGGCTCCTAAGTCGACTCTGATTTTGGAGAAGGAATGCGTTGGTAAGACCTGGCCCGGCTGGTGGGACACCATGAAGCAGCTGTTCGGTGTCAACCTCGAGGGAAAGGAGTTAAAGGAGGAAGAGCTGGCTGCCTCTGGTCGTGAGGAGCGTGCTAGCGCTTCCGTCTACATTATCGGTATGCGCGGTGCCGGCAAGACCACTTCCGGCCACTGGGTTGCCAAGAGCCTTGACCGGCCCTTTATCGACCTTGATACCGAGTTGGAGAAGAACGAAGGCCTCGCTATCCCTGACATCATCAAGCAGCGTGGCTGGCAGGGATTCCGTGATGCAGAGTTGGCTCTGCTCCAACAGACGATGAAAGATCGGCCCACTGGGTACGTCTTTGCCTGCGGTGGTGGCGTCGTCGAAATCCCGGAGGCACGCAAGCTGCTTACCGACTATCACAAGAACAAGGGCAATGTGCTGCTCATCAACCGCGATATCAAGCAGGTCATGGAATTCTTGCAAATCGACAAGACTCGTCCGGCCTATGTAGAGGACATGATGGGTGTGTGGCTGCGCCGCAAGCCTTGGTTCCAGGAGTGCAGTAACATTCAGTACTACAGCCAGCACTCGAGCACGACGGAGCTTGCCTTGGCCTCAGAGGACTTTGAGCGTTTCATGCAGGTCGTGACTGGTCGGAAAGACAACCTCGCTGAGATTAAGAAGAAGAAGCACTCTTTCTTCGTCTCATTGACTCTTCCCGATCTGCGCGAGTGTGGTGAGACCTTGCATAACATCTGTGTGGGATCTGATGCCGTGGAGCTACGCGTTGATCTGCTGAAGGACACCGCTTCAGGAAGCGAGATTCCATCTGTAGACTTCGTCGCCGAGCAGATGTCATTCCTCCGCCGTCATGTCTCGCTTCCCATCATATTCACCATCAGGACGAAGAGCCAGGGTGGTCGCTTCCCGGACGATGCCCATGAGGCAGCCTTGGCGCTGTACAGTTTGGCATTCCGTTCCGGCTGTGAATTCGTGGATCTCGAGATCGCTTTCCCAGATGAGATGCTCCGTACTGTCGTCGAGATGAAGGGTCACTCCAAGATCATCGCTTCGCACCACGATCCTGAAGGCAAGCTGTCTTGGGCCAACATGTCCTGGATCCCGTCCTACAACCGTGCTCTGGAGTACGGTGACATCATCAAGCTTGTCGGTGTTGCCAAGAATCTTGATGACAACACTGCTCTGCGGAAGTTCAAGATCTGGGCCGAGGAAGCGCATGATGTGCCGCTGATCGCTATCAACATGGGTGATCAGGGCCAGCTTAGTCGCATTCTGAACGGCTTCATGACCCCCGTCTCCCACCCCGCTCTCCCCTTCAAGGCCGCGCCTGGTCAGCTGTCTGCGACCGAGATTCGCCGAGGTCTCGCGCTGATGGGTGAGATCAAGCCCAAGAAGTTTGCAGTCTTTGGATCTCCCGTCTCTGGGTCCCGGTCCCCCGCCCTCCACAACACCCTCTTTGCGGAGACAGGTCTCCCTCACGAGTACGGTCGTCTGGAGACTACCAACGTTGAGGATGTCAAGAATTTCATTCACGCCCCTGACTTTGGTGGTGCCTCCGTTACCATCCCCCTGAAGCTAGACATCATGCCGCTTCTGGACGAAGTCGCCAAGGAGGCCGAGATTATTGGCGCCGTCAACACCATCGTCCCCGTTCCCAACGGCGACAAGCCCCAGCGCCTCATCGGCTACAACACCGACTGGCAGGGCATGGTTCAGGTTCTCCGCAATGCAGGTGTCTATGGCTCCACTGGCACTGAAAGCGCCGTGGTGATCGGCGGTGGTGGTACTGCCCGCGCTGCTATCTACGCCCTCCACCAGATGGGCTTCTCCCCTATCTATGTGATTGGCCGGACCGCCAGCAAGCTTGAGGGCATGGTTGCAACCTTCCCCACCAGCTACAACATTCGCGTCGTAGACAACCACGAGCAGCTTGAGAGCGTGCCCAAGGTCGCCGTTGGCACCATCCCCGCCGATCGGCCCATTGATCCCGCCATGCGTGAAACCCTCTGCCACATGTTTGAGCGCGCCCAACAGGCCGATGGTACTGAAATTGGCAATTCCGTCGCGGACAAGTCGCCTCGCATTCTCCTGGAGATGGCGTACAAGCCTGCTGTGACTGCGCTGATGCAACTGGCTTCCGATGCGGGTTGGAAGACCATCCCTGGTCTGGAAGTTCTTGTTGGCCAAGGCGTCAACCAGGTATGTGCTTCGTGACTTTGTTCTTCTATGCTCTGAGCTAACTAGGAATTAGTTCATCCACTGGACTGGTATTATTCCTCTGTACCACATTGCCAGAGTAAGTTATGATGTTGCTCCTCAGTGCAATCAAGTTAGAGCTAACCCTCTTTTTTGCAGGACGCTGTCATGGGCAATGACTCTGCGTAATTGGCCAACCTTGAACTCTCTTCTTTATACAGTTCGTTGTCTCGGGTTTGGATAGTATCCAAAAAGCGATGAAAAAAGTATCTATTTATGGCTCTTATATGCTTTAGGCTTGGATGCCTGGAATATTTCATTCATATATACTCTCATGAATTCATTTTCGTCATGTTCATCTACCCTCTCTCGACGCGATACAACCGTTTTTGAATCCCACTGATGGTCCCCAAGCAATACTATTCCTCACAAAAGAATCAACCGTTTCTCAATCAATGTCCAGCACCATACCTAGCCTCTACCCTGTGCAAAATGTAACAAGGCTGAGAAATTTTTCGCTGTGATCATAACTTCAAAACCGGCGCATATCCACACCTGAAGCGGGATTACTCCCGCTGGACCTGGGGCCGCTCGGGTCTTTTGAGAACGGATGAAGATGGGAGCAGATAGCAGAGTCACTGGGTGAACCACAAGAAGCAAGTACCATCAAGGACTCGGTTCATATTGTGCAGAAGAGGTTGCCTATGATAGAGTGAATGAGGAGAGACCACAGTGTGAGCCTGAGCTTCTTTGTACGGTAGTCTTCGCAGTCTTCTCAACTACATGACTCTTATCATTCAACCACTCAACTTCCGCGTCGTACCCCGGTTTCGACAGATCAGCTAGACCAAGTATCAACCGTTAATCAATACAGTATACTCCTATGGAGTTCATGTGTGTGGAGTCACATTCATCGAGACGGACGAGGCTTTGATCCTGCCAAACAAGCGCCGCTCGACTTGGAAAGACGTTTAGGGCAGTAGGCTGGCTACATGATTTGCTCGTTTATCTCACGAGATCTACGGAAACTTTGAATCTTGTCGAGTACTACACTTGAACGATTGAGAGAGCCCTGAATCCGCAAGATTTCACATGCTCCCGAGTCTATGGACTGCGCCTCCAACATGGATCTAACTTGATAGCTTGATGACTCTTGTCGATTGACAGGCTAACTCTATACAGGAAAACGAAAGCCGCGTTGCTCGTCTACCAAGTATAGAATGCCAGAAATGGATATGCTGTTGCCTATACTCTGCTCCGCCACGAACTCATCCATATTTCTCCGTTCGCGCCACCGAGTTCTGTTCTTTCTAATTCAAGACACTCATGCCGGCTGTTGACTCAACACCACCTCCCTAGTTAACTAGTCCCTACGGTTCACTCCACACCGCGCCACATGCCTGTGTACCTCCCACAAGCCAAACGCCACGTCGATGTTTTTTTGAAACTCTACTCCGAGCCGCAGCTGCCAGTCAACTGTTCCCGCAAGTAGAATCCGGCGGTCTGTCCCACCGCGTCATTTGTGCAACACATTCCACGCAAGCCAAAGCCACATGCCAGCCACGCATTCATCCTGGCCACTGGAAAGTAGTACTGTTACTACTGTAAGTACACGCACATGCATTCATTGCCTTCTCTGTCTCTGGAAACGGGCTATTCCGGATCGAGTAAAAAGGACTTCGCGGATCACGGAAAGCCGGATGACTCATCACGTCAGAGACAAACTCGCACAGCCACATACCAGCCCAATACATCAGGGCCCCAATGACATTCATTCCACTAATTACATACCGTATGTACGGTATCATCCACCCACCGCTTATCGATCAATATCGCCGTCGTTCTCGTACATCGTATAACTCCGTACACGCGGATTACCAAACCTTCTTGAATATCTACTAAACTCCACAGTGGATCCCGTGCAACCCACCAATCCAATCTTCATGCACCAATCTATACACTCTGCGTGTATACTCCCATCGAAGCAGTTCAAAGGCTCAAAGCATTGTACTGTACATCTTCGTACTCCACCCCTCTCCAACAACCCAAAAGCTCCACCTTCAAACGCAACCGCGCTCCACTTTGAGTGAAGCTGACACAAGCCTCTTAACCTAACCCCGAATCCCCGAGGTCTCTATTTGGAATCATTGGATCAGAGTCGTCAAAACAAGAGGGGAAACGGAGGGGATATGCCACTCAGGACAGAGTCTTAGTCCTGAGTCCACAGACAATTTAGAATAAAGGTGCCTGATCTGCCTGATCTGCTCAGCTTGCATGGACTGTCCATCCTTTACGTCTCCACCTTGGGTACGTACTTCGTGCGTGTGCTCCATCTCCTTCGCTGCCTGTCTATTTGTAGAGTGGCTGATTGGGGGATGTTCCTAATCGGGTTGAACCAACAAATCCAATGCCTCTCCATGCATAGTAATACATTAGTAATGTTCAGGTGCACTTGCGGCTTAAATCCGATAGAGTACCCTGCCTGCCAAACTCCATCGGTAAGATCGGATCACTCAAGCTGACCACCGTCCAAAAACAAAAGAACACATACAGTAGTAATACCTTTCTCTCGCGTCCTCGGCTATTTCGCTCGTCAAAAAGCAAGAACACCGCAACTCATCTCCGCGCATCCTTTCATTGAAGGTATGGAAAAGACATCCAGCTGATCCTCTACAACCACTCCACAGCGGGTCCCCCCTAGTAGGCTAGTACCCTACTCCTGTGAAAACCCACACGTGACACGAGCTTCACTTGGGGTCCAAGTGAGACTCAGCACCTACCAGCGCGCTTATGCTTCAATCACCCAGTAAAAGCGATTGGTTCGCACGCAATGAGCAATTCCCCTCTCCTCTCCACTAGGAAATTCCCCGGCCGAGTGCTGCGCGTAGCTGTACTACACTGGACATAGCTAAAGCTCTTTAGCTATGTACACACGAGCTCGATGACAGTAAAACACCACGCAATAGTGAGCTTCACATAAAACCAGATACAACAAAAACAATTCTATCATCAACAATTCTATCATCAACAATTCTATCATCAGCAATTCTATCATCAGCAATTCTATCATCAACAATTCTCCCTTCAGAACCACCCACCACAGTGTAAACAACACTCTCGTCTAAAGAACCCCTAGATCCTTCCCGAACCTCCAACGCCCCTGGACCTTCACGAGGCTCAATGAATACCCCTGACAAGCCCTGGAGGGGGGGGGCATGCTCCTCCATGCTCTGCCTATTCTAGCTACAACTACGGGCCTACTTGGAGCTTGGCTTGGGGGGCTTCCGGGCAATGATGGGATTGGTGGGTTGATACTGGGGATGGAGGGTAGGGTCTTTCCTTTGATTAGTTTATGATTACCTATTTACCTCTCTAGTGTGGTCATGTGGTGAGGGGGAATCGATGTACTATAGATGTAGGTAGTAAGATGGGAATGGAGGAGAGGGGGTAGATACAGTAGTAAAAGAAATGTGTACTGCAGCTCTGGTGACTAGATCTCTGCAATTCGAGAAGGAGTACATTTGAGTGTGAGGTCAATGCAGTGTGAGATTGACGGTTTCTACACAGTTAGCTATGAAAAGGAGGAGAGTATTGTTTCGTAGCTTTTGCTCGTATTCCACAATTCTATCATAAGTATACATCATATCCATCGTCGTGTCCATACTATACATTTTCTCGTGTACAGTCAAGCCCAGGACTGTACGGGCAAAAAGAGAACACACCAATACGCAATAAAGACAATGACAATGGCAGGTGACAGTGATAATAACAGCCACAATGATAATCAGACCACCCACCCATATACAAACACCAAGGAGAGAAAAACGCACCAGCCAATGCAGGGAAGATCATCAAATCATACAAGAGGTCACAGAACCAGGGGGGGGGACAAGCCACGCACACGCACGACTGAAATAAACACAAAATAATAGAAATGATAATGATACAAGTTTGGGGTTCGTAACAGACATGAAAAGGTCGCAAGCGAGAGAAACACACAAGACAGCCCCCATACACACAAATACAAGATGCTTTTTTGGTGTTTTCGTTCTGATCCAATGCACGACAAGCCAAACATGCGAGGATGGAACATGGATCATCAGTGGATCGAAGGGGGGTCGAGGGCACTTGCACACGTCAGGAGCATCGGATAGGCGGGGGAGTGAGCATCGAGTGAGCATCGAGTGAGCATCGAGCGGTAGGCAAGATGCGTCATCTCTGTGTTGTGGTATTCAATCGACGACGTACGACCGACGTCAACCGAAGGAGAGAGACAGGAATGACGTCAGTGGTCTGGGGAGGGAAACACTGTGTGTTTGGCGGAACGGGGGGGGTCAGGCCACAAGGCTGCAATCCCATTCCCCACTTCCCCCGGTAGGGAGCGAATCCCGAAACGGAAGCAGATACCGACGATCTGGAAAGCTGTGGGGCGCTTGCTCAATCAGGGTGGAGTCTGACGTCATGGCGTCCATCTCAAAAAGAAAGGGTTGTGGAATGATCGCTCCCATTCGTCATGGTGATGCTGAGCGCTGGTCGGGGAAGCTTCAGTCCCTTCCGCGGCGTCGCTGCTTGCCAGGCCAGTCCACCTCGGGATGCACCACGCGCATGTGTCGGGTGAGGGCGTCATTGCGACTGAAGGTCTTCTCCTCAGTGCAAAGATGGCACCGCACCTTTTGCTTGCGCGAGTTGTGGATCGTATCTTCGTGCCGAGTAAGATCGTAGGGCCGCGAGAAGATCGAATTGCACGGTTTGCCCGTGGACGGATTGATCCGCTCACACTTGTGGGGACCAGCCTGGGAATTGCGGAGCGAGGTGTCCCGTGTGACCAGGTGACCGCCAGGGGTGGTCTGACGATGCGCCTCGCGCTTGTGCCGCTGGAGCTTGGCGGGTGTCTCGAACCGGAGAGTGCAACCATGGTAGGTGCAAGTGTAGGTGCCTCCATCGGAGGAAGTATTGCTGGGCCGGAGAATGCTGTCGTTGACTGGCAGCTTAGCCTGCGGAGTCAAGGTGCCCGACTGCAGGTCACTACTTGTAGATTCCAAGCGGGGAAGCGAGGCAGGGAAGTCCGGAGTCTGCTGCAAGAGATTCGACTGTGGGCGGCCCTGCTGGTAGGCGAACTGGGGCTGGACACTTGCGTACTGGCTGGGGAAAGTGTCCATCGTAGACATAGCCTGACGCATGGATCCCGAGCTCTCGCGGCGCAGACCAAGGGCATCGCCCAAGTTAAAATCGGCCTGCTGCGGTGGGAAGAGCGGGGGCATGGCGGCATCTGCGCCCTCGTCCAAATCCAAAACCGCATCCTTGGGGGACATGGTCTTGAGCTCGGTCTGGTTGGCCGTCGAGGGAGCCATACTCATGAGGTTCGCAGGCATGGGCACGCTGGTAGCCATCTGCAGATCACCAGCGTAGGGGGAAGATTGGCGGAAGGGAGAGCGCCCGCGCTTGACGCCCATAGCCGGAGACCCAGATCGAGCGGACAGGTGGCCCTGGCTGGCGGCCTGCAATCGGTCGGCCATGACATTGCGGGGGTTCAGCAGATTCGAGTTCAGCGGCTTCATCGTCTGCTGCGGGGCAGCCATGATGGTGGGATTGAAGAGCTCGTCCTGGTAGATGTCGGATATCGTGCGGTTCAGCTTGGGAATGCCGATCATGCCACCATTGTTACCAGTGTAATCTGAACCCGGGTCGAAGCGTGAGTACTCGTTCACCCAGTAATCAAGATCAGTGGATCGAATCTCACCATTGGTCATCGTCTTGGAATCATCCAGCTCATCCAGACTGGTTTGCGGGGTCACTGGAGAATTGTGGCTGATTGTTGAAACCGAAGGTGCCAACGAGTAATCTCCTTGCTGTTGCTGTTGCTGTTGCGCCGGTGACGTCTGGTGCTTCTGCTGCTGGTCCAAAATCGCCTTCCTCATAGCCGACTCGGCATCAACATTGCTAGTATCCCACGTAGACGGTTCGTAGTTCTGGTAGGGAGTCGTAAGGAAAGAGTTCTGGACGGGCGTTTGCACTGGAGTCGGCAGCGGCTTTGATGAGCTGTCGGATCGGCGGTGGCCGTTTGGAGAAATAGAAGGACCGGGGCGGGAGGAGCCTGAGCTGGGTGAGGCCTTCTGCGGGAATGGAATGCGCGCGGGGCTCAGCAGCTGCAAGTTGCTATCCCATCCCTGGTTGCTGGCAATCGGTTGCTGATGCGCCAACATGGGGTTGTAATATTGCGAGTATTGGGGAAGATATTGCGATGGTGAAGCGGAGCCCTGGATGTCGAACGACGGGTTGTAGGAAGACGCCGGGGTCATCGAAGGAGCCCCGAGAGATTGACTATCGGCCGCCGTTGTCGTCGGGGGATAGGGAATGGAGAAGGTTGGCGAGGAGAAGGTGGGTGAAGAAGGGGCGGAAGATGGTGGAGAGGCGAACTGGTTCAGCTGGCCGAGGTGATTAAATTGCTGGGTCGGTTGGTAGTGGAAGGGTGGCTGCAAGCACGACTGTTGCTGGTAGTGCTGCTGATATTGGAGGTCGTTCTGGAAAGCGTCGGGGTATTGTTCGTCTTGTATGATGCTGCAGTCCTCGGGATTGAATGGATCGGTGATGAGACCCTTACGTGGGTACATAAGCATTATGGGATCACGGATTGGGGACGTCAGTCAAGTGGGAGGGAGTTTGCCACCGGGGGGATGGCGAGCTCTTTTTATAGTGTGGAATCCCGACGGGTCAAGATCCGAGAGTTCCCTGGGAGATCGAATGTGGCCGTGTCTCGATTAGGCGTGAAAAAAGAATGGGCGGAAGTGGTCGGTTAGGAAATTGGTTCACCGCGAAGAGTCTGGAAACGTCGAAGGGCTGGGCTCGTGATCGCAAGGGAAGCGTTGGGCTATTGGATGAACCTTATTATCGGATTGGTTGCTGAACGGCGGTACAGTCAGAATCGGATCTGGTTCTTGGTGATGACTCGATCGGAGGCCGAATGAGTCTTACCTGAGAGGAATGATTTGATATAAAGAGGTCGAGTAGTAATCAGGTTGATAGGATAAGCATGAGTAATAATAATAGTAAGGAAGGGGGAGGGAAGAAACGAATTCGCATGGAGGGCCAAGGGCAGTCTTAAAAAGGTAGATGAAGCCCATGACGTGCACGCTAGCAGGTGCTTTTTTTTTCATGATTTGATTTTATTATTCTATTATTATTTTTGTAATCTACTCCGTAAAAAAAAAAAGGCTAATTTATTTCAGCCGATTGTCTTCGTATCGTTCATGCGCATTGCTGAGGATTATTATTGGGCTACGGTCAACCCCGAACACTGAGCGTACCGTTACGGCTGATTTCCTTCGGGGCTAGTCCCAATTCGACACTAGCGAATACTTGTCGTACGATACGTGACGGCGTTAACTCGGCTCCACTGATCGTCCGGGGGGACCGTGCTGGGGTTGTCGCTCTTTTTCCTTTCTCTCGAGTCTCCAGTCGTCTCCCTTGCAGGCAGTCTGTCACAGTGGAGAGGTGGCTTGCTTTGGTGAAAGCCACATTACCCACTGTAGACAGACAGGAAAGAATCGACGATACAAGAGGCAGTATAGCAATATAATTGGGTTAGAGATCGCGGAGTTGTGAATCGAAATTTTATTCCATGAACGAATGATGATCCAGAAGGAGTCAACACTCTGTCAGTATGTAAAGAGGCACAGAAGGAGGGCACAGAATGTACGTGCATACTCGACCCCGGCCTTCTCTCGGGCGAAACAGCCCGAAATGATTTGCGATGTTTACCAAGATCGCTTAGCAAGCGCGGCCGACAGAGATCATGACTCCGATACCATCTCAGAGAGGACGAGAGTGGACCCCGAGAGGACAAAAAGAATGGACTTGCTTTCCTGCAGAACCCGGACCCAAAATATCTTAGCGACCAGATCGGAGCCCTCGTTTGGGGGGGATGCCGACAGGGCTGAGCCACACCTTCGGGCCTCGTTGGAATTTGGTTGGGCCGCGTGACTCAGGCAGAAAATTTTCTCGTCGGCGCGTCGCACTTGGTGCACCGATCATGAAAGTGTACGTTTTGAGTCAAACCGTATTACAAAAATAACTATACTTTATGTGGTGACAAGACACGTATATGGACTAGAACAAACCTAGATACGCTAGTCGTACTGCTAGGAGACAACTATCATGCAAAATGTTGGTACTGTACCCTACTACTTCGCGATCTCCGAAGGTGCAGCAAACAGCTCTGAGCTGTCCCCGACACTAGCCACACATGCTGCTGCGCCACCATGTGGCTCCCCACTTGATTGGGTTCGGCTCTCGTTCTCGTAATCATCTGGTATCTCCGAGGATGTCACGGCATTCTTTCTCTGGGGTTCGCCTATTTGGGCAGGTGCGCATGAAACTCGGCCGGCAACAGCGGATAGTCACTCGTCCGCATCCAGGTATTCTCGCTTTGTTTCGCACGCTTTCCCTTCATCCAGCCTGCGGGGGAGTCTCCATCCGAGGCATAATGGCATGCCAAGCCTCATTCAATGCGGGGGTCAGCTGACTCGAACGTGGCATGAGTATCAGCTGACCCCGCGGGTTGTATGGTTGACTGGTTCGTCGTCTACAGACTAGTCGATTCAACAAACTAGGCAATTAGTCGAGTCACTGAGTCACTCTATGCGGATAACTACCCTAATAGGTATTGTAGCAGCCTGTTCAGAGCCCCGTGGGCCTTGCGGGTTCGGCCTGGTGGGTTGTTGGGAAGCTGGAGTAGGCGAAATGAGCGAATGGTCTTGCATGATTGTTTACAGGGCATGCTTCGCCTGATCTTGGTCCTTTTGCTTCTGCTGCAACCAACGCGATTACCCCAGGATTTGATCACATGGCCCGTGGTCTGATAGTAGTGGGCGTATAGTCTGAGTTGATGGTCTGGATATTCAGTAGACACGGGATCTATGACTAGTCTAGTACGAATCGTATGTATTATCTGTGGTCAGTCTGATGACTATCTAGTATCGGGTGATTCTCGACTCACAATGAGTAAGGAGTAAAATCAACAAGAAAGCCCATGAGTAATCCTGCTTCGTTGATACGTTTGGGACGTTGACTCAAGACCCTTGGTAAGCCAGTCTTCGTCTAGTATGAACAAAGGCATCAAAGACGGGGAATATCAACCTAAAATTAATTCCAAAAAAAAAAATTCCTGGCAGATCGCGATGGGCAGCTTGTCATGCTAGCGCACTGCGCAGACCTTGTCCGCTGAGCCTGAGAGGTCGTAGCGCGAAGGGTTCAACCGGCCATGTCCAGTGCGGGTTACAGTAGGATCTTAGCGCCCGAAGTATGCCCTGAACAGCCCAGCGCCCAGTCGTATTGCAGCTTGACAGGAAACAGGGGGCTTGTGGCTTGTATGAACGAACTACACTCGTACCTTGATTTTTTTTGCCCCCAATACTTTCTATCATCGCGTAATCGATCGGAAAAGTGTTCTCCGACCGGGGAAACTCACATGGCCGGTCGCCTACTTCCTACTGGAGTGGAAAGTATGCAGACTCGCAACGACCAGCTGGTATCTGGCAGCTGGCATCTGGTGGCGAGATGCACGCCGGAGATATTTCAGATCTCCAGGTCGCGACCATAGCCCCGGTAACCCCATTCTCTACAGCGGGGCTGACCAGATAGACCATGTGATGTATTACCGTACAGATCAGCTTGGAGATGATCCAGGATATTTGCAAGCGAGGATGCACCTCACATCCGGAGAATTTCCCTTGCTCCCGTCGAGAGAGACCAAGTCTCGACCAGATTCATCATTCAATACGCTAAAAGTCCGAAGTTCTCCCAGTAAGTCGACAGGTCGGCTTTAGCGCTGACGGGGACGATCAGGCGATCTGGTCTGGTCGGGTCCGGGGTGCCGCGCGCACCGTTCGTAGTTCGTACCGACCGAGCAGTCTGGCCCCCAGGATCCATCAGCCGATTCCAAGCCGTGACTCGGTCCTGGATGGAACATTATTGCCTAATCCATTATGGTCCGAGACTTTGATATTCTCGTTCTCGCTTAGATACCCGTACCAACTTCTGTTGCGAAGATCGTGGTCTGGCGGCTCTGCCGCCGAGTTGTCCAGGACTCCAGGTCCTGTGTCCACCCTCGTGAGAGACGGTCATGGCTGAAAGGATCTCAGATCAGAACGTGGCCTTTCGTCCGGGGAAGTGGCAAAGCCCGAGCTATGGATGGCCCACCGGCCCGAAACATATGCGCAATGCACTGGTCATGGACTGGCAGTAGATAGTGGACACATAGACACATCCAGTACCCAGTGCCTACACATCTGTATTTGACCGTTGAACCGTACAACTTTCCCTGCCGACCGGGCACTTTGCACTCGTAGACCCTCCAACGTCGGTGGAATGCAGTGTGCACGCCAACCTTCTTAATCGGGCCAGCCCTCAAGCCCAACAAGCCTCTCGGGAAAACAAAATTTTCACTCGCAGACACGGCCGGGGGGCCCTGCGAACTCGGTCTCAAACTGTCAGCACCTTAATGGTTTGATGGGCAGCCCTGAGCCGAGTAACCGGTCCGAGAAGTCCAGGATGCGAGCGAACAAACTCTGCAGGGCATAATTAGAAAGCGCTAATGCAGGATAAAAAAATTTTCAAGACAACTGATTGGCGCACACATCCTGTGCTCAGCCACAACGTTGTCTCTGAAGTGTTTCTGCACTGCACAGTGCACACCCAACTGCAGGAAAACAGCGGATACACCGTGTCGTATCGAGGCTAGTGGTCCGTATTGTACCGTTGTACGGCTGTGACGCTCGTTTTGCTGCCCTTTTCGATCGTTTCGCATGCCCCAAGCCACGCTAGGGCCTTCTGGAAGCCTTCTAGTGCGTCCTGGGAACTCGGCACCGGGATTCTCCGCGTGCCCTGTCTCGATGGCATTCCGTCTAAGTGTAGCTGCATGAGGAAAAAAAAATTCGTGTGCAGGGGGTTTTAGGTTGCAACTATCAGAGTTTTTTTTAGGAAGGTGAGATGAGTGACAGTGTCTGACTCGATGATAGGGAGTTGGATGTCCGAGGAGATGGGTGATTCGTGGAATTTGCGGTCTTCTACAGTGCTGCGAGCTCCCGGCTGGTTCCGACTGTTGATGTACGACGTTCACTTGTTGTATATGCCTGGCTTAGCAATCCCAGGTTCCAACGGGATTGTATTTGAAATCTTTCAGTCGGTATGGAATTTCGATGACTTTCTGGAACACTCTTGGAATGCTCGTCCCTTGTGACCATGTAAGGGGGGGCTTGCTGAATGCTGGCTGCCTATGCTCGGGGAGTGTCCGCATTCTGTACTCTTGCTCAGGTATACACCAAAGTAGGACGATACAAGAACTAAGAACACCATAGATCTGAGTCCTGGTATGAGACGTGTCTCATTGATCCCTGGCAACACACTGAACACAGCCCCCAGGCAGGTCCACGCTCTCGCACGTGGCCTCTGCATACCGTTGGAACGGCAAAGGTCCACTCCCACGCTTGTCTAGACGGCTGCCTTGCTCAAATGCCGGTCAGCACGTTCCATGTCACGGTCCGACGGTCTGGTATTGCGTGTCTCGCCGAGATCCGAGCTGAGATTGGATTGCATGCGAATCTAGCGTAGCCCAATCACCGTCCTCAGCCTGGCTGAGTGACCGGTGGAAGGTCACCGCAGATGTTTGATAGGGCTGGACTTGGTAGGGCTGTTTTGGTGGGTGCTGCCGCGCTGATGGGGGTCTACGACGGGTCCCACTGCGGTGGGGGCAATAAGATCTGGAGTATCCTTCTTGGAGTCAACTGGTTGAGCTTGATACATTGGCTGAGACATTTGACGAGTCTTGCGCGTGGCCGGCGGATTTGGTGCTCACTTGTTCGCCGGTGTTGATGGATGCCAATGTTTGTGTTTCACAGCTGGTTACACATATCGTTATCTGAGGCGTGGTTGTTCAATACATTGGCTGTTGTGTGTGTCAGGCGTGAGAAGTGACCATAAAGAGTATATGCTGAGGTCGGTTTGAGGAGGGTGATGTGTGTTTTTTTTTTTTTTTTTTTTTTTTTTTTCATACAGGCAGATCTTACGGTCTCCTTCAGTGCCCTTTTTCCTGGTGCATGAGATAGAACGTAGCCACGGTTTCCGGAGGCGGCATTCCCTGGGAGAAGGCTCACAGGTGAAAGTCAGTATCGTTTATCTCTTGACATAATGTTGCAGACGATGCCTGGACTGGCCAAGTATGTCAAGTAGTGTACAACAAGCTTAGACATGGACTTTATTCAGATAAGATGATGGGAGGGTATTCGGGAATCCACCAGACATTGGAATCGCACAACTGGAAGCAAAGGCTCTTAGGTACTCCTTAGGAGGCGCAAGAACAGTGAAGATGTTACTGAAAACATGGCCCTGAACTGGGTATTGTCGATGCTTGCGGAAGTCAACGAAAGAAGAGGCGATAGCATAGCTAGTATTGCGTCCCATTTGAGACAGATCAACCCTCCTTTATCTTGTGCTTCAATGGTTGAGCTCGGGCTTTATCTTCTCATGCCTCCTGTCGCCAGTTGTGGAGTGCCTTTTCTATCATGAGTAACCCCGGTAATTTTATCAGCTTCATAGCTGACGCCGACAAAGATACCCCTAGAATCTAGTTCCCTCTGTTCCAATGGAGTCTACAGGACGGTAACAGCAGTCTCGGGAGGTACATGAGATTCTGCGCTGTATGCTAAACCCCATGGTGGCATCCACTTCTCTCCTGGTGTTATCAGCGGGCATCGCGTGCATATCTTATATTCATGCTGTGGGATCTAGGGAATGAACATGCGCCTCGCAAAGCGACCCCGGCAGCAGCACCGCTCGCACAACTGCCTTAGCACTGGAACATTGCCCTCTTTGAAGGCGTAGGTGTGGCTCGCCTCTTCACGGGCAACAACAACCTCACACCGACCAAACGAGTCCTGCAGCCAGCGATCCAGAACCGTCTTCTGACACACACACCTATCCTCCTGGAACAGCCGTTGCGGCCATTCGGAAACAATGACAAAGTCACAGTCATGCTTTTCCAGACACATGGACGCCACGCCTAGTCGAAGAGTATCCCAGTCCACGTTCGCCGGTAACCAGGCTGTCCCATCCGGCAGTGGGCTCTTGGTCTGTACCCAGTTCTGACCCCAGATCTCAAAATTGAGAGATCGGGCGACGGTCGTCCAGAATACTCGGTTGTTTGGCGTGGGCATGAGAGTCCCGCTTTCCATCCCGTTGAGGATATGCTCCATTCTCAGGGATTCAGGCTGGACTGCCAACTTTGTGAAGGTGTATTTCTCGTGTCGGACGATCTCGATGATTCCGATTGTAGACGCAGGCGGTTGTTGCGGGAGCATCTTCCTCCAGCTCGCCTCTTGGCGGAAACATGGTTCGAAGTTTGGGTGTTTGCCTGGGATGATGAAGTTCCTTGATCTAAGGAGCAGCTGGGGTAGGATGATCTCTTCAATGAGGGGATTTGATGTGCGCTTGGGGTTGCTGGGTTTGACTGGCTTGAGGTAGAGTGCTTGTTGGAGGTGGATGGAGTGGGCGATTGTTTGCTTCCATCGTTGACAGACTTGCTGTGCCTTGAGTATTGACCTCGGGTCGAGCTGGAGGAGTACCATCTCTAGGAGCTCTGTTGTGCCGAATACTGTAGCACGGGCCGAGTCCTCGGACTCTGGATCGGTCCTGGTGCGACGGGGGTGGGCACTGGGAGTTAAGCACGAGGCATGATATGATGTAGTTGGGCAGGTCGGTGTGTGTGTGGTATTTTCTCCTCTCATCGCTGTAACGCTCAGGTCGACGACTTGGGTGTCTAGTCTAGCGTTAGTCAGTGATCCCATGATCGACGCGAAGTGTATCCAGGTACTCACTTGGAAGGTTGGGTATGAACACTACAAAGGAATAGTCTGGAGGATTTTCCAAGAATAATAACAGAAGGATGGACGCATGCCACCATGATGGTGTATGTCATCTTATACTCTCCGGCCACAAGGTCCTTGGAGGACCATGTGCGCCACGACCAGCTTTGGCCAGTAGGTTCTTCTGGTGCTCCTTGACTCTAGCAAGGTATCTTGTCCATTTCTTGCTGTCGCTCTAGTGGCACATGGGAGCTCGATCGGCTCCGAGCAGTGACTGATGTTTCCCTTGAGGTGGTCGTACACGTTTGTGTCTGGACTCCTGCTGACTCTTGCAGTTTGTAGTACGGTCCCTGCCAATCAGGTATCTCGGCCATGGAAATTGTATGCGTGCTGTCAACCTTTAGCTCTCTGTTTCTGTAGAGTATCTGAATCTCGGTCATTTATTATCGTGATTGTGTTGGTATTGGCGCAGGGATGGATACTGGAAGTGTTGTACTTTGGTGTGTGTTGGAGTGCCAAGACAAGTTGAACCCCTCCGCCTAGGAGTTGAACCCCAGTTGAACCCCCTGGTCCGACCGCCTCATACTCGATCGCATTTTGGCTTCGTATGAGCTGAATGTTGGGGTTTTCTTGAATCTTGTGGGCTTTTATGTATTTCCGGCGTGAATTGTACTAGTTTTAGTATGCTTTGGCTCTGTATTCCACTTGGGATGGGTCTTGTATTTGAATGTTGTGATAGTCCATTCTGGCGATATATATCCGTACCGTCGTGCATTATCTCCTTGGACTACCAACTACGCCAATACTCAAAATAGGTACCCAGCAGCGATCAACATGGCCTCCCATCTATTGAATAGTCCCAATGACAAAATGAAGCTCGAGGATGAACCAAAATGTACACATACTGCTACATGAAACTATGTCGACGAGAAGAGTTAATTCAGACCGAACTACAAGATTGGATGGGATCGAGTCAGGTCCAACCTTAAGACAGCTGGAGGTCAATACCTACACTCGATTGCAAAATCAAAAATCATACAGAGCACAGCCACGAGAGTCAAATGGAGTTGTCAGACGAGTTCTAGATACACTACTGGAAGAGCAAATGGGCATGACACGTAGAATGAATTTGATCAAGCTCTAGAACTACCTAAAGCTTCTACATGGGATGGGTCTGACAGGGCGCGACCAGCAACGCGCCCCAAAGGCCAGGAAGTAAACAACGCGACCGGAGACAATACGAAGAACAGAACACCACGCAAACACACAATAGGTGCAGACAGGGGACTACCAAGGAAGGCAAGGCTGATGTTGAGTTAATTGTATTCGTATCGGATCATTGATCCTTCCCACCATTCCGAGTGGTGCCAGCCATGATTGTAAGAAGGCCGCTATGATACAGGAAAGCCCAAAGGCGAACACTAGCAGACCCATAGTGGACGCGATAAGTGGTAGTCGTTGTAATGAAAAAGCAAAACCCAGAGACCCATGACAGTTGTAAAATAAATCAGAGAACACCCCAACGTCCCATCGTACCGTGAAACCCGGAAAAGAGAAAACACAAGACACGCTTAACCACCGAAACCGTACAGGGTGCCTGAAGAAGGGAGATGTTAGAGAAAGACGCGTAAAGACGTAGCAAGAGGGGCAGCAGGAAGAACTTACGGCCCTGGCGCTTGAGAGCGTAGACAACGTCAAGGGAAGTGACAGTCTTGCGCTTGGCGTGCTCAGTGTAGGTGACGGCGTCACGGATGACACCCTCAAGGAAGGTCTTGAGGACACCACGGGTCTCCTCGTAGATCATGGCGGAGATACGCTTGACACCACCACGGCGGGCGAGACGGCGGATAGCGGGCTTGGTGATACCCTGGATGTTGTCACGCAAGATCTTGCGGTGACGCTTGGCGCCACCCTTGCCGAGACCCTTTCCACCCTTTCCACCTGAAGAGAGGAAGACGCGTTAGAGATGGGTTTCCGACGCGTCTTCTGGGGAAGACCATGTGTGTGGGGGAAGGGATGATGAACCCAATGAGGATTGAGGATCACCAGAGAGGACTTACGGCCAGACATGTTGATATGAGGTTAGTGAAGTTGGGAAAGTTGGTTGAAGAAAGTGGGGAGACTTTGGTCGTCGAGGGATGGATGGAGGGGAGAAGAGAAATAGAAGGCCGAGGGGTAAAAGGATATTTGTAGCAGAAGTCGCGGGAGGGCACGACTTTGCCCGTCCGTCCCAAATCACGTCCAGATCACGCGCTAGTGGCCGGATCCGCCAATCACATCCCAGGATCCGCTGATCCGTTTGGGGGAGCCGCTGCTGAGTCAGGCTGTGATCCCCGTGATCGGGGATTCCAGTCGGATTCCCAGCCCTTTCCACCTCCAACTATGCCACCCCTGATCCCTTGTAATGCCTGAATTGATCCCGCCCCTAGAGTATAGCATGTAGAATACCTTCCATCATTCTGATCGGCCCTGCCACCCTGTCCACCGGAGAGATCAGAAGGGGAGTAAGAATGGGCATTTCCAGATCCATGATCCGGGCCGGTGATTGGCTGCATCACGGGCCAGGCTCGCTTAGACCCAACCACAAACCCATCAAACCAATCAAACCAATCACACGGCCTGATTTGGAAGGCTGCACAATCACCTCCCCCAGTGATCCGCAGACGCGCATTCTGATTGGCCTGCCCGCACAACCCAACCAGATCACCACGGGGCGGTTTCCTACAAATACCTTTCCCCCCACCCTCGCCTTCTTCCCTCCTTCATCCATCCAACGAAACCTCTCCGACAACCATTTCCATCAACAACCTCATCCACTTCATCATCAAAGATGGCTCGCACTAAGCAGACTGCCCGTAAGTTGATCTTGATGCCTTTTAATTCTCGCTTCGCTTCGCTTTGTCCTTTCTCTCTTTCTCCGCCACTTTCTCCCAGCCTGGTCATGTCACCGCTTGTGGCATTTCCACTTTGGGACGGGTGGAGGGGTCAGGGCGCATCATGACCTCCAAAAAAATTATCCCCAAACGACCCATCACTAATCAACACTTCCCTCTATAGGTAAGTCCACTGGTGGCAAGGCTCCCCGTAAGCAGCTCGCTTCCAAGGCTGCTCGCAAGGCCGCCCCCTCCACCGGCGGTGTCAAGAAGCCTCACCGTTACAAGCCCGGTAAGTTTAGATCGTCACCATCCATCTGGTCTCATGGCATCATGGTCCTAATAGTTCATTCATAGGTACCGTCGCTCTCCGTGAGATCCGTCGCTACCAGAAGTCCACCGAGCTGCTCATCCGCAAGCTCCCCTTCCAGCGTCTGGTCCGTGAGATTGCCCAGGACTTCAAGTCCGACCTCCGCTTCCAGTCCTCCGCCATCGGTGCTCTCCAGGAGTCCGTCGAGGCCTACCTCGTCTCCCTGTTCGAGGACACCAACCTGTGCGCCATCCACGCCAAGCGTGTCACCATCCAGTCCAAGGACATCCAGCTGGCCCGCCGCCTCCGCGGTGAGCGCTCTTAAATGGAGTTTAACTCCATGAGCTGTGTTTCTTGAACTTCTGGGAAGGCGATCGGGGTTTGTGCTTTTTCTTTCATGACTACTGGCGATCAACATGACGGGTTTTTGCTTTCTTCGAATATCAACTGGGTTTCGGAACAAGGGTTGTTTCTGAATTTTGCTTTTTATTATCGCGTGAATCAAATGTCACTGTTCCATCCTGGATGGTTCAGTCATGGGCATGTACATTAAAGGAATACCTCTTACCATGGTGTCTTAGCGCACACCATCTCATGACATAGACGCTGAAATGCGATCTTCTATGATTCAACCCTCCATTCTTCTCTTTGTAACAGTCTACCACCTAGAGACCAAATGACCCGGACGCGTTGTTTTGGTCTACTCAATCTGGCTAGACTTGCCTCGCGATCATGTGGAGCCCAAACTTGGCCGTGGTGTAAAAGACTACCGTGGTGATGAGACTCCATGTACTTGCCAAGTGATAACCGGGTGTTGTATTCCTTTGCAATCCAATCCCTATGTGGTACATCAAGACATGTGTATTGACGAGATTTCTATCTTGAACACTGTAGGATCTGGAGGTTTGCTGGATGAGGTCAATGCTGGCAAACCAAGTACCATTGCCCGTTAACTGGCATCCCCAACCGCTGTCTCCGCGAGTCTAGGCACCTCGAGTTGCATCTCTTTACCAAAAACACAAAAGAAAATAGATTGAAAGTGTAGCAGAGGCAAATGTTGTCTCATTTTGAGCAAGGATCCCTTCCAAGATGCATCTCTACAATCCCCTCTACTCGTAAATCCCTACAGTCCTCTCCCACAATCCAAGAGGCTACCGTGTGACCGTTGGGCGATCCACGGAGAATGCCTCTCCAGGCAGCAACAGCACGAAGAACGTAATTTACGAGATAAAATACACCCCTTCGAGCCTTGTTGAATCTACCACATCGCTCTGGCGAGTCCCCGGGCTTGCAGAAACCCCAGACTAACACGACGCTGGCGGCTGGTCATGCAGAGCCTCCCGGCATTCTGAGGGGCCTACGTTTCTGCCTCAGGCGTACGTCATCATGAGCCAAGTCCATCGAAACGAGTCGGATATTTGATCTTCTGATCCTGTTAGCTACGGGGGGTGGTATGAGATAAAAATTACGTTTTCAGATTCTCTTACACCCACGAAATAGAATAGTATAATTTTCATACGCTAAATCCCACGGAGAACCGAGATCACAGCGTGAATGTTGACGTCCCCCTTCACCTTTGACATCAACGGGTGTGGGGCATCATCTCAACCGTCTGATCCAATATCAGGCTGGCCATTTTCTTGTCGCCTGAGGCAGAAAAGTGCTTCATTTTACGGTCGGCATGGCGCTTGGCGTCGAGCGTTTTCTGGTCAAGCAGAATTTTCTCCGGGGTCTTCACTTCTTTTAGACTGCTCGCCACCCGATTTTGCTTCGGGATTGCCGTGCCTCGGTAGGGTGCGATTAGTTAGACTTGAAGATGCCCTGATCCGATAGTTGAGTTCCTCTGGTTCTTGGGCTGGATGGGGAATAGTAGTAGAGTTTGTTGTTTTGAGGAGCTTGGAGGATGTACTATATGATGTCGTGGACTCCATCCTTAGAATGAAGGTACTGAGATACGCTGGAGTTGCTGAACATTGACGACATTCTTGATTTTCTGAGAATTTACACGCCTGCCGCAGTGCCTCCAGTTGTTTCCAGTTCTGTAAAACAAAAGCTCTATGGTTCCACTGCTATTTTGCTTGGCCAGAATTCATGATCATGTACCAAGTCTTCACCTGCACTCCATGTAGATTTCTTAGTAGTACAGGATGTTTACACCCCTTTATTTTCAGGTGTCTATCACCCACAGTTCAGCCTAGTCCATGCCTGCTAGATCCTCTGATGCTGCCCTCAATCTTGAACTAGGCGTTATCAAGTCAATAAAATAGCCACAGTCTGGATCAAACATTCCAGTGGACCCATTTTTATAGTTGTGGCAGTTGATCGACATGGCCCGACGCCAGATCGTTAGACACGCTCATCAAAGTATATATTTAATATTACTGTCACCACATGGCAGGCCATTCAATGAGCACAGGAGTTCATCTCGGTTCAAGCTCTCTCCACTGAACTTCATTGTAAGCACTCCACGTAACACTAACGTAATCCACGGCCATCTCGGCCACACGGCCAACTCGGCCACCCCACCAGAAATCACGCGTCTCCACCAACCCACCTAATTCAACTATCCACTATGCCACCCAACCGCTCTGAATCTCGTCAGAAAGCTACCGAGCAGGAGGGCAGGATCCTACTAGCCCTCCAGGCCTATGAAAAGGGCCAAGTCAAATCGCTACGCGCCGCAGCGCAGCTATACGATGTACCGAAGACTACTCTACAGGACCGCGCCACCGGGATGGCTTCACGCGTCGAGAAGCGCTGGCATAGCCATAAATTGACACAGTTAGAAGAAGATTCACTTTCTAAGTGGATACTCTCTATGGATTCGCGTGGTGCAGCACCTAGGGCTTCTGCTATTCGAGAGATGGCTGATATACTACTCGCTACACGCGGTGAATCGCCAGCGCCTACAGTAGGCGTGAATTGGGTATCATCCTTCGTGGAACGCCGCGACGAGCTCCAATCGCGCTATTCGAGACGCTACGATTACCAACGTGCCCAAAACGAAGACCCTCGGTCGATTCGCGCCTGGTTTGATAGCGTTAAGCGTGTGGTAGAGGAGAATGGTATCCTAGCGGAGGATATCTATAACTTCGATGAGACTGGATTCGCGATGGGCCTTATCTCTGCGCAAAAGGTAGTTACTCGAGCTGAATACTACGGTCGCCGCTCTATCCTACAGCCAGGAAACCGCGAATGGGTTACTGCTATCGAAGCTGTCTGTGCTGATGGCTACTCGCTACCGCCATGCGTGATATTCGCAGGGAAGGTCTATATCTCTGGCTGGTTTGAATCAAACCTACCTAGCGATTGGCGAATCGAGGTCTCGAATAATGGCTGGACTACCGATGAGATAGGCCTTCGCTGGCTACAAAAGCACTTTATCCCACATATAAATTCGCGCGTACGAGGTCGATATCGGCTACTGATTCTTGATGGCCACGGTAGCTATCTTACACCACAGTTCGATAAGATCTGCGCGGATAATAATATTATATCGCTTTGTATACCAGCGCATTCTTCGCATCTACTCCAACCGCTAGATGTTGGCTGCTTCGCGCCGCTAAAGCGTGCTTACGGTCGCTTCGTTAGCGATCTAGCCCGCAATAGCTACAACCACATCGATAAGCTCGACTTCCTCGCAGAATATCCTCGGGCGCGTATCGAGGCCTTTAAGCCGTAGACTATCCAGACTAGCTTCGCTACTACTGGTATCACACCGTTTGATCCAGAGCGTGTGCTAGCTAAGCTAAATATATCGCTCAACACGCCAACGCCACCAGGTAGCCGGCTAAGCAGTAGATCTAGCCAATTCACACCAAAGACGCCTAAGACAGTGATTCAGCTACAAAGGTAGGCTAAACGACTCAAAGATCTATTGAAATAGCGGTCAAATAGCCCCCTGTCGCCCTCAAAAACTGCTGTGGATCAAATTATCAAGAGTGCCTATCTCGCGATGCATAGCGCTACATTACTATCCCAGGAGAACGCTAGCCTTCGCCGCGCGAATGAGAAGAAACGCCAGAAACGTACACGCTCGAATCGGCAGATAGCTCACGAAGGAGGCCTAACTATCGCAGAGGGCCTACAGCTAGCTCAGCAGCCAGAGCAGCCAGTCGAAGATAGCCAGGTGGTATCGCATGAGGCAGGCGAATCAGCGAATCAGGCAGATTTACCACGCAAAAGGGCTCCGCCAACATGTAGCGGGTGTGGGCAGATAGGTCATAAGATTAACCGATGTAATAAGCGCTAATTTGAGACGAATTAATATTGTTTTGGTTGAATTATCTTGATTTGAAAATTCTTAATGGGGGGAGGTGGCCGAGTTGGCCGTGTGGCCGAGATGGCCGTGGATTACGTTAACTATGGAGTTAAGTGACAAATCATTACCAATCAGAAGATGCACCATCTCACTCGAGAAGAAGTTTACTACTTTATGAATTCTCGTATGAACGGTGCATCGACACAAAGCGTGGCATAAATAAGGATTTCGGGTTGGTGCTTATCAAGTTATCAACCCTCGTATTGGAGACCCACGGTCCACCAGGCTGCCAGCAGGGCTACAGTAGTTGCATCGGAAAATTGATAACCGAGTCCAAATAATGAAGAGCTATACTGAATCTGTCGTCTGTACCAGTGTACTTGGGTCACCGTCCCAGCGTCCCTTGATCTTTCAGATCTATCCGTGCTGCAAGGCTGCGCCCTGTCCCTATCACCGTATCACGGAGATACGGAGGGCGCAGCCTAACCCCTGGCCCGCGCATAAGGTTCGAGATCGTATGTCCGTGTCGTATGACGAAGGCTTGGAGCTGTTGACGAACTTGACGGGCGTGGCCCTTGCATGACAATGACTGATCCGAGCTTCGAGCTAGATGTACGTACTATATAACTTCGTAGATACTCTAGTAGCTGTACTGTAGATATTGCAGGTGTTTACGATGGATCTTGCCCGGAGCGGTTAAAAAGCACCACAGATACTGTATGTTGGGATATGGGGATTGCAATTCGATGCTAAATAGCTTGTTCTCTGGAATCTTCATGAATCCCATCGTCTCCTTCCATCATTGATCCCATCCACCTCGTCATCATCCCGATTCCCGACTGAGTCGATGCCGATGCGAAGACCGTTTGGCGTTTCAGGCTGACGGTTAAATCCGCGATTTGCCAAGCCCCGTGCCGAGTACCCGGCGCACAAGCCAAACGTGGCATTGTGCCGTGCATAACCCATCACGTGGCGGTGGCTGTTTGCGTCATACCTTTGCAATCAGACTTCGTGTTTTCCCTGCTACAGTGCTAGCCTCGTGCGCCCTTCGACAGGATGCCCGATTTGGCTCTCTTGAGGCGTCGGAATCGACGTTGATGACTTGAGAATATGGTCACATTCTGCGACGGTGAATATGATTGAGTGATGGATTCTGATCTATATCCTCCCGAGGAGAGCATAAGTCGCTGTTCCAAGGGTCGGCACTCCGGTACTCCACTCAAATTTTTCTTGCACCAAGCCCGACCATTTCTAAGCAGAGCTAGCGACCAACCATGTTTCTAGCCTAGCGGTAGGCGTTGATAATTCATCCGATCGCAGGCAGATATGCACGGTGGACACCTGTTTATGTAGCTCAATACCTAACGCCGGCGTACATCCGACCCCGAATCTATGGATCAAGTATGAAAAAAACAGAACGCCACAATTCCAGGCCCCATTGCCTGACTCGTAGGACTAGGAGAAGATTTGATCGATTCCCTGATTAAAAAGGGGCCATTATCCCTGTGCCTTCTCGAAAAAGCCGTT
Organism: Penicillium simplicissimum; assembly: GCA_024706585.1. NCBI lineage: Eukaryota > Fungi > Ascomycota > Eurotiomycetes > Eurotiales > Aspergillaceae > Penicillium > Penicillium simplicissimum. The sequence continues at coordinate 714,853 of JAMZTW010000044.1, forward strand.
CATTCCACCTCACTACACTCGACCGAGTCTACTATAATCTCTAATCCCTTGGTGATCAACACTCCTCCCCGTCCCGAATCCGGTATTCCTCCTCGACAGCCATCCGCCTCCCCGCAACCGGTGCATAACTAGGGTTTCCCACTATTCCCAAAACCCCAAACATAACTGGGGACTTCCCCGCGCATTATTTTCTTGGGGGCTATCTGATTATTCGATTACGATACTGCCTCATCGCTACCTTCCATCGACTGCTTTCCCCTTCGCAAAGCATCCCACCCCGTGTGACGACTATATCTACTATACTCTCCCGCGAAACTCGACTTTCGCACCTCTGCCCACTATGTCGGGCCACGACGAGAAGAATGGATCTGAAAAGATCGAATCTACCCTTCCCACATCAATTCCATACTTCCGCCTGGTCTTCGATCAAGGCGTAGTGACCCAGCAGATTGCAAGCCATCCATATCCCGGCTCCGGCACTGAAGACGACCCTTATGCGGTGACATGGATCCCCGATGATCCTCGTAACCCAATGAGGTTCAGCCAGGTGAAGAAGTGGACGTTTACGATGTTGGTGGCTATTGCGACGCTGGCTGTTGCATTGGTCTCTTCTGCCTACACTGGTGGTGTCCTGGAAATTGAAAAGGAATTCGGCATTGGAAGCGAAGTGGCTACTCTCGGTGTTTCACTCTTCGTCGTGGGTTTCGCTGTAAGTTCTCCTGCTTGAGCTTGAATCGTCCCGACATGAATCAGCTAACATGTCATAGGTTGGCCCCCTGCTTTGGGCCCCTCTCAGCGAATTGTTCGGCCGTCAGCTCCTCTTCACTACCACCTATGCCGCCCTCACGGCTTTCAACGCCGCCTGCGCTGGTTCTAAGAATGCCTACACCCTTATCATCCTCCGATTCTTCGCCGGTGCCTTCGGTTCATCCCCTCTTACGAATGCTGGTGGTGTCATTGCCGATATGTTCTCTGCCAAGCAGCGTGGCATTGCCATGAGTCTTTTCGCTGCCGCGCCCTTCTTGGGTCCCGTTCTGGGCCCCATCATTGGCGGTTTCCTGGGCATGAACGCAGGATGGAAGTGGGTAATGGGCTTCCTGGGTATCTTCTCCGGTGCTGTCTGGATCATGGGTTCTCTGCTTATCCCCGAGACCTATGCGCCTGTGCTCCTGCGCCGTCGTGCGGAGAAGCTTTCGAAGCTTACGGGTAAGGTCTACCGCAGCAAGATTGATATCGATCAGGGCAAGATCTCGCTCAAGGAATCGTTCAAGATCGCCCTGTCTCGCCCGTGGATTCTCCTGTTCCGCGAGCCTATCGTCTTCCTGCTGTCGCTGTATATGGCTATCATCTATGGTACTCTGTATATGATGTTCGCTGCGTTCCCGATCGTGTTCCAAGTTAACCGTGGCTGGAACCAGGGTATCGGAGGCCTTGCTTTCCTGGGTATCATGGTTGGCATGCTGATTGCCGTTACCTACACTCTCTGGGATAATAAGCGGTACGTCAAGGTTCAAGAGAACCACGGAGGATTCGCGCCCCCCGAAGCTCGACTGCCCCCGACTATGGTCGCCTGTGTCGCGATTCCAATCGGTCTGTTCTGGTTTGCCTGGTCAAACTACCCCAGCGTTCACTTCATGGCCCCTATCGCTGCCGGCGTGCCCTTCGGTTTCGGTATGGTTCTCGTTTTCCTCGGTATCATGAACTACCTGATCGACTCCTACACCATCTTCGCCGCCTCTGTCTTGGCTGCCAACTCAGTCATGCGTTCCCTCTTCGGTGCTGCATTCCCTCTGTTCACCACCTACATGTACAACAACCTCGGCATCCACTGGGCGTCATCGATTCCCGCGTTCCTGGCGCTTGCCTGCGTGCCCTTCCCATTCCTGTTCTACAAGTACGGTGCCTCCATCCGCAAGCGCTGCAAGTTCGCCGCCCAGTCCGAGGCCTTTATGCGCAAGATCCAGGAACAAGCTACCATGACCCCGTCCAAGGAGGAGGAGGAAGAAGAAGAAGAGGAGGAAATCGAGTTTGACCGCACCGAGGCTCCTGCCCCCCACGAGCATGAGCCTTCTCTGTCGAGCACCTCCTCCCACGCCGAAGAGGAACCGATTGCGGTCCAGCGGTCGCGCAGCCGTGCTCATTCGACCACTTCCACTCGCACCGCGGCCTCACTAGCTCGCGTGCCTACGTATGAAGGAAACCCGTATGATGTTGATCGGGTCAACACTCGCGAGTCCTTCAAACCTTAAACAGGTTCCACAATCTCCACCCACCATCCTTTCGAACTCTCCCCGCACTATGTATACCCAAATATTTCCCCCCCAACTCTAATCCTAGTGTTTACTTCTCTCTCGTCACAACTGGGCGAGAAAAAAAGCCTCCCTGCATTTGTTTGATTTGCTGATACCTCATTTTCCCTGGGCCTGCACGCGGGAACGATTTCATGTATTTACGGGCTGCATCATTACCCTGCATATAGATCTGGAGTTGGCTCTCGATATGGCGTGACTAATGTTTTTTGAATACACTTTTAACTTCTCAAATGCTGTGATTTTGTAGTTTATAAAAGAGGATTTTGTATTATGCGTAATTTGAGTACCAGTTCATCATTAGATTGCCTTGTAAAGAAATCATGCTACATCGTCCTCTCTCAGCGAGCTTTCCTCCTTCCGCCGGGAATCACTTTTCTCGGAGAATAACGGCACTTCCGCGGGCCGACTGCCGGCCCAATAAACCCTCAAAACGACTGCTCACTTTGATTTTTAATCGCATGCATCTTCCTCGGGCTTGATCGACGCTTCTTTGATTCATTGACACTCTCTTGCATTCTATATACTATGGTACCCCGATAGAATTCTTTGCCCATTTGTTCTTTGATTCCCCCACTCGGAAACACCTTCCGTTATCGCTGTTTTCTCTTCTCCCTTATCGCCACGATCGGATCTACTCTACCTGAGTCACCCCGGATTTTTTCACTATAGAATCGTGATTACACCTGGTCATCACTCATTCTACATGAATATTGCTTGAGCCCTTGAGTGCCCGGAGATGAGTCTCTTCCAAAGGGGTCTCGGCGCCCAATCGTCGGTGTTTGCGATTCGTCCACGGCCGATCAACCCCAGCATTCGAGCGCCGCTTCGACGGGTGCGCCAGCCGCGACGACACAAATCCTCCGATGCGCCGACGACGCCTGAGACACCCGCAGAGAGCAAGATTGGTGGCGATGGAGTGACGGCAAACGCGAATGCGCCTTCAAAGTCAGCCCATTCGAATGTCTCGCCTTCCGCATCGCAGCCTGTGAGTTCAGCTTCCGCAGGCGCAGGCGCAGGCGCAGCGACGGCACCGGGTGCCGCGAATGCTGTTGTGCGATCTCGAGGACTGCGCGAGATGATAAAAGCTGGTCCCTTGGGACGGATGGGGCGGTGGTATTCGCGTGTGCAAGAGCGCAAGCCGTATGCCACGCAGTTCTACAGCTCTATTATCATTTATCTGTGCGGAGATTTGAGCGCACAGCTGATGTTCCCTTCGGAGGCATCGCCGCCTGCCAAGTCTGCGGAGACGGATGTCGAGGCGTTGGAGGACGAGGATAAGAAAGAGACAAGCCGTGGAGGTGGATATGACCCGTGGCGAACGGTGCGACACTTGATTGTCGGCGCAGGATCGAGCATTCCTTCCTATAACTGGTAAGTTCATACTCGCTAGTCATAAGTCGACATACCGCAGAACAGTTGAGAGATGTGAAGACCAGGAAAACTAATTCAAACACAGGTTCATGTTCCTCCACAACCACTTCAACTACCCATCCAAATTCCTCTCCGTCTTGACCAAAGTTGTCGTCCAACAACTCTGCTTCACCCCCGTCTTCAATACCTACTTCTTCAGTTTGCATTCCCTCCTCGCGGGCGCCACCCTCGAGGAAACATGGGAGCGCCTGAAGAAGGCTCTTCCCGTCAGCGTGACCAACAGCGTCAAGCTCTGGCCCGCCGTCACGGCATTCAGCTTCATGTACGTGCCGGCGCAGTTCCGCAACGTATTCTCGGGCGTCATTGCTGTTGGCTGGCAGACATACTTGAGCTGGCTCAACCAGAAAGCCGCGCGTGAGGTCCTGGCGGCTGAGCTTGCGGCAGAAAGCAAGGCTCACAGTGTGCAAGCAATGGCTGGGAACTTGGGTTCTGCAACGGCTGCTGCTTAGTGTGAAGTCAGTAAAATGATCCGGAGTAACTCTATAGATTTCGTGTCCTTCATTGCGGGTGTTCGATATATTGGTGGGTTCTTAGAGCGATGCATTGCTTTTTCATTCGATAGATACCAAGCTTCGACAATAGACATAGATTTTTCCTTCTTCCACCTCTCAATTAACTATCCTCTAGACCAATCCTTCGAGAGTGATGGTAACGATGCATGATAGTCCGCCTGCTGAAAACGTCCAGTGCCTAGTCTGATAGCTGGTCATTCAAACCTGAATCTCCAGGGCAGTTACCACCTCGGAACCTACCTCCCGCGATGACGTTCGCGCCTCACGAACCTCATTTTCTCCAACTCTAACATGCCGCACGGGACATGACCCCCCTCACTAGTCGCAGGCATGTCCTGCCCACCGCAAACACCGCGACCTGAGCTATCCGACTCGAGCGACTACGGATCCGACTTCTCGCCCGATGAGGAGCACCTGCTGAACGAGCTCGTCACGAAAGCTGTCGCCGAACACGCGACCGCGACCGCCCTGCGCGACGCCACCTCAGTCTCAACACCAACCCCCAGCCAGGACGTCGCGGACGCGATTACAACACCCATTGCGGTGACGCTTGCCGAGCTCGACTCCCTTCAGCCGGCGACGATAGCGGCTATCGTTGCAGACATCGAAGATGCTGTTACGTCCCCCGGCGTCCGTTTGCCGAAGGTATTGGGCCGCGAGAAGCCTGGTTCACCGTGGCGACGGTCGAGTCAGCGACCTTGGCCTGGGCCGACGAGTCCAAGGAGTCCTGTGGCTGGGAGGTCAAGCCAGGGGTCAAACTACAAAAAACCCCCGATTGGTATGAGTGTTCCCGGTTTGGTGGCGAAGAATCTTTGCGATATTGTTCGGTGTTTTGAGTCAGGCTAACACGCGAATCTCCGAAGCGTTTAGTGGAGCATCCTGATTCAACAGAAGGGCGATCACGAGAACGAGAACGCAGTGCAGTGCGCGAGCTTGAATGGACGCGAGAGACTCAACTAGCCCCGACGCTGGATCAGCGGACACCCGTGGAACGCTTTCGACGGCCGCCGAACAAGGCGTTTTCGGTGACCGATCTGGTGTCTCCCGCTTGGTGTGAGCTGCAATACTGGTATACCCTGACCAAGCATGGGCGGAAGAGGAGGACGCCCGCTATGAAAAAGGGGAGTGTCGTACATAAGTCCCTCGAAGACGAGATATACACGACGGTTCCTGTGGAAATCAAGACCAAGGAGGATGCGTGGGCGCTGCGGATATGGAATGTGATACAAGGTCTGCGGATGTTGAGAGAGTACGGCATCACGCGTGAGCTGGAGATCTGGGGGGTTGTGGATGGGGAGTTGGTTAATGGGGTTATTGACCAGCTCTCATATGAATGCCCCGACTCCGAGCTCGAGGCCACAGCTGCTGGCTTCTATGAAGAGGCGGCAAAGTCTCGGGCTGCGCTGCCCGAGTATCAGATGTCATTGTCTGATTTCTTACTGTCTTCCTCTCAGGGTGGGAAGCGGATTTCAGATCTCGCTGACTTGGGAGCTCCTGGGGAAGTGCCTCCCGTTGAAGACAACCCGGCGGTCTATGGCTTACCACGGGTGTATATGACGGACGTTAAGACGAAAGCTAGTGGCTCTGTTCCGACGGTTAAGAGCACATCTTTCAGACCGACGTTACTCCAACTTCAACTTTACTACCACATGTTGAACCGTCTCATTACGAGCGACGATGTCACAATGGGTTTGCTGGCAGCTCGCTACAACCTTGACCCCGAGAAACCCTTTACCGATGCATTCATCTCGGAGGTAGGCGGCTTGAATGATGAAGATGCCGTCTCTTCGCAGGAGTTCGATTTGGACTATGTCCCTACACCTGAAGACGCGGTGCGAGCTTCTCATGGCTCTGGACCGGCTTCCAGCCCTCCACATGCTAGCCAAGACTCGACAGCGATTCTTTTGACTCATGGCACCCTTCATCGTCTATGGAAGTTCATGAAAGAGCAACTCCGCCTCACCTTCATCCCTTCCTTCTCTCCGCATGAAGAATCCGTTGCACCATCTATACCATCGCTGAAACAACCAGCGATGCTTGAGGAATACCAAACGCTCCTCTCTCCAGTCCTCACAGCCCGTTTCCTCTCGTCAGCTCCTACAGACGATCTTCGCCCACGGCTCCTGGGAAGCAGGTCGTTCCTTTACGACCCCTCTACTATGACATCCTACATCACTGACCAGATGGAGTGGTGGCGCGGCCAGCGCAATCCCCAGGGAGTGGGGATCGTGGAAGCTTGGAAATGTCGGATCTGCGATTTTCGCGATGAGTGTTCATGGCGACAGGAACGAGAATTGGATTATGCCACTCGAAACCGGAGACGGAGAGCTGGTTCCCTAGCGGATATCTGAAGTACATGCAACCCAGAGACTTGCGATACTTCGCTGTCAACGAACATTATGGAAGCATCCGTCTAATTATTCTAGAACATCAGCATCAATGAACAGATAGAAGCCGAGCAAATTCCATGACTACAAGTTTATAAAGGATACCTCCGCACTTCATCCTCCTTATCCACCTCCAATCCCGCCTTGACCTGCTCCTCATGCTTCTCATCCAGATACTGCAACAACACATCCGCATACTTCTCCTTCCCCTTATACCTCGAAACATCATCCCCCCAACTCCGAATCGCCGACGCCAACCTCCCGGGAACAAACGGCTCTTTCACAATCTCCGTAATCGGCTCAAAATACGTGCGAATAGTAAACACCACCGCCCCCGACCTGGGCAACCGTCTCAACGACTGCCTCTCCGACCTGAAATAATGATGCCCAATCGCCTTATTCTTCGCCGCCGTATTCCACGACACCGTCTCCGCATCCTCAGACCCAATACTCTCCGACCAAGCCAGATTATCATCCACCTGGATGAAATAATTATTCCGCAGCACGGGCTCCTCGGGCCTCAGCCTACGGAAGAAATTCATCATCCCCCGCTCGAGCTTCTCGCGGAATTGCGGGACGTCGCCCGACGTGTGGATTTCCGAGAGCGGCATGCCGAATTTGTCGCTCAGGCGCCAGAAGCCGGCGAGGAGGATTGCGCCGGCTAGGAGGTAGTATTCCCCGTCGGGGCGTTCGATCATTAAAGCTAGGTCGTCTTGGATGAGGCGGGCTGCCGTTGCCATGGGGTCTTCGGGGAGCGGGCGTTGGGTTATGTTGAAGGTTTCGTTGGTGAGGGTGTTTGTTATGCCTTTGGGGGTCTTTTGGAACATGCTTGGGTAGCGTTCGGGGAGATAGGCGCATCTGTGGGAAGTTAGTTATTTGGGACTTGGCGTAGGGTGTGTTTGGAGGACGGACAGTTCTTCGAGGAGCTCCATCGCCCCGTCCATGGCTTCTGGTGCGGTGCCATAGCATTTCTCGCCGCGCTCTTCGATGCGCTTCTTTTTGTCGGCGTGGTATTTCAGGTAATGATTGTCGAGTTCTAAATAAGAGGGAGACTGATGTTAGTACTTTTTTTCAAGAGTGCAACAATAAACCATTACCAAACATGGATTCCCTTACCAATCCATTCGTCCCACTTCATACTTCGCAGACCCATCGTAACAAAGTACTTCCTGCACAGGCGAGTTAGAAGAGAATTAATGCATCGCAACGATTCTGATCGGACTTACGGGCCATATCGAAACGGCCGATACGGAATCGGTTTCGAGGTATGAACGTCCCAGTCTGGATAGGGCGTTGCCGTAGGCCGTTTGAAATCCGACGGCGTCCATTCTACAGATAAGATACTCAGAGGGATACGCAAAAAGGCTCACAAGGACGTCACATACCACCAAACTTCCGCGTGATCTTCTCGCGATTCCTGAATCTTGATGCTGGCTTCTCCAGGTCTGGGGTTGCAGGCCTAGCGGTGTGATGAGACGAGGACTTCCATTTCCGGAACGCGAAGACCACGACGCAGGCGCAGAGATTGAGGGTTATGAAGATGCCCAGGGGGTCTTTGACAGAGATAATTGACAATATCGTCCCTTGTAAGAAGTCAATCGACATGGTGTGTGTATGGCTCGTGAATCGAGGAGAACGACGTGGATAGTGCTGGCGCTAGGTGTAGTTCATAGGTATGCTCCTGATTCTCTGGGTGGAAACCAGAACCAGATGTTCGTACAGACACGTTACTGCACATCTGAAGCAATAAGTAACTAATATACGCTCATCAAAATAGTGACATCAGGCAGATACAAACTAGTCATCTTCCACAAGCTGCCATTCCCGTTAATCGGATGCGAAGAGACCATGATCAGTAGCAGATAGTCAAGCTCGAGACATGTACACCCGTGCGAAGAACAAAAGAGGGGGTTCCAGCGGTTGGACATGGTCAATTCCAGCCGTTGGATCCGAGCTTGCAGGGCTCGAGCCTATGGTAGCTCTCTGGCTGCGAGGAGGAGAGTTCTGGGTTATCTGAAGAAGAGGGGGTGCTCTTATCATCCATCCGTCTGGGTGTACCTAATGGACGAAGGGGGGGATCTCTTCTCCTAATTGGGTAAAATGATCACGAGTGATAACCTCCAACCCCGGGTTTCTTAGTCAACCGGGAGGAGATCATGACATAACCTTCTGGGTATTAGTGTACAACCTACATTATTCAATTGATCACTAATGCAATGGGCAGGCTGCCCAGTTGAGCATGGCCATGCCATCCAGGGTATTGCGAATACCGGGGTATACAGATTGTATCGAAGACCGCCACCAAGGGCGACAATGATACGGTAAGACCAGTACCAAGCCATCTCATGGAAGAGAAATGCGCAGTATTATTGATTGCAGCCATTCTTTTGGGTCTCCACCAGTGACCAAGACAGTGGTTCAGGCGAAAATATTTCTTTACCAAAAAGAGTGATAATACACTGATCCGCCATTAAGCCGCCGTGGAAAATCAATGTATTAAACGGACATCAAATATCATCTTATCTATACAAACTTCTCACCAACACGGCGCTGCAAGAGGCAGTACTGGCCGTATTTGCGTCGGAACTTTTCAGGAATCACTGGAAGATCGGGAACCCAGATCAGCCGTCCTACCAAGCCGGTCTGAGAGGCATCCAAGAACCTTTCACAGGAGAGGGACTCCCACTGTGACTCGTCCTCCACATAGTGAGGCTCCAAGGCGGTTGCCTCATGACCAGGGAAGTAGGAGTCAACCAAGAAGGAGCATTGTGAGATATCAACCTGTGGATTCATATTAGTATGGCGCACAGGTGCTTGAAGATGGAGTCCTTACATATTTGCTTGGGTCCTCAATATTGAGGTCGTTCATTCCCGACGGGATCTTCGATGCGCCCTCCATACGTCTGAAAGGACTGGGCGCGTCGGGGAATTCACCCGGCAGCAAACCCTTGAACTCGCTGCGGATGAATTTGGCGCGCATATTATGCGGGAGGAAATACGACGAAGGGAAGCGATACCACTCCTTGCCAAAGCATACAGAAGCTCCTGCATGCGAGACATCCACCTGCTGCAGTGGCTCGAGAACCTTCAAAGGAGCGTTGTATGCTGTCACCATTCCTAGGATTCGAAGCATACCGGCGTTGACGGCCACAATGACGACCGACAGCACGGCAACTAGCTTCAGCTTTGCAGGCACTCGACCCATAATGTCTTTTGGATTGCTGTGTCCGATATATGTCAAGATCAGATGGAACGCAAGAGCAGCGTTGAGCGCGAGGAACGGGTACGCAGGGTACATGAATCGCTCCTCTTTGTGAGGTTGAGTCGTGAATATGCCGAACCACATGTAGAAAGGTGCCACCAAAGTGATCGAGCGCATGAGCGTCTGAATGGAAGTGCCCTGGGCGCGGAAGGCGGCCTGAAGAAGGAGTAGAGGCGCAGAGAGCATCGCGAGAACAAACCAGACGTTAAAGTTCAGCAGGAGATTTCGAATATAGAATGTCCACGGCTCGGTGCCAAAAATCTCGGGGCCTCGCCCTTGGCCACCAAAAATGTTGTAAGCGACAATGTTCCAAGGTACCAAGGCAATCCTGCGGAAGAAAGCATAGTCGACCGCCACCTCAAGGGCCTGTGATTTTGAACCGTCTTAGCAAGTCCAATGCTCAAGGATGGTTTGTTACACTTACCGTAATACCAAGGCAACGAAGAGCACCATCGAACACTGCATAAAACAGAGAGCCGAGGTTTCGAGAGAAGATGCTGATGATGAATTCCTCAAACAAAAGAGGCAAAATCAGAGCACCGGCGAATGGCCAGCCAACAATTGACCCAAGACCGAACCACATGATTCCCTGCGCAATCTTCGGTCCGCCTTTCAAGTCTAAAAAAGCAGCCAGACCGAGCATGGACGTATACATGGTAAACGTGGACGGTAGGAAGGCAGTTGACGCATGGAACATGCCGGGGCTGAACAAGGCGATCAGGAGGAACAGAAGGCCAATGCGGGGATTGAGGGTCCGGCAAATCGAGGAGTATAGCCTTGTTTGGCAAGCAGCGCAGAAGACTGCGAGAATGATGCGAATAAAGTAGAACTCAGCCGACTTGGTGTGGACGAGCAAGGATCCTAGCTTCCCGACGCCCGCGTGAAGCGACACGTAGAGCCAGCTTCGGATTGAGTACACTGGCGAATACTCCCATGTCTGAAGTCCATACCCATGGTCGAGATAGTGTGTAGGCTCCCAGAAATTGAAGACTTCATCGCAATCTTGAATTGGCGAGTATAGAGCTGCCAACCCGTTGGCAATAAGGCACAAGTACAGGGTGGCGTTTAGAGGGAGGTAGAAAGGTGGAGGCGGAGGGCTGCGGGAGGTCAATCAATCAGCCCAATTCCAATATTTGTATATCTACTGATGCATTATCAAGGCATACCGAGCTTTTGTTCGAGGAGTATGGGCCGAGCCCGCATCAGCTCTGTCGGGCTTTGCCATCCTGCCGTCCTGCCGTCCTGCCGAGGGTGTTGGGTTACTTGGAAGGTCGACTTGGCGATAGAGTGATAAGTCGATAACAGATAACCCGCCCCGATAAGCACGATAACAAGCTTTGTCCGGCGACCGCCGCGGCAAAAGTGGCAGAATCCGTAAAAAAAAAGTTCCCGCGACTTTTTTTTGTTCTCGATATTGTCGCAACTCTTGCTCTGGCAACTTTTGATTTTGCAATCTGTTCCAAGATGAGTGAACAGCAGCATACGCCGGTCGAGTCTCCGGGTATGGCCGAGTACCCTCCTGCGAAACGACCCTGCACCATCGATACGCCAACAGTCGCAGGAACGCCCGACGATGGTAGCGATTTCTACAACACACCGTTGGGTGCAGGGACCCCAGTGATGAACACAGCGCTGGAACAGACTCTGCCTACTACCGAGACTTCTGTGACCTCCCAACATGCTCCTCTGATCCCTGGATTGGGCTTTGTCAACAACCCGAACGACCAACCCACCACAAACGAGCCATCTCAGCCTGCCGCGGCAGTAACGCAAGAAAAACCTCTTTCAGCCGGTTCGCAAGAGATCACAGAAGCTGGTGTATTGGAGAATCAAAAAGCGGCCGTTGAGAGCAGTGGCCAGCAGGAAAACTTGGGAGATGCGATGGAAGTCGACCAGAAGACCGTGCCCGCCACGCAGGGAGCTTCAAATGAATCATCGTCGGAGCAAGCGGACGCTGAGCCACAGGAGGAGGAGGACGAAGAAGAAGAAGAAGAACATCCTGAATGGGAAGTCGATTCGGATCCCTACGAGTCTTCATCCGACAGCTCATCGTCCTCCGATTCCTCTGACAGCGACGACGAGGACTACCCAATCCTTAGCCCCGAAGAACAAGCCCGGATCCTAATGCTTGCCGAAGGTGGCTCAGACGATGAAGGAGGTGACAAGGGAAAATCAGGGGGAAAGATCCGCTCGACTAACGAGATTGACGAGGACGTCTTGCCGATTCCAGAAATTGAAGTTACACCCGACATGAAAATTGTGCCTCTCGGCAAGGTCCAGACGGCCATCGAGAATGCGGTCCTTATCGAGGCCAACACTTCCGGTGAATACCAAGTCCTTGAGTCGGGCTCCTTGCTGTGCACCGAGGATCGCAAGGTGCTGGGTGTGGTGTCGGAGACCCTGGGCAGAGTGGAGAACCCTCTGTATACCGTCATGTACAAGAGTGCCGAAGAGGCACAGGAGAGGGGCATGGTGAAGGACATGCTTGTTTACTACGTTGAGGCGCACTCTACCTTTGTTTTCACTCAACCGTTGAAGGGTATGAAGGGTAGCGATGCGTCCAACTTCCACGATGAAGAGGTCGCTGAGGACGAGATCGAATTCTCAGATGATGAGGCGGAGGCTGAATACAAGCGGAAATTGAAGCAGAAACGTCAGGAGAGAAAGGAAGCCAAAGAAGGCGGCCCTGCTCGAGGCAAGAAGGGACCTCCCGGCCCCTCGAAACTCAGTCACACCGAACTCAACTACGATGACGGGGCAGCTGAGGATGGATACACGCCCCTCTCTCGTCCTAAGAACCTGCACGAGATGATGGGTGCCCGCGAGGCGCCAGTTGAAGGCACCGAGCGTGGAGCACCCGGCTTCCGTGGCGGTCGTGGCCGTGGCCGAGGCGCTGATCGTGGTGGCCGTGGAGGTCGTGGTAGAGGCGGTGCTGGTCGAGGAGGATCCTGGGACCGAGATCAAGACCATCGGGCTCATCACCAGCAGAATGGCAACACCTCGCAGTATGGGCAACACGCTGCACCCCCACAGACCCAGCCTCCAGCACCATATGGTCAACCCGCATATCAGCAACCCCAACCTGCTTACGGTGTGCCCCAACCATTTGCTGGATATCCGCAGTACCCCCAGCAGCAACAACCTCAGTTCGGCCAAGGTCAAGCACCCGCCCCCTTCCCCTTCCAATTCCCTTTCCAGCAAGCGTTTGCGCAGCCAAATCCCTTCCAGGCTGTTCCACCGGGAGCACACATCAATCCTCTATTCATGGCTGCACTGCAACAGCAGCAGCAGCAGCAATACCAGCAACCACAACAACAATACCAACAACCTCAACAAGCCCCGGGTCAGGCACAGCCGCAACCCCCAGTGGCCATGAACTTTGACCAGGTCAAAGCCCAGCTGGACCTGTTGCGACAGTTGAGCAATGCCAATCAGGGGCCTCCTCCGTCCTAAGGTCGCTTGTTTTAGCCAGGCTCTATCTCTTGATGATTTGAAATCGATACCAAGATATTTGCATTACGGTCGGAGTTAGCTTGTTATATGCATGGGTTCGCGTTCATGGGTCATCATAGTCATGTTGTGAGATGTTGGCCTCGCTTAGGCATCAAGGCAAGAGTACCTCATACCTCATCCATTACCAAAAGTATAGCATTTGATGTTTGACCTTGGGCTTTCCAGAAAGATGAATATTATCTCTGCGTAGCTTCCTCGCTCTTGTAGTTTATGACCTCTTACGGCTCTTTGGCTAACTAACTAGTTCCAAAGACCTGTAATCATGACTAAGCTAATTCAATTGGATTGGAATGATCGTTCGACGCGTGATTGGGGTGTCAAAAATCTAAAAATGCCATTTAAAGTACATGATTGCTGCAGGGAAGAGTGAAAGTGGGCACAATGGGATCTCGATGAGATGACCCGCGCCATCCTGAGAGACAGCAGACTTTCAAGGAGGCATCGGCTCTCACTACGGAAGCTAGCCAGCAACCGGAATATCAGAATTCAGCTGGCTTGACGCTCTTTGCTAAGGTCCAGAAGTTCTCCATCTTGGAACGGGTCAAAACATCTTTGGCCGCTGAATCGGATTCGCAGACTCGGGCGCCAAGCCATTTCCTGAAGACACGGGTCTTCGCTTGACCTTCCCAGAGCAGCGTGCAAGTGTTGTTGCTAAAGTCGCGTGGTTCACCCTTGTCATCTTCTGTGGCTAGCCATATAGGCTGCCCTTCATCTTTCCCTTCGGATGCTCCTGGACCAGGGTTGTCGGTCCAGTCGATTCGATTGAGCATCAGTTTCCGGTAATTATTGATAGAGTGCTTGCCACCTTCCACAATCACAAGATTGAGCTTCGGATGCATGACACAAATTCCGGTCAAAGCATTCTGCTCGGCATTCTTGTTGATCTTGAAGCGGTTCCGGCCGCTCGCAAGACTGTCAATTCGGTAGACAGAGACATAGATACCCAATTCGGCATCCTTCTGCTGTTGAGCCGCTAACTTTTCGCGTCGTTGTTCCGCTGTCAACTTGCGTTCCTCGTTCATCGTCTCGTGCGCCTCTTTCCGCTCTGCGATCTCCCTGTTCACACGAGCCTCGACAGCCGTAGGGTCCTTGACCGCTTGTTCGCCCAAAACCCGCATGAGATTGGATTTTTTGACTTTGGGAGCTGGTGCAGGTTCCAGACCCAACCTGATCTTCGCTTGTTGTTCCTTCAAATCGGCCATGCGGCGCTGCCGACGGATCTTCGCTTGTTCCTTCGGCGTGAGATACATCGGCTTCTGGGTCGGCATGTGCTTCTCTTGTGGTGGTTCAAGGAGGATAGGGTGTTGGATATAGCGGGTGATGATGGAGTCGGGAGTGTCGACCTTGAGGTTTGCTGGGTCGTCAATGGCAGCATAGTCACCGCCGTTGACCAAGCCTTCATCCCACCATTCCAAAGCTGGAGGAGCTGGTATCAAGTATGCCTTCTCCACATCCAAATCTTCATCAATACCAGCTTGTCTTGCTTTCTCCGCGATCCGCTTCTTCATGGCCTCTAATTGCGCCTGCCGGCGCAGCGCAGCGGCCTGCTGAATGTATTTGCCCTTCTCATTGAAGATGAGCTGCCGAGAATGGCGCGGCTTGGCCACTGTGGCCTTGGGGCCAAGACTTGGGTCGAAGTAAGGCTGGTTCTTGATTTCCTCAATCGATGGGCCGGACAAGTCGAGCTGTTTGCTGGGATCCAAGCGTCGGTTCCCCGTCTTGGAAGGCTGTCGACCGTTGGCTCCACGAAAAGTCGGTGTCGTGTCGGAAAGTAGAGCTGGATGGAGGCCGACGTCTAGACCCCCGCGAGCCTTGGAGAGGCCTTCATCGTCGAGCATCGGAGGTTGGTAGGACGGTGCGGGGGCTGTTGTTCGCTGTTGGGACGCCGCCGCACCAGCTCGACTCGTGGCAGCCGCTACTCTTGCTTTCATCTGTTCCAGCCGAGACATCGCAGGGCTCATAGCGGGTGGTGCTGGGCTGGGGCTGGACACTGCTGGGGGCACTGTAGGTGACGCGCCGCCTCGAGCGGCCTGTAGACGAGCTCGCACAGCTTCAGCTTTGGCTCGCGCCTCGGCGACCATCTTCTCGATATCAACTTTCCCAGAGATAGGACCTCCTTGACCCGGTGCTGGAGACCCATTGTTGGATCGGGTCCTTTTCTGTGTGTTGCTGCCATCATCCTCAGGATGAGGTCGCTTCAGCGCGTTGCCCGAATGGTCAGCCATGGCGATACGTGTGCACAAAACCCCACGTGGCCTGCCAGTCAAGAGTAACACAGGAGGATGACCTGTGAAAATTTGCGATTTGTCTCTTCAGCAACTGACAGCTGAGGCTAAACAGCGCCGATCGGCAGCTTGGTTGCGATGCTCAGAACGGGGCGGGCGGTGGAACGGGGCAGAAAAAAAAAGATGCTCAAAAGTTTCCCTCATTCCGCATTCCGCCGTGCGAGATCTTCCTTGGAAGGCCAATTCGACTTCGAACCGCCAGCGTTTTCTGTTGCTCTACGAGCTGCAGGTCACAATGGCGACCTTTGCACGACCAGTTGCCTCGAGCATTGCCGGGGTCGAATTTACCGTCTTCTCCGATGAAGAGATCAAAAAGCTCTCAGTAAAAAGAATTCACAATACTCCAACTTTGGATTCTTTCAACAACCCTGTTCCTGGTGGGCTCTACGACCCTGCTATGGGCGCATGGGGTGACCACATGTATGTCTTGAAGTCAATCTTACGAGCGGCGCTCAATTTGCTGACCAGCACGATTCGGGAAATTTTCTAGCTGTACTACTTGTCGTCAGAACTCTTGGTCCTGCACTGGCCATGCCGGCCACATCGAGCTTCCTGTCCCTCTCTACAATGTCACCTTCTTCGACCATATCTACCGCCTCCTCCGTGCGCAATGTGTCTATTGTCACCGTCTGCAAATGTCCCGCGATCAGGTCAACATGTACACCTGTAAGCTGCGCCTTTACCAGTATGGTCTGACCGACGAAGTCGCCAAGCTCGATGGCATGGGGACCGTCAAGGGTATCAAAGCGAAGGCCGGCAAGGCTACCGGCGATGATTCCGACGATGAGATGGACGATCCTGAATTTATCATGGAAAAGCGTAACGCCTACGTCAACCGGTGTATCAAGGAAGCCAAGAAAGATGGCAGGCTGGAAGGCCTGATGGCAGGCGCAAAGAATCCAATTGCTGCGGAAGCCAGGCGGGACCTGGTGAAGACTTTCTTCAAGGACATCAACAGCTTTAAAAAGTGCACGAATTGCAGCGGAATCTCCCCTTCATATCGCAAGGACCGCTACAACAAGATTTTCCGGAAGGCGCTTCCTGAGAAGTCTAAGCTTGCTATGCTTCATGGAGGATTCCAAGCACCAAACACATTGATTCTCCTTGACCAAGAAAAGAAGGCAAATGCCAAGAAGAATGGAACCCAGGCCAATGGTGTCGCTGAGGCGGACAGCACTATGACTGAGGCCCACGGTGCCGAGGAGGAAATTCTTCGCGGAGCTGCTGTTACAGCACAGGCCTCCCAAGCCGGATCAACTGGGCAGGAGTTTATGCCTTCTTCTGAAGTCTATGCTTCCATGCGCCTTCTCTTCGAAAAGGATGGCGAGGTTTTGCAACTGGTCTACAACTCCCGCCCTGTGCCGAAGGGAGTCAAGATCATCAACGCGGACATGTTTTTCATCAAGAGCCTTCTCGTCCCGCCAAACAAGTACCGCCCTGCTGCCGCACAGGGTCCCGGCGAGATCATGGAAGCAGCGCAGAACACGCCGTTCAACAACATTCTCAAGCAGACCGATGTCATCAACCAGATCAAGAAGGAGATGCAGAATGAGAATGAGAAGATCATGAGTCGTGCGCGCAACCTCAGTGATCTCCTCCAGGCTATTGTTGCGCTTCAGGACTTTGTAAATGGTCTCATTGATCGCGAGCGTACTTCTGTTACTGGCTCGGCCATCGCCCAGCTCCCCAATGGTATCAAGCAACTGCTCGAGAAGAAGGAGGGTCTTTTCCGAAAGAACATGATGGGTAAGCGTGTGAACTTCGCTGCTCGTAGTGTCATTTCGCCCGATCCCAACCTCGAAACCAATGAAATTGGTGTGCCATTGGTGTTTGCCAAGAAGTTGACCTTCCCGGAGCCTGTCACCAACCACAACTTCTGGGAGTTGAAGGAAGCCGTTATTAATGGCCCCGATAAGTACCCGGGTGCTGCTGCCATCGAGAACGAGAACGGTCAAGTTATCAACTTGAAATTCAAGAGTTTGGACGAGCGTACTGCACTTGCCAACCAGTTGCTTGCACCGTCCAACTGGCGATTGAAGGGAACGCGAAACAAGAAGGTCTATCGTCATCTGACTACTGGTGACTATGTCCTGATGAACCGGTATGTAATTTGAAAGACTGCTGCTATGTGTTGATCCTAACTTTCCTATCAGTCAACCCACTCTCCATAAACCGTCTATCATGGGTCACAAAGCTCGTGTTCTTCCCAACGAGCGCACTATTCGAATGCACTACGCCAACTGTAACACTTACAACGCCGATTTCGATGGTGACGAGATGAACATGCATTTCCCTCAGAATGAACTCGCTCAAGCAGAGGCTCGCATGCTGGCTGATGCTGACCACCAGTACCTTGTTGCCACGTCAGGCAAGCCTTTGAGAGGTCTGATTCAGGATCACATTTCCATGGGTGTCTGGTTCACATGTCGTGATGCTTTCTTCGATGAAGAAGATTACCACCAGCTTCTATACAGCTGCCTGCGACCGGAGAACTCGCACATTGTTGGTGACCGCATTCAATTGGTGGAGCCTGCTTTCCGGAAGCCCAAGTTCCTATGGACTGGCAAGCAAGTCATCACGACAATTCTCAAGAACATCAAGCCCGCAAACAGCGGTGGCCTTACACTCAAGGGCAAGTCCTCTACTCCTGGTGACCGTTGGGGCAAGGGCAACGAAGAGGACAACGTCATTTTCGACGATGGGGAGTACCTGTGCGGTATCCTGGACAAGAAGCAGCTTGGTCCTACGGCTGGAGGTCTGATCGATGCCGTTCACGAAGTCTATGGCCACACCGTTGCTGGAAAGTTGATGAGTATTTTGGGACGACTCTTGACCCGCTTCCTGAACATGCGTGCTTTCACCTGTGGTATCGACGACCTCCGTTTGACCAAGGAGGGCGATCGCATCCGCAAGGAGAAGCTGAGCACTGCAGCTGAGATGGGTCGCCAGGTTGCCCTCAAATACGTGACTCTGGATCAGACCAACGTGCCTGACCTTGATGCCGAGTTGAACCGCCGTTTGGAAGATGTGCTTCGTGATGATGGCAAGCAGAGTGGACTTGATAGCGTTTCAAACGCTCGGTCTGCTAAGCTCTCCTCCGAGATTACCAGCGCTTGTCTTCCTGCTGGTCTTGCCAAGCCCTTCCCGTGGAATCAGATGCAGTCGATGACCATCTCTGGTGCCAAGGGTTCCGGTGTCAACGCCAACCTGATTTCCTGCAACCTTGGGCAGCAGGTTCTAGAAGGTCGTCGTGTACCGGTCATGATCAGTGGCAAGACGCTACCTTCTTTCCGTGCCTTCGATACCCATCCCGTCGCTGGTGGTTACGTCTGCGGTCGCTTCTTGACTGGTATCAAGCCTCAGGAGTACTATTTCCACGCCATGGCCGGTCGTGAGGGTTTGATTGATACAGCTGTCAAGACATCTCGTTCCGGTTACTTGCAGCGTTGTTTGATCAAGGGTATGGAAGGCCTGAGAGCTGAATATGATTCCTCTGTTCGCGAGGCTTCCGATGGCTCTGTTGTTCAATTCTTGTACGGAGAGGATGGCCTCGACATCACCAAGCAGGTTCACCTCAAGGACTTCAAGTTCCTTGCTGAGAACCACCGGTCTGTTTCCAGGCAAGTGCAAGCTAGCCATTATCGCGACCTGGTGAACACAGAGGCGATGGCATGGAACAAGGACGCACAGAAGGCGGTGCGCAAGGCTCATGACCTGGGTGCCATGGATCCTGCTCTGTCAAGATTCCACCCCGGTGGTAACCTGGGCAGTACTTCAGAGGAATTCGCCCAAGCACTTAAGAAGGTAAGTTGGATCTTGCAAACTTCCGCTATCTGTATCCGTCTTGAAACTAACGTATCCACACATAGTTCTCGTCTGATAATTCCGACTTGTTCAAGGACAAGAAGGATGATTCCGATATTAAGATCAACAAGAAGTCATTCGAGGCTCTTATGAACATGAAGTATATGAAGTCTGTCATTGATCCTGGCGAAGCCGTCGGTATCATGGCCGGTCAGAGTGAGTCTTCTACACCTCTTTTACTTGTATGTTGATTGAGTATGATGCTAACTCTACTATTTTAGGTGTTGGTGAGCCTAGTACTCAAATGACGCTTAACACTTTCCACTTGGCTGGTCACTCGGCAAAGAACGTGACCCTGGGTATACCCCGTCTTCGTGAAATTGTTATGACTGCTAGTGCTTCGATCATGACGCCCTCTATGACACTCTACCCAGTCAAGGAGCTTTCCAAGGAGCAGGGCGAGAGGTTCGCCAAGGGTCTCAGTAAGCTCAGCATTGCTGAGGTTGTTGACAAAGTGCAAGTCAAAGAGCGTATCGGCTCCGGTGTCGGCTATGCCAAGGCCAAGATCTACGATATTGAAATCTCGTTCTTCCCTGCCAATGAGTATATGGAGGAATACAGCATCCAGATCGCCGATATTCACAGGGCTCTTGAGACCAAGTTTATCCCTCGCTTGGTGAAGCTTATCAAGGCTGAGCTCAAGAAGCGTAATGAGGACAAGACCGGCAAGAAGACGTCGACTGCCCAGCCTGAGATCGGTGTTTCGGTCGGCAGGGTTGCCGAGGGCCCCAGTGGTCCTGACCGTGCAGCTGAGCCAGCGGACGACGACAACGAAGATGACGAGGATGACGCCAAGCGGGCTCGTGGCGGCCAGAACCGCAGCAACCAGGTCTCTTACGAAGGACCTGATGATGATGAGCAGGATATCATCCGCGGTCAAGACGAACCCGACGAGGAAGATGAAGATGAGGAGGTTGGCGATGCCTCTAACGATGACTCCGATGATGACTCGGACGACGAAAAGGTGCAGGAGCAGAAGCTGCGTGAGGATAACGTGAAGAGCAAGTTCTCTGAGATCACCAAGTTCGACTTCGACTTGAAGAAGGGCACCTCGTGTACTATCCAGCTCGAGTACGACATCGAGACGCCCAAGCTGCTTCTTCTTCCCCTGGTCGAAAGCACCTGCCACTTTGCAGTCATCCAGCAGGTCGTGAACCTCGGAAGCTGCGTCTACGTCGAAGGAGATGATCTTAAGGGTGAACCTCCGTGCATCATGACCGACGGTGTCAACCTGCTTGCCATGCGTGACCACCAAGACGCCATCAACCCGCACTCGCTCTACACCAACTCCATCCACGACATGCTCAACCTGTACGGTGTCGAAGCTGCCCGCAACACTATCATTCGCGAAATGGATGCCGTCTTCAAGGGTCACAGTATCTCCGTCGACAACCGCCATCTGAACTTGATTGGCGATGTGATGACACAGTCTGGTGGCTTCAAGGCCTTCAGCCGTAACGGCCTGGTCAAGGATTCCACCTCGCCATTTGCCCGCATGTCGTTCGAGACCACCGTCGGTGCTCTGAAGGATGCCGTGGTCGAGCGTGACTTCGACAACCTCAAGGGCCCGAGTAGCAGGATCGTCGTGGGCCGTTCCGGCACTGTTGGAACCGGCGCATTCGACATCCTTGCTCCTGTAGCATAGTTGTGTCTCAAGTGGGGTCCGTTTGCATTATGCTTTTCTCTGGCGTTGATTTTATTACCTGTATATCTTGCACGATCTGTGCATCCTCTGTCTTTCTTGTGCCATTCTGACGCGTCGATGATCTGGAGTTTTTCTGTCCAGCGGAACACAAAAGTGCCTGTCCCTGTCCATATTAGCATTTTGTCAGTAGAATACAGTTCTTTAACGAGTACCACACTGTTGTTCTGGGTATACTATAAAAGCAGGAAACTGAGTAATATAGAGACGTCCTTCCAGGGTTGATACTTACGCTGCTTTTGATCTAGGGAAAGCCTACTGGAAGTCGAATGCTGGCCGAATCCGGCGAGACCGTACATGAAACAGAATGTATGATGAAGAGTTGTGTATGTTCTGTGTGCATTGCTTTTGTATCCGCAGATTGGCTCGCTAAATCCCATCCGGGCATAAGAATCCGAGCCCGAGAAAACGCCTCCAATGCTGTAATATTCCCCATGCCCCATTGAAAAACGCTCCAGATGTCCTTGCCAAGAAAAAGGCAAAAAAGAAAAAAAAATTTAGAGAAGAAAGAAAAGAGTTCACTGGGCATCAAGCATCATTAGGTCTTCGTCGATGTCATCGTCGTATTCATCCTCGACAACCTGGATCGTGGAGGTTGCACCATTCATCGGCTGGATAGGAGCAGCCTCCCCGTTCATCAGACGTGCCTCATCAGCCTTGCGTTTCGCCTCGTGGCGCTCAATGTCAGCCAGGCTCCAGGTGGAAATCCCTTCTTGGTCCTTGGATTTGAACGGTTGTGCCATAGTTCGCAAGAAGTTCTTAGCATTCGCGACAGCCATGTCGGTACTGAGATTGGTTTCGCTGTCGAGCATTGCCTGGTTGATCCACTTTGGAAGTTGCGCCCGCTTTCGTTCGAAACGACGGTCTGCTAAAACCATGACTCCATAATCGTCTTTGCCGCGAAGTACACGGCCCAAGCACTGCGCAGCGTGCCGCATAGCATCGAAAGAAAGGAAGTCGTTCTCTCGAATTCGATAGTTCTCTCGCAAGAATTCAAGTCGTGCCTTTAGGATTCGAGATTCTGTGTACTGGAATGGTACACCGATGCACAGCACAGCACGGCCGTAATGGTGGTCGAAATCGATACCCTCAGATACCTTTCCTCGAGCGACACAAAACAAGATGGCACCGCGTCCATTGCAGCAAGCGGTTCGATATGTCTCCAAGGCGAGAGATGACTCTTGCGCATCAGGGGTTTCGACAAGAATCAGCTTGTAGTTCCAGATCTGATCCAAGATGCCCATGCCCTGCCACATGCTGATAATTGACTCCATGTAAAGATATGAAGGGAAGAAAACGACCACGCCGTCAGGTGTGATACGAGCAAACTCAGTAACGAGTGTGCCGTAGTTTCGCACCACACCGGGATCATTGCGGATGCCGAAGGATGATGAGACTTGTGCCTGATCCGAGCCTCGAGTGACAATCATGGGCAAGAAAGACCGCCGGGCCAGAGTCATACTGTATGACTCTTGCATGACAGTAGTGAAGCCAAGCATTTTGGGGTACATCTCCAACGGTGAGAGAGTACCGGAAGTGATGATGACAGAGCTGAACCGATCGAAGACGGGCTTGATTGCGATGGCAGCATCCAAGCACGTAAAATGTAGAATGGGATTGGGTACTGTGGCTGCCTCGGACTCGAATGGCTCGAGAATCAAGACGAATCCCTTGTCATAGGTTGCGACCAGAGTTGCGAAAGTGGCTACTTCCTGCAAGGGCTGGTAGTCTTCGATATTGACCAGCTCCAGCGTTCGGACGAGTGACGTGAGTCGTTCGGCGCAGAATCTCAATGGCTTTCGCTCGATGTAGGTGAGATCCTTTAGATGGGTCAGGAAAGATGGCGGCGTTTCTGAGATGGTATGGGTCACTTTCATCCGAGTCTTCAGATATTCGATGAATCTCTTCAAAAAAGAAACGAAGTGCTCGGCGCGACGGATGTTTCCTGGAACTGCCTCCTTCAACAAGTCGTCTGGCAAGACGGGGTTCGAGATAAACTGATCCTCCTCCCGGGCCTGCTCCGCTTGTTGAAGCCCTTCCACAAGTTTTGAGTATTCGTTTTGAAGCTTCTCGGCATCCGTGCTCTTCATCTCCTCGATTTTCCGCTCCAAATTCGTGGCGCCTCTGGTGGCCTTGCGGAGAGAATCCTCACTCAAGTCAATACTGAGGGACTCAATGCAGACATTGTCGATATTGTGGGCCTCATCGAAGACCACGATACAATCCTTTGACAGCTCTCGGGAGACTCGTTCGGCAATTTTCGGGTCGAGAAGGTAGTGGTACGAGTAAATGATGATATTGCACCAAGGCATCTAAAGGTCGCACGGATGTCAGCAACATGTCTTCCAGGGACAGCGCGTAGAGCGAAATAAAACCGTACCATGCGCCGAGCAGAGAAATATGGGCATTGTTTATGCTCCTCACCATAACGGGTCAGGCCGTCAAGAGTGAAGACACCGGGAGGAACGAGATTATGCGGCTCGAGAAGGTCAAGATTCTTTATTTCCTTGTCAGAAAACATTCATGCCCCACCAGTGTGGAAACACAAACCTCGTGATAAATGCATAGATCAACCTCCTCACCGCGCTCCTTCTTTTCTTTGACAAAACCGGCTGTCAAGCTTCGGCACCTGGCGTCGACAACAGTACCACTCTTCTCCCGTTTCACTGAGGGATGGAGACAGAGATTCTTTCGACTTGTGAGCCCGAGGGCACGGAATTCCTCTTCGAAGCCCAGTTCCTGGGATCGATATTTCATCAACCCCTTCAGCTCCGCCAACGCCTTCTCGATCTCGGACATTGTTCGGGAGCAGTAGATCAACTTCCTGTGTTCTGGGTAATGCTGCTGGTAGGCCACAATCAGCGACAAGAGCGAGATTGTCTTGCCTGTACCTGACGGCATCTCCAGCACACAGTGACCCCCGGCATCGAGGGTCTTCTTGAGATCGCACATGTATGCATACTGCTCGGGATAAACCCGAGGGTAAGGGAACAGCACCGGAAGATCACTAAAATCACGAGCAAGTTAGCCGGAAGATCAAAATTAGGTGAGCGCAAGCTGAAGGAGCCATACTCAATGAAAAACTTCATTGTGGCCGAGTTTCCGACGCTGTTGAAAGAGAGAGTGTTGAGCAAGGCAGCGGCGGAGCTCAGCGAGTCTTTTCCCTTTTGGGATAGCAACGGAGCAGTCAGGTGACTTCCCGATCGGGCGGCCGCCCACTGGATACCATCGCCTTCCTTCGGCTTTTGCAGCACGTATTACGACAAGAGGGACAAAGAGAAGTCTTGAGATCCTATTCACAGACCTACTGGACCGAGACCGGTGACTTTCCACTTGCATCTGTCGCCGGAACTGCAGCAGGGCAGCTTCGAGCAACAACCCCGCCATTCCCGCTGACCTCATACCCCACATGAGTAAAAAGTTCAAGTCGCAGGCGTCCAGCAGTCGCGCGGCTGCCAGCGCTTTTGGGGGATTCGGAGGGTTTTCCAATGCCTTCGATAGTGGTGGCAGAGAGCCATCGGCGCTGACATACATCACGGAGCCGCCAGACCTTTCTCGCATCTCGGATCAGCAATTGGTGATTGCATTCAAGAACTTGCTGAAGAAAGATGATATTACACGCACCAAGGCCTTGGAAGAATTGAAAGACTTTGTTTCTTCAGTGGAAGCCAAGAATGGGACAGTTGACGAGGGATTTCTTGAAGCGTGGGTATGCAGATATACTTCCGATCTATACAAGGAGGGACGGCCATTGGTTAACCGGTCAACTCATAGGTCAAAGTCTACCCCAGGGCTTCAATTGATCTCTCACGGCGAGCAAGGCAATTGGCCCATACGATCATGGGCTCTGTTGCAGGTATCGTCGGGAAGAGGATTGCACCTTATCTTCCCAAAGTTGTTGGACCCTGGCTGGCAGGGCTTTACGACAGTGACCGACCAGTTCATCGGTCCGCCCTGGACTCTCTTACAACGGTTTTTTCCACAGACGCAAAAAGAAATAGCCTCTGGAAGATCTACCAGGGTCCTATCCTGGATTTTGTTGATGATGTTCTTCTTCACCAGAAGCCATTGACTCTGAGTGACGAGCGGACGGTCAAGCGTGATGACGCTGAGGCAAAATATGCACGAGTCGTCGGTGCTGCTCTTTCACTGTTCAATCGTATTCTAGGTAAGAGGGATAAACCCCTTCCATTGCACGCCATAGTTCTCGCGCGTTCATAACATTGATTGCGAATAGGAAACTCGCCCGATGAAGATCTGCGGAAAAATCTGTCAGAAATCGAAGCTTTGCTCGGAAGCAAGTCTTTGTGGGCTTTCTGCGCCCATGAAGACCCCTTTGTGCGCCGTTCTACCTACGTCCTTTTGCGTTCAGCCATATCCCGGGAGCCAGCATGGGTTGACTGGAAAGTTTTGAGCTCTGCCATCATTGGAAAATCGCTATCTTCCCCACAGCTTGGATCGTCCTCTGAATTATCCGAGTCTCTTCTGCTCTTGACGTCTTCACGGCCGCAGATATGGACGGAAGATTACACAGGAAAGACTTCTGCATCTAAACGGTTACGCCAGTACCTCCAAAAAGGATCGCAAGGAGGCCATGGGAATTTCTGGTCAAACCTTGACCAGCTGCTTCGAATCGTTCCTCAGAATGTCCTTGCGGGAGCAGACAAGACCTCTGCCGACGGGGCAATCACGATCTCAAGTGCATCTGCTCTAACCGAGGCTTTCCAGGAGGGGCTGAACTCTCGAGAAGAGCCCCGTCAAAACCTGAACATTGGTTGGAAAACCTACGTCAAGACTGCTGGCTGGCTCTCGACTGTGGTGCCACAGGAGCAGCAACTTGAACTCCTCCAGGCCAGACTCTTCCCACTGGCGCTGAACTGTGTGCGGCCTGACCCTGTGCATCCTCAGTGGATCCTCCCTCCCCAATTAGCAGAAGAGACTTGTGTCGAGTGCATTGCTACACTTGTCTCGAATGGGCAGGATGAAGGACTTGAGTTCCTCTGGATGAAACTTTCAAATGATCTGTTGGAGGCTGTCAAGCTGTCATCTCCAGAACAATCAAAAGATTTCCGTTCCTCACAGGATTCAATCTGTGCTCAGGCGAAACGATTCTTTAATTTGGTACCTACCGTCATTTCACGAGCCTCCGGCGCCGAGAATGAAACCAACGTACTGAAAATCCTTGAGCAGTCAGGGCTACTTCTTCTCGAAGGTTGCTTGCAAGTCCTGCGTTCGCGCAATGGCAAGCCCTATGGTGCCGCTGGGGTGGTTGAGGAATGTGTTCGCAACATGCCATCGGTGGCGAAAAGATCTCAGGACCTCCTCAAATTCGTCCAGGTTGACGCACCTGAGCTCCTGTTCTCTCCATCAGGTGATCGCCTTATTGCAATCATTTTGGCATGCAAAGAGTGGGACGGTTTCTCATCCAGCTTTGAGAATGTTGTCGAAAGTGCCATGGAACTGGAGCCTGAGCAATCCAACGCTCATATTCTGCAAAGCCTACTGTCTAACCTCGACTTCAATGATGTTAGGGACAAAGTCAAGTTATCTTCTTTGATCATGCGGGCCCTAGAGAAGTCTTTAAGAGGAAGCCATTCTCATTGGCCTATCGTTGTATCGGTTCTACGGAACCAGACCTCGCAAGGTCAAATGCGAGATTCAATAATCTTGTCGATTATTGATGCCTTGTCCCAGGACGATAGCGTCTTTGATGCTTTGCATGGCCTCTCTCACCTTGGACAGGCAGTTCCATCCGCAGTCCGTGAATTCCAAGCTGGAGCTGATGGCTCAAAGCTGACGGCGAAGCTGATGTACCTGACGGAGTCCCCATCAGAGGAAGTTGCGAGCCTGGCAGAGTCACTGATGAAGACTTTCAAGGAGAATGTTGTCGGGGATACGAGCACCAAGTCGAAGATTGAAATTCTTCACAATGGGCTCAGCCATGCTAATGAAGAGTCCTTGTCGTGAGTGATGCGGGTTTCCTTTCCCCTCCTTTTATCGTCTAACCTGATTCTAGGATTGATTCCCTCTTTGCTATTGCAGAGGATCTCTTGCACGGTCTTGCGACAGATGAGTCTGAGTATGCAATCAAAGACATCCTACCTTCTTCCAATGCCTGGGAGACTGCGATGGGCCCCTTCCTCCAGCTTCCACCACGAGTCTCAACAGCCATCACTAGCCCTCTTGGGGGAATTGTCCATCTTGTCCATCGCGACCTGTCGGATTCTTTCAAAGCATTGTGGCTTGCCATACCCCGTGACTCCAGTCGTTGCTCTGCTGCATTCCGCTTGGCAAGCTTTACGATTCAAGTTTTGTCATCCTTTGAAGTTACCAAGTATCTGACCAAGGAAGACCTCGAGACTCTCGTCTATTATCTGCCACTAGCTGTCCAGTTGATCGACGATGACTTGAGCATCGCGCATTGCAACGGAATTTCTGGGCTGACACTGGCTACTCAACGTGAAGACTATCTGGAGGTAGTTTTCAAAGGGCGGCAGATCATCAGCAATTGGATCCATGCAAGGGAATCTTTGAGATATTCGAATTTCACCATCTCGTTCTCTCTGACTTCTTTCTGGGAGAACAAATTGGAGACGCTGAGCGGGAATTCGCCTGTCGACTACCGGATTGGAGAGGCTTTTACCAAGATTATGACCTCTGTAGATGCTGTAGAGCATCCCAAATCGGCGGACGATGTTGCGAAAATCTGCCGCGAGGCAAAGACAGCCAATGTCATTCGTTCGGCATCCTGGTTCGCCGTTCTACGAAGCTCAATACTCTCAAGTCCCGTCGGAAGCCGAGTTTGCAATGAGTTGGTCGCTGATTCCACGGGACTGAAGCCCCTTGATGCGTCCACCGATGGTATGTTCTAGATATGCGTTCCGGATATTCATCTTCTAACAATAGTCTAGGGCTGCGAAAGTTGGCACTGCTCAACATCTTACTTTCTGGAGAGGAGAACTTTGTATCGTCTATTCCCACGCAACGATTAGTCTTCCTCACCAAACATCTCCTTGAATGCCTCCGCTCCGGCGTAAAATCTCTCGGTTTGAGAGCTGAAATCCTACGGACACTGGCATTTATCCTTCCCGGTCTTGCCGAGATCTATGGCTCTCACTGGGAGGAGAGTATGGATATTCTCAGCGAGATATTCGGAGAGATAAATGGCGGAGAGGAAGGACTGCCACTGCTGTTCTCTTCATTCAGGCTCTTCGCACGCCTGAAGTCCATGGCAGAGGGAGACAGCAATGATGATCTTCAAGATGCTTGGTCAGAGCGGAAGACTGGCTTATTCAATGAGCTAGCTTCTACTATTAGCAAATTTGGTAAGTCTCGAAGGATTGGCTACTTGTAAAAGCTGAGCTGACAGAAACCAGATTCTACAACCACATTCCACCAACCGCGTGATGTTGTTGTCGAGCTCTTAGGACGCCTCATCAAATCCATACCAATTGAGAAGCTCGAAGATGTTAGTGGAGTATTTGGCCTCCTAACTGTGCACTGTCGCTCCGTACAGCGCACTGCTTACACTATCCTTCACCGGTTCATTCCTCAAGCTCAGGAACAAGTCTCATTTGATGTGGCTCTGTCTAAAGCCTCAGTCAGCCTCCCAGATGAGCTTATATCCTTGTTGCTGGAGACACCGACAATGCAGATGGTCAATGGGGCTTATGAAGATGACAAAATGTGGACCACCATACGGGCTTACCTTCTGAGCTGGAAAGTAGTCTTTGATCATTTCACCAACGCGGTATGCCATGAAGAATCGGGTTTCCGAATTTTGTGAAGTTTCATGCTAATATCATCGCTAGTCGCTCCCTGTGCAAGAGTTTTACACAGCGAACATCAAGGAGAACGAAATCTTGATCCCGCTGCTAGAGTTCACATTTGACTTCCTTCAAAAGTCTCATGGCAAGATCGTTGACGCATCTAAATTCGATGTACAGACCTTTGAGCCGGATCAGTCCGAGAATGCTGAAAAGGAGACTCAATGGCTCCTCATACACTTGTACTACCTCTGCCTCCGCCACTTGGCGAACATGACCAAGAATTGGTGGATCGACACCAAGAAACGGATCAAGGGCCCAATGGAGTCGTGGACAGAGAAATATGTAAGTGAAGCTGAACCTCAGGTTACGCCTGCAAGACAAAGACTCGAATTGTCCCCTAACCGTCATTTAGATATCCCCGCTCGTGTCCGGCGATGCCCTTCAAGGTGTGGAAGACTGGATCTCTACACAAGATCCCAGCGAGGAGCGAGCACTAAGTGTGAAAGTCTCGCCCAAGACAGCAGAGATCATTGCCAGTATCCCTGTCGATGAGGAATCACCCCCGGTCTCCATTTCGATCTCTCTCCCACCCGCATACCCCCTTCATCCCGCACTGGTAGTCGGTCGGAGCAGGGTGCTTGTGGACGAAAAGAAGTGGAAGAACTGGCTCCTTACAATTCAGGGTGTCATCATGTTTGCCAATGGCAACCTGGTTGATGGCCTCTTGGCCTTCCGGCGAAACGTACAGGGTGCCCTGAAGGGACAGAGCGAGTGTGCCATCTGCTACTCGGTTATATCAACTGATATGCAGACGCCGAATAAGCGATGCGCCACCTGCAAGAACACCTTCCACTCTGTCTGCTTGTTCCGATGGTTCAAGAGCAGCAACCAAAGCACCTGCCCCCTATGCCGCAACAACTTTGTATATGTTTGAAGCGAAGGGGACACACAAATAGATAGGCGATAGACGTGAATATGAAAAGTTCATGACTTTAAGCAATTCGCTCATAGAAACTTAGGCTTGTAAGCAAAGCTCAAGGGAAAAATGTTCATGGAGGTTTCCTGCATGATCTGGTTATCCTCCAGTGACGCTATTCCCGCCCCGCTAGTTCCCCACCACGTCCGAGCTCCAAGCTTCCTCCACCTTCATGCTTCATGGCCGCATCTCAGATTCCAAACCTCAACCTTCTTCGTCGAGGCCGAGGCCGAGGCCGTGGAGGTAGCCGTGGAGTCGAGGATGGCCACAGTACTCGTGCTCCCGGCAAAGACCGCGTCGTGCAGGGTACCGACAATGACGCGAGTGTTTCTCGCCTGAGTGCCGTCGAGCTGGGATATCTCGTCGACCCCTACGCGACAGCATTGACACCGCCTGGCTCGGCGACGAGAAGGTTTCCAATCATTAACAGAGGTATTATAGCTCTCTGCGTGCTCGGGGGACCCTGAGACTGACGCGACCAATTTCTAAACCAGGGACCTACGTGCGCACGACTGCCATTGACCAGCTTGTCGCCCGCTTCCTCGGACCCCATTCCCCCGATACTCAAAAGAAGAAACAAATCATCTCGCTGGGGGCTGGCTCAGATACGCGCGTTTTCAGGATATTTGCTTCCAGAAGGCCGTCCGACGTCATTTATCACGAAATCGATTTTGCGGTCAACACGTCGGCGAAGATCCGTGCGATTCGATCTACACCAAACTTGCAACGGGCGCTGGGGATTGACTCGTCAAGCAACGATGTGACTGTGTCAGAAGCGGGCGATACGCTACATACACCCTTCTACCATATCCATGCCCTTGACCTACGATCGCTATCGGCGGACCTCTGCATCGCTGATACGCTCCCAGGCGTAGACAGAGGTCTTCCGACATTGCTCATATCCGAATGCTGCTTGATATATCTGTCTCCTACCGAGGCCGCTCAAGTGGTGACCTTCTTCACCAAACATGTCTTTTGTCAAACGCATGTGGCCCCCGAGGGCAGTGAAGAGCAGCGGGGTTCGCCATCTCCCGCCCCTCTTGGATTGATCTTGTACGAACCGATTCGACCGCACGACCCCTTTGGACAAACCATGGTGTCAAACCTTGCGGCTCGAGGTATTCAACTCCAAACACTCAATAAGTACGCCTCTCTAGAGGCTCAGCGAGCCCGTTTGCTCGAGCAAGGCTTTGAGACCGGTCAGGCTGCCGCTGATGTTGATTTCATCTGGGAGCACTGGGTGAATGGAGAAGAAAAGGAGCGGGTAGCCAGTCTTGAGATGCTGGATGAGATCGAAGAGTGGCGGCTCCTTGCCCGGCACTATTGTATTTCTTGGGGATGGAGGAGTGGTAACAATGCTGCGGCATTCAGCGGATGGACGAGTTTGCAATCTCAACCCGGCGAGTGATGGCTGGAACATATGGATTGGCTGTTGCCAAATGAAGTTTATGAATCAATATGTAAGTAATTACACTGGGCGTCAATTTCACACATTCCGAGAAAGCTTCTAGGCTAGGAACAATCCGCCTTGCTCATACCTGGGGTTCGCTAGGCTCCGGTCTCAAGAGCTCATCTTGGCTTTGCAATCCCCATTCGCCTTCTCCGATTCGGGATCCACGATATTTGACCAGGTAGCCCACGACGACGGGGCCGATGATGGTATTAAGAAGTATAGCCCACACTGCGGTGATCAATCCTTCTTGACTCACATAGCTCGTCTCGTTATATCCAATCTCTATGATGAGAAGACCGATCTCACCTCGTGCCACCATCGCCGAACCAAGAAGTAGCCCAGCAAGCGAGGCTGGACCATAGCCATCTCCCCTGCTGCCGACTCTCGGCGTTTCAGCGACTGCGCTCGAATCACCCTCCGACAAGCCTAGGAATTTCCAGAAAGGAATCCACAGCCCGACCACGAACTGCACGACATTAGAATTTCCTTGAATACTACTCAGGTCAAGGGTGGAATCTTACTTTCGCAATGGCCATGAGCAATGTGAACAGGATTCCTCTCCAGATCCGCTTTCCTGTCCAGAGTTCCACGAAAGGAATCGCGAATCCAATGCTGGCAAAGAAGAGTGGCTCCATGAGATACTTCTGAGTATCCAGGAGGTAAAGCTCGAATGTGTGAATGAATTTGGGACTTTTATCTGCGTTTCGCTCGCCCTCTTCGCGGCTCATCACAACAAATGGACCGTCTGGATGCTTGCTTGGCAAGTAAGTGAGAAAAGTGCCAGCCAGGAACGCACCAAATAGGACCGAGGTGCCGGTATATGCTGCGATGCTGATGAAGGCAGATAACACAAGGACCATCAACAAGATGTTAGAAACGTGGTCAAATTTGGCAAATTTGTGCTCGATCCAGCGCCGGAAAATCGGTGCAAAGACCCATTTAGTGAAGACTGGCGTGAGAATCGCCATGCCCGCAGAGGCTACGATTGGTCGACCGATGATCCAGCCAAGATTGACATTGCCAGCGTCGGGGCCGGAAAGCTCTCTCAAGTCGCCGATGACGCTTTTGGTGATGTGTGAGCGAGAGTTTCCTATGGCAAAAAAAGACTATGGCTTACCTGGACAACACAAGGCCCACGACATCGTCGATCACAGCTGCACTCACAAGCACCGAGCCAACTCGAGTTTGAGCAAGATCTATTGCGCTTGCGGCGGATGACATGACGGAGAAAGTGGTTCCTAAAGAAGTGGCCGAGAGGGCAGCCCCGATGATAAAAGTTTCAACAGCACCTTCGGGTTGTTAGTCTGGGAACTGTTGTGAGTACGATTTCATGTGAGCATACCGTATCCGTAACCAAAATAACAAAGCAAATAGGAGAAACCGATTGGAAAGCAGACGCCTGTAGCCGCTGCGAGGATACTCAGAAGGAAGTTCTGCTTCAAGAGATCCAATCTTACTTGCAGACCACCTGTTCAAGCATTGGGGATCAACATCAACGTCACTAAGAACAGACGGAGCTCCGATACCTTCAAAGATGATCAAGATCAATCCAACATACCCAATGGCAAGGAAAGTCTGCTGCCACGGATACTCCAAGATATTGGCCAACGGTCTTCCATAGATAATTCCGACCGCAATTTGGCCAATGATACCGGCTCGAATGATCTTAGTCGAGATCCATTCTGCCAACGATAAAAAGAAGAAGAAAGATATGATAATCAAAATTTCGACAACTGCCGGTCGTGGTTAGCACAACCCTTGTCGAACGGCCGGCGGCGAGTACTTACTATCAGGTTCGTGGTATGCCAGGAAACCAGCCATCACAAAGCTTTCTAGCTTGAAATTATGAATCAGATAAGCGTTATTTGGGAGGAAAAACAGGATTCAAACTCAGAAAATTCTTTCAACCTGAAGGTCTCGGCATTTTCTTGGGCTTCTTGGCTTTCCTCGACTTCATGGACGGTACGTCACGTGTTGTCTCCAGATCACAGATTGGTGACATCAGCATTTGGAGACCTGTCTAGGGTCGAAACGGGCGGATTCTGGGGTATTTTACGATTCCCACCATGGAACCATGCATGGATGGAGAGATTTAAGTATGATCAATTTGTAAAGTGTACAAAGGTTACCCTGTTGCTCTGTGGCTTAAGTTTTCCGCTCAAGTATAGCCTCCAACGCCGGGACCTCGATACTGATAGCCTCCCCCTTGTAATTCAGGGTAAAGATAAATTCATCCAGTCCATGTCCAGCATACTGCAACTTGTCCAGATTCAGCCAGGAAACGCAGGTGGGTGTCCCGGCATCTGCAAGTTCTGTCTTGTCTGGGAAAACGGCCCTGAACGCATGCTTAGATTCAAATCCATGCTGCTGAACAAGCTGAGTTGGATATAGACGAATGCTGAGATTTGTAGCATTCACAACCCCAGTGACGCCCGCTAGAGTCTCGCGGAAATTTGTACTATTGCTGATGAAGCTTTCAATGAACAACCCCGGGAGTTCGTCATACTTCACAGTAATAGACGAGTTCAAATCCGAAGCCGCATATGCGCCGCCAAAATTCTGGGCAGATTGTTTCATGGATGACTTCATGATAGCCTCAAGCACAACTTCCATGTAATCTGCGTGGGTGTTTAGATCCGCAGGATGAACAGTATCGGCGGAGAGAATGACGAAGC
The DNA here is from genome assembly GCA_024706585.1 of Penicillium simplicissimum. Classification (NCBI taxonomy): domain Eukaryota; kingdom Fungi; phylum Ascomycota; class Eurotiomycetes; order Eurotiales; family Aspergillaceae; genus Penicillium; species Penicillium simplicissimum. The sequence goes on from JAMZTW010000044.1 coordinate 748,994, forward strand.
CAACACCGTAGTCTGGGACCAGGCCGAGATATGAGCTGTAGAGACCTTCGTTCATACCGTCATTGCTGAAGACGCTATACACATCAATCATTGAGGTCTTGGGATAATCGCCGTCACTGTAGATGATCCATGGCGCGCCGAGAGAGTTGGCAGGGCTGGAGGTGTGCGAAATGGGTTTGAGCCAGCGATGCGTCTGACTTGAGGAGAGAAGGGTCGAGTTGAGAATGGCTTTGCCGGCGATTGCAAGGTCCTTGATGCATGAGAACATGGATGTGGATCTTGATAACAAGAATTGTCAGCCTTGCTATTGATTAGGGTTGAGAAATACGACCCACGCTTCGGATCCTGCTGTTCGAGCTGACCACCCGCTCGTTGTCTCATTGACCGGGATCACGCCCATGCGTGGATCCTTGGGGGCGAAGACAGTGGTCAAATTCATCGCCAAGTGATTAAGGATGTGTTCCTGGAGGAGTTCTGCGAAGGACGTCCAGGCGCGCTTTTCAAGTATGTTACCTAGAAGCTGAAACGCCATGTTCGAGTAACTCGGGGTAACGCCAGGAGGAGCCACAGGGGCTCTGGTGGCTATGAGGTTGGATGAAGTCTAGAATAGTCAGACTTGTGATCATTGGTTGCGGAATAGAAGATTTTCTTACCACTGGAGCTGCATGGAGAGTCTTCCCCACAGCATAGTAGCTGGACATCATGACGAGTTGGCAAGCCTGCACCTAGATATTTTCTCTGGGACGCCAGATCGCGGGAGCAACCTATGCATACGGTAAAGGAAAGTCATTCATGACTGTTTGGTTTGCCCGGTACTCACAGTCACGAGCGATACCACTCATATGGCTTGCGAGCTGGCCAACAGTAACATCCGACCATTGAAATTGGCTGATGGGGATCGTTTCGACCTGGTGAGGTATTGGCGAGTTCAGGCAGATACTTGACAACGGGGTCGTTGAAGATCTGATCTCCCTCTAACAAAAGAAGACTCCAAACAGTGAAGACTTCGGTAATCCCTCCGATGCAATAGATGCTGTCCTTCATCACATTTCGGGAGTGAGGTTCAGTCTCTTCTAAAGCAGGGGAAGTATGATGGTACTCCCAGAAGAACGGCTCGACCCCGGCGGTTCCCCTGTTTGCGGAGAACAATCCAATGCTGAAAGTGGTGTTTAGCGAGACATCTCCATTAGGACCAGTGCCCGTCTTAATAAGCTTGTCAAATTCGGCAGTCAGGTTTTCAAGGAGCATTTTCGACTATTGAATCGTCCGTGTTCAGAACGAAGCGTGGAAAGGCAGGCCCCAGGAGCGGACATGGAGTGAACGAGCTCGCGGAAGAGAACAGTAGCAAGAAAGGCAGCACGAGTGAGTAGAGAACCCATAATTTGCGAGTTTGGAGGCTTGATAAAATGCTTTCACTGTCATAAATGTATCACAGTACACATAATTATGTCAATTCGGATCGGAGATGGGTTGGCCTAGAAAACAGCTTTCGGCTCGGCGATATCAGGTTCGTGAGGCTGGGTAAGAGATAGCCCGCGCCCGAGGATGTAGATGCTTTCAAAAGCACTGCCACCTATTTGCATTTTACAGGCGCATCAAGTCCCGTGGGCAAGATCAACAAGTCTACGCTGCCAATCATGTCGTCCATGGACATCCTCTATTCAGACGGGAGAAGCATCTTTTCTGGTAAGGCAGACAGACAAGTCGTAACATCCATTAACAGTCAGCCCGGAATCAAATCCAATTGCCCATGATCTGCTCAACCGAAGCCTCAAATAGATAATTCGAAGAGAAGTCAACATCCATCAAGAGGTCCTCCGAGATGAGACTGTCCAGACCCAAAGTCTCACTTTCAATCGTGCTGGAGACGTTGACAGATACATTCATTCCCGAGTCAAGAGTTGATGCGCCATTATCGCCGACACACTTGTTGGAATTATCAATTCTATCATCAAGAAGTGCCTGAATTTGGGTAACTCGTCTCGTGAATTCGGAAAAAGTATCGCGGTCGCCATTCGAGTCCACGTGGGGAGTCGACAATGCGCTTATCCGCAGCTGTAACTGGCTCAAAATTGTAAAAAATACAGACTTTTGGGTTGGATCTGACACTTTGGCGGTATGCCGGTATAGTATGACCATGGCAAAAGCCAATTGCACCCATTGAGTATTAGAGAAACCCAGTTCCGTGCCGACTGGTAGCGAGAGGTAGAAATTGAGTGTGTGCTCAGCAGCATCCATCGCTGCGCATGACATCTCGTTCCAGTCGAACTGGGAAGTCACTGACTGTGGTTCCGATTGTGGGCCGATTGCAGCGAGAGCTAGCTGATATAGAGATAGGGCGGTAGTGTGAAACTGGATCGCAAGCAATGCTTCAAAAACAATTAGCAAGAATATTTCGCCGCCGCTGATCGAATGTGACTTACGAGCATCGTAGATGTTGAAAGGTAGTCGATTCTGAAATGACTCAAGGTCGGTCCGGATACTCTTGATGTAGATTTCCGAGCCGGAGCCAGGTCTCATGAGCCCCTGCCTGGGTTCTGCAGATAGACGATCTATCTTCTCTCCGATGTATTGCAATTGAACCAGAGCGGTCATGTACATATCATGAGGGTACTCTTTGCCGTCCTGAAGTGACTGACAACATTCTTCAAGGTAACCTGTGTAGGAAATGGTCGATTGCTTTTGAAGCAGAACAGAGATTCTAGTACAGGGCAAATAAGTTCAACGCCCTTTGGCACCTTGTAACTCAGAAGACTCACGCTGATGATAGATAGTAGCAGCCAATGACAGCTCTTTTCTCATCATTTCCCCATGATGTTCGCTTAAAGGTGTGATCATCCGAAAAGTTTTGTGCTTTAAAGTGTATCTTCGTTTTCCACGTTTTTGCCTGTGGTGGTCGGTCCAATCGCAAGTCTATGATAAGGCTGACAGCCAACTGAAGAAATTGAGTATAGCGGTGTGGCTTAGTGTGGTAATGCGACCTGCCAAAGCAAAAATTAGACGCGTGGGCCCCAAAATTGCAATATCGGCACGCAGGTGCATATGCATACCAAGCGAGGTATACCAGTAGCCCTTGCAGCAAATCGAACGACACTTCTCCATTGAGGATAATGCGAGACGCAATAGCTCTCTTGACCTCGGCGCCTAGTAACCGCTGCAATGGCATATTATCGTATGATGCAGAGGCCATGATGGCCAAGAAAAGAAACGGCTTTTCCTCTCGCAACTGGATGACAGTGACTTGATGAGGGATCACCACAAAGGGGAAATGGGGAGTCAAAATCGTTCTGAACAGCTCAAGGTAGTTCTCGGCGACTTTTAGGTCCAGAAAGCCCCGGTCGATGATGTCTCTGTCTCCACCGTCGCTTTCGGCCACCGAGACACTTCTTGTTCCAGGTGCTGTCTCTGAGGTTGCTTGTGAGGACTGCCCCGAGGTCATTTGGTCGGTCATCAACTCTCGGACCTTGGATTCAAGAGCTTCAATCTTGCTGTCATGCGTAAATCACATCAGTGACGGTTTGTCCAGCGGATCTTTTGCAGATCACTCACCGATCCTTCTCGAATCCATTGAAGCGACGGCCGGCTTGCCGATAAAGGCATTCTCTGCCTAGCCGTAGGCATCTACGTATCGCCTCATCAATTCTGACTAACTCATGTCCTCATATTTGATGAAAGCCCTACCTTTTACATACGTGTGGATTCTCAGAAGTCCGAATGCATCGTACCTTGGAATTGGCACAGCTTTGGCAGGTCCTGGACACGGGAGGCATGGTGAACTCCGGGGCACCATCAGCAATGTACTGATTCAGGAGACGGCCACTAAGTCGAGATAAGCTCAAACAGCAATTCAATATAATCCAAAGGTACCAGGAATATGAGCCCATCAATGAATTCCCGTTCTCTTCGGTAGGAATCCAGAGATGTGATGACAGATGAGGCTGTGCATTTCGATTTGGTCGAAACCGCTGACTAAGTGCCAAGCTTTGCAGGTAGGTAACTAACACTTGGGTACGGTGCAAATTCACCTTCTTAATGATCGAGCAATGAGCCCAAAATAAGAATGACAGATTGGTATAATACCAAGGAACCAGTGTCTTGAGCAGAGTCTATTATGCATCATACTTGATCAAGGAGAGCTGTGCGAGGCAACTTAGTGCAGCGTTTGAAGCGTCTTCCTACATCTTTCACTTCACAGCTCACCGAGCTCATGGGCAGTAGCTCAAAGCGAAAGAATGCCTCCTCCGTACCCAACAGACGGAGCCCGCTTTTCCAGACTCGTCTTGCTTGGCATTTTGCTTGGTTGGGGGCCAAAAAATCTCATCGCAAGCATTCCTGTAGATTCAACCATAACTTCTTCAATTTTTGATCGTTTAATGTGCTTCTCATGAGAGTCGCCCCGGATCTAGAAGAATTATAACCGACCTTGGCTCGGTCACAGGACAACCAAACCCATAATTGCTAAGAAGTTGGTTAAGCTGGTCCTATTTCTCTTGCCTTCTTCGTGATCTACACGCGAGGACCTTGTTCCGACTTTCGGCCTCACTATAGATCCCTTTTCCATACTCCCAGCTGAGATAATCATGTCCATCCTTGCACCGACTTTGCTAGCTTAGATGGCTTGCTCAAAGCATCCGCCCGAACGAATCAAGTGCTTGGCGAATGTTACCAGACAATTACTGAGCGGATCGGAAAGAACTCTCCAATCTTCTCCCAAGGGCTACACTTCGCATTTTACGACGTCGTACTCCTTGAGTCAGAGGGAATGTTTAACTCCCTCGAGCCTGCCAGAGCTCCTACATGACGCTCGCCCGACACCAGAAGTGCCGTTTTCTCTACCCACTGGCTGTTCTTTGGAAGCCGTGCGAAAAGCAGTCGCCACAGCAGCGAGTATCTATCGCGCTGCTTGTATTTGTGACCATGTTCTTTTGGAACGTGTCTCGGCTTCAAAGCCTCGCCGTGTGGTCAACGATCAGGGCCAAGCCTATGAATGGATACAGGAGAGGTCATCCGAGCCTTAAATAAACCGTTTCGAGTCGACAATCATCCTCCTTCCTGGATTGAAATATATCGAACACACCGTATCCTACAGACACTTGCGACAATTGATAGCGTTTTGCACGCGGCAAACACACCAGGGTGAGATTGGTCTTTGGAGGAACAAATGCTCTTTCATAGAGCAAAATGTCAGGGGGAGTTGGCAGCTCGACGAGCTCAAACTATCACGGAATGCTTAGGTGACATTTGTCCCAGCGAGACAATAACCCTCGACAACCGTTTCCCTTTCCTGGTAACCCTTCCATCGCCAGAAAAATTGCCCTCGACTGCTCCCGCGTGTTCACTCATACCCAACTTAAAGAATCCAGCCGTGGATAAAGACTGGAAATGGATTTACTGGAAGGCTGGAGGCCCGAATGGAGCTATAGGCAAGTATCGTTTCCTTTTCGGTACTCATCGCAGTGTCTGGAATCACCCTCTGAGATATGTGAAATTCCAAGTCTTTCGACGCCTGGAATACCAATATGGGATGACTGGCGACTACATCTCATGTGGTTGGTCTACCGGGCAAGAGACTCAGTATCCCCGGGCAGTTCTGTTTTGATGATCGGCCAATGGAGACGTGGCTTCAAGGTAATTCTGTATCCGGCCTACTCTTCACATGGTGGAGCTTAGCAGAAAAGAGGGACATTAACGAGAAGGTCGTTCCTATGCCAGACTGGGTTCGTTTCTAAGTCAAAGTTCATAGAGGGTGTTCTCTGCCATTGCGTGTGGACAACTCTTTTTGTAGCGCCCTGCCCTGTGTGATAATGATACATAATGTAAAGGTTCATGGAGCCTTGGCAGTGCTATTTTGGCTGAAATTCCACTGCTACGGAGCAAAACAAGAACGATCAAAGAGGTATAGGCATACGGCCGTAGTCTATACGAATGAAAATCGCAGCTCAACCGCGGAGAAAACAGGCGCCAATCGAACACAGTTCATGGATGGCGGTGGGAATGTAATATAGTATGAACTTGATCTGTAAGTGACATGTACATGTACGGCATTGATCGTTTGAGACGGGAGGGCCGGAAGGAAAAGAAAAAGCTAAATGTAAATGTAAATGTTACGGTCAAGAGAAAGATGCTGAATCTAACTGTACCATTCAACGAAGAAACCAAAGCTAAGGAAAGAAAGAGAAGAAGAAGGTAAAAACATGGGAAGGGCGGCTTAAATCCCCCCGGCAGAATCCCCACACCGCCTTCCTGATCCGGATCCCTTCCACGACTCCCATAGCCAACCGTAACAGTAAATGGCAAATATCGAAACATCTCGGCAGATTCCAAGCGCGATGTCTCTCTCTCGGAGGCTTAAATCAAAAGGCCCCGAGAGCTCCAACGCGAAGTGAGAATTATTAATATTATCTCTTTGCCGTCTTTCTTCTCTTTCTTAGACTTGGACCTGTCATTTCTCTCATTCTTTCCTTTTTGTTCCCGGCCACGTTCACGCTCTCCGGCTCTCGCGTGTGAGCTTGTCATCTCCACAACGGAAACACCAAGCCGATCGCGGAAAGGGCTTCCATTGGACGGAATACGAGGCCCTCTCAAATCCAGCCTCTATTGATCAACAAGTCTAGATCATGAACGACCTGGGTGATTTTGATGAGGATGGACTGATCAGCCTGTTCGTTCCTCGGACAGAACCGTCGGAGACGACGATCCAAAGGGAGAGGCTCCGTTTACCAGTTAAATGCTCAATGTGTTCTTCGTGTCTAGAGGAGGGGAACGGGAGTGGGGCGCCACTGAATGGAATGATTATGACATCGCTAGCGAGTGTTGTTAACTAAATCAGGGCTTCTCAGTTAGGCTGATGGAATAATCGGTGGCATCAAGGTTTGTACTGATCAGGAAATCACAGTCGAGTACGGAGGATTTTCTTTTCTTCTGTTTCATTTCCCCTACACACTTCCAAAGTTCCAATCGCAATCGAGCCTCTGATGGCGAAGGGTTCATCGGCATCCCCCACTGGACGCAATTTCCGTAAGGTTATTGGCCTCTCTCCACTCGCTAAGCAAGAACTGTCGGGGTATCGGGGCTGATGATTGGCCAATTCCAGACACTACCCCTGACGCTAGGTGACTAGCGGCATCGACTAGCGGCCTCATGTGGTCATCCGGTCGACGCTAGTGGAGTTTGTTCAGGGGGCACCTCGCGAGTCGCAGCTCCCGTTCCCGTATCACGGCGTTCACACGATGGTGCTGGGCCTGACGCCTGGTGGTTTTGCCTGGGGGCGTGCTACGGAGACTTGATCCTCCCCCCAGAGTCTTAGATGACCCCCCAAAGTGTGCCCTCTGAGGCTGGACGGACAGTTCCTGAATGGGGAAAGTCGGCTCCATCAGGTTCGTCGCTGGGGCCAGTCAGGGTCCCTGCCTATCCACAACGCCCTGAACGGGACTTGCTTCTCTACGATGCCATCCTCAATGGAGTTAGTCTCGTTACTCGTTGCTGGTCCAGTCACCCAGCTCCGTGGTCGGGCCTTTTGCCTCTGGGCCCTTTTTGCTAAAGGGTTCTGGGAGTGGGCGCAGCACTCCGTCCCTTTTCTGGTCGGTCTGACTCTGCCCATCTCATCCTGGCTTCTTTTCTCTCCTTTGACCTCATTCTCTGCGAGCTTCTGTGTCCCCTTCATCTCGGCCTTGGGCCATCTTCCATTCATTCACTCGTTTGAAGTCCAATTCACTCGTTTATTCAGTCATTCCTTCTTGCGCTTCTCGATTTTCTGCGAAAACAAAAGTGAAACTCCTCGACACAATGAAGTTTGAGGTTACTCCCGCCCGAGCGGCCGCGCTTGTCGCCCTCATTGCCAGCGTTGAGGCTGCTCAACACGGCCACGCTCATCGCCACGGACACGCCCACGAAGCCCGTACCGTCCCGGAGAACGTTACTCTCGAGAAGAAGAGCGGCCAGTGCCAGTTCCCCAGCGACGCTGGTCTGGTTGCGATTACTCCTGGCGAGCAGAACGCGGGTTGGGCCATGAGCCCTAACCAGCCCTGCAAGCCTGGCAACTACTGCCCCTACGCCTGCCCTCCCGGTCAAGTCTCCATGCAATGGGATCCCGAGGCTACCTCATATAGCTACCCCATGTCAATGGTAAGTTTGGATAAACGGATCCACCTGTCATATGCAAGGGGGAATCGAGGGGGACATCGAATATTAACTGACAGCCCTATAGAACGGTGGTCTCTACTGCGACGAGAGTGGAAATATCCAGAAGCCTTTCCCTAACAAGCCCTACTGTGCGGATGGTACTGGTGCTGTGCAGGCCATGAACAAGGCCGGCAAGCCCGTGGCTTTCTGCCAGACTGTCTTGCCCGGCAATGAGGCCATGCTGATCCCCACCTTGGTCGAGGAGCTGTCCACGCTTGCCGTCCCCGGCATGTCCTACTGGTGCGCAACTGCTGCTCAGTACTACGTCAATGCTCCCGGTGTCTCTGTTGAGGAGGCTTGCGTCTGGGGCACTAGCGCCAACCCCGTCGGTAACTGGTCTCCGTACACTGCTGGCGCCAACACCGTTGCCAATGGCGATACCTACCTCAAGATCGGCTGGAACCCTATCTACCTAGAGCCCGCTACTCCTTTCCGCAACGTCAAGCCTGAGTTCGGTATTGAGATTCTGTGCGAAGGCGGCGGCTGCAATGGCCTTCCCTGCCGCATCGATCCGTCCACCATGGGTGTCAATGAAATGAGCGCTCCTGATGTCTTCACAGGTGCTGGTGGTGCCACCGGCTGTGTTGTCACTGTTCCTTCTGGTGCCAAGGCCAACATTGTCGTTTTCGACCTTAATGGCGACTCTTCCAGTGAGACTGTGTCGGTCTCTACCAGCTCGGCCAGCAAGACTTCGACTGCCGCGCCCACCTCGTCTACCGAAGCCCCCTCCACCACCTCGACTCCCGCCGATTCCACTTCCTCTGCTGCTGCTACCTCCGACAGCGCCTCAGCCGAGGCGTCATCCTCGGGTGCTGACTTTTCCAACACTCGTGGGTCCAAGTTGAGCTCCACCATCAGCTACACCTACCGCCCCCACGTTTTCACCGGTTCCGCTGAGATCTCCATGGCTTCCGCAACTGGTACTGCCTCCACCGCCACTGCCGCCGCTGCCGCTACCGCTGCCACCACCTCTGCTTCCCACAATGGTGCCGCCACCACCGCTTTTTCCACTGTGAGCGCGATCCTCGGTGCCATCGCTGCCCTGGCCCTGAACTTGTAATCCGTCCATACCGGGCGGATAACCAGCAAATGCTCGCAAATGTACAGATTGCGAGCGCACTCCTTCAGAAACCGTCCCTCATGGATCCCCACCACTGCAGACTTGCATCTGTTTGAATTCTCTGCACCTAATTTTTTTTCCCTTCACTTCTAATACCCCCTATTCTACGATTCTACCGCGCTCCCGATGGGATGCGCACTTTTAACTCATGACGACTCTTCCACGTTGCCATTTCTTCAAGCTTTTACGACATTACACCCCTCATATATCCCTTGTGGCTCCTCAGCCCTGTTCTTTTTTTTTTCTCTCTGTTAGTATCAGCTTCTTGGATATCCCTTCTTCTTGTGTTTTATACTGTGCATTGGGTCTTGTTTGGGTCTACGTTCGACGACAGGTGATGTTTTTTGAGCCGAGCGAGTTTGGGTGGGGTCATTTGGACATAAGAAATATACTGCTTTCATCACCGATTACTATGTGTTTTGAAATTTACACATGATGCATGTCTTGCGAGTTCGAGCTGGGTCCAGACGGGACGTTTTATTGTAAAATATACACTCTCACGGGTCTACAAACTGCCATATCCTCTCTGGCCACTGAAGTAATTTGATAATATCATGAACATGTAAATGGATCACAGATGTATACAACCCAAGGCCAAACATTTTAAGGTGTATCAGTCTTGAGTAAGTAACCAAGTCTCATTGCGATATCCTCAAGACTCCCCCGCCAAGCCCTCGATCTTCTCAATCTCCTCTCTACCCAAACACCACTTATCCTGTAATTTAGTATCCAAACTCATCGCATACACATCCTTAGGCCACCATTCACCCCAACTAGTGAGGAAGATCTGCTCAGGATCGGCAGGGATATCGTTGCGAGTGAAAGCGCGGAGAAGACTTTGCGCTCCTGTCCAACTTGTCAGAAGACTCTCCATGAACTTGCGCAGATGTCAGAGAGACACGCTTACCTTCAGGAATGGTCTTCGCGTCGGGCATATCCATCGACAAGCCCATGCTCCCGGCAAGCTTGGTGCTGGGAACGAGGCCCGGCGAAACAGCTACGATGGTGCACTCTGGCAGATGTCGACGCCAGTAATGAGCTCCCAGCAATTGGACGAATTTGGAGCCGCTGTAGACGACTCTTTTACCGGCGCCGGAGTTGGCTTTTAGGTCGATGTCCAGGGTTTCTTGAGTTCATCAGTCTCGGTTGGATGTTTTGCAAATGGGAAAGGCGAGACCACTCACTCGGATCCTGTCCACGCACGTTGCGAATCGCTCCCGAAGAAACAACGACAATGCGTGTTTGAGACGCAATCAAAGTCTCGCGGAGCAAGTGGACCAGATAATGCTGGGCTGGTCGATTATCAGATACGAACCGGCTCTCTCGTTCTAAGGAAAAGGCTGCTCCACTTACAGAGGTGGTTAACCATATACCCATCACACCATTGCGATCCATTTGGACCAGGCCCATTCGCATCATCAAGCGTACCAGCAGCCAGGAACAAATAATCGATCTTATTCGGACCGAGCTGGGTAAGAGCCTTTTGAGCAAAGACCTGCACACTACGCAGACTCTTCAGGTCAAGCGGAAGAATATGAACAGAGTGCATGGTAGAGTCGAAGTTGAGCGCGTCGTATGCAGCCTGGGTACTCTTGGTGTCTCGAGCACCAAGGATGAAAGTGTACGGCTCGGACTGCTCGAGGAGCTGCTTGACAGCTTCAAAGCCCTATGAATTATCTTCGATTAGGCTGTTGCCAAGTAGAATGACACCCTCGTATGCCAATAGGACGGGACTGCGGAGAGGTGGGTGTCTTACCAGGCCTGATGAGGCTCCTGTCGCGATGACGGTCTTGGCGTTGCTTGACATTTCGTTTTTGAAAGTGATTGGAAGTATTGACCATTCGCCAAAAAAAATATACACTGTACTTGAGAAGGAGGTTAATGCTCTTCTTCAAGAGGGTCGTCTTTTGAGTAGACCGCTGCCCCTCGGCTTACAAAGCGATAGTGTGGGGTTTCCAGTGGCCCTACGTCATGAAAAGAGCAGCACCCTGATGTCGAGATCTTCGCTCATTTCAATAACACTAATTGCTACCAGCCTGGTATCGTTTGAGAAAATCTTTCTATTCCTCTTTCTTGCTCTTCCAGCGTTGGCGAGACTGTCCGTATTATCTAGCGAATGAACCGTGATTGGATGCCAATTGGTCGGCGCAGATCATTGGGTCGTTTGATCTACAGTCGCGCGCAAGGAGTCCATGACCTCAGAAGGCGAGAGAGTTTCCTACGCGAAGGAGCCAAGGAAGGATCAGAGGGGGCGTATTGGAGAAAGGAGATCGGGAAATTTTAATGATCGGGAAATAGACTAAGCAATGCTGGAACCGCAAGGAGATCTACACTAACGCGGTCGTAGGGCATGAGCCTGGAAGGTATGGTTCGTCTAATGAAGACTCGGTTGTGCCGACGAGGCCGAGGGCGATGATGAGCCCTCCGTGAAGGTCAAGGGTAGGTCGAATTGTTCGAGAATGCCTTCCCTGCCCTCTCCAACCCTCGGTCTTTCCCGCATCTGGCTACACTTTCTTGCATGTTCCATGTCCTGATATTTGCGATTCATTGTGTGGGCAGATAGATTGACCTTTTCTACTGCCTTGAAGAGATGGGAGTGCATTGGTGCAAAGAGAGTTTCAGACGGTCCCTGCTAGCGGGGAGATCTGATCTTGCGCAAAGGTAATGCGGGATTCAACAATCCTTCCCATGCAATCTTAGACCTATATATCGAAGATTTTCTCAAAGAAGAGAGAGCCAAGGAATATTCTCCCAGTCAATTCATTATAGAGACATCTTAAAGATTGAACCCGCAACTTAAACTCTCTCAATCAATCCAAATCCGGCACAGGCAGCCCATTCACAATCTTAACCTTACGCCCGAGTTTATCCAGCGCGATCTTGGAATTCTTTGCGCGCAGCTCCTTGGTCTCCTCGTCCGAGACCAGCACAAAGTCATAAGTAAGCAGCGCCTGCCCCTCGGGAACATTATACTTTGCAGCCCATTCAGGACCGACCTTGCCGAGGTCGACTGTCAGGGAATCCTTGACGCCAAACACCGCGTCAGAGGTCTCATAGGGATCGTTGCGGAGGTACAAAGCCCTGGATATACACGTGTCAGTCATCCATCAGAAATGCAAGCATACTAGAATAACCCATCAGGAATACCTACGTAATCAAATGATCGTACCCCTCCTTCTCAAACATAAAATGCATATGACTAGGCCGATACGGATGCCGATGCAACTTCTTCAACAACCGTCCGACAGGCCCATCATGCGGAATCGGATACGGCACGGGGGTAATGGCCTTGAACCAAAACACACCCTCAGCATTCGACCGCATCACGCACCGCCCATCCGGCCCCTCCCTCCCCGCATACTGCACATCATAATGGCCCGTCGAATCCGTCTCCCAAATATCAATCTTGACGCCCTCAATCGGCCGCCCCTCCGTATCCCTCAGCGTACAGACAACCAGCAACGGCTCCCCCTGCGGATCATGCGACATCGACTCGCCATTGGGCATTTCCTCGGCATCGTGCGTGTGGAAGGGGCCCAGGACGGTGCCCTCGGTGGAACCGGGGGGTTTGGGATGGTCGATTGAGTCGACGAGGATGGAGAGGCCGAGGACGTCGGAGAGGAGGATGAATTCTTGGCGGACGGGGGTGCAAATTTGGCCGACTTCGGTGAGGAACTGGAGGCCTTGCATCCATTCGGAGCTGCTGAGGCGGGTTTCGCGGGCGAAGTCGTGCAGGTGGGTGACTAGGCGTTCGAGGATGTATTTCATGCGTTCGTCTTGGCAGAGGGAGTTGATTGTGATGACATTTTCGGTGATGTTGTCGACTGTGAGGTCTTTCATCGGGGGGATTTTGACCTGTGAGGGGTCCATGGCGGTGGTGGTTGTAACTTGTGTGGCACGCGACAGGGGACGGAGGTGTGTATGGATGAAGATCAGCAGGGACAAGTTGGATGCAATTGGATGATCTCCGGTGCGAGAAGAGCCAGGGCTGGTGAGAGTGTACAGAGAAAGATGAAAAAAAAAAAAAGGATTCAATTCCAGTCTGGGGCGAGTCAAGCTCGCTAGTTTATATCGTCCCCCATCCGTCCTGGAGCCATGTTCCTTACGTCGGCAAATCCGGCGGGAGTTGGTGGGGTGAGCGTATCTTTCTCGGCGACAGGTTCCTCCTTGCAGAGTCACAGACTGTCCGGAGATACTCCGTCCAGGACTCCAGAAGAGGAACCAACATTGGAACCAATAGTTCAACAGTAATCAATCCAATCGCAGAAGACTGGGGTATTGAAAGTCGAAAGTTTGCTCCAAAATCAAAAGAGTCCAGAGCTCCTCCACCCCGCAAAACATTACTGTAGACACACACACACAACGCGGAATTACGGCGACTCGGAAATCCCCCACCCCGTCCGATATCCGATACAAACGACCATCACTATGCGTAGTCTAAATAGTTGAAAGACTTCATCAGACCATTTGTAAGATCTATTTTCCACGAGCATCATTGTCAGGACATAGACGATACCTTTCAGATATCTGCGACGTGCAGTAGTTCCTTGTACCTCCTCTACAGTGGTACTGGAAGAGACTATATCCGAATGCAATTCCCCACCTCCCCACACAGAACGCATTCCTCACATTGGTCAGCATGCTCTAAGCACCGGTGGGGCAGGATCGGTAGATGTCTATCCGAAGAAATGAACCGAGACGCCAATCACAGAGCGAACAATACTAACAGATCATCACCCATAGACTTCCGACGGATGCTGAGAGTCAGATCAAAGGTAGGGCTGGGCTGGCTATATCCGATGAGGAGGCGGGGAGAGAAATCACTGGATCTCGACTATCCGGGGTAGAGCAGTGAGGTGGACGACTGGACGTACAACTGCCGATTGTTGATGCTTAGGTAATGTGTAGTTATGGATTATCGATCCAAAATTCGAGTCGGTAATGATACATTCGTCATATCATCTAAAACAGAGAACATATCGTGGATATTTGATAAAAATGTAACCCTCAAACGATACTTGCAACGCCCCCAACGCATTCCCGGTTCGCCATCGCTCACAGCTATACAACGAGATAGAGGATCAGAAAACACATGCAAAAAATACCAATAGTACATATCCGCCAAGCAAAACTGCTCGTGCGAGGCCTTTACGCCTGCACCAGGCGTCGTTCATGGTCCCGATCGCGCTCACGTTCCCGCTCACGTTCGCGCTCACGTTCACGTTCACGTTCACGCTCCCGCTCTCGTTCAGCATCCCGGTCCTTCTGGGCATTCGACTGGTTTTCGCCAGCACGCTCGGCACCACGCTCCTTCTCTTGTACAGCAGCCGCCACGCGCGCATGGTGATCCACCGTATCGAGGATAGCCTGCATCAGCCGCTGATTCGCATCTGGATCATCATCCTCTGCGTGTCGAGGCGGATGCCCAATGTGCTGTCCGCGGCCACCGCCCTCCGTCTCGCTCATGGCACGGCGAGGTGATTTCTCAGATGTTGGTAGACCCATCGATACGCCGGAGCCGGGGCTAATGTGGGGCGCTCCGGGTGCAGACTCTCGGCGGTTGTGCTGGGAGTATTGCGGGTCACTGGGGGTCTCTGAGGGCGGGGCTGAGCGGTCTGGACGTCCGTAGCGCTCTCGCTCAGCGGAGATGGGGGCGCCCGGGGAAGGTATCAGACCGGGCAGGTTCAGCGGTGGGAGGCGATCATCTTCCATGCGGTCGTAAGGCTCGCGAATTTCTCGAGGGTCGCGCGGCGCTGATGGACCCCATGCGGCTCGGAGCTCGTCTTCTTTGACGTCACGCCACGAGCATTTGGCGTGCTTCTTGGTGCAGCCCATACAGGCAGTCAGGTTCTTGAGGCAGTCCATGTGAAGGCGTCGACATCGGTCACAAGGGGGGTTGACCCGCTCGCCGCGCTGGAGCTCCTCCATCCGGGCAACCATCTCCAGCTTGAACGGGCCCCCGTCGTCCTTTTCCTGTGGGATGTTCTTCGGTGGGGGTAACAGTGAGGACGGGGTCCCAGGGATGGCCACCGGCGTGGAATTGGTGTTGTTGACAATGTTGCCACTGTTGTTGCCGCTGCCGTTGCCGTTGGTATTGTGAGTGTTCCAGATGCTATACTCGGCTGGATCGGAGCCTTGCGGCCGAGGTCGAGGCTGAATTGGATTGGTGGTACCAGTGGCTTCGTCATAGCCGCGAGCTTGCCGGTCCGCCGTGGTGAAGAACTTCTTCATGAGGTCTGCTCGCGTCGTCGGTGAGGCGCCTTTGATTGACGTTCCGTTGATGATTGTAATATTGTCGGTATTGGAATGGGAGAACATGAACTGAGACGCAAGCGAATTGTCTTCAGGTTCACCCTCTGGCCGGTTCGCATTGACGGCGACGAAGCCCGATGGGGAGGCGCTTGACTGGCCATTGGTGGGGCCATGGCTCTTCATATCACGCCAAACGTCCGCGGCAGCAGCACGTGTTGACGCATGGAGCGAGGCGTCATTCTCGCGACGGCTGACAATCGCGGTGCGACGATTCTTGAGACGGTAGCTAAGCTGACGGGCTCGAGCGGAGACTGGGCAGAAATGACAATTAGGAACTAGTCAGGAAACAGGAGAACGTGGATATGAGGGTTAAGTTTTTGCGTACCTTGATCGGCCATTTGGATGATTTGTTGAAGATTCTTCTCCAAGATCTCCAGCGCACCCAGCTCCTTCTCCTCGTCTTCGATGATGGGCTGCGGGGGGATCATCTTCTGCGGCATGCCCGACTTGATCAAAACAAAGTCTTCCTCGCTGATCTCGACCCGGCATTGCTTGGTATAGAACTGGCAGACCCGCACGCCATTACGCGACTTTTCTAGATTGAACTGCTCCGGCTTGTTCTTGGCAAACTCGACCACATCCAGCCAGGTGACCGTGGAACCGTCCTTGCCGTGCGACTTGAGTACGCGCGGGGGTCCATCGAACAAGCGCTCAAAGCGCTTGATCAAGATCGGACCGAGCGGACATGCGCCCAAATTTCCGGCAATGCTTTCGTGACGATGAAGCACTCCATCGTACTCGCCGATCAAGTGGATGATCGCGGGCATGGTGTCGTCTGGCGCAACTAGGGGCAGATTATCCGGGTACTGGCGCGCGAGATAATTGATCTGCAAGTGGTTCGAGTGTGTCTTTGGCATCTTTGACTGGTGAATTTGCGGCTGTTCGCCTCCAGGGGACCGCGGCCGTTTGTTTGACGGTTCCGCCGTCATGGGGCGGGGCTCCATGGTGGAAGTGATTGTAGGACAAGAGGGGGTTTACAGGGGGAGGCGAGTTTATGTCGAGGGGTATATATTGGTCGCGTGGGTCGATTAAGGCGTCAGGTTAATTGAAGGGACGAAAACGACCACGCTTAGGGAGCGGCTAGGCTGAGGAGTTGAGCGGCGAGAGTTGTCAAGACCGAGAGCGGACCACAGAATGCGCCGCTGGAGGAGAGGGCGATCGAGTGGACAGACTCAGGTCCATGAAGGTTCACGGGAAACAGTGAGGGGAGGAGAGGCAAACCGAGGAGGAATGAGATGGCCTGAGAGATCGAAAGGAAGAAGGAGAGTGAGGAAAACGTGCAGCTGGGCAGCCGGAACCGAGTGGATTTGACAACTGGGGGCGAGGCGCCAGGCGGACTGGGTGGAAAGTGGAAAGGGAGGGAAGAGCCAGTACGGTATTGTATCTGGTACCTGGACTCTAAAAGGCAGGATGACCAACTCGACGCACCCTCAATGTATGCAATTCATAGCAGGACTCCGCTCAGTGTCTTTCTAATTCACCTAGTTTCATCAATAACCATCGTCTACGGCTAGTATTGCAACCACAAACCAATTCTTGTAGCGACTTCTCCGTCGTATGCTGCACGCTGTACTCCATACGTGGTTTTGTGACGGTCCCGTGACCAGCGGAGTCCCGCTGGACGCTCCGCTGACACTTTCTGGATGGGCGCCCTTTCCGCCCTTTGCCTGGTTCCTTGATCTCAAATTGTGGAAGTTGGAAGTGCAACGAACTTCACGAAGAAATACTTTACTTCAACAGGTTGTGTCATTTATTACGACTCCATAATAGACTCATGGGCCCAATCGCCGATCTAAAAAAAAATAAGCCTTGAACCTTCAGCCTTAGTGGGGAGGTGCGTTTCGTGGATGCCTGGAGGCTGGAGCTGATCCCCGAGAGTCCCGAATCCGCGTGCACGTTTCCGCCCGGAGGGTGGGAGATGGTAAGAATGGTAATCTTACAAGGGATACCGTACCAGCGGGATCCAGGCGGACTGAACGACAAGTGACAGACAACGCACCAGTCCGCGCCCGCCAACGACTCGACCCCCAAACCCGCCAATGCCAACCTGCCAAATCCTGCCCGCTCAAAGAGTTCAAAATTAATCCCTCATACTTTGGAGCTCCCCTCCCCTTCCACGCTGAACACGACCACCAACAAAACAACAAAACAACACCACCACATCCACCACTCACCATCGGCTAATCCTATCCACCACTCACGAGTCCCCGTGCTCCAGCGGCCACCCCCAAGCTCTTTTTGCAGTACACAGCTCCCTTCTTCCCCTCCTCTTTCCCACTACCCCTCTCACCGCTCTCACCGCTCTCAGACCCCCCCCATGTCTGAACGAGGCTCGTTCCGTGGTGGTCGCGGTGGTGGCCGTGGCGGTCGCCAGCAGCAGAAAACTGGCGGTGGTGCCGCCCAGCAAGAGAAGCCCAAGAAGGAGAATATCCTCGATCTGGGCAAGTATATGGACAAGGAGGTCCAAGTGAAGTTCAATGGCGGTCGTGAAGGTACGCTATACCCAGTTCTTTTAGATTTTCTCTCGAATTCAGTTTTCCGGTTCGAGAAAACGTCTATATAAGATTGTCTTGCTGACCCTTGTTCCCCAGTCACCGGTATCCTCAAGGGCTATGACCAGTTGATGAACCTCGTTTTGGATGATGTCAAGGAAACGATGCGTGGTAGGTTTCATTGTACCAAGTTCTTCTTTGCAGAATCGCCCAGCTAATTGTCTCATCCAGACGACGCGGGCAACCAAACCACCCGCTCTTTGGGCCTGATTGTCGCCCGTGGCACTCTCATCGTGCTTATCTCGCCCGCTGACGGTAGCGAGGAAATTGCCAACCCCTTCGTGCAGCCGGAGGAGTAAATTATGGTTGAGAACCATGATCTCAACGCCAAGTCTGCTGGCCTGCGTCAAGATATCAATTCGGGCTCGTTTCTGACTCAGAGATGGCCATGCGAAGAGGCCACTGCCCTTTTTTTGCTCCGTATGGCATGTCCTTGGGTCCAAAGGGATATATCCAAGCCTCCAAATTCAAAATTTTAATGTGATAGACCCTGACTGTCTAGCCAAGGCGGCAGTCGATGCTCGTTGGGGCTACGAAGGGACGAATGCAACAACATGGGTTTTCTTTTTTTTTCCACCCTTTTCATTTTATCTCGCTTCTTCATCACGATATAATGGGCTTGACGGGCGGTGATGACTCTCTCCACGCCCTCATACAGGTTCCCTGGTCTCTTAGCTGTACATCTTCTCCAGAAATGAGCCCCAGGGGACGAGATCACCGAAGTGTTGAAATTGTACTACATCTACACTCGTGGCGAGGCGTAATCTCATCCATAGTCTGTACATCCGGAATGCTGAGAAAATGAAGGCAACGTCAAGGTTGAAAATGTAACATTGCTGTAGGTATCATAAATGCAACCGCTGATAACGACCTCAACCACCAAACCATATATGTAATCAGTTCCCAAATTGGATGAGAGCAGCCTAGCTTCCAAACTGGCTCACTCTCCCAGGCCTACGCAGTAGGACCCACCACGTCGCCAAAGTCGCTATCCTCCCCAGCAGTGTTCATATCATCACCACCAGGTACCCTCGCCTCGGACGCACTACGTTCCTTCAGCCGGCGCAATCCCTCACCATCCTCCACCCAAGGCCCCGCCTTTTCCATACTATCCGTATACTGCACGCCAACCCGCAAGTTCAATCCAGCACTCAGCGCCCGCTCGATCCGTGCCTCCCGCGACTGCGAGACCAGCGTCCGGAATACCTGCACCAAGAACCCGCCCAGAATATCCACGCTCCAATCCTCCGGCACAATCTCGAGCACCTCACGGACGTCAAACCATGCCCCGAATCGCGCGAGCAGGTCGCTCGTGCGTTCGATGCGGTCGGTCAGGTCCTGGATCTGCAAGAATTCATCCAGCAGGTGCCGGAATAGCTTGGTCTGCAGATCATGCGCGGCCAATTCGGGCTGTGTGCCGCCAGAGGAGTTGGTGCTGCGTGGTCCACCAAAGAGGCAGTAGCGGATGGCAGAGTCGTAGTCGCCTAGTCCGTGGGTGAGAAGGCGGAGTGCGGCGCGGTGGTGGCCCTGTAGGCCGTCAAGGATGATGCTCTCGGAAACGAGATCATCTTGATACGGCTCGATGCGGGCGAGCACGTTCGGGATGGAATAGGTGATGTTAGAGGGAAGGGCGGTGGAGGAGAACTGCGTTCCCGAGGTACCGCTGAGGAGCTGCAGGAGGCGCAAGCGGGATTGCCACCAGGGCTCGGCAGGTGTGTTTTCGGTGATAAAGTTGAGATAGGTGGGCTTGGGAGGGCGGAGCGCACGATAGGTCGAGTAAGATTCTGCGAGAGAAGCCCGCGCGCCGGGAGAGGACTCGAGCACAGAAAGGACTTCATCGAGGTAGTATGCAATGAGGTCATCGGCATATTGAGTGTACTATAGAAGAGTCCAGTTAGCTTGAGAATTGTCGAGGAGGCTTAATGAGAAGTGAAACTCACATTTTTGGCAAAGACCAGGTGTTCCAGATATACCTGGACGGCGTTTGGAGCACGTTCCTTGAGTAATGTCACCACATCAGCCGGTTCAAGACTCACTCGACTGGAGTGGTCGGCAAACACTTGAATACCGAGTGCAGGATTTCGTCCAGCGAGCCAGGAGCCGTACTCTTCCACCAATTGGACATCTTTGATCTTCACCAAATACTTGCGCATCTGCGCTTCAACGCCGGCGCCAGTGACCTCCCCACCCGCATCGGATTCTCCGTCAATGATCCTTCGCCAGGTCTTGAGCACGTTTCGGGACATTTTCTGGCTTTGATACAGTCTGCTTAGAATGTAAAGCCGCTTATACTGCTCCAGGAGAGCGACCGCTCGCTCGAAATTGCCCTTCCAATTGTCGACTAGCCGATTCAGCTCACTGCGTGTGGATGATCGCTGCTGTGCATTCAAATGAGCATCTTGCTCCAGAACAAGATGCAGCAGTGCAGCATCAGTGCTATCCAAAACGTATGTCTCATCGGTGATACTTCCGTAGCCTCTTTTTTGCTGCCACGAGAGGAGGAACCGCTTGACCATGTTCAGCACAGAGCTGTGTACTTCGGCTGCATCGCTTTTCTGCTCAACTTGTTTCAAGTATTTTGCTGTGATATCTGCCAAGCCAGACTGTACCCAAATACCCTGCGGTCCTTGTAGTACCTCGCATCGAAGCAGGGGGATAAACAGTAAGGCCAGTCGGGGGTCCAGATTACCCGACAAGAGAGCTCTTTCGGTGTTTCTGATAGTAGGATCCGCACGGTGTTCTGCGTGCATGGATAGAAGATCTCCATATAGCAACAAGCTGGCTTTCTGTTTCACGTACCCCAAGCCAAGAAATTCGGCCTCGGTTTTGGGCTCAATATCCTGAATTGACACCATCAACTCCATGACCGCATCCCTCTGAAGAGTAATGTGTCCCTTGTCATCTACCTGCTGAGCCCTCTGAAGGGTATTCTCTAGCTGAATGATCAACGGATTCTTGAGCAGCCGCCACACTTGAGAGCCCGACCATAGAACGAGACTGCTTTGCAGTTTGCCCAGCCCGCGGGCAAATTTCGCTTCTTCGGCGTTTCGTTGACTTTCCCAGTCGCGGACTGCCGACCCAGCATCTCCTTTCTTAGGCCCCTCAGGATCAGGTAGGTCTTGCGACTCGAAAAGCTCATTTTCCGTCTTTTGCTGTTCAATGGACTCCTGGGTCCGAGGATCCACGGTGGCAACATGGGGCGATAACAATGGTGTCTTTAGGCGGACCATTTGTAGAAGCCTCCCAACCTCATTTTCATCAAGATGACTGGGACTGAGCGTGTGCTTCAAGCCCACTCGAGTAGCTTTCGACTCGCCACTCGAAGATGGTATGTCTAGCCATTTCTTGTGTCGTTCTATTTCCGCGGGGTCGTCATCCCACCTCTGAATTTCGAGTCGGGCTCGTTTCTCTCCGTCCTCCCCGAGTTCAATCAGAGCAAGTACATATTCCTCTTTCGAATCGTCGCTTGGCGGCAAAGATTGGTCGTCTTCGCCGGCATCGACCACAACTGACTTTGGATACCGGTGGAAGTTTATCGTGCCCCGAACAACTTCACCGTCCATATCTACAAATATACCCACTCCTGGTTCCGTTTCCTCTGTTCCGGTCACCAGAAGGAATTCAGATGGGGTCGGGGATACCACATGTGGCTGGAGTTGTTTCTGGGCGGGCTTCTGAGGAGGGAGTGGAGGTAAAGGCTTCACACTTTCCGACTCCACCGGCTGCGCATCTCGCTCCGGGCTTCTTGTCGCCTGCTGCTTGGAGCCTTCTTTCCCTTCCTCTCGCTCTTCCGAGCTTGACCGACGTATGCTCCCAGTGGAGGTGAAGGGATCCGGCGTTCCCGACGGCGATCGCCTGTGTCCAGACGTTTGTGCGTGAGGTTGCAGCATGCCCACGAAGGTATTCAGACTAGTACTTCTACCATGCACATGTGGGTCGGTTGGAGGCGAACTGGGATAGGATGAGGAAGGCGATCGCTTCAGTGGCGTCTGTGGTGCCGCAGGGATATCTTCCACATGACCAGATTCGAAAACCTCACTCGAGGATGAGATAGGAAACAGCGGGATCTTCTGTTGATGCTCCACTTCCAACAGCGAGTACGAATGGGTGTCAGCTGCGCAGGCGATGGTGCCCCTGCGCGCCGCAACCAAACACCCGGGAAACTTGATCTGCTTGATGCGCCGAGCTCCCTCTCCGATCCGAATCAACATGATGCTGTTCTGCACAGCGATCATGATAACTGGATCCTCCTCAGAGGTCGCATCCTGGTTGAGATCCAAGCCACCGATCCAGCGGCAGTGATTGACCTTGGTGTTCCCAAACGCCGGGCTGAGCTCCGGTAGCATATAGAATGTGACCATGCCATTGCAAAGAATGCACGCTTTATTCACCGACGGCAATATGACGATTTGTCGAACTCCTGGAGGATCGCTATCGGAGGGCTGGTTCTGAAATGGGATCGGTAGTCGCGACGCTAGGATGAATGTAGGCTCGTTCGAGTCATCGTCGGAAGCCGCTGGGAGGCAGACAAAGTGCAAGACTTCTGCTACGGAGGTACCAATGTAAAGATTCCCGTCTAAGGTATGTCAAGTCAGCAAGATGGCTGTTGTAAATAGAGCCCGGAAGCAACCGATGATAGCTTACCCCAGTACTCGACGCAGGTGATGTAAACGTCCGAGCTATCGTCCGTCGCCAGCGGAACGTCATCGAACAGCGAACGCAAGACATAAGGCTCCGAGCCAGGAGGACCAATCCTCCGCCTCTTTCGAGGACCGACACCATCGTCTGAAGCCATGATGGCTAGCTACCAGGTGATCTCCCCACCCAGCATTGGAGACACATGGGGTGGAAGGCGGTCAGCGTTGCTCTTGGGGCCAAAGCTTCAGGGGCCACTGGATCAGGAACGGCTGGTGCCTCGGAACAACGGCCGTCAACAGAACACCTAGACAGCAAGTATCCTGGCCTTTTGACTGTCGATTCAACATAAAAGTCTTTCGAAGGCAATCAGTTGATTTCTTACTCCACATTTCATTCTCTCCGCCAAGGATCAACGTCTGTCCTTCCAGGTTGAATCCTATCTCTATACAACACGGAATAACAATTTGCCGGACCGCGCCGCGTGTCCAGTTGATCTCCGCGCAATCTCCCTCGCTTTGGCGGATGCTCTTGGTGTGGGGTGATTGTGTTGGACTCTTTGGTCTGAACGCGAGCCATGGACTCATTCGCCATTACTGAGGGTGTTGTCGCTCAGGAGCGACAAGATGTCACTCCCGCAGTCCCCAGCAAGCTCTCCGAAGAGACCAACAAGTTCCAGCGCGCCATTTCAGCCTGGCGAGGTAAGTTAACGCAAAATGGCCCTATAAGAAATGCGCTGGGAAATTGAGGACTAATTATCGTCCACGTAGGAATTGATCTGGCCAACACCATTGCAAAACTTGACACTACTGCTTCGGACATTGTCTCGCATCAACGGGATGCACTGGTACAGAGAAAGGACCTGGCGCAAAAGACCAAGGATTTCAAGAAGCTGGATGATGAGGCAAAACTCTCGGAATTCAAGGGGTTGCTGAAGGCCTACCAATCTTTTATCGACCTTTTGACCAACCAAGGGAAGGCGTCATCCTCCTCGTTCCTCCAGCTTTACTCGTCATTATCCGAAGCACCAGACCCTTACCCACTGCTCGAAGCCTCCGTCGAGTCCCTCGTCCTATCCGAAGACACAGTCCCAAAACTCACCTCAGAAAGAGATCAATTACAGCAGTCCGTCGATCGCCTTACAAGGCAGCAGGAAGAGACCGAGAAACGCCTTCAAGAGGAGCGCGCTGCGAGGAAAAAGCTTGAAGAGAATCAAGAATCAAAGGCCAAGGAGATTGAGGCATCTTGGGATGCGGTGCTGAAGGAAAAAACCAGTAATTGGGAAGCCAAGGAGAAAAGCTTGGAGGAGAAGGTTGAGAACCAGGAACGATTGATCAAAGAGCTCAAGGCTAGCTACGAGGTCTCTCAGCGCCTGGGCGGTGGTCAGGATGAAGACGCGGAAGGTGCCCGTAGTGGCGCCACTGCTGCTGAATTGGAGCTTGTCTCTGCAGACCTAGAGAAGACCAGCCTGCGATTGGCCGATATGGAGGCGCGGAATGAGCAACTTCGATTTGAGTTGGCGCAGGCAGTTTCGCACTCGAGCTCTGGCCAGCCTACCTCTGTTGAGGACGACCCTAGCTACCAACGCCTGCAATCGGAGAACTCTGCGTTGCTACGAAAGTTGGATGCGGCGCGGTATGACAAGGACTCGACTCGGCACACCTGGGAGGCCAAGCTCCTTCAGGCGGAACGCAATGTCTCGAAGACGGCTGCCGAGAGGGACGAGCTGCGCTCGCGTCTTGAAAAGGTTGCCGACTATGATGATATTCGCCGAGAGCTCGAAATGATCAAGTCAATTGAGTTTGCGACAGTAGACGATGAAGAGTCTGGTGAGGTAGCGGCGACACATGAGGACGATACTGCTGGCACGAATGGTGCTGCCAGGTCTAAGGATAAAACATCTCTGGAGCAACTTCTGATGGCTCGAAACAAGAAATTGACAGACGAGCTTGCTGTTCTTCGGGTATCAACCCGCGACCTTCAGGGGCAGTTGGAATCTCTGCGCGGCGAGCTCTCGACTACCAAAAAGGAACTGGACAAGTCGCGAGGCCTGTCTACCACGCTGGAGAACGATCTTCTCCGCGTACAAGAGGAGGCTGCTAATGCATTCCCTTCGTCGGCAATGTCTGTTGCAGGGACTTATACTTCGAGATATCCACACTCCTCACGACGGGGCGGCGCAGCCTCTCCCACTTCATCCATAATTTCTGGCTTTGAGCAAAGTACAGCCTCTGCCAACACCATGGAAGCCATTCGTGCCGGGGAGGCAGTGGGTGGTGGTTCCGGCCTTCTACCTATGATTCAGGCCCAGCGTGACCGTTTCAAAAAGAAAAACGCTGAGCTCGAGGAAGAGCTCTCCAAGACGTATAGCACTGTCAAATCTCTTCGACAGGAAGTCTCAACACTTCAGAAGGACAACCTGAGTCTCTACGAAAAGACTCGCTATGTCTCCACATATAACCGAGGCCAAGGGGCATCTACGTCAGCTTCCTCATTTGCCAATGCCCCCAGCTCGGCATCCATCTATTCATCTGCAGATGCGCCGGACCGGTATCAATCAGCATACGAGGCCCGCATTTCACCATTTGCTGCATTCAGAGGTCGCGAATCCGCCCGTGCTTACAAGCGCATGACCCTTCCAGAGCGGATCGTGTTCTCGCTCACTCGCATAATTCTGGCGAACCGGACGAGTCGAAATCTGTTTGCAGGCTACTGCTTCGCGCTGCACATCCTTCTTTTCGTCATACTGTACATGATGAGCACGACCGAGATCGAGAAACATAGCGCCATGAGCGCCGTTGGCGGTGCCGCCGCTGCCGCATATGGTAGCAGTGGCAGTGGTAGTGGTCAGCTCCATGGCGACGATTGGCAGCAGGAGGGTTTCAATCAGGCTGGCTAAAATTTCGCCACTGAGTTTTATTACAGAGTAGGAGATTGTGATCTGACTCCCACATGTTCTGCTCCACTGTTGAGATGAAGAATACTTGTTTTACGTGCCCAGCGAGGGCCTCGGAGTTATAATCTGCTTTCTATTTGCGTCCGTTGGACTTTCTTCTCCCGGCTGACTATCGATTCTGGTGTTTTCTGGGCCGAACGGGCCTCTCCTCTGGCGGTGATGGCCCACAACAGATGCTGGCTGCATGCTTGGTTGTTTCATGGGCTCCTAGTCAGCCATTGTACAGTCATTTAGGACCCCTGAAATGAACTTTGGTATCTATATTTGTCTCATGAATGATTACTCGAATTAGTTTTGGGTCCCCAAGTGACTGTAGATAAATCAGAAGCAGTAATGGAGATAGTTATCGTTCCGTTGACCCTGTTACCTATGCATCACACCTCGAACTCAGTGCGAGTTCCAGAATAGTCGTGGCAAACATTCTGTAAGATTTCGAAAGGAGTAACATGGGAATGACTGTCATACCTATTTTTGGCTTTGCCTGCTTGAGACTATCAAACTAGATCTCCGCTCTGTCTTTCTTTCCTCATCATTCCAGTGATACTGAGCAGCGCCTCTGACAGTGAGATGTGATTTATGGACAAAATAGCGTAACCTCGATCGTTACTTCTTTTCATCCAACTTCGTGGATATCTTCTCAGAAGCTAGGTAGGCTAGTTGGGAGGAGACTATGGGCACTTTTAATCACTGGATGGGATTACTACCGAATCTCAGTCCCTTGGAGAGCTAATGTTATACCCACTTGTTAAGTCCTCCAGGGATTGGAATGGCAGCGACAGAAATGGTTTTCTTTTGTTGAGCAGATATTTTCGTTTCGTAGGCAACGTAGTCTATCCGGTTACCATCCATTCCGTGCTATTCTTAGCTTCGATGAACGAGACTAAACCGCCAGAAATCTGGAGGCAATAAGGAATGAATCCCGTCGTAGTTGAGGGTAATGCCCGACTGCCAGGACAGGTCGTGCCGTATCCGCCGGAACCACGAATTGAGCTCGTCAGTATCTCGCTAAATGGACCACAATCGCTATATAGCAAGAAGACAAGAGGATAGCACATCGAACGAGTCTATTCCGACGCGTTTTTTTTTTCTTTCTTCTGGATAGTCTAGCTAGATTTGCTTCAATTGCGGATCTATCTATGCAACTCGCCCAAGTTTCTCAAAAGTTGTTCTCCACATCTACCTACACTTGCCAGCAATTGGCAGGTATTCATAGTTTCCCGATCGGTTAAACCGACCAGACTTTGATGACTCCCAAGCGGGTCGCTATAGATAAAGATAGCTCTCAATGTGGCGGTCTTGTAAGTAATAATCAGACGGATCAGGACTAATATAGCGCTGACTTGTTCGTACTCGTACGCGCCGAACCAGATGAGCAAAAGCGAAAGCCACAGTGCGGAGGAAGGTAAGCCCCCTCTTTCTTTGCACCAGCCCCCACCCAATCTCCCCCCACAGAGATGGATGCCGACGATGGCTGGGTTCTTTGAAGATTCGATTATTGCCTGAAGAAAGCCATTTCTGCGCGACAAGCACTGCTTCATCTCAGTCCAATGAGACCAACATTGATAACCAAGCCCGCTTCCTCCCAAGTTCCAACCGCCCTGGTTTAACAAGGGAGGGTCATCCTGGATCCTTCAGGTCTGCAGACTAACCCGACGGAGCAATCACACTGCATATCCAACCGCCCATCACACACATGGTGAGCCTCACCAGCAGGAGGCTTGATTTATTAATAGCCCGACCGGAGAATTCCCTGGCATCTCGCTCTCCCTCTCCTCCCTCCGCATTGGCCTCCGCTGGCAAACCGGAAAAGCTCCTTCACCTTGCCGCCCATACAAGGGCTGCTGTTTGACTTAGCGCGTTGCAATTTAGGTGTAGCCAAAGTTGTTTGAGGCCAACGACGAATGGCATCGCGCAGAGGCTGGAAATGAAAGCCCCCGGCGCCTCCTTTGGCCAATGAATGCTCTTAGTCCTCTCTCTGATCCCTGCTAGTAACTGCAGCTTGCATTTGATCCCATTTGTTTTTTTATAGATCCAGACTGATTTGTTTCGAGTTAGACGGTTGTTACTATCTTTGCAAGACGGTTGCCCTTGCGAGAATGATTAGAATCATAACTGACTTTATATGTGCCCTCGCCTGCCGAATCCATCATCTTTCCATGTCAATCCCTCCTACTCTCCCAGTGGTCGTTCCCTTCCCTTCTGGTTCCTATTCTCTGTGTTTCGCCTGAATACCAGCCTGGTGCTGCTACAGGGCTTCCTTTGTTTAATTTTCCCTTCATAAGCCTCGTCAACGAAAGCTCACAACCCCTCTCCACTCGACCAACTCTTCCTGCCCCTTCGAAATACCCGAGGCCTAGTCATGCGTCTCGCACCTGTTCTCCTCTCACTGGCGACAGTGTCATTGGCTGCCCCTGCGAACTTTTTCGATGGCGCCTATGACTTCTCGGGTGAGCTTTCGGACTTTTATGCCAAAGTCAGCCAGTACATCAACCACGCGAGGAAGAGCACGACTCCGACGGCAACATGTGATACATCCAAAATCACATTGCCCTCATACGCATCGGGCTTACCTGCTCCCAATGGGACGAGTCCGATGTATGCAGCGCTCGGAAGAGGAACACAGGTATGTATCAAGATGCCCCGCTAGTTATTAAAGAAATACCTAAATGCCTGACTCTTCCTTTAGAATTACACCTGTGCCGATTCCACATCTAAATCTACACCCAAGCTTATCGGTGCAGTCGCCAATCTGTACAATGCGACATGTCTGGCTGCCAACTACCCAGACCTACTGAATCTACTTCCCAACATTGCTTACAAGATTCCCGTTCCGACCACCGAGAATGCATTCTTCCCACCCGCCAACCTTGAGCTGATGGGTCATCATTTTTTCACTGGCGCGATACCTGAATTCAACCTCGACACTACACCGACCAAGCAGTTCGGTATCGCCATGACCAAGAAGGGTGGCTCACTTGATGCCCCCTCGAATGCCATTACGGGTCAGTATGGCGCAGTGCCTTGGCTATACCTCTCGACAATCGATGGCACCGTTGGCAAGTACAAGAGCGTCTACCGAGTCGACACAGCCTCGGGCTCTCCACCCGACACCTGCGAAGGCATGCCCTCTTCATTCGAAATCCAATATTCTGCCAACTACTTTTTCTTTGGGAGTTCTTAATGGGAGATGAATTCTTGTTCTGTACATAAGGGACGATGGCGGATAGGGAGGCTACGAGTCCGAGGATTGCCAGGCTTGTCCATCCATTAGTACTTATTTCCGGTCCCAAAAGGCTTACCCTTTGGTGATCATGGCGTTAATAAAGGAGTATAAGGAGCATATTATTCTCGGTTCCCATGTCCTGGCCCATCTGCCCAACTTAGCTCCCGGACGAGCACCTCTCCAGCATCTGCTGCAGGGCTCATCGTCCCCACGTGACCTCGCTTTGGGGGGAGCGCAATTTCGCAAACAGCCAGATCACGTGAGACTGGCGGTCTCTTTTGGCGCTAACGCTAAATGACCTAGCGTGGTTCTGATTTTCTGAAAGATCCAGCAGGCGCAAAAAAATCTCGACCGATCAACGAACAGCACTGGCTTTGACCTGCACGCGACTGAACCTTCACGGTCTTTTTTTCACCAGCTGCTTGACTCAGTAATTGCAATTACTGTGTCTTTTTTTGCTCAATTCTGATTGACTCTTCATATTGAGACCGGTCTCCCATCAAAAAATCATCCGCACTCGGTCTGGGCACTCGGTAGCTCGACTCCCACCTGTTTCGACTCCCTTCTCTTTCAAAGCCCTCGTTCAGAACTCGAAATAATGGCCTTCACTCCTCGTGGCCGTGGTGGTCCTCCCCGCGGTGGTCGTGGTGGCGCTGGTGGTCGTGGTTAGTGCTCATGCTCATCCGAAAGTCACAGGCATGTCTGCTTGGGTGGGCGATGGACAACGAGAACTTGCGTTCGCGCTTGACCCGGTTGCCCACAGCATGCCCCGTTTGTGCTTCATTTTAATTGTCCAGTTTGCTGACCGGGATTCTTTTCTCTTCGAAGGCGGCTTCGGTGGTGGTCGCGGTGGAGGCTTCGGTGGTGGCCGTGGCCGTGGAGGCGGTGGTCGTGGTGGCCCTCCTGGCCGTGGTGGACGTGGTGGTCCCCGTGGTGGACGTGGCGGTCCTCGCGGCGGCCGTGGTGGTGCTGCTGGTGCCCGTGGTGGTGCTAAGGTCATCATTGTGAGTATTCCAAGGATTCTGGGAGTACTGGAAGATTTTCAACCGCTGACCTCGAACTTTTCCCCTACGTAGGAGAACCACCGTCACGCTGGTGTCTTCGTTGCCCGTGGTGGTAAGGAGGATCTGCTCGTCACCAAGAACCTGACCCCTGGTGAGGCCGTCTATGGCGAGAAGCGCATCTCTGTTGAGTCCCCCGCCGGTGATGACGGCGTTGTCACCAAAACCGAGTACCGTGTGTGGAACCCCTTCCGTTCCAAGCTGGCTGCCGGTATCCTTGGTGGTCTGGACAACATCTACATGAAGCCCGGTGCCAAGGTCCTGTACATTGGTGCTGCCAGCGGTACCTCCGTCTCTCACGTCGCTGATATTGTCGGCCCCACTGGTAATGTTTACGCCGTTGAGTTCTCCCACCGCTCTGGCCGTGACCTGATCGGCATGGCGACTCACCGCACCAACGTCATCCCCATTGTTGAGGACGCCCGTCACCCCCTCCGCTACCGCATGCTCGTCCCTATGGTTGATGTCATCTTCGCCGACGTTGCCCAGCCTGACCAGGCTCGTATTGTCGGCCTGAACGCTCACATGTTCCTGAAGGACGGCGGTGGTGTCTTGATCTCCATCAAGGCCAGCTGTATTGACTCCACGGCCGCTGCCGAGGTGGTCTTCACCCGTGAGGTCCAGAAGATGCGTGAGGAGAAGATCAAGCCCAAGGAGCAGTTGACCCTGGAGCCTTTCGAGCGTGATCACTGCATTGTTGGTGGTATCTACACTCGTTCTTCATAAACGGGGTGCTTAATTTCTCGCTTGTTCATGTCTTCCTCATTTTCCCTTTTCATGGTTTCATTTCACTTCCTTCAGGCGTCTTGTGTTCCGCGATGTATCCAATGCTTCTCTTTTTCATTGTGACTTGATTGTCTCCCGCCATGTACGATTGCTTGCTTCACAAAATAGGTCTCAATTCCTGGGGAAATGCACGCACTGAAATGATCTTCTTCCACACTTTCCTGTAGAAAGGCCTTGAATTGGGTGTCGTAACGCTGAGCTTATTGCTTGCCCTAGCGATACTCCGTAGTCGAGTCTCCCGGGGAGTCCATCGGCATTGTAAGCATTTTTAGTGCTGCTTCTTGATCTTCCCCGCCGTGGGTTTTTGCCATATGGCTGGTTGCTAGCCTAGGCTTCCAAACTCGGTGTCCATGCTTTGTGTGCCCGTCTATAAGGTTACGAGCTGACCATAGCTTCATCATTAAGGAGGGTAATTACTAAATTGACCCCCCTTCTGCATATTTGACCCCCGTCCTGGCTAGGAATACCTAAAGATACCTTCAGTGCCTGGATTTCAGGAAATGAGGCATCAAGATAGAAATAATCGATAGCATAAGATAGTAGACCTGATTCCTGAAAGCCCTAGTCACCCGTCACCGCGTTTACTCGTCTACTTATTTAGTGTTATCTATATCATTCAAGGAGATATAGCCTTTATACATAAAGAAGAACACTGAACTATAAGAACTAAAGTAGTAGACTATTCCGGGTAATATTCGAAAGAGTCTTCGAAAAAGTAGTAGGAAGAGGATACTAGGGGATTTCAGGCAGAGGTTGGGGGGGTTCAATTTAATATTCTTCTCAAGGAATAGGAGATCCATCCGGTATTGCTCACAACCAGGGCCGACTTATCCATTCTCTTACACTCGGGTTTATCCTTCCATGGTCACACGCCTCGCTGCCGGTGTTTCCATCGATCTCGGACTTGCCCCGCGACGTTCTACAACAGCCGCTTGGTCGGGTATCGGATTTCTCGCCGAGATGCGCCAGCCGATTGCTCTGCCATATTAAATGACTCGGAATTAATACGTGGGGGGCAACCGAAGGGGCGAACACTTGCAGGAGGAATTCTCTCATTGGTGGTGGGATGACATTGTTGACCTTGGGACCTTGGACCACGGAGCGTGGGGGAGGGGACCACTCCGCTGCAGCCCCGCGGGGTTTTTTGTAGCGAGCGACTATAAAGGTTGACAGCGAGGACACAATAGGGAGTGTACGCATGACAATTCAATCTTCTACTTTCATACCACATTACTCAGGCTGCTTGACTGCGTCTGATACTCCACCTGATTGATACCCCAAACCGTTTTCAGACCCATCGCATCGCGTCAAATATGTCGATTCTCATCACCGGCGCAGGAGGCTACGTTGGCCAGGAACTAGCTGCTGGTCTGCTCGCAAGCACCCCCGATTCAACCACCGTGACTATTACCGACGTCGTCGAGCCAGAAGTCCCCGAGTCAGCGAAACAATACGCGAACCGTTTGACGTGCGTCCGTGCAGACCTGACCTCAACCAAGGAGGTGGACGAATTGATCAATGCCTCCAATCCCTACGAGACGGTTTATATCCTGCACGGAATCATGTCCAGTGGCTCCGAGGCCAACTTTGAACTGGGCATTCGAGTCAACCTCGACTCAACAAGATATATTCTGGACCGACTTCGCGTGACGATGCCGGGAGTCAAGGTGGTCTTTACCTCTTCGCTGGCAGTCTACGGCCCAGCACCCACCGGTTTCATCATTGACGAGACCAACTTCCCGCCCGTCCCTTCATCATCCTACGGATCCCAAAAGCTCATTATCGAGACCCTGGTTACCGACTACTCGCGCCGTGGCTTCCTGGACGGCCGTAGCGTGCGACTTCCCACCGTGACCGTTCGCGCTGGAAAGCCCACACAAGCCGCCAGCAGCTTTGCAAGCGATATCATCCGGGAGCCTTTCCATGGGAAGAAGGCTATCTTGCCGGTAGGCAAGGAGACCGAGATGTGGATCTGCTCGCCACATACAATCATCAAGAACTTGATTCACGCACGTACCGTGCCCAAGGAGGCCTTTGGCGAGTCGCGATCTGTCAACCTGCCCGGACTGAAGGTCAGCGTGCAGGAAATGCTGGATGCGCTGGAGGAAATTGGTGGCAAGGAGCGACGGGCGCTTGTTGAGGAGAAGTATGATGCGGCCACGGATAAAATCGTGCAGTCGTGGACTCCTCAATTCTCGACTGACCGTGCATTCAAGCTTGGTTTCCACGCTGATGTCTCCATGAGGGAAAATATCCAGCAGTTCGCTAGAACATTTGTATGATAGAGAACGAGGGAAGCAAGACGGGGCGAGTTTGGAGCCAATCAATAGCCAGTTTTATGAGCGCGATGAATCCCAATCAATTGAAACCCGTCATAGGCATTGATTTTGTGTTTTGAAATTTCCCATGCGTATCGAAGTTGTAGAAATTGTTGCCATTTCTTCAGACGTCGTGTCATACATTGAAAGCAGGCATTATTGGAGTGGGCAAGGAAGTTATCGGGATGGAAAGGGCGGTTTGGAAAAACGGGTCATGTGATTGGCTGACGAGCTGGGCGAACAATTTGACTTCCGAACTTCAACCTCAGGGCCGACTCCAGCTCTTTTCTCCATCCCCCTTCCCCCCCTCCCACCCCATTCTACTTGTCCGCAATGGCTTCCCGCCGCTTGGCTCTCAACCTCAACCAGGCTCTCCGGAGCCGTGCGGCTCTCAAGTCTATCCAGCCCGTGAAGCGTGGCTTCGCCTCGCCGGTTGCGCTGCCGTCTACCACCCAGTCCACCACCCTCTCGAACGGGTTCACCGTATGTCCCATATCAGACTCGATCAATGGCACCGCATTGCCGCTCACATGTCTTTTAGATTGCCACCGACTACTCGCCATGGGCTCAGACTTCCACCGTCGGCGTGTGGATCGATGCCGGTTCCCGGTCAGAGACTGACAAGACCAACGGCACTGCGCACTTCCTCGAGCACCTTGCCTTCAAGGTTCGACGCGATTGATCCCAACCCGCACGAAGTACCGCTGACAACCTTTTTAGGGCACCAACAAGCGCTCGCAGCACCAATTGGAGTTGGAGATTGAGAACATGGGTGCTCACCTGAACGCCTACACCTCGGTACGCCCGGAAAACCCAATGCCAACCTCCTTCGAACGCGGATCAGGACTGATATTGAGATTCACAGCGCGAGAACACCGTCTACTACGCCAAGGCCTTCAACAACGATGTCCCCAAGGCCGTCGATATCCTCTCCGACATCCTCCAGAACTCCAAGCTCGAGCCTGCCGCCATCGAGCGTGAGCGTGATGTGATCCTGCGCGAGCAGGAGGAGGTTGACAAGCAGCTCGAGGAGGTTGTCTTCGACCACCTGCACGCCACCGCTTACCAGGGTCAGCCCCTAGGTCGCACCATTCTCGGCCCCAAGGAGAACATCCAGACCATCACTCGCGAGAACCTGACCGACTACATCAAGACCAACTATACCGCCGACCGCATGGTTCTGGTTGGTGCCGGTGGCATCCCCCACGAGCAGCTCGTCCGCCTGGCTGAGGAGCACTTCGGTGGCCTCCCCAGCAAGCCCCCTACCTCCGCTGCCCTCGCCCTCACTGCCGAGCAGAAGCGCACCCCCGAGTTCATCGGCTCTGAGGTTCGTCTCCGTGACGACACCATCCCCTCCGCTCACATCGCTCTTGCCGTTGAGGGTGTTAGCTGGAAGGACGATGACTACTTCACTGCCCTTGTTGCCCAGGCCATCGTCGGCAACTGGGACCGTGCCATGGGCCAGTCTCCTTTCCTTGGCAGCAAGCTCAGCTCCCACGTCAGCCACCACCACCTCGCCAACAGCTTCATGAGCTTCTCCACTAGCTACAGCGACACCGGGTAAGTATTTTCTGTCCTTCCTACTCTCCGAACGACAATAATCTGCTGGTCCACTTTTTTGGGAACTATTGGCGAGTTTTGGCAAGACAATGACTAACATACTTGTGATACATAGTCTGTGGGGTATCTACCTTGTTTCCGAGAACCTGACCTCGCTCGATGACCTGATCCACTTCACCCTCCGCGAGTGGTCTCGCCTCTGCGGAAACGTCTCCTCGGCCGAGGTTGAGCGCGCCAAGGCTCAGCTCAAGGCTTCCATCCTCCTGTCCCTTGACGGCACCACTGCCGTTGCCGAGGACATCGGCCGCCAGATCGTCACCACCGGCCGCCGCCTGAGCCCCGAGGACATTGAGCGTGTCATTGGCTCCATCACCGAGAAGGACGTCATGGACTTTGCAAACCGCAAGCTGTGGGACCAGGACATTGCCATGAGCGCTGTTGGTAGCATTGAGGGTATCCTCGACTACCAGCGCATTCGTAACGACATGTCTCGCAACTTGTCTTAAGCTTACCCGTGTCTCCATCTGCGATTAAAAGACAACCATCCTCGAGCCTTTGGGCTTAGGATGGGGGTGTTTGTTTGAATGTATTATCAATCATTGCCTTGGGTTGCTGTTTAGACCCTGACTTGTGTGTGAAATAGCAATTAATGGTTTGCCATAGTAGACTATACAGTCTGTCGCCTGGGATGTGGCAGACCAATCGATCTCCTTTGTTTCTTTTGTCCTTGATTACCATTGAGTAACGATCTTGAATATATTGTTCTTAGAGAATCTATCGTACAGCTTCTTGACGTTATATAGGTACGCTCCTGTCTTTTTTCTTGCCCCGTTTGTTACTATTGTAGCTGATCTTGATATTATTGGGTGATCTCCAGATTCGTATCTGGGGCTTTATATCAAGAGCGGTGACGAGCGGCATAAGATCGCCCCACGACAGTGATTAGATAATCTAGCGCTCCATCCGTCTTTTTTTTGAAGCCGGAGTTTGGACGTCAACCCAAACCAAAAATACACTCAAAATGGGCAAACGAGGTGGCAAGAAGGTATGCATGAGCTTCAATTCTCCCCTCATGAACCTTTTGTCAGACTAATCCATGTCGTTACTTTAGGGAAATCGCGGCGGCCGAGGTGGCGGTGCCCGCGCAGAGCGTGCCACCAATTGGCACGAAATCAGCCGTACCAACGAGAAGCTCGAGAGGTACTACAATGAACCGGAATTCATCCCTGAGGAGGAGAGGGAGGAGTTCTGGAATACTATCAAGAAGGATTTGCCGAACAGCTTCCGCTTCACTGGCTCGCGTGGGTAAGTTTTGTGACTGGGTTATGCTTTCAATCTGCGCTTTTTGAGTCCCAAGGTAGTCTTGAAAGGCATTATGAACTGACGATTACTTTTTCAGCCATGCGCTCGCTGTTCAGGAACGCCTGAAGGACTTCTATATTCCCGAAATCACGTCCATTGAGTATGAGGGCCAGCCGGTCGAGCCGCCGCAGCCAGTCGAGTGGTACCCAGACCAGCTTGCTTGGTGGATGACCACTCCCAAGCAGGTTATTCGCCGTCATGCCCCCTTCGCATCATTCCAGAAGTTCCTCGTTGCCGAGACCGAAGTCGGAAACATCAGTCGCCAGGAGCTTGTCAGCATGATTCCTCCGCTTCTCATCGATATCCGCCCTGGAATGACCGTCCTCGATATGTGCGCTGCGCCGGGCAGTAAGTCGGCGCAGCTGATGGAGGCTCTCCACGCGGGTGAAGAAGAGACTATTCTGCAGGTGGCTAAGCAGGTCAAGGAGGGCAGTGCTGGGCCGGAGCCTTTGGGCCCCGAGGGCTTGAACGATGATGGTCGCACTACTGGTCTGTTGATCGCCAACGACAGTGACTACAAGCGTGCGCATCTCCTGATTCATCAGATGAAGCGCCTGAGCTCGCCCAACCTGATTGTGACGAACCACGATGCCACTCTGTACCCGTCCATCAAGCTTCCTCCTCTTCCCGCTCCTGAGGGCCAGCGCCCTATCAACCGATACCTGAAGTTCGACCGTATTCTCGCCGATGTTCCTTGCTCTGGTGATGGTACCGCCCGGAAGAACATTGGCGTGTGGAAGGATTGGAGCCCCGCCAGTGCTCTGGGCCTTCACACTACGCAGGTCCGCATTCTGGTCCGCGCCTTGCAGATGCTCAAGGTGGGTGGACGTGTTGTCTACTCAACTTGCAGTATGAATCCCGTCGAGAACGAGGCTGTTATTGCCAGTGCCATTGAGCGCTGTGGCGGTGCCGCCAATGTGAACATCATTGACTGCAGTCAAGAGCTGCCCGGACTGAAGCGTCGGTCTGGTCTGAAGAGCTGGAAGGTTATGGACCGCGAGGGCCGTATCTGGAGCAGCTGGAAGGAAGTCATGGAGCAGAGAGCGCAGGAGGCTGGCAGCAACGGCTTGGCCCGTCTGGCTGAGGGCATGTTCACTCCCACCGGAGAGACCGCCGAGCTGCCGCTTGAGCGTTGCATGCGTGTCTACCCTCACCTCCAGAATACTGGTGGCTTCTTCATTACTGTTCTCGAGAAGACCTCTGAGATAAGAGCCAAGCCTGAGGCCCCCGGCAGCGTCATTCCCCTTCTCCCCAAGGGATCTGTCGCCGCTCTTGCCGCTGAGCTTGACTCGCGCAACAAGGATGAGGATGGAGATGGTTACCAGAAGCTGGACTCTCTGGACGACCTCGTCCCTGCCGATGCGGAGGTTGAGGCTGAGATCGCGAAAAACGCATCGGTTGCCGAGGCTTCCAACCAGCCTCCGTACTCGGTGACTCTTGACGCTTCGCAGCCCGGTTCTCCCTCTAAGCGCGAGGGTGATGATTTGGACGAAGAAGTCCCTGCTAAGAGGACTAAGCTTGATGATGGCAGTGAAGTTCTGGTCGGTGATCGTCCGATCCACCGTCCTGCCCCCACGGTCGAAGTTGAACACGTCCAGTCGGCCGATACGACTCCCGCCCCAGCTGCGATGAACCCGAACCTCAAGAAGAAGGCTGTCCAAGAAGAGCCGTATAAGTATCTGGACCCCAACCACCCCGAGCTGGTGCCCGTCTACGACTTCTTTGAGCTGTCCGAACGGTTCCCCCGTGACCGATGGATGGTGCGCAATGCGGAGGGCCAGCCCACTCGCACTGTTTACTACACCAGCGCCCTGGCTCGGGACATCCTTGTCATGAACGAGCGCTCGGGTATGAAATTTGTTCATTGCGGTGTCAAGATGTTCGTGAAGCAGGATGCGCAGCGGGAGAACGTTTGCCGCTGGCGTATCCAGACTGACGGCTTGAAGATCATCGAGCCTTGGCTCGGTGATGTCCGCACTGTCACTTTGACTCAACGAGAGACCCTGCGTCGTCTGCTCATTGAGATGTTCCCTAAGGTCAATGACAATGGCTGGAAGCAGCTCGATGAGATTGGTGAGCGTGTGAAGGATATTCCCATGGGCTGCAGTATCCTGCGCATCGAGCCCAGCGGTAAGGAGGACGGTCTTAAGTATGTTTATCTCCCTCAAGTACTTTGATAATGATTCTAACCTATCACCTACAGCGAACGCATGGTCCTGCCTCTCTGGCGCTCTCTGCACTCCATCAACCTGATGCTTCCCAAGGAAGAACGCCGCGCCATGCTCCTGCGTATCTTCAACGACTCCACACCGGTCAACAACAACTCCATGAAGAACCAAAAAGCCCCGCGAGTGCAGGCCGAGACTCCCATCGATACCCCCATCGATACCCCCATGGAGACCCCTGTAGAGACCTCTGTCGAGCCTTCCATCGAGCTACCCCTTGCAATTGAGGAGGAAGCCCTGAAGAAGGAGAACCTTGCTCTGGGTCAAGACGAGCAAGAACAGGTGGATTCGCGGGAGACGTACACCAAGGCCGGGGACGAGGAGGACCGATTCAATACGACTGTCTAGAGGGCAGATCTCGTTTTGATTTTCTTTACTATTTTGTGCATGATTTATTCCTTACGGGAGCGAGCGAGCTCACCGATTGTACTAAAAGCAATACCATGGAGATTTACCCATTTGAGGCAGTCTAAGCTCGCGATTAAGGTTAACCGGAGTTTGCTTGTTGGGCCCGAGGGGTATCTCTGGCGTCATGCATCATGCATGGGTTCTGGAAACGCTTGGAACAATGGAGAGTGAAAATACCCGAAAACTTCCTCCATGTCATCGGAGAATCATCGGGCTGCATCGTGCCGGGTAAATTCGAGCTGATCGTTTTCCCCCGCAGCCTTCGCTCCAATTTTAAATTAAGTGGCAAGCATTGAGGCGTTGAACCATTCACGACCGTGATGCCCGAAACTGGCAATTGACTCAAAAGAACACGGACGGGAAGGTGATGACCCGATATCCCCGAGCCGTAAACAACCAGCGATACGAACTGTCCTCAGTCGGAGTCGTCCATCCAGATGTGCTTTCTGAATTGCGGGCTGTTTGGCGCTGGTCCGCCATTCCGCTATTTCTAACTTTCTTCCGATGCCGAAGTCAACGTCTCCTCTATAATGAGATCCTGAACTGAACACAACACTCTACCGAATGTGAAGAAATCTTGTCGATCAATTAACTCTCCGCAGGGGAAGTGCCTCATCGAAACCATCTCGAATCCACCAAAAGGCATTGTGACCTTGCAATAAGCGGAAAAATTGCGGCGGTGGAACCCCCGCAAACCAGGATTGCAGATGCACGACTGGAGGATCTTCGGTCCAGTTGCCTGACGAGTACAAGTGGCCTCTCCACCTCATCTGCGACGTTGTGCTCCGCTGCAACAATCTATGCACCCTCCAGGCATAGTGCCGGACTATCAGGGTCAACCCCCCGCCTTGTCCCCTGTCGATGATGGAATGATGAGATTTCCAAAAGAGGGGTTGAACTGCAGCCGCGCTCTAGCTCAAGGCCCAATGCACGACAAGAACGCAGAGAGCGACAATGCAAGTACGGCAATGTCGGAGTAGACGGCATTGCCACTGTAATGATCGTCTCTCAGCAATTGTATATGAAGACCCACCGATCCCTTGCAGGGGAAATACAAGCCGCTGAAGCCGAAGCCCACTCAAGTGTGAGCTCCTCCTAAGGCGAAGGTCGTGTCGAGCCATCTCAGAGCTGACGCTCATCATGAAGCTTGTGTCTTCTTGGGTCGTAGCCGCCTTGGCTGCGCAGGCTGCAGGTGCTGCTATAAGCCATAAGCTCGACGGCTTTACCATCCGGGAGCATGCGGATCCCGCGAAACGGGCTCTCTTGCAAAAATATGTATGTTGATTGGAATGTGAGGCTCGTCTGCTTTGTGGTACTCATGTCGTGCAACTCTAGGTGACCTGGGACGAGCACTCGCTATTCATCAATGGCGAGCGATTGATGATTTTCAGCGGTGAAGTTCACCCCTATCGGTATGATGACTCGACCCTGGAGAGACTCATTTCTCTTTTCTAACAAGGGTATTTAGTCTCCCCGTTGCCTCCCTATACATCGATATCTTCGAGAAGGTCAAGGCCTTGGGATTCAATTGCGTGTCATTCTACGTCGACTGGGCTCTGTTGGAAGGTAACCCAGGCCACTATTCCGCCGAGGGCATCTTCGACCTACAGCCCTTCTTCGATGCGGCCAAGGAGGCTGGCATTTACTTGCTGGCTCGTCCCGGTCCTTATATCAATGCCGAGGTCTCTGGCGGTGGCTTCCCCGGCTGGCTGCAGCGAGTTAATGGCACTCTGCGGACTAGCGATACAGCGTATCTGAAGGCGACCGATAAGTATAGACACTCTCCGCCAATCTTAAATGTAAACGGTGTCTTGAATACTGACTATTGCTATTAGCTACGCCTCCAACCTTGCTGCCACCATTGCCAAGGCACAGATCACTAATGGTGGTCCGGTCATTCTATACCAGCCTGAGAACGAGTATTCCGGTTCCTGCTGTGGCGTTACGAACTTCCCTGACGGTTCCTACATGCAATACATCGAGGACCATGCCCGCGAGGCCGGGATTGTCGTTCCTTTCATCAACAACGATGCCTGGGCTGGTGGCCATAATGCTCCCGGTTCTGGTGCTGGTGCGGTCGACATCTATGGTCATGACAGCTACCCCCTAGGTTTCGACTGTGCCAACCCTTCTACTTGGCCTAGTGGCAATCTTCCCACATACTTCCACACCAGTCACGAACAGCAGAGTCCTTCAACTCCCTACTCTCTGGTCGAGGTATGTCAAGCCATTCTGTGCTCTGTGATTCAGCACTAACGCTTTGTAGTTCCAAGGTGGAGCGTTCGATCCCTGGGGTGGGGTTGGTTTCGCCAAGTGTGCGGCTCTTTTGAACCACGAATTTGAAAGAGTGTTCTACAAGAATGACTTCAGCTTTGGCGTTGCCTTCTTGAACTTGTATATGGTATGCTGCGAGCGATGAAACCCTTAAAATGAGCGAGGCTAACGGCCGATAGATCTTTGGTGGAACCAACTGGGGCAACCTTGGCCACCCCGGCGGTTACACCTCGTATGACTATGGCTCTGCTATCACTGAGTCGCGCAATATCACTCGCGAGAAGTATAGCGAGCTGAAGCTACTCGGAAACTTTGCCAAGGTCTCTCCTGCTTACCTTGTAGCCAACCCTGGAAGCTTGACTACCTCCACGTATACCAACAATGCCAATCTGGCTGTGACTCCTCTGCTTGGAAGCAACAGCTCTGCTTCTTCGTTCTTTGTGATTCGTCACTCCGATTATACCAGTCAGGCTTCGGTTGACTATAAGCTCACCGTCCCGACCAGTGCTGGGAATCTGACGATTCCTCAACTCGGTGGAAGCCTTACCTTGAGTGGTCGTGACTCCAAGATTCATGTTACTGACTACGACGTGGCCGGCACTAACATCCTCTACTCTACTGCCGAGGTCTTCACATGGAAGAAAATCAGCAACGACAAGGTTCTTGTCC
The DNA here is from genome assembly GCA_024706585.1 of Penicillium simplicissimum. Taxonomy (NCBI): domain Eukaryota; kingdom Fungi; phylum Ascomycota; class Eurotiomycetes; order Eurotiales; family Aspergillaceae; genus Penicillium; species Penicillium simplicissimum. Next base: position 790,636 of record JAMZTW010000044.1, read on the forward strand.
TGTACGGCGGCCCCGGAGAGCACCATGAATTCGCAGTTTCCGGCGAGTCAACCAGCTCCGTCGTCGAGGGATCCTCTTCTGGTATCACCTCGAAGAAGGTTGGCAAGGCACTTGTTGTCGCTTGGGATGTCTCAAGCACTCGTCGCATTGTCCAGATTGGAAACTTGAAGGTCTTCCTTCTTGGTAAGTCGCATGGAAACCTCGCTTGATTCACGTCTTACTAACCGGCGACTTCTAGACCGAAACTCTGCCTATAACTACTGGGTGCCTCAGCTCCCTACTAAGGGCACAGCCCCGGGCTTCAGCAACGAAGAGACCACTGCCTCGTCTATTATTGTCAAGGCTGGCTATCTCGTTCGGAGTGCCTACCTTGACGGCAGCAACTTGCACATCCAGGCTGACTTCAATGCTACCACTCCCATTGAGGTGGTTGGCGCGCCGTCTTGTGCAAAGAACCTGGTCATCAACGGCAAGAAGACCCACTCCAAGGTTGACAAGAACGGTATCTGGTCTGCCAGCGTTACCTATGACGCTCCCAAGGTCCAACTCCCCAGTCTGAAGAACCTGAAGTGGAAGTCTATCGACACTCTCCCCGAGCTCAAGAACACCTACGATGACTCTGCCTGGACTGCTGCCGATCAAGCCTACACCAAAAACACCGCCCACTCGCTCGAGACTCCGACTTCCCTGTTCTCATCCGACTACGGCTTCAACACTGGTACTCTCCTCTACCGAGGCCACTTTACCGCCAATGGCAAGGAAAAGACCTTCTTCGTCCAGACGCAGGGAGGTACCGCATACAGCCACTCGGTCTGGATTAACGAGACCTACGTCGGCTCCTGGGCCGGAACCAGCGTTAACAGCGACTACAATGCCACCTACACTCTCCCTACCCTGCAGTCAGGCAAGAACTACGTCATCACCGTGGTCATCGACAACATGGGTCTGGACGAGGACTGGACTGTCGGTTCGGAGGAAATGAAAAACCCCCGCGGTATCCTCCAGTACTCCCTTTCCGGCCAGGAAGCCAGCGCCATCTCCTGGAAGCTAACCGGCAACCTGGGCGGCGAGAACTACCGCGATACTGTCCGCGGCCCGCTGAACGAGGGTGGCATGTACGCCGAGCGCCAGGGATTCCACCAGCCCGAGCCGCCCACCAAGGACTGGGACTCTAGCAGTCCGTTCACCGGCCTCAGCAAGCCAGGAATCCGCTTCTACAGTGCCAGCTTTGATCTCGATCTGCCATCGGGCTATGATATCCCGTTGTACTTCAACTTTGGTAACAGTACCTCCACTCCGGCCGAGTACCGCGTGCAGTTGTACGTGAACGGATACCAGTATGGCAAGTATGTGAACAACATCGGTCCCCAGACTAGCTTCCCTGTCCCTGAGGGTATCTTGAACTACCATGGCAAGAACTGGCTTGCGCTGAGCTTGTGGGCTCAAGGCGATGCTGGTGCCAAGCTGGATAGCTTTGAGTTGATCAACACTACCCCCGTGCTTACGTCGTTGGGTGAGGTCAAGTCCGTGAACCAGCCAAAGTATCAAGCTCGGAAGGGTGCCTACTAGGAGGCATTCACAGGAGTGGGTGATGATTGCGCAAACCTATATACGAAAGCATCAGATGCACATATTTCTTCAATGTTATATCTGTCAATTCCGCCCTTGAACATACACATCCCTCCCCTCTTGCCTAAACCCCGCCCTTCTGCGCGTACTCCTCATCCGTAACAGCCTCACCCCACACCGTCCTCCCAAGCCCAACAACAAAATGAGTCATAATACTCCCATCGTCCGCCCCATGCCAATGCGTAGTCCCCGCCGGAGCCCAAACAATATCCCCTGTCATCAATCTCCTCGGCACGCCGCCTCCATCGCAGATCCAGCCACTACCAGCAACGACCTTGATCATTTGGCCCTTTTCATGCGTGTGCCAGTGGGTACGCGCGCAGGGAGTAAATGTCACGTTGGCAATTGCTGCTTCGGTGTCGAAGTGGATTGGGTCGAGGTAGACGTCGCCCGTGAAGGTTTCGGTTGGTTTGGTGCAGGCGGAGCCCGGTTTGTGGCCGTTTTTGATGATGGTTGATTTGGGCATATTTGGGGGGTAATGGATGTGGGGATGCTTTGGGAGTGTTAGTTATTCGCTATTGTATATCCTGTTTTAGAAGTTGCGTACCTTGGAAACAGCGGTGCGTAAGGTATCAACTTTGCTAGTGATGGTGCGCTAGAACTCTGAGGAAATAAGGAAAGCTTAGAAGCAAGTTCAGGGGAAGTTTAGTTCAATAGCACTATTTATTCCAACCTTAGTTTTAGCTTTGTCCCTTGTGGTGGTGACATAGCCCGATGTCAGCACGTTAATAACTAGTTAACTAGTTAACTCCACGGCATGTCGCTGACAGAAAACCCACATTTAAAGCCGAAACTGTCGACAGCGTAGCCGAGAAGCTCTAATAAGACCTATCAGAATCACATTATACTGGCCAAGCAATGCTTGATTCCCCGCTCTTGTAATTTAAACAATGGTGGAAACAGGAGTTGTCGCTCGGGTCCAAGGTAAAACGATGACATGGAAGTCATCAACCCCGTCATCGCTCGAGTCCGTTTGAGAGAGGATAATCAAGTCCTTGTCATTATTTTGCACCATATAGTAAACAACCACTTCATTAATTGTACCGATTGACACTCAATCATGTTTTACAAAGGTATCAGCCCCACAGGATGTTCAACCTCGAGAGGAGACTGTCCTTCTTGATAGGGGCGTTCTCAGGGTCATTCTCCGCCTCATACAAAGCCTGGCGCAGTGGAACCATGTCTAGAGGGACAATCTTTGTCCGGCGAATCAACTTGTAGCCCCCATATGCACACAGCACAAGCGGGATATCACTGAATTAAAGGATTAGTATTTCTCGCGGTCAAGGAGAAAAGGCCCAGCTCAAGGACTCACAGATAACTTGAAACAAAAGAGGCTGGGTCCCAGTTGCCCTTGGTGAACACGGTAAATCCACCCGTGAGCAGAATAATGGTGCATGAGATCAAGGCAAACCAGCTTGTATATCCTAAGATAAAATTAGTAACGGGCGTTAGAACAGTGAAGCATATGTACTAACTTGTGATCCGGTTATGCCATGGCAGAGCATTCGGAGAAATGCCTTGTTTCTTCAACGCCTGCAACAAGCGGATATGATTCAAGGAAACACAGATCCACGAGACCAAGGTGCCCGCGGCAGTGAGATCAACAAACCACCAGAAGACGGTCAAGGCGCTGTTCGAAACACACATGTAGGCCAGAAGTGAAAAGGCCACCTGTAGCAGCACACACATATACGGCACACCCCACTTGGTGGTGCGGAGGAAGATCTTAGGAGCGTGCCCTTTGATCGCAAGACCATACAGCGTTCTGGTTCCCGCGAGGATACTTTGGTTGGAAGCAGACCAGGCAGATGTCAGACAGACAGCATTGACAATAGACGGAATGGCCTTGATGCCGGCGTCACCGGCAGCGATCACGAATGGACTCTGGGCAGCGGTGCCTGATTCATCGCTGAGTCGATCATCGGCGCTGGACACTAGCATGCCGACGACCAAGACTGCTGCTAGATAGAAGATTGTGACACGCGCAAAGACCCGTTTGCAAGCCTTGGGGATGTTGTGACGCGGGTTTTTAGTTTCCGCCGCGGCCATGGCTAGAGACTCCACGCCAGCGAAGGAGTAGACGGCGTTCGTCATGACTGCCCAGAATCCGAGGAAGCGGCCCCAGTTTCCTGTGGCGATGTATTCCACAAAGGGGCCCGGATCGTTCCAGTAATGAAAGCCTAGCCGTGGCTTGCCTGATATACCGTCAATACTCGAACCAGCATGAAGAAATCACATCAAAGGCCTACCTGGAATACCTCCTAGATCAATGACGAGACCCAGGATCACGACGAAGATAACCAGAAGGATCTTCAAGATGGCAAAGAGGAACTCGACCTCGCCATACACGCCGATAAACGAGATGGCAACGGCCACAGAAATCACAATGAGGATAGTCACCCACACTGCCGCATTAATGTCGGTCCAATACTGGATGAGAACCACGGCAGCGGAGATCTCACTGGGCACGCTCAAGAAGCATCCATAGACGATGTTCCATCCGATCGCAAAGGCCAAAGCCGGGTCGATGAGCACCTCCGCATGCCGAACAAATGACCCAGTCACTGGTAGCAGAGCCGAGACTTCACCGAGCGCGAATTGAATGGAGCAGACGATGGCTCCGACAAACATATAGCCCAAAAGCGCACCCAATGGACCACCCGTAGCGATCGAACCTCCAAGGCCAAGAAACAGTCCTGTTCCCTATAGATAAGCCAAGAAAAGAAACGTCAGCAAATCCAAATTTCAGGTTCGACCTATATCGGATCTCAAAGATGTCGTACTATGGCACCGGCGATCGCAATCATCTGCACATGGCGTTGCGACAGCCCTCGGATCAGATTCTGTCGCTCCTGCTGTGTGACGATCTGTCCATCGTCGGGACTGACAGCCCTGAACGTGGGCACCGACTCGGGGGGTGGATCTTCAACGTCGTGCACGACCTGTTTGCCCCCTATTTTATCTGTACCCGCCGGGGTCTCAAGATACCTAGCCATTCTGAGTTGTGACTGCCCGCAAAGCCAAAAAAATGCGCAAGGGCCGGGGAAAAAGAAAAAAAGAAAAGAAAAGCTAGAGAAGATAGGGCATCCGAACCTCGAAAAGCTTTCTCCGCTAGCGTTATAAGAGGAGACGAAGCTAATCACACCATCTGAGTGGCTGATGAGGGAACGCTAATTTTTTGCTTATCTCGATTGCAGAACCGAGGCTTTTGTAAGGGGGAAAATGCATCTACATCCTGTGATTTTTCTGGCTATTAGTATTGTACCATTGAGTGGACATTTGGTATCATTTCGCTCGGCGACCTCCGCGCCCCAGTATAAACCTAATTTCTATCAGATCGAGGACTCTTGTCAGGAAGGGCTATATAGATATAAGCACTTACTGAGAAGCAAATTTAGAATTCCCCGACTCTCTCAATGTGTAGCGAAAGTGTCATGCATTTTCCCATGGATCGTGACTTGGGCTAGGTTATCTGCGACCGAACGGCCAGTTCAGATTTCACCCAAATGTCTTAGAGTACCCACTCTAGATCCCCACAAGTCCACGCAGACATGCAACCTTTTCAGGTCTAGCGAGGACACTAATTCTACCAAGATGGCAGTCGGAGCCGTGGAGCACTAGAGATTGGTCGCGAGCCCAGTGGAAAGAGAGTATAATCAATACATGGTTTAGGGCCAGGTCGTGACATTTAATCATTCAAATCACAGGGGTAAACAACGAACCCTTTCTTGAACCTACTGTGCTGGATAGACGACATATTGATAGACCCACTGGTCTACTGAGCTCATTGCGTACGCGCACATACCAATGAAGCTTCGAGGGTTTCTGGATGTCCTCTCTCAAGTACAGGAAGGGCCTCAAAATGGACTGGAAAGAGACAGTAACTATGGACAACCCAAGCATTGAATTGATGCTGGAAGCGATCTCGCTGAAGAACAGCCTGATGACGTCATGCGATGCGACCCCGCAAAGGACAGGTGAGAACAAAAAAGCTCTTGACTTAGTGCTATGGATCTTGTAGAATATATATAACTGGTTTCTAAAATTGCTATCGCAAACCTCCTGTACATACCGTGAAGCGTCCTTAACCTCGGGCTTATCATCCCGTCGACCCCTTTGCAAATCCGTGCAAATACTCTGTCCACAATCCACTACCCGTCAGAACTCATTCCAGCGACTCCCCCGCCATGGCTCGCATATTCATCACTGGTTCAAGCGATGGCATTGGCCAAGCCGCAGCCAAACTCCTCGCAGAACAAGGACACTCAGTCGTCCTCCACGCTCGCAACGCCGAACGTGCCGCCTCAACACAAAAAGCAGTCCCCAAAGCAGAAGCCGTCCTAGTGGGCGACCTACGATCAATCTCAGAGACGAAGAAACTCGCTCAAGAAGCCAACGCCCTGGGAACCGGAGTATTCGACGCAATCATTCACAATGCAGGCATCGGATACGGCACCACGTCCAGTCGCGAGATCACCGCAGACAAAATCTCCGCGGTTTTCGCGGTCAACACGCTAGCGCCGTATATCCTGACTTGCCAGATGAAGCGGCCCACGTCGCGGCTGCTGTATATGAGTTCCGACAGTCATTATGGTGGCGATGAGACGTTGCGGAATGTGACTCAATCCCATTCGTACAGTGATAGCAAGCTGCACGATGTGCTGCTTGCGAATGCCTTTGCGCGACGATGGGGTGATAGTATCCAGGTCGTGAGCATGCATCCTGGTTGGGTCAGGACTAAGATGGGAGGGAGTATGGCTCCTTGCGGTTTGGATGAGCCTGCTCAAGCGCTGGCGGAATGGGCGGTTGGAGAAGGGAAATTGGCTGGCTTGCCGAGTGGGACTTTCTTTACGACGAGTGGAGCAAAGTCGGCGCATCCTGGGGCGGGTAATGTGAGCAAGCAGGAGGAGCTGTTGAGGATTTGCAAGGAGGTTTCTGGGGTAGCTGTTCCGGGTGAGTAGGCCCTTCTAGCTGGCTTGAGAATGCAGGCATCTTGTTGAAAGGCGAACTTTGAAATCAATCTGGGGATAGAGTGTATCATGAGACATCCAAGTAAATCCATTATTGGATACAAGGATTATTGATCCTTAACTTAGACGGTGCTATTAACAATTCAAACCTCCCTAGTCTCCTCCTCAATCTGCTTAGTATCAGCATCTCCTATCCGAAGCTCCTGACCATCTCTATTCTTCTCGTCCCGCACAGTCATCAAAATGATGCCCGTCGTCCAAAGCGCCAGAGCAATCGAGCACCCAATCATCGCCCACATGCCCTTAGTAAACCGGGGTGCCTGATCAGCCGAGTAGAAAAGCAGAATCCACCAGGCATTGACCGCATTGCTGCCCATGTTCATGCTGGCGATGACCACGGACCGGAACCGGTCATCTTGATAACGCATGGCATCATTGCACCATGCAAAGAACGTTGCCTGACAGGCATATACAGCTCCGGCCCAGTAATACGCGGCGAACACAACTGCGGTGTGCTCGAATTGGGTCAAGATCAGAGCAGAGGTCACGATGCCAGTGATAGCAATGAAGTATCCGACTAGATACCGCTTGCCACCCATGAAGTCGGTCAATGTGGCCCAAAACAGCGTCGAGACTATTCCCACTGCTGGCACACCAGTCGGGTAGTCGTTCAGCTGGGCGACGGTGTATTTGTGAGTCGGGTGTGACTTCATGTAGAGTGCCAATAGCGCATTACTGGAGAACGACTCTGTTTCTCCAGCGATGATCCACAGCATGACGAAGCCGTACCAGTGCCAGGAGGTGAAAATGCGTTTTGCGAATGACATATTCAGCGGGACCTTGACAGCGCTGGACTCCGGGATGCGCGCAATGGCCATGGCCCGTTCTTCAGAAGTCAGGTACGGGGCTTTCGTGGTTGTTGGAGTATCAGGGAACAGCAGGAAACCATAAATGGCAATGGGAATAGTGATCAGGCCATCAATCTGCCTTGTTAGCCGTGATTCACCTTGCGTAAAAGGAGGAACTTACGATGAACAGCCATCGCCAACCAGCCAGTCCGTGAACGCCATTCAAGGACTTTTGAATACCAGTCTGGATGAAACCGCCAAACATTGTCCCAGCCAGTCCCGAGGCGGTGAAAATGCCGCTACGTTTCCCCAGCTCCTTTTCTGTGTACCAGGAGCCAAGGATATAGTGCGTTCCGACAAAGGTGCTAGACTCGGCCAAGCCCAAGAAGAAGCGGATTGCCATGATCCCCTGGGGATTATGCACAGCAGCCGTGATCATGGTCAGACTACCCCAGATCAACATCATCGCCGGGAAATAGATGTGCGGGCGAAGATAGGTAATTGCCAAGTTAGATGGAACCTGGCCAATAATGTATCTAGTGAAGTGTTAGAGATGAGATATGAAGTGGATAATCTAGGTTCTTACCCAACAGTAAAAACGGTGTTGATGAGGTTGAGCTGCTTCCCGTGGAACTTGAGGTCCTCCTTCATGCCTGATACGTATGCATTGTTGAGGTTACTGCGGTCCAAATAATTGGCGAAATAGCAGAGACAACAAAACGACAGGATGAATGCATCGATCTTGCGGAGAAGCTTGCGCTCGCCAGGGACACTCTCCTGGCTCCTGACATAGGACTTGAAATTTGTGAAGCTGGCCATGCCGGTCAATCACCGTTTCTGTCAGTCACAGGCGGGACACGGCTCTGGTGAATGCAAAGGGAGGAGACCGGCGTCTTTATATACATTCCAGCTGCCGTCTGGAGTACTCTGCAGTGTTGTTATCTGCGTGGGAAAAAAAAAGGTTTATCTTTTGACTCAAAACTTAACCGCCCCCCGCCGTTGGGCGATTACTTAATCAACATCTCGCTTTGATATGCCCAATCCGCCCAGTCGCCGCCTGTGACTCGCTATACTAAACACTGTAAACAGTGTCCAGGTGGTTCTTTATCTCGATCATTCTTACTTTCGCGGTCTTAACCCGAGGCTTCTGGCAGGAAATTGGTGCTTGAAGTGCGGGGAAGTTCTCCACCGTCGGGTTTTGCGCCGAGTGCCAAGCTTAGCGGCAGACTACGCAGTAGATTACCTGCCTCTCTAGGAAACTTATCAAGTCAAATGCTCCGATATCTGACTTCCTTCTATAGGTCTAGTCACAAGATACGGCTATCATCTGGTTATCATCTCGGGGAATAGTCACAAAGCACCTACCAATGGAGGAGAGAGTGACTAGACCGGGCATTCCAACAGCCCGGCACATTTTCCGGGTCAGATCCCCTTGCCTAAGCGATGATAAATGCGACCAATCTGCCGTGAATAGTCGTCGCGTGTTTTCAAATTAGCTTTCTGATAAACCAATAAGCTGGAAATTCAATAAACAAACATGACTTATACGACCATGACATGGGAGATTATCGCTGCTGAGAAGCGCCAGGCTCTCAGGGCGTTGATACCCAACGAGTGGGTGATTCCTCTGGACGTTTTCCCTCCCGAGAGTCAGTTGGACGTGACGAGCTTCCCCAAGGCGTCTGGATGGTTTACTAAACGGGAGCTGGAGATAACCTCGACTCCAGCACCCCAAATTCTTGTCAATATAGCGACTGGTTCGTGGACGTCAGTGGAGGTGACTCGCGCGTTTTGCAAAGCTGCTGCGGCTGCCCATCAATTGGTACTTTTCCCCTCTACTTTGTTTGACATGATGAAAAGAGAAATATTCTCTTTGAGCAAGAGCTGACTCTATTAGATAGACCAACTGCCTGTCAGAAATTCTGTTTGACAAAGCCATCGCTCGCGCACGCGAGTTGGACGAGTATCACAGAAAAACTGGCAGGACCAAAGGCCCTTTCCACGGCCTCCCAATCTCCATCAAGGACAACTTCAATATCATCGGTCACGATTCCACCGTCGGGTTTACCTCGCTCGTCAATGACCCAGCTACGTATAACAGCACCCTGATTGACCTGCTGCTTGACGCTGGAGCGGTGCTCTACGTGAAGACCAATGTCCCCACCGCGATGATGATCGCCGAGTCGGTCAACAATCTCTTCGGTCGGACCGTCAATCCACGCAACCGTAATTTGACATCTGGTGGCTCTTCGGGGGGTGAATCTGCTTTGATTGCGTTCGGAGCAAGTCGACTGGGAGTGGGAACTGATATCGGTAAGCCACCGTCCTCTTCGAGTGTTCGAACGAGATCTAACTAAGTGATTTAGGAGGCTCATTACGCATTCCCGCGGCATGCACAGGCATCTTCACAATCCGACCATCCGCTGGGCGTTTTCCCAATTTCCAAACTCGCTCTGGTCTCGCCGGCCAAGAGGCCGTGAACAGCGTCAATGGACCCATGGCGTCGACTTTGGCTGAAATCATCCTTTGGGCAAAGACGGTCGTCGACCAGCAGCCTTGGATCCGGGACCCCAAGTGTCTCCCAATCCCATGGAGGTCGGTGACTCCCAAGCGCACTCTCAAGATCGCCGTCCTCTGGAACGATGGCATAGTCACCCCGACACCACCTGTTGGCCGCGCCTTGAAGGAAACTGTTGCCAAGCTACGGGAGGCCGGGCACGAGCTCATCGATTGGGAACCAACAGGGCACGATAAACTGTTGTCTATTTTGTTACGTATGTTTGTCGCTGACGGCGGGAAGTCAGTGGCCAACCTGCTAGCGCCAACGGGCGAGCCCTTACGTCCAGAGATGAAGGCCTACGCCGAGGCGTCAGAATTGGGCGTCCACGCCATGTGGCAACTGCAGCTCGAGCGCAACGGGGTGTGCAAGTCGTATCTCGACCAGTGGAATGAAAGTGGAATCGACGCTATACTTTGTACGTCGATATCCCTGGGTTTGTTCATCAGTGGCTAACCGCTTCATGATCAGGTCCCACCACGCCCTACAGCGGTGTTGAGAACGGCAAATTCGCCTACGTTGGATATACAGGCGTCTTCAATGTTCTGGACTACCCAGCGGTCTCGTTCCCTTGTGGTCTTTATGCTGACAAGGCCATCGACGGGGACTATGACGACAATCAGCCATTGAGTGAAATTGATGCACAGATTCGGAATGACTGTAAGTGCATTCTTTACAGGTGTCGAGAGGTTACTAATGGAATAGATAATGCGGGGAACATCGATGGAATGCCTGTCAGCCTCCAGCTAGTTGGACGACGACTGGAGGAGGAGAGCGCTCTGATGATGGCCGAAGTAGTTCTGCGAGCTCTTGACGATTAAATGCACATATTATGTCTCCGTATAGATCAAATGAAATAGAGCACATATCTCCAATCTTAGCTCAGTTGTGGCCATACCAAATGCGGATCAGATAAGTATTATACGTGAACTAGAATACTGGTCTATAAGAATTAAAGTGTTCGAAAGAGTGTTCGAAAGAGTAGCAGAAGGAGTAGGAGAAAGAGGATGCTACGCAATTTCAGGCAGGAAGGGGGGAAGGGAGGGGGTTCAATTCAGTAAATCTTTTAATAAAACTGAGCCGTACAGCCACTGCATCCAAGTGAGATCGGAGTCATTTACCCGGCCCAGAGCTCTCTCGTTGATCGTACCCTAACTTCAAACTTCCCCTTCAAGTCTGAAGATGTTTGTACCACTCCAAGGTGAATCCAAGTTGCTCTGGCTCTCCCGAAGAAAGCATACAAAGAAGTCCACGCTTCTCCAAGTCCTTGCAGAACGCTTCTGTCGAAGTAAAGTTCTCTTCCGAGCGATCTTGACTTATGCCCTGGTTATAGCTACCCTGCTCACCACCTTCTGCTCCTCCAAGGTTGCTTGACTCGCTGGTCCGAAGTTCAGGAGTAGATGGTGAATTGGCGTCGGTCTCCTTCCTTATATTTTCTTCAACAAGGGTCTTTGTATTAGCGGCCACCTCCGCAATCGTGAGGTACTTGTTCTGCCAACATTTGTCGATAATGTCGTCAATCAAGGCATTCCCATTCAACCTCGGAAATTCCATATCCTGCAGCAGTTCCACAATCTTGGGCCCATGTTCTTTTGGATCATCGGTCAGACATCGATCTTCATAGACCTCAAACCCGTAATTGATAAAGTAGAATATCGAGCCGAGTGCGAATTGCTCAGTTCGTGGACCTAGGAAGCCCGAAGTCCCTGATTCTCCTTGGTCGACCTCTTCGCTATTGAGAAGTCGTCCGTAGGGAGCCATACAAGCCTCAAAATATGTCCCTATCTCCGCCGTGCAATCGAAATCTGACAGTTTCAATCGGTCTCGATCGAGGAGGACGTTGTCGGGCCGTAGATCACCGTGCGCGAGATTAAGCGACTCGAGGAAGGCGACTGCTTGGGTAAGGTCGTTCATCCACTCCATTCGGAGTGTTAGGGGTTCCAATTTCTCTACATTTGTGACTATGAAGCCTATCTGCGGATCTCGAGTCTGATTGTTCTGTATCCTAGAGTAGAGTGATATGTCTACCAAGGTTAGTAGACCTACTTACTGTACTAATCAGGATCGTACCTCGCATATACTCCAGGAAAATTCCGTTATTCGTGTAATAAAAGCACTGCACCAGAGAAGGGCAGGGCGGATGGCAAGAGAGAATCTCATAGATCCTGAGTTCTCTCTGAAATTGCTCTCGTTCATAGTCGCCGGATTTCGGGACCTTGACCACGATACGAGGATGGACCTCATAGACGAAGGAAATGCCTCCTTTCCAGATCCAATGCACACCGGGAAACCGTTGCTGAACAGTCATTTCATAGTAAGGGTAAATGGGCGAGAGATTCGAAGAAGATCTTCACAAGTAATGACACTGAGTATCGGGGAGCTTCTCCTCTGTCGAATCTAGATCTCAAATGTCGCGGCCCCACCTCCGCAGATCCCCAGCCACCCGCTTACAACCAGCCCTCCATTTTCGATCATGGCAGTCTCGTCCCTGATCAACTCACTCTCTATCTCTATTGTTACACCGGTCTTCTAAGCTTCAAGTCCACCACCTCAGCTCCAGGGAACCAGCTCCTTCCCTCAACCACCCCTCGCAGACCGTCACGGCCGCAGCGCGACATCCATATCCCGCGCTTACATCTCGCTGAACAACCTCACCAACCCACTCACCCCATTCCAAAGCAAATCCTCATTCCAAACCACACCACCATGGAATCCCTCCCTCTCCCACAAGAAGCCAACCTCAATACAACCCCCCTCACAACAGACCACACCCTCACCATCTCACCCCACCTCCTCCACGCGCATCTGGAAAAACGCTACACAACCATTTCCATCCCCTCCACCTACGGCAACCTCAATTCCAGCCCGCCCCCGGGCACAGTCGCCGGCATCGTCCTCGGCAGCGTCGGCGGCGTCGTCCTAATCCTCTACCTCACCTTCCTAGCCCTGAACCCCGGCGGTCTAGCGCGGGGCAGCACATCCGTCATCGACGAAGAAGTCGTCGTGCGCAGTCGCAGTCGGCACTCGCCCTCGCGGCGGAGCGACGTCATCGAGGTGGTTGAGGAGCGTGATCAGCGCGACTACCGCCGCGATAGTTATCGGCGACCTGGGTCGGGGTCGCGGCGGGCGGGGACGCATATTGTTGTTGAGGAGTCGGCGACGGGGACATCGATGACGGACGATCCTGATGTGGTTGAGGTTATTGAGGAGGAGTCTTCGGTTATGTCGTCAATTTCGCCGGCGCCGAGGAGGGGGGGTGGGGGGAGTCGACGGTCCCAGAGTGGGTATCGGACTGTTAATCCGCTGTCGTATGCGGGTGAGAGCTCTTATGATGGGGATAGCCATTATCGTTGAGCTGGTGGGGGGTTCTTGCGGTGAGGTTAGATTTTGAGCTTGGGGGTGAAGACTTTTGAGTGTTTTTTTTTTGCGTGTTGCGATACCCTTTTCTTTGGCATTGTATTGCATCTAATGTCTTATGATTATGCTGCGATGTGTCCTGTTGATCATACCGACTATAATGAAGTTCATGTTTACATATGTCTACTTTTAGCACGCTTTCACGGCTTTCCGCAAGATGATGGACGGAGGATCTTCAGAACGAACAGGTTGCGAAGTGTATTGAAGGGATTGATTAAAGTTAAACAAACAGTAACAAGAAAAGGAACGAATGACAACCAGTGTCGCCCCAAGGACCCAGTCTTGAACGCCGTGTCCTGTTTTAGCGCCGGTGGTAACAGTCAGAAACCGGGGATATATACGAGCGAAGACAAACCAAAGACCACCAAGAAGGAGCCAGCCAACAAAAGAAATCAAAAGGAAGACTCAACGCACAGTGCGCTCTGCGGATCTCAAGCTCCAAACCCGTTCTCAGAGATGCCAGAGTCCTGTGGTACCTGATACTCGGAGCATACCACATACCATTTCTCCATCCCTCGTTCGACTCGAAAGATCCAGAAACACCGAATCTGCCTTCAAAGGCACATCCGCGAGTACCCTGTTGCGTAAAGCATCGATAAACTCAAAGCCTACCCACGAGGCACCACAAACTTCAAAAGACCCGTACCCATCCAGCTTAGAACAGAATATCCAAGCAGCAGCAGCATGCCAACGCCGCCATAATACCAGCACAGACACCGCCAGCCCCGGAGCCGCCGCCACCACGGTCACCAGCGTAGTACCCCTGCTGAGGGGGGTATCCCTGCTGCGGGGGGTAATACATCTGGCCCTGTGGTTGCTGCTGGTAGTAACCCTGCTGCTGAGGGGGGCCGTAGCCTTGTTGCGGGGGATAATATCCCTGACTACCCTGTTGGCCTCCGTAGTAGTCTTGAGCAGCACCACCGCCCTGGGGTGGTGGGGAGTTCGGGTGGTAGCCGCCGTTATCGTGGACCGGGGCGGGATAAGAAGGGGGTGGGCTGGTCTGGAGAAGAGGACGTTAGTGATAATTCTTCCAGACAGTAATGGATGTAAGAAATTGATGGGGATTCAAGGTTGGTGGGAAGGGGATATGAGGGTCCACGTACGGGCTTGTAAGACATCTTGTACTTGCTGAATGCGGAGCTCCGGATAGTTCGAGACGGGATGCGGAGATGACAGGAGGTATGGTTACGGATGCTGGGGGTTCGGGATGGGGGATTGGAGGGGTCGGAAGATGGAGAAGGGAAGAGGATACAGTTGCGCACAGGCAGAAGAGATTGTAGGACGTCAATCCGAGTAGCCAAGAGCTGGGAAGCGGACGGACTTTTGGTAGAACGCGCGGATTGCTCGTTGCAGCAAGTGGAGCGTGGCGCAGTTCCGGGGTTCGGCAATCGGATGACTCAGCCCGCTGTGTCCATTCAGGTGGACTCGGGAGTAACTATACAGAATTGATTGGAATTGGAATCATCGCAATCCAGGCCTACAGTGGACGAGACGAGTGCTGCATCGTTGTTATCTGATGAGAGTGATAAGGTTGATTATACCTCTAGGGGCCAACACGAGACCCAGACATATTTTAAGAGAGAAGAGTAGATCCCACAGCTCGAGATGAAAAAATCTCATTTCCTGACTTTTGAAAGATATAGAGGGGACAAAACAAAACAAACGCTATCCATGTATGAAACGCGGATTATAATGCAAATTGAGCAAAGGGGACCAAAGAGAACAAAGAGAGAGAGAAAAAAAGATGCAAAACCGCAATGCGAGTCTGCGAATCATGTACGTGGGAAAATGCAACATCCGATCCTCCCAGTCAAGTCCCAACGAGGATCGGTTACTCCGTGTCCTCCAGAGACGCCTTCTGCAGCTCCTCGGTGGCGTCGGCAGCGGCATCCTTCTCCTGGGTCAGCTCCGCCTCGGCAGTGGGCAGACCGTTGGCCTGGGCGGGCTTCTTCGCAGCATCAGTGCTGCGGCCGTTGGTCTCGGCGGCAGTGGCCTCCTCCTGCTCGAGGCGAGCAATCTCCTCCTTGGCCTTTTGAATGTTCTGTGCATAGTTGAGTTAGTGGGCGATGATCAAGTTGAATCATATGTAGATACACAGGATTGGGAAACTCACCTCCTCAGTTTTGCTGGCCTGGTTCTTCTTCCACTCGGTGATCTTGCCGGCAAGCTTGTCCACAACGGCGGGGACATCGGCCTGGTTCATAGGAGGGTCGATCTTGACCTTGGCAAAGTCCTCGATGATGCCAACATTCATGTTGAACTTGCTGGTCTCGGCACCAGCAGCGGCAGCACCTCCCTTCTTGCCCTTCTTACCCTTCTTACCGGCAGTACCGACGAAGTAGTCCTCCTCCTCGTCCTTACGCACGACCTTCATACCCTTGAGACCAGAGTCGTCAACGGTACGGCCAACGCCGGCGCGGAACTTGCTGCCCTCGTCCTTCTTGTCATCAAGACCCAGGGTAGAGAAGTCATAGGCAGGGTCGAAGTGGCGGATCAGACCCTGGGCGGTAAGGATCTCGTCAGTGTAGGCGAGTTGAGAAGCCTCCTCGAGCTTCTTGTCGGCAACCTTCTTGCGCTTCTCACGCTCAAAGGCATCACGCTCGGCCTTTTGGCGCTCACGACGCACGCGCCAGGCCTCATCCTCGTACTCCTTGTAGGCGCGGCGGGCCTTGAAGTAGTTGTCCTTGATCTCGCGGATGGCGGTGTACTTCTGCTGCTGGTCGTTGCGCAACTTGGTGCGCTCATCGCGCAGAGCGTTCAGATTCTTGTAGACACTGTCCTGCTCAGCCTTGATGGCATCCAGCTCCTTTTGGATCTCAGAGTACTTGTCGCTCAGGGCCTTGGCCTCGGGGTTGTCCAAGGTCTTCTTGAGTTGCGCAATCTGCGCCTTCAGCTCGTCAATGCCCTTCTGGGCCTCTTCAAGACCAGCGAAGCCCTTGCGCTGCTTGCGCAGGTTGGAGATGTCCGAGAGAGCCTTGCGCTCATCCACCAATCGCAGGGTGCCGGAATCGACCTGCTTCTCGAGGCGGGCGATCTCCCGGTCGATCTCATCCACGTTCTTGAAGGGCATCTTACCGCGCGAGTTGTTCTGCTCCGTAATGCGGGCCTTGAGGGTCGACTCGAGGGCATTGATCTTCTCGAGGGTGCTGGAGCGAGAGGACTTGAAGCCGGACTGCTTCTGACGGATGGAGGAGAGTTCGGCGCGGAGTTCTTGCTGCTTCTTGACCACGGGAGAGTCCTGGTTGTTGGGCTTGGCGTTGTCCAACTTGGCCTTGATTTGGTTCTGGATGTTGCGCACGTTAGTGACTGGACTCGGGACGGGAAATGTGGCATGTGGGCACACGCGAGATGTCACCCCCGCTGTGGGAATGTTTGACACAGAGCGCAGCCCTCCACCAACCCTCAATTCAAAGGACAGTAAATCATAGAGTGCAATTGAAAATTAGTTCAAACATACCAGCTTCTCTTGGGCAGCAGCATGCTCCTTCTCGGCCTGGGCCAGGCTGGCCTTATAGGCCTCCTCATCGGGCTTGGTGGGCTTAACCCGGGGCTCCGCAGGGGCAGGAGCAGCCATTGTGTGTGAGGGAGGGCAGACCGGCAGAGGAAGGCAAGGAAAGAGAGAGTTGGGAACTTCCTCGGGGGAAAAGAAAAGGAAAGTGAGAAGAGGGTTGCCCACGAGGGGAAAGGGGAAACGGTTCGAATAATTAAATCGGGCTCCGGTTCGGTCAGTTTCTCCGCTTTACTAAACTGCCTCGCCTGGCAGAAAGTTCCCGCCGATTTTTCGACCTTCACCTTATCGTTCACGAGACTCTCCTGCGCGCCCACTTTTGGTTCTCCTCTTGCGCTTTTTCTTTCTCTTTTTCCAGACCTTGCCCACTACCCGAAATCACATCCATCATGGACGGGGATATTCCCGCCAGCAGCACCGATGCCAGTCGGGAGATGAGCCGGCTTTGGCGCACCTGGAAGACGGTGCACGAAATGCTTGCCGATCGAGTAAGCTTCTTCTCTCTCGTCACTTACGCCTTGGCTATTGCTCAAGGCCTATCGCTTGTGCATGCAGATCGTTTTGAAACTGACTATGGTCTGCGCTGGAAATAGGGATACGAGGTGTCAGAAGAAGAGCTGAAGGTTTCTCTTGAAGACTTCGCGCGGAAATATGCAGACCCTCTGGGATACCCCGAGTATGCGATCTACTACCCCCCCCCCCCCCCCCTCCCTGCCTCTCAAGTGTCTCTCGCAAATCGGAGAGGAAGAAGCGCAGTGGTTGCCATTGTTATCTCAGACCAACGCCACTGACACGTCGCTTCCTCCGTTCCAGTCGGAAAAAGATGAAGATCCAAGCACGCCCCACCGAAGAAATGAAGAAGAAGTACACTCCGCTGCCGAGCAAATCGAACCCGAACCCCCAGCCCGACTGCGGCACGATCTACGTTGACTTTTGCGAGCTATCCTCGGGCATTGGTGCCCGGCAAGTGCGCGAGTTCAACCAGGTCATTTCTGAGAACAATCTCCACACCGGCATCTTCATCACTCAGGTTCCACTATCCCCCACTGCCCTGCGTATGGTCCACAGCAATCCCGGCTGCATTGGCGAGACCTTCCAGGAACAGGACCTCCTCGTCAATATCACCCGCCACGAGCTAGTGCCCAAGCACGTCCTGCTCAGCCCGGAGGAGAAGGCCAAGCTGCTGGAGCGTTACCGTCTGAAGGAGTCGCAGCTGCCGCGTATGCAGGTCTCGGATCCCGTTGCGCGGTACTTGGGTCTGCGCCGCGGTCAGGTGGTGAAGATTATCCGCAAGAGTGAGACTGCTGGTCGTTACGCTAGCTACCGCTGGGTCATTTAAAGTGGCGTTCAGACAGGCTCTGTCCCGATTTTCATTTCGTTGAACCCTCTTTCGTTCCTCTATGGAATAGACATGACCCAATCTATGGGTTTGGGAGGAAGCGAGAACCCATACCCAACACGCATCAAGTCCTTCCCGTCTCGGTTGTATTTTTCTGCTCCCGCATACATATCGTCACCCTCCGCTTTCATCGGGCTTTGAATGTCTCGAAGGAAGTGAATCGATCGCTGCACCAGACGAAACCAGACCGGGTTGGACACGGAGTTTTTTCTTGCACCAGACACAAACACAAAAAAAGTTAGTCCCCTTGTATTATGGGCAGCATGGCGTACAGGCGAAGTTTCTTCATCATCTACGGGGGCGGGGGTTTGATCTGATCCACGATCCACGATCTGTGATTTGTGATTTTTACATAGTATTGTCCGCTGTGTTTCTTTTGTTTTGCTTCGGGCTAGATGAATACACTGGATATCTATACCAATGGGATTTACAAGCAATTGAGTCTGTAGGAATCAATATACTCGTCAAGGTAAGATATATTGAGAACGCACGATACTCGTTGAAGTCACTAGGTTGTGTGGAAGTATCATTCAATCTTCATGCAGTGGATGGTATACACAAAACCTCAAGCGAAAATAATTCCATATCAGGTTCTGTTTTACATAATGCCTCCCCCTCAGCACCCAGGAGGAATAATCAACCGCCAACGCCAACGCTAAAACTATCGTCAAAAGACCGTGAACAAAAATGCAAAAGGTAAGCAGGGGGGTAATGAAGATGAAGCTATGAACATGGAACATGAGGTATCACGAGGTGAAGAACAAGAGAAGGAACCCATAAAACAAACGGGAAAAGAAATCCAACTCCTCCAGTCCAAGTCCAAGTCCCCAATCCAATATGAAGAATCAAATCATAACGCATGTCGAGATTAGGGTCTGCGGGTGTGTCTCTCAAGGAGACCGCCTACATCTTGGAGCTCGACGTCCACGTCTAGTGAGACGTCCGGGGAGGCTCGGTAGGGCGGTAGGGTATGGGACAATTGTCCTGTGGTAGGCGTGACGTTTATAGACGGAGGTGAAGATAATCGGGACTGGGTCGGTGGTTGCGGGGCGGGAGCGGTGGTGCGAGGAGCAAGGACGCCGAGGTCCTCGAGGAAGGCTCTGCTGCCACGGCGTTGACGTTGAAGTTCGAATGGGGCAGTTGGTGAAGGGTCCATTGTATGGCGGGAGCGGAGCTCGGGGCGCTGTGGTGGTGGTTCGTCCCGGTCTAGGAGACCGCCGACGTCGAAGAATGATACACGGCGGGAGAGGGGTGTTGAGGACGAGGGTGGCTTGTCGCGAGGGGACTGGCTGGTGGGGAGGTACTCGCGTGGGCTGACTTTGATGTCGAGGCTGTCGGACGTGGAGATGTGGTCGTCGTCTGAGGCGTGGTCTTGATTGAAGGACCAGGTTGGATCGAGGGAGCCGGTGCGGGCAACCATGAGAGGCACTGGTGGTGCTGGGATAGGGACGGCAGCGCCAGGCGCTGAAGAGTAGAGCTTTGGGTCGAGTCGGATTCCCAGGTCGCCGGCGAGATCAGAGTCACTGCCCCATTGGTGCTGCATGACCGTGTTGCGGCGGACGTAGCTGCTACCCATGCTTTCGGTTACGGAGGCTGAGCCCTGCGCGCGCTTGTACTTGAGTTTCTTGACGCCGCGATCACGGACGAAGGAACCGATCACGACGAGGTTAGAGACGGCTGTCGCGGCTAGAATCTCTAATGAGGCGACAAGAGACCGGTAGGGCTGAGCGCCTCGGCGCTCGATCACGGTCGGTACGCGGTAGCAGGTGATGGCTACCAGGATCAGTGAGAGGCAGAAGAGGACGACGAGAGCGAACTTTCGCTTCAAGGGCATCTGAGCCATTAAGATGATAGGGACCGGGAAGGCTACGAGCAGAAGATCGGTAATGACGTCGCAAGCCCCCATCGTGATGAGCTGTGCGTATCCGCTCCGGCAACTAGGCCCTGGATCTGGTGTAACCTGCCAGTAATGGTCCATGGGCTGGCATTCAGCCAGCGTCGCGATGACAACGGCGACGAGTGTGGAGGCCAGGAAGAAATGAATGAAACGCAGAAATAAAGCTACTGACTTTCGCCAGACCATGCCAGTGACTCGTTTCAGGAACTCGCAGACCGTAAGCTTGGCTGTCCAGATACTATATGTTGAAGACGGACGAGTCAGTAACCAGCTCCGATCAGAGTCACACAAAGGGTTGGAATTAGGGCCAGTCTTACAAGATGGCATAGAATACTCGTGCAGCCAGGACCAGCTTACTTCCGATCACCCGTTTATCGATTTGATCCTGCGTCAACCCGTCCGTTTGAGTATTGTTGGTCCCGAAAACCAAGACGAAATGAACCAGCACCATGCGAATGGTGAGCGGGATGACGCTGAGCATGACAACCTTGTCCTCGGGAAAAAAGCGCTCGATTCGTACATAGCGACCACATAACCGTACGATGATGATAGCTAGCGAGAAACCCGTAGCCCACCAGCTCATCATGAGTGTCGGGTTGATCTCATCGCGCGACTCAAAGGCCGGAGGTACCTGAGGGTACAGGCCTCGGGCGGCCAACGAGGCAGTTTCCATTGGTCACACGCTGAACCACCTCCGAAGAGGGGCTATAAATCGTTGTGTGTTGTTCAGTCCCAGAAGCTCGATGCGATAGAATGGCGACAAGCCGTATCCTTACATGTCGCACGTGAGGGCAGGAAGACAGTGATGATGAAGTGTGGGGAGGGGAGCTGTACTAGGGGCCGATCGGGGGGAGCCACTAATTAGAGACGATCGTCACAGGAAGAAATAAGCGGGCCACGACTCCACGAGCAAGAGCGCGGGAAGCGAGGTAAGAGATGAACAGAATATAGAAGTGTATTTCGACTCCGCTCCGCTTCAAGTGTTTGTGTCCTGGTGCCCATCGCCGGTTCAAAGAGGGGGAGAAGGGCGAAAAAGAAACGCAACCGGTGAGTCCCGGAGGCTACTGAAGTAAATATGAGCCACTGTCTCTCTGAGGGGGAAGAGACAAGGATCAGAAAGTCAGAATCTGAGCATACACGGCGATGATAACACGAGGGACCAGTGGGAGCCAGCACGCTAATCTCTGGGCTGTCTCTGGGCATGGAACTTGTCCGCCCATCACTGAGCGATTGACTACCGCAGTCGATTATTGCTCCGACCAGAAAGCAGACCAAAAACCCGTGGCCCACTCGCGTCAGCAGTGCAGGAGCGGTCTCTTGTTGAGCTGTCTCTGTTCTGTCATTCCGTCACTCGAATTCGCTCGAGTCGAGTTCATCGTATCACACATGCTGACGCGCTTGCCAGCCACAGAAAGCCGCGGTGTATCAAGTGGACCCCTGGTTCGCCCCTCTCCCTCTCTCCCACTCTCTCCGATCAGGATCTGCGGTGTAAGTTAGCCTGGGCTCTGGAGTCAGGAGCAGTGGAGCACTGGAGCGAGAGTTTAGGAGGATTGAACGGGCCACCGGAGTCCGAGAGCTTTGGCCTTCGCTTGCGGGGGAATCAGGAGGTTGGAGACAAGGCGAATCAGGCCTTGTCTGGGCACAAAGGCTATGTGGACGAGCCGACGTGGGCTACTGGACGGAGGAAGTGAGTTCTGAATGTGAGACCGCCATCTGTTGCCCTGAAAGATTAAATAAAGTGTCACTGGTGCGCCGCCGTAAACGGTGAAGTTTGTCGCTCGTGTCGAGATAACATTTAACATTAATTGCCCACCGGAGAATTCTTTTTATCGAGGAATTCTCTTTCCACGTGGACATTTGTCCCGAAAGAGCACGGGAACGAGGTCATTACATTACATGGCCAGATGGGGACATCAGTAGGATAGGTTCTTTGTTCTTTTCTGAGAAGACTCTATCTCACAAAGAGGCTCCAATCTAGGGCTACGGAGCCCAAAGTGACGATAGTAATAAGATAAATGGCTCAACGCCATAAAACGCCCTCGCTGGGCCTAGTCTCGAGTCTCCAGTAGTATACTGTAGTAGGAAAAGTTATTTGACTGCCTGGGCAAGTGTCAAGTGCCACTCGGTCAGCGCTACGAACTAAAAAGGGCCACCAAGTGGAGCGGCCACCACAACGCTAATCCTCACCAATCGTAGCCTCAGATAAGCACCGTCCACCTATCATCGCCAGGCTGACTGCACACACTCGCTCGACTTTACTCGAGTAGGAAGCGAGACACATGGACGACCAGCCTTTTCGAAAGTCTGGATCAATCGAACTCTATACTTGCATTCCATGCTATTGAATGAAGCCCTCTGTCCCTCTATCATGGATCAATCCCTCCGGTAAGCTTCTGTACGAACCATTGATCAATGATAATACGACAGTACTATCTTCATCCATGGATTACATGCAAGATAACTACAGTCAGACAAAAGGTACAGAATGTTCATCTCCTTTTTTCCGCACGGAGGTTGCCAGACTGAAACTCTCCCTGAACGTAGCTGAAACTCTCTCTAGGCGTAGCAAAAGTATATCGTCCTCCGTCCCGTAGGACGTCATATCAACCTTTCCCCAGTTTACCCAACCACCGCGGCCGCTGCATCCTCCCGTTGCTCCTCGTCCCGAACCGACTGGATGCCGGTGCCGGCACGTACTGCACCCAGCACCACCCGGAGCTCCTGCAGGAACTTGGTGACCTCGGCCTCGGTACCAACCGTAATGCGCAAGCAGCCCTCACACCCATACTCCTTGCCCCGGAATCGCACCACCACGCCACGCTTCTCAGCCATCGCCTCGTAGGCCGCCAGCGCGGTGACGTTGCTCGGCCTGCCCTCGGCGTCGAGCATCTCCACCAGCAAAAAGTTCGAGTCCTGGCCGCCCAGGAACCGGCCCACACCAGGAATCTGCGGTAGTTCACGGAGCAGCCGGTCGCGCTGGGCGACAATCTTCTCGCGGTACTCGCGCATCACCGCCATGTTCGGGGCCGTCAATGCAGCCGTGGCTAGCGCGCTTGTCGGGCTGGAAATGTTGTACGGTGCCTTCAGGCTGTTCAGCAACTGGGCAATCTCGGGGCTGGAGTAGGCCACTCCCAGGCGGATACCCGCCAGACCAAAGGCCTTGCTGAGAGTCTGCATGACCACCAGGTTCGGCCACTCGGTCACCCATTCAGCCAAGCTGGCACCTTCGTGAGCAAAGTCGATGTATGCCTCGTCCACAATGACAACACCGTTCCAGGTCGGGTTCTCCAGGACCTTCTGAATGTCGGACTTGCGGATCAGGTTCGCCGTCGGGTTACCCGGGGAGCAAATGTACGCCAGTTTGATTGAGGGGTCCGCTGATAGGGCCTCGTTGACCTTATCTGGCTGGAGGTGAAACCCATTGTTCACATCCAGCGGCACCTTGACAATCTCGACGTCATTGACCTGTGCGCTCACACTGTACATGCCGTAGGTGGGTGGGCATGTGAGGATTTTATCCTTGCCTGGGGTGCAGAAGCACCGCAGCAGCGCATCAATGGCCTCGTCCGATCCTACTCCGACAAACATGTTCTCTGGTCGGAGGGTCTTCTGTGTGTGGTGGTGGGTATTGCGGAGGTTGCAGAACAGTTGCTTCAGCTCAATCTGGTGCCTAGACCGACGAATTGACTCTTAGAACATACTTCTTTACTTTTAACAGGGGGCCACAACAACTGTAGATGGGAAATACTGACGGATCGGGGTATCGGTTCAAACCCAAGAAATCAATCTCAGGTTTGGAGGCGCCCGTCGCACCACCAGCCCGCGACGCCTGCAACGCGCCCTCATTGTTCAATGCCAGTCCAGGGCCATAGGCGTTCTCGTTGGCGTCGAGGAGCACGTTCGTCCCATCGTCCTTGTAGTCACTGACTCATTAGCGCGGGATCGGGCCGTTTATCGGCGGTGGACCTACTCGCGGGCGCACCGGTAGGGCTGCAGCTGCAGGATATTAGGCCGAGCGCATGTTTGCAGGTTGAATGGTGATGACCTTTGAGCCATAGTGGGTGGTGTGCTGGAGGATTGGGGCTCGATGATGTCGAGGAGCGAAAAGTTGGTGGGGTGACGGGGAGGTTCGTTATCGGAGTTGAAAGCGGAAGTATTTATTCGCGCCGCCAGGGACCGTTGACTGACACATTCATTATGACTCAGACAGCGAGTCCAATAGTTATGTAACGACTAAACTTGCTCTTCAATGGAAGTTGTATGAAAGTGGATTGATTCTGCTCAAACATCAGGTTCAATTGAAGGCCCCTGTTGCCCATTCTATGGTACATTGATCTCAGACTGGAATCCATTACTGTCGGCGTCCAGATCGAGAAGTCCTAAGACAACCAACACGACTAAGATCGCAAGTCTATATGTGACAAAACACGTATTTTCAATGCAGAAATGCCAAAGACGGATGCCAAAGACATGGCTGTAACACCCTCACAACGCCCCCATATGCCAACTTATCCTCGATAAATCCGTACAATCCCATACAATGCTGATGATGCCGTAAAGATGCTTACAGGAAATCTCTTATTCCTCCTTTTGCTCGGCCTTCTCGGCCTTCCCAGTCTTTTCAGACTTCGGTGTCTTCTCGGTCAACTGTGCTTTGTAGGCCTGAGCCTTCTTGTGCTTCTCCCGTTTTTCCTTCAGGTAGGTCAAGCTCTTGCCAACACCGGCAGTCAAGGTGCCCTTGATGGTTTGAACGGTACTGGGCCAGCGGATCGTCTTTGAAATCGAAGTTGAAACTTCCTCTTGCAGGTGGTCATCCTCTGCGATGCGGCGTTCAAAGGGACCTCCCTGGGGACGCCGAACGATCTCTGACTTAGAATCGTCATGGTCCTCCATCATCTTGTTGAACTCAGCCCGTGGAATGGCAAAGCGGGATTGGTACTGGAAGTAGAGTTTCTGTCGGAAGGATTCTGGGAGACGGCGAACCATATTTCCCCGCTTGACTGGATCCATGTCTTGCACCATTGCTAGGATGGAATCGGGGTCATCAATCCAATCATTTTGACTGCAACGCGGGTCTTGGAATGTGACATTGGGAAGGTTGCTGATGAGCGGGGCATAAAGTCGTCGGAAGTGAGCCATCTGGCCCGACACGATGTTGCGCACCTTGCCAGGGTCTTCAGTTGGAAGCACCATCCGAAGGTCGCCCATGTAGCTTATTCCTGCAATGGTGCTATAAAGCTCAAACTCACTGAACCGCTCGGGAAGCAGCAAAAGTGCGACTCGCAAGGCAGATAGCAAGTTCATCTGGTTTGCTAATCGCACCTTTGGGTGATCACGTAGAATCTTGACTGGCTTGTGTAATCGGCCAGCAAGATATAGTGTGTTCCACTGAGTGAGGTCAGTGCACAATGTATCCAGATTGACCACTCCATACTTGATCAGGGTCCCATTCACGGTAATGTGGGTGTTGAAATAGACACCAGCCCCAAACTGATCCTGTACCTGCGAGACCACATATGAACCCAGCGAGCCAAGGCCCGAGTAATGGTCACGGTGCTGGTGCAAATTCAGATCGTGCCAATGTTGTGAATATGAGACTCCAAAGATAAAGTCAATCATCTTCCCAGATCCTTGTTGCATCTTCTGAATGGCGGCCGGCGCTGACGGATGAGTTGAGCCTGCGGAGGCTGCGCCGCTCTGTGTAAACACACCGGAACCGTACGCAAACGCATATCGGATGGGTGCTCTGAATTGCCAAAGAATCTGTCGGAGTGCCTCTTTGAATTCCTGGTTTATGATCATGTGCTGATTGACACCAAAATCTTTGGATGGAAGTTCTGAGAAGTTGGAGATGGCTAGGTTCGGGTTGGTTTCCCAGTCTGAATTGGATTCGGATAGAATTGAAGATGTTGAGAATGAAGCAGACGAGGGCCTCCCAGAGGGGACATTGTATAACAGTTGGGATGCCGAGCCGCTGGGTTGCGTAGGTTGGTAAAAAGGAGAGTCTGGGGTCGGGCGTGATTGAGTCGAGACATAGCGGACTGAAGTGGGCAGCCATGGGAGAGGCTGGAAGCGGGCACGAAACCGCCAGAGCGAGCTGGTGCGAGCAGTACGAGGAGCCATCATCTATGAGAAGAGAGCGTTCATCAGCATGTCTGTTCCGCCAAAGTAAATAGTTCGGCTTTCGGGTCCGTACGGTTGACTGCAAATCCGCAAATCTGAGGAGGGTAAGGAGCGGAGCACACGGCTCAATCGTAGAGGAATCAGGATTTGCCTAATCCTTGCAGCATGGAGTAATATATAGCAGGGCTATATCGATCCAAAAGAGGGAATTGACTGGAGGTTCACTCAAGGGCTCCGTCGTCCTCGGGAAACGTTCGGGTCTGACGTCGTGCGGGCTTAGGTAACCGGGCCAATCACGTGGGGTCGCGTCGCATAACAACCGAAGTAAACAGACAAAACAGACCATATCAACAACGTCCAACACCACCACCACCACCCCGACATACGGAGCCGGTTTTCGACTCCAGTCTGAGGGCTGCCTGTCCCTTTCAGCATCAAAGAAATCATGGCCTCGGAAATGGACACCTTTGCGGCCCGTCTGGCCAGCTTCGACGCTGTGCTCAAGCCCGAGAAGCGGAGATCTTCAACCTCGAAAGGCTCCAATGTGATCGCATGGCCTCACCAGAGTCCATCACCGGCCGAGGTATGTTAGAAGATTGATTTCTCATGGAATACCATGCTGACGTGGATTTTCTTTGCAGTTGGCGCACGCCGGCTTCTACTACAAACCATACGAGACGAACCCGGACAACACCACATGCTTTTGGTGTAATCGAGCATTGGACGGCTGGGAAGAGGAAGATAACCCGATAACAGAACACCTCAAGCACTCTCCAGACTGTGCTTGGGCCATTATCATGGACATCCAGCAGAGTAGCTCTAATCCCAGCATGATCGACGACCCAACCAGTGAGCGGATCACCCAAGCGCGAAGAGGGACATTTGGAACGATGTGGCCGCACGACGGAAAACGCGGCTGGCATTGTCAATCAGAAAAGGTATTGGCTTTGCACTCTGGCTCTAATGAATCCACTGCTTACATATACGATAGATGGTCGAGGCAGGGTGGTACTTCTGCCCGAACGAAGAGAGCGATGACTTGGCTAGCTGCGCCTATTGTAAGCTGTCACTGGATGGATGGGAACCCAAGGATGATCCTTTGTGAGTGGAATGACTATGACTGCTCCTTCCTCGTGAAGACTAACAAGCTAATCTCCCGCCGATCCGTAGTGACGAACACTATCGCCGCTCCCCCGATTGCTCCTTCTTTGTATTCGCACAGCTCCCAGGGAAGAAAGGTAAGGGATCTAAGACCAAGAAGACCCGCACTTCCAAAGCAAGCTCCCGACTGTCAACTCAATCCGTGGCGACTGTTTCATCTGAAGCACCTGAGCAAGAGATGGGCGAGGCAATGGACGAAAGCATGATATCGCAAGCGACGGTCAAGCCAAAGAGTTCGAAGAAGGGACCCAAGGGCAAAGGGAAGAAAAGCAAGAAGGAGGAAGCCGATTTGCACAGCGAGATGGATGTGGACACCAATGAGCCAGCCCAGCCAGAACCACCAAAACCTAGACGTGTTGGACGGCCGAGGAAGCGAACCAGCGAAGAAATGGCCAGGGACGACAAATCTGTCGCTGGAGCAGAACCAGAGTCTTCGGAGCCCGCCCCCAAGCGTCGCGCTACGCGAACACGCAGCAGCAGCGTCTCTCAGACGTACAAGTACGAATCACAAGACCACGAAATGCCTGATGCCGCTCCAGTGGAAGAGATCAAAGAGGTCGAGCCCAAAAAGTCCCGCAAGGGATCAAAGAAGGGAACGTCCAAGGGCAGGAAGGCGTCTGACGTATCTGTCACATCCAAGCCCACGTCCCAGGCTCGCCTGCCACGGGACTCAGAGATCGAGGCTGAGATTGAAGCGGGCCTTGAGGCCGACTATGCCGAACCAGAGCAATTGAAACCCGTGCCTGAACCCGAGATTCAGCCAGAGATGGACCTTGACGATGAACCTGAACCAGGACCTGAGAAGCCTCGTGCTTCGAAGAAAATCAAGTCTGGCAAAAAGTCAAAGGCAGTCATGAAGTCATCCGAGCCACCAGAAGAGGATGTCGTGGACTACATGGATACGACCGAAGAGCAGCAAGAAGCCCTCGCACCGGTGGAGCCGCATGTTGTGGTCGATATCACCGATGACGAAGAAGCCCCGGCTCGAAAGACAAAGTCAAGCAAGACATCCAAGAAGAAAGGCACCAAGAAGGCAAAAAAGCAAGAAATTGTGCAAGATGAAGAGCGGGAACTTGAAGACAAAGTCAAGAAAGATGAGCAAGACGAGCCCGAGCATCACCATTCATTCCTCTCTATGGAGGTTGTCAGTGCTGAACCCGAGCCAGAGCCACAGCCTGAAGTGGAGCAGGCAGCTGAGAAACCGAAGAAGAAGTCTTCCAAGAAGGAAGACAAGCCTAAGAAGTCGAAAAGGATTAAGAAAGTGGAGGCTTCTCCCCCTCCACCTGCACCCCAGCCCGTTGAGGATGAGCTTGGCTTCCAATCTTCACCGAGAGATGAAGAAGAGATTGAGATATCTGATGATCTTCCCGATCAAATCCAGGTGGTCACATCTCCGCGGGCACCGTCTCCCGAGCCAGAGCAGACCTACGAGAGGACGCCCGTACCGCCAAAGACGACAAAGCGATTCAGTGATATCCCTCAGGAGGAACACCTAGCCCAGTCTCTGGCCGACTCGCACCGTTCTCAGAGCAATGGGCGAAAGGACTCTCAACGAACATCCAACCAAGCCATATCACCGCTTCCAGTGGCGCATCAGAGTACGCCCTCTCTGTCACCACAGTCCTCTGATGCTGAGAACCGGCCTCCTTCATCGCTTCCCTCGTCAAAACGGCCTATTGCTGTGGCATCACCACCCAAGGAGAACACGGTCCGAACCCCGTTGGCAGCCAGCACCCCGTCACCCTCGAAACGAAATTTGAACGCTGGTTTCCCCGCGTCAGCGCATCCGTGGACGCCCGTGGACATTGACGCAGTGTTGTTTGGGGATGCTAGCGACAAGGAGAATGCAGACCTTGTCGGTCTCCTCGCTGGGGCCAAGGCAGGTTTGACCAGCCCAGAGAAGAGGATGACAGTTGAAGAGTGGATTATGTGGAACGCAAAGAACGGCGAGGAGCGATTGAAGCGAGAATGCGAACGGCTTGTTAGTCGGTTCGAACAGGAAGGTGACCGGGCTATGCGGCGACTTGAGGCCATCGAATGCATCGACTAAGCATTCCAGGGTTTATAATGCTATTTGAAATGATGACAGGAATTGGGCAACGGCGTTTTCGAGATATCCTCTTTATCAGCGTTCCTGTTGAATATGAAATCCATTTTTCTTTGGGAATTCCATCGCAATGCTGCTCATCAAAAGTAAAAGAGATGATCTGCCGTCTCGAATCGTAAACGAGAAAAGTGGAATACGCTCCAAACTCCAAGGGTATCATAAAGCACACAATGTTTGTAGAACACGCCCCGGGACCAAGCCAGTCACCACGATGGTCCTGCTGGTCCTCGTACTCAAGTCTCAGGCAATAATTCCCAATCGTCCCTCCCAGCCATCCTCTTCCTTTACCCCATTTCCGCCCTTGCGACGTTTCTCATTCCGCTTGCGTCTCCTCTCCTCCCGCTCCTTCGCATCCAACTCCTCGCGCTCTCGCAGTCTCTCCCCAAGATCCAGCTGCCACGCCCTCCGCTCTTCCTCCTCCTTCACACGCTTCTGATGAGCCAGCATCCGCAGCCGCATCCGCACATCTTCCACAGTAGCCCGGGCAACCTCTCCGCTCTGCCCCGTAGCAATCAAATGCTGCTTGCTATTGAAGTGCTCCACCAGTTGGATATTGTCCTTGAACGTGAGATCACAGGCGTCACAGTAGAATCCGGCTCCGCGTCCGCGCTTGCCGAGCGCTGAGCCGGCCGGCACAATCGTCGTCTTGCCCACCATCGAGTCGACCTTGAGTCGCTCCTGGCGGGCGGTCGTTGCAGAGAGGGACCCATAGTCGACGGGGGCGTGGTACTTCTTGCCGAGGAGTTTGGCTTCATAGCGGGCTTTGCCTTCGGCTTTGCGCTTGGCTTCTTCGTCGGCGGCTTTTTTGGCGTATTCTTCTCGGTCCCAGGTTTTGCGGAACGCGGTGTCGGAGGAGGCGGCGGTTGGTTTGGACATTGTGTGGGAGTGTGTGGTAGGTGAGAGAAGGTTTGAATCCAGACTTTTGTTAGATTTGACTGCTGGGAAGTCAAGCTGGGCAAGTTGAGCCTCAGTCACTGAGGTGGCGGGCAATGAATTATGTAAGCGGAGCTGCTCTCGTCGCTCGATAAGATTGGGTGCCTTGTCCACAGTCTATTTGTTCCATTGAACCCACGGAGAGAGCTTTTGCAGGGAGCCTGTTTCAGATCGACTCAACGCTGCAGATGATGAGCTTGGAGTCAGGCCCTCATCCCTCATGTGACCAATGTATGGTATGGGCCATCACAGGCAGACTGCCAGGCGACACGACACGGACACAATACGAGGCTGGCTAACCCAAAACAACCATAGCTCGGCAAATCACTCCAGCTCCGTGGGAAATCCTTCTTATTATAGTGATGACCACAGCCCTCGAGACAAAGCTGGACGACTAATCGACTGCCATATCTCAAACAATGTGAAGCTTCTTCATCTCAGACATGTCAACGTGGCAGGTGCTTTTCCCAGGCAACCACTTTCCCCACGCTCCAGCCGCCTGCCAGATGAAAGCTGTACACACAGTACGA
The DNA here is from genome assembly GCA_024706585.1 of Penicillium simplicissimum. Classification (NCBI taxonomy): domain Eukaryota; kingdom Fungi; phylum Ascomycota; class Eurotiomycetes; order Eurotiales; family Aspergillaceae; genus Penicillium; species Penicillium simplicissimum. Next base: position 821,718 of record JAMZTW010000044.1, read on the forward strand.
GAGTACATAAGGCCAAAACACAAGGACCACCCGATTGCATTTTGGAGCCTCATCCCAGACATACACACCCATCATCATGGAAACACCCACAACACCCACACCACCCACACCCAAGATCAATCTGATGGATCTTCCATCTGAGCTGCACATGGAAATTGCTTCATTCTTACCATACCCCGATGCCCTGGCGCTAAAACACACCTGCCGCCACTTCTACAGCATGGTTTACACGGGCGTGCATCTGAAGGTGGACTGGCTTGTTGAGCGCTTTGAGCGCAAACTCGAGTGTCCTATGGAGAAATGCTCATTCCGAACCGATGAGGCCTTTTGCAACTGGCGAATTCGCCGCATTATGGAGCGCCGTCGGCAGCACCTGGAATGTCGGCGTGTGCCACAGGGCTGCTGGGTTGTCGAGGGTCAGACGTGTCACTCGGATTTGGTTCCGTCATGGTTGAAGAAGGGGGGTCCGAAAGTCGCAAGGTCACTGGCTTTCCTTGCGCGTGAAGGTTTGTCTTTTTGTTCCCACTATCTTGGCAGATTGAGGCTGACCTGCTGCACTATGTTAGCGTTTGTGGTCCTTGGGTTCGCACTATTGCTGGAGCTCCTTTGGCGTGTAACTCGAGACGATGTCATGAATTGGCTTGGAAGGGAAACAATGCGCCTAGCTGATTCAGTGTCTTGAAGTGAGATTCGCACACTCTGCTTTAGAGAGGCGCTAATCTGCGATAATACGTGACGAGGCAATGGAGACTTCTCATCGGGGTTTCCGAGCCACGCGCGATGCAGAACAAGTCTGATTGATTGTGATATTTTCAGCGAGCGATGATGCATTTGAGCAACAAACTGACGCTTTCGCACCCATCATGAATTTCCCACCTGGGGTCTGGTCTTGGCCGTGGAGGAGGAAAGGACTCGACCAGACAAAACAAGACGCAACATGTCAGGTCAGGTCAAAGGGAGCTTTCTAATGTACTTAATGATCCTGCTTGACAGGAACTGTCTTATTAATAATGTCTAATAATAACAACTACCTATCATGATCAAAGACAGAGTTTTGGCACCAGATGAACTCCCGAGCTAGAGAATCAAAATCGGGCCCTCCCGCTAGAGGCCCGATCGCAAATCGATCAGATCGAACAAATACAATGACCAAACGCTGGAGACAGTAAGATCGACATTGGAATTATGAATTAATTGGCTTCAGCTCCAAAGGCATGTTTAGATCCGGATTATCTGATCAACTGACGTCACAACGACGTGCCCAGGGCCTTTTGCCTGCAGGAATACGGATGCTTCTTTCATACAAATCAGCTATATACGGACATTCGTCTCCAATTCAACTACTCATTAACTCGAATAATCTGATCATTTTCAATCCATATCTTCAAACAATTCCAACCACCATGACTACAAGAGCAACCATCAACACCGCAACGGGCACCCACCCCGTGGACCCCTACAAGGCCCAGAGCGCAGAGGACCCCCCGCTGGCGCAGAAAGTCCAGGACCTAGTCGAATTCATCAACCAGGTCAAGTTCGGCATGTTGACCACCAAGCAATCCGAGGGTGATTACTTAGCATCGCGATGTATGGCACTCGCCGCTACGGTACGTCCAGACCCCGGCCCCGGCACACACATAACCATCAATTCCAAGCCAAGCTGCAGAATCTATAGAGATCCTCGAAACTAGAACAACAATAATTAACCAAGTTGAACAAATTCAGGAACACGGCGGCATCGACCTAGTCTTCCACACAAACCTCTTCTCCGGCAAAACAATGGACCTCACCGTCCACCCGCAAGAAACCAACATGTCCTTCCTAGATCCCATATCCCGCGCCTGGGCCTCAATCTCCGGCACAGCAACGATTGTCTCCGACGCAGACACCGTCCAGAAATACTACTCGCCGCAATTGAAGGCCTGGCTTGGCGATATGGGCGATGGGGTGCACGATGGCGGTCCAAATGACCCGCGTATCGGCGTGATCAAGTTGGAGGCGAAGCTGGCGACGCATGTTGCTGCTAAGAAGGGGATTCTGGGCCAGGCGGTTGAAACGGTCAAGGGGACTATTAAGGGGGATGTTCCTGCTGTTAATAGTATCCGGGAATTGAGTATGGCGGAGTTGGCCGAGTGTGAGTACCGTTTCTTGGGGAACGATATATCCTGGGATATTTTCTGACAGAACTGCTTTTCTAGGGCGCCGAACTCATCAGAGCTAGATAAGTGGCTTTGGCAATTCGTGGCCTTGGCATTGAGATTAGTTTGTAGTGGAAGATATGATGACAGCCAAGGAAGGCGAAATCGACACGATATGCCATCGCAAGGAACTGAATGTTTAACATCCATGTCTAGTTCATTCAATTCAGGATTAGGAGCACACAATGAGATGGAAAAAATCTGTTCTCTGCAATCCTGATTCCATCCACGAGGCTCTCTACAACTTGCTCCTAAAGGTAGAACTGATCGTTACGCCGTATCAGAGAGACAGGAAAGTAAACGAGTAATGATGGAGGAGACGATGCCAAGGTACTAGCTACCAAGTAATAGTTCCTCCAGATGAAAGTGCCTAGACGGTTGCTGGCAGCCAAAAATTAACAACGAAAAAGGAAAAACAAGCAAGAAAGGAAAAATTGAAGCCGCCCAAACGTAACCAGGGGTATGATGCGTATGTTCAGAAACCCAGAAACTCCCGCTGCGAGCCTGCTTAAATGCAAGGAGAAAAATCGAATCGCCCATTAGATCTAGATAAGAGCTGTTAGAACAACGATGGGCACGAGAGAGTGCAAGGTACTTACCAGCTTTAGAGCCAACTTGGGGGGAGCACGACCCTCGTGCAGCAACATGGCAATCGCCTTCTGAGGGGTTGCCTGGAGCTTGCGGTAGGCCTCACGAATGTGTCGAGGCTCAATCGGGGTGCGTCCCTCCTCGGGCGGGTCGAACAGGCCAGTCTCCCGCTTGCGCTTCTTGGCGTCGGCACTAGTAGTGTCGGCACCACCACGGTTCTTCTCGTGGTCCTCCCGCTCCTTGACCTTGAGCGCCTCCTCGGTCAGAGTCTGGACGATCTCAAAGGTCAGGAAGCCGAGAATGTCCACAATGTCGTCGTTGGGCTTGGACTCCGTGACGATCCCAAAGCCCGCCCACTCGCGGAACCGCTTGCTCTTGCGGTAGGTGAAGGAGGCCTGGCGGCACTCCGACCAGAAGACGTACTCCTCCTTGGTCATGTTCTTGGTGCGCTCATCGGCGGCGGCGAGGCGCTGGAGGGTCGCATAGTTCTGCTCCTCCTCCTCTTCGTCCTCCTCGTCTTCGCGCTCGGGGACCTGGACCGAGAAGAAGCTGTTGACGTCCCAAGCAAGGCCCACCTTGGCCCGCTTGTTCTTGGGCTTGGCGGCGACGTCCTGCGGGCCCGCGGCAACACCAGCCGCATCATCGGCAGCGGCAAAGTCAGCCGCATCGGCACCTCCCTTGTCATCGGAGTCCTTCACGTTCTTGCGGACGTCCTTCCAGGACAAGAACGTGCGGAGCCGGGAGACCTTGGCCTTATCGTGGCGGATGAGGAAGATCAGGTCATCCGTCGAGATAGAACGGGAGCCACGCCGAGCTGCCAGATGGGTGCCACGAGTGAGCTGTACAATACGTTAGATCTCAAAAGATATAAGGGTCAGAAGTGAGGGGTAAGAGAACCTACAATTTCGAGGACCTGCTCACGCGTGATGTCTTCAATCAAGGTGGTGGTCTCAATCGATGGCTCGGCGGTCTCTCCAGAGACGAACATCATCTTTGGAATTATGTTAGTAATGAAATCACAAACAGCCCCGATCGAGTGGTCAGTGTCGTTAGTCGCGTTGGTTCTCAGCTCGTCATCGGCGTCATAGCCTTCATCCAGAATGTCGTCGCTGTTCTCGTCCAAGCAGGGCATTCGGGTCATTTTCCTTCCTCGAGAAAAGCACCAGGCATCAGTCTTGTAGTGACCGTCGTAGAGACTCGACGCATCACTGGCGTCAGACAGGTGATGGTCATCGAAGGACACCGGATGTTGCAGACGAGGGGTGCTGGTAGGGGCCGCAAGAGAAGATCTGCGAGGAGTAGGCAAGCCCGGAGCATGGTGCAAATCGTCACGATCACTGTCATCACCATTGCGCCAACCGGTCTGGAAAGCTGCGACGGGTGGCTGGCTGTCCTCTGCCTCGGAGTTGCTGTTGGAGCGCATCTCCGGGACAAGATGTCCAAAGCTTTTGAGGCAGACAGGCAAATCATCTTCTTGGGAGAGTTTGTCCTCCGGGTTAACATGAATAAGGTTCTCCTCAGCGATTGATTCCGCCATTCTGGTAGAATTCAGCCGAGCTTATCAAGGTGAAGTCTTGATCACTCAAATGTGGGGTAAAACCAGAGGAAGATGGGAGGAAAAGACGCTGGGAGACAACTGCAGCCGAGACGTAGCAAGTCTCGATGTCTGGACTGAGGGTAGACTGAGAAGGCTGGCTCAGACAGTGAGAGGGGCTCAAAGTAGTGTGAGGAGAAGAGAAAGCGGGCGAATCAAAGGTAAATGAGCCACAACCGCAGAGCAAAGCAAGGTGTCACGCACGAATGTCGAGACATATGCTTGCAGGGCGTTCAAGTTGGGGGATGGCTTCCGAGCTGACGATTCGATGATCGATTGCCTTGGCTGCTCCGGTTTCACGGAAAGAGATGCGTAGAAAGGCGATGTGCAGGGGTGCGAGAAGACGAGGATGGAGAAGAAGAGAGACCGGGGCGTTGATCCAGCCCTTCATGGCGCCGTCATTGCCTCTCAGCGCCAGAGAACAAATTGTACCTTCCATAGGTGGTCGTATCCTGGCGTCGAGAAGGCGCATCCCAGAATATCATTGGTGACCTCAATAATTCGGTTCGTTCCAGATCCGGCAAGCCTAAATGGCCCGGCCCAGGCCCAGCCTAGGACCATCATTCTGAACTCAGGCATAACCGTTGACCTGATTCACAGCAGTCGACCGAGAACCAGACCGAGACACAATATACCAGAAGACGGCGACACGACCACTCGACCGAGACTTGCTATTCGAAATTGGGACAGGAAAGGCACTCACCTGTTGGATTTCTTGCCGATACTTCGGCTGGCGATCCGAGGAGCTCATTGCGACAGCTCCTTGCGCAGAGGTGCGCTTCAAACGATGGACGAGGTAAGTAAGGATAGGGATTTAAAAATGAGCAACGAGACCGCAGCACAAGCTATGATGCAGCGCGAGCAATAACGATAAATTTGGTTCTTGCGTAGGTGGATGGAGGAGAGAGAGTGAAGGAGGAAGAAACCTGGGGATTCGATAAGATGAGGCCCATTGATATCGATAACGGAGCCCCGGAGACTCCCACCGAAGGCGGTGAGTCACTAGCGCAGAATTCTGCCGCGGGGCAGGACAATTATTTCCACTCCATCAGCTCGTGCAATTGATCGCAACTGCACTGAGAAGTCAATTGCGTCGAAGAGCCAACCATGTTGCACCTTGTGGGCCTGGGTCTTGCTGATGAGAAGGACATTACTGTTCGGGGGTTAGAGATTGTGAAAAGGGCCGAGCGGGTGTATCTTGAAGCATACACGGCTATCTTGCTGGTGGACAAAGCGAAGCTTGTAAGTGGTGCGCAGGGATTTGGAGCTACTCGGTCTTGGCAGTTCCGGGATTCAATTGCATATATCTTTTCTTGAGCATGTTGTCACTAATTGCGCAATTGACTTCGTAGGAAGCATTCTATGGCCGGCCAGTCATCGAGGCTGACCGTGAACTTGTGGAAACTGGCAGCGATGAGATCCTTGCCGGAGCAGACAAGGCTGATATTGCCTTCCTAGTTGTTGGTGATCCATTTGGGTATGTCTACACTATGTTGGAAGCATTGCCATACGCAATTGAGCTCCTTACTCCCGGGGACCTACATGTCGGGGTATACTGACAAATCTACCAGCGCAACAACCCACACAGACCTCGTCCTCCGCGCCCGCGAGCTCAACATCCCCACAAACGTCGTCCCCAATGCCTCCATCATGTCCGGCATCGGCTGCACAGGCCTCCAACTCTACAACTTCGGCCAGACAGTCAGCATGGTCTTCTTCACAGAGAACTGGAAGCCTTCCTCCTTCTACGACAAAGTGCGCGAGAACGTGCAGATCGGCCTGCACACGCTCATCCTGCTCGATATCAAGGTCAAAGAGCAATCAATGGAGAATCTTGCCCGGGGCCGCCGCATCTTTGAGCCTCCACGGTACATGACTATCGCGCAATGCGCCAGCCAGATGCTGGAGACGGAGGAGACCCGGCAGGAGGGGGTGTATACGCCGGATAGTTTGGCTGTGGGTGCGGCGAGAGTGGGAGCCCCGGATCAGAAGCTTGTAGTTGGGACATTGAAGGAGCTGAGTGAGGTTGAGATGGGGGCTCCGCTGCATAGCCTTGTGTTGCTGGGGCGGAGGACGCATGATTTGGAGAGGGATTATATTCGGCAGTTTGCTGTGAATGGGGAGACTTTTGATGCTAGTTATGCGAAGGGGTATGGTGCTTCTTCATAGAGGGTGAGTGGGTTATGTTTATATTGGGAATGATAAAACAATGCAAAAGCTACATCGATTTGAATCACTTGATGAGAAGAAAATGATAGAACTTGGTGCGCTAGAGTTCAGGCACTTCAAGGACATTGTGAAAACGATGTGAACAATTTTGAAAGGGTGCTTCTCAAATGGGATGCTACCGGAAGGTGAACGTCAGGATTGTAGAACGAGGGGTGGTGGCTTATGGTTGGATGAAAGGTCCACATCGATTGGCTTGATGCTTGTCCTGACTTCAACATTCATGTTAAATATCTAAGTTGGGGAGTAGATGCAGGAATACCAGAGTGAAAAACATTGTGGATGATCTATTATCTCTCGAAAATAGCATCCAAGGACAAGGCATCCTTGGGTATACAGCGCCCGGTCTCAATGATTGTCAACGCAGAAACCCATAGATCCGGACCGACCAATCTCAGGCCGAATCTCTACACTCTAAGCTCATTTGAATCCATCACACTGCCGAAGCCAAAGTTGGGAGTGGATCAAACAGGAAGGAGAGCCTGGTAGGCAACACAAATACAAAATGGAGGCAAACACAAACGCCATGCAGCAGTAGACGCAGATGGAGTAAATGCCACAGAAAGACGACAATGCAAAGAAAATGGTATCCAGACGAGACAGACAAGAAAAGAGAAATGCAAGGTAGAACATGTTAGAAGCGAAGTTATCGATCAATGAGTCGAAATATTTCTGCTTCTCGTCTTTCTTTTTGGGAGGCTTGAACACGAGCCTCCCAGAATACAGGAGAGGATGATAATGTTCATCAGCCAATATAGGAGCCACCAAAGCCCAAAACCAAAATAAAGAAACCCGACCAGGCCGACACCGGATGACATGCAAATGAGTCCAGGGCAATGTGCACTTTCAACAATAAACAAGGGAATAACGTGTCACATCAGATCATGGCCTAATGGCCATGGTCAAAGTCATCCTCTTCACCAGGAAGCAGGATCTCATGGCCAGAGCCCTCGTATACAAAGATGGCAGCTACACAGCCAAACACCGAAACGAGGGCGATAAGCCACCAGGCGAAACCGACCATGCCAATATCCAACCCATATCCGTACCAGGCACCCGAGAAGATGGGACCAATAGTTCGGAAGGCGGATGACACGGACTGGCCGATGCCGTGGATGGTGCCTAGGACCGAAGGGTGTGGCGAGCAGTTGTTGAGTAGGATGATAGAGGTAGGGAGGGTGAAGGTGCGGGCGGAAACCTGCAGGAAGAGCGTGATGATGATCCAGAACCAGACCCAGGGTCCATTGGCCTGGCCGGGAGGTGGGATTGTTGATGGGGCGAGAGAAATGTAGGGGGCCAAGGCGTAGGCGAGCGGGAAGAGGGAGAGGAAGTACTGGTAGCTCTTGGCTGTGCCCAGACGGCCGTTGATGGTAGGGTAGATGGTGAATTGGAGGGCCATGCCGATTATCCCTAGGATGGCAGTCGCGAAGCCGACACTCTGTGGGAGCATACCCAGGCCGCCGGTGAAGATGAAGGGTAAACTCCGAGCGGGGCTAGCCGGGTCATTAGGGTCGTAGCGTGGAGTCGATAGGAAGAGAAGCCAGAGGTTGTTAAAAGCACTGCGTGTCAAAAGGTTAGAGTATGTAATGGGTATCCAGGATAGCACCAGTTTCCAAGCTTACCCCATTTGAAAGTCGAAGAACGCCTGCGCCCCGAGGGTGCACAAGACGTTCTTCGTCCAGATTCTGCGGAATGGCAGAACGCGCTTGACACGAACAGGCTTGGAGGCCTTCTCCTCGAGCTCATAGCTCTCGGAGCGATCCAAGTGTCGGCCTAGCAAGGGACCATCCTCATCGTAATCGCGGAAGGGAAGTCTCGAGTAGATGGGAGAAGAAGTTCCCACAACAGTTCTCACACTGCGAGCGAAAAGCTTCATAGCGAAGGATCCTAGACCAGGCTTGCCCTTGCAAGAAAGCAGTGTCTGTACAAAGTTGGGTGGTCAGTCATTTTCTCTGAATAAATTCGGGTTCTCTAGAATGGAATCTCACCTCCTCCAAGCCGTAGCCAACCATGGCCGCACAGGTGGTCAGGAAGAAGAAGTTGGCCAGCATGGGCAGAGCATAAGGATACCTCTCCAGCCACTGCACGCCATGCTCGCCGCCAAAGGACGAGTTTGGCCCGAACAGGCGAGGGTAACTCTTGACCGGATCCGCCAGCATACCACCCATAACTAGGAAGGCATACAAAGTCAGCGAAACATTGTGGTAAACAATGACAACCCACTCCGTCTGCGAGGGTTGTGGCGCAATGAACTCACCTGGACCGAACAACGAAGCAATATTAAAACCAATCGGCAGAATCAAGAAAGCCCGCGAATGATATTTCTTCTCCTTGACATTTTCCGCAATCATCGTCCGAATAATACCAACGGTCCCATTAATCGCACCACCAAATGAGCGCCAGAACACGGCCTGCGCGAACGACGTCGCAAACGCAACCCCCAGACACGAGACAGCGGTCCCCACCAAGCCCACCAGCAGCACAAAGCGACGACCACCCCATTCCGCATCCGCAACCCGGCCCCAGGGAATCGCTGTCGCGAACTGGGCGGCTGTGAAGGCGCCCTGGAGGATCCCCGCCTGTGTTGCGACGTCCGAGTCGGACAAATTCTCATCGAACGACTTGAGCTGGTAGAACATGTAGGCCTGAAGCGAGGCGATCTGGAGGAAATCGAAGACGCGGCACAGGCCGAGCAGGGCCAATTGGCCCTTTCGCGGCAGGGACATCCATGTTACCGGGGCTGGGCGCGGCGTGACGGGGACGGGAAGGGTATTGGTGGCATTTAGTTCGGACTCGTGGAGGGCCAGGATGTGGGGGGTGCCCTGGGACTGGGAGCGACTGCGGACATGATGGGATTTGTGACCACCGTGATCCATCGAGGTGGTCTTTAGCATGACGGGGGCATCGGAGCCGTCGTGGAGGTGGTCGTGGGCTTGAGGAGAGTCCGGGGAGGAGGGGCCCTCGTCAACGCTGGTGAGGGAGAGGTTAGACTCGCGGCGACGTCGAGCCGGTTGAGGTAACGAGGTGTCGGAGGGTTCGCCGGGGCCGGTCGAGGAGTTTAGATGGTGATAGCCACTCGACCAGGAAGTCGTACGCGCGTGGCGGGCATTATTCGTTTTATGGTTCTGCTGGGACCTGGCAGGCATGCCGGGGGGCAAGGAATGTGTAAGCCCGAGGGGACGGGGAGCCTGACTTATCGCCGATGGAGCACCGGGCGCAGCACCTTGGTGGTTTGGTTTCGCCTGGAGGCCCGGAGGGAGAGGGGTGGCTGCTGGAAGCAACGACGTCAGGGAACTTGCGACACCTTCCTGGTTTCACGTAATTTTTTGGGTTGTTTTTTCTTTTTTCTTTTCGATTTTAACTCCAGCAGATAGGCGTCGTTTTTTTGGGGCTTGGGTTTGCCTTTTTGGGACGCTGTCACTGTCGAATGGTTCTGCTATAATTGGTTTGGTCAAGTCGAAGGAATGATGAAGAATAGAGAATTATGGATGAGTCGAGCAGCGAGGAGAACAATAATTTAGTCTAGGGATCTAGAGACAAGAAATAATTGGATCCTTTCTCCTTTTTTTTTTCCTATTCCTTTCATGACTTCTTGGCTTCTTGTTCATAGTTTGGGAGGGGCCTCTTACAATTTCATTGCTGGCTCTTTGGTCTTCGTTTCGAATGAAATCACCTCGCAGCCTCGTCCACTCAGGTCTCCATACTGGATTGAGAGGTCCACTACAAGTCACTAAGGGAGGGCAAAGCATTGCCATTGAATGACTGGTATGGAAGACGTAGCACAGAATACAGTAGCTCTCCTCACTAGTAGGAGTCTGGCTAGCCACATTACGTATTGTACGGAGTACAGGACAAGTCCTTGATCCAAAGGGGCTTTTCAAGCACACTGTAGATATGGACTAGCGAGAACGCCAAAGCTCTGGTACTGAGATTGTCTTTCGTATTCAATCACAGCCTCAACTCTCTATACTATTCAACTGACTACATCTCCTTCTCCCTGCACTCTGCGCTGAATTAATTCCACTCATTTCCACTCTCTCCCGTTCTCGTATCTCGTACCTTGCCAGGAACCCGCACCAAACGACACATCCCATGCTCATTCCGAATGATAATTACCGTCCGATCGGCACACGACGACGGGGGCTTGCGACGACCGCTCCACTCGCCCTGCCGAGTCCCTCATCATCCTCCCTGCCCTGAGCCATGACTCGCCAACTCACCCGGGCGACTTCCGACGAAGCAGTCTTGGCATGGACGCAACGAACCGCGGACAAGAAAAAAAATGACAGGCGAAGACCTGGCTGAATGGAGTAAAGGGAAGGGCGGGATATTATTCCTTGTTCTTTTCAAGTTCTCGAAGGTCTTTTTGACTTTCCCGCTGTATGTTCCCCAGGGGCTCCACTCCCGGAAGAAAAGGAGATGGGAAATTAAAATTACCACTAACCTTTGATGGCGGGTAATTAGCTTAGCGGCTTGGAACGAATTGTGTGTAACTATGTACTCCGTACATAAGATGTATGGACGTATTATCGCATGGAGGAGCCGCTTGCTAAACTCCGAAGCTGCGTACGAGTTCACGCGCAATAAATATGGGAAGGCTATGAGCACTACAGTAGACAGTCGTGCAGACGACACGTTCTCCTCTCTGTGCAAGCGCCGGGGTAAACTCCTTCAATGCATCGCACTCGCATCCCATCAAAACGTGTTAACGGGGTTGGATCTCGAGTGGTTTCCTCCATCTAAATCAATGACTCAGCCACAAATGGCCGCATCAGCAAGTCAATAGCAGGACTGGTACGAATCCGAGGGATATTATGGTTTCGAAGGATGCACGTAACGCGTATAGATCCGATTGATCGATAAAAGCGCCTCCATGCAGTGCTTTACGTATGCCTGTGGCTGATGCGTCGAATCACCAGGCTAAAGCGGCGGGCCAGGAAAACAGTATCTACGTTCTGAGGCTCGACGACAGTACGACTCGATCGATGTGTCTACGTGTCTACATGTCGAGCTATTATTCTGTATGCCCAACTCCAAGCGTAAGTTTGATGGGAAAAATGATCTCCGTCGAAGCCACAGGGTTTAGGCCAGCCGCTGCGCCGGCGGCGCCAGCTTGAAACTGCCCGTTTCAGATCCTAGCAAAGTCACGGTGTCAGGTACATTATTGAATCAAGATCATCAGTCAATCACTCTACTTAACACAATACCCCTACTCTGAAGTAGAGGAGATTCTTCAGACCTTATTCGGGCCATGAATGATGAGGGATCACCACCAGGCATCATGCAGAGATAATGTCACCCTACGAGGCAAAGCCAAGACCCGTCCAGCATGATAAACCCGCCAGGAATAGGGATAAGCAATCCTCGTGTATTATCGTGAGACCCGTGAGTCCGTGACCCGTGAGAGCTATCGGTGGCACGGAGTAATACTCCGCCAACGGAACCTACGAGTCGCAGTCAGCTACTCTGTAGTCAGTGGTCACTGGTCAGTACGGAGTACTCCGTACTGTTGAAGCGGACAGATAAAATTGGTCATCGCACTCCGAATAGTTATGATATCCCTGATAGGCCATGCCAACTTTGACCTCTGACCTTTGACCTCTGACCTTTGACCTCTGAGCCTTGAGCCTTGAACCTTCCCAACCAGGAAAACGCCAATCTCTTACCTAAGTTACCTCCCCGTCCGGAAAGCTTGATTACGGCCTCGAAGTTCCGTCTCATCTCGTGCTTGATTGCTGATCGTCCCCGTCCGGTGTCCACCATAAACTTTCCAGCCACCTCCATCACGCCCCCTAGTCCCATCGGAGTACCGGTGGCACACAAGAGGGGGGTGCGGACTGCACAAGCCCAGACTCCTATTCTCGTGCACATGCCAAAAAGCCAACAGGTGCTGACTCCTGAGGCGTTTTGCGCCGTCGGAGGAGAGACACGTAACGCTGGTAAGAAAATCCAATGGGAGGAGTCACACGATTCACAAGATGACGGATAGCTCGGCTTTTAGCAGGTCTCGCAAACTTGGGGTATTCGTATTTCTGTATTATTTACAGCCATGTATGTAAAATCCTGTTCCATATCTTTCAGGGACAGGCCCAGACCAGGGCTCTCAGCCCAATCCGATTCGCGACTATCATCCACCATAGTCCCGACACAAATGCAAAATGGCTCCCTATATACCCAACACATAGCCTGTATATGATGATCAACCCATGAAGAAATGAAAAAAAGAAAACGGACATGGCTCAGCGATGCAAGAGTGGATCAGACCACTGAAAAATACAAATGATGAAGTTGTGCTCGCTCCATAAAGAAAACCAGAAGAAAGAGGGTCCAAGTCCAGCTCGTCGAGAACGAGAACGCTCACTCTGTCCGCTCGCGCCCCGGCAAACTGCGATCAGCGAGCGGGAAATAATGCGTCTCTGGCTCTGTGGTCCACCGACGCCAATTCCACCAGGGGAGGTCCGGCGACCGTGCTGGTGGAGCTTTCCGCTCAGCCATGCCGTCTAGTGGCTCGGACGACTCGTCGTCGTCCTTCAACGGATCCAGCCATTGTCGTCGTAGATGGTATCGGTAGCCGAAGTAAACGCCGGCAAGTAGAGGGACGAGGATTGCAATGGTAGCGCCCCAGACGAGAAGACCTGTTGAGAATGTCAGTGAGAGGACTTTCAATGGAATGCACATTGGATGTAAAATCCAGGAGACGGGCCACTTACGTTTGGACTGGCGGTGGTGTTGATAGCTCACACTGCCCGAGTCTGAGTCTGAGTCTGGGCTGCTATGGGGGAACCCGGATGGATACGTCCAGATAGCGCCGTCGTGGTCAGGATCAACCCAAGGCACGGTGTTCACGCCCACGGGAGGAATGAACGGCTCCGCTGCCTCTTCACCTGGGAATCCATATCCTGGAGCGTCCAGGCAGGTCTCGTCCAGACAGAACTCACGAAGCTCTGGTGACGGAACAAAGGTATACTTGATCTCCGATTTGCCAAGTACAACTCCCTCGACGCCAATGGCCTCCGCCCGCGTCCATAAAAAGAAGCTGGCATTGGTATATTCCGTCTCAAACCCGGTTTTTGGCACTTCGGCAAGCAGAATCCACGGCCCAGTCATGTTGTGGGAACCGAAGAAGCGCCACGTCTTGACACGCGTGGCGCCATTCCAACTGACGTATAAAGTGGTGGGGGAGAACGGCTCTGATGCTCGCGAATAAGACCAGAGCGCAGGTGAGTCGGTAGGGTTACCTTCCCACTCGAACTTCTGCGCGCGGTAGTTCATCACGGTATCTTCGGCAAAGGCCGCCCAAAGAAGCAGGTTACCAGCCGCATCGTGCTCCGACACGAAGGGGTTGTTTCCCCATCCAATGAAGACGTTCTTGTTGGGCAAAACTTGCAGATTGCCCTGGCTGGAGCTGGCCAGATCCGAGATTAGAGGAGCGTAATCGCGGATTTGGGTGGCTGTGTTATCCACGTGGTTGATAATAATGATCATCCCGGATGAATAGGCATGGGTCCGATTAAAACCATTATAACCATTGTTGTAGAGGGAGATTACCGAGTGAGTTCCGTTCTCAAACAACCACCGCGCATCGTGTTGTTGTGAGAAACTGAAGTTGATATTGCGGAAGGTCGGGTCCGCTCCATGTAGTCGCCAGATGACAGAGCCATCCTTTCCGGAAATCTTATAGATGGCGCATGTGTGCCGAGATGAGATCAGGTAGTCGCCATCTTTGTTCTTATCGACCGAGTTGATATGGAAATAGTCCCAGGGCTCGTGCGCGTTTAATCCGGTGCCGGAGGTATCGGTGTGTGCCGGCCATGTATAACTCGTGGAGGGGTCGACATGATCGAGAGACCGCCATTCGAACAGCACTTTACTTGTCTCAACATCAATTTCCTGGAAAACACTCTCCATCACCCACCCAACACCCGTCTTGACATTCCACGGGGTCATATCGAATTGGCGCTGCTGATAGACGGTCATGAGCGCGGTCTTGCCGTCATTGATCGGGAGAAACTCGTGCATATCGCTCGACGCCATGCCTCCACCGGGTTGCACCGACCGAACAATGCGATAAGAATTGTCCAAGATGACTCCATGTCCGCGGCAGTACCCTTTTTGCTGATTTCCCTGGAAGAAGCACAGATGGTCGGCTCCCTTATATTTGCACACATGCATGCCGTGGGCATTGCCCGGTCCGGAAGCACCCCAGCCGCTCCATACCAATTCCTGTCGTGATACAAAATTCCATCAGTTTTTGTTCGATGCGCCAACTTGCGCCTCTCGGTGAGTCTCAAGCATACCCCTGTATTATCGAAGATATATGGCCCCGGGTTTTCTGACTCGTAGGGCGTAATAAAGATATAGCCCGGCGCAAGCTTCTCTGGCACGGAATGATCGATGCGAAGAATTGGAGGGGAAATGTCCGGTCGCTGCCGAGGAAATAGAGTTGGTTAGACGGAACGAAGTAAAAACCGCGACGCGCATACAAAGGCGGCGCGAAATGAATGCCGCGATTGCGATGCCTAGCAGCAATGGAATCATTCGCACCCACCGACTTGTAAAAAGCGACCTCCTCAGCTACCGTCTCGTGCAGCGCGCATAGCAGTAGACCGAGGACAAGCGCTAGGGAGGGACCCGTCCTCCGGGAACAGATGGTGGCGATCATGGATCCTCCTTTACATCACTCCCACAGCATGTAAACTGGGAAAGACACGGTTCCGCGCAAGAAGAGGAAGGGGGAGGAGGTGATGTCGTGCATGCAAGGAGAATAATCGAGGCCAAGAAGAAAACCCGAACTCCTTGAAGATCGCCACGAGGGAGAGGAGGGGGACACTGGACAATGGGACGAGTACATGGTCCACTTTGTGAGTACATCTCCCTCCTTACAAGTTCCTAACTTCCTGCTTCGCAAGTCTATCCTCTCCGAAAGGCTAAAAGCCATTCCCCGACCCTCAGGCCGCGTCCCAACAGCGGAGACTGTTGCAGGGGGTGGAGAGACGGGGGCAATGACGACGATCGTCATTGGCAGAGCCAAATCCAAGCTGTCGTGAACCGCCGCATAAAGTGCTTGGCTCATCGCCAGCCGCTGCCAAGAAGAAGCTGGCAGTTCAGATTGCGGGGATAGGCTAACAGACGGTCAGACCAGCGGACACCATCGTGAAGATGATACATCATAACGGGCTGTGAATCGGATATGAAAAGACCTCAATAGCAAGCTAATCGGTCCAATTCAGACGCTGGCGGATTACCGGCCAGGTTCGGTACTGTCGTACGGTAATGGTAATTCCGCCTGGCCCAGGCCACGTCATGCCCGCACAAAGCGGACAGTGCTCGGACCAACTCTGAGACTGGTGTTCGGATTACGAGTTTGGTACACAGGCTTGGACAGATTGAGCACGGCATAGAGGTAACCCAATCGAGATCGTAGTTTGTGAGATTTAACAATCCATTTTGACATCGCCCCGTTGCAAAAGCCTTGTTTTCAACCTTCAAATCCAGATTTCACGACTCCATGAGGACATCAACCACGTGCGACTTGCTGATTAAGCCTAAAGGAGCTGCGGGGCCGTCTCTCCAGCGTTCGGTTATTTTTGCCAAGCCGGTCGGTGATGCAGCCACATACGCCAGACGACAGTAAGCGCTTCGCGACTTGGTCGAAGACGCGCGGTCACTTTGCACTTTGCACTTTGCATGCAATGCATGCATACGTCCCTTCGTGTAGGTTCGTTTCGTGGACCGCCACTTGTGCTATGGTCTTTTTGTCGCCGAAAATAGTATTCTGAGGGTTGATAGCAAGTACATCATCTATCGAGTCAATAGTGAATGATGGAATCAATGGATAAGCTCTCGAACTCGTTATCAACTTATCACTACACTAATCTCAACTGTGCAACGTACCAGTTGCACGGACACGTTCCACGATCTCCGACCGCAAATAGCCAGATTTTAAAGGTCGACCAAACGCCATCCCGATCTTGAGCTCGACAGCCCCAAGATGGTGGCACAGCCCGATCTTTGACTTTGGTCTGACAAGTCTACCGATTGCCAACCACCAAACTGAAGGATTTTGCAAGCACAGTATAACCCATGGATAGAGTACGATGCTTGACGGTTCGCAAGGATTATTCTCGTCACCGCGTAGTACGAGCAAATCACTTCAATACCGTGCAACACGATTCACAATAGGGGGGATTCAAGACCAAGCCCGATTCAGGCTAAACTTCCGTCCACCGGAGATCCAAGATCTCACACTACTACAAGTCTACTACAGTACTGTAGTACCCTTACAGTTTACTACTACAAAGTAGTACGCAAGCCGATTACGCAGTCCGCCGCACACCAGTCCCGAAAAGGGAACATCTTCATAATGCGGATCAAGACGAGAACTCAGTGCCACGGGGCAGAGCAGAACAACTGACTCGCGAGTCGCTAGCGGAACCAGGGCGTTTTCCTGCACTACTGTTAAAACAGTAGCAGCGTCCAGGTTTTGCTAGGCGCCCGTATCCCCACGCTGAATGGATGGCCTTGCCAAGCCGCTAACTCGGCCAAGCAATCTCCCTAGCATGCGTAGTTGCGTACGAGTACGAGCCTACGAGGGCCCCCCTCGTCGAGGGGGTTCCAACTTCCGGCACTTGGATAATGATTAACCCTGCCCACTTCCCCCTGAGCGAGGAACGTGCCAGTGTACGCACTCCTGTACTCCCGGGGACTCGGATTTCTTCCCGTCGTTCCGCTTGATTGCTTGGCTGGTATGAAGACCAGGAGGAGCACGCAAACAATGCTAGCATGGGGTGTTTCAGGCCAGTAGCGTATTGCCATAATTTGGCATACAGTAGAAAGCCCAATTGCTGCCTCTACATAGCCGGACCTGGATCGTCAAGCTGTGAAGCATCTCTAGTTACTGCATTGCTTTATCTCCCGCCATGTGCGTCTGCAATTATGACATGATTCATGGAGCAAGATTAGACTCGGTGAGGCTTTTTCGGCCCTACGAAAGTGGTCAACCCCCCTTGCTGCCATCAGAATGTACCATGATGAAACCCTTGTTTTAGAGGGGAGAAATGAAATGCTCTCCTCTCCCTCCGGAGGCATGTGATGGTAAACGTTCATAAGGTCCTCAAGTCCACTCAGGAATACCGTTCTGCCTTGCTTGATCACACCGCCAAGCGTACTTTTACGCGTGCTAGGATTGACAGGAACTTGGAACCAAGAGATTTTGAAAGTATAGATCATGATATGTTATGTACCTAATGACAGATTACCAGAGACCAAAAACAACCGCCCCTCGCGCGGGATTGTAACCGTGAGAAAAAAAGAAAAAGAAAAGAAAAAATGTGGGGAATATTATAGAAACTGAGGCAACAAATGCGAAAATCTCCAAATGATCACTTTCAAACCCGTGAACATGAAGAGAATGAAATCGATCACCATGGACCTCTTGATCCATGTTCCAGGGATGCCCGCACCTCCTGAGCCGAATCATGAAAAGAATGACAGAGAAAGGAAAATGTGTAGATGCAAGGACCGTTTTTTCCTTCCCGCTCGTTGCACCTTTTTTTAGTATCTCCCAATTTACCGGGAGAAGCGCTTGAAGGCCATAGTCGCAGCGAAGCCAGCGGCTACGAGGGCCCCACCCATAGTAACAGCCTGCAAAGCAGCGTTCATCATCTGGTGGCGGTTGCGGGTGCTGCAGCGCTTGTAAAAGTCGGCCATATCGTTGCCGCGGGGGAAAGGTGTATCGGGGATCTCCTCCTCGAGGAACTCGCACAGCGGAGCCCAGCCGTCGTTAATGTTGTACTCCAGCAGACGGTCCGCGGGCACCAGGCTGCGGACCTCGGCAACGTGCTCATTGTAGACCTGCTTGCCCTTGCCGGGGAAGTCTCCGCGGAAGAAGGTCTCGAAGAACTTGTTGAGCATGGGGTAGTACATGCTAGCGGCCCAGCTGAAGTGCGAGACGAGCTTGTGCTCGGGATCGCTGACGCGCCAGTATACGGTCTTCATGACGGAGGCGTGCCACGGGTCGACGTCGCGGGTGGTCAGGATGACCTTGGCGTTGGGGTAGGCCTCAATCAGCTCCTTTGCAAACGCGCAGGCGGGCCAGTCGCACACGGCCTGGCAGTCGCCCAGCAGCTGGTCCCATTCCTTGCGCCCGAATTCGCCAATGCCGTTGTACTTGGCGTTCAGGGCATCGTGCCACATGAGGCAGTCGGGCGGGTTCTCAACGCTGGCACACATCATATGGTAGCACTTGGTGTATCCCAGTCGCTCCAGAGCCTTGCGGAGAGCTATCGCGCGGAATTGATGTTAATTGGTGTGTTATTCGTTTATACTGCGTTGGTATCACTCACAGGCAGTACCGGTACGGCCAACACCCAGGGCCAGCACCTTCATGGGCACCGTCCGGTGGCACTTGCGACGGTCAATGCATGTGTCGTCGGTGAAGATATCAGTGATAGGCTGAGGAGGAAGGTTGTCGGAGAGCATGAGCGACATGATGGGCGGTTGCAAGGGAACTCCGGGTGATCACGTTCGGTTAAGAACAAGGTCGATGAGAAGGAAGATGAAGATTTAAGTTGTCGGAGACGAGAGAAGTGGATAAAAAAACGAAGGGACAAGACTATAGAAGAAGTCTAGAAGGGGGGTTGATATGAGAGACAAGGGATGGGTGGAGGGGAAGAGTGAGAAAAGGGAAAATAATAAGAATAATAATGTGTACTCCGTTAGTCTTGTACAGCTTAATTGATCTCCCCAAAGATCGATTGAGAACGAATGAAAGTGGACATCTTTCAGAGCCGCGAAGCCAATCAGATAGAGGTGTAGCGCGGTCACGGATTGCAAGGGCATTTGCCCCCGCGAGTGCTAGTGGCGAGAGTGTCCAGTGTCCACAACTAATCCACTCGTTCTGCGGGCTGCGATCTTGGCTTGGCCTGTCAATCCTTTCTCTTTCGTTCTCGTAGACTCGTACCCTTGCCCTTGTTCAAAGTCGTCTCGCTATTCTTGTTTTGCAAGGCTCCAGGGACACGCAAAGGGTCGACGACGCCGCAGAGGTCATTCGTAATCACAGCATTGTATCCGGCTTGTCATACCAAAATAGCTGGCGGAGGAATTGTATCCACGTTCGTGAGATTGAGGCGTAAAGCTCAAAACGTCATAGGCTGACGCAGGGGAGACGGTAGTCAGGGGGTTGTGGAGGCCCGTATCTTCTCCCCTCCTCGTTACCTCGTGTCACGCTCCGTGAGCAGTTGGAAACTGTTGGTAAATACCCATACCAAGGACAGAAGCTGGAGACGGGTTGGTATCGTTATCCGCCGGAGAATTGGGCAATCGGGGGGTCAACTGGGTGAGGAAGCGGCGTAACGCTACTCGGTATGTACGGTGTATGTGTTCAGTAATGCACGTTGGTACGGCAGTTGTACCATAGTTTCAGTCAGTCTTCCAGCTTCCCGTCTGCCAAGCCTCGAAGACCGCGTAGGCCCCGTCGCAAGTCTGCTTCCGAGCAAGTCGAATTCAAGTCCAGTTGAAGAAGGTTCAGCTCATCTCACTCGTCAAGGTTGTGTTGTTTCTGCCCCGTTCGACTCCATCGACGATCAAACGAGTTTTATTTTTATTTTTTTTCCCGGCTCTTGGGAAGGACGATCCGTGCGCTTGCCCGTGCTGATTGGTGGGGCTCGGCAGAAGGGCAACGAGTACCTTTTGGGACGGTGGGGAATGCGAGGTTCCTGAAACTCTGGTCGAAAAAAGACCAGCAACGGTATCGCCTCAAGGTTGGGAGCTGGAGATGCAATTGGCGTGGTCTGGCTTGGTCGTATGATGTATCTGTGTCAGAATTCAATCAAAGTTGGTGGACGGGTCAAAGTGTGGAAAGTGGAAGAAGAGAAATCGTTGATAACGGGTGGTCCTCCGACGGGTGCCCGTAAACAGTCAAATCTGCAGACAACCTGATAGCCACCCACTGTCCACTCTCAAACTCAGTCCCAGTTCCGAGTCGATCTCAACACATGATAATCTTCCTAAATGCTGCAACAGGAGAAGGGGCGAACCGAACTTTCGCGTACATAGCCCCAAAGCCCAAGCCAGTTGAGTGAAGCCACACACGAAGCTGTTGGCTTGCCTCCGTCCGTAAAGGTTAGGAGGCGTTGCGTAGGTCCGTCCGTCTCCACCAGTTGCTCCGCAGATTGATTGAATATTACAGTATTCCAGTATTGTTTGATTGCCAGCGAGTCAGCGACAGGTCGGCTCGTGGTCGAGACCCGGGTGGGACGAAATGCCTCTTGCTGCCCACTTGCCAAGAAATCCAATACACCCTCAACTGATAATCATTGCGAGATATGGTTTTCCTTTGTCACAATGCCTGCCAAATGAGGTGCGAGAAACTGTAAGAAAGAGAGCCCAATGGCCTTTAGAGACACTGCAACTGGAGTAGTCAGGCGGAGGCTTCGAACCCAATTTGTCGCGGAATCGCGGACAATACACCGCAACTCTGGGCACAATTCGCACGAGGAATCTTCGGAGATTGCATTTTGGCATTCGCTGGATAGTCGCTGAGGGAGATGAGACGATGAGTGAGCGGTTTTCTCTTCCGTTAGTGTTTTTTTTTTGCTGGAGAGATCATCCCGTGATGGAGAACACTGCGCTCTCGAGGACTCCATACTGCGAAATTGATTGTTGATCAGGGGGTCTGGTGATTGCAGCAATGTGTTAGTTTGAGCAAGTTAGTAAGAAGTTCTTCGCGGGACACGCTTGGTGGGTGCCACTGCGGTGGTCCATAGTAAAAGAGTCCACTGGGTCTTCGTGGTAGTTGTATAGGCTGTTGGAATGGATCACGTCCTCATGATGATCTTTCGATTGACTCGGCGCAAGGGCAAGCTCATTCATGAGCAAGCAAGCAATTGAAAGAGGGAGAAAATCAATCCCCTCGACCCTCAACCCTGTTTATCAGGGAGCTGGGGTTCAATATATGGTCTGTGCCAAGGCCCTCTTGCGGTGCTCGCCATCAATGAGCACGATCACCTCACCACGCGCCCAGGACTGTTTAGGAAACGAGTCAGGTTTCGATGGACCCAAGAGGTTCATTTAAGCATCTTCCATTCAAAAGAACAAGCTTAAACAATAAACCCGGCGCTCCATTGGGGCCATCGTCCCCGCCATATGCATCAACGGCACTGTATCTCGGCAGTTGAAATCGCGGGAGCCTGGAGGAGAGCTCCGAAGGGGAGCGCTATACGGGTACGGATGACTGGTACCAGAACCTTGGACCCCGGAAAGAAATGCAAGAGCAGGAAAGAGAATACGAATGGGTCTTGTCTTGTGTCTTTGGTTCTTGGCAGGGTCTGCAGATTGGCGGGTGATTTCGACATTCGCCCCAAAGTGGTGGCATATTTTCCATATCTACGGGATCTTGCTGCTCTCCTGAACGCCGACAGACCAGATAGAGACATGATCGTACATTGAAATGATTGCAAATAAACAATGTTCCCAAACCCAGTTGTAACCAATACGCCCGCCCATAAATTGAAAAGAAACTCCCTGCCCATGACTTTGTGCGCTGATGCAGTCCCAAAGGCATATGTGCAATGTGTGCGAGTGCTTAAACGCCCAGCAGCACCTCCTCACTCCAATTTATCCAAGTGCTCAAGTCGCGTCAGCACAACCTGCTTGCTCGTCTCTTCAATCTCGCCGGCAAGGAAGACCTCGTCCAGGATAGCGTAGACCTGGCACGATCCTTGAATTAGTATCAATCCACAACGTATTCCCCGGCTTCGCTTTTGATTCTCAACGCACCTTGTAAAAGTTGAAAACTAGATCCAACTCGCAGACATTACCAAAGAATTGGTCCAACACCTCGACGAAGAAATGGATAGCCTCCAAATATGCAAGCTCGTTGTCGTTGGCGTCCACGCAGACGCAGAAGAATAACCCGGCGTATCGGCGGTACACAATTTTAGTGCTGCGACGGAACTCGACAAAGTTCGACTGATATTTTTGATCGCGAGGGGCAACGAGGCGATGCACCTGTGGTGATGGTCAGTTGAGTGAGCTAGCTGCTGGATGAAAGTCTGTCCGGTGTGGTGGCGGTACGAACCTCGCCCTTCAATTTCACTTTTTCCTCATCCTATCTCTTTGTAAGATACTGGCATCTTCCCAGTGCTCAACGGTCTCACTCACGCTGTACGGTGCATACCATTTTGCCAGGCGTGTTTTGCCCCTATACCCATGTCAGCATGGCAGGGCTTCGAATCTTCATACTTAGTACTCACTGGCGATTCTGGACGAGAATAAATGAGAGAACCATTGCGAAAGCCAGCCAAAGCTCACTTGGCTAGCATCTGTGAAGCTCGTGGTTTTCGAGTTGGCGCACAAGCCTCAGGAGATTCTCCGCAAGTTCCGTTATCGCGAAGCTCCCCTCTCCATACTGCCTCTTCTCACCGCCTAGGTGGACATCATCAGACGATGCAGAGCCAATGCATGCAACGGCATTTGGTGCATTTACAGGTTGGGTGTAATTGGAGGGATACAAGCAGACGGATGGGTTAAATTGTATTTAAAATTCCAAGAGGCATGTTGAGAGCTATAGTAGACGCTTTTGAATGATATATGTAGAAGTGCAGGCAAACCATACTACACAGGCTCGGAAGTATCGAAGGGCATTAGGCATAGGAATCGTTAGACTTCTCGGTACAGTTCGTTCTCTATGCTATAGAACGGACTGCCGCCGAGGGGTGGTCGACAGGACATCATTTTCATGGACCGGGGTCAAAATCGAATTGTGGTACAGGAGTGGGGGAGGCAGAGGCGCCAAGGACGCTCACGAGCTCATGAGGCCGAAGACGTGCTCATGCGATTGAACAGTCGAGTAAGTCGAGCCTAACAGAGTGCCAGGTTAGTGCATCGAATTTCAAGAGCATCCTTCCCCAGATACATACCGTATAACTCTGTGGCGTCCCCGGTTCCGTGTGGCCCTCCGGCTGACTCTTCGACTTCTCATCCACATAGCTCTCCTCATCCTCATACTCGTCCTCGTCCTCAGACGGCGGATACCACCGATCCGGATCCCCATTGTAAACCATAAACCAGCCAATTTTCTCTCCAGGTGCCAAGCGATCGCGCAATGCCTCCAGGGCCTCCGTCGCGTCGGCCGACAAGCCCGATCCCTGCTCGACGACCTTCTCGATACTCAAGTCCGGGCCCGCACCATCCGGGATGGTGACCACTTTGGCGCCGACGTAGGCATAGTCCTGGCTGACTGTGTTGCTCGATTCGTCTTGCGGGTCATACTGCTCGATGAAGCGCAGCTCTGGCAATCGCGGCATGAGATCGGCTTGGGTCTTCTTGAAGGATTCCAGTACCAGCTCCGTTGTTAGCGGCTGCTGGAGGTACTCGGCGGCGGCTTCTTCGAGATTGTTGAGGACAATGTATACGCGGATCCCCGTGAAGCCTGCGCGGGGCCACCGGAAACCGTGGAGCATGTAGACGGGCATTTGTATCGTACTGGAGGTCCGGGCGAGAGGCGGGTGGGAGGCGGGGACGGTCGTGGGTGGTCTGACTGTAGCTAGTGGACTGCTAGCTGGTCGAAACAGCGGTCTCGCAGAGTTTGAGAAGGAGAGGATAGGAAGAATTTCAGCATGTTAGACTTGCGACATGTTTTTTCGAGGAAGGGAAGAGGGAGTCCCGGCTTTGGGGTGGTTGTTACGAATGTTACGAGGGCGCTGTGATGCATCGGATTCGGGAGTCTGCAGTTTCCCTTTTTCCCGTAACGGGACCAGGGCCCGCTTTTAGTGTCTGGGCCTATCGTTGACACTTGCATCTGACAGCATCTAAAATTTAGTATATGTTCTTGTCATATTTCTACTTGATTCAGGGTGGAACCATAGCATGAGCAGGCTGTACGGAATCGTGGTTTGGGTGGCTGGGTGTGGAGCTGATCCATTTAAGGTTGTGTGCCAGAATATCCATCTGAGATCGCCCCTCTGACTAGATCCAAGATCCCAGATTACGGAATCTGGTTTGGTGGTGAGTATCGCATGGCCTATAAACAGACCACCTTCTGGGTCATTCGAAATCTGGGAAGCTGCAAGTGGCATGCAGACCGTCCTTGGCTTAAGCAGTGTCGTCTCAACGGAGCATGGTTTGAGATGAAGAAACGATACCGGTGAGCATATCAAATGGTCTGTGGGAGAGAAGGACTACTACTGAAATTCCCCGATACTAGGTATCGATTGCGGGACTTACAGGAGCTGATGCAAGGTGTTCACGGGCTGTGGGAAAGGGATTACTGCCTGGAACAGGAAAGAAGGTCGCCTGAGCGTCAACGAGAAGCTATCTATGACAGAAACTCAGGAATTGACTGGATGACTCTAGGTAGGTTTGCATGTTCTGACTAACTATTGGAAAATGGATAGGGCTAGCAGTTTGTAGCAGCCTGGGATGACTTTTCTGTCCGAAGGGACAAATAAGGAAGGCGTTATTAGTGGCGTGCGAAAGATCTCACACTAGCTACCTGGTAGGTTCTTTTCTTCTTCTTCTTCTTCTTCTTTTTTTTTCTTTCCAGATTGAGCTCCTTCGTTACAATGTAGGGATTTTGCTAAAACTTTCTATGGAGAATGGAAGACCAAAGGTGGGTATTCTAAAGGGAAGAGTGAATAATACAGAGTACAGATAGTAAAATGTTCACTTTCTCACATAGGTAACTCCTGTGTGCTCTGGTAGCCGATTACTTCGAGGCTTCAGTTCAAGTTTGCTGTCACCTCCAGCTACATTACCCAAAGGCAACACTGCTGCGCAATAAAGTAGATCGCGACATGACAGGATGGATTTTCCCATGGCAAAGATTCCTACAACTCCTGCGCCGAGATGCTGACAAAAATCCCTGCCCAGAGTCCTCCGACCCCGAATGGAATGGAAGCGATGGACATGGAGTCCTTGAGGTAGAGTTCAATCATCGAATGCCGAAAGCTTAGGGTTGGCTGCATCTTCAAGGTCTCCTCTTCAGATCCGCAAATCTTCGTGTCAGCTCATCCAGCTCGGGAATCCCATTGTTATTGGTCTTTGCGCCAGCCTTTTTAGCGGGCGTCCCTCCACCGTCCTCTCCAGACCCGGGCACCTTGACTCGGGGATTAGGATTGTCAATCCTGGGCGCAGGCGGTGCAACGCTAACAGGACTGCGCCCTTGCAATGCGGCCGGACCGCGTGGGGGAGTCGCCTTATTCAATTCGCTCGTCTCCGATGCCCGTCTTGCCTCGGAGAGATCAGGCCGCGATGCAGCGTCTGCCTTTGTCGGAGTTTGAGGCAGATCGCCTCCCTGGGCATCGTCCACAAACTCTGGCGGGGCATCACCGAGTTCTTCTTGGACATCCAATTCCTCGCCGCCCGGCCACTCGACGCCATATGCTTTTGCAATCTCCCGGAGGTAGCTTTCAACCAACTCTTGTGTCGGTGGGCGCACTCGTAGACCCTTCAAAAGACGTTCGGGCACCTTGACCGTATCTACCTTGTTATCTTGCGCCAAAGTCATGAACTCCTTGCCGTATCGTTCACCCAGCATCGTGCGCAGCATGGTGAGCTCGCGCAGCTCATGCGGGAACCGATGCCAGGCATAAAAGACCGCCACCGCAGCTTCATCCAGCGCAGTATCCATGTATGCATTCTCCTCCTCTGAAAGCTCCCCTGAGGTCTCCAAGGGGCTGCCAGCGGCTAGCATATCGGCCTCCTTCTTCTGCGAACCCCCGAACCAAGAAAATCCAAAGCGAGACCCGGACGACTCGGGCGCGGGACTCGCCGATGCTCTCTCGCCGGCCTGGGCTTGGGTCTGCTTTCTGAGCAATTCCTTGGCGCGCAGCCGCGCGCGCGTTCCTTTCTCACCGAAGGCGAGTTGATCTAGGACGTTGGCGCGCGCGAGCAGCAGCTCACAGTATAGTTCGACCATCTCCATCACTTCGACGGCGATGTCTGTTGCGATCACATTCTCGACTCGGATGCGGGCGGACGCCTCGCGGTTCTCGCTGAGGAGCTGGGAGAGCTCGCGGCGTTGGACGACGGAGGATGCGGTATCTTTCTTCTGGAGAAGGCGGAGGCGCGGGATGAGGAGTCGTAGAGTGGAAACCAACCGTGTCTGTTAGGTTTTATGTCAGTCTTTGCACTGTCAATTTGTGAGGTCTGCCCCATCAAGATCGCCGAGGGCGTGCGGTGCAAGCGGTGCAAGAGGGGCTGTGATAAGATGCGGGGTAGAGACGACGCGGGTAAGGGCGACGATGCAGGAGACGACAAATGGCACGATAACGAGGGATATATGAATGATGAGCAGGATCTGTAGATTCTTACCGTCTGCGCCGAGGGAGGCATATTGAGGATGCTGGTGAAATGGCTGAAGGGGGCGGGGTGAGTCTGGACAACTCGACTTGACGTGAGCGGGGAATGGCATTAGGCTGCAGCGGGTCCAGGTCCAAACACGCCAGCCACTCACGAAGTTCGAACTATAAGGCCAAAGTACAATCTGTCGGTCTCAAAAACCCACTGATATCGATCATTCTCTTTGTGCCCACTTTCTCATGAATTTGACACAAGAATGGTAAAATCCATAAAGTGAGTTGAATCCGCCAAGCTCGGATTCGAACCCCGGCCGTCCAGGTTCTCGACCTCGCCGGCGCCCAGAACCTGGGAATACCCTCAGTATCGCCTGAAACGGAACAATTCAATCGGGATCTATTGATAACATGAGAAAGAAAAAAAGGGCCCAAATCGCTCACATTCAGGAGTGGTGCACCTGAAGGTTCATCAGCAAGCTCCTCCGAAGATCGGCTCCAAGATGCCCGGGGCCAACCACGCGATCCTCTCCGACGCTACGCACGGGGGTAGGTGGACGGTGGACACATGCGAGTGGTTTACCATGTTGACCACAGGAGCTTTTTGGGTTAGGGGAGTAGACCTCACGGGGGGGCATAAGGAAGGAAAGTGACCTCCTCGGGAGGTGTGCAGGCAGGTACGGTGGGTTCGAGGTGGGGAGGATGCACGTGCCAAAGAGGGCAGAAGAGGTGACTATGGCTCAGGGTCTGCACAGAATATCCCAGACTCGGTGTTCGCAGCAGACCTTCATACTGCAGTGAGGGTGACCACAGACAAGTTATACAACTTGATACTCTCCATGGGCCTTGTGGGTCTTTTGAAAGTAATGCTCGTGCATGCCCGGGTACGGATAATGGACCTTCAAAGAAACATTGTCATTCTATCAGATATCATGTATCTATCATTGCTTGTTCTTCTTAGCGTCTTTCATCTCCCCACGCTCCTTGACCAATTCCGCGATATGGCTGCCAACCTCTGAGCCAAGATTACTGAACCCCTGAATAACTCCGGCACGATCACCCTGGCCCAACTCCTGACTCATCTTGAATTTGCCCCCAATACTCTCAATCGAGACCTCAATACCAATGATATTCTTCTTCATGATATCAATGTACTTTTCAGGCGCAT
The DNA here is from genome assembly GCA_024706585.1 of Penicillium simplicissimum. Taxonomy (NCBI): domain Eukaryota; kingdom Fungi; phylum Ascomycota; class Eurotiomycetes; order Eurotiales; family Aspergillaceae; genus Penicillium; species Penicillium simplicissimum. The sequence goes on from JAMZTW010000044.1 coordinate 849,786, forward strand.
CAGACACACTCCACGGTCCAGGCTTCCCAGCCTGGCCCGTATATCCCATGACTGAAGTTTCACACAGCTGTGAAAGATCACGAATCTGCTGTGACAGGTATTCCGATGTCTCCGGAGCAGTCGAGTCAAAGTAGATGGTGGCCTTGCCGTAGACCTGGGCGGCAGCGTAATTCCAGGTGGGCACGACCTTGCCCGTGGCTGGCTTGGTCTCGGTGTAGAACTTGGGCGTCACGTAGTGGTGGTTGGCACCCGTGAAGAGGATCATGACATCCTGCTCCAATTTGTTTGTGCCGGCGTTGGTGCATGCTTCGATCATGGCCTTGGACTGTGGGTTTTGCCGCGCCATGTGGCCTCGTAGTCGGCCTTTTACCGGAGCATCGGGGTCATCGGTATACTCGTCCAGGACCCATGGCACATGGCTGGATTGGAGGAAATGGTGGGTGGAGGATGGAATGGCGGTGGTGATGACACCCAGAGGATTGGCTTTGATGAACTCAAAGAGGGCCTTTGTTGAGGACTCTGCGTGGTCGGCGCGGAGATACATGGCTGGGGCTGGCTGGGGCTGGCTGGGGCTGGCTGGGGCTGGCTGGGGCTGGCTGGGAAATGCTCGACGAGATCAAGTTGCAAAAATTGGATGACTGTCTACGAGTGAGTCAACCGATGGATCTTTATATACTTGCCCTTCGATATGACCAATTATCAGGCATCCCCGCGGAGAACAGCATCAGGCGATATTGGGTCTTCCCCATTGGGCCAATCCGCCGAATGACCCACTACGACTCATGCAGTTGGTGTGTTATCAATCGAGAACTGTCTTGAGATTCGGCGTAGGGCGTGCAGAATTCTACCGCGCTTATACTCGGCTAGGAAAGAAAAACGAGTTTTGACTGTTTTCTGTGGCAGAGACGAGAATAAAAGGATGGAGCGATGGTTGTCCCCTCCATCCAATCGGGACGGTGGATTGGCTGCCGTTTTAGGAACTTGACGGGAGTGGGGCTCGAAGATCGTCACAGCGAGGGGGACCAGACAGTATATAGTACGGAGTAGGTCAATTAAAACAGCTCAACTTCCTCGCAGAAAAATCTCTCGTCTGTTGATAGCTCTCAAAATCTGTTCGGAGAACATGTCACCACTCAATGACAACCGCCCTGCTACTCAGGCCTTGCATGCCGATGATCGCTTGAACCTGGTGCAAGATGTCGCACCCCCAATCCATCTGTCGACAACATTCCGATACTCAAACAACCCAGATGAGCTACTTTTGTCAGAAGATCCAGTGGTGCGTATACCCGCTCAGTAGGCCGCTCATGTCAACTTCCACATCAACCGACACTTTCTTCGACAGGCGGAATTCAACGGAAAGAACTACGTCTATTCTCGCGAGTTCGCACCAAACGCCACCCGCTTCGAAGCAGTGCTCTCACCTCTACTCAAAGGGCACGCAGTGAGCTACGCCACGGGCCTGGCTGCCCTGCACGCCGCATTGACGCTGCTGAACCCCCGCCAGATCTCCGTGGGCGAAGGCTACCACGGCAGTCACGAAGTCATTGCGGTGGTCTCCCGCCTTTCGGGGCTGAAAAAGCTCCCTATTGACTGTCCAGCTGAGAGTCTGAACGAAGGCGATGTGATTCTCCTCGAGACCCCGATCAATCCCTACGGAACCGCCTATAATATAGAAGAATATGCCAACAAGGCACATTCCTGCGGTGCATACCTTATTGTCGACAGCACCTTTGGTCCTCCAGGCCTGCAGGACCCATTCTTGTGGGGTGCAGACATTGTCATGCACTCGGGATCGAAGTATTTCGGGGGACACAGCGATATGCTCTGCGGTGTTCTTGCGGTGAAGCGGGATGATTGGGCGAAGCAGCTTTTCGAGGATCGCATGGCTTTGGGCAACGTCCTTGGAAACTTGGAGGGATGGCTTGGTACACGAAGTCTGCGGACACTCGAGGTTCGGGTTCAACGCGCAAGCGAGAACTCGGCTAAATTGATCTCATGGCTTCATGACACTTTGAATACTGCTTCTCCTGCACCAGGCTCAGAAGGGGCGGTTGTCCAGACTGTGTTGCAGAAGATCTATCATGCCAGTCTCCAGGACGAGCCTTGGTTGAAGAAGCAGATGCCGAACGGGTTTGGTCCTGTTTTTTCGATTATTTTGCACAGTGAGGACTTTGCCCGCACCCTCCCGAGCAAATTGCACTTTTTCCAGCATGCGACGAGTCTGGGTGGTGTCGAGTCTTTGATTGAATGGCGGGCCCTGTCTGATGCCAGGGTGGACCGGAAATTACTGCGGATTAGTGTTGGCCTGGAGAATTGGGAGGATCTAAAGAATGATGTGTTGCAAGCATTCAAGTCTCTTGCGGGTGCTCAATGATTTTGTTAGATCGCTTTGTATGTAAACATTATCTTCCAGTTCATTCAAGTCATAAGTCATGATGTCAGCCTGTCTCATTTAAATCCAGAGCCAGTCCCGACCCAGGCGACCGATATCAAATATCCACCGTGACTGGACCTGCCCGGAGGCATCTGCCTGACGCCAATATTCTTGCAGAACCTTTGCGGCGTTAACCGCGTTCAGACAGTTGGTGATGTCCCAGAATCGTTCCGCGCAAGCAATAAGAAATTCCCGTTGAGGTTGCCATTGGCACTCCAAGCCAGCGATGAAAATCGGCCAGAGGACGCATTTGAACATGATCCGATCGTTCTGCAACGAGTCAATCAAGCCCAGTAGCTCGGCAACCATATCATCTAGTACCGTTACTTCCCCAGTCATGACATCAAGGATCCGTCTTCCATAGATTGAGGTGCCGAGTTTGTAGGAACGTGATAGTGAGCAGAGACTGATGATTTCGCTTGGGGAAGGAGTGCGTGATTGCGGCAGACCCACTGCCCAGGCATAGCAGTCGAAATTATGAGTCATCTCAAGAAGAGATTTCGTTTCTGTGATGTGTGACTCCATGGCTGTTTGATCGGGTTGGTTTGGTTCTGATATGCTATCTCTTTGCATAGAAAGCAGTTGCATCACGGTCAAGAGGTAGTCAGGACATCCGAGGAAAGAACTTTCGATAGTTTCTTGGAGAAGGAGCTCCTGCTGATCGAAGGAGGCGAAGTGGGATAGTAACTTAGGGCGCAAGAATGTGGCTCCAAGTGTTTCGATACTGCCCGTGATTGCTTGTCAGATTCGTAATGATGATGTACAAAGGACTTTGATAAACTGACACTTTGATCTGTTTGGTGATAAAAGCCCGGATCTCTTGCACTGTCTGTCCCGGGCCGTGATTTATGCCAGCCTCAGAGTCGGAGTGTGGGTAGGTAGATGCGATAAGATTCTTTGCGCCTTCCAAGTGGAAATTCCATCCGTCACTTCCAGACTCCAATAGATCCAAAAAGACTAAGAGGAAAATACTGGCCACGGTAGCATCTTGTTTGGATAGCTTGGGGTCCGTCAACGACTGCGACAGTGCTTCCATGGCTTGATGCTTCAAGGTAAGCGCATGACGATTGGCAGTGACCAGCTGTGGCGATGTTGGGGATTTTGGCTCATGGAAGGACTGGCCTTTGTTAACGTGATGGCGTGCTGCCAGCGCAAGAAGAGCTTTTAATAGCACAGGGCTTTCCAGGCCGAGGGGTATGAGACTCCGGAAGGGATTCCTGTTGGTGTCATATACGATGAAAAGCTGGCAGATGCGTTCGTTATCTGGAGTCATCGGTCAATATGATGTTGGAAATGTCGATCGCAGTACCAGTGACATACAGTAATCAATGTAATATTTAGAGGTCTTATCCAAACCCGAAAAGGTTGGATCTTGAATTATTAATGAGGGCCCTGGTGAGGACGATGAAGAGGACGTAGTTCCTGTTACCGCCATCAGATCTCTGTAACGTTCAAGCAGCATTTCATACTGGGACACCGCGCATCCGGACCCGAGAAAATTCCAACATTGCCATTACCTGAAGAGTCGAATCGCCCATTACGCCGAGCAGCAGTCCGCATCAATGCGCGCTTTGGGATGGCAGAGCCCGTGATCTTATCATATTCCTTGATCGAAGATGGATTTGAACTTTCGTATACATGGCCCTGCAGCTTTCCGCGAATCGCTACGCCTTTGACCCATTTGAAAGGCCGTTTATCGAGACATTCCAGGCCTGCCTTTTGACATTTGCCACAGGGCACCCCGGACTGGTCGCATTGAATGCGTCGGTTGCGGCAGGTGTAGCATGGATTGTAGGGCCCGCGATCCATCGCGGATGGAGTGGCCGGTGGCAAGCACTCAATTGATCGGGCGAAAGGGCGTGTTGAAGTGTAGATGGAAGGATGTGAGTCGCTGTGCTGACTGAGCCCAACCTTCATCCCAATTGGAAGTCAAAGTGGACCCACCTGGTGGGGCTTCCTATTCGCGGCCACTATCCTGCGAGGAAGAATTGTCCATACCTTCGAGATTTTCACCAAACTCATTGTAGCTATGAGGACTCGGCCTAATTGTGGTTTCTCCTTTGGCACTTGTGGTGACCTGTATAGCCTTGGTTTACCGGTCTGAAATCAAAGACCCCACATACGGCTCAGCTCAAAAATATGGTCTTCATTAATGGCTCTAGTATGAATTTTGGTCCATTTGGACATGCGACTACTCAGATCATCTCGTAGACTGCCTTTTTTTGTTATTCAGAAGATACCAGGCCATTTGTGGCCTCAGCCCCAGAACTGAAAAGCCATCCGACCAGCTCCCAAAGACTTGACTCCGGTTCTTCACAGTAGAGGACCAGAGGTAGCCCTGTACAAGGCTAAGCGAGCTCTTAGTAAACGTGAATTTGGAAAAGGTCAGAGCCAAAAAGCAGAGAGAGAAATAAAGCAAAGTCATCTTAACCAAGACAAATGAAAATATGCTTTGTGGCCTGAAATCCTCCAGGCCAAGTTTGAGGATTATTTGATTCTCATAACAAGCGCCCTCGCAATCCTTCCGACCATACAATGCAAAGCCCTTGACATAACTGTTCTCTTCATCTGCAAGATACAATTCTTGCAAAATTTAAATGCCTTATGTAGAGCCTATAGTCAACCCAAAATTCCTGGAACTCCCGAATGCCCAGTGCCATGCTCATTTCTTCAATCAACGCCGACCCATCAATCCACATATCGCCAACCTTCGGGCCATCAATAATTCAATTCTTCAATTGGAACAATCATGTCAGGCCTCTTGGCCGTAACGGCTAGGCTATTGATATTCCTCTGTCGTACTTCACGCATGTATTTCCGCTGCTCGTAACTGACGTCGAAGTATGGTCCGTCTTCTTGCCCGTGGTACATGGTCCAGATACCGTATCCAATAAGAACAACAGCCACGCAGCCCACAATAATTGCGAAGACGTAGAGGGGGAAGTTTGAGGGCGAGCTGGCATCACGTTTCAAGAGCGCTGTTGTGGCATCCATTGTGTTTGTGAGGGTTGGGGCCTGCAGTAGCGATGGAGGTTAGTTCAACTAGTTTCCAGGGGAGTCAAAATAAGAATGTGACTTACCATTCTGAGTCCGTTGGTCTTGATTTGAGAAAGATATGCTTTCGATAAGGTGTATCGCACAGAGTGAGATTTTGCAAACTGCAGTAAGTTTCCCCTTAGTGGTGCGAGACCGCTCTATATAGGGCCGTACACATGCTAATCTCCGCAAGCACACTCGGCATTTTGTGTGTGATCCAAGGATAGGACTGAGAAATTGAAACACCCAAAGCTGATCCAAATGCAACCGCAAACCCATCAGTCCAAAGATAGAGCCTTATACTACCCTCTTTGGGAATCGCGCGAGTTCTGGTCGCGACCTATGACGTCAGAAACCGAGCGGGCCAACCACAGCGCATTCTTCACTTCGGGACCCACCACGCTTGAGCCTCGTTAGGACTAGCGTTTCTGTTGTTTCTTTCTAAACGAACCAGCCAAAGCTGACTGAAGAGCTGACACCGAAAACGCGTTCTCGGATGCATTCCACTGAAGTCCTCGCACACCCCTAAATTTGATGAAAGATGGGGACTCGCTAGTATCTTTTGCAGCATACTCGACCTTGATCTCGCCTGATCAGATACAGTGCGTATCGAGCCAGCCGATGTCGGTTCTGGAACCTAACTTGATCTGGCGACCACCACCAACGTGAACGTTATTTGTCCATAAGTCTCTTGTTGAATATGTCTATTTTGACTCTTGACAAGAGACCGTGATCTTAGTTATTGAGCGCATAAGGGAGCGGTAGATACATAGAATAAGTCGAGGTCGGCATTACATGGCCAGGGACGGAGAAGTTGATTGACTTGTCGCCCTTTGAGTTTGCGGAATGAATTAAACAGTCTTGGAAGTTCCCGAAAAGAAAAACGGTGAAGGTACCTAGATGAAGATGTATGTACTACAAGAGAGGAAATATAAAGGAGGTGGTGATTGATTCTCAGCCACAGGCTACCTCACCAGACTGTAGATTGATAGAGCCGAAGTAGCTCGCCCACCGAGACCACACTCCCGTTGGTCAATTGTCCGTCGAGAAAGCCCTGATCCGACAAGGTGCAGCCGACGACTTGCTCAAGGCTCTCAAGAGACTTGGCAAGACGAAAGGCTGATCAGTCAATTGGTGATTTGCTATTTTTTGGCGTGAACCAACTACAAAGACGTCGTGGAACCTCTCATCACCTGCTGGGGTCTTACACTCGGAAGATTACCGGGACGTTCTGCCACGCAGGACCAGTGCAGGACACAGATACCATTTACGGCCACATGCTTCTTTAGTAGCGCCTAGGTCTGTTCCGGACCTTAGTGGCGAGTGGGCTAGGCCGAACTGGATCGGAAGACTTTTGGACAATCATCGCCATAGTTCGCATATCCTCCTCGGTGTTAACATGGGCACCAGAATACTGGCTCGTCGTGCGGCTATTGTATTCTTATATCACATTCCCGAGACATACGAACCGACTGCAATAGGCTAAACGATTTCCAATGAGACGTAAACCACGCTCACCTTCCAAGATAGGAAAGCTATCCTGCCTGCTCCACGCCCTCGTGTCCACTTCACTTTTTATGTTCACTACTCCTCCGCCTGCAATCTTCCTCTCTCCATATTCCTCACTCTCGTCCTTCGCGGCCCTTACACTATGCAGCCAGCCGTTCAACGCGTTGGAGTGGACTACCCCGACGATGGCTACTAGCATATAAGTGAAAATGCCCCATCTGCCGCTTCCCAAGCCACGACTTAATGGTCTGCTACTGACAGACACTAGAGGTTCCAGGGTGATAGTGATCGAATCGGGATAACCTATATACCAGGACCCTTTATTCTCCCATGCTCGATGCCGATATCAGTAGCGCACGCCTTAGGATCGTGGAGGCCCTCAGGACCTATTCCTAACGATGATAACATTATCAAAGAATCGCTAGGCCAATAAAGCTCCATGGGCGACATTCCCAGAGTATATCGTCTTATATGAGATGTCTCAACAGACATGGCTTAGCTACGGTATATACCTACTACACGCCCACGCTTTACCAAGTTGTAGTTAAGGTTATTTCAATTGCGCTTATAGTTTTCGTGACATTTAAACAAAAAAATTCTACATACGTGATGCCTATCCGGCAAATGAAACTTGAGTTGAGGAAAGAAAACCTACTCAGATCCACAAAAACTTGCTCGTGACCGGATTTGAACCGGCGACCTCAGCATTTCGTCAATACCGTATTTTTGGTAATTCCAATACGAGTGCCGCGTGATAACTACTACACCACACGAGCTCTTAAGGTCGAGGGTAAGTTGAACTGTTCGAGAATTTGTGTCCTGCCCTCGCCAACCCTCGGCATTTCCCTCATCTAGTTACATTCCCTTATGTTACGTAGCGATAGCGCTACACGTGATAAGTCACGTGTGGCCCGCAGGTAGTTAGTCGCGGTCCAACGACCTATCTTTAGAAGAATCCCAAGAGTTTTGGACCACGTCACGCTTCACTAGAGAAGCTGAGACATAGTAGACTTGATGAAAGAGCTATATAGGGTGAAAGTGTTTTCAGAAATTTGACATCCGCCGAGGCTGTTGAATTCAGCCAACCTCGTGAACTGAACGTCCTGAGGGCAGTGAGGGGTAGATCCGAATAGGAATAACTCTTGACGGATTTCGTGGAAATCCTCCACGGGTCTGCCCTCCCCGCCAAAGTTCCTCCTCTCCCTCCACGATTGCCTCTTCAGCAATTCTCTTAGGGTCTTCCCGGCCGTGCAGCCGAGTGAGCTCCTGCAGGTTGTAATGGAGGCTTTGAGCAAATTCCACCATCAAAGCCGCGGTATGCATGTCGTCCTCGGTGATTGCTTTGTCCAAGAAAGCCCAGAACTGTTGCTTATTCCTCTTATCTGGCTGGGTGGCGAGGAATGCATTCAAGCAATTTTTTTTTGCTTCTCAGGATAGAAACCCATCGAATTGGGCCCTGTGTACCGGGGGCATGGGTATTTCACGGCTGCTTCCCCTAGGATTCACTTTTTTCGAGGACTGAACATGTTTTCGTTCGGCGATTTATGGACAGAAAGATGTTATCACTTTGTGTCCCAGGTGCAACATGTCTATTGGTCTTTCGACCACTAGCAGCGTGTTGATGTTAAGTGTCTACACCCTTGACCGTTGACATCGGACGGCTAGCTGAGGACAAGGAGCAGAAACCCACTAGGTTCAAGCATTGGCCGTTATGCCTGCGGAGCCGGAGGTGAGATTGATTCGACCGCTATAGTGCCACAGCGCAAGGCATATTTGTTGCCACCCATCCGCGTTATTAGGTGAATTTGTCGAATTAGCGAACCAGGGTATATCGCCGCTAAAAAGAAAGTGCGTCGCAAAGGTGGCATCAAAATATCTCTATATCAGTGTTCATCATACGAATGAGGAACCTTGTACAACTCCTGTGCAGGTCTTCAATACTGACAGCAAAACTGACTATTTTGGACATTTCTTGACACTTGAGTGGTGAGATCTGAAAGATGGGAATCCCAACCGGAATTATCCCCCAAGTCCTTATGATCTCGATTTACCGCCTACTTATGTATCCACCTTTGATCAAGATACTTTGCCCATCCGCGCATGGATCAAAACGCCCGCCCTGAATGCGTTCTACTCGGATGGGAGACAGCTAAGCAAGAAGCATTATATAATGACGCACAAATTCCCTACAGCACTTAATGATACGCGGAACAAGCAAGAGAACCAATCCATACAAGAAGGCATCCACAACAGAAACTGCTTCTGTACAGCTCTATAGGGGCTCTCTACTATGGGGGTCACTTATGCTGTAATGAAGCAGACAATACCGCGTATGGCTATTGAATCTGAAAAGGAAGGCACGACCTGTCATGTGCCTGCCTACGGTCAGGCTGCCTCACCTCACTTGCCATCAACTCTCACTTCACTTGAGACTTCTTTCCTTTCTCTCATCATCCCTTCTTTTCATCAAACCAATCATGACTTCAAAGCCTTCCATCGTCGTCTTCATTGCTCGTGCGAGCCACCCTGGGACTTCGGCTGATGACAAACGCCAGTGGTTGCGTGAGTCTTTGGAGGCTGTGATTTGCGAGCATGAAGCCAATTATGGCAACTTCGGGAGTGAAGCTCCGCGGAAGTTCGTGTTCATTCATAGTTCCATCAAAGCCTTTCGTCCTTATGGGGAGGTTACTCGCTTCTTCGACGAGTTATATAATGAAGCTCGAGATACTGGCCAAGATGTGCTTCTGGTTATCTGTGGTTGGGATGGTCTGACTACTCATGAGGTTTCTTTTCTGAATCTTTTTGACCCTCGTCGACACCCCGGAGATAGCGTCAAGGTTCAGCTTCGGTTCTTCGCAGATGATATGAAGTTCGAGAGCAAACCCCGCCGCTTCTTTGATGTCGACGCCGTCCAAGTCTGTGACGTCTTCAATGGTGCCAAGGAAGCAGAAGAGATCATTGGTTCAACAGCCGATTTTCTTGTACACTTCGCGGCTATCCACGCTTGGAAGACACTTCATTCTGTGGCCAAGTTAGGCGTGAGTTAACGTAACGAACACTTTGGTAGATACTGGCTAACATGTTGTCATGAAATGATAGCTAAACGAGCATACCCGCGACCGAAACGTTCATCCTGGCTTTAATAAAGCCAAGAAGGCGTACACTTGTCCGGAGCCTGGTTGCGAGAATGAAGTCTTTCGTACTGCCCTTGTGGCTACTGTCCACAAGAATCGCAAGCATAAGGAGTTCCGGTCTGAAGAGGCTAAAAAGGCCGCTTTGAATTGTCACTTCTGCGGCAAACTCCTTTCCGCAGAATATGCCCGTCTTCGACATCAACTGATATGTCCGAAGAATCCAGATGCGAAGCCTCCATCCGAGAGGCAACCAGCTCCCAAGCGCCGGTATAAGGGAGCGGAGGATATGCCCGAGGACTCGGACAACGGCATCCCGCATTACCTACGCGTGCAGGCTCCCGATCGAGTCATGCTTCCCCGGATCGATTGTGAAACCCCGATAATTTATCGTGGTGAGCGTTTCTGTCGTTATCCCGGGTGCACAGACACATCCCTGTTCCTGCACAGTTCGAATCTCCGAACCCACTATCGGAGAAATCATGATTTCACTTGGTACGCTTTCAGTACCTCTGTTAGTCCGGCACACGAAGAGGTGCATGATGCTGGGATAAGATGGCTAGCAAAAGCTGTCTTCTACCAAAAGAAAGGATGGGAATTCACCGACCAGCCGCCCGTGCCCTTCAAATGGTGATTGAAAGGCCAGTTGTGTTTCCCATCTCTTTTCTGGCCCTGAGTTTGTTGATTCAATTGACAATCAACTTTATGCTTAGGGCACGATCGTACAACGAACGTCGGGCAGCATACTCTTTATGGTAGGTCCGCAGGGGCTTTGCTGACATTATTAGGGCCTTCGGGCCTCCAGCAAAGAGCTCACACCTCATCGTGGTGCTGGAGTCCAGTAATCCCTCTCCGAAGGATGAAGCCAAGATGAGCTACGTTGCCGTGGGGTGAGCGAAGCCGCCGCCCATCCCATCCGCATTCACGTCGTGTTTTGTGACTCGAATGGTCAGTCTCTGTCTGTTACCTAAGGCCGGATCTCTTTGGACACTAACGCTTGGCTTCATGTTGTGGTTAGAACCGCTCGAGCTGTGTGGCTGTGGGTTCACAGCCGATTGCCAGGTCAACTGGATACTGCGGTATAGTCCCACATTGCGCTCTTTGAAGTTGATAACTGAGCGATCGTGCATCGCCTGGTTTTGTGACCGACGCGAACGACAGATCTGGCTGCGTATGTTGCTCTGGACGCTCCGGAATATACAACAGGAACGTCTAAAGCGGCAGAAACTGATCCTGGACGATTCTGATCGTGATGCTCTCCGCGGACTTCTTCACAAGATCGGTCAGTCAGTCCAGGAGAGCATCGACTCAAATCACGCTGGATATGTCGGGGGATTGATGAGACGTGATAAAGCAGAGAAGCTACATTCATCAAATGATTGCAGCCCCGGAGACACACCTGAATCTAGCTCCGTTGACAGTGAATCCTCCTGGTCGGACGAGTCTCCAAGAACTAACGGCTGGAGCGAGGACAGGTGGTACGGCTGGGCCTCATTGCCTCGACCACTAACCTTCAGGTGAATCTCCATATCATTTGTGTTGATTCTTGATATGTGCTGACGTACCTTCTGACTCAACTCACATTCTCGGATGTGCCAGAGTCGAGCATTCCGTCCTGCTATCCAGGTTAACAAAGGCAGACACCGGAGGTTGAGAAGCACCCCGGTGGGCTTTGCTCTGCCACTTGATCGACTACGGCGGGAGCACTAATCTGCACTACTGAGGTGTCAGTGTCTCCTGTTTATCTTCTAAAAATCTGGCAAGTCATCTGCTGCATACGAGACCCTTGGGAATGACTCTGACAAGGCTCGTGTTGTCAGTGGCAAGAAGTTACCACCCCGGGAACCACCATCACCACCACCCTCCCAATCCCCCCGCCGCCGCCTCTTCCCCTTTCGCCCGAACAGAACAAAGTGGTATTGGAAAAGAGTGTTTCGTTGGACTTGGGGTCCTTTGCCACGTGGGACAATGTGCAACTCGGCCGGTGGCTGCCACAGATGTTGAGCGGAGCTCCTCGCTGCCTCCCGAGAGCTGTTGGAGTTTGCTCTTCTCTGGCAGCCTGCCGATTCCATGGCCTCCGGCTTCGGTCCGTCGTTCGTTGGTAGATGCTTCTCTGGCAGCCCAAACGCCTGATATGGTCGATTTCGAGATGGCCGGTCTCAGCAGCTCTATCTCTCTCCTTCTCTCCCTCTGTGTGATATATCAGCGCCTACTGCGCTCGTGAGATAGATGCTTCTGTACAATATAATCAGATTCATGTCATACAGAATCTCTCTATCTCATGCCTCTTTTTCCTTGTTTGCTCATTATTTCTTCCAGTGGGAGATGTGCGATGGGCCTTCGTTCAATAAGTGCTCACCGTTTCTGTTCAGCCTGTTTCCAGATCGATACCTGAAAAATGGCAGGGAAAGAAGTTGGACTGGGCGGACTCTAATCAAGACTGAATTTTTTTTTATTGGATGTGATAGCCGTCGAAAATTGTCAAGATGAGCGGAATGAGATAGACGGCCAGGTAAATGAAAGACGGTAGGACGTAGGCGAAAATAACCAGGTTTGTATCATGCCATGTGCGGTAACTCACATCTTCTTTATGAAATGGACAATTACTAGTTGAATATTACTAGACGTTAAGGTTCTCATTATTGATTCGAAAGTTTCAGGGTGGGTAGGAAATGATCTTGATGGGGCAAAGCAAAACGGCAGAATATACCCATGTAGGCCAGCTCGGCACATGCTTAGTAAGGTCAATTCTGCCTCTTTAAAGTACCTGGTATTCCATGCCAAGTCTTTATACAACTCTCTTAAGAAAGAGTTGATAAAAGGGTTGGTAAAAGAGTTCAAACACGAGATCAAGTTGCTGATCTTGCGGTAAATCGCTCCGGCCCTCGTGATATTCTTGATACCTGAGACCTCCATTAGATGGTAAGCGGAGATGCGAACGGTGAGGCATCTATATTGATAATTTGTAATTAACAGTCGTAATAAGAGCTCGTGTAGTGTAGGAGTTATCAAGGTCTAGCTAGGCGATGTTGCTCTTGGACGCCCCGAAATGTACAACAGGAACGTCCAAAGCGACATAGACTGATCTTGGTCAATTCGGATTGTGATGGTCTCCGTGGGCTACTTCACAGATCGGGGGGCTACCACCGCTAGGGCACTGACTACGAGTTCAAGTCTTTCCCTGAGCGAAGGTCCGCCGGCCAGTCTTGCATCGCTTCAGTGTGATGAAGGACTCGATCCCCGCCAATAATCTTTTGCACACTTTCCCCGAGGGTAACGTTGCGCGATCACTGCAAATTCCTGCCCCGACGCTGTTGAGACCCGCTCGACCGGCCTCGCCCACCAGCCCCTATAGAGCTGTACAGAAGATTCAATTACTCTAGCATATCATCAGGCAGTCGTCGATATTGGCGGCACGAATACTTTTCACTTATCCAGCATTTGGACCCGCCCAGTAAATGCCAAAAGATCATAAAGCCCTCATCAATCAATATCGCCTTTCCCCCACAATGTAACACTCATATCTCTTTTCAAAAACAGTCTTTAGCTTTTTCTGCTCAGCCGTACTTTAATCACACATTCTGCTTCATTATCTCTCATTCGCCGGGTGTAAGGGCTATGGAGTCTGAGAGTATGCCTGGTTTTATGTCAGGTGATTTTGACGGGATAGGGTAACAACAGTCATGCCTCCGCACCTTCCACTTTAGGAAATCACTACAAGGTGAATTTATCGTAGTATTATTGTTTTTCCTTACCTCACTTTCTCAACACCCATCATCAACCACCCTCAACCACTTCCCCCTTTCCTTTTTTCGATAAAACCTTCAGTTTTTAGATTTTTTCTAAAAAAAATCATCACGAACATGGCGCCTGCGGTGTCTCCTGCCGCCCCCGCTGCCTCTGGCGGCGCCGGCGAGAAGAAGGGGGGGGGGGATCCCCCTAAAAAGCCCAACGAGAAGGGCATTCAAGTAAGTCTCTAGACCTTGCTCACCCTTATCATGTATACCTCCTTATATACCCCTTCTGCCTATCCTTGCTGTTACTCTCGACGCCGGGTGCTACTATTGTTCAATGATCACTGCTTATTGACAACTGCCGATAGACTTAAGCGTACCTTGCAACGATACTAATACCTTAAATAGAAGCCCAAAGGCAAGGCGAATAAGCGCCAATGCCATGCGTGTGGACGACCCGGGCATGTCGTGAGAAACTGCCCATTTACTCTGGCTGCCATGACCCTCTTTCGGGCCATGAGCGCGGGTTTCAACCCGGACGCTCTCGTAAGTAACCCGGAAAGGATCAGCTTGTGTAGATCTGATATAATGTTGCAGTTCCTCTCTGGCCAACATGGCCCCCAGCCCCCAGCCAGGTGCCCAAGGCCTCGCCCAGGCCCTCAGGGCCCAATTCGATGGGTTTCTATCCTGAGAAGCAAAAAAAATTTGCTTGAATGCATTCCTCGCCACCCAGCCAGATAAGAGGAATAAGCAACAGTTCTGGGTTTTCTTGGACAAAGCAACCACCGAGGACGACATGCATACCAAATCCTTTAGCAAAATAGTCCTCCTAGGCCTCAAATACTTCCTCTTCGATGCTAGCGATAACGACGCCGATGGAGATAGCGCTAATAGCGGCTAAAGAGTGGCCGAAAGAGTGGCCGAAAGAGTGACAGAAAGAGTGACAGAAAGAGTGACAGAAAGAGTGACAGAAAGAGTGACAGAAAGAGTGACAGAAAGAGTGACAGAAAGAGTGACAGAAAGAGTGACAGAAAGAGTGACAGAAAGAGTGACAGAAAGAGTGACAGAAAGAGTGACAGAAAGAGTGACAGAAAGAGTGACAGAAAGAGTGACAGAAAGAGTGACAGAAAGAGTGACAGAAAGAGTGACAGAAAGAGTGACAGAAAGAGTGACAGAAAGAGTGACAGAAAGAGTGACAGAAAGAGTGACAGAAAGAGTGACAGAAAGAGTGACAGAAAGAGTGACAGAAAGAGTGACAGAAAGAGTGACAGAAAGAGTGACAGAAAGAGTGACAGAAACTAGGTGGGGAAAAAGAGGTGGCAGTGGAGGGTGATAATATGCAAAGGGGGGGTGGTTTTAATAATCTCCTTCTTCCAATCTAGCGATGTATACTACAATATACTACAATATACTACAATATACTACAATATACTACAATATACTACAATATACTACAATATACTACAATATACTACAATATACTACAATATACTACAATATACTACAATGTGCTTGCCTGGCTTATTACACGGCATATCCACTGCCTCCGGTTTGATCATGAAAGTTATTTGCTAAAGATATGGTGTTACTGTGTCTCTGTCGGACAGGGACACAGTGTGTAACTTGTCCAACATACATATTGCGTTTAGAATGTATGTGCTCTTCGACTCTTATTACTTTGTTTATAGCCTCTTCCAAGATTCGAATCCCTCAACTCACCTGCTCTGCTCAAATTCCCATTCCACTACCATGAAAGCTCTCCTTATACCGTTGGCTGCAGCCATATGCACTGCCTTGGTGATCCCTGATCAGAACGCTGTCAAGACTCTTTTAGAGAGAAATGATCACCTCGATGAGCAGAGTTCCCAGATAGTTCTGAGTGAAGACTCGAGAAATCAGGATGAGGACGAAGATTCCGACCTGTGGGGGACAATGCCCGCAACGTCGGAGAATAATCTTGATTCATCTTCTGATAGATCTAGTGAGCATTACGGGCGGGATGAAGATTCGGAACTGGACTCCTCTACCGCCAGAGATGGGTTTCTTGTTCAATATTGGATAGACGCTGGTGATGATTGGGATGATGACCGTGCTTATCGTCTTGACAATGACGACGATGATGACTACGAAGACGGACATCATCCACATCACCATCACCATCGTTGTCATCGACCCCCAAGAAAACATCATGACTGCCCATGTCACGGAGGCCATAGGGGAGGACATTGTGGTGACGGAGATGGCGATGGAGACGACGGATGTTCACCCCCAGGAGGCGATGGCTGCCCTGGAGATGGAGATGGTGGCAATGACGGAGGCGACAGCCCTCCACATGGCTGTCCAGGACACGGGAGGGGCCATCATGGTAGAGGCGGGCATCATCGAGGAGGCCATCATGGAGGAGATGGTGACGATGACAATGGGAAATGTCCTTGTTCAGGTCATCATCACGGCCATCATCGGCGCTGCCCCGGCCACAGAGACGGAAATGGGGATGGTGATGAAGGTCAACAACCTTCAAGGCACTGTTCTAAACCCGGCCATCCAGACAACGATGAAGATGGTGCAGATGATTCCCCTTGCAACTGCCATCGTCATCCCCGTCCATGCCCTAGCACGAAAAGATCAGGACGAGCAAGGCGCAGACCATGTTCTCACAATGACTCCGGGGAAGAATAGCTCTGGATGGATGGCACGTCTCATTCGGTAAGAAATGAATTCGTCCATTGATGCATGGTCATATCCTGCAATTTGGATACCTTGTCATGATGTGCTGACGATTATTTGTCGCAGCCTGGAGCTCGGGGGTAGCGACCTCGGGTGCTGGACAGATGATGCAAGGAGCTAAAGACTGTTTTTGAAAGGAGATAAGAGTGTCACATTGTGGGGGAAAGGCGATATTGATTGATGAGGGTTTTATAATCTTCTGGGCAGTTACTGGGCGGGTCCAAATGCTGGATAACGCCAATATCAACGACTGCCTGATGATATGCCGGAGTAATTGAATCCTGAATTACAGTTGCAGATATTCCATCATATTCGTAGCTACATATTGTGGGGGCACACGCTGAGGGAAAAGAAAATGGGCAAAGCAAAGACCTCGCCCTGCCGAGAGGATCTTAATGCATCCTTCTGGTTGGCTTCAAAAGGGCCTGGAACGACGACTCAAGAGCCTTCTTGATCTCCTTGTAGCTGACAATGAAGCAGCTCTGCTCGTCGCGGCTCACAAGAGTGATCTTCTCATCAGATCCGGCATCGAGCTTGTTCAAGCAAGTCAGCACATGTCCGAGATCAACAACGGGATCTCCAGAGCCATCCACTTGGTGGAAGACATAGTCCCGGAAAATCTTCAAGAAGTACCGCTCGCCACTCTCCGACCACTGTCGGTCATGCTCGTATTCGGGTCGCTCGTTGATAAAGTTCAATTTGGTCATCAGGCGCACCAGACGTCCATTCTCGAGTTCACGGCTAAGGTCTGACGTGAGTTGATCGTCCAGATGAAGAGCCGAGTCAAAGGTGGACATCAGCTGGGAGGATATGCCAGTAATGAAGAGGTCGATGGTGCGCTCCTGATCTTTCTGCAGCCCATTCAACAGCCAAAAGACCGAGTTCTTCAGCTGAGGGCTGTAGGCGCGGGTGAAATGCTCCATCGCCTTAGTGGGGTTGTGCATGACATTGGGCGAGTTGGCCCCCAGAGTCACGATCAACTGTCCGAAGTTGACCAGATCCTGACGCTGAAGGTCCGCCACGGTCCGCTGCGAGTCGAATTGAACCACATCCAACACAGCACAGGCATTCAGGCGAATGCGGTTCTTGCCAGTCAACAGGACTTTGCTGGCCTCCAGCACTCGAGCAGCGAGGCCATTAGTGTGGATTGACTTTAGCGCATTGGCGATTTGCGTCATGTAGCCCCAGAGGATCTGTTCGGGGATGTGGTTGTTATTTTGGCGACCTTGAAAACGGTTTCCAGCGCCCAAATGTTGTTCGGCAAGGGTCTTGGACAGTGGGTGGTAGTCCGTGACAAAGATGAGGGAGCTGTCTTGGAAGCTACGGCTGGTAAAAGCATCGTGGACGGTTACCACACTTCCATTGCAAACGCGCTTCCAAGCCTGGACGGACCGAATGGCCTTCTCGTTGGTCAGACGGAAGCCTGGAGAGCGTTAGCTTCTGAACTCAACAGGGTCTAGAGCCCGAATTTGCCGGTACTCATGTCAATCATACCTTCAAGTCTTCGGAGAGCGTAAAAGTTGCCATCTTTGCTAGACTGTGCTTTGTAAACCCAGCTCGGGTAACCGAAGGTCGCGGCATTCTTCTGGTGGCTGAGATCCAAGGGGACGAGGGAGTGGAAGTAGTCAACCTGTGCGGGTAGTGTGGTGTCTGCGGGTATGTCAGTTTCAATGTCATCCGACGCCTTGGATGGGGATGCATAATCACATACTTGGGAGAGTTTGAAGGGTAGCTGCCGCCTTCTTCTGGAGTTCTTCCCGAATATCGTTGGGAAGAAAGAGGTCATGGACGTTGCGCTGATAGCCCAAGGTGTTCTGGTTGTGAGGTCCGATGGGGGCATACAGGTGATATTGAACCTGCAACACATGTCAGTGTCTGGTGTCTGAAGGGGACAAATCGATTCAAAGCTGCAAGGCTGCACATACCGGCTGCTGGAAGCCCCCTTGGTTGGCAAAGAAAGCTCCTCCTGCTAGTGCAGCAGGGTCATGAGAGTACGGGTTAGTCGAGACCGGGCCAACAGCTCCTGCTGCAGAGAGAGGTGTAGAGGCCGTGACAAAGGGATCATAGGCGCCCGAGTTCGTGATCCCATTTCCATTGCCTTGCAGAGGTCCCTGATCACAGAGGTCAGCGGGGCGAAGACCAAGGCTGGAACTACGTTGTTTTCCAGTGCATCGTTCGGGAATAGGATCAGGATCGAAATCATCGGCCAAAGCACTCAAGCTCCTGGTGAAGCACCTGTTGAAGCTCCCCGGCATCTTTCCGCCTTGTCGTACGAAGCATATCGAGGGCACGGGAGAGAAATGCCAGTGCGACGAATGTTGATGATCCAAAAATTTCGGGAAGGAATTTGGGGAAGCTTCCAAAATGGAAGGTGCGGGCAGAGCCAACTTACCACGTGAGCCCCTTCAAAACCCTGAGGCACAAATTCTTGCACATCTACTGTCCAGTCGGCTTCTTGTCTCGCCGTCGGAGTACTCGTGTTGGAGCCTTTGTCATCAGTCAGTGAGAGCCAAATCCGGAGAAGTAGGCCAGGGGGATATCCTACGGGATGATGCCGACACTCGAGGTTGGAATGGAGCTGCGCTCACAGCCTTTGGCGAGATGGTGGTCGACTTCTTCGGCGCGGAGGTGCCGTTACCGGATAAGAGGGATGGGGTAAAGCTCGGCGAGTCGACATTAAAGCGTTTCTTACTGTTTTCCATGATGGCTGATGAGCTTCTGGTTGCAGATGCAAAGGCGGAGGAGATAGAAGAACTGTGAAACGTACTTATCGGCTTGGTTTGCCGCATTGACTTTCAGAGGGTCGTGGTTAAAGGCGCAGCCTAATTGGGAGAGAGCCCGAGTTAAAAAGCGCATTCTTGGGCAATCGCCATTTCGCACCGGTGAATACCTTTATCTTCATACCGACAGCGGCCGTATATCGTTACATTACGGCATAGTGTATCTTTCGCATTCTCTATTCACCGTACACCAGTCAGCATGCTGATCTATCGCAGAGCTCTGGTGCATTGCTCTGATTGAACCCATCATATGTCTCCATTTCGAACAATGAGAGACACTGGCCGCTTGCGACACACTAACCTCGGGTCTTCATCTTCGGCGACCCGGTGGTACGACGGGAATCGTCTAGCGGAGGCTTGCCGGAGGAGGCCATGACGCGATGGCTGATACCGACGGGGGACGAGACGGGATCAGCGTAGTAGGTTCTCCATTGAAATGGAAGCCGGAACAGAACGATGGAGTCGACCGAGAGGAAGCCACATTCCCTACGATCTGTTGGCTACTTCCAGGTGCTTGTTGTCCACGCGTTTAGCGATGCGATCGTCGAGCGCGGGTCAATTGCGGGTGAGGGTAGGCGGGCGATCGAGGGGGCTAGGAATCGGCGTATCAAGATTCGCGTCGGATGATAATAAAAATACTGTCCCGGGTCTCTACCCTCCTGAACAAGATCGGGAGTGATAGAACCGATGGAATATCGACGAGGACGCGGGGCGAGGCGAACTCGAGTGAAGGGGGATACGTGCACGGACCAGGCGGTCAGCCCGCGATCGCATCAGTGATATCGTGAACCTGGTCTACTCTATAAGAGAAAGCTGAAAAGTATTATGTAGGTGTAAGGAGGGAGGAAATCTTAGGAACCAGTCACGGGTAAGACAGGGCTGCCTTTATTTCTATTTCTTTCTTAGGTCGCCTATAGTAAGGGTCGATGTTGGAATCATGTAGATGGAGTGTACACTGAGGTGTACAGCTGTTATCTTCCAACGATAAGGTTATCTTATGGCTAGACTGGGCTACTTTCCCGGATATATATCAGGCTGCACATAATGGAGGCCATGGTGTCCTGACGGTCTGTACGTGCTCGACAGTGACTGGTGTCGCAGTCTCGACGAGACAGTTAATAAGCCCAGCATGAGAATCGGTAAAGGGCTCGAAAAGCTCGTTTCCCTCGTCGTGACTAGAAGCTATGAACCGAGAAGTAAGACGATCTAACACTGAGCCAGCACCTACTGATGCTCTTAGAATTCCGTACACCCTTGCCTGAGGTGGAGAGCTTGACCCTGTTTCCAATGCAGTAGCTGGGATCTAACATGCCTTGACCCTTTAAGGGGCAGGAAGCTTTGAGCTAGACTGGTAAGGTAGCAATATATAGGATACTAGATAGGACTAGCTGGATCAAGGATTCGCTGTACTTTGATGTAATCTAGGATATTGAGGCGTATTTTGCATAGGCCATAGAGGGCATGATATTTGGTTAATACTCAAAAGCTTGTGAGAGCGATGTAAATATGAAAAAGTCTTTCTTGAACTGGGATTTGACTAGAAACTAAGCTAATCAGCGATAGGCAAAAAGCATGCATTCAGGTTCATGGATTAACTTTTGCGTATCAAGGAATTACTTGTGCAAGAAGATCCTGTTTGCAATCATGAGCCACTAATCCCTTTGATGAAAGCTCACTTTTCTCAGATCCAGAGCAATCTAAATTTCACAATATATGCGGACTCCTTGAAACTTGAAGGTACCTACATAATATGAAGGGGCTAAACTTCGGAGATGCCACGATGTAAGACTGAAGAGAGAAAGCGGTGTCCTGAGCGGTGACTTCGGTTGCCATATCCTGCCATGTCCTTTTCGGCTCTCCAATAGCCCGACGTCTCAGCGCTGCCACCTATTCAGCAACGATGTCCGCGGCGGAGGTTGATCTCGACCACCTCTCGGAGAGTGAGAGATTGGCACTTGAACAGTACACAAGTGTGACAGGACAAGATCCAGCAGAGGCAATCCCGCTCTTGCGCCGGTCGCAATGGAATGTTCAGGTTAGTTGTTCCACGTCACTCCAAGCTCCCGCCGATGTAGCTAGCTACTCACCCCCACAATCTAGATCGCCATCTCCAAGTTCTTTGATGGAGAGGGACCGGACCCGCTTGAGGAGGCTCGGGCAGCCATGTCTCGACCTGAACAACCTTTTCAGCCAGGGCCCGGGATCAATTTGATGAATGAAGACCTCCTCCAACAGAATCGGCCAGTCCATCGTACCTCGGAGCTTGCCCCACGGGTCGACACACAACCTGAAAACCAGCCCGTACACCGACCTCCCTTCATCCTCGCTCTCCTTTTCACCCCCTTCAATCTCGTGTATCGAATCCTCCTCAGTTCCTTCCGTCTCTTCGGAACCCTGTTTCCCTTCCTCCCACGACTATTCCGCGTAACCGCCAGCCCTGCTCTCCAAGGCGCTCGACAGAATACCACGGGCCGCCGACCGCTGGCACCCAAAGATACTGCCGCGCGATTCATCCGCGAGTTTGAGGAGGAGTATGGGTCAAATCCCCTCCCATTCCTCGAAAATGGATACAACATGGCCCTTGAGCGGGCGCACCGCGATTTGAAGTTCCTACTAGTGGTTTTGCTATCGCCCGAGCACGATGATACGCATACCTGGGTACGAGAGACGCTACTGTCCCCGGATGTGGTGGACTTTATCAATCCTCCTGGTGAGGATGGAAACGTGATCGTCTGGGGTGGCAATGTGCGGGATTCCGAGGCCTATCAAGTCGCCAATTCCCTACGAGTCACCAAGTTCCCCTTTGCCGCGTTGATTTGTCACACTCCCAATGTGTCCTCGACCGCCATGTCGGTGGTGGCCCGCATTGCCGGACCGCTATCAGCTTCAGAATTCAAGCAGCGATTGACGACTGCCGTGACCTCGAACCAAGGGCCACTTTCGCAGATCCGCCAAGACCGCAGCCAACAACAAGCATCCCGGAGCCTTCGCGAAGAGCAGGACTCGGCTTATGAGCGCTCGCTCGCGATCGACCGTGAACGTGCCCGTCTCCGCCGGGAAGCAGAGGCGACCCGACAGCGGGAGGAGCAAGAGGCAGCGGAGCGCCAAGCTGCAGAAGAGAAGAGACAGCAGGATTTGGCACAATGGAAGCTCTGGCGGGCGCAGTCACTTGGCGCCGAGCCTGGGACTGAGGTCAAGGATGCGGTGCGAATCAGTGTACGGCTACCCTCTGGCGAACGGATCATGCGCCGATTCGCGCCTGATGCCGATATCGAAGAATTGTATGCCGTGGTGGAGTGCTACGAAGTCTTGCAGGACGAGTCTCGGCCCACTGATGTGGATGAGCCAGAAGGGTTCGAGCACCAGTATGGATTCCGACTGGTGTCTCCGATGCCCCGCGCTGTTTATGCAGTGGAGGATGGCGGGAAGATCCGTGAGAAGATCGGCCGGGGTGGCAATTTACTGGTGGAGCCTATCGAGGATGAGGACGACGACGAAGATGAAGAGGCGACCACTGCAGACAACCACTCGAGCTGAAATGTCACATGATGTCGTGATCTAAGTTAAAGGCTAGATTAATTTATTCCACGTGAAATCCCGCAAGGCCCAATCTCCCTCAAGTAGCTTTCGGTGTCATGACGCTAGTGGTGTAGGCTATCAAAGATTCCTTGCATCATGCCGTCTGTGAACTTGAGAAGGTTAAGAATATGATCTATGATCTTGTACAGCACTTGGCGTTGATCATGGATAGGTCGGGCGAGATGTCTCCCGAAGCCGACAAGGTGGCCATGCCACTATGGGCAGTTGGGCACCGCATGGACCAAGATCTGTACTGTAGATTAGATATGATCGGACGGGTTCGTCCGTGAGAGATATGGACGAATCGAGAGTACGGACGAATGAGGCGGGTCAACTCGACCCGGTTCCTGGAGATGGGGCTGCAAATCACATGATTGGTGTGCTGTGTAACGTAGCACTGTAGCTGAGTCATCCTCGGATGTGCCCTGACCCGGCATCCGAGCCAAACGGCAGTCAGCAACGCAACTGCCCGAGAAACGGGTTAGGTCAGCGAAGCTAGAGCCGCTCGGATCTTGTGGTCCCGGCCCACATTTCCTTCTAGAACGGCTCAGCACGTGTTTCCAGTGACCAAAACTTGCATAATTGTGCTTGGCATGCAGATTCACACTAACACGGAAAGTATGTACATTTTGTGAGAAGGTGATTCATCTAGAGATCATCATGCTGTCATTTCGTCGTGCTCCATGTTTTAGGGTTAAGTATTGATATCAATATCATCTCTGGTCCTGCCAAGATAGGTTTTGTATGGTCCCCAGGTACAGGGCTACATAAAATCTAGATCAATGGATCCCTCCCATCTACATTTACTGCTTTGGTCCTAGCGTAGGCAGCTGTGGATGATGACACAGTCTGACTCGTGCAGCACGGAAAACCCCCGACTCCATTTCACCCGGGCTCCAGGAATTGAATTCCAAGCACAATTTTCCCCCAGAGTATGTACTATTTAAGTATTAACTTTCCAAGTTCCCCCTCCGCCCGGCTGCTTATCGCCGAACGGATCGACTATTTCCCTTTCGGAGGCAAATCCTGGATCGTTCCCGTTCCCGAAGGAGCAGACTCTCACTGACGTGCAGCCAATTTTTTTTCCTTTTCTTCTCTTTTTTCATCTTTCCTGTCCATTCGTTCTTAACCTTAATTTCCCGTCGTTCTCTTTTTCTTCTCCTTCATCATCCTTCATCATAATACTTTTTTCCATAATTGACCCCCACTGTCACTCGCTCGCTCAACCCCCCCCTCATCTACTCAAGTCGCGTCGAAACGCTACCCGAAACCATCTACTGATGGTGTTTTCCTAATCTACTCGACTATTCTGGGTTTTCCGACTACTCCCCACAAGCCTCGGACCCATAATACAACCTAATTCAACCGTTCCCACGCGACAGAAGCCTGCCATGTCGCTTCTGGGGACTTTCAACCATAGCGCTACCACCGAGGTCACCAGTGAGTCTGTCTCGGTGGCTCGCGAAATTCAACACCATGATCCCGCCCACAGTGTCAGTAGTGCAGACACTGCCCTCGAGGGACACGAGGAAATTGGCAACGAGGACGCAATCGAGGTCGAGGTGACTCGGCTGGCTCGCCGGCTCACCCGCGAGTCGACCCGTTTGGGTGAGGGAGTGAACACTTTCCTCGAGACCCCCGCTGATGCGACCCTCGATCCTCACAGTGAGAACTTCAATGCCCGGAATTGGATGCGAAACCTGCTCGCCGTCCGCACTCGCGATCCCGAACGCTACCCAACCCGCCAGGCTGGCGTTGCGTTCCGCAACCTCAGTGTGCACGGTTATGGTAGCCCCACGGACTATCAAAAGGACGTGTTCAACTCTGTCTTGCAGGTGGGGGCTTTGGCACGCATGATCACCGGCACGGGCAAGCAGAAGATTCAGATTTTGCGGGACTTTGATGGCCTCGTTAAGAGCGGCGAGATGCTGGTTGTCCTGGGCCGTCCTGGTTCGGGTTGCTCGACATTCTTGAAGACTCTGGCTGGCGACATGAACGGCATTCACAAGGATGAAAAGACCTACATGAACTACCAGGGTATCTCTGACAAGCAGATGAAGAATCAGTTCCGCGGTGAAGCCATTTACACTGCCGAGACCGATGTCCACTTCCCCCAGTTGACCGTCGGCGACACCCTCAAGTTCGCTGCGCTGGCTCGTGCCCCTCGCAACCGTATGCCCGGCGTTTCCCGCGATCAGCACGCCGAGCACATGCGTGACGTGGTCATGACTATGCTTGGTCTCTCACACACCATCAATACTCGCGTCGGTAATGACTTCGTCCGCGGTGTGTCTGGTGGTGAGCGTAAGCGTGTTTCCATTGCCGAGGCTACCCTGTGTGGCAGCCCCCTTCAGTGTTGGGATAACAGTACCCGTGGTCTGGACAGTGCCAACGCCCTGGAGTTCTGCAAGACTCTGCAACTGATGGCCAAGTACTCCGGCACTACATGTGCGGTTGCTATCTACCAGGCCTCCCAGAGTGCCTACGATGTGAGTGACACCAGACACCCCACAGATCGATACTCCAACTAATGAATCTTGATATAGGTGTTTGACAAGGTGACCGTCCTGTACGAGGGTCGTCAGATCTACTTCGGCCACACTACCGAAGCCAAAGAATTCTTCACCAACATGGGCTTCGAGTGTCCGGAACGTCAGACCACCGCCGATTTCCTGACCTCGCTCACCAGCCCTGCCGAGCGTATCGTCAAGAAGGGCTTCGAGAACCTTGTGCCACGTACAGCCGACGAGTTTGCCGCTGCCTGGAAGAACAGCAAGGAATACAAGACCCTGATGCGCGAGATCGAGGAATTCGACAAGGCTCATCCTCTGGGTGGCGAAGCCCTGCAGCAATTTGTCAACTCGCGCCGTGCCATGCAGGCCAAGAACCAGCGTGTTCGTTCTCCCTACACGATCTCGGTCTGGCAGCAGGTCAGCCTGTGCATGAACCGTGGTTTCCAGCGTCTCAAGGGGGATGCTAGTTTGACGCTGAGTCAGTTAATCGGTAACTTTATCATGGCTCTTATCATCGGTTCGGTCTTCTTCAATCTCCAGGATACTACCGACAGTTTCTACTCTCGTGGTGCCCTCCTCTTCTTTGCGGTCCTCCTCAACGCGTTCTCCAGTGCTTTGGAAATCCTGACCCTTTACGCGCAACGTCCCATCGTCGAAAAGCAAGCCCGCTACGCGATGTATCACCCATTCGCCGAAGCCATCGCATCGATGCTGTGTGACATGCCGTACAAGCTTCTCAACGCCGTGACCTTCAACGTGACTCTTTACTTCATGACGAATCTGCGCCGCACTCCCGGTGCATTCTTCACGTTCCTTGTGTTCTCCATCTTCACGACCCTAACCATGTCTATGATCTTCCGCACCATTGCCGCCAGTTCTCGCACTCTGTCGCAGGCTCTGGTGCCGGCTGCTATTCTGATCCTGGGTCTGGTGATTTACACTGGATTCACCATTCCTCCCCGCAACATGCTTGGCTGGTCTCGTTGGATGAACTACATCGATCCTATCGCATACGGCTTTGAGTCGCTGATGGTCAATGAGTTCCACAACCGTTGGTTTACCTGCCTGGACTCGGCTATGATCCCTGCTGGCCCCGGTTATACCAATGTCCCGGCGACCAGCAAGATCTGCTCCGCAAAGGGCGCTCGCGCTGGTTCTAACCAAGTGTTTGGTAACGATTATCTGGCCGACAGCTTCCAGTACTACAACAGTCACAAATGGCGCAACCTGGGTATCATGATTGGATTTATGTTGTTCTTCATGACTACCTACCTGACCGCTACTGAGTACATCTCCGAGTCCAAGTCCAAGGGCGAGGTTCTGCTCTTCCGTCGTGGTCACGTTTCTAAGCGCCCATCCCCCGAGGATGATGTTGAGCAGACCAACACCGTTGCCCCTGGAGAGAAGACCGATGAGACTAGCAGCCAGGAAGTTTCTGCGAACATTCAGCGCCAGACCGCTGTGTTCCACTGGAAGGACGTGTGCTACGATATCAAGATCAAGAGCGAGGAGCGTCGTATCTTGGACCACGTCGATGGTTGGGTCAAGCCCGGTACCTGCACTGCTTTGATGGGTGTTTCCGGTGCTGGCAAAACTACCCGTAAGTGATCTTTACCTTTCTGTATCGCTGCAACTACTAAACACTAATATCGTGGCTTCTAGTCCTCGATGTGCTGGCTACCCGTGTCACCATGGGTGTTGTTTCTGGTGAGATGCTTGTCGATGGCCGCCCTCGCGATCAGTCCTTCCAACGAAAGACCGGTTATGTCCAGCAGCAGGATCTTCACCTGTACACGACCACCGTCCGTGAAGCGCTTCGCTTCAGCGCTGTTCTCCGCCAGCCTGCCCATGTTTCCCATCAGGAGAAGCTGGACTATGTCGAAGAGGTTATCAAGCTGTTGGGCATGGAAGCTTACGCTGATGCCATTGTTGGTGTTCCCGGTGAAGGTAAGCCCCGATTTCATTGTTCAATAATTCCCATTAAAGCTTTGTCTAATTCGTCACAAGGTCTCAACGTCGAGCAGCGCAAGCGCCTGACTATCGGTGTCGAGCTTGCTGCCAAGCCCCAGCTGCTTCTGTTCCTGGACGAGCCTACCTCCGGTCTTGACTCTCAAACCTCCTGGTCTATTCTCGATCTAATCGACACTTTGACCAAGCACGGTCAGGCCATCCTTTGCACCATTCACCAGCCGTCCGCAATGCTCTTCCAGCGATTCGACCGACTCTTGTTCCTCGCCAGGGGCGGCAAGACTGTCTACTTTGGCGATATCGGCGAGAAGTCGTCCACCCTCGCTAGCTATTTCGAACGCAACGGTGCCCCCAAGCTGCCCCTTGAGGCCAACCCCGCCGAGTGGATGCTTGAAGTTATTGGTGCTGCTCCTGGTTCCCACAGCGATATCGATTGGCCTGCTGTCTGGCGTGAAAGCCCTGAGCGCAAGGCCGTGCATGCACACCTGGACGAATTGACTGCGACTCTCTCCCAGAAGCCAGTCGAGGAATCTAGCAACGACCCAGCAAACTACAAGGAATTCGCTGCTCCTTTCTCTGTCCAGCTTTATGAGTGTCTTGTCCGCGTCTTCAGCCAGTACTGGCGCACCCCGGTCTACATCTACTCTAAGGCCTCGCTCTGCATTCTCACGGCTCTCTACATCGGTTTCTCGTTCTTCCAGGCTCAGAACTCTCAGCAGGGTCTCCAAAACCAGATGTTCAGTATCTTCATGCTGATGACCATCTTTGGTAACTTGGTGCAGCAGATCATGCCGCACTTTGTCACCCAGCGCTCCCTGTACGAGGTCCGTGAACGCCCATCAAAGACTTACTCATGGCAAGCTTTCATGACTGCGAACATCCTTGTCGAACTCCCGTGGAACACCCTCATGGCCGTCTTCATCTTTGTCTGCTGGTACTACCCGATTGGTCTGTACCGCAACGCAGAGGAGGCTGGTGCCGTCCACGAGCGTGGTGCACTGATGTTCCTGCTCATCTGGTCTTTCCTGCTGTTCACCTCTACCTTTGCGCACATGATGATCGCCGGTATTGATCTCGCCGAGACTGGTGGCAACCTGGCCAACTTGCTCTTCTCGCTGTGCCTCGTTTTCTGCGGTGTCCTCGCCACTCCCACCCAGATGCCTCGCTTCTGGATCTTCATGTACCGGGTATCGCCATTCACATATCTCGTGTCCGCAATGCTGTCAACCGGTGTCTCCGGCGCCACAGCCGTCTGCGAGGACATCGAGTATCTCCACTTCGAGCCCCCAAGCGGACAGACCTGCCTGCAGTACATGGACTCCTACATCAGCCACGCCGGTGGATACCTCCAAAACGACAATGCCACCTCCAACTGTTCGTTCTGCACGGTCAAGTCGACGGATGTCTTCCTTGCCCAGGTCGTCAGCTACTACAAGGACGCCTGGCGCAATTTTGGCATCATGTGGGTGTACATCATTGTCAACATCTTCCTGGCTGTTGGCATCTACTGGCTGGCTCGTGTGCCCAAGGGCAGCCGCAGCAAGAACGCCAAATAGGATTTGGTTGTTTCTTCAGTGGAGGCTTATGTCTCGCAGGCCCACACGCTTGCTTTGAAATTGAGACTTCTCAAATAGTCTTGATTTTGTGCTGTTTACATGTTCTTGTATGATTCCCTAATTTTGCATTGCTGTTTTTCCCTGCCTCACGTGGCACTGAGCGTTCTTGGCCTGAGATAGCTGGCAGTGCTTTTTCTGCGGGCCGTTATGCATGGCAGGATCTTTGATATCTTTATGTGTGTGCTAGATTACTAGATGTATAGATTACACAAAATTTCAACTCTATTATTTTATCTAAATGGATTACAATGTCGGTAGATACATGCTGTAGTCTGCGACCTCATGATACTGAGTTGTTCCCAGAATGTCAGTTCTGACCCTGTTCTCATCACGACCGCCATGTGTTAACTACTCACAATCTATGAATAATCAAGCTCTCTCAGCCTTGAAGACAAAAATACAACACTTACCAGAATAGGAATAGCCAGTAGTCACTAACTACCACTACTGTAACTAGTAACTACAGTACGCAAGACCCCACGCCGATCACACCCCACATAGAAAAAGAAACCATCACAACATTCCCAGAACCGCCTCAACCACTGAACCGTTTCAAACCAAGACCATATAAACCACTTAGCCTCATCGCAACGGGTCAGCCCTCTCAACAAAAATGACAGACCCCTACACCAACCGCCTAAACCAACTAGTCACCCTCGTCGAAGAAGAAGCCTGGCCCGACTTCGGCTTCCTCCTCTTCCGCACAGACTACACAGACTCAACCCTCTGGAATTCCTTCCTCGAAGCAAAAGATCAAATCCTCAGCGAGGCCATCGCAAATGCACCCCCGGAGTCAGGACTATCCCGTATCACGGATAGAATGTACCTAAAGCAGATCTCCAACGAGGCGTTGGCGGGTATCACGCCGGAACAAGTTGCCATTGCGTATCGCAGCTTGGCGGAAAGTGAGGTGCCCGAGGATAGGATTGAGCCGGGTCTTCGTACGAATGTTTGTCTGTTGGTTGATGGGGAGTGTATGCGGTCTGTTGTTGACGGTGGGGTGCCTTTTGTGAAGGCTGTTGATGTTATGCTGGGCGAGGAGGAGGAGCAGGAGGAGGGGTCGTATTCGGGGGTGTTTCGGGTTGCGCTTCAATCGTTGTTTACGGAGTTTTATCTGGCACAGGTTGAGTGTGGGGAGGTGGGAGAGTTGGTGCCTGGGGGGGAGGGGGTTTGGAGGGGATTTGCTTGATAGCTGAGTCTATTCATGATCTAGATCTAGCCAGTCCTCGTGTACTCGATCTTTTATCGGTTCCTGATTTTTTGTATCTATCTACTCTATATCTATCTACTGAGAAGCCAAGTGGCTCCACTACATAACGATTAATCATGACCGATGCAACTAACAGCCATTAAATATTATTGTACAGCCATAGCCATCTTATCACCGGGGTTTTCGAACCAATGAGATTAGTTTGATTATTTCGTACGCCTTAGACTACTTGGTTCGGCATTATGTGCATCTGATAGAGCTAGAGGCGGGAAATCCTTGCGCGGCCTGTTTCGTGCCTCGTCAAGCCGCGGAATTCATCAGCTGGCAGGTGTCACACCAATATGCGGAGCCTGTCGCGAAATGGACTCGAATATACGGTAACGCGGTATAGGTGTACCTGAAGCAGCGGGTGTAGCGGCAACACAATAGCTGTAGGCAGCGCAGTAAAAGCGGATAGAGAGCAATGGGTTTGGAAGAGAGCCTGAATGCGCAGAGGGAGCACTGGCTGCGCAGAGGGCGCACTGGTTGCGTAGAGGGCGCACTGGTTGCGCAGAGGGAGCTATATCACACCGACGCTGATCGAATCACGTGGCTTTGGCCACCTGATTGGTGAACTCACCATAAACACCGCATAGGCCTACGAGAAGGAGAGGGGATGGTGGCAAAGGAAGAAAGATTCGAGATCCCGGGCTGTGCAGAAGGAAGGAGGACGAGTGTAAGCCAGGCAAGGAGATCAAGCCCTGCTAAGCCCTCTAAGGCACCTTGTCCGTCTTGGAGAGGCCAGGTTCTGACCTTGTCAGCAGAACCTTATTCGCCCTGTCATCAGTCGTGGAAATTAGTAGAGATTGTGGTGAGAAGGGTCTAGTGTCTGACTAGGGTTTAGAGTCACTCCTGATCATCCACGCCGAGCGAGCCCGGCCGTGCGGTCTTGGCGGCTTTGGCCCTGGGGCCAAAGCCGCCAAGCAGCCTTTGATTGGTATTCTGATAGGTTATTCCAGAGGGGTGGACGATGTTTACAGTTCAGCCTCATGCAAAAGGCGGCGATTGGGAGGTGTTATGGACTCGCGGAAGGATTTCCGTGGAAGTGTGGAAGCAACATCCGGGATCATCAAGCACGCCGGGACACAAAAAAACAAAGAAGCCCAAGTACTCGTATGATTGGCAATCACCCAGCTAGTAGCGGGACGCCCGTCGCGACTGACCTTGGTCGGCGCCGACCACTGCGATCTGAATCCAGCAGGTCAATTGTCACTGGTCAGCCAGTAGCAAGACGCCATTCTCCGAATGCTGGCCAATCGTTGTACCATAAGCGACGAGTTTGGGGGGGTTTTATTCGTTAAAGGTCGACGATTCCACCGTTCTTCCCCGTCCAGCTGTCCTCTGGTAGTCGGGTATTTTTGGTAAGAAATACTATAAATGCCTTCAATCATCCCTCGATTTTGTCGTGCTCTTGCAGTATCATTCTCAATGAGCATTTCTTCGCACTTCCACTTGATCCCCTAGATTATTCACGCTCTCCAGATTGCCCCCACAAAATGTCTTCGCGCCAAGACATCGACTTGAATGACTGGTATCTCTTCGACAAAAGCTCAATGCATCCATACATTCCTTCTCTTCGAAATGACATAGATCATATACGGCATCCAGACCATGCTCCAGAATCTATCATCAGACATGAACAGTTCACCCCCGTGCCATTCGATCAAAGTCCTGACGCAGATCGGACAAACATATCCTCGGCGCTGGGCACCTTTCCCCACGAACAGCGTACACCTGATGACTCCAGAAACACGGCTTGGCCTTGGGAATTCAACTTACCCCGGCCTATGAACTCTCCACCAGGTCATCCTGCCCCTCAGATGTTGCCAAAGCACCGCTCTACCCAAGGCCCAAAGACCAACACTCGGCGTCGGCAGAAGAAACAAGTCAGGTAAGCGGTCTTGACCCATCAGACCCTTCTTGTCACTAAAGGGGAAACGATTAACTTATTTTTGAATGATAGAAAGGGCTTACCGACGTCGCTGATCTGCAAATGGGCCAAATGCGACAAACAGAGCCCATTCGCATGCAAAGCAACCTTGATACGCCACGTGAAGACGCAGCACGTGGCACCACGCACGATTCCATGCCGCGACGAGAGCTGCGATCGAGTCTTCAGTCGGAAGGATAACATGGTGATGCACTTTCGTGCAGTTCATGGTAATGTCCACTAACGGGTTCGTCTCTCGTCGTGATATCTGCGGGACGCTTGTCTGGAATCGGTACAGCAAAGCCCGGAGCAGTCTTGAATTTTCAAAGTATTATTATAGCAAAGGAATGGAGTTTGTTTCTCAGAAGAATAGCGAGCGATAAGTTCCATAGCATTAAGGACAAACATATGAAGGGCGGCAGCTAGATACGACAACAATGGACCTAGCCCGAAAACAAGGTCGGGAAGGAATAATGACTACGGACGGGTGTGTTAGGTACTGACTGGCGTTTAGGATCAGTTAGGTCAAATTAAAATAAGCTCCAGCCTCCCGTGGATTCGTGGCGGGTACGGTATATCAAGTAGAAGATAATAATTGCCTAGCACTCTGATTAGTCCACATACCTATCCCTCCATAGAAATTGTTTGGGCAAGCTTAGCGCGCTAGATTATACATGTAGCGCTAAATTGGATCAATATACTCCGCACTTAATCACATCCTTTGCACGGGTAGATCGTCACCGTGCTCTGTAGTCACGATGAGGTCTAGATTGTATAGACTAATTACTTTGTGTAGTATTAGCGCTATTCGCTCATGCTATAGGGCGGTCCTCGAGGTCCATCCACTCCATCCAGTGCATCCACTCCATCCAGTGCATCCACTCCATCCAGTGCATCCACTCCATCCAGTGCATCCATTCCATCCTCGTATTTATTCAGACCGCCGGGGTATCAAAAACCCGGGTTCAGGCTCGCTTTTCTCACAGGTCTAAGACGTAGATCTGTTGGATTTGTTATCTCGACGGGCATACTCGACGAGTCGTACTTAGAATCGCCGGCACTTCTAGTTCATTAACATTTATTTGTGGTATCATCCTGCAGGGGAGCGCCCGTCTTGGTGTGTTCTATTAGTTCACGGTCGCTTCGGAAACTAAGGGACGGGAGTGATGAAGAATGTATAGGATCTTGACATAGTCGACAAGCGAATCTTCTTCGAGTATTAGGTAGAGCTAAATACTTGGAAGTTTCTCATGCACTCTGCATATTTTGCCTAAGCAATTCAAACTTGGTGCTGCTTTGACTGGTCCGAAGATGCGCACGACGGATATTCAAACGCTACAGCGACATGGTCCACATGGATAGATTATCCGTAGCGGGCAGCGGAAGAGTGATTTACTGAAGTACAGAGTATAGAGCCTACGTTGGGATACTTCCTGATACAGTATTTTGTAATGGGAGTCAAGAGTCTCGCTATTTCTCCGCCCACAGTCTTCGGCATTTTCCCAGGCCACCACGCTGCAGATGCCGCACACTCTTTCCATGCCTTTCTCTCTAGTCGGCGTAACCTCTTGGAGGATCTACGGCTTTTGCCCGCTGATTTTGAGTATATGTAGCTCTAACTTAGCTCCATTTTGATCCACTTGGTGAGAACCAATAGCTGCGACTGTGTCCTCAAACATGGTCAGTGCCCGAGTCTGAAGGCGAGGCGACTCGCGAGACGCCGAGACGATGAGGTAAGGGTTCTGGAAAGGTTCTCGAGTTCCACTGTAGACTAGTAGTGCGACACCACCCTAGTTCCCTGCTTGCTTCCCCCACCTAATGTTTAGCCTTTTCCTCATCCCATTGGCCTCTTCTTGTCTAAAAGCTGTCTCGTCAGCTCGTTCCTAGTACTAGTACAAGCCGAGTCCTCTAAGCTGCATGAAGCATCGTCATATCACCGTGGATATTTGCTTCTTCCTTTTCTGTTACTCGCGGGCGGTACTCCGAAGGGGCTTCTGGCGCTGCTGATTGGGCGAGGGATGAGAATAGGGATCCTTGTCCCTAATTCGGCGAATCAATGAGGAACCCATTGCTTTGATCTTGCGATGGGTAGAAGAGCCGGACTGACCGAAAGATGATATGAAACGCCCAACGTGGAAAGCGTCAAAAACTCCAGCCATCCGAGATAGCGCCAGAAAAAGGAAATTCCAGGAGCGATTACCGCCAGCGCGGGAGTATAGAGTGATGGTCGGGGGTATCATAGCGGGTTGATTTATTTCGGAGGTGGTGGAGGCACGCCAGGCTTCTTCACGCCCGAAGTGTTGAAAGCAGACAAATCTCGGAGAATCATTGGTGAAGGGCAACGGCTAGTCTGTTTTCGTGCCCAGGAACGGGGGGAATCCTCAGAGAGAAATCCCCCCGTTCCTGGGCAGTTACGTGGAATTAGGTAAGCCCAAAGTGGCCCAGGGTTCATGTATGTCCATATGAGTACTATTTCTTGTTGCTATGTGCTGGCTATAAATGGAAGCCCATTCCCTTACCTCAACGGAAGTTATTCTTCTGACATTATCTGAATTTGTACTCAGCTCTTCGCGCTTACCACTTCCTTTCACTTGTCCAACCTCGTGCCTCTGATATACGTTGACTCCTGGTCAAGATGGCATACCCCCCCAGTACCATCTGCTCTGGTTGTTACAACCTGCGCTCAAAAGCCTCGGAGATGGCATACCCAGCGTATGGTTTAATTGGATCTACGACGCGGGTCCTTCCAACTGCGAATGGCCTCCAGCTCTCTCCCGAGTCTACGCTATCGAATCCCTTCTGTGGTCAGTTATTTCAATCCTATCAACCCAGCCCACCAAACTTGGACCATTCAACTGACAAACACATGTATCAAGGCGAAGTCAACCCCTGGGATACCGTTACCAACGCACCCAAAACAGACAGCTTTGAGAACAGGAGCCACGACTCTGGCTACCAGGTTTCTACGCCTTGGGCGAAGAAGGCTAGTGTCGAGGAAACTGCGAATGAACTCTCTTCGGAGTCTACGTGTTTGAATCCTTTCTATGGTCAGTCATTCGTTACTATCAACCCAGCCCACCAAAGTTGCACTATTCAACTGACAATCATCTACATAAAGGCGGTAACCCCTGGGATACCGTTCTCGACACCAGCGAAGCAAACACCTTTGAGAACCAAAGCCACGACTCTCAATTCCAGGTACACACACCTCCAGGGAAGAAGACTACTGTCAAGAACACCACAAGCCCAAACCCTTGTGCCACTCGCACCGAGAAAAAGCCAAAGTATATCATTTCTCCAACCGAAAGTCTACCGGCTTCGATGATACTAACAACAAGCCTAGTCCTAGTCCAAGTCCCTTCATCTGCAAATGGGCAAAATGCAAAAGCCCAGGCCCATTCAGTTGCAAAAATTCTCTGATGCGCCACGTCGAGAGCCAGCACGTGGCTCCGCGTTCGGTACGATGCAGCCATAAACTCTGCCCAAAAGTCTTCAGCAGAAGGGATAACATGGTCATGCATGTCCGCGCGGTTCATGGTGTTGCCTCTTGAGAGGTGGAAAGGTTTTCTGGCGTTGAGATATGGGGCTTTGGTCGTGGGAGCGAGATTTATGATTGAATTAGATATAGGGATTTGTTATGGTGTCCTGGAGTTCAAGTTTTGTTTTGCATGTGAGATCCTGCCTTCTGTCATCTAGTACTCTAGCACAAGAGAGAAGTTTATTTGAACTACATTCTCCAGTCTGCTCTTGTCAAACTTTATCAGCGTACTCAAGTCAGGATGTGATCAACATTTGAGCGGCATCTAAGATAACCGCAGGTGGAAATGAAGGGGTTCCTGTTTGACACAATAGCCAATTACAGAGGAATCCAGAACATACAATTTAGACAAGAACGGGCTCTATTGAGCAGACACAGTATGTGAATCAGTGTACTCAGTTTTATGTCTTGGCATTGGACCCAGATCCAAAGCCAAGACTCTGCCTGCTTGGAACAAAATGAGACTATAGACATTAAAAGCAGCCACAAAACGGCAACGACATGCTGAAAGGGGCAAGAAAACAAAACTAAGAAGAAGAAAAAAACCCCCCTTCATCCCCAACTATTTACCAAGTAAAAGCCTCCTCCACAAAGTCTACCACAGCACCCTTGCCAATCCTTCCCCTCGCTGCAGCCCGCACCTCATCTGCAAACGCACCAGGTCCACAGACAGACACCAGCGTCGCTCCAACACTTTTCGGCATCAATTCATCGAGAATGACATTCGGTCGGCACCGGCCAGAGTGCATCTGCACCGTCGCGGAAGGTGATACGATATCCGCCGCGCGCCGGGGCTTCGAGACGAAGACTTTGATGATGAGGATATCGCGGCGGCCAGGCAGGCGCAAGATCTGGTCCATCCACGAGCTGACCCAGGCGAGGTGGTCCGTCGAGCGGACAGACCAGATGAGGTAGACGCGGCGTGTTGCGGCGCGGGATGTCGCGGCGCGTTCCACGAGGTCCCGCGTGTACATGAGGTGATGGGTTATCCCCGCGCCGGCGGAGAATAGCACCGCGGTGCCGTAGCTCGAGGCGTTGGCGGGATGGGAGCCGTAGGGGCCTTCGATGAAGCCTGGTGCGCGGAAGATTTGATCTGGCTTGCTGCGGGCAAGGTTGTAGAGGCGGCGGGTCATACCTTGGCGGGCGCTGACGATAAGGGAGACTTCTGTTGGGCGGTGGGTGGGCTCGAAGTAGGAGTCTAGGTCGTGGGATTGCTTTTCTAGGGCGGATAGGCTGGGAGTGGAGTTGGCGGATTTGGCGGATTTAGCGTCGTGGTACCGGGGCGAGGGTAGGTTTAGACTGCTGGCCTCGGCCCAGGCGATAGAGAACGGGTGGGACATCCACAATGAGACGCAGGGGATATAGGCGAAGACGTGGCAACCGGGTATGATGCGGATATTTTTGGGTAGGTGGAAGGTTACCCGGCATGCTTCTCCGGGTAGGGCTTGGACGGTCATCTGTGTGTAGCCGTGCTTGGTGGAGAGGTTGAGATATGCAAGGCGGATAAGGCGTGTGCTGCGCTCGAGGAGCCAAATAATAGCGATAGTGCTACCCCAGCTCCGCTTTGGGAGGCTGTCTAGTTGCAAGTGGAACCACACTCCGAGGAAGGCGAGAAGCGCGGCGAGTTGATGCAGGTGGAGGAATGTCTCGTAGAATGCATGGCGAATGGGCGAGGGGGAGTGTAGGCAGAGGAAAATCATAGCCACCGTACCTACTAATCCCCAGGTGAAGAATGGGGTATCTCGTAAGCGCGAAAGCATGTCTCCCATATCTTGCTCGTCAACCGCATTGACTGCCCAGGCGGCAGTATGGACGACAGTCTCGAGCATAACAATACGGCCTAGCCATCGGTGGAGAAGGTTATATGTATCAAAACTAATGTGCAGGATTGAGATCAGAGGGTTGTTGCGCGCTGCC
This sequence comes from Penicillium simplicissimum, assembly GCA_024706585.1. NCBI lineage: Eukaryota > Fungi > Ascomycota > Eurotiomycetes > Eurotiales > Aspergillaceae > Penicillium > Penicillium simplicissimum. Next base: position 887,450 of record JAMZTW010000044.1, read on the forward strand.
AGCAGGAACAGTGGCACCATATTCAAGACGGCCAGCGTCCCCGAGCGTCCTCGTAGTTCCGCGACCAGCGCAGCTTTTTTGTTGACAGCGTAGTCTAGATAAAGACAGTACACCACTTGACTGGCAAGATATAGTGTAATCAAGATAGCCTGGAAGCGGGACGGCAACGTGCCGATGCCCACAGCTGAGGAGAGCTGAATCTCTCGGTTATGTCTCTTCTTTCCCAAGGGGGCATACAGGATATGCTTCTTCATCTTGGCCCACAATGCTGATGTCTCCCGGCGCCAGAAGGTCTGCTGTCGACCATTTGCCGTACATGATGTGATATGACGGAGATATGCATGACTGATCTGGGCAATCCGGCCGCAGAACACACAGAAGGCGAGAATGACCACCGACGAGTAGACGATGCGAGTGAAAATGATATCGCGTGGCACATCGACACCGCCCAGTCCTCTGGAGTACTCGTAGATGTAGGTCTCATTGAAGCCCCGTGCCGCAAGTTGCGGGACAGGCGCCGCCATTGAATTGCCCCTCAGGACAGGAGTCTAGGGGAGGGAGCTGTTCTTGCTGGAGATGGGACCGGGATTATCGATAAAGGATATCACTGACGGTGGGGAACTGTGGCGGGGTGGTGCGCAAGACACAGTTCGGAGACCTTGCAACCCAAACGATGCTCTGATGGGAAAGGCTTTAATTTGTCCAAAACTGTAGTGTTGATCGAAAATCCAAGCTGGTTGCGGGGAGTCGGCAGGGAATGCGAAGGTCGAGTGTTGTGACGTGAATGAGGATGAAATGAGATCAGAGCCAACAAGACAGCAGACGATCCAACGTGGGATAGACGGCCTAGGGGTCTGGGGACGATTGTCAATGAGTTGATTGGGCACAAAGGCATTCAACTCCAAAGGAAAGCGGCTACTGCCTTTGTGGTGATGTCAATAGGAGGAATCTTGAAAGTGAAGGACAATGACACTGCTAGGCAGGCGTCCAGGCAGCGAACCAGTCAACAGCGAGTGAAGTGACGGGCAAACAAACGATAGTCGGAGGAATCTGGACTCGACAAGCAGATCGGCACAGCTTAGATTTCCCGTTGCTCGTTGAGGCGCAGAGGCATCGTCCAGGACTTCAGGAATGCAGGCAAGGGAGGTCGATCCAGTCGACCGGGTAGCACGTTTTTCGTGGTGGCAGCGAGTGACCAACGTCAGTATATAAGGCAAGCTGTAGAGAAAGAGAAAACGATAGACAAATGGATAGCAAAGAAGACAGAGTCAAAGCGAAAGATAATGGGGTCTATGCGGTCAACGCAGAGCCGAAACAAAAGTCTACTCTATGAGGAAATGCAAGACGATCGAGAGAACCCGCCGATCGACGAAAGAATGGACTAAAAAGAAAACCGAGACGAACGATGTTCCCCAGGAGCAGGAACTCCTGTCGCGTCAGGGGGAAGGGGGAGGTTTATGATACAATTAACAATGATTAAGAGGCCGTCGAGTGGTGCATTGACTGCCGGCAGGGCCGTGTCGCTGAGAGTGTGTCTGGTCCAGTCTGGACGAGGGCCCATCTCTGGATGAGGGCCCATCTCTGGATGGTGGTTGGCGGGCGGGTCTGCAACATCGCGGCCTATCGGGAGGACTCCAGTGGAGGGCCAGGGGCAGCCGGTGTTTCTGACAGATGCAGGCCCTTTACAACCCGCCATGGTGATTCGCTGCGCTTGGGTCCAAACTCCAAGGTCATCGCTGTTGGTCCTTGCAGAACTTGCGACCAGCGTAACGCCGCCCTGGCAGCGTCAGGTCTGGTGGCGCTCATTTGCTGCAGTCCACCGCTTCGGAGTGAGCACTCTGTCCAGACGAGAATCGATGAATCAGGGAAGGAGGCCTCTTGGTTCCTCTCGGCGTGCTTATCGTGGAGCTCGAGCCAAGCTGTGCCTCAAACAGTAGCATTGTGGGCGGTTTCAAAGCTGCTAATTAATTGGAAACCACGGACAACCACCTGCACGACCGTCACCTGTTTCCTCTCCTGTGGCACTCGGACCGATAAGAGGGCCTTATGTCCGACTGTGTGCGACGATTCTAGTCTCTCCTTTGTGTTTGAGACTGTGGCATGATCACAATGGAAAGTAACCCTGGATCTCAGATGATGAAAGATGGTCAAAGGTAAAAAGTGAAGCCAATGAAAACAACGAGTCAATGACGGGAAGTTTCCAACCTCAGGCATAACATGATGCCTGCCTGGATCAGTGGGCGCCCACTTAGTTAACAAGTGCCTTGGTGCCTTAAGTTATGACTCGGCCCCGCTGGCTGCCAAGAGTCTTGCTGGGTCGTTCCGAGTTCGAGAGTCATGGAAGAGTCAAGACTAACAGAGCCCGAAATAGTGCCGGCACACGCGGAAAAAGGCTCCGACCATGTGACTGACCAGGTGTGACAGCTAACAAAAGCTAGTCTTCACAGTATGGAGAAGCATGGCTAAGCGAGTGGTTCATGCTGGTTTCATCCGTCATGTCGGATTTCTCACCAATACTACTGTAGCAGAGTGCAACTCACACAAGCGAGTTTCTCATGACACAAGTGGAGCTATCACTCGACAAGTCAACAAGGTCGGATGGGATACGACTCGTGTGTCACTGCATCATGTGTTATCAACCAATGAGAACTCAACTGCCGAATATGATTCGGCTACGGAATATAATATCCAGGAACGTCCGATGCAGTCATCTCTATATACAAAACCGCCGAAAATGCCAGAAAAACAAATCCAAGTATAGTGTTATCGTCGGTCACAACTCTGTGTCCGTCTCGGCCTCACCCGAGCTCACGATTCGTATCATCACTCCACTTCTCTCTACCGACCCATCCACCCACCATCCACCGTGATAATCTCGCCAGAGACATAGCTACTGGCACCGCTAGCCAAGAAGACCACCACGCCCTTGAAGTCTTCTGGCTGACCCCACCGGCCGGCCGGGATACGTGCCATGATACCAGCGTTCCGGCCCTCGTCATTGATCAATGCGGTATTCATGTCCGTGGCAATGTATCCTGGAGCAATGGCGTTGACATTGATACCCTTGGCTACCCACTCGTTCGACAGAGCCTTGGTAAGCTGGCCCACGCCACCCTTGGATGCGGCGTAGGCGGGCACGGTGATACCACCCTGGAAAGTCAAGAGCGAGGCGACGTTGATGATGGAGCCCCGGCGACCGGAGGGAAACTCGGAGGCGTCACGGGCTAGTAGGTAGGCACCGAACTCGCGGCACAGGATGAAGACTTGGGAAAGGTTGACTTCGAGGACCTGTGTTCATGTCTTGATTAGGCTATGTTTGATGTGAAATGGGGGGCCTCCAGCCCAGACGACCACGGAGCTAAGGGATTCCCTGTAGGTAAGAATGCAGTACTTACCTCATCCCAGTCCTCATCGGGGAACTTTTCGCTCGGGTGCCGCCGTTGTATGCCAGCACAGTTCAGGAGAATGTCGGGCTTGAAGCCTTGGCTCACCACTGCTGGAATGATTTCCTTGACAGCCTTGCGGTCCGATAGTTCGGCGACATGTATATGCGCTTTGCGGCCTAAACGACTGATGATCTCGTCCCTGGTAGCAGTGTTGGACTCGTTGCGCTGGATCAGAATGATGTCGGCGCCGGCCTCAGCCAAAGCCAACGCCATGGCTTGGCCAATGCCTCGCGTGCCACCGGTGACGACAGCGGTGCGGCCGCTCAGGGAGAACAGAGATGAAACCGTAGCTGCCATTGTGTGTACTCCTCTATTTGGTGAGTTCAGTACAATGAAGAAAACCACAAGAGAATAGCGCGAACTGCCCCTCCAAATACTATTGAAAGACGACTCAGTTGGGTTCCCCACGCGCGGGGGTGGCTGTTGGAAGAGGCAGCGTCCGTTGCCGATCTCCGTTGCCGTCGGCTATTGCTCGCCCCGACCCTTGGGGCCAAATTGCCCCCGTTTTTCTACAACGGTCGGGCAAGGTAGATATACAAAGTAAAAGGAGTTTGTCTCAATTGATTTAATCTCTCGCAATATAGACAGAAAGGAAAGAATAGTTCATCCGTGTGTAGCTAATATCTTAGCTGTAGAGCGCAAACCGTGCTGTCATGTGTGATCATACGGCGCTTTCCCCACACTAAGAGAGCTTCAACTACCTGCAAGGCTAGATCTCCTCCACCTCCGCCCGATGAGTAATGACCAGGTCGATGCGCTAAGTTACTCGATACCTGGTGGGTCTCAACACATTCGGCCTCCATTTCCTAAACATCCCCAGCATCGGGCAATAATGTCCCTGTAGTGCCACCAAGGCCGGCTAAAGATGGAGTCCCCGGACCACGATGCGTCGCAGCGACGGCTGGACCAGATCGTCAGGCGCGTCTCTCGGGCCTGTCTGCACTGCAGACAGCGCAAGTCACGCTGTGACCTGTAAGTCCCTTTTTTCCCCGACTGCCCCAGCTTATGTCGTCTTCTTGAGGCTCCGCAAATTTCCCCGGATTTGCCTGTCGTGTGCGTGCGACAAGGTGTGCGGTCCACCGCTAACCCATACGATAGTGACAGCAATGGCAATCCTGGCAAGCCGCCTTGCCAGCGGTGTGTTCGAGAGAACCGCGAGTGTGTTCTTGGTGGCTCGAATCGGGGTGGTCGCCGCATTCGCAAGAACAAGATCAAAAATTTCACCCCAGCCACGAATCCCTCGCCAAGTAAAGATTCTGAGGACACTGTAAGCCCAGCGACCTCTGACGCGCGCCGGGCGCCGTCTGCTTCCTACCCTGGACCAGTCGTCTTTCTCCCGCCTGATCCTCCAGGTAGTACTGCATCTACTGCGGCCGCTGCTGCGTCTGTTGCTGTCGAGGATGACGAGGAAGCTTCAATTGACACTGTGCCTCGAAACCCCTCCGACGCCTGGCAATGCCTGACCGACATTGCCACTCACAGTGCCGAGACCGCGCAAGAGAGCCGCGCCAGCGCCCATGTACGGTCCGATTCCATGTCGACATACAACAATGGGCTCCGCAATGGCGTCGTCTCCGATTACAATGTTCCGACCACCGGCATCAGGGCCTATCGCCTCGTCCAGACCCGGTGCCTGGACCCAGGAACCGTGTGGCAGCTGGTCACGCGCTATGCCGAAAACTTCCATCCATATCTCCCCCTTGTCCCGCGAAGGTACTTCGAGCGCTCGAGTCTCGACGACTTTGCGAACAATGAAAAACACCTTCTCACCGCCGTTCTCACCATCGCGTCAAAGGATCTCGTCGACCGGCCCGAGATCCACGAATACTGCTCCAAGTACATGCACGAGCTGATTTCGGGCATCGCCGCTGGTGCAGACTGTGACGTCGAGGCCGTCGAGGCTCTGCTATTGCTGGCAGAGTGGGAACCACAGGGTCTTCGCCCACGCATTGAGCGAGTCGGGCGCGGTGAGGAAGACCGTGCCGCGTGGATGCATGTTGGACTTGCACTGCGCTCAGGCTACTTTATTGGGCTGGATAGGACATCTTTCCGGGGAGATCCGTACGGTGACCAGGAGTCGGAGGCTCGTCGGCGACTGGCTTGGGCTAGTTGCTACGTCTCGGACCGATTGATCTCCGTCCGCATTGGACGTGCATTCTGGTCGCGTGGTCCAGGCCCGATGACTGGTTTATCGAGTCAAGATTTCCCGTCGCTGCAACCTGTGAAGGAGGGTGATGAAGATTACTCGAAGATCTATCAGGCAATGCTGGACCTCACGCAGTTGTATGGAAACGTGCATGAGGTGTTGTACTCCGGTATGCGCACGAGTAATCAAATGATGCTGATGGGCGACTACGTGAAATACGTCGACGATTTCCGCCTAGCCATCTTGAGATGGAAGTCACTCTGGGGGCCTTTGGACTGTAAGTTACTGCTTTCCTTGGGCGGGTCGCTCTTCGCAGCACTAATTCTAACGCAAACAGGCTCACCACCAATGCGCGCAACACTGCAATTATCATACGAGTACTTGCGTCTGTATACTACGGCATTCGCCTTCCAGGCTGCGATCTCGCAATCTCTAGCGAAGCCCAAGACCGACGGGATCACCCACCGGGAGCAATTGAGATCGACATTCAAGAACGTGGCTTCGATGCAGGATTCACGATTTATCTATGAGTCTGTTGATGCAGCAAAGGCCTACTTGACTATTCTGGTTGACTCGGTTGATCCAGAGAGGCATTTGCATTTCATGCCTCTTCGTTTCTATCTGTAAGTCGGGCCTTGGACCCACTAAAGAAGAGAAGTTTTAACAAAGACCAGATATGGCATCTACTCTGCCGTCTTCCTGTACAAGGTAAATTGTTTTTCAATTTCATCAGTCTTCCAAAACTTTCTGACCATTTTTCCAGGCTCGCTCCTTTGGTATGATGCTTCCCTCCGAGGAAGCCAAAGTCCAGGGTCTAGTAGCTCGAACCACCGAGGTTCTCAAGCAAGCGGGTGCTGGTCCCAACGATATCGGATCACGCTACTCTCGCCTACTAGAAGCGCTCTGGCGAACGAAGCCTTCGTTGAGCAGCGCCAACCGAGCCGCGGAGTCGCAGCAAAACAGCGACTTCTCAATGCAAACAGCATTGCCCAATCCAGTCGCGGATCCCACCTACATGGACTTTAGTCCTGCAAATGACTTCTCTTGGCTGGACCTGGAGGCTGTGGGAGACTATGTCTCTGGTGATCAAACACCGGGGGGCTTGCTGGGTCTTGATGCATTCCAGAACGGAAATGATCCATACCAGTCTGGACAAGACCGGTCGCAAATTTGGCAAGCGTCTGCCTGGCTGGGTGATATGAGCAGCAATCTCCTCTTTTAGACTTTTGTGTGGTGGCGGGTTCGTTCAAAACCCGCTGGTGCGGCAAATGATGCGGGGCCGTGGGGGGAGCTCCGCTCGGAGTTGAGGCCGACGTCTTACGAGGGGTAACCGAGGCCATGGGGGTGATGTTGGAGACCGAGACCCAAGAAATTCTTCTTTGAAGGTGCTTGGAAGTTCTCTCTTTCTTGAAACTTTCTCTGCTCAACAAACTCATCACCCTTACTCACTGTTGCACAATGTCGCTCAATCAAATTCGCGGCCGTCTGGCCCTCATCACCGGCGCATCGGGAGGGTGAGTTCCATTCACACTGAGAATACTGGCAGGAGCTACCAGTTAACGCTTCATTCCTGTTCTAGTATTGGATCAGCTTGTGCACACCAACTCGCAGAACAGGGCGTCCACCTCGCCCTGACCTACTCCACAAACCTCGACGCCATGAACGGAGTCGTAAAAGACCTGCAATCCAAATACGCGGAGCACAAGCTCCGCATCTCCATCCACCAAGTCGACGTTGGATCCGCCGATCAGATCGAATCCATGTTCCAGCAGATCGACAAAGAGCACGGCCAGCGACCGGACATCCTCATCTCCAACGCCGGTTACGGCAAGCGCTTCCCCAATGTGTGGGACATAACCCTCGAGGAATTCGACCACACGCTGAACATCAACCTCCGTGCCTCTTTCATCCTTGTCAAGGGAGTTGTGGAGCACATGAAAGCGCAGCGCTGGGGTCGTATCGTGTTTATGTCCTCGATTGCCGCGCAAGGAGGAGGTATTAATGGATGCCGTGAGTTTTGCCATTTCACCCCACCTTGGTTGAACCTCTTTGCAAAGACTAACCATCTCTGTGACAGACTACGCCGCATCCAAGGGTGGTTTGACTGGCATGATGAAGAACCTCTCTACTCGTCTTGCCGAGTTCAACATCAGCGTCAATGATGTCGCCCCCGCTATGATCGGTGAGACGGGCATGATCCCCAATGCGGCCGCAATCCCCGAGGTCGCGGCTGGCATCCCGCTGGGGAGACTGGGTACGCCCGAGGAGACCGCGAATGTTGTAACTATGCTGTGTAAAACGGGGTATATGACTGGCCAGAGCCTCCTGCTGGCTGGGGGGTTGAAATAGTTGTCTATAATTTGATACGAAGCAATGTATTGAGATGTTTCCGATAACCTTCATGACTGCCCGATTTCGTCTGGTCCCTCAGCATTTTCACAAGCGAGCTGTGAAATGGTCGGGATGGAAATTCTGTGTAGTATAGACATTGAAAAGCCATCATGCATTCTAGGCTATAGACAGAAATGAGCATTTTGCATGGACAGCGCACCTACGCAATCAGCATCCAGAATCCCCCAACTACTATCACAATGGGTATTTTTGTGGTCATCAACATCATCACACAGACAGGACAACACTGTGCCCGCAATCTTCCTTTACAACCGGTCACAGAGCATGCGGCTTATTCTCAATAATAACCTTAACAACCGGCTTCCCACTCTCATCCACACCCTTGCCAGCAAGTGTAAACGCCCGCTCACCCTCCTCAAGAGACAACCGGTGCGTAACAACCTTCTCTTCAGTATTCTTTAGCTTGCCACTCGCCAACAACGCAATGGCAGCCGGGTAGGCATACCCATCATACCGGAAGACACCGATGATATCGACCTCGCGCAGAGCCGCCGCGCCAACGGGCAGCGTCTGGATAGGATTTCCCATGCCAATCTGCACGAGGACACCGCCCGGCGAGGAAGCGTAGATACCAGCCTGCACGCACGCAGGCACACCGGTGCAATCATACACGCGGTTGAAGCCCGACACGGGCGGGACGCCGTCCGCCTGGGCCGCCTGCGTGAGAGCCGCAGCGACGCTCTGCGCGTTCTTGAGGGCCCAGGCTGTCTGGTCTGCGTGGGGTGCGTCCTTGGGCGGAGCCGGGTGGGCCGGGTCGCCGCGTGGGATGAGCGCGGTCTTGAGGCCGAGACCTAGCGAGGCGGCGATCTCGAGGCGCGAGGCGTCAATGTCTGCTACGACGATGGTGTCGAAGTTCTCGGAGACCGCGAGTGCAGAGGCGATCAGCAGGCCGATGGCGCCGGCGCCAAAGACCAGTGCCGAAGTGCCTTCGCCCGCGGCGTGAGCGAGCGCAACGTCCGCCTTGCTGGGCGGGTGCGAGCGGCGGATCGCATGCAGACAAACGGCCAGCGGTTCAACGAGGGCACCGCCCGTGTCAGAGACGGTGTCGGGGAGGGCGTGGCACATTGCGGCTGGGTGGTTTGTGCGTTCCATGAGGGTGCCGTCGAGATGGGGGAAGACCTTTGCGCTGCTGCGGAACTGCATCCGGGTGCAGATGTTGTAGCGGCCTTGTTTGCAGAGGGCGCAGGTGCGGCAGGGAAGGCCAACTTCGAGGGCGACGCGGTCGCCCACTTTGAAGGTTGTTACGTCGGGCCCGATGGCTGTGACGGTGCCGGCGGATTCGTGGCCGAGGCACATGGGCTCGCGTACGACGAAGTCGCCATTGCGGCCGTGGGAGTAGTAGTGCAGGTCGGAGCCGCAGAGGCCGGTTGCTGTGACGGCGACTTGGATGTCTGCGCCGGTGGGAGCGGGAACGCTGCGTTTCTCCTGTCAGTTCGTTGTTAGTTGAGTTCTTGCTAGGGGGATGGCCACGGTCATCAGCCTTACCAGACGGAGATCCTTAGCGCCGTGTAGGACGAGCGCGGTGGCAGATGTTTCTGTTGACATGCTGGCGAGTGTGTTTGGAGGGAGGAGTTATGATCGGATTGCAAGCGCTGGATCGTGCGTCGAAACAATAAGAAGGAAGAGGACCGGCTCTGGATTGCAACGGCTTCTGACTCGGCTCTTCAATTGCTTTTTCTTCCCCTCATCGACCTTTTCCATATCCGCGCCGGGGTGGATCACGATTGATGCAATAATAATCCGAATGGCCCGCGAACGGAGATGCTCCGCGGGGCTGCTCGGCGTTTGGTTGCCACAACGGGAAAGTGTCAATAGCCGAAGCGAACCCCCCGCGGGGTGACGTGGGGGTTTTTTTGGAGATTCGCACTGGAGGAGCTCCTCTTCATTCAGCGACTTTTTTTTCCTTCTACGTTCGAAGAACAGCAAGATCATTGCAGGGATAAGTGGTTGCGCTATGGTTTAATTAATTGCAATCCTCATGGACTACCTGTAAAAGGAATCTGAATTAGGCCGTGTTTTGTATACAATCCATCGGAAGTGGAATTCCACTTGTGACTCCAATCTCCCCCCAATCTCCCCACGGGTGGCACCGTTCCCATCCCACGAGGGCTGATACCAATCGTGTCGATCCACTGGATGATCAGCCTAAACCAGATCAACAACTTTTCTTCTTCTTGGGCTCGTCTCCCACTCTCTCCTCCAACCCCTCTTTGCCTCTTCTTTCTCATCCCTTCCCTCCATTCTCTACCGACTATAGTATAATCCGCGACAAAGCGACAGTAAGCGGCGCATTCTTCTTCACTAACATCGTTCATGAGACTAATCGCAATCCTAGAAACCCTTCAACATGATTCCTTCTCGAGCTGCGCTCCTCATCGGAGGCATTACCCACGCGCGCAAAGAGTGGGAGGCGTTGTCATCTATTCTGACATTGAAGGTATGCAAAACCCTGCAGCGGCTTGAAAGAGCAGCGCCGACTAACGCACGAGTAGGAATTCCCCAGCGGTACCCGCGAAGAGTTCATCCAGAATTGCAAAGCAGGACATTACGACGACGTGGTTGCAATTTATCGATCAAATACTTCGAACAAGGTGCGCAATGACCTGAGAATGACCCCCTCAATGTAGCGCATGGCTAATGTCAGAAATGGACAGTATACGGGCAACTTTGACGACGAATTACTCTCCGTTCTGCCCAAGTCCGTTCGCTACATCTGCCACAATGGTGCTGGCTATGATAACCTCGACATTCCAGGATGCACCCAGAGGAATATCGCTGTTTCTAGTACCCCCGTGGCTGTGAATAATGCCACTGCTGATGTGGGCATCTTCTTGATGATTGGCGCCTTGCGCCAGGCTTATGTGCCTATTGCTGCTATTCGGGCTGGTATGTCGCAATTAGTCACGGTGTGGTTTTGAATTTTTCTTGCTAATTTTTGTTCAAACGACAGGCACGTGGCAAGGAGAGACCACCACCGGTCATGACCCCCAGGGCAAGGTTCTCGGTATCCTGGGCATGGGCGGTATTGGACGGGTAAGACGAAACACATCTCTCAATAACAACCAGGGTCGAATCGACTGACAGAATAACTAGGAAATGGCCACTCGGGCCAAGGCCTTCGGCATGAAGATCCAATACCACAACCGCTCGCGCCTCCCCGCCGAACTCGAAGCCGGAGCCACCTACGTCTCCTTCGACGAGCTCCTCGCCAACTCCGACGTCTTCAGCCTTAACCTGGCGCTGAACCCTTCCACCCGACACATCATCGGTGCGGCCGAGTTCAGCAAGATGAAGGACGGCGTGGTGATTGTCAACACTGCGCGCGGAGCATTGATCGATGAGAACGCGCTGGTCGCTGCGCTTGATTCGGGCAAGGTAAGAGGATTTCTAATTATGAAATCCGGGGCTTTGTATCTGACTATGTCTGTATAGGTCCGCTCGGCTGGCTTGGACGTGTACGAAGAAGAGCCTAAGGTTCACCCCGGTCTGTTGAGTAACCCGCGAGTCATGCTGCTGCCGCACATTGGCACGAATACCTACGAGACGCAGAAGGAAATGGAGATTCTGGTGCTGAATAACTTGAGGTCGGGAGTGGAGAAGGGAGAGTTGATTACACAGGTGCCTGAGCAGAAGCGATAGAGCATGACGACTACGATTTGCAAGACGTGCATTGATGGAGATGGAGATCTCCCTTCGGTAGTCTCCTGTTTGGCAGGATTTATCCTCCTGGCCTATAAGAGGCCTCTGCTTTTCCTGTGTCTTCCCTTCTTAGAGATCCCTAGCAAGAGATACCATAACTTTGCTTTCATGACTGCTTCCTATGCGTAGGGGTAGATCGAGTTCACGACATGAGTCATGACCTCAGATACCGCGGTCCTTCCTAAACCGGACAGCTCGTGCCATTTTTGATCGCGGACTTTTCGTCACTTTTCCTTCTTTTTCTCGCCCCCAGATCCTGAAATTCTTTTGCCAGATTGCTCTGTCCTGGATCCAGGTGCTTGAGGCATCTCCGCAGTGGGTTTCAAGCCTAGCTTCCTCCCCAGCTGATGCTCTTCATCATCGTTCCAAACTCTCCTGTTGCTCCAAATTAGGGAGATACAACGGCGGAATCACTTTCAGACAGCGCGTATCACAACTCTGTTTTCTTCGTATTGGATCTTACCAGATCTTTCTTCCTTGCAACCATCTCACCCACGATATCCTTGGTTCCTGTGATTCAAAGATCCACGCCATGGATTCCGAACATCCTACACTCGCAGCGCTCCCTCCCGAGCTGATACTGCTCATCGCCGACTTTCTCAATCCAGACGATCTGGCTTGCGTTTCACTCTGTAATCGTCAACTGTTCACATTTCTCCAGGCTCAACACAGATGTCAACGGACTCCACAACTCTCACCCCGCGAAGAACAGCAAATCAGGATGTCAATCTTGACACGGCTCGAGCGAGACCTCCCAAATTACTTCGTTTGCCACAGCTGCAAATTTCTTCATAGTTACGATGGCTCCGACTGTTTGGGTATCTGTGGGCCACATTTTCAGGGAATCTGTCCGCTCCCCTGTAGAATTATGATAAGGTGAGCCTGGGCTATACCTGATATTGGCCGTCCTTAGATAGGAAGTGAAGAGGACATTCCGCAGCCGGTGCCATGGTTCCGGGAAGCTACTGGTTTATCACCATTTGTATGCTCTGCCGCCGGACCAGGTACTCATAAATGTCTGCTAATGTAACAAGAATTTAAAATCTACTATTGGGTAACCAGGAATCGAGGATTTTGATCCATTTTGAAAGGGTTGGAAATGCAATTTCTGCCTGAGGCTGTAACTTGATGAGTGGGTTGGTGTCATGTGACGGCCCATCTTACATAACATTTTGCCCAAAGCGGCTAGAGTTAGGGCTCGCTTAGGGCATGAATGCCAAGAGCGAAAAAAACCGCACCAAACCTGGTGTTCTAGCGCCAGCCGGTCGACGACGAAAAGCGACAACATCCATCCGACTCCGAGGACCATCACCTTTCCCTCGCCAACTCCTTCAAGATGGTGAGTCCTATCCATTCCCATCGCCAGAGAACCCGAAAAACAACCTCTCCGAGCCCATTCCCATGCCCAAGACAAGTTTCAACGAAGGGGCCTGGAAACGCCATCCCAATCCCGTCATTATTGAAGATCACCGCCACACATCACCACCACCCACAAATCCGACAACCATGATTGCTGACGACTACTTCTTGCTTCGCTATACAGGTCCGTTACGCCGCCCAGGAGATTCCGGCCGCAAAGAGCGCCCGCGCGCGGGGCTCTTACCTGCGTGTCAGCTTCAAGAACACCCGTGAGACCGCTCAGGCCATCAACGGCATGAAGCTGCAGAAGGCCCTCACCTACCTCGAGAACGTCACCAAGAAGTCCATGGCTGTTCCCATGCGCCGCTACGCTGGCTCCACTGGCCGCACCGCCCAGGGTGAGTCGCCCTCGAAATTTGAATTTATCTACGTGCTGGATGGAATTGAGCGGCAACGGTGTTGTTGGGACGATGATGGAGTGATGGGCATCAGAATTGAATAAACGACATTGATGAGAGGGAGTTGAGCAGAAATGCTGTCGGGGTGGCTTTTTCTACGGAATCTTTGATAATGCTGGAAGGGGAAAATGACACCGTTGCTGCTCGAAAAATTCACTGTGGGAAATTTGATGGCATTGAAACAAAGCGACTAACCACCTTTACCTACAGGCAAGCAGTTCGGTGTCTCCAAGGCCCGCTGGCCCGTCAAGTCCGCCGAGTTCCTGATCGATCTCCTCAAGAACGCCGAGGCCAACGCCGACACCAAGGGTCTCGACACCGGTGCTCTCGTTGTCAAGCGCATTCAGGTTAACCAGGCTCCCAAGGGCCGCCGCCGCACTTACCGTGCTCACGGTCGTGTACGTTCTCGAAATTTTTGAGTCAAACCTTCATGAGCACTCGAACTGATTTTTTCTCCCTAGATCAACCCCTACATGACCAACCCCTGCCACATCGAGCTCATCCTCACCGAGGCTGACGAGGAGGTCGCCAAGGCCCCCGAGACTTCCCTCAAGGCTTCCCGCCTGTCTTCCCGCCAGCGTGGCTCCCAGATCCGCCGTGCCCTCACTGAGGCATAAGCGAATCGCCTCATGATAAACCGGAATGGGATGGGACGCAAGGGGACGACTTGGTGAAAAAGGATTTGCGGTGGACGGGTTTGACCGGAGTTCTTGCGCATCTGTATGTTGGAACGGAAAATGATACCGGATCATACAAGATTTTTTCTAAGGTCATGGCACCAACACTCGGAGGAGAACCAAATAAAAAGTTTAAACAGCGCCGCTCCGGAATGATGGATAGAGGAACTCTGTACTGCCCGGTCCGATCATGATTATCAACATTGGTTCTTCTTCTGTGACTTGTCTCGGCTTTGTGTACGGGGACTCATGAGGTTCTCGGTGTAGCGTAGTGCTCTGTTTGGGTTCCTACCTACAGGTAGAGTCTGGTCTGATCCCGCAGTTCCAGACTTCCAGTCCGTTCCAGATCAGATGAGATGCCTGCGAGGGTTCCAGGGCAGATGGTCCGCTCAGTTCCTAAAATAATATCACGTTTCACGACTCAATATGCATTCTTCCCGTTACTCCCAAGCTTGGAATATGTTTGAAACCGCGGGAACCACCTGAATCAAGTGACCGTAAACAACCTTGAATCTACCTAGTTCGATCACCAATGACTATCTACCTCAACAAATTGATATCTACGGGCGTGCAGTAGCTGCGTGATTACCTGGTCTGAGCAACGTACCTTACCTGGTTCCAACCAGTCAGCATTTGCCCGGTAGGTAGATCAACTACTCGTAGGTGTGTGGTAGGTGGATACCTGACCTACCTACTTGCCTCCAGTTTATGGTAGCTCAATATATATCGGCGTCGGACTGAGCGAAAACCACCTCAATTTGCTGAGTTACCAGGGCTACTACTTGATGCATTTAATGAAATATTATTCATCGAGTCCTGTCGCAGAATACTTGGAACCTCGTTAGAGTGACAAGTCGTGGACCAAACCTACCTATTCCTTAGCATCACGCAAATCGGGCACCATTGCGCCTTCCATCGCCAACCAAGGTTAAAATTTCATCAGCCGGTATTGGGCACATACATAGGTTTATCACAAGGTGTTTCCAAATTATGACAACCGCCCGAGTGTCGTACAGTAAACCCTGGGTTTGGATTTTTGGGGCTTTATCAGCATTGAAATGGAAGACCCATTGATAGGTACGAATGAAATTGTATGGATGCCATTGATGCTGGCTGGGCAAGTGAACATGACAGGAGTGAATGGACCAGCTGCCAGTGATGGATTCAATCTGCCAGTATCGGACCCGTGCCCTTTGAGGGCCTTTCATTGGGAAATGATTGCGACATGCACGATTCTACTTCAGAACTGCCAAGCGTCGGGGACCAAATATGGCGGGTGGGGGTGACACTGTCCTTGGAAGGCTTATGCGGGGGTAAAATATCGCCGTATCGCGAATTCTCCAACAGGGCTGTCTGTGTGTGTCCCGTCTGTGTGTACAAAGGTTGACCGTTGTTGATTTTGGACGTCCTATTCTACAAGCCTCTAGGTCATTCTACTGCCTACGACTTCGAGCAGCTACTATGTCTCGACTTTCCGACTACCGTCTCTTATGTTTCGACGTCTACGGCACTCTCATCGACTGGGAGAACGGCATTCTCGCCGCGCTACAGCCACTCCTCGCAACCAGCACCACCGAATTCTCCCGCGAGCACCTGCTGACCCTATATCAGGAGCTTGAAGGCGAGCAGCAACGAAAGACCCCAGCAATGCCCTACTCCGAGCTTCTCTCCACGGTTCATCCCCGCCTGGCAGCGCGTTTGGGGCTACCCACCCCCAGCGACGCCGACAATCAGCGCTTCGGCACGTCAGTAGGCACCTGGCCCGCCTTCCCCGACACAGTCGAAGCCCTGCACCGCCTGTCGCGGCACTACAAGCTGGTGGTGCTCTCGAACGTAGACAGGGCGTCCTTCGCGCGCTCCAACGCGGGCAGTTTGCAAGGATTCCCGTTTGATCAGATCATCACGGCGCAGGACGTGGGTTCGTATAAGCCCGACGCGCGCAATTTTGAGTATATGAAGGCGACTGTGCAGACAGCGTTTGGCGTACAGCCGGAGCAGATTCTGCAGACGGCGCAGTCGCAGTTCCATGATCATCGGCCAGCGAGGCAGGCGGGGATTCGATCGGTGTGGATTGAGAGGCCCGGGGCCACGATGGGAAATACGGTGGAGGAGCCCATTTTTGATTGGCGATTCGAGACGCTGGGGCATATGGCGGATGCCTTGGAACGGGGAGAGTAATAGGCAGGATCAGCACTTGATGGCTGTTGCCTGTTGGAGAGATTTCGCTCGTATGTTAACTGTTGGCCAGTGAGAACTTTGTCTGGGTGAAGAGTGTGGGCATCGGGGAGAGTTTGGTAGTGGCTGCGCAGGGGACGACGGGTGATGGCAGTGGGGGACGGACAAGAAGCAGTCTTGGCGTGCCAGATGGCTGCCTCAGCCACACTGCAATCGTCAACTCTTCCACACATGTGCATTCTAACTCGAGGGGACGAATGAGTGCTTTGATCTCCGCGACTATGAAGTATGAGAATATCTTGAGAAACTTCAATATAGATTATAAAGATTGATCTTTGCGAGTACAGTCCTCATTTCTTCTCTGGGACAACACGGTTCCTCCACGCGGCTCTGCCGGGGAATTAGAGATGCGGGTGGGGGATTAGAGCCTCATAGTTCGCCAAAGAGCAAGATTACGAAGGAACCCTTATTAGGCTATCATTAAGGAAAGAAAGTTCACAATGCAAGCATAAGGTAATTTCTACCATGCGGTCCGTGTACGCTAGTTCGCGGACCCGGACTTGACGGATTTAGCAAAGAAACAACAAATTGGATTGCGACCTACGTATTAGTCTCCTCTCTTTGGCGCCGAGGGATGTTGCTCGGACTCGTGGTGTCTACGTAGGCATTGCCAAGAAAGGTCATCACACTTTGCCACATCAAAAACATAAAACGTGGATGTCAGGAAGGACTGAAGAGGCGCACAAAAGTAGATAAGACGGGGATATCGGCTGGTCTCATCTCCGCAGACTCATTCACGTTAACTAGTGCCGGAGCCTGGACCCTGCGCTTAGGCGAGAGGCTTTGTGTACGCTAACAAAGATTTGGGGAAGGTCTTTCTGGCCCCCATCACTTCGTGACTACTCCTTTTTACCTCCTTGAATATTTCCTGTTTCTCTGTCCTACACGTCCTCTCATCCCAACACACTCTCTCCCAGAGAAATGCCCGCCATGAAGGGCTTCCTGCGCTCACTGAGCAGCCGCCGCTCCAGTACTCACCTTCCCTCCCCACGCTATTCCCCGCAACAAATGCTAATCCAACCCCCAGGCCCCGGCGATGATAGCGAACAGGACTATCCCAATGACTCACCCGAGGCCATTCTGCTGCGTGAAATGGTAAGCTCCCTTCCTTTTCCCATCGCCGCCGCAGCCCCTGACTAACGTTGCGCCACCCAGAAAACCTTTTGCGAAGCCAGCAGCGACCCCCACAGTCAGGTACAGCCCATACAAACAACACCCTCACTATCGCACTCTCTCCCTGGCAGGGCAGGTGACTGACGGTCTCCCTATTTCCCTCACAGCAAGGCAATGAGTTCGTCCATCTCCCGCGCATTGTCGAGACCGCTGAATCGAGCCCCGCCGCCGCCAAAGAAGCCGCGCATCGCATCCGCAAATACCTCTCCAACCCGGCCAATACCCCCAACAATGTGCAATACAATGCTATTATGCTCATGCGCATCTTGGCCGATAACCCAGGCCACAGTTTCACGCGACACTTTGATTCCAAGTTTTGTACCACGATCAAAGAGCTACTCCGCAACGGCCGTGACTGGCATGTGCAGCACTACTTGCGCGAGTACCTAGCCCAGTTGGAGGCAAGTCGGCACTGGGATGATGATCTACAGCTGTTGCTGCAGACATGGGCGAAAGAAAAGGCAAAGGGAAATCGCTCTTTCGTGAGTACCGAGCGCCGAGGCATCTTGCGCCACAAAAGTATTAGGGCGGAACTGACCTAGATTATTCCTAGATTGATCGATATCCCACAGCCACGATGCAGGCGAATAGTCCCATGGTGCAATACCAAAACCCGCAAACTATGCGTGCCCCAGCTCGAACCCTGCCAGAACCTGGCGAGCTGGCTGCGCGCATCGAAGAGGCGAAGAATTCGGCCAAGCTGCTTACGCAGTTTGTTCAGACAACACCGCAGGCCGAATTGGAGGAGAATGATCTGATTAAGGAATTCATCGATCGGTGCCGCACATCCGCGCGATACCTGCAGGGCTATATCCATTCGACCAATCCGGCTCCAGATGAGGAGACCCTGCTCACACTGATCGAGACCAATGACGAGATATCCGTCGCGCTATCCCAGCAACAGCGTGCTATGCTAAAGGCCCGCAAGGCCCGCGGGTCTTCCACCCCGACATCGAACATCAACAGCCCCTCTTCGCCAGCCAGCGACGCCGTCGCATCTGGCGGTTTAGGCTCATCTCCTGCACCCTCGGCTTCTCTTCCTGCTGTCGCTGCCTCGGCCACTGGTCCTGCGCCTACAGAGCAAACTTCCGCACCCGTTCAAACGCTGCGCCAATCAAGAAGCCCCGAGGAGCAATCTGCGCCAGTGGTAGAGCTCCCTTCTACGTTTACGGTTAACCGGACGACCGCCCTCCGAAGTAATCCCGAGCAGTACGAGTATAACTCGGCGGATTTCGAGGTGCAAAACCCGTTCGCGGATGAAAATGCGGCGAGCGACTCGGACGCAGAGCGGCCTCAGCAACATGCCACGACCACGACTACCTCCACTGCTGATGGGCGTGTGCGTGTCCAACCTACCGAGCAGGAACGTTGAGATGAGCCACATAAGGTGATCAGTATACTAGCTACTAAAGCGAAGCGAATGATACCCCCCCTGAACTTGATTTTGCGTTATGTCCGTTTTGTTTGTCTTCTCACATGGTCACCTCTCGCTTCTGTTCTTGCGAGCTCTTGTTGTAATCTTTTCTCCGTGATACCTTGAGTGTTCTCTCTTTCGTTTGACGAATCAGAATCTTTCTTGCCTTTGGATACCTTCAAGGTCCTTTTTGGAATCGTTCTTGGAATCGACCTTATACCCATCAATTGCCTGAACACGAGGGATGTGATAATCAATCGGCAGCGTGTCTGCTGCTTGTGTTATTTCCACCCATTAGAATCTTTCCCGCGGTATAAACTTGATGACTTTTTATGAGCAATCTCAAACAAGCCCCTGCTGGAGCGATGAGCTTCACCGGAATTCCTCCATGCTTTCTACCTATCACATCCGCCTGATTTACGCAGCTGCTGGATCCAACATGATCGATGATGTCGACTGCGTTTCGCAGTGCCCTACTCGCAGCCGCCGAGGAGGTTGGTTGTTTCAGAGGCTCCACCGAGCAGCACCGCTTTGAAGCAACCTTAATTAAAGTAGATTGAGGAACTGGATCCTCCAAGGCTGTAAGAAGAGGTAAAGTGTCCGAGTCCCTCATCAGTCGACAGTAAGACAGCCTGATCGGTTTCTGAATGGCCTTGACCCAAGGATGAAGGGTGTCCGTCCTCTGAGCAGTGTCGTCAAGGTCATCATCCCCTGGGACCACCACCACAGTATCAAACTGAACCTATGTCAACCTCAAGCATGCTACAGCCGGAGCAAGAAATTATCCATCAATCACAATTATCCGCTAGTGTTTCTCCTCCAGCGCTCCTGTCAACCTGAAACTCCGCACATCCCTGTTCGGCGCGTGGATCCGGGCTTGGCACGGCCTCAGGAAGAACGTCGGCCTTGTCTTGGATGCAAGCTGCTTGCTCAAACCCTGCTATACCCCCGAAATGGCCGCTTGGCGGTAACGATGCACTAACGACTAGCTTGTCAAAAGCTCTGGGGCTCTGGAAGTCCATGGCCTCACCATGCATCTGGCCATGTGGAGGGGTAACGGTCCCTGGTGAATATCACGAGGGGAAACGGCGTTTCAGAGTGCTTGTTCGGTGCATTGGGCTTGTACCTGACAGGTAGGAAAATTGCCTACAATGGCAATCACCGAATGCTAGCTCCCAGTAGTCCAGGCGGGGCCGTATCGATTTTGGTCAGTGTTTGTGGTTGATTAGGATGGATACTAACAGAATTCAGATCATCTCCGGCCCGAACTTGGACTGTCGGTCTATATAAACCCAGAGCGCGGCCATGAAGTTCTAAGCCTCAAGCTGGTCTAATACTCGTCTTGAATCGTTTTCTCTTTTCTCCTGTCCATTCATTCTCTCCGGTCTGGGACCGTGCAGCTTTTCTTCTTTCCAACTTCGCTATACACCAGCATCGGTACCGGTTTACCGATCCATTCCATTCATTCGCGGCCCTGAAACCCGACAACCGTTACTTTTCCAACATCACCATCCCCAGTATCAGAATGAAGCAATTCACCATCACCACCGCTGCCCTTGCGGCCCTGCTTCCTCTCGTCCACGGCCACGGCTTCGTGACGAGCCCCAACCCCCGTATGCCTGGCGCTGCCATGAAGGCCGCCTGCGGTAATCAGGTCGAGATCAACCAGCAATCCGACAACTACGGCAACATCCAAGGCGAGCTGCAAGTTGCAAAGTCGCAGACCGACTACAACGCCGCGGAGTGTGACATCTGGCTCTGCAAGGGCTACAAGTTCGCCGACAACAAGGCTAACATCTACTCCTACACGGCCGGCCAGACGATCGACTTCAAGGTTGACATCCGCGCCCCGCACACTGGTGTTGCCAACGTCTCTGTCGTGGATACCGCCACCAACACTGTCATCGGTGACCCTCTGATCTCCTGGTCCGTGTATGCGTCTACTGCTACTGGCGTCAAAGCGAACGAGACTAGCTTCAGCGTGACGATGCCCAATGACCTCGGCTCGAAGTGCTCTACTGCTGGTGACTGTGTGCTGCAGTGGTACTGGTATGCCGAGTCTATTGACCAGACCTACGAGTCATGCATCGACTTTGCCCTCGGTGGTTCTGGCTCTAGCTCTGGCTCTAGCTCGTCTGGCTCCTCCAGCTCCAGTTCTGCGGCCGCAGCTGCTACCTCCACCTCTGCTACTGCCGAGACCACCGCCCCTGCTCAGACTACTACCGCTGCCGCCCAGGCTACTACTTCTGCCGGCGTCCAGCCGGTGACTACCTTCGCCACCCAGGTCCGTCAATCCTCGGGGCCCAGCACCGTCGTGGCCACCCCTAGCAGCGTTGCCAGCACCCTGGCCATTCCAACCGACAGCGCCCAGGATACGCTGGACTTTGTCCGGTCTGTGTTCAAGTACCTGGTCGGCAGTAACTAAGCTCGGAGCATTGCCGTGTTTGTGAATTTGTACTCCGTACACCATGCCAAGTATGGGGACCCACTTTCTCAGGGGATAGTTTACTTATAGAGCAAGACTTGCAATACCAACTTTCAAATTTTTCACCCTGTGATCCGTGTAAATTCATCAGAGCCTTCTTGTACATACTAGTTCTATTCGATGTTTAGTTCAATGGTGTGGATGTGTATTGCACTTGTCAAGGTGGCCAGAGGAACGACTTGCCTTTTAGGCAAAATGGGCCGTGGAGATTTCCCTCGGACTATCATATCTGATCCTCTCGAGACCCACTTTTGATCGAAAAGTGACACCGAAAGGTTTATGCCCACGCCCCGTTGGAGAGTGTTCGAAATTGTTGGGTGATATGCCTGAGCCTTGCATCGTGATTTCGCCCGAAAAATCAGTGAAAATATGGAGAGCCATAATCAAGTCCCTGGCTGTGCACATATGAAGCTTCCTCCCAAGCTTCTCTTAAGTCTGGACTGCGTGGTTGGCGCCAAGAGTGCGTGTTGATAAGCGCTGCTGGTGATAAGGCTAAATAAGCACAGCCCCAGCGTTTTTTGGTGCACATAATCTCCACGCCTTCTTCCCATCAATCAGTTTCCATCTCTTTTGTTTTTCTTCGCTTAGACCTCCTTGCCTCACCGGCCATTCCAGGTGCATACCGCCGTCATCGTCATGGAGGATCATATTCGCCAGAGTATCTCCAACCACCCCCATCCCTTCCAGCACTTGACGAGCAGCTCGCCGCACCCGTCACTTCGCTCCGAACGGATGAGCCCCCGCACCGATGAAGCTACCTCGACGGGCGTCGAGACCGAGGACTCGACAAATTCCCAGCAGCAACATCGTCATACCGGCACCGATGAGGAGGGCATGCCTCCGCCTCGCTACACGCCCGAGACCGACCCGTTCCACCTAGCATCGAAGCTCAAAACCGAAGAGGAGATCCGCCAGATCAAAGCCAACACCGGGCGCAAGCGCGATGCCAACGGTCCACGCGTGATGGATATGATGCGAGACACGGGCGCCAAGGGCAAACAGGCGCTCATCACGCGCAAGCTGCAGGGTTTCTACGAGACGCAGAACGAGAACATCGAGCGCATGCTCAAGCCCGTCGAGGAACACGTCCGCGCCGCGCGGGAACTCAATTCCGAAAACAGCCTCAAGTACAAAATCGCCGTGTACGCTAGTTTCGCGGCCAACATTGTCCTGTGCGTTGTGCAGGTGTATGGCGCGGCATCGTCCGGCTCGCTGTCGCTGTTCACTACCATGGCTGACGCCATCTTCGACCCCATGTCAAATTTGACCTTGCTGCTGTGCAACAAGGCCGTTAACCGCGTCGACCCGCGCAAGTTCCCCGCCGGCAAGGCGCGTATCGAGACTGCTGGTAATATCTGTTTCTGCTTTTTGATGACGGCCGTCTCCTTTATTATCATTGCTTTTTCGATTCGCGAGATTGTCGCTGGCTCCGACACGCTTCTTGCCCCATTCCACTTGCCCTCCATCATCGCGGTGTCTATCGCCTTTGTCACGAAGCTCTGTCTGTTCATGTACTGCTTCGCGCTGCGTGATCAGGTCTCGCAGATCCGCATTCTCTGGGAGGATCATCGCAATGACCTGCTCATCAACGGCTTCGGTCTGTTGACCTCCGTGCTCGGTTCCAAGGTCCGTTGGTGGATCGATCCGATGGGTGCCATCCTCCTGTCTATACTGGTTAGTGGACTCTGGCTCCACTCTGCCTACGGCGAGTTCCAGCTGCTCGTCGGCGTGACTGCCGATACCAAGATGCAGCAGCTCATTACCTATATCTGTAAGTCTACCATTGTTATCAAGCATCCCTCTTGGCAGCTTGGATGCTCATTACTTCTCCCAGCTATGACCCATTCCCCTCTCATCACTGCCATCGACACCGTCCGCGCTTATACCTCTGGTCCCCGTCTGCTCGTCGAAGTCGACATCGTCATGGAGGACTCTGCTTCCCTGCGTGCTACCCACGATGTCGCCGAGGAGCTGCAGATGAAGCTCGAGTCTCTCCCGGATGTCGAGCGTGCTTACGTCCACGTTGACTACGAGACTACCCATAAGCCGGAGCATTTCCTGAAGAAGGAGCTCTGAGAGCGCGGTTAAATATTCATGTCTGTTTTAAAGCGATGCATATCAATATTTGTATCATCTTCATCCGTCGGCAATAGTTATGGTTTGTGGAGACGTACAGACCCTCCAGGCTCGATAATTATGAACCCCTGCTTCTGATTCAGAAAGCCCTCGAAGCGTCTATGCGACCATGAAAATCTTTCCAGCCGTGAGGGATCTCTAGTACCCCGAGGGCTGTGTCTACAACACGACTGGCATTGAAACAGCTAAACACAGATCAACCCACGACATGTTGCGCCAGGAAATCCACGCCCTTGTGAATAGACTCGAACGCAGCGTCCTCACGCTTCAATCTAGCATCAATGCCATGAGCCATACCCTCAACAAGATAAAGCTCACTCTTTACCCCATTCTTCTGCAACTCCGCAAAAGCCCACTGGGAAAACTTCGCGTCCACAACCACATCCGCCGTCCCCTGAACGAAACACGTCGGTGGGAAGCCGGGTGTCTTGAACAAGTTCTCCGGATCCACACGATCATACTCATCCTCAGCGATAATTGCGTCAAATTGGGTTCCCTTCCTCACGGATGCGATGAGATATGCCTGGCGCGGTGTACTCAGATCGAGTCCCGTAGGACCAAATGGAGGTGGTGCCGCCGTTGGTGGTGGAACCTCGTTGAAGACCTGGTTGATGAACTCGGCCGAGGGGAGAGCGGGTGCTCCAACTTGAGGCTGGGTGGTCACCCCGGTGTGGTAGAAGGGATCACGGAGGTATTTGAACCCGAAGAGATCTAGGATGGCCTTGGATGGGGTTGGGCGAGAGGCCTGGTTGCCTATGATTAGCTCTAGCTTGACGAACAATCTCTCTAGAGTTGCAGCGTCTTACTGACCATTAACAACGCAAGCCCTCCACCGCAAGAGTGACCCAAGGGTGACGATATTCTTGCCATCCACTGTAATTCCATGTTCTTTCTCCAGTAATCGGGGAAGCTCGTTCTGCGCCCACTCGTACGCAGCAACTGAATCGCTGACTGGACCCGTCTAACACGGAGATTGTGGGACCCAGGCGATAGTCTGGAGACACGGTCTGCTGACTGCGTAACGCGCGCACCACGTCAAAATCCTCACACATATCAGCGCCTCGGGCTCAATGCGCGATCTTATCTTAAATCCGTCATCGCACAAGGACTCTCGTAACGGCAGCCCGCGAGATCAGTCGATCTGCACTTGGAAATCGCCAACGCGGGCGAAATCAGTCCGCTCGTGCTACCGTCAACCATCAAATTACTCCTCAGCTCGCTGGCCATCATGATGTTTGTCGTTTCCCATTTTCCAGAGGAGTATGGACCGCGGTGTAGCAAGCCTTTTTCAGACTGCGATACGGATCCTGAGTGACCCGCAAAGCTACGTCAAAGACCGCGATTTGAATGTCCAAGGGACCTTGCATGTTTTGGAGAAGATTGTCGAAACGAGTCAGAGGTCAGACTGTCGGCAATCAGCCTCATTGGGCAGTGGGAAGGATGAGATTGGCAAAGACGGTCGACCACGGAGAGGCGTTTTGTGAAGGGAGCGTTTTTGAGGAGCTTCCGACGCCGGACTCGGAGTTCTTTTCCTTGTTGGGGAGTATGGCGGCGGCGCATATTTTACACATGGATAATCTTTTCGGCTGATTGTCGCAGAAGGGGTCTCGCAAGGGAGCTAGTTCCGATTCAGAGGCTGGATGTTTGGTCAATGACGGTGGCTCACGAGAATGAGATTGTGTACAATAGATGTAGTATGAGAAGGAAGGTTAGAAGTCACTCTGTTCTACCCAGAGGTATCATTGTCGGAATCATATGTCTATTTATGACAATTCATGAGAACAAGAAAAGAAAACTAAACCATAGCAACCAAAAGTATTCCCGTGGTATCAAGTCGAGCCCCGAGATGCAAACCTCCCAAAGAGAACCCCTACCATCCCCTCAGTATGTGTTCATCTCATCAAACAACCCATCCTACCTCCGTCCATCCCTCCATGGCACAATAGTCCTGGCAGAACAAAAAGTCTAGGGTAGAAAGACAAGGTAACAACCTGGACCCAGCATATAAGGTTTCCCAGGTAAAGTGAGACCACAGTGTGGCATCAAATGGGAAAAAAAGGAGAGAGAGAAGAGGTCATGAACGAAAAATCGAGAAGACAAAAGCCATCTCGGTAAAGGCAGAGAAAGGAAAAGCAATCTAGACAGATTGCTCGAAAAGAGCAATAGTTGAGCAGAAGTTGCTCATGTTGGGTTTCTGGGGAACGATGCCCTTGCCCGCAGACGAGGTCACCATGTTAACAGCAGCCTTGGTGCTGAGCCCATAGATATGAACATCAGAGCAATCAACCTCAACCATATTCTCCTGGCAGTCCTCCGAGTTCACGCAGCTCTGGGCATAATTCTCGAAGAAACTGTACAAACCAGCACCGTAGATGAACAGATCAGAAGTGTTCATGACCCGCAGACCCCAAGCCTTCTTGCACGAGGCCGTCGTGCAAGTGGAGAAGTCGGGATCATTCCATGAGTTCTGGGGTGTGAAGGGGACCAGGGCGGTGGGGTTGGACTGGTAGTATGGAGTCTCGGTCTGGATCAAGCCCATGAAGACGTTCGCTGCGTTCGACACCTGATAGTTGTACAGTTGGTGGTGCTCAGAAGCCGTGCCCCACAGCCAAACGGGGCCTTGCGACTCCACGAGCACGCCACGGCCGGTGTAGACATTGATCTGGGAGTGGTCGGCCAAGTCGAGCTCGTGGTCGGCAGTCCACATCCAGGAGTTCTCGATGTAAGCGCTGGCCTTTTCGGTGATGTGCAGGAGCAGGAATGCCGCGATGCACTCAGTCTTGGGCGTGGTCACCTGGGCAGGAGTCTTGGGGCAGGTATCACTCTGAAGGCCAGTTCCGGCGGCACCACCAATGCGAATGTGAACATCCCACATACCGGCGGAGCCCTGCGAGGTAGCGGCGACGTTCCACTGCATGAGAATAGCGCCGGGGGCGGGACCCTTGGTGGTGATGATCAAGTCGCTCAGCTCCACAGATCCAGATTCGCCCGTCTGGCCAACTTGTACAGCGGGAATGGGGTTGGTCTCATCCTGAAAGTTGGAGCCGTGGGCCATGATCATAGGCCAGACCTCACCAGTAATCTTGATATCCTTGGGAATCTTAAGAGTTGAGGTGATCACGTACGCGCCATGATCGAAGTAGACGACCTGATCAGCGGTAGCACTGTCCAGCACCTTCTGCAGGGCAGCAGTATCATCGGTGGTCCCGTCACCTTTCGCACCGGCGGACTTGACGCTGATGAAGGAGGAGGCGGGAAGTGACTCGTAGAGAGGCTTAGACTTCTCGAAGACGGCGCCACCGGTGAGAAGGTCACTAGGCTTGGAGCTGGCTTTCATAGTGCTCTGAGTACGAGCAGAGGCAACAGCCTGGATGGAAGCATCCTTGCAAGTACCAGAACCGCTGCTGGAGCTGGATCCAGTGCTCTGAGAAACCGCGCCGCTAGAGGAAGCAGAGGCCATAGTGGACTGGACAACAGGAATGGCCTGGCTAGTCCCCGCGGCGTTGGACTCGCCTGCAGCGGGAGTCAGGGCGGTTGAGATAGGGATTTCGTAGGTCTGACCGGATGAGCCAATGAAGACCGACAGCCAGCTGTTGTCCATTCCGGGAAGGCCAGAGACAGCAGGAACAGAGAAGGGAGTGGCTTGCGTGACGGCAGAGCGATCGCCGGTATCAGTACCCGTAGGCAAGACGGGAGCGACTTGGGTGTTGAAGGTGGCAGAAGTGTTGGGGTTCGCAGCGGTGTTGGAACTGGCGGCAGCATTGGTTGCGAGAGTGGCGGCAGTATTGGCAGCACATCCCGTCACAGTTTCCACAACAGTCTTGACAATGGTCACAACCTTGGTGTCAGAATCATTTCCATCGGGGCTGTAGGCGCGCTTCGATGGGGCGGAGGAGGACGGAGAGTATGTGTTTCCCTGGATCCAGCTGTCGACCACAGCACCGCCAGTCAGGATGGTGTTGCCATCGACACCGGCAACGGCGACCTGCGAACCGGAAAAGTCCACATTATCCAGAACGAGAGTACCTCCACCAATGGGGATGCTCTCCTTGGTCCAGGCAGTGACGATGCCAGTGGGAGTGTTGGTGAGCTTGCTGTCGAGCATCATGACGGAACCAACGGTCTGGTTAGAGGGGGAGGTGGACATGTTCAAGCCAACCTCGCAGTTGTTGATAGTGACGGACTTGAAGGCCCAGGCCCAGTTCCAGTTCATGTAGATAGCAGTCTGGCAGTCATTGAAGACCAGATTGCGAGTGGTGAACTGCTGGTTACCCAGGAACATGCCGTAGTTACCACCATTAAAGGTCAAGTCTGACATGAATCCACCGGATCCGTTGTCCATGAAAATACCCTGCTGCTTGTTAGCAGAGCCACCACCCTTGATCATCTCGAATCTGATGTTCTGCAAGCTAGTGGCCTGGCCAACCTGCCAGTGAATACCGGCACCGGCGCCCTGGGGCATGGCGGTGAGATCAATGACTAGGTTGCGAATGGCACGGAAGAAATTGTTCTGGTTGGTGT
Organism: Penicillium simplicissimum; assembly: GCA_024706585.1. NCBI lineage: Eukaryota > Fungi > Ascomycota > Eurotiomycetes > Eurotiales > Aspergillaceae > Penicillium > Penicillium simplicissimum. Next base: position 915,611 of record JAMZTW010000044.1, read on the forward strand.
ACCAGTTGTCGCCATTGTCCTCATACGGGTCGGCATCAATCACTGCCATCCCGGCGAATGCGGCGGAGGCCTTGATCACGGGCAGGTCAACTGCATCACCGACGATCTGGGTGTAGTAGTATTGGACGATAGGTTTCGACACAACATAGGTACCGGGTGGGAAGTAGACCAGAGCAGGAGTGGTAGTAGATGAGTCGCAGCCTTTTCCGCAGCGGCCACCAGAGGAGATGGCCTGGTTGATGGCCGCAGTGTCATCGGTTGATCCGTCGCCTGTCATTATTGAGTTAGTCTCTGCGATTTAGATTTTCGGGATAGTGTTCTGCAACCCACCCTTGGCTCCAAAGTCCTTCACGTTACGGAATACTTGATAGTCACCGGCACTACCGAATGGCACTGTGCCCTGGCGCTGGATATTGCCAACCCAGTAGCTGGAAGCTGTGCGCTTTGACACAGCCAGGTCCAGCTCATTAGAAGCAGGCGTCATGGGGATAGCGCCAACCAAGGCAGTTGGTAGACCCAACAAAAGAATGAGATGGGCCAAGAAGACCATGATGGAAGTTTGGAAACGCGCCATCTTCGAGATAGCTACTCGCTGAACCTGCAGCGGGCTAATGCAAATGCGTTTGGTCCGTTCGAATCAACAGATCAAAATCCTGTGAGAGAGCGAAATTCAGTAACCAGTACTGAATGGTGAAATGGTGATCGATAAAAAAAAACTCAGAAGTTCCTGGCGGCGCTTGAACCAGCAGCAGCGGTGGCAGGAGAGTCGGAAGTGGTGTTGCGAGTAAGAAGGAGCGATGTGAGGAAGGCAGCAATTGGAGCCTGCCTTGCTAGAATAGAAAAGAAGTGGAATGCGACAGCAGCTCTGGTCTGGTAGTCGATAGACGGTCGTCTCACTACCAGCAGGCTGGATCTATACTTTGACCAGCAAACAGAAGGGAGTGAATGGAAACAAATGGGCGTAAAACAACAATCTGCCCCGATGAAGCCGCAGGCAACACCACAAAGAAAACAAAGAGCAAAGGAAGGCAACAATCAAACAATGGGATCGCGGTAAGAGAGGAGAGGGTAAAAGAGAAGCTCTCGAGGAGGTGACTGACAAGACTCACCTGGTGAGTATTGTTGTAATTAATCCGTCGGCTTCGCGTATTACAGTCGTAATCTGCACGTATCGTCCCTGAATCACTTTCCGCGGCGCCAATCACACCGAACAGCGCCCTGGCAAGCCACCCGCACCACCCAATCAGACAGCCCCACGGGCGTACCGACGCGGACGTTTGAAACGCGATTGTCGGGGATGAAACACTGGGAGGAGGCGATCCCAAAGCCGAGTGTTGCAGATTCACTAGTGGAATCAACCCGCGGGTCGGGGGACGAGATGGTCAAATGAGCAGGAGTGGCCACGGGCTCACAGTGTCTTCGGGATGGGTCTAGGCCAGGCGCAGACTGTGAATATGAATGGATCGGACTGACGAATCGATAGCGCGTCAGGATATACCGGTATATACTGTCAGTGCCCAGTGGAGATGAGGATGCTAGCAAAACCGGCCCAAAAGGATAGGATTGGGTATGAGCCAGAGGGCAAGACGGGAAAGAGGGCAAGGAAGGTACCAAAATAGAGGGCTACGGGGTCTCTACGCGCTATATACCAGAATACCAGCGAAATGGTGGCTGCCAAAGGGTTTACGATTCACGATTCCTCTGCCAAAACAGGGTATGCCGGATCATCCATTCCATCCATCTCGCTGGTTCTGATCGCATGGACTCGGGGCTGTCGCGTCGGATGCCTCGAGATGAGGGGGGGGATCATTTTCCTGGCACATCTTCCATGGCAGCAATGTACGGGATGTGGGACGGCGCGGACATGGCCAGCGCCTCTGGTATGTCCCTTCCACTCTCCTGGTATAACTCGCCTGGTAAAATCTCCTTGTGGAGCCTCCCCTGAGCGCCGAGGCGATCAAACGCGAAGAAGACTCAGCGCTGCACTACGTGGTTTGATTCGAGGAGCAAAACGAGGGGACAAGGGAAAACCACCCGTTGCGACAGACGACAGCAAAGACAGCAACCATGCAACTACTGGCCGAGGCCGCTTGCGCAGGCGTCCATTCTCGCCATGGCCAGTGTTGCTCGGCACTACCGATCACGCCTGGGAGTTGTCTGCGTCGCTACAAGACTCCCCCTTCTGCTTGGTCGCGTCCCGATCACAGAGTCGCCCCTAGACAAGACTGCTCGCCGTGAGAAGCGGTTGTCAGGGATGCAGTTTGTTATGGATGAACATTCCAGCGGGGGCGGCAACGGAGGGAGATTCTTGATGACGACGGAGAAGCCTGTCAACGCCCGCCCTTGTCGACGAAATTTTCATCCAAGGGCTAGACTAGACGCCTCTGTCTCTTCTGGCCGCTTTTCATCCTTCTGGCTGTCTCGGGCTTAGCTGCACTGCTGCAGTGCAGATGCGCCATCTGCATTGCGTAGATCATCACGACTGGCCAAGCTTTGCTGGCCCCTGAGCCTTGAGGACCCGCCCGCCGCCCGGCAGTGCTTTGTAGTTTTAGCGCGGCTCCAGTGACGGTGGTCCAGGTCAAGTACAATACGATCATCATCAATGTTGCTTGCTTTTTCTCCGGACCAATGATATCAAGAGGCGTCCGGGAGATTCGCCACGCTTAGAAGACCTCTGAGCGCCTCGGTTGCTCTCTAGGTCTGGGTTATTGAAGAACACTGTTTGATAGTTGGAGGGTGGGAGTACGGGCGTAGTAAATAAACGTTCCACGGAATCAACATTATGGATCTGACTAACGCTGGGAGGTTTGCCCGCGCATTTCCACGGAAGTTGCCATGGACTCGGAAGCCGAGCTCTCTCATTTTGGATTAGATGATCTTGGTTCGGTTACCGGCTTCCATATAATCGAGTCCCTTGGGTCGACGACTGTAATCGCAGACGTGAGAGGTCGATTGTAGCTCAAGGTACCTGCGCGTAAGCTTTGTGGCACACCTAGCACGGGGCAAAATTTCTATGATCACTGTGCAAGCCAGCTCCTTGGTCTCGCTCAGAGGCTGAGTTCTCTACTATGCGCATGGTCAATACTATGTATCTTGTATCGGTGATTCCGTGGTGGAACGGGAGAACCGTACTATATGCACGGCGTACTCTCGGTATATATATAGCTGCCTTCATGTGCGGTGCCCGCCACGCGTCCATGTCCACTTTGACCTCGTTCGCCCGGGACGGTTCGCGTATCTCCGAGCACCCCCTGTGGCAATCTGCTTCAATTTTCTTCTTTGGGGGATTTATTAATCTGGCCCACAGCTGGAGGATTGAGCTACACAAGCGCATGTTTCAGGACGCGTGCAAGCCTACGCACGCCCTCGGTCAGGTGACGCGGCTCTTCCCAAGCAAAGCAAAGCCGCAGGTAACCAGCGAACCGATCGCTTGGTGGCTGTGGGCTGCCAACCTCGAAGAGCGTGCCAGGCGCTAAACGCAGGTTTTCGTCTTCCTGTGCTCGCTGCACAATGTCTGCCGCCAGCAGTGGCGATGGCAAGGCGACCCAGATGAAATATCCGCCCGTAACGTTCTCGGACGCCGAAGGAACTGTCGCTCCGAGTGGGACTAGGTACTTTTGGATGGCGCCCAGTAGCGTATGATACCGCTCTGCATATACGGGCTGGAGCACTTGTTGGATGTGGCTATCTAAAAATCCGGAGGGGAGTAGTTGATCAATGAAGGTGGCACAGAGTTGAGAAGGGGCGCCGCCGGAGCGTGATGATCCTCTGGATCACAGTGGAAGTTAGCAGGTGTTATCGATCGCCGGCGATATTGAGCAAAACGTACACTTGTGACAGCCCGTAGGCGACCTTCTCAGATGCTTCGGCCCATCCAGTGCGGGCACCGGGACCAAGAAGTTTACTGAAGCTGCCATTGCTTAGTGCGTGGCCCCATTCATCAACGGGACCACCATCCAGATACCGATCCACATCCACCAAGCGAGGAAGGCATGCGTGTTCGGGGGCAGCCAGCTTATCTCCGGGAGTCGGCGACCACTGCAAGAAATCGTAAACGTCGTCGGTGACCAGCAATGCATCGTACTGGCGAGCAAGTCGGACTAATCCTTCTCGACGGTCCAGAGACATGACCTTCGTGGAAGGATTGGCGAATGTCGGCACAGCATAGATGATATATTTGTAGATCTTGCGCCATGGCCGCGGGGGTTTGAACTTCTGGAAGTGTGCGAAAAGAAAGCATTAGTCGAGGCACCCGGAGTCAATGTTCCCCCATCTGAGTGAAGGTCAATGGATGAGCAGACTGCCATATCCACTGTCCATATGAAGTCAATACCGGTTCTGTGTTGCCCTCTGCGAGCGCCTTCTCTTCCGCCGCCCGTAATCCGTTCTCCAAGAACGCTAGATCTATCCCCTCGTCATCCTCAGGGACCCCACGAAGCTGCCCAGCAAAGCCCGCATCATCCATGATCCGGCCAGCGAGGTGATAGGTTGGATCGACCATCCACACCGCACGTGTGTATAGAGGGTCCGTGAAGACAGCCATGACACACGCGAGGTTCTGGCTTGCCCCGCCGGTTATGCAGATGCGCCCTGGCGAAATGGGGTGGCAAGGCTGATAAAAGGCCCCCAGCCACTGAGCCACATGGGTGCGCAACGGCTCATAGCCCTCATCGGGTCCGTACAGCAAGCCAGGTTCAGCAATGGAGGGCGTAGTCAGGACGTTCGTGGCGGAGCGGAGCAGATCTTGAGCGGGGAGAAGCGCGGGGTTCGGCCATCCACAGAGCAAATCGATGTGTTGGTTGGGCCGTTGGTTGGATGGCGCAGTCATGACTGCAGGATTATGAGTGGGGGATGATCGATGGAAATGCAATTGAAGCAGGCAGAGAGTAGTGATATGCGCAGGGGAAGGTGCAAGTGATAACGTCAGTAGATACGAGGCACGATGGAACCGCGGGTCGGGGCCGAGGAGGAAACGGGAAACACGATTCTTTGGGTGAGGGGAAAGAGAAATTGAGACAGGCACAAGGAACCGGTGAACAAAAGATGAAGATGATGATGCCATCGAATTAAGGTTACATTCTCTCTTTCTACTTTGACTTGCTAACATTCAAGATTTCTTTGAAAACAGTTGATCAGATCTTGCTACCGAGAATACACGCTTAACCAGCCAAGACATCATGATGCGATGTTTTGCGTCAGGCTCGTCGTAGACTCCTAGTAGACTCGTAGTACAGTGCCGGTTTCTCTAGTCCAGATGAAGTTAGGAATCAATTTCCCGATAGTTATCCTTCTACGCCATTTCCATTTTTGGGATGACTAGGCTTCTAGTCCACTAGTGTCGATTGAAAACAAAAATCTTTCCTACATTACTTTGTACTGACTATGGCCTCATTGCCAGCTAGCTCTCTACCCTGTACAGAGTATACACTCTACACACTTGGATGCCGGAATCCCGGAAGTCCCCCGGTCGGATCCAAGCGGCAAGCGGCAAGCGTGGGATATCAATCAGTCCCAATTGGATGGGCGGATCATATTTTATTCAAAATCAAGTTAGTGAAGTGAACGAACTCAAGGGCGATTGCCGCTCGCTAGTGGACTACCTTGCTGCCGGAAGTCTGACCTGACAGACCTGTACCTCTTACGGAGACAAGTCACTGGCCTTGCCCCCAAATTGAGACGGGTGGCTGTCGTGTCATACTTCACGGCGCCGCCGCCAGGCTGTCAGGCAGACATTTGATGTGTCGAGAGTCTCGAGGCGCAACCTGGTAAATTTTCACAGCCCTCGGACTTTATTAAGATTTTGCTGTAATAATACTGGTTCTTCTCAAGTATGATCCGAGTAGTATTCCACATACAGATACAGGAGGTGTTCGCCCGTCAACTAAAAGGGCGATCATGATTCGCTTGCTCGACAGTTAGCTGCCGTAGTCAGTGAGCCCCCGGGCAGGAGACTGCCCGTCCATGGGGGGATATGAATTCCGCAGGCAAGAACTCCTGATGATCGGAGTCCAACGCAGCATACTGATCTGATGGTCGTTCTCCAATATCGGACAACAGTCAGGCTGTCAGCACATGCACAAGGACCTTTGGGGACTCATGATTCGTATTTTATTCAGGTTTTCGCACTACATTGGGCTCCACCGAGACATGCACAGCCAAGGAACCCCATCTGCGCCGGAGCTGCTATTATTGGCATGGAAAGGAACTGGATCGAAGGCCCTCCGTTTTTGAGTTCGTTTTTAGTTCCAGGCTCCGGGTTCTGGTAAAAGATTCGGCAGCTTCAAGAGAGAGAGAAAAAAAAAAACCGCTTCGACATCAATCTGATCCAGACACCCCTGAACCATCGACGACCCGACGGTGGGCAAGAGCTGTTTTTTTTACTTTTTCTTTGCTTCTTGACTTCGATCTTCGGTTTTGTTTGGGTTGCCCGCAACAGTCATCATTCTCTCGGTCTCCCTGCCATTCTTCCAATCCCTCCTGCCGATCCATTCTCCGAAACCTCCCTTTTACTACATACAACCTATCGATCACAACCTCGCGGCTCTCAACTGCATCCTCTGTCGCTTTGCTCTCATTCCTCTTTCCATGCGCAGGGCTTGACATCCCCCTCTGAGCCCTCTCTCGCGCTCCGCCCGCCTCTGTCTTGGCCCACTTCTACAAATCCAAACGAGCCCACTGAAACTCTCGTCGCCTGCTCCTGATCTCTGAGGTGCTCGGCACGTACTCATTTCCCTCTCCCCCCCTCCTCCCGTCCCCTCACCACCTTCCTCTCTCTCCTCATCCAAAGGCCACTCGGGAAGATGTTGTCAGCTCCCGTTAAATCGGCGAAGCGTATCTCCTCCCTCTTTTCGCTGGGCTCGCATAAGGATCAGAATGCGCTTGGTTCTCCCATCTCGCCGGGATCCAATGGCTCAGACCACTCCCAGGATAGGAGGCGACGAAGCAATTCGCGACCGGCTCGACATGTTTCCACTCCCAATGCGGTGTTTTCAGAACCAAGGACCGTCCCGAATGCTGGTCCCGCGGATTTCGACTTTGAGAGCCTCCCGCCCCCACCGTCATTGTTGGCCGTGAATTCGGACCTGGCCTCCAGCGCACCCAGCTCGCCCACCGACGCTCGCCCGCGCAGCCGGGGTCGCGAAATGACTCGGCCTACCAGTTCAGCCGGATTGGCCATCCCAGGCTCCGCACCAGACTCTCGTCCGGGTACACCATCAAAACGCAGGAGTTGGATGCCAGGCATGATGGGTCGGTCGCGAGCGAGCTCGGTGGACAAGCGGATGCCAACTCCGGCCTTGCCAAGTGCCTGGATTGCTGGGTTGGATCAGAAGGTGGTCTATGATTTGGAACCTTTGGCAAGAGGCGGCCAGGTACGTGGGATACGATGAAGCTGGAGCTGAGCTCCAGTTCTCAGAACACTGTTGCTAACCTTCCCCGCTTTTCAGGTCGCCGAGCTGTGGAACGAGCAAGGTGACACCTTCGTCTACCTCTTCCCGCAAAACACTGGCCGGGCGCCGTCCTTCAAAGTTGATTCCACCATCTTCGCCGAATCTCCCTCTCTGACCTACCTTGCTCGAGGCACCGACTCAAAACAGAATGGCTTGGAGCAACCAACACGCACGCTTTCTCTTCAAAACCCGATGTCACCGCCGTTGACTCCGCAGGATCGGTTAGCAGACGATGATGACAATGATAGTTCGGGCAGTCAGCGATTGGCCTTCGTGGACGACGGCGCCGATGAGGTCCAGGAGCTGCACCTATATCTCCCCATTCCTCTAAACAGCGACGTCTCCAACCCCAACTCGAGGCTCCCACAAGAAGACCTGGAGACCCTGCTCTTGTTCCGCAACCTGTTTGCCTTCCTCCTAGGCCAATCTCTGATCGCAACCCCCAAGTCAGGCTCTCTGTTCAGCATCTTCATGGACGTGGCCGTCTTGCTGTCCCGATTCGAGTTCTCCAACTTGGATGGATCCAACTTTGGTGAAACGGCCACCTCCAGCTTCAGCAACTATTGCGACGAACTCCGCCTGGCTGATGTGCGCAAGAGCCGTGAGAAGACTATCGAAGCCATTGTTTTGGGAGAGCGGCTTCGTTACTACCCGCTTTACCTGGAGGGTTTCGTTCACGGTGTGGGCAAACTAGATGAGCTCAAGCAGCTCCGGAGTCCTAAGTTTAGCTTCATCCATCCGATCACGCAAAAGCGCCTGGAGCGTGGCTTCATCGACCTGGATTCTCGTATCCGAGCCCTGTACGGCAAGCTGGAGGACTTTGATTTCCCCTCGGTGTTCTCTGGTTTCGCTAATTCAACCACCTCCGAGGAGAGCAAGATCATCCGCTTCAAGAACTGGAAGGCGAACTTCCAAGAATTCCGCCGCTTCACTATCAATTACTACCGCAACAAGTACGGTTCCTGGCCACCCAAGGCTCGCTCCAAGAAGAATGCCTTTGAAGAGAGCGGACTCAACCGTCAACTTCTTCTGGATCTGTATGGGGATTTTACTGATCTGTATGATCTCCTTGTCGACCGCACCAATCTGACCACCCGCACAATCGACTCCTCCGGACCCGGTGGCGACGCCTCCAACACTGACCCCCAGGCTGTCATGATTCGTGCGCTCCGCCACGTGCTGAGCGAGTACGACCGTAGTACCCCTCCCGTTGCGCCTCCCATTCCGTTCGACATCCCCCAGCTGCCTTCGGTGCAAGTACTGCACCGCAAGCCGCTGGACGCTAAGAAGGAGGCTAAACACCGCGCCAAGAAGCTTAAGGCTGCCGACATCAATGCCGTCCTTATGGGTTCCTACACTCGTGAGAGCATGCGGCCTACTCCCTGGATTGAGAGCTTCACCCAGTTCGAGCGACGATGTGCCAACGGCAAGAGCGTGGATGATCTGCTCGAAATGCGCTGTGGCCAGTGGATCTTCCTTTACGCTGTGCTTCAATCTCTGCCCATGCTGGTTGTGGATGTTCCCGAGGTTCGCTTCACGGAAGGTGTCGAGTACTTCCTGTGTATTGCCCCGCGCGGTGGTGCACCCTGGATCCACAATGACACCAAGACCGCTCGAGCCTGGTTTGGTGTTGCTGGCGGTGCTGGTGTGGTCAGTCTACCGTCCGATGTCGTCATCAACGGCGTCGAAGGAGTTTACCGACGCAGCCACTGCTGGCAAGTGGCCGAGCAATGGGCGGAGGCGGGGGCTCTTATCGAACCCCCGATGACCGAGGATGCATACGGCGAGGATGAATCTTCTATCTCCTCTCCTTACCAAGGCCAGCAGTCATCTGCCGGGTCCTCGTCTGAACCACATCCGCCTTCGATGATGGGTCACCCCCACGGTGGCCTCACCCCACCTCCACCGGCTATTCCTCGCACGCGCTCCCCCGGTGCTGCCCAGCGCGTTGAGCATCGTCACTCCATCTACCCTGGCCTCGAGGCCTTGCCGCTCCCCGCAGGCATTGCTCCCATCGAGCCCCCTACTCGTCCCATTAGCCGCTTCAACCCGAACATGAGTTTCGATGACATCTTGAAGGAGGTGCCCAAGAAGGACAAGAAGAAGCATTAAGTGCTTCAGACCGTTGTTCGCTCTCCTAAAAAGTCTTTCTTTACAATGGAATGGGTGCTCATCCATGATTCGCGATTTGAATGTCTTTCTTTAAAGTTTTTCTTTTTTTTTTTCCCTTGGTTGTCTGTCAATAGGCGCATATTTCTGTTCCCTGGCATGGGTTTGGCCGGCGCGATGCACAAGGATGCAAAGAGAATAAAAAGCAACCTTTTAATCATTCGGGGGAGGAGCATGAGGAGCGCATAGCACCTTGTCATAATTATATAGCATATCGGCATCAGCATCTCCGTGGGTGGAAACGGGGGCTTCTGTTTTTTGTTTTTGTTTTTTTTTGTCTTTGTTTCTCTTTCTTTTCCGGTCTTTATCTTATCATTTTCTTTCCTTTTCTGTGTGCTGGATTCCCCCCTGCTTCTAGTAATTCGGTTGTTCGGATTTGTCGGAGACCAGCCGATAGAAATAGAGAACTTCATATTTGCATAATGAGCAATTGGACGAACTGTACGATGAGTTTTACGTTAAACGTAGAGGTGTTGTGTATGGGTTGACTGGTACTGTACTGTACTGTACTTCTTTCTTTCCGTCCCTGAGGGGAAATGAACCGTGGAACCGTTCGGTTTGGTCCACCAGGAACTGGTACCAAGTTACCAACTACCAATGCTTGAAGGTACGGCCTATCAGCCTTGAAACTACTTACGATATGCAATGCATTGGCAATAACTTACTTCCTCCCCAGTCTGACCAATCTTGACTCGATGATCCAGTCAGTGGACAAAGGAAGCGGCAAATTGCACAGAAATTCGCCCCTCTACCGGGCGGCTGTGCGTATGTTGAACACCACTAGTGGCGGCTAGCCGCCATAAAAAGGGAGAAAATACGAGGCGCAGTAGCTACTAGCCACAGCCAAAAGGGAGACAGACCCCTGTTCCGTCTCATCGAGACCAGGACAGAGGAGAAAACAGCGAGATCAATCTACCTTAGCGCAGATCTTATCCTTACCGAATGATTGACCTCGGGCCCTCGAAGGCCTGAAGTCTCCTCTCCGTGCAGACTCAGATTATTCTCCAGACATCGTGCGTTGGTCACTGAACATTTGCAAGGCCCGAGAGACACCCCGTCCACTCGAAAAACAGAGGAACATGGAACGATAACCGACTTATCCAACGAACATCCACTGGCCGACCGTCAAATCCGAGACTAAAACCCCCTCCCCGAGTATGGCCCGGTCCGCCAGCATGGCCAGCGATGGCCACGAGCGCCTGGAGCCCCGACTGCTCCGGGCCGCTGAGAACGACGACATCGAGGCCCTCCGCACGGTAATCGCTCTCGCGCGCGAGCATAACCAGCTCAACGACAACTTCCTGCGTGTAGCCCTCATGCGCAGCGCGGAGCGAGGCTCCGTTGCCGCGACCGAGTTCCTCCTCAACCTCGGCGCAAAGACGGACGTTACGGGGAATCGGCTCTCACCGCTGCTCCGCGCCGTCGAGCGCGACCACTACCAGATCGTGCGTCTGTTGCTGGACCACGGCGCCTCGCCGGATACCACGGATAAGGAGGGTCGCACGGCGCTGATGACGGCGGCGTGGAAGAATCATGCCGACGTGCTGCAGCTGCTGATTATGCGGGGCGCGAATGTAAATGCGCGAGACCACCGGAAGCGCAATGTGCTGCATAATCTGGCGGCGGATAAGGAGTGTCGGTGGGGGTGGGGCGATGAGATTGTCAAGTTGCTCTTGCGGACGGATTGTCTCGTTGATGGGATTGAGGGGCATGATGAGTTGGGGCGGACGCCATTGCATTGGGCGTGTGCGCAGGGGAACTGGAGGCTTGCGGAGCTGTTGTTGACGAGGCCGGATGGGCCCAAGGCGAATATTGATGCGGCCGAGTTGAGAGGGAAGACGGCGTTGCATATTGCGACTGCGCATGACCGGGCAGATATTGTGCAATTACTCTTGCAGCATGAGGCTACGGTCAATGCCTGCAGTGATGGTGGATGGACGCCACTTCATAATGCCTGTGAACGAGGGTGCGAGGCGATTGTTCGGATTCTACTGCGCGCTGGTGCACATATCAACAGCCAGCTTCTGAACGGTGTGACTCCTTTGCATCTTGCGGCGCAAGGTGGTCATACCGAGGTTGTCAAGTGTCTGCTGGAGCGACCAGACTTAAAACGACGGGTGCGCGATAACTTTGGCAGCACTCCTTTCCTCCGTGCGGCGCAGTTCAAGCGCAAGGATATTGTTCTGCTGCTGGCACCGTTCAATAATGTTGACTCTCTCTCCGACGATGTGAAAGACGCCTGTGCGGCCTTCGATGCTACCGTTGTCGACTTTGGCAATTTCCACAATGAGAATCGCGTGAAGCGAATGTCAGTCTTCAACCTGCTATATGGCCGAGACCCCGAGAACCCTCGCAAACAGGCTGTGACTACCGTGCCAGCAGATAGCCGTGCCACTGACTTTCGTTGGATCCATCTTCCAGCAAACAATATGGCTTGGGTCGAGGCACTCCTCACCAAGTCGTTCATCGAAGAAGGTGCGCATGATGTCGATGGCTTCAAGGGTCTCGAGAAATCTTTCAACTATCAACACCGCGGCCAAAAGATCCATTCGCATTTCATGCGGCCTCTGTGCCAGCACACCCCGCGTTCATTTGAGCGGCGAGAGGAGGAGAAAACGGAGAAGCCACAATCACAGTCTGAACCAGCACCATCAGTCATGACAGATACCAGTTCTACCTACCGCAAACAAAAGGGACCCAGCAGCAAACTTGATCGCGTGGATTCTCATTCGCACGATGAAAGCAGCGGAGGTGCCCAAAAGTCGAAACACAAACACAAGAAGCCCGGCAAGTCGGGAAGTAACCCGGGAACGCCCAAGCCCGAGGGCAAGAGCAAATCACCCTGGGGCACGATGGATAAACACCGCTCTTTCCCTCTGCATTCACCGACGCTCTGCCGGGATCCTCAAGCGAGCCATAACTCCGCGTGCAATGTCTGCGTGTTCATGCCCTATCTGCATTTTGAAACTGCGGAACGCAGACTGAAGATGCAGGAGGCGATCCAGCGGGCGGAGACAATGAGCTTCCAGCCCAGCGGTATGAAACGAATGCGTACTCGTGATGAAATGCTAATTGATGCACATTTGTCTTCGTCGACAACCTCCCTGCATGTCCGTCGCACTCTGGACCAATTCTACTATCCGAATATCGATACCCAGAGCCGTGACCAGGATCAGGTGGTATATCGGTATCAGACTAAAGGCCCTGGGCGTGACGGTCCCGGCACAGATCCGAAGATCTTCATGGTCGATCAGCTGTGGATGTGGATTCTTGGCACCAATCTTATTGTGACGAGTTTCCCGCAGCGTTGGGACCAGCCGAAGAATGACCCTCTGAATGTGCTGGATGGAATTATCGAGGACATCAACTCGAAGACCCGAGACCCTGTGCGGTCCGTGTATGACCTCGCTATCATCATTACCAACCGATGCTCGGGTGTCTTTGACCGCCACCGGCTTGGAGACGATGAGTATCAGTTCCTGGATATGTTCGAGTCTTCTATCGGTATCGCTACTGACCGAGAGACGCTACTGTTCAATCGCTTCAACCGTGCATCCGTGCAAGCATCGGCCTGGTTGAAAAGCCACCGAAAAATGAACCCTCTGTCGCGCAGCTCGGCGCGATCAATCGCCGGCCGTGAAGCAGAGGAAGACAAACTATCTGACGACGAAGACTGTTATCTCGATGATGGCCAGCCACTTTTCGTCGACCGACTGTTGGACATTGGTGAAGAAACCGACCTGCTGGCCGAAACGAAAGATATCCGAGACGAACTGAACATGATTCGTACTGTCCTAGAGCACCAGAAACATGTCTTGGTGGATTTCCAGGACGTCATCTGCTCAATCTACCTAGCCCAGCAAATCTCGCAAACCGATGTCAAGAAACGCTTCAAGGACCAGCAACGCATGATCGACATGCACCTGAAGGATATCGATCGCATGGACAAACAAGCCGAGCGTATCTACCACTCCATCACGGATCTACTCGACCTCAAGCAAAAACATGCCAACGCCTTCGAAGCCCGTTTCGCGCGTGACCAAGCCGCGGGTACCACCCGGCAAAGCAAGACAATTATGGTGTTTACCATTGTCACAATCATCTTCTTACCACTTTCGTTCATCACGTCCATCTTCACAATCAACATGAAAGAGTTTGAAAATCTGGATCTTGGATATGTCGCACGATATACATTCGGCATCGGATTCGCCATTTCAATCCCCCTTATTCTGGTTGCGCTGTCCGTGGATGACATTGGCGACTTCTTCCGATCGGGAACCCTACGCAGTCAACAGTGGTTCTCTCGGAAAGACAAATCTGCCCCTGCCACTGACCGTGTCGGGGGCCAACTTCAGGCGTTGGAGATTGAGAAGATTATCAGCATGGCACGAACCCGGAGAAGTGGTGATTCTAGGCTAGACTACGGGCCCAGCCTGCTCCCTGTTTCTACTCGTGGCTCTGTGGTTACGAGACCTCCCCCCGAGTCGCTTTATGCGAATGGGCTGGCACCCGGTCTCGTGCGAAAAAGCTATGAAGTCCGCCGCAGTGTGGAATACAGACCCTATACATGATGTTACGAGATATGACCTGTGAGCTTTGTTAAATCTGCTTTCATATAATTCTCTGATCTATTTTGTCTGTCTCTCGTCTGTTACAAAAGTTGGATATCCCCCCATTCCATAGCGCCAGAACCAAACAATTACCTTTTCCACAATGAAATAAAATGAGAATGATGCCGAGTCTCTCCTACAGCCGAACACTCTCGCTGTACTCAGAATACCGCACACCTCCACCCTTCCCATCCCCAAGAATCACAGCCGGATGATACACATTCATGACAACCATAGCAACGAACATCAACAGCGCATCAAAGATATACCCAAACGCCTCATGAGTCATGATATACCCATCAAACCCACCCTTATACTCCACAAGACGGAAAATCGACCGAATCAGAATCAGCGCGCTAACCACATACAACGCCAACAGCACAGTCACCCAATTCCGCTGACGCCAGCCCAGCGCCTGTGTCGCCATCCGCTCATTTTGCGACTTGGAGGTAGGGTTCTTCTTGATGCGATAGTGAAAAATGGCAGCAACCACGACAAAGAACCCGAAGAAAAGAAGCTGCACGACGAGGCCGCCGATAACGACGTTCGAGCCTGTCTTGCGAGTACTCGCGCTGCCGGCGGCCATGAGTCCGCCACCGGCGGATTGGAGGAGGAATGAGAAAACGTCGCCTGAGACGAAGATCTTGGTCATCCAGCGGACGCGCACGAGGCTCAGGTCCTCGGCGTTGAGGTGGGTGACTGTTCGGCCGAGGACCATGTAGATTGAGGCGGCGTAGAGAGGGGGTGCGAGGAGGATGAGGACTGATTGTAAGGCGTAGATGGTTACGGAATTGAGGTTATTGCGGGCGATGACGCGGCAGATGTATCCGATGATCTGGACTGGAGATTTTGAGGGGAGTGTGTTAGCACATAGCTGGAGGTTGTTCCAATTTGAACCGGGGGGGCAACGTACAAACTCCGCCCACGACAAAGGGAATGAAGTACCAGCATCGGGCCTTGGTTAATTGGAATGCATGGAAAAAGGTCGTCCCAGAGAAGAGAAGGATGAAGATGACTCCGGCCACGATGGACGGGATGTACCCGTAGAGGTTGTCGTGGTTCATAATGTCCACGCTGAAGAGAAGCAAAATCCGCTCTGTCTAGTCTACCGAAGTACTTCTACCAGGACTGAAGGCTGGCGGGCTTTATAGGCTTTCATTTCGAATCCTCGATCGCTTATCCATGAGCAGTGAGCAGTGAGCACAGCCGACCTAACGGCCCTAACCGTGCCAGGGATCGCGGGTTGAGATCGATTCTTACTCCGGAATCCACTTGTTCCAGGCTGTGGGCTCAGCAGCTATACGCAATACGCAAGTCCAGCTTATACAGTCAAGAAGATCAGTTCGAAACATGATCGAATCGGACCGTCAAGGCCTCACAATAGCATAGTAATGTGATTGCCTGGCGCCAATTGACGGCAATGTATTGCTCTCAAATCTTGGTCCGGTCTATTATTTCATGCTGAGCCTGGGCTTGTTGTTCGCTGGGTGAATACGATATACGCGGCCATAGCCGAGATTTTTATCCCGCAGGATTAATTCCCTGGCAGAAGTGGGCCTGACAAGTTGATAGTGGAGCCCCCGAAATCGAATCCGCATCCGAATCCGTATTCGTAACCGAATTCGTACTCGAACTCGAACTCGAGCTCGAATTCCTTTATTTACTCCGGCCCCTCTATACTCTCTGTAGGGCCTACTTTACCTGTGCAAGGCTCCTATATCTTGCTATCTCTAATGGGCCCGCGAAGGTCTCATCGCAAGTCACGCAATGGCTGCCCAGAGTGCAAATTGCGCCGACTCAAGGTTTTTCTTTTGCAGTTCTCCCGGGATTCGCCAACTCTTTCCTAACTATGGACCTAGTGCGATGAGCGTTATCCATGCACCAATTGTGTCAAACACGGTATACAGTGCAGTTATGTTGCTCCTGTTGAGCACACCGCGTCACCTGCCTCAAGTGCATCCCCAGCCACGCAGGCTCAAATCCAAACGAAGGACACGTCACGGCCATTTTTACATTCCCAACCGACATACTATGCACCCACTCCCAATGGCAGCCAGCCATGGGAGAGTTTCACCCCAGACTCCAGGCCCGAGTCGGAGAATAGACTGGAATTCCTAGGCATCTTACCCACCTCAGCACAGGAGATTCCCGCCCAAAAGGAAGATTGGGGCCTCGACTTGGAACTGATGCACCATTATTGCACGGTGACGTGCAGCAGCTTAACCTTGCGCGAAGATGCACGCCACGTCTGGCGCTCTGTCATCCCCACAGAAGCCTATTCCAACAGGTACCTCATGCACGGTATACTCGCCATCGCCGCCGTCCACCGTGCATACCTCTTTCCGACGCCAGCGCAAAAGGAGAAATACATCAAAGCATCTGCATATCATCTGGCGGCGGGACTCAAAGAATTCCGAGAACTCATTGCTTCCCCCATCGATCCTGAAAATTGGCAACCCGTATTCTGCTTTGCTGCCATGATCACGATTCACTTGTGCACGGTGCCAGTTCGACTCGGTGGCTCTCGGTGGCCGAACCCGATCGCAAATATGATCGAGCTATTTGCCAGCATGAAAGGGCTACAGGAAATTATGAAGCCATTCTTGCCGTCAATGGGTAGAACGCCGCTGGCGCCGATGGCAAATTCTGTATGGCTTGAAAGTGAGATGCGCGTTCATAGGTTAGTCGCCTGCCCCCTACGATATCGTTCGACTCTAGAGTACCTTTCCAGTCACAGGAACACTAATCACATATTAGCCCCTCCCTCGCCGCCCAATCCCTCTTGCCAACAGATACTTGGACCCAAATCTCCCGACTCCACGACTTTATCGACGAGTACCCGTTCCCCCAACCGACAAGTGAAAAGGGCAGCTCGTCTGAGGATCAAGATGTCCGAGAGGACTACATAGCAGCCATCAAGGTCTACGAAAGTTGTACTAGACAGCTCGACATCGCCGGCCCTCATGTAGAAGTGGGAATGGTCTTCTTGTGGGCCTACCCACTCACAAAGCGGTTTCACCGAGACTTGGCGGCTTATCACCCTGCGGCACTCGTCTTGCTCGCACACTACTGTGTTCTTCTGCAGACTGTGGATCATTTCTGGTATTTGAATGGTCTGGCACGCCAGCTGCTAGAGGATATTGAGGGGAATATACACCCTGGATACCGGGACTGGCTGGCCTGGCCTAGGAGGTGGGTATACAGGAGATGAGTGACTAACTACCTCTATTTGGCACCTGCAACAACGTGGGCGCTTGGAGAATCGTCCAACCGTGCGAATAATGTGATCGCGATCACACTATAGCTTTGAAGAGAATTGTGCCCGACAAGCACCGAGGTTCGAGGGGCCATCGTACACCTGCTGTTCTAACAACCGGGTATTGATCTGTGGACACGAACGTCAAACAACGAGCCGGCAGATAACTCAACATCCCTGCGAGGGTCACACTTACATGCTGCATTCCAAGCTGGTCCAGTCTTTGCACACCGAGCAGTCGCATGCAGGTTTTGGTCTCGTCGGCCAAGACTGAGAAATTCAGTCAGATGGAATTCTTCGATCAGATACCTTAATAAAGGCCGTCCACTTACTCTGCAACGTCCTCTTCACGCCGTCAATGCCTCCAGCGGCCAAACCCCAGAGAGGGGGCCGACCGATACCAACACCCTTTGCACCCAAGCATATAGCCTTGACCACGTCGGTTCCTCGTCGGACACCGCCGTCAATCCAGACGTCGACTTTGTCAAAAACCTCGGGGCAATACTTTCGCATCTCAAGCAGCGTGTGCACAGCCGGGGGCGATGTATCCAGCGACCGACCGCCGTGATTGGAGAGAATAATTCCCTTTACCCGAGACCGATGCAGGCCGGCAATATACGCATCCTCATGGGTCTGAATGCCCTTGAGGACGATGGGCAGACTAGTACGCTCCTCTAGCCAGTCGAGCGTCTCAGTCCACGTCAGGCTAGGATCCATTCCAGCAAAGACCTGCTTCTCAAGCCTTTCCTTCGAACCCTCGGGAGATTGAAACTCAGTAATCTCGTTGATAACATTCCCACTGCGCTGATCATCTTCGCGCTTTCCCATCACGGGCGTATCGAGCGTTAAGACGAGGAACTTGATCGCGCTCAATTTGTTGACACGGGCGACCATCTTTTCGCTCTTTGTCCGATCGTCCTGCACGTATAATTGCCAGCCGAACACTTGTCCGGGTGCGGCATTTGCCACGATCTGCTCCGGCGTCATGGAGGCGCTATTCGAAATAATCTGCAGAGCGCCGAGACTCCCACACGCTTCGGCGATTCCAGCTTCACCGGCCGGATGTCCCAGTCGGGCTTGGGCAGCTGGGGAGACGTAGATAGGCATCGAAACCGGATTGCCCAGCAAGCTTGTCTCAAGACTGCATTCGGTGCAGTCGATGAAGACCCTAGGTCGCAAGAGAATGGAGCGAAAGGCCTCTGTATTATGGCGCTTGGTGATGTTGTCGTCGGCGGCTGAGTAGTAGTACGCCCATGCTTTTTTGCTCACTTTCTTCGTGGCGAGTGCTTCAAACTCGTCCATGTTGAGAAGACTGTGAACAGAAGGGTAATCTTCCGTCTTTGTCAAGGTGGTGGACTGCGGTTGTGCTTTGCTTATCGTTGCTGGATCGACAGTCCCGAGAAGCGCCTCGGGCTTGAGATTCTCCTCCAGCGTACCGGACGGGTGCACCGGGTCGAACTCCTCGGTTGCATCCTTGCCCGCTAGTTTGAGGATGATATTTGCACCGCCGGGATGTTCAGAAACAAAGTCGGTCACCTTTGTCAGACTCATCAATTTAAGGGATCAGAGAATGCAAGAGTGCTCAAATACTCACATCGTACACTCTACCGTAGAGAATGACCCAGCAACTCCTGCTAGTATTGTGTTTGGCGACTATTCACGAGTGAGCCATGTCGATATCCAGCATTAGACTATTGTTAGAGACACTACCTTCTGCGGCGTCGAATACTTTCCCCATCGTGAAGGATAGGTAATTTGGATGAAGAAAGAGACAACAGACGTTTAGTTGGCCCCAATTTAAGGCTTTAAGCCCTCGGAGTTTCCTGCGAGGCAAGCCGACGGAGGTTCAAGGAACTTTGGCTTCTCCGGGGTCCATAGGGGCTTTTAGCCTTTTAGGGAACTTGGTGGGTCTTTTTGACATTTTGGACCTGCCGACCTGGTCCTTCTCGGCCGTATTGGATCTGACGGCCGACCGTCCAATAGCAAACGATCCGTTAGCGGTGCTTGAGCATCGCTAACTCGGATAACGAGATGGCCATCGTGCGGGGTATCCGACGAAGAGCCCGGCGACTGCGTCCATCTGCCGCGACTTTCTTACGCGCCAGCCCACACTAGTGAAGTGAGGATCCGAGCCGTGCGATATGTGCTTTGACAAATTGTCTTGGGTTCTCGCATTTCTTAGGTGAAATGGCACCTCCCGGCAAACTTATGAAGAATGTCCGGATTGACTCCTTGCCGCCAGATCGCCACATCGCGGCTAAAGGTATGTAAAGAGGACTTTGTGCCTAGCGCGAGGCAGGGGCAGAGTTAACAATGAGTAGATTGCCGCCAGTGTATCAGGCGCCGCATCAAATGCGACCGCACTGTTCCACACTGTGAAAAATGCACCATCCGCAAGCTGTCTTGCCCGGGCTTCCCTCGGGTCCACTTGAAGTGGGATCAGGGCGTGGCCAGTCGAGGCCATTTCAGAGGCAAGGCATTGCCAGTGCCAAAACCACGCAGCCCAGACGAATCAGACGTGACCGAGTGTGATGCATCAATTATTGGCCATGTTGGTGATAGTGCCTCGCCAGTGACAGACTTGGCCCTTTGCAACGGGCACCTGTCTACGTCCCTTGACGAAAATTTGCTTCGACATTTCTTCTCCACGGTGGTTTCCCATTTGACCTGGCTCGATGATGGCCCATGTAACCCCTGGAGAAGCCTGATACAGCCTTTGGTTCACCGTTCGTCCCACCTCCGACTGTCCATCTCTGGCCTTGCGGCCGCTCATCTATCAGCTACATCGCTAGACGATGCGCAGTCGTCATTATTTCTGCAAATCAATCACCGCATTCGCAACGATACCTTGACAAGCTTGAGCTATCGAATGCGCTTGGAGCTTTGCGCGGGCCCCGTATCTTCACACAGAAGGTCCCCGGATTTCTCACTATTGGAGATGCTCGCATGTACTCTCGTCCTGTGCTATGCAGAATTGCACATTCCCAGCTCAACGGACTGGGGACTGCATCTCCGGGCTTGTCGCACTATGGTTGAACGATGCTACCTAAGATCCCGGCAAAAAAAGCCTCAAGATGCTCTATCCCGGTTTCTGATCAAAGAAGTCGCTGATTTGGAGACATTTGGCAACCTCGCGGGATGCAAATACATAGGGAGCACAACCACAGGCGTGGACTGGACAGCATTCCTGAACGGCAATTTCTGGACTTTCACCGCGCTGATCAATGAGATTACAGCCACGGAAAGGCTAGAGTCCAATCGGAGGGAGGGAGGTCAAGATCCCATCGAGTCGGATATGCAAGAGTGGCATGATAAACTCGAAGCGGCATATCATCGAGCGACTGGGATGGTGACTTCTTTGCCTGAATCCGATACAATCCAAAACACGTTCCGCGCGGTCATCGACGCACATTACTACGCTACGCTGGTGTACAGCTACCAGTGCCTCGCGCCTCATGCGGAAAACATCCAAAGAGTGGAGAGTTACGGTGATATGATCTTCCACACCATCCAGTCTGTCACCGCGAGCTCACATACTGCATTCATCCATGACGTCTTCTTCCCTCTGTTTATTGTTGGCACCCTTTGCCGGAATAACAAGGAGCGACAATCTGAACTCGAGACGATTTTCTTGCAATCCATATCTGCCACCGGCTTCTGGTGCAACCACACTGCATTGCAGATGCTACGGCTATTCTGGGAGAAGTCCGATCAAAGCGGGCATGAAACTTGGATTCAATTTGCTCGGAGAAATGAAGCTACTATCGGTCCATTTGTTATCTTCTGAATCGAACTTTTGTTCTGAGGTTTCCTCGGGTCCGTGATCAAGCTTGTCTTCTTCGCCCTATGGCCACGTTCCTGCTTATGGCAGGCATTGAATCACATATTGACGGTCTCTTCATCTTCGACACCGAAAAGGACCCTCATTGGGTCCTGGTAGTTGATGAAACCTACCCCGGGCTCGCAGAGCCCATAACCCAACAATCGTTGAGCTTGCGGTTTGAGCTGTCTAGCTCTCTCGAGTGGTACCATGAGAAACTGATTCTCAGCGGGGCGCAGCGTAGGCTTGCAGAGGAAAATTCCGACAGTCTCACGGTATTCGTCACTGAAGAATGTCAGAATTAAACTGGAAGCGATTCAAAACAGCCATGGAACATATTGGAGGTTGCATACCGTGTGATATTAGAGCCACCAGCATGGTAAAGATTTCCCAAGAATATAAAAGCGTCTCCAGGATTCAGCTCTGCAGCAACAGCCTCTTCATTCAACGGCCGGCGATCTGGTCCCCACAAATGCGAACCAGGAATCGCAACAGTGGCGCCATTCTCTTTCGTCGTTTTGGTCAACGCGGTCACACAGCCGATCATGACTGGCATCATTGCATTGGTCGGGTGGTAGTCACTTTTCATATCAAATCAGTTCCTGCCCCGTCGTCGCCGTGGGGTGTGGTCTTACTTATCGTCGCGATGCAGCACCTGTTGCTTTCCGCCAGGGTTGACGCGAAATCCAACGGTGGAAGAAATAATCGGCTTTCCACTGACCGTGACCTGCCGCTCATCTCGCCAGAAGGTGAAAGTCGAGGACACGAGAGCATTCGCGACGCTAATGTAGAATGGGTTGCAGGCGAGCTCCACGCAGGCATCTGAGATGCCTAGCAGACCCGTTGCGCGCTGGGTTGTCGCGGGGAAGAATCCGTATTTATCTGGAATGTCTTTATCGAAATGTGGCTTTAGGTCGGATTTTATCTGTTCGGCTAGTTCTTGGGAGATGAGGTTCTCTATGATCACTCCGCCGTCTCGTTCGATGCATGAGATGGCTTTCTCGGGTGTTGTTGAGGCTTTGAGGGTGTTCAGACGGACGAACGAGTGAGCGTTATTGGAGGTGGCCATTATAGAAAAGAGCCAAAGTTGGAATAGAAATCGACTAATGGTTCAAGATTGAGATCGATTTTAGAAGGGTTTTACCACTCTTATATGTCCTCGAGTATCTTGAAGGCAATCCACTTGAGGTCAGTGTCACCGGTACGGGCATTGAAGCTGCACTTCGTATAATAATGGAACTGTATTTACCAAAACCCCCCATATTTGCATCCACTATTTGATCGGATTGGCTCCGATATTGAAGTATTTAGGCTGGGCGCGTATAACGGTTACGCATGACATGCGATCCAGGCTAACTTCAAACAGACAGGTCGGCAGAGAAAACGTGCTGAAGAGGCTCTAGCAACTCTTTTGATTGGTCAAATTGAGGACTCCCGAGACCTAAATAAGTTCGATGGTCCTTGAAAAACCTTCTGTGGAAGACCTAACTGAATTAGTCCAAGCCCTGCCGCTCCGCAATCTCCGTTTGTCTGTAGTTCAATATTCTCGCTCTGGTACTTCAGGCTCTATACTGAGAGAGCTCCTTAAACGGCATATTTTGAGCAGAATCCTCGCGTAGACACGACACCAACCGCACTATCATGCAGTGGAGCATTCGACCGCTGTTGATCCAACTGACCGTGGAGTACGGGGGAGCGATGTCGGAGTGGGCCTCCGCAATGGAGACACCTCGGCGAGTCGGCGAGCTCCAGAATTACCGGCCAATGACACGAACTAGGCCGAAAAGAACTGGAGGGTAGAGAAAAGCCCATGCGGGGTGCTTCAGCGCGAATGAGAATGGCACGGAGAGCAGCTAACAAGCACACTATAGAAAGGGTCCCACTGCAGTGGACTAGTTTTTTCTGTTCTCTCTTCTCATTTCTCCCCAGACCCATCTTTCGCCTACGCTCTAACTAAAGTCCCACAAATCTGCAACCCTGGAGTCAGGGATCTGTTCCTTTCTAGCAGTTCCAGTGAGAAACTATCGTCAGTGAGATAGGAGTGTGGAGATCCCAGTTCATAGTCCCCAATCAACACGGGGGTAAGAGCCAGCAGAGACACCAGCGGGGAGAAATCCGATCCAGTTGAATGAATCGGTAGCTAGCAGCTGCAGATTCACCCGCAATTGGCCATTTGGATCTCACGGCATAGACCCAGCTGGTCGTTCTTAGATCTAAAGGATCAAATTAGCTCAGTGGAGTCTTTCTCTTGTGCCAATCGCACACGCTGATTGATCAGAATGGACCATTCTACCGGGGCCACGGTCTTCAATGACCCTGTGAAAGATGAGCGCATCGCATCCAAGTTCAACGAGGGCAACAATGATATGGGCAACGAGGCACAGGTTGCCCTCGGCCAACCGAGAGATTTGCCCAACTTGAAGCGCAAGCTCAAGAGTCGACACCTTCAAATGATTGCAATTGGTGAGTCGGCAACACATGCTCTGACTATGACCTTATTTCTAATCAGATAACAGGCGGCACAATTGGCACTGGTCTTTTCATCTCCAGCGGAACGGCACTGGCGCATGCCGGCCCCATCGGTGCGCTCATCGCGTACATCTTCATCGGCACGATCGTCTTTTCAGTCATGACATCCCTCGGCGAGATCGCCACCTACATTCCGATTCCAGGAGCGTTCACCTCGTACGCCACTCGACTGATTGATCCAAGCCTTGGCTTTGCGATGGGATGGATCTATTGGTTCTCCTGGGCAATCACATTTGCCCTGGAGCTGACTGCTACTGGTCTTATTATCCAATACTGGGATCCATCTATCAATATTGCCATCTTCATCGGTGTATTCTGGGTCGTCATGACCCTTCTCAACCTGCTGCCGGTCAATTTCTACGGCGAGATGGAATTTTGGTTCTCTAGTATCAAAGTCGTCACCATCATTGGGTTCATCATTTTTGCTATTTGCATCGACGCGGGTGCTGGCGTGCAGGGGTACCTTGGATTCCACAATTGGGTTCACCCGGGACCTTTCGTCGATTACCTCTTCACGCCGGGGCCAACTGCTAAGTTTGTGGGTTTCTGGGCTGTCTTGATCCAGGCTGGTTTCTCCTGTCAGGGGACCGAATTGGTTGGTCTTGCCGCTGGTGAAAGTGAGAACCCACGCCAAACCGTGCCAAAAGCGATTCGGGCAACGTTCTTCCGAATCCTCCTTTTCTACGTCTTCTCCGTCTTCTTCATCGGCCTTCTAGTGCCATCTGATAACGAGGATCTTCTTTCAGGTGCATCCAATGCATCGGGATCGCCATTTGTGATCGCAGCCGGACTGGCAGGGGTCAAAGTCCTGCCAAGCATTATCAATGCGGTCCTGTTGACGGTGGTGCTATCCGCCGCGAATGCCAACATCTACAGCGGTAGCCGTATGTTGATCGGTTTATCGCAAGAAGGCTTTGC
Source organism: Penicillium simplicissimum (assembly GCA_024706585.1). Lineage (NCBI taxonomy): Eukaryota > Fungi > Ascomycota > Eurotiomycetes > Eurotiales > Aspergillaceae > Penicillium > Penicillium simplicissimum. The sequence goes on from JAMZTW010000044.1 coordinate 940,361, forward strand.
TCCCGCCTTTCTGGCCAAGACCACCAAGGGTGGCGTCCCTTACTACGGAGTTCTCCTGACCGCGGCCTTTGGCCTTCTCGGATTTATGAACATTTCAACTTCGGGAAGCACAGTCTTCAACTGGCTCTTGAATATCTCTGCCGTGGCAGGTTTCATCTTGTGGGCGTCACTTAACGCCTGCCATATTGCGTTTATGCGAGCTTTGAAGGCGCGCAGAATCTCCCGGGATCTTTTGCCGTACAAGGCTCCCTTCCAGCCGTTCATGGCCTATTATGGATTATTTTTCAATGTTCTCATTATGCTGACGCAAGGGTTTACTGCGTGGATTCCTTTGTTTAGTGTCGAGAACTTCTTTGTTGCATATGTCAGCTTGATGCTCTTTGCTGTGTTGTACATTGGTCATAAGTTGGTGTATCGGGATCCGCTGGTTTCTCCCCTGAAGGCGGACCTCGACACTGGTCGGCTTGAAGTTGAGAATGAACATTGGGAGGTCACAGTTCCTACCACTTGGTACGGCAAACTTTGGTCTTTGATCAATGGCTAGGAGATCAGTATCGCCATCGTTTCCTCCCCTTTCCGTTAGTTATGAGCCCGAGTCGCGCCTCTACAGCTTGCTACTATACAATGGAAAGGCAGCCAACTGGAACGGTCGCTGTTGGTGTACATCTTAATTCACCAGACAACTGAAAATCCCGGATTTTGTATATCAAAGGAATCGCTCTAGTGTTCGACCTGTGGCGTCTAATGAAACGTGATAATGTCTTCGTGTATATCACCCGCATAGGAGTGAATCTCATTATTCAATCTGGATTAAGCACTAAGTTGAAAGCCAAAAAATTTCAAACCCCAAACTCCTTACAAAAGAAAGCTATCCCCCATATCTCAGTGCACCGGGACCTTGACATATTCCTTGGTCTCCCCATCCTCCGACTCCTCGTCAGATCCAGCGGGAGTGAACGTTTCGGTAGCACTCTCATCCACCTGCATAGCATCTTTCTCATTCACAGTGTTGCCGTCCTCGACGACAACCTTTTTCTTCAGCTCCGGCTGCGGCTCGGCCTTCGGCAGAGTCACGACCAGAACACCATCTTCCAGCTTGGCGGATATCTCATGAATCAAAATTGCGGCAGGTGCCTCATGCGTCCCCAGACGGACTTCACGTTCAAAAACACCAACTTCGCGGGTCCGCTCCTCCATCGCGAGAGCTTGGTGCAAGTCCTCGCTGATACCCGGGCGGTAGACAACACCCGCGAGGCGCAGAACAGACTCGTCAGGGTCATAATCAATGCTCAAGTCATCCTTTTTGGCACCAGGCAGAGAAACGTGCACGATATAGCTGGTCTGAGTATCGAAAACATCCACAGAGGGCACAAAGTCCACGCCCTCGGGAGTTGGACCGTTCAGCTGGATTCCAAACTGGGAGGCAATATTGCGCAAGAAGTCGAAGTTCGGAGAGCCTGGTCCTGCACCGAAGGGAGGAGGGCCACCGTGGTGTCCTCGTCCTCCACGGCCGCCCCAATGGTGACCACCTCGTCCGTGATGACCAAATGCTCCGAATCCTGGGTGATCATGGTGAGATGGTCCACAGCGGCCTCTGCCGCCTCGTCCTCTTCCAGCTCCACAGGGACCGCCACGACCGTGGTGCTTGCCCTTGCCACAGCGGCCATGAGGGCGCTTGTCGTTGTCGGTCTCGTTCTCGGTAGATGAGGCGGCACCCTTCTCGGCGTCGCGGGTCTTTTCGGTTGAGTGAGATGGGCCTGCGATCGGTTCGGTGGGTTGGCCTTCGGCACGAGGGGTCTCAGAGCCCTGGGGATGGTCCTCGTTCTCGGTTTGGGCACCCCATCCCCAGAAGAATGGTGGTGGAGGGGGTCCGTGGTGGTGATGAGGGTGGTGGTGGTTGCCCCAGCCCCAGAAGGGAGGAGGATGATGAGGGCGGTGGTGGCCTCGAGGAGCAAAGAAAGGATGATCCTCGAAGGATGAAGCCAGATAATCCCAGAAAGGATTTGGCGGATGGTTCAGATCATGAATAGATGCCATCTTGAAGGATCAATAAGCACAAGTATTCGTATCTAGAGCAAATGTTGTATTGACTGAAGATAACGCGAGGGTAGATTCGAGAAAGATTCGAAACAGATCAAGAAGGATCAAGCAGAAGAATGTAGACCGTGAGGTGATCTGATCTGGTGCAGTGATACTTATTCTATGGTTCTTTTATACTTTATTGCTCGGGCGTAGGCAGCCGCTATCCTCGTCAGCTCGGTGCCGACCACACCACACCAGGTATACGTACAACCGCGCTGCCTTGGCCGGCGGAGCAACGCCATTCGCCGTCGGACGATTAGGTGATCCGATGGTGTGTGTCAACATGCCAGGTTTCTAAGCGCCATCGATGATAGCCGAAGATGCTGGAAGGGTCACAGCTCGGGGAGGCGAAAGTAGGGCGCATTATGGTTAAGTCCGAGCTTGCTTCAGGTTAGGCTCGGGGTGTCAAGATGTCCGAGCTTCCAACTGGAGATGACCGACTCCGCGACTGACTCATTGCCGGGCGCCACACTGTGCCACATCGGTGGCGATTGGTTGTTGGTATACGCGTCGTTGCTACCTCCAACTTCCAAGTGTATAGAGGTCCGAAGCTCCGGGGTGAAACTGGGAGGGTCGAAACTCCAAAGAGTCAGATAAGCAATGGTCTTGACAACTTGACAAGTTGTTTGCTTGTCAGCTTGTCATTTATGGTAAGGCTGCAAGGCTGAGGAATATCGTCTCTGATCACGTGATTGTCCAACATCCAATGGCAGGCTAAATTTCATCGCGGCCAACGCTTCCAGATTCTGCCTACATATGCTCAAGATGGACTGTATCATTCTGTCTCGTATTTTCGAAGGTTTAACGGATGCCGCGTTCTTCGAAACATTTATCGAGCAACTTCTCGCTTCTCCAGCACTATGGGAGGTGGCTAGAGCCAAAATCCGTTCTTGATATGGATAACGCATCTTTCCATTATTCAGACCGGATCAGGACCTTATATACTAACGCAGGAGTCAAATTCCTGTACCTACCGCCGTATTCGCCGGATTTTAACCCTACCGAGGAATTCTTAATCGAGCCGAAGGCCTATATCAGAAAAGTTTGGTCAGTATACGAAGAGAATCCTGGCTAAGGGTTGCATGCCCTCCTTGGGCGGTGCGTATATGAAGTTGGTTGCCTTCTAAAATTATGTAAGCTAATTAGTTATAATTAGTCAACTACAACTAGTTAACTAGTTAACTAGTTAGTTAATTCAGACGTAAGTCACATAATCTGATGATCTATTTAACCCCGCCTCAACCATTGCTCCCATCCTAACCTTACTGGTTGAACCTCCTGAATCAACACAGTAGCGATGGCAAATCAACCACAAACACAGGTTCTATACCTAGTGCCTCTCACCCTCCTAGCGATACTGACCTAGGGGATTACTCCAGGCCCAAACACGATAAATCCTCAATACGATACAGATAATATAGCCCAAGTCGTGCCGCAGTTATTCCAATCAAGTCATTTACCTAAACGCTACGGGCAAGTATTAAATATAAAACGAATTTGGCCTGACCCCTATATATCTCCGCCTGGGTCGCTTAAAGACGAGCCTAGCTTTCATCTCCGTTTCGCTGATCTACTTCGGAATGCTAGCGGCCGAAGATAATTACTGGGCACTGAGTTAGGCTAGCTGGCTAGCCGTGTTACGCTCAGGCACAGGGATATCAAATCAACAAGTGGTAGCATTCAACGAAGCAACTAAGCATAAGAAGGAAGAAGGAGAGATGGCAGGAGAGCTATCTAAATAGTAGACGGATGCCTTAGGAACCAGGCATCAACTAGCAAACATGTGAATGGTAACAAGCCGCTGATCATCCGGCCGTCCAGAGACTCCATACTGGGTATCAATTTGGCGCTTAACTACTTCGGGACCCCGACACGTTTTTGTGCATCACAAATCCAATATCCAACGCTGCTCGAATGTTTGTCGCGATTCAACCGTGACAAACATTCAAGGACTGCGGAGTCTCTTGAAAAAATTATCCCACTGCTAGCACATGTTTCATCATAATCACCTCTTCGCATCTTCGTTATCGCGCAAGGCACTCCATCACACATCAAAGCACGATGGCCACCTTGACTCCCGTTCCTGTGACACTTTCTGAAGACAAAGTACCGACGAAAGAGAACGTCCGGGACATTATCGGCACATTCTTGACGGAAGAATGGCCATCTGTGGATCCAGAGACCTTGACCGTCTCATACCATGCATCGTTTGCCAACGCCCACTGTCCTGTGGAGCGATCGAAGCCTGCTGCTGGCACACCTACTGAGCCCCTGAAGGTGTTCATCAAATTTCATAATGACGCTGGGGGGAGCCTCGAAATATTCAAGCCTCTGGCACCAACGAAGCATGAGGAAGCACTTCTCTGCCACGAGTACGGTCGCACTGGACTGGGAGCCAAAGTCTATGGATTCTTCAAGACACAGGATGGCACACTCGGGAGAATCGATGAGTTCCTGGATGCACGTAACATGGAACCGGAGGATGTTGAGGATTCGGTCATCCGAGCGGACGTTGCTAAAGGGCTGGCAACGTTTCACGTCTTGAAGACGTCACTGGGGAAAAAGGCAGTGGAATCATACTATGAAGCTGTCATGAATGGACTCAAGAATTACTACAAGATGGATAAGCTAAAGGCGCTTGGCAAAGAAGGAGGGGTCACTATCGACAAGCTAGTTGACTACGACTATGGGAGGCGGCTGAGGAATGTGGTGGACAAGCTGGAATCCATAGGGGGAAAGACAGGATGGTGTATCCATGACATCCAATTCATGAACGTGATGGTGAAAAATGATCCGAAGGAAGGTGAGAGTAAAGTCACTCTGATTGACTTTGAGTTCGTGATGCAGAACTACCGAGCATTTGACATTGGTGGGCACTTCATGCAAAAGATGTTCAAATGGTTTGACGAGGAGAGCAGAATAGCAGGTTGCAGGAAATATACAGAGGAGGAGAAGAGACACTTCTGTGATGAGTATGCCAGACAGTGGAACAAAATGACAGGTGATTCAGATACCGGGGACCAGGTGTTCCTGGAATCCGAATACGGATATCTGTTGGCCATCACTTTTGACATCCATAACATGCTTTGCTTCATGGCTGAACAAGATGACAAGGATCCGTTGAACTTGCTCGGGCTAAATAAGCTGTTCGACGAGTTTGTCGATCAGTATGCCAAACTAAATTTGGAAAATTCATGATCAAACGAATGCATGTGCTCTGTCCTATTCTTCTGTTTTCTTACGCCTCTTTTTACATTTGGTCCAAAGGTTGGTGTGTGATATAGTCATTATCAATAATTGCGGTAACAAGGATACACTTCGTCTGCGTACTCCTTGGAGTCTCCTCGATCACAGCGCAGACTGCAGAGCTGTTGTATGATTGCTTGTGTGGGGCAGGGCCGCAGGGGACCTCTCTGCAAGCCACCGTCACGTGACTCATGCGCAATCTATATTGGCCTCTTCACCAAGACATCAATTTCCTTTTCTGCTGCCTCCTGCCTTCTCGATGATCCTACAAGCTCATCACAGAGCGGTTCTGCATCACCACGTGAACATACTTCTCGTTCACTCCAAGCCTAAACATCCCGATGGACCTCAGCGGCACGTGCCATTATCTTCACCGATGGCTCCGAAGGGTTCCGGGTTTCCCCTTGGAGACAACGGCCATGGCCAGCCCTAAGGATTCACCACTTCGACTGACAGCAAAATAACTTCGGGAGCTTGAGAACCCGCACCCGGGTGGATGCCAGTGGGTCAGAGGGAAGAGTTGTCTCTAATATTCCGATCCGGAACTTTCCTCATGACGATATCTGGTGTTCCATCATGTAGCCCAGCCGCACCATAGAGCCCAGCCGCCGGGGATGAAGTCATATATTTGTCAGCGAGAAGCCAGTACTATTCACGCCCCATAGCTTCTGAAGAGATCCGATCTTGACGACGACTGATATCAGCCCAACTGCCCTAATCACGTCACAATGTCTTCCTGGCCATTGGCGCGGGCCTTCAATCTTCGTTCATCTGTGATCAGACACACCAACTACCAAATATTCAAATCTCCACAAAAAACACTCTCCTTCCAGATTCAATCTGGACGAAGATACCTTGCAACGTATCTGGAACACTCGGCTGCGACAACAAAGTCAGATAGCAAGCAGGAGCGCGTCGTCATCCTTGGCTCCGGCTGGGGTGGGTATACCATCTCACGCCGGCTGTCGCCCAAGTCCTTCTTACCAATTGTCATCTCTCCACGCTCCTACTTTGTCTTCACCCCTCTCTTGACCGACACAGCCAGCGGCTCGCTTGATTTCTCCAACATTGTCGAGCCAGTCCGGGATCCAAGAGCGAAAGTTGACTTCATCCAAGCCGCCGCACGAGCAGTCGACTTGAAAAAGAAGACTATTCTGTGCGAGGCTACTGTAGTTCGAAGCGGTGTTACAGAGTCGCCGCGTACTTCCGAAGATGAGAGACAAGTTGAGGAAGGCCCCGAAGCCTCGTCCAAGCAGCCAATCAAGGAACTGCGTCAATGGGAACAAGGAGAGACCTTTGAGGTCCCTTACGACAAACTGATCATCGCCATCGGTGCTGTTAGTCAAACCTTTGGCACTCCCGGTGTTCGTGAAAATGCCATGTTCTTCAAAGATGTTGGCGACGCCAAGCGGGTGAAGCGACGCGTGCGTGAATGCTTCGAGCTGGCAGTTCTCCCGACCACAACGCCACAAATGCGAAAGTGGCTCCTCCATTTTGGAATTGTCGGTGCAGGTCCCACTGGTACCGAACTTGCTGCGTCGCTGCGTGACTTCATCTATAGAGATTTGATGACGCTGTATCCATCTCTCGAGGGTATTCCCAAGATCAGTCTCTATGATGTTGCGCCCAAGGTACTATCGATGTTTGACGAGACGCTTTCCCGCTATGCAATGGACACTATGAGGAGCGAAGGAATTGACATCAAAACCTCTCACCATGTCCAGAGTCTGCGCTGGGGGCCACCTGGCGCACCTCCACCCCATGAGATGGATCCCAAGCGCTGTCTGACTTTGACAACCAAGGAGGAGGGTGAAGTTGGCGTTGGCATGTGTGTCTGGGCGACTGGCAACGCGATGACCAAATTTGTCAGCCAGTCACTGAGCGCAGTCAAAGACTTCCCAAGCGATTCAGTCTACACTCTCAACGGTGAAACAGGTTCAGTCGTACCCGCCGGGCAGTCTCCTTGGAAGTACAAGAAAGTCCCCAAAACGGGTGCTCTGCTTGTCGACGGGCATCTACGGGTCCAGCTTCAGAACGAAGCCGGACAGACGGCAGTCCTGAACGATGTCTTCGCTCTAGGCGACAACGCCATGTTGGAGACTGGCGCACCTCCAGCCACAGCACAAGCAACCTTTCAGGAAGCAAAGTGGCTCGCGGACCGTCTGAACAAGCGAGATCTGGAACGGACACCACCATTTTCATTCCGCAATATGGGCACATTGGCCTATATTGGAAGCGAAAAGGCGCTGATGCAAATCCCTCATGACGCGCATGACACAAACAAGCGCAATAAATACCTGCCCGAGGGGATCACAGGCCGCATGGCGTGGGTGGTCTGGAACGCAGCGTACATTACGATGTCGATGAGTTGGCGCAACAAGCTTCGAGTAGCGTTCCGTTGGACACTGAACAGGCTCTTTGGGAGGGATGTATCTCGTTATTGAAGACGTGTAAATAGCAACAAATACTGTGAGCAGGCATTCTCTAATTGCTCACTTGTACATGTCAATATCCATCCATCGTCCTATTTATTGTACTTTCCCATTGTATCCATCACGGCGGGTCGGCACTTTTGTGTGGACCGAGGCTTCTCCGCATTCCCCGCATTGACCCAGTATTTGAGCATCTCGGCCACAGCTAACCGTTACTCTCTCTCGACAACACACCATGGTATCCCAAGAGCCCGCGTACGTCGCAATCGCCCAGCGCAAGCAAGCTGCGCTAGCTGCTACTATTCCCGCTGAATGGCGACTGCCGGCGCATCTCATTCCCGCGGGGATGCTCTCGCCCGCCGAGTCGATCACCGAGGGACCGAAGCAGTACGGCAGAGTCAGTGTCATGAACATCCCACGCACTTGTGGCATTCTTACCGCCAAAGAAATTGAAATCACAGAGAACTATGATGTGCGTGGACTTGTGGCTGCTATGACTGGGGGCAAGTTGAAGGCGGAAGAGGTGATTCGAGGCTTTTGCAAGGTGACTGCTGCAAAAAGGATACATTCGCCCTTATTCATGATACTAATCAGGTGTGGCGTATCTAGAGAGCAGCCATTGCCTATCAACTGACCCGCTGTATCACTGAGCCCCTCTTCGATCGAGCCCTACGCCAGGCAAAAGAATTGGACAACCACCTCCAGCGAAGCGGTCGCCCCATCGGCCCTCTGCACGGCCTACCCGTCTCTGTCAAAGACACCTTTTGCGTGGAAGGAGTGGACTCAAGCATTGGACTTTCCGCGCTCGCATTCAAGCCTGCGCGCAAGAATGCAGACTTGGTCAATCTCCTCGAGTCTCTCGGTGCGATCATCATCGCCAAGACCAACATCCCACAAACCCTCGCAACCCTGGACAGCTGCAACCATCTCTTCGGTCGTACGCTGAATCCGCTGAACCGACAGTGGACTGCGGGCGGGAGCACCGGTGGAGAGGGTGCGCTGCTTGCGATGCATGGGTCTATGGTTGGCTTTGGCACAGATATTGGTGGCAGCATCCGTATTCCGGCGATGTGCCAGGGTCTTTATGGATTCAAGCCGAGTGAGGGGCGTGTACCGTACGGTGGTCAGGAGGGCGGACAGATCGAGGGCAAGGGCCGCATGTCCATTCAGCCCGTGGCTGGGCCGTTGGCGCGCTCTGTGGCAGATATCGCAGCCGTCATGGCTGAGATTGTGCCGAGAGCTGAGTTGTTCGGGGAAGACTGTATTCCAGGATACTGGCCGACTCCCTCTGTGCCGGCTTCTATTGCTCCGCCCCGCAACTTCACCGTCGGTATTCTGAAGACAGACGGTTTGGTCACTCCCTTGCCGCCGATTACCCGCATCCTTGAAGAAGTGGCCAGCCACCTGCGCCGAACACCCGGCGTCGAGGTTGTTGAGATCCCACTTCCCCCGGTCTTGCCCAAGTGTCAAGCCCTGGCTGGGCGTCTTATGGGGGTCGATGGTGGTTCGAACATGCTCGATTTGATCGAGAGCATGGGCGAGCCGCTGACGCCCTGGCTTCAGGGACGTATGAAGCGCGGCAAGCCTATCTCTATCAATCAACTGGCACAGCTGCAGGCCCAGCGTGCCCAGATTGAGAAGGAGATGATGAAGATGTGGACTCTTTCGTCTTCAGCAAAGAGCCGTCAGGTTGATGCTATTGTTTGCCCGATTGCACCACACCCGGTGCCGCAAATGGATCGGTACAATGCCGTCGGATATACTTCGACATTCGTGCTGCTGGACTATCCGGCTGGTGTGGTTCCAGTCCGGCCTTTTGTAGAGTCAGACCTCGAGCTTGGTCGTGAAATGAAGGATCCCGTGCTCGGAAATTGGGATAAGGCCAACCGTCTTTTGTGTAAGTTTGATTTGAGACATCTAAGTTTGAGTGCTGCTAACATCTGGATGCAGGGGACGAGAAAACAGTTGATCGGCGGGTATACTTGGATTCTCCGCTTAGTGTGCAGGTCGTGACGCCAAAGCAGCATGACTACGAGCTCTTCCAGGCGATGGAGATTATTGACCGTGCGGTGCAGGGCCGTTTGGGCACGACGACCGCAAAGCTGTAGAATTACCAACAATGCTGTATATAGCGTTGGAATACCGCTGGCACGCACGTCTCGTGACCCAAGTAACTAGATGACTTAGGGATGTTTGAGAAATCTTACTCCCGAGGTATTTACATAAACTGAATCGCTACCTGACTACCCCTAAAGTCTGCCCTTCAGCACCGCACCACCATCAGTCGTGATCACAGCGCCGTTCAAATGACTAGAGGCCCGGGATCCCAAGAAGACTACCAAACCCGCGATATCCTCGGGTCGGCCCAATCGGCCATTGGGCGAGAACTCCTCCAAATGCTTCATGCCACCCTTGGCATTAATTAGACCCGTGGCCATCTTGGAAGGGTAGAATCCAGGCGCGATGGCATTGGTGAGAATGTGCCTCGGGCCGAGCTCGACAGCCAAGTTCTTAGCGAGATGGATAGCAGCAGCCTTGGAGGCAGAGTAGCTAGGGGTAGCGTTCTCGCCAATCGAGCCGATGCCAATCCCCGCGACAGAAGCGGTGATGATGACGCGGGAGGGCTCGTCGACGGTAGCCTTGACGGTGAGAAGGGGTGCCATTCTAAAAAGGAGGTCAGAGGGAAAAACTCATCCACAACCGATTCGCTGCAGACGTACTTTTGAATAGTGTAGAAAATGCTCTTCACGTTCAAGTCCATCACCTTGGAGAACATCTTCTCCGGGTGAGTATCGAACTTCTCGCCCCAGGTGGCACCGGCATTGGCGAAGAGGATATCGACGTGGTCGGTCGTCTTGGCAATCTCGGCCACCAGGCGATCCAGCTCCTCCATGCGAGAGCTATCGGCTGGCACAGAGATGGCTTCAGCACCTGGCCGCTTGTTGGGCAGGGCGTTTAGGGCGGCGACGGCTTCATCGCAAGCGTCCTTCTTGCGGGATGTGATGTAGACTTTTGAGCAACCCGCCTGCAGCAGTCTTGTCAATTCATGTTAGCATTTACGCGAAATGGTGCTGTGGTTTGTAACACCAAGGCACACACTCACCCGGAGGCAGCGTGCAGTCCCAGTCCACGCGAGCCACCCGTTACAACGGCGACCTTTCCCTCGAGGGAGAAGATGTTGGAGAAATTGGACAATTGAACCTGTTCTGCAGCCGACATGGTGATGCTCTGGGTGGAAAGAAAATACAAGGGGGAGGGAAACAGCAGGAAAGATCTTTATTTGAGCCAACCTCTAATTCTTGTCCCCAATCGAGGATTATCTCCGGGGCCCGCACCGAGCGACCGAGGCTCGTCGAGTCGTCGACAGCCGAAACCCCGCAAATTCGGACGCGCAACTGGGGAAAGCTCTGACTTTGGCTAGCCAGTACCCTCCGATATATCGGGTATTCTGATAGCTTGGAACTCTGAAGATACTATAGAGTATTTGTAATCAACAGGACACCTGGCAAGGATAGTTACCTAGCGGCCCGAGGAACATCTTCTGGTAATGCTGGCTTGGAAGCACAGCGCTGGCTCTGGTTGGGGCATCCTCACGGAAGGGTTGGCTGTGTAATCTGCGAGGTACAACAAATTCACAGTCGAGCAAATGGTTTCCAATTGTAATTCGGTAATTGGAATACTTAAATGGACTCACATTGACTCAATATGTTATAGACTCTATGCTAATCTAACTACAAGTATAGGTCCCATCCCTTGCCGATGGTAGCTTCGCTGGCACCCCGCATCGTCACCTCAATCCTTTATCCAAAGTTCCATACTGAGAAAAATTACAGGAACAAGTGCCAAGTCTCAAAGTGACAGAGCCTCAATGAAATATCAGCTAAGCTTGGGGAAGGAGAAGAGAAGGAATTGGTAAAAAGCAAGATCAGGGGCAAACAATCACATCAGCGGTTGCCTTTAGATGCTGTCAAGGCCCAGCGGCAATGGCTCTATCAACATCAGGATTCTCCATATCCCACGCCAGACGAGAGAGTTCAATTAAAGCAGCAGATGGATCTGAGCAAGTCCCAAATTCTGGATTGGTTTGTCAATTTACCTCGACGATGGAGGCAGAGACGATTGAAGCATGAACCTGCACCCATTATTGGAGACAGATTGGGTGCGGGCTCAACCTTTACCTCCCCTCTGGAGCGCTGGAAACATTCACCACCTGAATGTAAACCTGCTGCTACATCCGACATTATGCGAGCACTGGAGAAATGCGCAAAACGTTCCCGAGCTCCCGATTGAAGTCTTGTCTACTGCATCAATTCGGGCCGACTCGGCCCTACTATCCGGAAATACCTTCGGGAGCTCCTGCAGCTCTGGGCGTTCGTTTCTCCTCGGAGCTACCTCGATGAGCGAATTTGAATATAGGTAGTTGCTCGTCTGGGTCAGACGTCTCTATGCCTCTCCACTGACAACCCCAAAGACCACCAACGCCCATTCTGAGCATGGGAAAACGCGATCGCCGCCGAAATCTAGCGGGCCGGCAGGATAAGCCAACGACACTGGATGCTCGAGTTTGCCAGTGTACCTTTTGCTGTGACTCTTTTTGGACTAAACATGAGTGGATCCGGCATGAAAAGGCATTTCATACCTCGCTTGACTGGTGGTGCTGTCGAGGTAGATGGGGTCAATATCTGCGTAGTCTGAGAGGCGCAGAATGCAGACGACAACCATCTTGAGATTCATAACTATCTCCAATGTCGAGATCAAGCCTTGCACTTTAATATTTTTCACGCAAAGTTCACCTACGACAACATCTCCGCCTGGTGCATAATCTGGAAGATCACCATTACTTGAACGAATGTCGAGTCTCCATCCGCAAACTACGTTCGCGATGTGGTTTTTGCAACCTTGAGTTTACTACCTGAGATGAGAGAGTACCTAGATCATTTGGCCGAGCACTTCAAGAATGGCGCAGACATGAGCCAGTGGAGAGGGAACGGCTGTTTCGATCTGGACGTTGAACTCTAGGCAAGGAACGCGAATGCCTCCTTATTTACTTAGCATCGAGCGTGCCACGATGGATCCGATGAGGATGTCCGAAGCGGGACAACTTCCACATGATGGCTGTCCCTCGACGGGCGATTTTCCCAAAGGAGTGGAGTCGATATGTACATGATACTCTGGAACGCCTTGATCTCGTATATCTAGGATCACCTGTCGACGGGTGTTTATCCTTCGGATGATATGATTTAAGCCACCGCTCGTTACATGATGTATGGCAGCGATGATCCTTGGCATCAGACATCCGTGGAAAATCCTACCTGGCTGGCAGCACTCAAGAGTGATGTGCACGATGGAACATCGGAAACGCTCCCGGAGCGTCATGTACTGTCAACAGAAAGCTGTATGTAGCCGAAAGCCTGATTATGGTGATCAAATAATCTGCGCTACGTTGTCTCTTGCCCTAAACCTAGATCCCAATGTAGTACCTGGTGTATTGAAGAGCGATGACACGAACACATCTCACAGTCTGACTTGGACATTTTTGACATGTATCATTCCAGTCGACCCTGCCGAATATTGTAATTAATGCTCCATTGAAGCCAGTTCATCGTCACAGTTGTCCCTTGGACTCCAATGGATGGTACCCATAGCGTGCCCGAGTGAGTGGCTGGTGGAGCCAGAAATGTGCTCAATTCCTCGCAATGGCTCAACAAACAACCAGTGAGCTTCCCGCACTCGGTGTGACTGGCCAAGCCACGGAGATGACAGCCGGGAATGCACGGAGTATAGTAAACATTGAAGCCCATTTACTGACTACCTTGGTGGTCAGGAGTGACGTGCTCGGGGGCCTGTAAGAGGGGCTATCCCCACTACCTCTTCTATTAGGGGACCTTGAGAGACACTTTTTCCATCTCCTCTCTGGACATACTGGTCATATCTCAGAAACGTTCCATCACTTGAGCTTGAGCATTTTTTACCTCAAACTGCCATTCACTCATCATCATGGCGACTCAGACTCACTCCCTGCCCCCGCTGCCATATGCCTACGATGTAAGTCTCGTGCATATCACAAGAGCAGTCGAAAGCCGCTAAGTTTACCCTCAAGGCCCTTGAACCGGTCATCTCCAAGCAGATCATGGAACTTCACCACAAGAAACATCACCAAACCTACGTCAACAATCTAAATGCCGCCCTCTCTGCACAAGTCACCGCAACTCAGACCAACGATGTCCCCACCCTGATCAGTCTGCAACAGAAGATCAAGTTCAACGGCGGCGGTCACATCAATCACTCTCTCTTCTGGAAGAATTTGACTCCTCCGGAAACTCCTGGCAATGATCTGACCAGTGCTGCGCCGTCGCTGCGGGAGGCGATTGTCTCCCGCTGGGGATCACACGAGGCGTTTGTCAAGGCATTTAGTTCCGAGCTGCTCGGTCTGCAGGGCAGTGGTTGGGGCTGGCTAGTTAGTAAGGGCGGACCGAGGGGATTGCTGGAGATTGTCACGACCAAGGACCAGGATCCGGTGGCCGCTAGCGATGTTCCGATCTTTGGTGTTGACATGTGGGAGCATGCGTACTATCTCCAGGTAAGTGGCCTGCCTATATGATACATCAGGATTCCGCATGTGTCCTTTACTGACCTGCGTTCGATTAGTATCTCAACAACAAGGCCGGCTATGTCGAGGGCATTTGGAAGATCATCAACTGGGCCGAAGCTGAGAAGCGCTACACAGCTGGAGTCGAGAACCTGCTGAAGCTGTGACGTGACAAGGAGTAACTTAATGCAAGTGCTTAGATAGTCTTCAGTGAGTTTATGCAATAAGAGATCATGATTGTAGTCTACTTTCCCAGCAGACATCCGAATCAATTGTACCCGACAATCCCAACGCCTAGTACTATGCCATTTTCATCGCTTATGGTGACTTGTCGGCCCACAACACCCTTCGCTGAGACACCCAGGTCCAACAGTTCGGGTAAGTCCAGTTCCATCCCCGCCTGGTGATGTCCAGATCTCATGGCCGAGCTTCGGGCAAAGTCCAGGCGGAACCTGTGAAGAGGGGCTGCATTAGGTGTTGTTGTAGAGAGATCACCAAATTTCCTATTGAAGTCAGCATGTAGTCACCGAGCCGTGAGGCCTGAAAGACTGACTCTATCCGCATATCCACATATTGGCAACCACGAAGAGCCTTGTAGGTCTCGGTGTCATCAAATTGGAAGACAGCTCTCGTCTTGTTGCTGCCGTCTTTCTCCGAATCCCTGAAAAAGAGCGAATATGAAGATGAATGCGATATTGAAGAAGTCGACGAAGCCACCGAGTCGGGAGACGAGGAGAGCGACCTCTCTGAAGCACTCGAAGTCAAGCGGTTCTCTGGAGGAAACAGCACCGCAATGGTGCCCCCGAAGGTAGGTCTGTAGGATTCACCGCACATTTCTGGAGGATGTAGGAAGGCGAAGTGGATCCAATGCAAGATGCTAAGGCGATAGATATATGCAAGGAAAGATGCTGTTTAGAATGTGAGCAAACGGTACCTCGTTGCCTGTACCAAGGTATCAGTCACTTGTAGGCTCACTTCACTTTTACGTTTCTCGAACAGCCTGGATTACTTCTCTGGCTAAATACATTCCAATGCCCCCAAGGTGCCCGCCACCAAGGTGAGTGCAATCGAGCAGATATGCGGCTGTACTAGTCTTCTCAAATGTGCGCACTGTGGGGCCAGTGTGGACCCGGGGTATGGGTTAAAGTACAGTAGAAGTTGAACAGGTCCACGGGCACGGGGAGATTATTAACTGACGAGAGGAAGATTCGGCAATGGGAAACATTGGAAGGATTTGGAAAGGGAACTCATATTGAGGAAGAGTGTAAAACTCTCCTGTCCACATTTCAGCTCTCTTTCTACCTAGTGCGCTCTCCATTCGTCTAGCCACAAGGTGACCAAGTATTTCAGAACCAGGTCCATCGACCAAAAAAAAAGAGATAAAAGTACCATCTGAATGTCACCACTATTCACAAATGTATGTGAGTGCGCGGTGTAAATTGGGGTATTTTGCTGATGATTGATGGCATGTCCGGAGCATTCCCCGCAATGCCGTTGGGGGACAAGCACATCAACTATTTACAACGAGTGTTAGGGAACAAACTCTTCCCCGCTGGTTATCCCAAAGAACGCTACTAAGGTAGCATACATTTTGATAGATCGAACCAAGGCTTTCCCAGTGGCCCATGGCTCGGCAGCCTAAGCCTAAACTGCACTATGTTGGCTAAGACCTAGATTAAGATGGTGAAGGCTGTTCTGCGTATAAGCTTAAAAGCTGGATAGTCCTGCATTTCGTCACACAGAGCTTTCAGGGCATTCGCAGTTACTGCCCTTGAAGTCATCTTACCCGACCGCGGTCTCGTCACCTTAGTCCTCTCCCAAGCACTGTTTGAATAAGGTAGGCTTGTAAAAACGTCATACTTGCTACCATTTAGCACTATTCTCAGTTAATGTCAAAATCTGGAGCATTCTGTGGTGGGCTATTATATCAAAATATTCGCTCTAACGATAATGTCATATTGGTAAACAAGGACAGTCATAAATCTTTGGTTTTGGATGAAGGAAAAGATGCTTCCCAAAGCGGTTAGTGCAATATCGGAGCTCCTGCGCTCTTTTCGGCTTCACCAGATTCCCTTCACCACCGTCCTCTCAACCCCATAACCAACGCGCTCTTCATCTGAGGAATCCCGTCCTCTGAGAATTGCCTCAAATACACTAATGCTGGCATCTCACCGCACGCCCAAACTCTGAGCAATCGCGCCTACCCGCCCGTCGCACCTCCATCCAACCCTTCCACAAGCCGCGCTCCGCAACCTCATCTCCTTCTGTCTCAATTGAGACTTCTCGCACTATGGCTTCTCCCAGCCAAACTCAAGGCCCAGCACCATCCACTCAACCTCTCACCCCCCCTGCAGAATCGTCCACAGCCAACGGCGTCTCCGCCCCCGCCGCAGCAACCACAACCTCACAAGCCGCCGCGCCCACATCCGCAACAGCACCCACCACATCCACCACACAACCCTCCCACATCCCAGGAACATCCCTCCAAGACAGCGGCAAATCGCGCCGCCCCCGCGATGTCCGCCTCGTCCACATGCTCCTCGCCTCCCTCGGCGTAACAGCCTACCAGGACCGCGTCCCCCTCCAACTCCTCGACTTCGCCTACCGCTACACCTCCAACGTTCTCCAGGATGCGGTACACCTCGCCACGGAAGGATACGCCGGTGCCGTGGGCGATAGCGCTGGCGCTGGGAAGGGCGCGCCCTCCGCAGAGGCGAATGGGGTGTCTTTGTCCGCGCTGCGACTCAGCATTGCCTCACGACTGCATTACCAGTTCCAGACGGGCTTGCCGAAGGAGTTTCTGATGGATGTTGCGTCGGAGCGGAATCGCATCGCGCTGCCTGGTGTGTCCAGAGGATTTGATGCCGCGACGGGAGGCGCGAATGGGGCTGCTGCTGCGGCCGCGGCGAATCAGAGTGTTATGATGGCTGGTATGCGATTACCGCCAGAGCGGTTCTGTCTTACGGGTACGGGGTGGACTATGAAGGATGAGTGGGATAGTGATGGGGAAGAGGAAGTGCTGCCTGATGCACCGCAGCAGCAGATTAAGGCTTCTAGTGGTGATGGGGCCGAGGATGAGGAAGGGGTCGATGAGGATGAGGGCGATGGGAAGATGGAGGATATTTTTGGAGAGGACACCGCCATGGGCGAGGCGGGTGATGGCGATGAGGACCAAAAGATGGGGGATGCCTAAGCTAAGCGTGCTGGGACTGGTGATCCCCCCCTCGGTCAGGTGGAGGCTTTTCGGTTTTTTCAAACAATTGGGGAGCTCGGTGTTACTGGTGCCTGGCGTCTCTGTCATTACCGCCTTACAGCCAGAGACGGTCTGGTTATGACCATTGATAGGGCAATTTGCGTTTCCATACTGCTCAGACATGACTTTCTACAAATATCGGCTGGCGCCGAGGATTAAGACTAAATGAGAAGGAGAGACGGGTTTCTGGTCGATGATGTGAAGACATGCCATCTTGTCATATGATACATAATTTTGAGTGCCATCCCATCGCCCTTAAATCAGGCTGATAATGCAAAAAAAGGGGGAAATGCCCAAGAGAACGCCATAATTGTCCCATTGTACGCCGTGAGGAGAGAGAAGACATGCGATTTTCCACATATGGCGCAAGAAGGGGATTGTATCAAGAAACATTTTCCAGGCTCAAGGCATGGAAATGGTCCTTAACATCTCTCCCTAGGTCAGAGACTCACACCTTGAAGCGTTGGCCAGTCTGCCCTGCGAGATTCATAGACCCCTCATATCCGAGCCAGGTAACTTCAACCACCAGCCAAGAGCTTATAGACTCTATCCACGCAATGCAAGCAAGCAGGGTACGATATCCCCAGACGCCAGGACCCATATACACAATATACACTCACCAGCAGCCCTCAAGACCACCAGTGATCGTAGAGAAGAAGAACAGCCAACAGTCAGTCAGGAGAATTACTTTCCCTGAGCCTGCTGCCGCCTCCGCTCCTCGTCCTGCCTCATCATCGTGATGACCTCTGCGCGGCGCTGCTCAACCCGCTTCAGCTCTTCTTCCTTCGCGCGGCGCCGCTCCTCATGCGTTGCGAACCACTCCTCGCGCGCGCGATCTTCTTCCTCCCGGTTATTGGCGTGGGTGACCATGCACGCATTCATGGCGAGCCGCTGCTGTCGACAGACCCATGTGGCGGTGACGGTACGGTTAACGGCACATTCGGCGAAAGCTATACGCGAAGGAAATCTTAGTCATATGGTTTTCTTGTCTGGGAAGCTCGTCGGGCGAGCTGAATCATGCAATCGATATACTCCGACAGGCCGCGAGACATGGATTGAGACTATAGCAGCTGCTTCTAGGGGCATGGAAAGACGAGGAGCACAAACGAGTGCAGCGACATGTCACATACCCTTAATTTCCGGTGCGCAGCGGGCTCGTACGCGCTTGTAGTACATCTGCTTAACTTCTTGTTCTTGGGAGGCCGAGAGGGGGAGTGGGTTGCGGAGATTATATTTCTTCGGCGTAGATGGCGTGGCTGACGGCTCGGGGGAGGCGGATGTAGAAGCCATTATGATTGAATAGCTCGATCTCAAGGATCGAGGTCCCAGGTGCAGATCAGTTAAGTGGTAGGACGTTGCGTGGTCTGATGAGTCGGGGATGGCGGGCTCTTTCGGGCGGGTAGAGCGCAATGATTAGGAAGGGTGCGGAGAGTGCTGGTAGGAAGAGGCAAAAGCTCCGTCTATGGAGCAATTGCTGGTCACAAGAGATGCTTGTAGCTGAGGAGAGAGCGAGGACGTTGTTGATGCGGAGCGCGAGGAACCGAGTTCGGGCGGAGAGCAGAAGGGCGGCAGCAGAAAAAAAAAAACTTCCGGGCTGTATGACCTTAAATAAACTCTTGCACCACCACCACCACCACCACGCTTCTCACTAGGCGCATTCCCTTTTCAGCTTTTTTTCGTTGTTGTTCCAGAGCTGTAGCGCTCTCTTTCTACCTTTGGTTTTTCTTCCTTTACAAGATCGGCAATCGCATAACTACAACATGTCTTCAATGCGCAATGCCGTCCAGCGGCGGCAACACCGCGAGCGTGGCCAGCTCGAGGGCCGTGAGAAGTGGGGTCTGCTTGAGAAGCACAAGGTTGGTCCCCTCATTCTGTTCTTGCAAGATCTTGCTAGCAGCTTGAAGGTCTCGAATGTACCTGAATGACAGCTAATTCCCCAAAACAGGACTACTCGCTCCGTGCAAAAGACTACAATGAGAAGAAGGCCAAGTTGAAGCGTCTGCAAGAAAAGGCCCGCGATCGTAACCCCGAAGAGTTCAATTTTGGCATGGTCGGAGCCAAGAACAGCCAACAAGGAAAGCATGGACGGGGTGTCGGTGTATCTCGAGACTCGGCTGCTGCTCGCGGACTCAGCCACGATGCGATCAAGCTGCTCAAGACCCAGGATCAGAATTATCTGCGGACTGTGGGCGAACGGATACGTCGGCAGATCGAGCGTCTGGAGCATGACATGCAATTACAAGAGGGGATGAACGTGGCGCTGGGCGTGAAGTCCAAGAAGAAGGAGCAAGAAGACGAGGACGAGGAGGGAGACGATTTCGACGGTTTCGACGACGTTGATGATTTCGACTTTGGCGCGCCAGTGGCACCGAAGCCGCGCAAGGTCGTATTCGCAGACGACAAGGGAGACCAGCAAAGTATGAAGCGCCGGCGGGAGGAGGATGATACTTCGGATGAGGATGAGGACATAGACGAGGACAAGTCATCTCAGACTCGCAAGACCCCTAAGCAGCTTGCTGCAGAGAAAGAAGCTCTCCGTGAAGCTCGTCGTGCCCGCAAGATTCGCAAGCGGGTCACCGAGGGCCGGGAGAACAAGCTGGCGGCACTGCGCAGACAGTATGCGGAGATTCAAAAAGCTGAGCGTGAGGTTGAATTGCAGCGCGGCAAGATGGACCGATCTGTTGGAGGTACCAACAAGCATGGACTCAAGTGGAAGGTCCGTGAGCGCAAGCGCTAAAGGAGCTGGAAGATGTCCGATGACGGTCTTCGTTATGAGTTGATGACCCGCGGCCATTGCTTCTGCATCTTCGTCGTGCAGGATTGAACCTTCATCCTGTTGTTTTCTCTATATCTTGTACCGATACCAGCATAGACGGGGAGTCCAGGCGCATTGGGAATATTTGAATGAAAAGTCAGATTACGACCAAATCAAGTTGATATCTGTAGAAGGAGTCCTTGGACCACTGCCATGTCTCATCAAATCCACGACTGCCGCTACGACCTCGACCTCGAGGTTGTCTCTAATTGCGTCTCACATCACCATTGACAAGCGCGCAATTGATACTCCTTCCACTTCTGCGGCAAGTGACATCTAACCCCAGAATCTCAGACACTTCCAACTGGACACTCTTCGCCTTCGAGGATGGGTAACACGCTCGTGTGTCTCTCGTGTTCCCTTGCCCAAGATGGCCAGCATTCCCCGTAATCCCCGCCCGCTGATAGGATCGCCCGGACTCCACCCAGCTTATCGTTCCTTTTTACTAGAAATCCGATTTATAATGCGCGCTGACTAAGGTTATCATTTATATCGGTGACTACGGAAATATCGCCACCCCTCACTTGGGATACTTTTCTCTTCCTCACTCTGTCCTCCTCCAATCCAAGGCTCTGACAACACTTGGGAACACAAATCCTCACAATGGCGCCCTCAATCGTAACCATTGACACCAGCGATGACCTCGACATGGCCCCGGCTTCCCAGTCCAACCCCATCACTGCCCCGCGCACCCTCCTCCTCGCACCCCCCTCCATCGCCGCGCACGAGGAGAAACTCCACGCCCTCTTCACAACCTTCCCCCGCGCCTCCACAGACCTCCAAATGCTCGACCGCCTCTCGGCAGGCATCGTCCCCCTCCCGCAAAACACATACGCACACGTCCTGCTTCTAACCGACACCGACGGCTCCCGGCGCGCAGAGGCCCTGCACCTCCTCACCCGCGACGTATACACAACCCTCGTGCCGGCCATGAAGCCCGGCGCCAAGCTGCAGACGCAAGATCAGCCCTTGACGGCTGCGGACTCGATGGAGGCGATCATGGCGGGATTGGTGCAGAGCGAGGGTGGGTTCGAGAAGCCGAATTACGAGGCTGCGGAGGCGGTACCGCTCAAGCTGGGCGGGCGGAAGAAGAAGACTGATGCGCCGGCGGGGATATTTGCGGGATTTGCGGCGGCTGCGAGTACTGCGGGGAAGAGTGGGGAAGAGGAGGAGGAGGAGGAGGAGTTGATTGATGAGGATGATTTGCTTGATGAGGAGGACTTTGGGAGACCGATTATGCCTCGTATGTGATTTGCTTGAGCCCGCGTACATTTGGTTGATTAACTCGAGCTAACTTTTCCTGCCTTCCATTCAGCCCCAGAGTGCCAACCTAAAACCGGACGCAGGCGACGCGCCTGCAAGGACTGCACATGCGGTCTTGCGGACCGCCTCGAAGCCGAGGACAAGGAGCGCCGCGCCAACGCCGATAAGAACTTGAACGTGCTGAAGTTGCAGTCCGACGACCTGACCGAGTTGGACTTCACCGTCGAGGGCAAGACAACCGGTTCCTGCGGCAGCTGTGCCCTGGGCGATGCGTTCCGTTGCGCTGGGTGCCCGTACCTGGGTCTGCCGGCTTTCAAGCCTGGCCAGGAGGTCCAGATTTTGAACGACGTTGCCCAGTTGTAGATTTTTTTGCGCTTGCATGACTTTTGGATGGTGCAGTGCTTTTGGCAGTGAGTCCGACCTCGGGTCTCCGAGATCGGATGGCTGCAGATTGTGCTGCGCATGGCGGTGATGATTTGCATCTCTCTTTTTTGATACCTTAGATACCTTGCTGGAAATTCCGGTAGTCCCAGCTAAAATTCTACTACCGTTTGCATTATACCTCGTGCTTCGGGCTGATAAACCCTAATTATGGGGTTTCAACTGTGTAGATATCCGACATCACTGAGCGTCAATCCAATCCACTCCACTGTCGGGAATCAGCCCAGTCGATCGAGCCCGTTCATTCGCCGGGATCGTCAATTCATACAGAGTCCTCCAGAAGGATAGAAGAACACACAAACTAGATTTGTATAGAACTCGCTAGAAATCCCATCAACAACTTTTGGGCCATTATCCCGCTATCTAACATTCATCGCGCATTCATTCATGACAAGAAACCCAATAATAAACCCCGAAAGTTAAAAGCACTCGCGATCAATCGCAGACAATCTACGAGCGGTTCTTTTTCATCTGTGCAACACGGATGCTGACAGCCCGCTTGTGCGCGTCCAAGCCCTCTACCGCGGCCAGGGTCTCGACAGTCTTCGCCAGACCCAGCAGGCCGTCGGCAGTCAGGTTGGAGCTGGTGATGTGCTTGAGGTAGGAGCCAAGGTTGACACCAGAGTATTGCTTGGCGTAGCCATAGGTCGCTAAGAGCATGGGTTAGTATATCAGGATAGCGAACGGATGTCAAGAAGGATTGGAAACTTACGGAGCGAGTGGTTCACACCGGCGGAATAGTCGCCCACACTCTCGGGGGTCCAGGGTCCGATGAACACACTACCGGCATTCTGGACCTGGTCGACGACCGCCTCGGCGCCCTCAACCTGGAGGATCAAGTGCTCCGGGGCATACTCGTTGCTGAGGAGCATGGCCTCGTTGATGTCGCGAACGACGAAGGTAACAGAGTGCGCAAGAGAGCCACGGACAATGTCCATGCGGGGCAGGGCCTTGGCCTGAGCGTCGACCTCGTCCTCGATAGCACGAAGCTGGTCCTCGTTCAGGTCGACTGCGATCAGGATAACCTGAGAGTCAACACCGTGCTCAGCTTGACTCAACAAGTCAGAGGCAACGAAGGCCGGGTTGGCGGTCTTGTCAGCGATGACAAGGACCTCGCTGGGACCGGCGGGCATATCAATGCTGACACCGGCAGAGGTGTCGTTGGAGACAAACATCTTGGCTGCGGTCACGAACTGGTTACCGGGGCCGAGAATCTTGTCCACCTTGGTTATAGATTCAGTACCGTAAGCCATGGCGGCCACGGCCTGGGCACCACCAGCCAGGACAATGCTCTCAGCACCGACCTTGTGCGCGACGTAGACGATCTCGGGGGAGATGCTGCCATCAGCGCGAGGAGGAGAGGCCAGAACGATCTTCTGGCAGCCAGCCACCATTGCAGGAACACCCAGCATCATGGCAGTTGAGGGCAAGACGGCGGTACCACCGGGGATGTACAGACCAACGCGTTCAATAGGGCGAGAGAAGCGTGAGCAGACCACGCCAGGCATAGTCTCCATTCTGAGGGTATCGTTGCTGCCCTTCTGCGCAGTGTGGAAGCGTTGAATGTTACCAATACTGATGTCGATAGCCTCCTGGACATCGGGTGTCAACTTCATGAGCTCGGCGGGGAATGGCGCCTTGATGACTGGTGAAGTGAGCGAGGTAGCCTTCTCAAACTTGTGAGTGTACTTGAGGACAGCAGCATCGCCGTTCTCGCGAACATCTTGAATAATCGGCTTGGCAATAGCAACAATGGCGTCGTTGGACTTTTGGGAAGGACGCTTGAGGAACTCCTTGACCTCGGTGACAGGGGTGCGGGAGGTAATCACGCGCTTCATCTCAATCCGCGAGGTGTGGTCTTCAACAGGGGCTGGAGCCGGAGCTGGAGCCGGAGCCGGAGCAGGCTTCGCAGCGGCAACCAGACCAGCCTTCTCGGCCCAGGGACCCTTCGCATCGCCCTTTCTCCGCTTCACCTTCAAGCTCTTCAAGTCAAGGTTGCGCTCGATGTCCTCCAATGTGACACCGGCAGCAGTGCACTTGGTCAGTGCAAAGTACAACAGATCGGCAGCCTCGAAGGCAATCTCCTCCTTGGTGGTGGCACGGCAGAGCTCCTCGGCCTCCTCCATGATCTTGGCTTCGGCGAGCTTCGGCTCATTGAACAGGCGAGCAGTATACGATCCGGCGGGAGCATCGGCCTTGCGGGCCAGGAGGGTCTTTTGGAGGCGGGAGAGACCAGTAGACGCACCGAAGCAGCTATCGGTACCGAGGTGGCAGAAGCCTAAATGAATCACCAATTGTTAGCTACCATGGAGCTAAAGTTATGAGATCACAGTCATCTTACCTCGTCCGATTTGCTTGACCACAAATACAAAGCAGTCTGCATCACAGTCGTAGCCAATGCGGATCAACTCCTGCACATCACCGCTGGACTGGCCCTTGTACCACAGCCCGCGCTTGCGGCTCTGATAAACACCGCTGCCGGTGCGGAGCGCCTCAGCGATACTCTCGTCGCTGCTCCAGACAAATCCAAGGCAAGAGCCTCGCTCATCAGTGACTGAGGTAGCATACAGGCCATTCGATTGGTCGGTAACAGCGCGCGAGGCAAGAAGCTTCGCAGCAGATATCTGACCGGCAGCGTCCCGCTCCACAGTCAATGCCTGAGAAGGCAGAATTACAATGGCGCCCTTCTGTGTGACCTGATTGATACTGTCTTCTGACAGAGCCTCATTCCCAAACGATGTGAAGAGTCGGGCCGAGTCTGAGCTGAAGTTCAATTTGGTGGCCGCGGCAGAGACCGCGGCGGGGGCAACACAGACGCTGGCATCGTTCCGTTCGATAGTATCTGCGGCAATCCATTGTTGGAAAGTATCAATCTCGGCATCGGAGAGAGCGACAAGCAATCGTGAGGAAGGAACTGATTGTTCCTGGGAGAGGGCGGTCAATTGGTCGAGGGTGATGAGAATCTTAGCGGCACCGGCATTGAGCACATCGACGAGATCGCCGGCGGAGGAGATGGCAGTGGCGTCGACAAAGACATCGAGTTGGCGGAAGTTCTGGCGCAGGAATTGCTCGGCCTCGGCGAGAGTTGATACCTTGACCAGCACTCGCCCGAAGTAGGCAATCTGCTTGAGGGTGAGGCCGGAGGTGGGGGTGGAGGAGAGGTAGCAGATAAGGAAGGGCGTGGCCATGGCGGGTGGAGGGAATTGAAGACCAGCAGATAATTAGAAAGAAGAGAAGAGGGAGGAATAGAGAAGGAAAAGGGTCAATGTCAATGTCCCCAGGAGAGAATCGGGGGGAGGCAAGTTGGAGAAGTGGAAATTTGGGTGTTCCTGCGATGACTCCCACCTTTTTCTCTTCCCGCCCGAATGGTTTGGCGGTTGCCCCATAATTATTTCCGATCGAGCTGATTCATCGTCGCCACGCTGAGCGGTTCCTGGAAAGTACACAAGGCTAACTGGAATGCCCATGGCTTGTCTAAGGTTATTACTCGGATTCTTCTCTGTTGCCTTGGCCATTGAACGATAGCATGCCATTTACATGGTCAATGAATCCATCTACATTTAGATACTGTACTAACCACGCGCTCGATGGCCATGGTTCGCAAAATATCCCTGCGATATCGGGCACGTTCGGAATACCGCATCCCTACGAAGAACAGGGTTCTTGTTTGCTGCCTGGCAATTCCAAATCATATTGCTTTTCAATTACTTATTGAGGGTGATCGGGCACCTTCGCAGGATTATAGACTTTCCCGCGGCGGCGCGGTGCCAGTGTACTCTGGGGTCTCTCTATTGTCAGATGCCCTTTGCGATGCCTTTGAAAACGTGCTTTGTGCCTCGAAACTTGACACGAGTCGACGACAAGTTGGACGAAGATTCGTCCATCACTTGCTCTTTGAATGACCGTGCTGGCTCAGCCGGTTTCCATGGTGCAACCGTGCAGGGTTGCAAGGGGGCATGTCGGCCATGTCACAGCTTCTACTCTTCTGGCGCGCTCCAAACACCCGCTTCCCTAGAGCTAGTGGGCTTAAGGAAAGAGGAAATTTTGTGTAAGGACTGCATGGCCATGTGCCGACATTTGCGAATGGATATATTCCCTGGATATTTTTGGATGTTCTAAATCAAATCTCCAAAGGCAAGATGTGCATTGCCAGGCTAGTACCAATAAGCGATTAGCCTGTCAGTCCCTCGTTTCTGTGGTGCCATGGATTTGACCGCAAGATGGTCGGAAGTGTGTCGAGTATGAGTCTGTCAAAGAATCGAGTTATTGGGGGTATTGCTGATCGCAAATCAATATCGTGTCAAGTCATAGAATATACATCGTTTGTTTACGCTTGATTGCGTTCTCTGCGGCCTGCCCTACATGCGTAGAGTACCTAAGGTATGACTGGAGCGCTTGATGCGGGAGGGCCAAGGCCAGTCGGAGCAATGGTTTCTTATAGTAGGTTCATCGAAGAGTACCGACCAGGCTGGCAAGCATATGATGAGTGGAATCTGGGTGAATTGTGTATGTGTCTTCGATTGCATCGAAATTCTCTTGCCATTATTGTTCACGGAGCGGGCGAGATCGCCAGGAACAAGAGACATTCCACTCACCCAACACATCCTGATTCCTGTCGGCATGGCCAGGGGCGTGCCTGCAGCTACCAAATTGGCGGATTCAAAGTCGTGGCCTCGACAGCTCGAAGAATGCGAACATACCGGAGTTATTAATCTTAGTTTTCGGATTTTGGCAGCTACGTCGTCCAAAGCTCCCGATTTACATCGAAAATCGAAAATGAAAGACCGTCTTCATAGTTCATACACGGTGCGCATGTGAACACGCTCGGAGCATGATCTTGTTCGAACTCTCATGAGACCTCACTATCCCCGAAAAGGCACGGAGATTTCATCGGCTATGGTAGGCGAAAAACAGTAATCAAGAGGATCTCAAAGAACTTGCAGAGTGGCATGGTCGGCTTTCAGGCCAGCTCCACCGTGGTTAGGTGACTGTCACGCCAATGAAAATCGGACCAAGGGGAGTGCCTCTTTCCCCTGGCCATAAATGTGACGCCATGTAACTAGCTCCTTAGCTTGGCCGCACCATCCCAAATATTGGTCAGACGGGACTGAGAGTACTGAGGGGCGCATTGCTTGGCTCTCGATGTGAATGACTGAATGTGCGTGATGCCACCCCCTAAATCAAGCCACCAAGGGACTCATGCTTTTAGGGTTGATCCACTGCCGTCATCTGCCGCAGTCATCCACACAGGTCTTGTCTCGATGACCTGCGAAAAGATATCAAGAGATAAAACTTGTGATTTCAGCATCTGAACCGATCTGTGCGTCTCCGACGAGTTAGAAAACATGGACACAGCGATCGCAAGGCTTGAGGGTGCACTGCATTCCTCCGAACCACTTCCTGTCGAGGGCGGGCCAATGAAGTGCAGTAAGAATGCAGATCCCCCAGGCCCGCTCGCCAGTCCGAATGGGACCTTGCAGGGCAGAAGTCGAGAACTCAGGGCCCCGTCCTTGCGCCACCACGGCCCAATGCCACCATAGGATGCAGCTAGTGAGTAGAATTCAAGTGTTAGCGTCTAGACAAGACTTGAAGGACTAGAGATGAGGGAGAAGACCACTCTGTCACTGGGTGGATGGGAGTAAACAAGATCGCGTGTGACCGTCCCAGTTTCCCCTTTGGGAGCTCCACCTCCATCGCATCCCCCCATTCCCCAACTATTGCCAGTAATCCTTTTTGCGATCCACTGATCCACTACTCTCGATTTAATAGTCGCCTTTGACCCGCGTGTCCGGGTGGTCGTTCCTTTGCGACTCGTCTTACCTTTCATCTTTCTCCTTTTCTCAGGAGTTGCGCCGTGTTGTGGTGTTGCGTATTCTTAGCACCCTCGCCATTCATTATATACACCAGCCCGCGCTCTGAAGCAACGAGCGCATTACACGAGCAACGATGCGTGTCCCAATCTCCGTTTCACTGGCGGCTTTCAGCCTAGTAGGATCGACGGTAGCGTACCCGTTTGCCGAACCCGAAGAGGCCTTGCATCGCGAGTCCGATTACCAAAAGAAGGCAGATGCGGTCAAGGAGGCCTTTCAACATGCATGGGATGGGTATATGAAATATGCTTACCCTCACGATGAACTGCACCCAGTGAGCAACGGATACGGAGACTCCAGGTATGCGATTGGCCTAGAATGATACCGATGTCTAGCGATGAGCTGACGGAAATACAGAAATGGATGGGGAGCATCTGCTGTGGATGCTCTGTCAACGGCAATTATCATGGGCAAAACAGATGTAGTGAACACAATCTTGGACCATGTTTCCAAAATCGACTACAGCCAGACCGACTCTGAGGTCAGCCTGTTTGAGACAACCATCCGCTATCTGGGTGGCATGCTCTCCGGTTACGACCTGCTCAAAGGACCAGCTGCCCATATGGTGCAGGACTCAACCCTTGTGGACAATCTTCTGACCCAAGCGAAGAACCTGGGCGACGTTCTCAAGTTCGCCTTTGACACACCATCAGGTGTCCCCTACAACAACATCAACATCACCTCACAGGGCAACGATGGCTCAACCACTAATGGCCTCGCCGTTACTGGAACTCTGGTGCTTGAGTGGACACGCTTGGCTGACCTGACTGGAGACGACGAGTATGCATCCATCAGTCAGAAGGCAGAGTCGCACCTCCTAGACCCTAAGCCCTCCAGCGGTGAGCCCTTCCCAGGCCTTGTGGGCAGCAACATCAACATTGACACGGGTGAATTTACCGACGGTTACGTCTCCTGGGATGGCGGTGATGACTCCTTCTATGAGTACCTGATGAAGATGTATGTGTATGACCCGAAGCGGTTCGCCACATACAAAGACCGCTGGGTGCTGGCCGCCGAGTCGGCCATCAAACACCTGCAGGCTCATCCAGAGCCCCGCCCTGATCTGACCTGGTTGTCTTCGTACGAAAATGGCAACCATTACCTCAGCTCGCAGCACCTGACTTGCTTCGATGGAGGCAGTTTCCTCCTGGGTGGAACTGTCCTGAACCGTGAAGACTTTATAGACTTCGGTCTCGAGCTCGTTAATGGATGTGAGGCGACTTACAATGCCACCCTCACCAAGATCGGCCCCGATTCTTGGGGTTGGGACCCCAACAATGTTCCCAGTGATCAGAAGGACTTTTATGAGAAAGCCGGTTTCTACATTACCAGTGGCGCATATATCCTGCGTCCTGAGGTGATCGAGAGCTTCTACTACGCCTACCGCGTGACTGGCAAACCAATTGTGAGTACTCCTCCTACTTATTATAGCTAGTCCGCCAACTAACTCCAATTACAGTACCGTGACTGGGCTTGGAACGCCTTCGTTGCCATCAACGCCACCAGCCGTACGGACTCTGGCTTCGCCGCCCTGAGCAATGTCAATGCTGCCAACGGCGGGCCCAAGTACGACAACCAAGAGAGCTTCCTATTTGCCGAGGTCATGAAGTACTCTTACCTCATTCATGCAGAGGGTACGTCTCCCTTCACCCATTCACAAACGTCTCACGAACTTGGATTCGTAATGCTGACTTTTACAGACGCTGAGTGGCAGGTGAAAACCGGCGACAAGAACACCTTTGTCTTCAACACTGAGGCTCACCCCGTCCGTGTGAAGCACACCTAAGATGGCATTTTAGCCATTCTTTATCTTCTAGTAGATAGTCACCAGTGAGGCCGCTAAGGCCTCGAGTATATTCATAACCTTTTCTTTCCTTGATTCAGCCCTCATCTTTGGTATTAATTCCGCGTATAGAAAAAGTAGCTGTCCAGCTGTAAACCCTTGTAAGTCTCATGAGCAAGTAGCATGATTCAGGTTTTCTATACATCAAAAGCTCAACCTCGAACGCAACCCCACAGCAGCTCATCAGTCATGCCTAAGAAGCAAAAATTGTCCTGAAATGAGCGCGATGGAGGGCTATTTGACCTCGCAAGAACTCAAACCATCTCTCATTCTATGAAGGACCGAGGCAGGGAAAAGGGTCCACCGCTAGGAGAAAGGAAATTTGGGGCTACCTGGAGCTTCAAGACGGGAGACGATTTTTCGAAAGAAGAAGAGATTGTTTCGGATGCCGCTCTGCTTCTTGTAAAGAAAGAAGGGCCATAGATAACGAGATAGACCTTTTGATCACGCATCTTGTCATTCCCTTCAACGCAGATCAACCTTCCAAGGGACACGTTCTCGCTCTCTTTCTCTTATCGTTTCGCATTCAGAGGACTCGGTACAGTGGCCTTGGACCTCTTGCCGTCTCCGGGTATACAGTGCTGCACCTCGAGAAGCCGCGAATGTTTGGTCCACGGTGTTGGACACGATGGCAGAATCCGCATAATTCGGAACATTCGTTTGAGGGTCTATAGGGAACATCGGCATCAATTCAGCTAGGGAATCTCTCACAGTAGCTAGCAAGCGCGGGTGAGTCGCACTCTCCCCAGCCAGAAGAATAGAAGAAAGCGAATACGGGTACCCTCGAGGAAGGGCTAATAATTGTGAACGCAGGCGGACTATAGCGTATCCTAGGAATCATTTGTCTGTAGAAGGTGATCTAGCCCCAGTTCGAAATCCCCAAGGTGGACTGCATCCCAATTGAATCGAGATAACGCCTCGCCTGAGATAGTCTCTATGAAGCTGGTGTATAGAACATGCCGACTGAAAAAGATGATGTAAACTCGAGTATCGGCAGAACTTTCAAACTCGTCTGTGCACTGCCAAAGATCCTGATAATTGAACACAGTACAAACTCATGGGCAGGGCCCGCTCAGTACCTAACTATCGCTAAAGTTATTGGGACGAGCAAGCCCAATGACTTACCCACCACGGCAGGAGCTCCAGAAGGGTATAAACTTCGCCAGCGAAGGACAGTACCAAGCCGAGGGCCTTTCCTGACTTTTGAATCGGGGGACCGTTAGCTGTAAGAGTGGTCCGGAAATGAAAGCGCATTAGAATTCAACCGATACTAATGCCATCTCCATTATCGTGCTGAAGCAGAATGAGCTGAAATACAAGATACTGACCATGGGATCATCCCAGAGCAGGAGGACGAATAGTCAGAATGGTGTCATTCGGAAACAGGTATTGTCTGCCCCGGCGACGACCAGGCAGGCGATAAGCCGTACGGCGAGCCAGCTCCCGCGTAGGAGCCGTAAGATCAAGCCCAAGAAAAGCTTCCCGAATACTCTGGCAATCGCTCTGCCGCGCCTGTTCAGCTAGGGACCTGCCCTCGAGACAAACATAAGAGGTCGGCATGATAGTCCACCAAGAGCCGGAACTCGGCCGCTTTCCCGAGTCTGACAGCGTCAAATAATGTGAGCCGCAATGAGCAAAAGCAGCTCATTCGGAAGAGAGAAAATGGACATAATGCAGCAAGCGGGTTGAGAGTAGGGGAGGAGTATACTGCATCTAGTCTGGGCGGAAGCTTAGTGTTTAATAACGAGAGCCATGAGACTTGCCTTGATTTCTCTCCCGCCTTGCGCTCCCGACCCTGCCCTGCAACGATCGACTTTTGGCATCAATCTGCTTGGCATTCCCAGAGGGAAACTGGACGCCTTGGGGCGGGGATCTCTCTTTCTTCTATTAATAAAGTTTTGATGCTTTCATCATCGCTTCTGCGGAAGAAAAATCATTACTGTCTTGGGGAGTCCATTTCTAGCTATCTATCAAGTGCAAAATGGCTAGGTTGTTGTATTTAACCGACAGAAGCACGATGATTTGATGGGCACATCGGCCATCGCCATAGCCAGTTTTAACTGCGGTCGGATAATGCGTGCCTCCGCATGTCTCCCCATCCTCACGAGACACTCGTGATAACCATGAAGGGCCCATATGTTATTTGGGTGGGTCAAGGCACGAGGTAATACTTCCGCAATCCCCAGATCAGCAGCGTAGACATCCAGGGCCTCTTCGACTCGCCCCTGTTCGAGCAGCAATGCCCCCAAAGCATGCCGGACTGGCTGCATCCAGCCCCACGGCTCATCATAAGGTAGATCATCGTCCTTTGAGACTGCGAGTCGCAGACTGGCAAAAGCAGTATCGTAATCCCCACAACGATACGCAATTTCGCCATGGAGCATCGGTTCGGCCACCGCAAGGATATCGACGCAAGTGTTGTTGAATATAGTCCGTGAGATTGGCACTTTCTTCACAGCTACTCGGAACAGCTTCTGCTCTCGTTGAGCTTCATGAATGCGCCCAGTTGCTGCAAAAGCCACCCCTCTTCCATAATGTATCATCGCGGTGGTGACGCAGTAGAGACTCGGATCCGCGGGAAGATCGAGAGCGAGGATGGACTCCCATCGTCCAAATCGAACAAAAGCATGTACCCGAGTAGCGACAAACCCCTCAAGCCAATCTGCCAAGGGTGGCGAGTCAACCCGGAGAAGATCTTCAGTGAGCGACTCCGCAAGCACATTGGCAGTGTCGAGAGCAATCTTAGACTGGCCTGCCAGCATTGCAGCGTACATTCGGAAATGATAATCATGACATCGGTAGAGATTATAAAAATGCCCTAGTTCTTGATTGGCAAGGAATTTCTCGTCTGCCCGAATGGCAGAGGTGTTTGAGGCGACCGCTCGACGATAGTCTCCGCACAGGACGTCAAGATGAGTCGGCATATGCTCGAGATGACCTGCATCAGGTACAAGGCGGCGAAGATTATCTGCAACAGGTAGAGCAATCTCGGGCGTCGGAGACATCTCCATGAGGTGGATATATAGATGCAATAAGCCCGGATGCTGAAGCGCCCGTTCCCGAGTCAAGGCGCGGTCCAAAGCTTGCTTCACCTCGAGTGTTCGAGCACCAGGGACAGGCTGTCCAGTATACAAATCCCACAGATTCCATGGCGTCAAGTTCATCAGTGAATCAACATAAAGAGTGACAACATCCAAGTCATCCGGAAAAGTTTGATACACTGAACTCATGGCCTCGGCATATCGCTGGTTCCACTCAGCACAGTCTTCAACAGGCTGCTCCTGTGGATAGCGACATTGCAACGCCTCAATCAGCGCTCTCTCTACAGGACTTGCCCTAGCTGCGAGCTTTTTGGCTTCCATCGCCGCACCATGAGCCCGCGTCGT
This sequence comes from Penicillium simplicissimum, assembly GCA_024706585.1. Lineage (NCBI taxonomy): Eukaryota > Fungi > Ascomycota > Eurotiomycetes > Eurotiales > Aspergillaceae > Penicillium > Penicillium simplicissimum. Next base: position 973,581 of record JAMZTW010000044.1, read on the forward strand.
GGTCACCGTAAGATCCTCCCCATCGAAGAGTTTCCATGGTTTGTTGTAGTTTGGACCGAGGGCAAAAGCGAGGCCCCAATAACCCATGGCACATGCCGGGTCAAACAATATAGCCTGTTCAAAGCACCGCGCCGACTCTTGGTGGTTGAACGCGTAGGCCCAGATAAGGCCACGATTGAACCATGTCTGGGCATCTGGGCTGCTGGTGGTGACAGCCCGCTGATAGGTGCCAAGATTGTAATACTCAACCGCAGACGATTGCCGAGGAGGCATTTTACTGCTGTGCCAGACTCTATCCATTATTCCCAATGCTGTCAGGCGGGCGATGGCGATCTTTCGATCTTTCGAGGGTTCAAGGTTGACGGCCGGCCAAGGCTCCGTTGGGCGGGTGGTCCGAGGCTCTGGTCGATGTGGGGTAAAATGGACTCTAATGCAGCACGGCCGCCAGGCCCTTATGGCTAGCTCGAGTAGCATGATGCCAGCTTATTAGACCCACAAGCAGCAGGTACTTTTCAAGAGATGTACGAGATAATAAATATGTAAAGTATGATAGAGAGATGCGCAGTCAAAATATATCATTGCAATGATCAGGTCAGAGTAGTTCTCCGATGCAAGACACACATCGTTCTAAAACAAAACGCTTCAAACGCCATCAATGCGCGCAGTAAAAGACAAAACGACACAAGGTTCGGTATAGCGCAGACTCATAGGCCGAGTTCACATGCAATTGAGTTGAACAGGGTGGTTGATCGCCAAAGGGGCAACGTCGATGCATTTGCCAGCGCAGAAAACTGAAAAGCAAGATGGGTATCGGGATGGCGCGAGACAAAATGCGCCTCTATTTCTCAGGATGAGGAAAGCATGTACAGTGGGGATATGTTCAGACGTCCCGGGACTTGGGGCGAAGAGGAAGGGTGATGGAGTTTGCTGGTTCGGCCGGTAGAGCCCCAAGATCAACTTGTTCCCCTCCAGTTAATCCTTCAAGGCCCTCAAGATCTTGATCACCCTCAATGGACTCCACAATAGACCCCGCCGGATTGGACAGGCCTTCCGAAGCCTGCGATATGTAACTGGCACCCAGATCGGTTGCACCATCGTCGAGGTATTCACTACCTTCTCCATCACTCAATTCATCATCATACTCTTCCTCATCCGCATCCTCGTCATCTTCAAGCATCTCGTCGTCCGCAGGCTCCTCTTCCTCTTCGCTATCAGTGGCAGAGAAATCATCCAATTCCTGCGGGGTATCGCGCCAGTATGTGAAATCTGTATATTCTTCACCACCAGACTGAACGAGAAGACTGACGGGAGGGAAGAAGTGGTCAAGCAGCTCTTGCATAGTGACGTAGCTGCTCTTATACTTGTTCAAGCTAAGCAAGTCAAGTGACACTTCGGCGTTGGAATTGATAGTGAAGATTCGAGTGGAAGGAATGTTGACAGATCGATAGCTCAGTGCATCGGTCAAACGATTTCCGAACCCAGCATAGAATGGATTCTCTTTCCCGGCGAATAATCCAAGAATGTCGCGTAGACAGGCCATTTTGAAGACCTCGGGCTTCCTCAAGTAGATCTCTCGTCTCAGTGCCGCCATGGTGCGATCCGGACTGCAGATAACGGGTCCCTTGGGTAGGCGGTATCCATCTTGGCATACTCCATGTAGGTATGCCCGTGTGGTGTCTGACTGCCCAACCGATCGACTGGTGAGGTACATGATATTATAGCCGTTGTTCACAATATCTGTGTACAGCTTAGCGACACCAGCGTGAGTCCAGTCACGTCCAATCATGTTCAAGACATGTCCCAAAGCGTCCGACTTGGTGATTGTTCCATCGATATCCGAGATCACGATCGGTACGTTGCCATTCCACAGGTACATGTTCGCCGTGCAGGTCGCCTTATTCACACTGAAGGACATGAGATTTGGTCCCGGCTTCAGCTGCAATGCCTTGAGTTGATCGCTAGTCAATCGCAGCGTCTTGGCATAGTTGCGAGTCTCAACGGCGAATGAATCCTGTAAGGGGGACTGAGGAGGCGTGGGAAAGCCCGGCTGAACATCCGACTTGGTCCGATGGTGGCGTGCGCCCATCGCCGGCTCTAGGGTGGGATGGTCGCCTTCGCTATGATATCCCGGATCGGAAACTGCGTCTTCGTTCAAGGCCGTGGTAGGCCGCATGGAACCGAGGGTCGCCGCTCGGTAGGCTGCATCTTTGGCTTCTTCGCTGCTGTAAATCCAGAGGTTCCCATGCTCATCTGCTCCGATGAGTGCACCGATATCATAGCTGCCTTCCAATTCCTCGGCAAGAATCTTGCGGGCGAGTACTTCAGCACGAATAGCATCCTCCTCGTTGCTTTTGTAGCCCGTCATGTCCAACATCAGGTCGCCTGTGTCGGTGATGTGAGACGGAATGTTTGAACCAGAGAGCTTCTTGGATAGCGAAATTGCACGGGACATGGCCTCCTCAGGCGACACCGGAGGGGGGCTACGGGAACGATATCTCCGCTCGGCATCATCTTCGTGGGCTGAACCTGGACCACTCACAGAGGTCCGCTTCCCATCGTCGGATCGAGGAACACTGGTCGAGAGTACGTTGTCGGAAATCGAGTGGTCGAGAGGGGGTTTAGCCTTGATCGAATCGCCATGACGAGCGCTCAGCTCTGAATCATCGACTGAACGTGACAAGGGGGTCATCGCGCCTGAATGTATGTGTCAGCAAGTGAGCTTACTTCAATTGATTTATAGAATGCCCAATACCTATATCCGTAGCTGCCCTCGATGGTCGCGCAAGAGACACCGCTGGCGGAGTCTTGGCGCCTTCCGATAAAGCATCCCCATGTGATTTCTCAAGATCGAGATACTCTGGCTCCTGTAGAGAAGACGCAAGATCTTCGCCAGGAACTTTCGGGCTAGCCGCGGGAGACACCAGTGGTGAGGTCTGCAGGGATGCGGGGATCTCGTCGGTGGTTTCGAAGACAAAAAACGCCTCGCCTCCTTCTCCGAGTTTCATCGCATAGTCTTGTTTGATCCCATTGACCTTAAATTCCACCTTCTTCTCGTACGGCCGCAGAAGCGAAAACTTGCCGAAGCGGACATGGAAGGGCGAGCAAGCGAGGGTGCCTAACGGAGGGGAGGCAGAAGTATTAGCATGACTCTTAGACGAAGCAAGTCCAATACAATAGCCATGAAGCTGTAAATCTTTGCATATATTTGTGGACATACCATCTTCCTGTTCGATCACAATCACATCAATCGCACCACTCAGCGTGGCTGGATTGATCGAGTTCCAAGTCTTGGAGACCGAACCGCTGATGCTTCGTACGTACTGCATCTCGCCAGCTCTGGGTTAGGCACCCTGGGCGACCGCTCCGCTAATAAATGATAGCAAGCACAACAGAAAATTCAAATGAATGTATTGACGTCGTCAAGAGGCTTGATCGGGCGGGTAAGAGGAGTGGACACTGGAAACAGGTTCGTTGGGAGGGAATCGGAATCGCCGCTATCAAACGGCCCATGTGACACTCGGCTGACAAGTAGTAAGCCGCGACTGCATCACCACCGCCACAAATCGCTCGGAGAGAAAGCAATTCTAGATTGGGCCAGGGCGGTAATTAGCAATGGCAGATACAGGTTGGTAATATTCCAAGCCACGGCCAGGCCGACGACGTCCCCCCAGATCTGTTGGCCCTTCATCAACATAGGTTTAGTTAGTTATTCAACACCCAACGTTTATTAGGTAAGCCCAGCCAACTGGACGGGCAGCCGAGGTCGCTGAAAAGACTAGCGGCCGATCCTCGTCGCTCATCCATTACGTATGGTTCTTCCGGCCATCTGCTTGAGCCAAGACCACGCTAGTCCTAATAACTAGTTATAGCGGGTGTGACGTCGAATAATGTGAAACTAAGCCTATTCAGGCTTAGCAGCGGAGCCGGTATAGACTATTCCTTTCTTAGAATCTTAATGTTCCACCTGCCATCCCTCTTACTCCCTCGCGCCTTCCTGCTTCCTGCTTCTTAGTGTTCGAATCTCTCTGCCTTCTATGTCCGCTGCTCCCAAAAATTTCCCCTCCAAGATGCCCGTCACGAATCCACCAAGCTCGAATTCGAGCACCGCTGACTCGCCGCCGAAGTCTGCGTCGACTGTGGACACGACCCCGAACTTAAGTCCGCAGAGCGTTTTTTCTGCTCGGACCTTTGGCTCTGTGCTAGAATTCACAACATTCGTCCTGAAGACCCTGGAGAACTGGCGTGAATCCGCCCGGTTTGATGTGCCCTTTGTCCTGGAATATACTTTTGTCGACGTCTCTCGTGACTGGGCGGAAGCGATCTTCGACGCGGACGAGTCATATATACGGTAAGTGATTCTCGACTTCTCAGTGACTCTTCTGTGGCTGACTTGGAAAGCAAAACCTGGGACTCGAGTTCCCAAACCCTCCGTCTTAAGATGCCATGTGCAGCGCATAATTGCGTCCATCTCTGGGTCGCAGCATGCAAGGAGGGATGGGTTCTTGATGGAGTTATAACCCGCGCCGCGAGCAGCGCATTGGATGTCTCTGTTGGCACCCGGATCCCGATATCTGAGTCGCCATACCTCCAGTCAACAAAGGAACCCGACGTCGCGATTCACCCATCCTCTCTTCTCCTTCAGCCACCTAACGTCTTCGAAGCTGGCTGGTCGGAGTCGGCTAATGGACTTGATGCAGACTGTGAACTGCTGCTTCGGGGTAGTGGTGGAACCATCCGGATTGTTGTCACCATCAAGTGGACACTTAATCGTCAGTCACGCCAAGTATCGGGTGTCCTTCGGGCATGGCGTCTGAACATTGATGACCAGCTATACTGTGTCCAGACAGAGGTATGTTTATACTCTAGTATCTTGAAGACTTCTTCTAATAACTATAGGTAATATTCCCTATCCCGGATCCACCACGGCCACAACACCTCGAGTTCACATTCGCAGATGTATTCTCGTCAGCTATCCCCCCTTCTAATAACCCTGGGGACCCACTATACCTGGATATCGATATACTCCGGGAGAAGGCTACTATTGCCTTCCACGCGATGTCCTTATCGCCAGCATAATTCTTGTCTGGGTCTATTATTAATTATTCCTGTATAATTATTAGCTATATGCTATAGCTCTAATATTAGCGATTCACCCATCCTCTCTTCTCCTTCAGCCACCTAACGTCTTCGAAGCTGGCTGGTCGGAGTCGGCTAATGGACTTAATGCAGACTGTGAACTGCTGCTTCGGGTAGTGGTGGAACCATCCGGATTGTTGTCACCATCAAGTGGACACTTAATCGTCAGTCACGCTAAGTATCGGGTGTCCTTCGGGTATGGCGTCTGAACATTAATGACCAGCTATACTGTGTCTAGATAGAGGTATGTTTATACTCTAGTATCTTAAAGACTTCTTCTAATAACTGTAGGTGATATTCCCTATCCCGGATCCACCACAGCCACAACACCTCGAGTTCACATTCGCAGATGTATTCTCGTCGGCTGTCCCCCCTAGGTAGGTAACGTAGTTCACCACTGAGCGGATCACACGAGCGGATCACCCCAAAACACCATACTAAATGCCACATTTGATTCATCTATATTTCGACCACCAGAGGTTTGTTTCGATCAAGAATTTGGATTATGCATTTAATATGATACAAGAAGAGCATGATAGGATTCTAAGCTAGATAAAATGATAACATAGATGCATTACCATAAATTACGCTGTATTTTTGTATCCCAAAACTTAAATGTATATATCTCCGTCAATTCTTTCATTAAGACTCAAGAATTGGACTAGTTATCTTGAAATAGTATTGAGACTATGATCCTTTAGTATTTAATTATGAATCTATGTGGTAGTTGTGATATGGAGTTGTAATTTATCGCACTTAGTATGGTGTTTTGGGGTGATCCGCTCAGCCGTGTAACGTAGTTCACCGCTCACCCGGACACACGGCTTACCCGGACACCCATCCAAAATCGCGTCTCTTTCTAAACACCCTACACTTCAACCAGCCACCATGCCACCAATACGCTCTAATTCTTCGCATGAATCGGCTAACCAAGAGGGCAAGATCTTATTAGCCCTAGACGATATCAAAAACGGCCGAATTCAGTCTCTTCGCGCAGCGGCTAAGCTATACGATATACCACACTCTACGCTACACGACCGCGCGACCGGGGTATCTTCACGCGCTGAAACCAGCCGCCGCCGCCGAAAGATGACCGAATTAGAAGAGGACTCGCTAGTTAAATGGATACTGTCACTTGATTCGCGTGGAGTAGCGCCTAGGCACGCTACTATTCGCGAGATAGCCGATATCCTTCTTGCTACCCGTGGCGAATCGCCTCCGTATATAGTCGGTCTGAATTAGGTATCAAAGTTCCTGAATCGCCGTGAAGAGCTTAAATCAACCTATTCGAGACGCTACGATTACTAACGTGCCCAAAACGAAGATCCTCGGTCGCTTCGAGCGTGGTTTGATAGTGTGAAGCGTGTTGTGGATAAGAACGGTATCCTCGCGGAGGATATCTATAACTTCGATGAGACTAGATTCGCGATGGGCCTTATATCTACGTAAAAGGTTATTACTCAAGCTGAATACTATAGTCGCCGCTCTATCCTATAGCCAGGAAACCGCGAATGGGTTACTGCTATTAAATCTATCTACGCTGATGGCTACTCGCTACCGCCGTACGTGATATTTAAAGCGAAGGTCTATATCGCTAGCTAGTTTGAATCGAATCTGCCTAGCGATTAGCGAATCGAAGTCTCGAATAATAGCTAGACTACTAATAAGATTAGCCTTCGCTGGCTATAACAGCACTTTATCCTACTTATAAATTCGCGTGTACGAGGTCGATATCAGCTACTAATTCTTAATAGCTACGGTAGCTATCTTACGCTATAATTTAATAAGATCTGCGCGGATAATAATATTATATCGCTTTATATACCGGCGCATTCTTCGCATCTACTCTAACCGCTAGATATTAGCTACTTCGCACTACTAAAGCGTGCGTACGGTCGCTTCGTTAGCGATCTAGCCCGTGCTAGCTACAACTACATCGATAAGCTCGACTTCCTAGCAGACTATCCACGCGCGCGAATCGAGGCCTTTAAGCCATAGACTATTCAAAATAGCTTCGCTACTACCGGTATCACACCGTTTAATCTAGATCGTATGCTATCTCAGCTAAATATCTCGATCAATACGCCAATACCGCTAGATAGCCGGCCAAGCAGCAGATCTAGCCAATTCACACCAAAGACGCCTAAGACAGCGATTCAGCTATCTAGGCAGGCTAGGGTACTCAACGATCTATTAAAACAGCGGTCAAATAGCCCTCCAACGCCTACAAAATCTGCTATAGATCAGATTATCAAGTGTGCCTATCTAGCGATACATCGCGCTACGTTACGTAGCCAGGAAGCAGCTACTCTACGCCGCGCGAATGAGAAGAAACGCTAGAAACGTACACGCTCGAATCAGCAGATAGCTCACGAAGGCGGCCTAACTATCGCTAAGGGCCTACAGCTAGCTCAGCAGCCAGAGCAGCCAGTCGAAGATAGCCAGGTGGTATCGCATGAAGCAGGCGAATCGGCTAGTCAGGCAGATTTACCACAGAAAAGGGCTCCGCCAAGATGCAGCGGGTGTTGGGAGACAGGCCATAGGATTAATCGTTGTACTAAGCGCTGATTTGAGATAAATTGATATTGTTTTGGTTGAATTATCTTGATTTGAAGATTCTTAATGGGGGTGGGTGTCCGGGTGAGCGGTGTGTCCGGGTGAGCGGTGAACTACGTTAGTTAGTTAAGTGCGGACCTGACTAACCAGGGTCAGGTGACATTTATGTCCCACTCGAGATGGGGCAGCCGATCGAGACTGCCATCGCCGTCTCTCCTTGCTACCACCACTTCCTCGCCTCCGCCGCCCGCGTCCATGGGTGACTGACGCTGGGATGTATGAGCCGTTCTATCTCGCCTTTGATGACTACCCAACTGTCGTCCCACGAGTGAAGGTGCGAGGCCTCATGGCTCTTTTCTTTGCTGTCTCAATCCTGTGGGCCCTGATCTGGTGAGTCTTCAACGATCCCTGTGAGTATTTAGCGGCTGGGCTGACCGTTGCTGCGATCCGGAAATTAAGGCTCTTATACCGAGCATGGCAGGTCTGCCAGACCCCCAATGAGGTGCTAGTCGAGAAGCTGGGGCTCGACATTCCGCCGCCCCCAGAGGTGACCCTCGAGGAGATTACAGCGCGAGAGATTCGTTTAGCTTGGAAACAGCCAGACTTTCACAATTCCATACACAAGCACATCATCCAAGTGAACAATGTCAAAGGTATGCCTTGCCTCGGCAATGGTCAGAGTTTTCGGCACAATTTGAGTGCATGCCTAACAAAGTTCTACAGTTGGCGAGTCTAAACGGGCGGAGACCGCGGTTGAAATTCTGAATCTCATTCCGGGGAGCATCTATCATATCTGTGTTCTCTCCGTCAGCGCAGCGAATTTCCAAACTCCCAGTGCTATTCTCCATGTGCGAACGAAACCCCTCCCGCTATCCCAAGCCCAGCAAGATGCCACCGCTGGCGGCCCAACCATCAGAGCATCGATTCCAAGGTCCACGGCCGGCTTGCCCGCTCCGTCCGCTCCCGTTATGTCTCGTGAGCACAGTGCGGGTCAAATGCCGGGGAAGCGACCCTCGACAGGTCGTAAGTCATCACCCGCGACAGGGACCGCAGACTATTCGCATGGTCAGTTCGACGAATCCCGTCGGAACGGCCATCGGAGCAACCGTGACGAGAGTTTGGAACAATTAGCGGATCGCTTGAAAGCTTTACAACAAGAAAACGACAGCGTGGAAAAACAAGCAGCGGAGGAAGACGAAGAACATATCACACTGCTCGGGGATCTCGAGAAGCAACGCGATGAGCTCAAGAAGCGTGTGAAGGAGAAGGACGAAGTGAGTGGGGATTTGAAGAAGCATGTTTCGAAACTGGAAAGCGTCAACCGCACCGTGCAAAGCGAGAAGACGAAGCGTATGAGACTACTCCAGCAGAAAGAAGCAGAACGCGACAAGCGCAAGAGCGACATTCTACGGTGGCAGGAGAGGATTTCCCGCATGAATGCGGATGCTGCTCAAGCGAAGGAAGACAAGTCTCGATTGGAGGAAGATAGCAAGGCCCGGGGGGATGAGATCCGGAACAAGATTGCGAAGGAGCATGCGGATATGAAGATCATTGACGATGAGATTCAAGAGAAGGGTGGACGAATCAAGAAGCTTGAAGATGAGAGGAAAGGGCTTCAAGATGGCGAAAGCGAGGATGGCAAGGAGCTGGATCGAATCGACAATGAGCGGGCTCGCCAATGGGAGATGAAGCTGAACAGCTTGCATGCCCGATACGCAACTCTGGTCAACCTCCACGCACAGGCTCAACAGCAATATCAAGAAGCCCAAGAACGACTGAAATGGCTCACCAATCAGCGGCCGAGCAGTTCGGGTCCGTTCTCCCTGCCAGCGTTGGATCTGGATCTGTCAAACACGGCAACCATCCGGCCGCGGCGACATCGCAGCTCGCTGACCAGCAATGTGTCTTCTCCTGTCAATTTCCCAGGTGTTGAGACAGCATTCCCCGGCGGCCTCACTTACCACCCTCCTTCGACTAATTCGCCTACTTTCCCACCCACTTCTGCGTTCTTCAACATCAACAATGGAATGACCCTTCCCGGTCTCACTGATCCGCCCGAATTAATGCGTTCGGATGGGGAGGCTTCTTTCAATAACCCTCAAATGAGCCCTCGGGCAGACGCTTTATTGCCATCTGACCTTCTTGGTGACGAGGAATCACCAGAGTTCCCTCGGCCGCTGACCCGACCGCGCTTTTCAACTATGGAAGGACAGAGCAACCCTCTGGATAATTTCAACATCGGTCCCGCCTCACCCGCATCGTCTGGGAGCAGACCTGGTAGTACCTTCGCCAGCCCTCTTGAAACTCTTAACCGACAGGACTCTAATTCTCAGTCGGTGGGGTTGTCTGCTGCTGGAGAGCGGCCCAAGAGTGCATCCCGACGACTTTCAGGGCTTTTTGGGTTCCATCGGCCTCGAGGAAAGACGTTGGCCGAGGACCCACCGATGTTGGGGACGTTGAAGCCGGGGCAGAGCCAGTCCTTCCCGCGTAACCTCGATGAAATGGACCCCATCGGTTCGCGACGCCGGAGGCTGAGCTACACAGGCAACTGGGCAAACCCTATGTCTTTGTTCCCACGAAGCAACACTACTGGTGTCACTGCGGACAGCTCGTCGGATCACCCGCCATCCAGACGAGCTGCTTTCTCGAGTATCTTCTCGTCCGGTAAATTTGGGTTTGGCGGCATTGGCAGTCGTGGAAATTCAGACTTGAGCACCGGCTACAACCAATTTAGCCCACGGCACGATCCCATTGATCCCTCGTCGCTCCTTGGAAATGTTCGTCGCGGTTCTCTATCCCCTCGTCCTTCGTCGACCTTTTCTTTTGACAATCAAAACCAGCTTCCCCATCCGTCCACGGACAATCGCCATTTTGGTTGGCCGTCGGCCGAACAGATGGGTCACCGCAATAGCCCACTCGGTCTGGACTGGGCTTCACCATCCACCTGGTCTCGCGCGCCATCTCGTCGCCCATCTATCACATATGGTTCTTCCGGCCATCTGCCATTAGGACGGAGTGGCGATCATGATTTTGTCGAAGAGTCCTATGATCGCCAGCTGCGTCCGCTGCAAGCCCCAATTGGCACCCGGCCGTCCTCATCTCACCGCCCGCTTACTCCGAAGCTCAACCCGGCCGCACCGACTTTTACGACGATCTTCACCGGCAAGAAGTCAAACCAAGATAAGGACAAAGACTCTGACGCTCCGTTCGATCTCCAAGTGGATGATGGATCCCCATCTGAGCCTCGCATGTCGCGCGATTCCCGTTCACTCTCCCATTTCACCGGCGAGTCCTATGAATCTTTGGAACGCCTGCCATCCGGCGCATCTGCAGACAATGCGTCAAAGGAATCATTCATCCGCAAGATTACTCGGAAGGGTAGTTCTAGCAAGTTTAGTTCCTGGAAAGACCGCTCGGGGCTTTTCTCCAAGAAAGGCGAGTCCTCTCAAGGTGACATTGAGGAGGACGCAGCCAGCGAAGCCCAGCTGGGAAAGAGCATTGACAGCACCGTCTCCAGTGCTCCGTCCGCAGATCGTTCGACGCGGAGCAGCCTCGGATTTTTCTCACGCAAGTCGCGCAAATCCGACAAGGCGAGCGAGACAAGTGAGAGAGCGAGTGAAGCTGGGGATGATGATATTTCCATCCCTGAGATTGCTCATTCATGATTATTTGTATGGTTCCCTCTCATCCCTCGGGATCATGGAGGAGCTCACGCCCCGACGGCTTTGTTTGGTCTACATTATTAGATAGCGAATATTATTCCTTGGGAGATTCAATACGGCTCATGTACATCCTACCGGCCCTCTTGAATGAAATAGTATTAATCCAGTAAATCCTTCTCGCTGTTAGCTGGTAATCGTAGAGCTGAAATTAGTTCAGGATGTGGTATGATTGTGTGTCTGCTGTTGCTGCTTTCGCACCGTCGGGCGTTCGGCGGTACGGAGTAGTTGGGCGGGCAGCTTAATCGCCGCGCAAAATCATGACTCGTCTTGGCCCGCCAAATCCGCCCACTTTTAACACTCGGCACACCCCAAACGCCGCCGGGGTTGAAGAAGAGCTATGGCTAACTCCAGGTTGGTATTGAAGCCTCTTTGAAATTCAAATTTGTTCACTGACGATGCTAAGATTCGAGTACGTCAAGGACTTTGAGCAGCCCGACGTCTTGCTTCCCAATACGTGGATTGTGGTCCGCATTGATGGAAGAGGATTTCACAAGTAAGTTCTCGAACACATGTCCCATCGCCACCCCTGGAATACCCGTAAGCCTAGCATACCAAGTTTGGTTCTGAAGAGAATATGCGAGGGCTACCTGCTTCCATATATCTGACCGTGCCACAGGCTGTCGGATCACTATGCATTTGTCAAGCCAAATGACCGCCGCGCACTTGATCTCATGAATGCTGCAGCGGTTGAAGTGATGAAAGAGCTCCCGGATCTATGCATTGCCTATGGTGTCAGTGACGAGTACAGGTTAGTCCAAGCTTTTTTTTCAAAGACCATTTTCCCAGAAATTTTCTTACTTACAAGCGATACCTCAGTTTTGTCTTCCACCCAAGCTGTCAGCTCTTCGAGAGGCGAAATGCGTGAGTACCCCATGACTTTCATGTTAAACGGCCCTGTGGGTCTCTTCGTGGTCTATCGATTAACATTTCGACCTCAGGAAATTGGTGACAACCATTGTCTCAACATTTACCGCATACTACATTCATCTATGGTCGACATATTTCCCATCTAGGCCTCTCCAGCCGCCAAACTTGCCTTCTTTTGATGGACGTGCCGTCATCTATCCTTCAACCCGAATCTTGCGGGACTATATGAGCTGGCGACAAGTTGATTGTAAGTCTGCCTTGGTCTCTATGAGACCGGAGTCCCTTTGCAATTTGAATTGGCTAGGTTTGCTTATTTATGCCTTCGTTGTAGGCCACATTAACAACCTCTATAACACAACCTTCTGGGCTATGGTCCAGCAAGGTGGTATGAGCAACACAGATGCAGAACAAGAATTAAAGGTACAGTCTCTCCTTTCAAAATGCGGTGCTCGAGTCCGGCGAAAGAATGTCTGGTTTATTGACGTGAGCCAGGGAACCGTGTCTGCCGACAAAAACGAGATCCTGTTCAAGCGCTTTGGCATCAACTACAATAACGAGGAGGAGATCTATAAGAAAGGAAGTGTGCTGTATCGTCAGGTAAGAATGTAACCCTCTCCACGATTCTTTCACGTTGGGCCTCTGACAGTATTCGCAGTTTGAGCTCGAGGAGCCCAAGCAGGCGCCAGCATCCCATGAAGAGGAGGCCTCGCTTCCAGAGACGAAACAGTCACGCTCACAGCAGGATAAACTCAAGAAGTTGCGCCGAAAGGCACAGGTCGTGGTTGATCACATCGATATCATCAAGGACGATTTCTGGGAGAGACGTCCGTGGATATTGTCCGGCAAGCCTGGGAAACTGCCAGCGCAGAACTGATACAACCGAAGGAGAGAGAAACAAACCCCACTACTTGGTATGCGAGATAACATGATGAATGAATGAATTCTGGATTGATCATCCGCGCCAAACGAAAGGGGTATCTTGATCGCGAGAATCACTAGTGTATGCAAAATCTACGTATGCAATCCTGGGACAATGCAAATCCTTTCTAGTCCACCGCTTGCACTTTACAGAGGGCATAGTCGTCAAGCTGACTTGTCCTTCTTCTCCTTCTTGTCCATTTTGGACTTCTTGGAGTCGGGTTTGCGTTCCCCGTCGCTATCCTTGTTCTTGGATTTTGACTTCTTGCTCTCCTTCTTTTCCTTCTTCTCCTTGGTCGTTGCGCTCTTGTCTGTTTCAGCGGTATTGACTGCTCCATCATCTTGATCTTCATCAATCGACATCGGCGTAGGGTAGTCCTCCTCACTGGCAGAGCGCTTCGACTTCTTCAACTTCTTTTCTTCGGACTTCTGCTCCTTCCGCTCCCTCCTCTCCATCTTCCTCAGCCGGCGCTCTTCCTTGCTCTCTTTGCGCTTCTCCGGACCAGACGCATCACTCGAAGACACAGCCGCAGACTCAGCAGTCTCCGCATCCTCCTTGACCTTCCTCCGCTTGCGCTTCTCCTCTTTCCGCGTAGCCTTCTGCTCCTTCTTCGCCCGACGCTCATCCTCATCCTCGGAATCGCGCTTCCTCTTCGACTTGGACTTGGACTTGGACTTTTCCTTCATCTCATCGACCTCCTTCTGCTCGATAGTACCAACAAGACATTCACCGCGCACAAAGTGTCGGTACAATTCGCTCGTCAATGCATTACTTGATCCCGTCGAGGTGGACTTGTCCTCGCCCATTCCCTTGAGTGCGTCCTCGAACCCGCGCAACCACCACTGGTTCGTGGGGTCTTTTGTTGTCTTCTTGCCCACGCCGTGGTTGTTCTGCTTACGCGCGACGAGAATTGGCTTTGTGAGACCGAGACCGCCGTGCGGGCCTGGGCGCTGGTTCGGGTTGAGAGGGTTGCCGGGGCCGGACCAGCCGTGTCGGATGAGGTAGGCTTGTGCGTCCATTTTGTTGGGAGAAGGATGAAAGTTGGAAGTAGCCCTGGGGGAGGTTCCAGGTTCCAGGTTCGAGGTTCGAGGTTCGTTTGGTAGAGGAACGCAGTGGTGACGAAAGTCGGGTATGTAGAAGGGCTGCAGATGAAGGTTCTGCGAGAGTGTGCACCTTCGGGTCTCAAATATTATGTCATAAGATTATGCAATTTCAAGCGATTTAGAGAAGACCTGTCAAGGGGGTTTGGTCTTTTTTGAGGGGGAGAACAAAAAAAAAGTCAACGGATAAGATTGAAAAAAATTGGTTGCTGGGCGATAAGAGATTGCACGCCATGTTTCTCAGGTTACCCAATTCCTGTCACGTGACTATGATGGCGTCGCAGGTTGGAGTCCAAATCTCAGCACTACCAGTGAGTCGTGACACTGTCCTAAGTTGCAGTGCAAAATGGTCAATGCGATATATACGTATTTTAATTGTCAATTGATCATGATAGAATCTGTGACAATCAAGGTGTCTCTATGGCCTATTAAACCGCCATTCCTTCCGTCGACGCTGGTATCTTTTCAAGCTCTGACGTCGCGTAAGCTGCACCATCCTTGATCACCTTGACCACCGTCACCAAGTCGCCTTCCACGGAAACATGGTACCTTTCCGTATAGTCCTCCTTAAATCCCAAGCTGCAGATATAGTTCCTCATTGGAGCCTCACATAATAACCAGTACTTCCACCAGACCTGGCTATGGCACGAGGCCAAATCATTGCCATTGCCAGCGACTGATCGACATATCTTCTGCAGCCAGAAAAACTTCTCCCTGCATCTCAAGTGTGTGTATGGCTTGAAAATATAAGGAAGATTGACCGTGATCTTCAAAATGCCATACGATCCCATTCCATTCCGCAAGAAGTACGGTATGGCCCGGCAGATCTCGTCTGCATAGTCCCCGGCAAGCATACATTCACTGTATGCTCTTGGGTCTGCTGGAATGTCTTCGGCGGGCCTTGGAAGCTGGAGAAAAAGGACCTGGGCTCGATAAATCAACAGCTGGATGATGATCATCGCTTTCCAGAAGAACACATGCAATTCCGCCTGTCGGAGTGAATCAAAGCTGTAGAAACCCCCAAACAAATCGTCCACCGGCGGGAGCGGTGCCTTAAGATCCTTATGCTTGTTTGTGGAGCATGTGATTGGTCCAATGTCCCGTAGATATCGAGAATGCCATGCAAGCGCTCGCTTTTTATGTGCGTGGCACGACCAGAGTTGAGTTTCGCAGTCTTGCGGCTTGCCGGATTCTCCTATCGAATTGGCGGCAGCAACGAGGGATGTGATTCCGACATAGAGCTCAAAGAGCTCATCGAAAGGCTCATCGTCATGATATTGTTTCAGGTAGTCGAAGTCACTGCCGAAGCTTTTGAACAACATTGGAGCGTACATCTAATCGAGGGGACAAGTTCATTCAGCTAATTTCCGAGGGGGTAGATGTGGAGATGACTCTTACCAATCCTTGCTTTTGAAGTTTAAATACTGGCTTCATGAGAGGATCACGCTTTGTATGGTCGTAGCGTCTGAGAAAAGTATTATGCCCGTCCATGTGAGCCCCCATGGACTTGGTCCCCCCGGGACAATGAAATGACTGCAATGAGTGTCAGTTGCCGCCCGCTTTCAACATAGAAGATAAAATACCTCAATCGCTTTAAATATGACGCTAGTGCATATCATATCGTCCATTATTACAGGTCCCCTGAGTATCCGACTTGCCATGAAGCGGATCGTATCATTGTATAGCTGTGTCCCCTGACGAAGGAGACACTGGTCATGATTGGCCGCACCAAAATAGAGACACGAAAGAGCAGACATTGCAGTTTCCAGCATGACTGTCTTGGCAGGAAGACCGATAAAGCTCGACATGAGTTGATAGAAAAAGTCAACCTCTCTGATGGCCTTCAAGTCCAAGCTCGACGGATAAAATGAGTGCATGAATGATGCGTGGAGCTGCATCCGCATCTGAGGTTGTGCCTCTACATTCTGCGATATCAATTGAGCGCGATGAACTCTGTGTATCTCGGACTTTGCGCCTTTTTCCAACGCGCCTGGTTGATGAGTAGTGCTGTAATGGGCAAAGAAGGGGCGGCCTTGCGTGTACCCCGGGCAGGCCAGCCGACGTTTAATGCAACCTCCACACTCTGGCTTCTGCAGGTCACACTAGGCTCAAGACTGAAGTCAGCGTGGACTTGTATGCACTAATACTCAGGAACCCAGTGGCGCAGCTCACCTTGACTTTGCGTTTTCTGCATGTTGCGCACCCTTTACTGCTCCATGGGACACTGCCTCCCATGTTGTAGGTTTCTGATTTGGCATTAAATGTCTTTCTGATGCCAAGAATGTAGATTTGTGTGGCGTTCGAGATGGCCTCGTCAATTTCAGACCTGCAGTTCAAAAAGCCCACGAGCAAGATTTTGGCCCCCAAGCGACACACATATTGTCAGATGGCCACGTGATGAGTTTCCTAGAGGCTCAATAAAAATTCAATTTCCCCAAGTCAATTTGAAGGCCCAATTTTTTAAATAGATCGAACTATTGGCACTATTGGTTCATTTTGCAAACCCGGTGATCCCATTGATGCCGAGCCACATCCCAGGTGTCGGGACAAGACACCCAATCCTTACCTTACTGCATGGGTCTGAACATAGTGAACACACATTGATCTGATACGAACAGCTAGATGGAATTGAAGTGGAGGGGAATTTAGAGGCCGGGGTCCAAAGATCAATCATTCACTTTGCTATCCATCTATTTAACCAACCGCTCATAACTCCCAACGCTTCACGAGACGAGACGAGCTGTCCTCACCCACAAGCCGCAGCAGCACTAATACGGCTTGAACCGATCCTTTTGCTTCTTCTCCTTCGATCGAGGAATCTTTCCAGATCCAGCCGGGTTCTGGGCATCATCACCTCCCCCCTCAACCGGTTTCCACGCCCGCACAAAGCCGTCCTCGCCACAAGTAAAGACGGACTGGCTCTGCAGCAAAACTCAGCGTTAGCTAGTCACCCATAAACAACACAACCAATGCCGGACTCGGGGGTCCAGGCTCCAGGGGTTGGCTGAGACATACCAGTTCATCTAAATAGACTGATCGTACGACCTCGTCGCCGTGGGCGCCGGGTAGACGCCAAAGATTGTCTTGGTCGAACCGCCAGCTCGGGGCTGACACGAGCGGAATCAGATCCAGACGTTGGTCACTGCAATCCCACAACAGAGGACGAAATCAGTATAAACATAATATCACGTGGGTACATGAACACATACATCTTGTTGCCGGCCGCAATGTACGGCCCCTGTGCGCCAAGGCACAGCTGCACAACGTACTCGCAAACCAGTGGCTCGCGCACGTCGTCAAAATTCACAGGCTCGGGTTCCTGTGCAGGGTCATCGGGATCGGTGGCCGGGTGGATAGAGAATTGCTCATCGTGGCTAAGTGCATAGATGGTGCGCTCGGAAAGGAAGCCTGCGTGGTGAACGGAGCCATGGTTGATGACTTGCACGAGGGCCTCGTCTTCGTCTGTGATGGTAGTGTCGTAGACGTTGACTAGTCCGTCCGTGCTGCCGGATAGTAAAATGTTGCTGCGAGTCGGGTGATATTGGAGCTGTGTCACCAGGGCAATGTCAGATTAGTGGACATGGTCAAGGCAAAAGCGTCAAGGCGTTAATTCCCCATTGGAAGGTAAACAGGGAAGGGCGAAGGGTGAGATGTTTACCTCGGTAATGTCGTCGTTATGACTCTCCACGTATTGCAACCTGGGTGCCTGTGGAGATCTGATATCCCTGCATGATATTAGCAAGGGGAAATATACTCCTCAGAGTGTCCCCGGTCAATCGACACAGTGGAATTGATAGGATATCCATGCTGATATCTCAGGTAAGCCACTTACCAGAATGCGACTACTGCCTGCGAAGAGAGCAGCTCTGTCCCCGCTACGATCGTGTTGGTCTCTGGGTTGCAAGCCACTGAAAGCACGGGAGCATGTCTCGCTGGAAGCACACGTAGTCATTAGCTAATCCGTGTGCGGGATCTGAATAGACTCTGCGATCACTGGCAAAGAGACATTGCACCAGACGGTGGGAAATTCTCCGAAGCGATCGACGCCGAATTGAGATGCTCCATGGCCGTCATCGCATTTGGTGCCCGTACATCTTTGGATGCACCAGACTCCTTGAATAGCACATCCAAGAAGCTCAGATGGACACCGGTGCAGCAAAGCAATCAAGAAAGATCAATCAACCACACTCACCAGTTTCCACCTCCACAACCGCATTCCCAGCCCGAACATCCCACAGTTTCACCTTCCCCTCCCGACCACCTGTGGCCAAGAGCTGCGACTCGCCCGCCGCAAAGCTCCGAAGCGAAGTAATGCCCGCATCATGGGTCTTCGGGGAGATCACCGAGACGCGATCGAGGTTGGCAGCGTCAAAGACACGTAACGAGTCATCTGAGCTGATAGCGGCAAAACTGCCAGGCGCAGAGGCTGCGATGCTGTAGATGTAGCTCTCGGCCGGCAGCGACAGTGACGACGCGGCGGTGGCTTTCAATGTATGCATCGTGGAGATACTGTGTCTCGATCGCGCGATCGCCGCGGTTATTGCGGTTGCGGTTGCTGAGACTCCTTACTGGCAGTGGCAGCTGCAATAGTCCTGTGCGGAGTGCAGTAGTGTTTCCCAGATTTCAGGCAAGTCCTTCGTGAACTGCGGGTCGGGTCCCTTGACTGGTCAGTGGTCACCTGTGGCTGGTGTGGTGTGGAGGTTTTTTCCTCTCCAGGTTTTTCGGCTTTTCTTGGAGAACGGGAGCTTGCAGCGGAAGCTTAACGAGTGCGGCGATCTCGATTGAGACTGATTACTACTGGCCGATCGTGGCGTTGGCTTGTTATATTTGTGTTTCTGTGGCGGTTATCGTGAAGAAGTCGTATGCTGTGGAGGAATTTGAAGCCTGGAAAAATTTCCCTTTTGGTGACGTGGGGCTTCCCGTGCCACTTGCTACAGAAGCTGCCAGCTACTACATGGGCATCTCACCAGATACTCTAGTACTGTACTCTGTAGAAGACTTTCCATAGCTCAGGTCGGCACTAGCATCAAATGTAGAATACATTTGTGTCATTCAACGAGACAGGTCGAGCGAGACCGTTGGGACTACTCTCATGTACGGTGTACCTGTCGTCTGTACAGTGATCGAAACCATAATTAGGATCGCCACGCGTTGCAGCTGCCAGCTGCAGCTGGGGCGATTAATTTGCACAAAGGCGGCGACTGGTACAATCCTGGTACAAAAGATTCTTTCAATTAGAGTACACTTGTACAATCCTTCAAGAAGCCTTCAAGAGACTTCAACTGAGTCATTGCTCAGTCTTCAATGCATCCCATCCTGGGCATTATTACCCCCTCAGTCTGGATATAATATGACGAGTCAAAAGCATCATGTTCAAACCGGCAGATTAGCAGAGCAAACCCCAGGACAAGTATAGACCAAGACCTTGCCAGATAGCCGAAGAGGTGGGGGTTAAGGAGCAAGTGTTTGGAGTTGTACACTGAAGGTTAGCAACTTTGCTAGCAGCGACCAGGATTGATTGAGTGTACACCGTCTCCTGCAAGGGAGGCACAGTCGAACTAATTAGCCGGTGATCCGTGAGGAGGAGAAGGAAAGTGACGATGAGGGGGGGGCTCCCAGGGCGATCCGCTAATCAGAATAAAATGATCGATTTTGGCGCGTCT
The DNA here is from genome assembly GCA_024706585.1 of Penicillium simplicissimum. NCBI lineage: Eukaryota > Fungi > Ascomycota > Eurotiomycetes > Eurotiales > Aspergillaceae > Penicillium > Penicillium simplicissimum. The sequence goes on from JAMZTW010000044.1 coordinate 993,544, forward strand.
TCGTGACCGTAGAGGCTGCCACTTTCGGGATTGTTTGGGGGCTGTTTGAGGGTGGAGACTCGGGAGAAAGAAGTGGAACCAACAGGTGCCTTCGGCTGCCCTTTAGCCAAGATAGGATATTGTTCTAACTTCTGATACTGGAGGAATGCTCCCATGGCAGACCAGGGCCTTGACTCCCTTGAGTGAGTCTTGGGCGAAGAGATGGATATGATGTGACGGGCGGGTCTGGGTAATTTCTCCGAGAAACAATGTTCACTCTACTCTGCCTGCAATCCTGGCCACGGAAATCGGGATTCAGAAAGGAGAGCTTCTGGTCCAGTCATGGACCCTTGGAAAGTTTGACCAGGGGTGTGGAATCGACAGTTGATACATGAGAATGATAAGCGGGACCGAGCGCTAGTTAAGTTACAGTCCAAGAGCACTGAGTCACTGTCGGTCTGGCACAGCTCAAGTGTTCACAGTGAAACTGCTTCTCTGGACCCAACATGACTCAGGAAGTCAGGGCTGACGATTACGTGGGCTGGGCATCCCGGCGTACCAGCGACCTGGTAAAAGGGAAAAGGGAACCCCATCCTTTTGGGAGAAAGGGTAGCCCAAAGCGCGTTGGGAACGAACCAGGATGCGCACCCAGGCGCGAGTCTCGGGCCCGACCAGGAACTGTGGATGATTCGCAGCGTTGCATCAACCGGTCCCAGGGCTGTGGGAGCGACGGGGGTTGGGATTTGAACGGGGGCAGCAGGGATTATTATTCACCGCACGAAGAATCATCGTATCGACATTCGACACAGTTCGAGGGTTTTCCGATGGATCATACTGTGTGGGGTCAGCATACTGTACAAGTGTACGGAGTACTGTACATAGTATCGTACCCGTACCTACTACCCGCATGGACCATATGCCATATGGTCTGATTCCATATGGCATTTATGATTAGGGTGGCTAGCAGTCTAGCAGATATGCCAGATAGACTTCCAAGGATAAAACGCGCCTCTCGGACTCCCCGATGAGCTTGCAAGTTGCAGGAGGGAACCCCGCCCATGGAACGGCCCTTCGGAAAGTCTGAAGGATGGGCGCCACGCTGCGAAGCTTCTCGGCGTACCCATTGCGCTGGGTTGAGCAACTTGTCTGTGCTGCGCAATCGTTTCTTCGTGCGACCCCCCTTCACCCGGTCCCAAATGCCAAGGTATTGTTCTTTTTTCTTCATCTCTAATCCTGTCGGGTACCAGGGGATATATCCTCCTAATAATGACTTGAATCGGCCCTCGGGGGCAGAAGGGAAATGACAGGATCCGAAAAAAATGATAATCGCAGGCCCAGACGGTCCGCGTCCCGCACGGGCGCAGGTGGAGCCTGGTCGATCCCGAGTTGGTGCCGGCCCAAGAAGGAGAGAGTCCGGATCATCCACTGGAGAAACCAGATCGGATCAAACTTTCAAAGAGCACGCTCAAGAAGGAAGGAGTCGTGTTTCTCTTGGCGCCGAGACGAGGATGGGCGACCAACCGGTAGACTTCCACTCTTCCACTCTTCCACTCTTCCCAGGTCCACCCGCGCCCCCCCCCCCCCCCCCCCCCCCAGGGCCTCAGCAGCTCAGCTTATAAGGACGCATGGACCAGAGAGATGATGATGAGCTGGTTATGCCCTCTTTGTCGGGAACCCGAGGCTCTGGATCAGTTGGGAATTGGGTTCATCCTTCAGCAATTTATTTGGAATAATCCCAGGGATCAATGAGGACGGGGGATTCAGAGATGATTGAGTGCCCGTTATGCAAAGTAGGAGTCTATACGATGGATAATGGATCGCATAACACCGAACGGGAAATTGATCAATTGTACAATTACACCGTAACTAGTCATCCCAACCCAATGACAATACGTATTGAATAAACCTTCGCTGTTTTTGCTCCAATCTATGCCCGATCAGCTGTTAGTGTCAGCCTCTGCGGAACATCCTCGTCTTCTGCAGCGCTTTGCCTCTTCTCCTTCTTCCACACGTTATTGACATCTCCCCCGACTTTCGCTGCTTTCTTTCTAAGTTTCTACCGAGTATATTCTTCCCGTCTTCTTGTTCCTCGTCACATACGTTTGGCTTTCTCGCTCCTCGGCCCACCCCACGTTTCTCAACTCTTCCTCCACCGTGGGCCCCGACGGATCCCAGCCAGCGGCGACGCAACCTTAATACCCTCGGCGTCGCGTTGTCGTTTGTGGTTCTAACTTCCTCCTCTCTCCCCTCGTTAACCATCCTTGGGTTGCCCAGGCTTGGTCCTTGGGTGGTGACGATACGGTCTACTTCTCCTCAGCAGGCTGATTCACAACGCTCTGGGATCGTGAGACTGTCGCTTTTGTGGAGAGTATTAGTATTGACAAGTTGACCCGCCCTGCCTCAGCCCAGTGCTGCCAACAATCCCACCCACAAGCCCACTTGGTTCGCTTGGTTCGCTTGGCCCTCAGAGCATTTCGTACTTTGGCATCGACGCTCCTCCTTGCGTGCTCTGTCTTTGCTTCCCGCATAATCTGTTGCCTCGTCCCACCAATTCTCTTCAGAGGGGTGGTGGCTGGAAGAAAACACACCTCTGTTGATGTTCTGTTCCATCCTCCTCCTGGTGTCGTGCGATCGTCCATCGTAGCTACCCCTTCAGGCCCTCCACCGACCTCGGTCTCGACTTTATACAAAACAATCGCTGGACTACCACACTTTCCCCTGACTCCTCTTCCATCCGACTCCACGACCAACCGCCCCGATGTTGACCGACGAACAATCCGGTCGCAATCGGCTACCGCCGATCCTGACCTCTCCTCCACCACCGAAAAGACAGAAGTCCGAATCAACCACGGCGAGTGAGACCGGTCGCTCGTCGCGATACTACCATTCTGAATCAGTGCCTTCGAGCGAGCGGTATCTTTCCTCGTCGATCCCTCCCAGCGAACGCTATCAGTCCTCGTCAATCCCTCCCAATGAACGTCTCTATTCCTCCGCGATTCCTGCAAGTGATCGATACAATTCTTCCTCGGTCCCCGCCAGCGATCGGGCTCGGTCGCGGCAAACCTCGACTGCGATGGATATCTACATGATCACAGACCGCAATCCCTCAGACAAAGACGGCGATCGAAGAGTTGGCCGGTTTCTCAGCAATGGTTCAGTTGCGTCGCAAACATCGCAGGCCTCGCGCGCCTCTGCCTCCTCACCGCCAGTCATTATTTCAAATCGCAAGTACGTTTCCCTGCATTGGCATATGCGCTCGTTCCGGGGCGTTGCTTGAGTTGTTGCGCTCTCAATTGTCATCGAATTGCTAAACTAACAATTTCTTGGCTCGCGTACAGAATCCCCGAGAAGTACCCTCCGTATAAAGAAAATAATCGCATGTATCATTCCTACCGCAAAGGCACATACATGCTACCCTGTGACGACGAAGAACAGGACCGCCTCGACATCTTCCACAAACTGTTCACGGTCGCCCGTGTATCAGATGGCTTAATATACGCACCACATCCCAAGAACTCCCGCATCTTGGATCTCGGCTGTGGGACTGGGATTTGGAGCATTGAAGTTGCGGTTAAATACCCCGAATCATTTGTGGTCGGTGTCGATCTCGCCCCAATCCAACCACAAAACCATCCGCCGAACTGCGACTTCTACGCTCCATTCGATTTTGAGAGTCCATGGGCCATGGGCGAGGATTCCTGGGATCTGATTCACATGCAGATGGGAAGTGGCAGCGTCGCCAGCTGGCCCAGTCTATACAGACGGGTCTTCTCACATCTAAGACCGGGGGCATGGTTCGAACAAGTCGAGATTGACTTTGAACCGCGCTGCGACGATCGATCGCTAAGCAACCTCGCGCTTCGTCACTGGTACACAGCCCTGAAGCGCGCGACGGAATCAACAATGCGCCCTCTTGCCCATAGCTCCCGCGAGACGATTCGCAATCTCCAAGGAGCCGGCTTCACGGAAATCGACCATCAAATGGTGGGCCTACCCTTGAACCCTTGGCACAACGACGAGCACGAGCGTAAGGTTGCCACTTGGTACAATCTGGCTATCTCGGAGAGTGTCGAGAGTCTCAGTCTGGCACCGTTCAGCCGGGTGTATGGGTGGCCGCTTGAAAAGATAAAACGGCTCGCGAATGACGTGAAGGCCGAAGCATTTAACAAAGATCTGCATTGCTACAACATTTTGCATATTTACCAGGCTCGCAAGCCAGCCGCAACCTAGATTTTCGCGCTTTTTGCAACGATTACTTGGGCGCAAACGTGGCTCCCGCTAGACTTGCGGATGATCCACGGCTTTGCCATGATGTCGACTTGCTATCTTTTTATATACCATTGCATGATCTGCATGACGTGGCGTTCGAATTGAATCTGGGGGTGTTTTTTTTTCATTTCTTCATTGTTTCATGTTTCTAGCTTGTGTGTATATACCCGGTGTCTCACCTCAGCTTGTGGTCGACCCTGCTATGTCTGACGATATATTGATATGAATCTTCAAGGCTTGCATGGAATTTTGTGTGCTGTGTAGAGCTGTAGAGACGTCGTCGGGACTAGGTCGTCATGACAATGTCAATTGTTCGATGCGGGATTCTATGTGTATCATAGGCCTCCTGCCTAGGTTGGCCCTCGACTGATGCGCCTGCCTCCAACGGAGCAACTGTCTTCATCCTTGATTCGAAACTTACGTCCACTGGCATGAATGATCTAAAAGAATAAAAATCTGATCCAATGGGCTAGGTACCACTCAAATTGCAGATACTTGAATAGAAGAGGTGAAGTGTGGAATGCCCTCACCTAACCTGGCCAGAGGTCCCTGCTGCAGCAATGGATGCGACCTCGGGTTCAGTACTTGGAGTACAGCATATCCAACCTCGCTCATTTCCATGACGGGTCTGGTTAGTCATTCCTCCCATTGAAGAACTAAATAGTAATGGTTCCCAGGACCTAGTTATCGGAAGCTGTTACTGAGTCATCCAAGAGAAAAGTAACTACAGATGAGAACCCTATGCCGCTCTTTACGAGCGTGAAGCCGTGACATTCGACGAATGGGATTATTCATGGAATATTCATGTAACGAAAAGTATTGTCTGTAATTCTCAACGCATAAGCGGGCACCTCCCAAAGTCGTCAATTTTAGGGCTTTCATAGTGGTTCAAGTTATGTAGTTAGTTGCGGGGTGTATGGGCCCAAATCGAACAAAGAATCCAAATCCAACAAAGAATCCAAAAAAGGAAGCCAAAAAAGAGGGCCTAGCCGGGAATCGAACCCGGTTCACGCACATGCTGAGAATTTTTTTAAACTCTCGGAGAATTAATCACCCGAAGCACGTATAATACCAGTATACGACCAGGCCTTTTGTTATGATAACTTCCGGGTATTTTTTTTCTATATAGCAGTACAGGAAATGTCCAAAGTGGATGGTGCAATCTCGGAGACATTGTGGCCTTTTGCAGAGACCCGGTTTGTATCAGATGGAATTTATTTCTATACCGTAATTCGCAGATCTGGTTACTAAAAATGTCTTCCTCATTACCAATCTATGGTGTATCTGCGGCTGGTCGAGCGAAGCATGTTTTCATGCTGCTACATGCCTCGATCGCGCACGATATATTTCTGCCACCCGACACCGCCCTGGCGAGGACGGTTCCCGACCATCACAAAAAGACGGGTGGAAATAATTGGAACTGCGTCTATCTCTGGATGGAATTGAACATGATCCAACCTAAGTCATCTACGTCCAAATACCTGGTTGTGTCCTGGGATTCGCCGTGGAGCTGTTTAACCCTTCCTCCTTCCCCGTCTTAGGTCCATGTCGTTACAGTGAGCAGTTCAAGTTTGGAGTACATAGATGATGTTAGCCAAATGAATCGAAGAAGCAGAAATGTTGATTCTCAGGTAGGCTCATTGAGGTCTCAAATCTTGATTTATGTGACATATCGTACTTCCTCTAACCTGATGGAAATACCCTCTATAAGAGATTTCCAGGAACGATGCAGTCCGCTACTTCCACTCTGTCTCAAAGCGACCTGAATGTAGTCCGTAAGGGATTCCTCTTCCGCTCATTCCACTTGTTCGTTCCTCTTTCCTCGGGATATTTGAATGAAAAGGATTCCTAGAATGAGGTGCACTTCCCGCCGCCTGCTCTACATGCGGTTTCGATTTGGCGTCTTCATGATAAAGTGCGAGTAGACTTCCGGCAAGGATGTCACCGCAAATTATATGTTCCCACGTTAAGTTTCCACCTTACTAACGTGGTATACCTAGCTGGCAAAACAGGGCCATACCTATCATTTTAAAGCAACATTGTTACAAATTAAAGTATAACTATTTATTTTCTAACTATTGCTGACAAAATTGGGGGCAGCAGATCAGCCAGGCCGTCAGAGCCAGGGCTGGTTTGGGCCGAAGTCCGAACGCGAAGAAAAACGCCGAAAACTCGACACCGACACCGACACCAAGGAGTGTGACTGGAGATGATCACGCAGGAAACGGCCCGAGATTATAAAGAAGTTGAGGTATCCAGTTCCAGTTCCGACGAAGAAATTGACTTTGGCCCCGATGAGACCCCAAAGCCAATCAAAACCCCAAGTATAGAATGGCCTCAGACTCAGTCGACTGAAGACCACTCGAGTAGGGTCAGGGGTCGCATACAGTCTAGGTTGGGATAACAAAAAGGCGAGCGCAACGTAACGAAATGAGTTATTGATGGATGTCAGATTATCCCTATGACCGACATCTCCAGCCTCGAGGGCCAACACAAGCAGGTTGACCTTGCTTCCCCAAATGATGACAACGCCCACATGTTGGTCATTCTCGAGCAGCAACAGGAAGTTGTTGCAGCAGGAGATTACTCACTTGGGGCTGCTTCATGGTCAACGCAACCCCCTGCAAGCGCCAGGCCTGGAGCAGGCAACAGACGCGGACGATTACTTCAAGGATATCTAGGGGCAAATGCGAGATGCGCCACGATGGCAAAGGGATTGGAGGACTCTTCTTTGATGGGTATCATTCATCATTAGAGCCTGAATTTAAGAGCATCAGCTCAATTTAGTGCTGAGAAGTTGGGGCTGGATGAAGCCAAGTATGAAGAGGCGTTGTAGACACCATCATTTACAACGCCGAAAGTAATCATCGACATCGTTCGCACCCGTCGCTCCACGCAGGAGCATGAGCTATGCGCGGTATTTCACATGGTCAACCTGAAGGTTGCAGATTGGCAATCTCTCGTCCTGGCCGTGGGGAAGTATTACTTGATCTTTTTAAGGCCTCCTCGATCGACCGGCCCCATAATCTATCCATACAGTATGAGAGTCCAGTTGTCGACGAACCTCCCCGTAAGAATTTCTGCAACATTAGAATAACTATCCAAGTACATTTCACAGAAAGGATATAGAAACCAAAAACAATGAAAAATATACTTAAGCGAAAACAACCGCTGGCAGGTGACGCAAGAGGGACATAAGTGATCTGGCATAGGGAATGCAACTTCTGCGCACAATCACCGAGGCGTACGCTCCGTTAGGCCAGCTGCAAGACCAAGCCTTCCTTCAATGTCTTGATTGCCTTCGCATCCAGAGGATCCTTCTTGTCGAAGCTGGCCTTTTTGCGTTCAGCGGCAGACATGGTGGTAATGTCGTAGTTATCTCCACCGACAACTTGCTCCTTCGCAAGCTTTTTAAGCTCCGCTGCAAAGCCCCACGGATCGTTCTTCTTAGCTGTGGGCTCCGGCAGAGAACCCTTACCAGTCGCTGGCACTGGTTCTGGGTCATCATCAGGCACATCGTGAAGGACAATGTTGTGCTTCGCGGCATAGGCGTGCAGATACTTGGGGAGATCCTCAAAGTTACCCCCATCCGGGTCGTATGCATCAAGGCGAATGACTAGCCCAATCACCATTGCGAGGTTTTTGATCTCAGAAGCCGGTTTCAGGAGATCATTGCGCTCGAGTGTTGCCATCATCGCCAGAAACATCGTTCGAATACAGTGGAGGAACTTATCCAAGCCTTCGCCGTCATCGACTCCGGTTGATTCATCGCATTAAAACGAATAATGCTGAAGCAGTAGTGGGAGAAAAGAAGTCGATCAACCTACCCAAACAATGGCGCAGGGTTGTAGCGATGGAAGAACAGAGTCATGGCCTCGCAGATATACCACTGCTGTTTCCAATCATTCTTGGCCTCCTCGAAATCGAGCAGCAGGTTTCCAACCATCTCGAGGAGCCCATACCCTGCGAAGTCGTTATAGATGTACATGCCGAGCATGTCCGGGTCACGCAAAAAGGACAGAGTGGCAATCATCCTGTATTTCTGTATGCCTCCAAGGGACAGGGTGTAAGGATGTTCAGGGTGGTCATTACTTGACTTTTTGCAAAGACAAGTCTTGCCGTTGTCGCAAGGACGGGGTCTATCAGGGTTCTTGGGTTCACCGTCATTGTCAGATGGAACAATCGGTCGGCACTGACAGACAAATTCCCAAGCAGCGGCGGGATTGTTCAACATCGTCGTACGATATTCCGTGTCTGCGTTTGCAGAGGCGGATAGGCCCTCGGACCATCGCTTGCTTCGAGGCGCTGGAGGCTTCTCGGGAGTATTATCGGTGCTAGCTTTGGACCTTTTAGACGTGCTTCCAGCGGCCGCGTCGGTGGACTTTCGCTTAGGGGGCATTTTGTCAGGTTCTCCGTAGGCACTTGAGAACCAAGCGAGTGAATGCAATGCGACGACGTGATAGGGGAGGCGATCGATAAATCATCCGAGCGAGACGCGTCGGGCGGAATCAGACGCGTCCCAGGCACAATGACGTAACCCAAAACCACCAACCAGCTGTGGTACAGTAAGTTGGTAACCATAAAGGGTATCCCCTGCCCTTTACATATGTATCGGGAAGGATTTTTAGCGCGATTACTAGCGTATTATAATAGCGTACAGTACTGCACTCCTGATTAATCTGACCTGCGGAATTCATCTTAACATCGTCCTTTTAAACAAAGCAGTTGGCCATACTCTCTACAACCAGATTTCCATCGCGAGGCCTGCTGACCTCTCTTGCCTTTCTCTCTTGTATATTGGCACCAAACACAAGTAGATCGCTTATCTAGGCTAGTGCGCCGGTGATATCTTGCCCCGATCTTCTGGTAGTTTGGCTACTACTCGGTACGATCTTTGTGCAACTTTGTTTCAAAAAGGCTTCCCCTATATTGTACTTAGGTAGGTGTTGATTCAGTCTGCTGAATTTTTACACATATAGGCAAAGTAGGCGGTTGACATAGTACCTAGCTAGTAGGCGTAAATGCGTCCTTTTGGGGTGGATAGGTCCATGGTGAGACATAGATGGCGCCTACTTGCAACTGTGAAGTTTCCAGCGTATGCTAGGCCATTTTCTAACCGGTCCCAGGTCTCTCTGCAAGACTATTTCAAGTGGAACTCTCTCCTTCAGCATCCTAGAGGTCAGGCCAAGCGGTGGACGTGAATCAGATCGCCAAACAGATCCCCAAACACCGCAGTTGAACTTCAATCCGGCTTCGCCAACAAACTTCTCAATCCATAGTTCCGGACAGTACCAGTATCTCGCAACACGGACGAAGTATGACGGACAGGGATCGTGGACCCTGAAGCTAAACTGATTCGTAACACGCAAGTGATTGCAACAATAGCAGACCATAATTCTTGAGAATACATAGAGCGTGGCTTCGTTTGTGGTAACAGAACAGCTATGTAAGATTTTTCGACCTCCGTCGTGCCGACGAGCGACTTTGAACGAGGAATGGTCAAGATGAAGGTCCGATCTGGATCCTCGGCAGTATTCGGCGATATGTTGACTTTGATGGAATGTGATGGCCTGGCAAGGGCACATTTGAACTTCGCCAGTGTACAGCGAAGAGCACTTCCGACTTTCAATCCCAACAAGGCCACATTTTGAACTGCAAGGCTGCTGACAGAGCTTCCAATTCGATCGCAGCGCCATCCACGCGGAGTATGGGTGAAGTGTCCAACATTGATTGCAATACTTCCAGCGGCTATTTTGAAGTCGAACAAGTAACTTTGTTCTTGACCAGTTTGCGGAATTTGAAGAAAGCACCGGCCGCTTGCGTAGGGGGAGGAGTTGGGAAATAGTGCCTCCGCGCGATTTCACATAGGCCTGAAAGCAGCAAAACGTGTACTTACAGCTCAGTGAGAAGCAGATCTGATCCACCTTCCGAAGGAAGGTAAGAATGATGGTGATTAGTTCTGGTGGAAGCGTTTCAAAGGTATTAAACTGATTGAACTTCGGACGCCGGTTGAGAAAAGAAGAGTGCAGTATGGCAAGAAGCCTTTTCGGCACACTTCGGCATATACCTGCAGACATCCTAGTGGCATTTGTAGGGAGTAGCTAGGAGTATCGGTGGATAGAGAAGGAATCTCCAATAGGGTGACGACCAATAGTCGACCAAGCATCCTGGTATGAGAACGTCATAATCTGCCTACCAAACCTATTCTGGACCTCCGATCTATAAGAAAAAAAAGGTAGGCGACGCTTCATAGAGAAAAGCTAAAAGTACACCCTTCCTCCAGACAGGCCGCCCCGAAGCCGTATTTGGCTAGCGTACTAAGCGTATCGAATTACTTCTGCAAGATTCCTTGATGCTCTCGTGGCATCGCTGATTCTTGAGGAAGACGCACGTTACGGCGAAGAACCAGTGCAAGGAAGGTCTGAGGCGGTCAATTATCTTGTTTTGAGATAGCTCATGTGGCAAAATATTGTCGCATCATGAAGGTAACCATAGCAAAAAAGCAGAGCCTGCCAGAACCCCGTTACGATCCCGTGACTGTCAAACGCCATCCAAATGCAAATGATGCTTGTCAAGTCTGCTTCAGACTAGACTGATAATTTGAGAAACAAGGCATAAAATGAACCCATTCCTTACCGTCGGCGATTCCTGGCCGCGCCACGAGCGACGCCATTGGCACCGGACTTGGAGTCCTTATCGGCATCTGCATCGCCGGACCCGCGGCGGCGCATTGTACCAGGGCCCACTGCGATGATATCCTCACCACTCTCGCTATCAGAGATATCCAGGAGGACTGGGACACTGAAAACGCTAGCATGTTCTGCGTCAACGGTTCCTTCGGCACGATCCAAAGTAACCACATCGGGCTCCTCATCTTCCAGGTCGAGTCGACGTTGGTGCACCTGTTCCGCCGGATGCACGTCGAACTCGTCTTCACGTTCCACATATTCCACATTCTCCTCAACTTCACCGAAGTCTGGAGCTAGTGCTGACCATTTTTGCGGGCTGATAATTGACCATATATATATGCAGCCAGACTCCAGACCACAAGCGACCACCATAGGACGCGAGGGGTGCCATTCGACCACGCCTAGCTCCTCGCGTGGGCCTTCGAGAATCTTGACGAGAGAGCCATGGCTGCGTTCCCAGACGTAGATGTCTGGGTTCATGAATGTAGTTGCGGTGACGAACTCGCCGGTCGACGAGAATGTGACGTGGTTCCAGCTTAACCTGTTGACGACATCTTGAAATTTGTGTTCCACTTGTAGCTTAATGGCCGAGGGCTCAAAGTCAATGCCTAACTGGGAGAGGTCCGGCATGAGGACTGTGCGGATAACGCGGTCTGAGCTGTTAACAAGGAGGTCGCGCCCGTTGTTGGCAAGACGAGCGAGAATAACAACTCCATTGCAGAGGCGCATGGAGTGTATTGTGGTGCATGTTTCTGTCTCGATGATGTTGATCCAGCCCTTCGAGGTACCGGCGATAATGTGGTTGCCGAATGCTGTGAATATGGTGACGCAGGTTGAGTGTTTCGCATCTTGCGCTGCTTGTTTAGCGGCGACAGCAGGATCGACTTCTTCACCGTTTGCAGGTTGTGGACGGAGAGGAGCGGAAGGGAGAATTCGCTTGAGTGGCTTTGGGGAGGAGATGTCGACGAGAACGGGTTTATCTTCAAATAGGGAGGCCACAAAGAGGAGGCTAGATAGGAAAGAAAAGTGATCAGTTGACAGGCATAACAATGCATAATTCCGAGGATTCAAGGCCATACTGGTTGAACGGATGTAGCTCGGCAATGTAGACTGGAGCTTCGAATCTAACCGTGCGCACGCGCGAACCATCCTTCAAATCCCATAATATACACTTCCAGTCTTGTGAGGATGTAAGGAGATACCGGCCATCTCGAGACCAACTATAGTGAAGACATCATGAGTTTGGTTCTTGCTTGTGCGGAGCATTGCCATCTGATCATACCTCAACGACTGGATCTGCCGAGTGTGGCCTTGAAGCTTGCGAGCGACACCGTTGGTCTCAATGTCGAAAATGACGACGGTGCCATCCACCTAATGTACAGTAGTCAGCTTCCACAGCCCGTTGGGTGTTTGCGATTGTGCGGAGATGAACGAACTCGCCCGGATGCCAAGTAGTCGCCAGTGTGGTTGAATCGTAAACAGGTTGCATGGCCACTTCCTGGAGACCAATTAGCGCATGTAACAACCGACAAAGTAGAGAACACCCCACGTACGTAACTTCTCTGTCAGGGTATCTGGATAGTCCTGCGCCAGAACGAATGGATCAACAAGCGACAAATTCATGGCGACGGACTAGCGCAATGTCTGGTTAATCGCCCGAAGCATAATCCCATAGGCCTGTTAAATAGGCCTGGCAGACGGTGGCTCGAACATCCAGCGCACCGTGGAGTCCAATGCACGAGAATTCGAGGTCCACGAGACCCAGCGATAGCAGGCGGTTGTTTTCCAGCGCAACTGCCGCCATTGTGAGATTGGCGGCGAACAAAAGTGGAATTCAAGGCGGTGAGAGACCAGGTTATACTGCACCCACTTGCTGCCTTCCAGGCCAGGTCTGTTGCCTGCAGACGCTGTTCTGCCCATTCTCACCGCCCATTGCTACGGTACACTATAGACCCCCTCCAGCGCGCTAGTGGACGGAGGGAAAACTCGAGCCCCATCAACGGGTGAGGCGACCTTCACCATCTCCCTTTCCACTCCCCGACACGCTACCCCCATCAACTCGCCATCCAGGAATATCGCGTTCTTCATCGTGATATTGCTTCTGGAGACTGCCTACACGCGATCAATAGCGACATTTCCCCTGCCTCTCTCTTTTCAAGGGCTTCGTGACAACCGGGGACTCCAGGTCGCCGGCGCCCTCGTGGCAAGGGCAGCCAAAGGCCTCAGCCGGCCAGCTGCTACCACACCACCTTCGTTTCATCGTCGCCTCGTGTGTTTTGACCTTCGGTCATTGACCTAGCCTCTCTCTTCACTATTTGCGCATCAAGAACTTCCAGATCCTTCGTTTTGCCCAGCTCCGAGTTCGAGCTCCTCCCACCCGAACCCGTCTTGACCTCCACCATCCTGCGAGCTTTTTGCGCTTCAAGCCACCGTCATCATGTCGAACGTTCACTTCCCTTACTCCAAGGCGCCTTTGCGCACCATCAAGGAGATCCAGTTTGGTCTTTTCGCGCCCGAAGAGATCAAGCGCATGAGTGTGGTCCACGTCGAATATCCTGAGACTATGGTATGTGCCTCTCTCCCTTCTCACATGTCACTGAGCTGGCAAGCGCTTGCAATGGAGATTTCTAATCACTCTCATTCGGTGCAGGATGAGCAACGCATGCGGCCCCGGACCAAGGGTGTCAACGATCCCCGACTCGGTACCATCGATCGCCAGTTCAACTGCGAGACCTGCGAAGAGGGACCCAAGGAATGCCCAGGACACTTTGGTCACATTGAACTGGCCTCCCCAGTCTTTCACATTGGTGAGTTACCGGTAGTACGCAGTCTGGACAAAATCTGCCAGACACTTTCACCTCATTGCACTGTTACTGACTATACAAAAGGTTTCGTGACTAAGATCAAGAAGCTTTTGGAGACTGTGTGCCACAACTGTGGAAAAATCAAAGTTCCAGCGGTTAGTCATCCCTAACTGGGATGGCCAAACTCCTGACCTTTTCGTGCTGACATACTTGACTTCAGGATAATCCGAAGTTCCTAGACGCTATCCGCCTACGAGATCCGAAAAGACGCTTCGATACAATCTGGAGAGCTTCCAAGGACATCCTTGTCTGCGACACCGACCCCTCTCCCGACGAAGTTGAAGAATCCTTGAAGGAAGGCAAGAAGCGCTACCACCATGGTGGTTGTGGTAATGCCCAGCCCACCGTTCGCAAGGAGGGTATCACCCTTGTGGGTACCTGGAAGCCTAGCAAGAGTATGATGGAGGACGATATGACCGCTCAGCCGGAAAAGAAGGTTATCACTCCCGCGATGGCCCTGAACATCTTCCGCAATATCTCCCACGAAGATGTTCGGATCCTGGGTCTGAGCAACGATTATGCTCGCCCCGAGTGGATGATTCTTACCGTTCTGCCCGTTCCGCCTCCAACTGTTCGGCCTAGTGTCGTGATGGGAGCTACCAGCGGCGCCCGTGGTGAGGATGATTTGACTTACAAGTTGGCGGAAATCGTGCGCGCAAATCAGAATGTTCAGCGATGTGAGCAGGAAGGTGCCCCAGAGCACGTCATCCGTGAGTTTGAGTCCCTGCTGCAATACCACATTGCCACGTACATGGACAATGATATCGCGGGTCAGCCTAAGGCTATGCAAAAGGGAAACCGCCCTGTCAAGGCCCTGCGCAGCCGTCTGAAGGGTAAGGAGGGTCGCTTGCGCCAGAACTTGATGGGCAAGCGTGTGGACTTTTCTGCCCGTACTGTCATTACAGGTGATCCGAACCTGTCCCTTGACGAAGTCGGTGTGCCATTTTCGACGGCAAAGATTTTGACCTACCCCGAGGTGGTGACGCCGTACAATATCGAGAAGCTGCAACGACTGGTCTCCAATGGACCCAACGTGCATCCGGGTGCCCGGTACATCGTTCGAGACACTGGCGAGCGTATCGATCTGCGCCACTCCAAGCGCGCTGGCAATCAGCAGCTGCTGTACGGCTGGAAAGTTGAACGCCATCTCGACAACGGTGACGTTATCCTGTTCAACCGACAGCCGTCGCTGCACAAGGAAAGTATGATGGGTCATCGTGTCCGCGTCATGCCCTTCTCGACTTTCCGCTTGAACTTGTCGGTCACAACACCATACAACGCCGATTTCGACGGTGATGAAATGAACTTGCACGTTCCACAAAGCGAGGAGTCGCGTGCGGAATTGGCCGAGCTTGCTTTAGTCCCGAAGAACATCGTCTCTCCTCAGCGTAACGGTCCACTCATGGGTATTGTGCAGGATACTCTGTGCGGTATCTACAAGATTTGCCGTCGTGACATCTTCCTCACCAAGGATCAGGTTATGAACCTTATGCTCTGGGTCCCCGACTGGGATGGCGTTATCCCTCCTCCCGCCATCATGAAGCCCCGTCCTCGCTGGACCGGCAAGCAGATGATCAGTATGGCCTTCCCCTCTGGGCTCAACCTTGTCCGTGTCGACAAGGATAGTGCGCCGCTGTCCGAGAAATTTAGCCCTCTCAATGACGGCGGTCTGCTCATTCAAGGTGGACAGTTGATGTACGGCATGCTTTCCAAGAAGACCGTTGGTGCCAGCGGTGGTGGTGTGATTCACACCATCTTCAACGAATATGGCCCTGACATCTGCGTTAACTTCTTCAATGGTGCCCAAACAATCGTCAACTATTGGCTGCTGCACCATGGTTTCAGTATCGGTATCGGTGATACGATTCCCGATCGTAAGACTATTGAAAAGATCGAGGAGGCCGTCAGGGAACGCAAGCAAGAGGTCATGGAGATCACTGCCAGTGCTACAGACAACACTCTGGAAGCCCTGCCTGGTATGAATGTCCGTGAAACTTTCGAGAGCAAGGTTTCCCGCGCCTTGAATAATGCTCGTGATGAGGCCGGTGCCGCTACTGAGAAGGGATTGAAGGACCTGAACAACGCTATTCAGATGGCTCGTTCCGGTTCCAAGGGCTCTACTATCAACATTTCCCAGATGACTGCTGTCGTGGGTCAGCAATCAGTCGAAGGCAAGCGAATCCCCTTCGGATTTGCATACCGTACATTGCCGCACTTCACCAAGGACGACTACTCCCCGGAGTCCCGTGGTTTCGTCGAGAACTCATACCTGCGTGGCCTTACTGCTACCGAGTTCTTCTTCCATGCCATGGCCGGTCGTGAGGGTTTGATCGATACTGCTGTCAAGACTGCTGAAACTGGTTATATCCAGCGTAAGCTGGTTAAAGCCCTGGAGGAAGTCATGGTCAAGTACGACGGTACTGTCCGTAACTCGCTGGGTGATATCATCCAGTTCATTTATGGAGAAGATGGTTTGGATGGCGTTCATATTGAGAACCAGCCTGTCGACATTATCCGCTGCTCCGACGAGAAGATGCGTCAGCGCTTCCGCGTTGATGTTATGGATAGTGAAATGTCTCTTGGTCCCGAAGTTCTGGAGCAGGCCAATGAGATTGCGGGTGACATCGAGGTCCAGCGCTACTTCGACGAAGAGTGGGAGGCCCTTCTTGAAGCTCGTGCATTCCTCCGCACGGTTGCCAAGGAGGATGAGGAGATGATGCAGCTTCCGATCAACGTGCGCAGAATTCTGGAGATGGCTCGGTCGACATTCCGGATCCGCGAGGGTACCATCAGTGATCTGCACCCCGCCGAGGTTATTCCTCAGGTACAGGCTCTGCTGGATCGTCTGGTTGTTGTTCGTGGTGACGATCCCATTTCGAAGGAAGCTGATTACAACGCGACTCTCTTGTTCAAGGCGCAGCTTCGTTCTCGTCTCGCCTTCAAGCGACTGGTCACTGAATACTCGCTCAACAAGCTTGCCTTCCAGCACGTCCTCGGTGCCATTGAGAACCGTTTCGCTCGTGCTGCAGCCAATCCTGGTGAAATGGTCGGTGTTCTTGCTGCACAAAGTATTGGAGAGCCTGCCACCCAGATGACCCTCAACACCTTCCACTTTGCTGGTGTGTCGTCAAAGAACGTTACTCTGGGTGTGCCTCGTCTGAAGGAAATTTTGAACGTGGCAACCAATATCAAGACTCCGTCCATGACCGTCTACCAGGAAGGTGATAACACTTATCAGAAGGAGGGTGCTAAGCAACTTCGAAGTCTTGTCGAGCACACCAGCTTGCGATCCGTCACTGAGGCCACCGAGATCTACTATGACCCGGACATCCAGTCTACTGTCATCGAGAACGATCGCGATATGGTCGAGTCATACTTCATCATCCCCGAGGATGTTGAAGGAGACCTGGCTAACCAGTCGAAATGGTTGCTTCGCATCGTCCTCAGCAGACCCAAGCTGCTTGATAAGGGACTTACTGTCCAGGATGTCGCCGAGAAGATCAAGAAGGCCTACAAGGACGACATTGCCGTTATTTTCAGTGACAACAACGCCGACGAACAGGTCATTCGTATCCGTCAAGTTCAGTCCCACAAGGATGATGAAGATGATGACGATATTGAATACGACGTGACTCTTAAGAAGCTCGAACAGCATCTGCTCGACACATTGACTCTTCGTGGTGTGCCTGGTGTTGAGCGTGCTTTCATCAACGAGAGAAACAAAGTTCGCGTCACGGAGGACGGTGCTCTGCTGATGAGCAAGACTGACCCTCTCTGCAAGGACTGGGTTCTTGAAACTAGCGGTTCTTCTCTTGCGCCCGTCCTCGCTATCCCTGGCGTTGATGCCACTCGCACCTACTCCAATCAGTTCATCGAGATTTTCGAGGTCTTTGGTATCGAGGCTGCCCGCACTGCTGTGCTTCGCGAGCTTACCCAGGTGTTGGCCTTTGATGGCTCTTATGTCAATCATCGTCACTTGGCCCTCCTGGTTGATGTCATGACCGTCCGAGGCTACCTAACTCCCGTCACTCGTCATGGTATCAACCGTGCTGACAACGGCGCTCTGATGCGTTGTTCGTTTGAGGAGACCGTTGAGATTCTGCTGGAAGCTGCTGCCTTTGGCGAGCTTGACGACTGCCGTGGTGTGTCGGAGAACCTGATTCTTGGACAAATGGCCCCCGCTGGAACGGGAGAGTTTGACGTTTACCTGGATCAGAATTTGCTCAACACCGTCGTCTCGAACAACGCACGCTTCGCTCTCATGGGTGCGAAGGACACGATCATGTCTGATGGTGCGGCCACTCAGTATGACAGTGGATCGCCCATGGCCAGCTCTCCGTACATGGTCGACTCGGATCCCGACGCAAGCTTCTCTCCTATCAGACAGGGTGGCGCTGAGTCTCCCGGAGGCCTTTCCAAGTACCAGCCTGCCGATGGCTTCGGTGGGTTCAGCCCCGGTGCTCGCAGCCCCGGAGCTGTCTACTCCCCGACCAGCCCCTTCAATACCAGCATGGCTTCTCCAAGCTGGTCACCATCCTCGACTGCTTACTCTCCCACGTCTCCTGGTATCAGCAGCCCGGGTTTCACCTCCCCTCGCATGTCACCTACCTCGCCATCCAGCCCGCAGTTCGTGATCACGTCTCCGGCCTACTCGCCATCTTCTCCCGCTGGGGCTTCTCCATCGTACTCTCCTACCTCGCCCACTTACAGCCCGTCGTCACCCAACTTCAGCCCGGCCTCGCCAGCCTTTAGCCTGACGTCTCCCGAGTACAGCCCTACTAGCCCGGCACTCGGTGGTGGTCGGCACCTGTCTCCCACTTCCCCCGCCTCTCCCACCTCTCCCAAGTGGAGCCCGACTTCTCCTTCTTGGTCCCCACCACAACCCGAGGCATACTCGCCGACGTCGCCCAAGTTCTCTGGCTCTCCGACTTCGCCCGCGGCTGCCTACAGCCCGAGCTCGCCGGAGTTCCATAGTCCGACGTAAGTACATCTTGTTTTGCACACGGCAAGTACGACGACTGACATTCCATCCATAGGTCTCCGCGCCAGAAGTGAGGACAGACACGGCTCGCCTAGCTTTGCTTCGTGCTGTACCACTGTATCATCACCAAAACGTTCCGACAAACTACAAAAAAGAGTTCTTTCGCAGCTGACAACTCGGGATTGGATTTTCATCATTTCTGCTTCACGATCTGGGGACTCCCTCGTCACCCATCCGACTGTATCTGTTTTTTAGCACTGCTGGTTAGCCCTTCGCTGGGCCTTCTTCGTTCAAACATTTTTCTTCTTTTCTCCCTTACCATGCCCCAGTTCCAGCTGTCATTGCCGTTACCGAGATTGAGAACGATTTTGTTACCCCCCGCCCCTTTTCGCAGGTGGTCATGGATGTGTTCCCCGGTGTCTCTCAGGCGCGAAACCTAGATCTTGACTGATCCAAAGGTACTGGCCTGAGACATACTACAGCGAATGCGCCATGGCTGCCCAGATGTTGTCTGTTTTTCTCATTGCATGAAGAGCGCACTGGGGGTTCTGTATTTGATTTGATTTTCTCCCGTGCTGTACACAGACTTTAGGGAGTTGAATAAAAGAAATTTAATGACAAGGAGCCTCCCAGTAGAGTTATAATTGACTCTGAGAATTGTATATAATCACCTCTGGCAGACACCCCATGCCAACTCTGTGTTAGACTGTTAGTGCGACTGCAGGTTTTAGTTAGTCTAGCTGTTAGCTTAAGTTAGTTAGGTTGGGCTCTGGTCTACATACAGTACAACCAAGGCGGTGATTGGCCGTCGGCAGAATGAAGCTCCGCGGATTAGCCAAGTGGCCCGTTGAAACGACATCACCAAACACTCCATGGCCCATGCCCTCCAGCTGCCTCACCTCCTCTTGATTCCTACCCCCAACGGAGTCGCAATGCGATTCTTCCATTTTCTGAACCCTCATAAATCACAGGCATCATGAGGACGCCGTTGATTTCTTTTCTACCAGCCCTGCGTGAGTTCCCCTCGCTCTCCGCTTTGCGTTTCCCGGGTTGTCAGCTGGTGCTAACTCCGCTTCTTAGTGCTTCTACAGACTTGCGCAGCTGGGCTGACCCAGGCTCCCTTGCGCGAGAGTTCTTCAACGGAAGTGGTGGGAAGCAATGAACAACACGATTCCTTGTTCACAGAGCCGGAATCAGAGACAAGGCCAGTTAGTCGTGAGTTTCGCCTGAGAGAAATGTCACACGCGCGGCTTCAGCCAATACGGTCGTACTAACATAACGTTTTGTATCCCAATAGAACGAGTTCAAAATGCCTGGGATATACTCCGAGCAGCAAAGCCGGCTGTTATCAACGTCGATAAGCCAAATGGACTCGTTGGATACACACTACATTACGGCCGCGAGGCCTTTGGGTTACTGTTTTTCAACAGGCCTGTCCCTGATAAAGCCGAGGGGAAGCTCAGTCATTCTGTCTCGCAGGCGGTTGAGAAACTCAAGGCGGCAGCAGATGAAGACGAGGACCCGGATGCGATGTTCCTCCTGGCGGAGATGAACTTCTACGGCAACTTTACGCACCCACGCAATTTCAGTGCGGCATTCCAGTGGTACAACGATCTGGCCTTGTTGACGGGGAACAGCACGGCACAGTCTATGCTTGGATTTATGTACGCGACGGGCATCGGTGATGCTGTCGAACGCGATCAGGCGAAAGCGTTGATGTACCACGAGTTCGCTGCAGAGGGAGGAAATACACGATCTGAGATGACTCTAGCATATCGGTATCACACAGGAATCGGGACGCCGAAGAACTGCGAGCATGCGGTCTTTTACTACAAGAGAGTTGCCGACAAGGCTATCGAGTATTATCGATCGGGTCCACCTGGCGGCCATGCCATGGTGAGGGAGTCCTACCGCTGGGCGGACGAAGAGGGCGGCGTTTACGGAGAAGGTGCTAGTGTCTCAAGCTCCGGCCACAATGCGCGCGATCCCAGCCACTCCGCCACTGAAGCTAGCGTTGAGGATGTCCTCGAGTACCTTGACCTCATGTCCCGCAAAGGCGAACTCAAAGCCACTTTTACTCTAGGCAAGATGAACTACGAAGGCGCGCGTGGACTGCCTCGCAACTTCAAGAAGGCCATGAAGTACTTCAGAGCTGTGACCAAGCGATACTGGTACACGGATGGCTCCTTCGTCCCAAATCCTTCTCCTGGACTTGATAAGCTGGCTGCCAAAGCGGCAGGCCATATTGGCTTGATGTATCTGCGCGGCGAAGGTGTCGAGCAGCACTTGGGCCAAGCTTTGACTTGGTTCCGGCGGGGTGTAAAGAATGGGGATGCCCTCTGCCAGCACGAGATGGGTCTAATGTATCTCCATGGTTATGGGGTGCCCCAGGATGCGTACAAGGCAGCTTCATACTTCAAATCTGCAGCAGAGCAGGACGTCCCAGCTGCCGAGACTCGACTGGGCGCGCTGTTCCTAGACCAAGGAGACGTGGCTGCCGCATCTCGATACTTTGAGCTCGCTGCCCGCTGGGGATGGATGGAAGCGTACTACTATCTCGCGGAAATGGCCAACTTTGGCGTCGGCCGACAACCTCATTGTGGTGTTGCCGCTGCTTATTACAAGATGGTTGCCGAGAAGGCGGAAGTGGTGCACTCCGCCTTCGCCGAGTCAAACGAAGCATATGAGAATGGTGACAAAGAGCGGGCTCTCATCCCAGCCATGATGGCTGCAGAGCAAGGATATGAGCATGCACAGGCCAATGTGGCATATCTTCTCGACGAGCAGCGCTCATTGTTTTCGCTGAGCCGCATCTTGCCATGGGTTCAGAAGACTCGAAGCAAGCTACTACGTAACACAGCCCTGGCCTTGATTTACTGGACTAGGTCAGCCAAGCAGTCCAACATTGACTCGTTGATCAAGATGGGCGACTACTACTTGCGAGGAACGGGTGCACTGGCAGATGCCGAGAAAGCTTCGACGTGTTATCACAATGCAGCGGAGGCCCATCACAGCGCACAGGCATACTGGAACCTAGGCTGGATGCACGAGAATGGCATTGCCGTGGAGCAAGATTTCCACATGGCGAAGCGATACTATGATCTTGCCTTGGTTACCAATCATGAGGCGTACTTGCCGGTCAAGCTCAGCCTGCTCAAGTTGCGGGCGCGAGGATTTTGGAATCGCATCACCAACGGAGATATTAATCCCATCCGCGATGAAGGTAAGCACATGAAATTGAAAAGGGGAGACAATCGCCTAGCAGCGTATAATCGATTTCTCACTGATTTTCCTCCTCAGATACGGGACCTCGCCGTACCTTCAAAGAATGGATCAAGGCTTTCATCGAGAATGACGCAGCCGACTATTACAACGAGCTCTACGAAGCCCATGCAGACGATGAAGACTTCATGGGGGTGCATTCCGAGCACGAGGACGGATATTATGATGATTTGGACCTTGACATTGACGACAGCGTCCTTGAGGGCCTGCTTATCGTCGGACTGGCCGCGACTCTTCTCGTGCTGGTGTATATCCGCCAGCAGCAGCAACGGAACCGCCAGAACGCGAACGCCGCCAACCAAGGCGGTAATGCTAATGCCAATGCCAATGCCAATGCAAACGCCAACGAGAATAACAACGACCGTGGTTTCTTCCCGCAGCCTGGCGACCCGGAATTTGGGCAGTGGGTGGCAGGGGGAGTGGGCCACTGATTCGGAAATCTGTAATGTATTGATCTTAAGTGTAGATAAATGTCCGCTGCATCGTCTCTTATCGATAAGACATCTGGAGTTGCGCTTCACCCTCATTCTCACTCTCAGTTTCATCCATTGTACTCATCCTCCCGTAGTCAAATTCCCTGTTCCCCTCTCTTCCGCACTTCACTCATTCCACCTCGAAATGGATGAAACTCATCCTCCAAGCAAGCGGCGACGCTTGAACGCAGCAGCAGCCCTCTCAAGACCGTTCAAGTCTCCGCTGCGCAAACCTGGGCCTCTCGAGAAGGCTTCCCAGCCATCGCCTTGCACCCCAGACACAAGCGGAACCGCCCAAGACGACGCCCGCAGCCCTGAAGCTCTATCTGCAAGCCCTGATATCACCACATCATCACCGATTTCGTCACAAGCGATGAGCACAGGTAGACCTCCCAATCGCTCGGCGCTCGCCACGCCGACACAATCTCCTCTCGGAGACCCCGAGCTGTTACACCTGCAGAAACAAGAGCGCGCCCTCCGGTCCCGGCTCGCCGCTCTACGTGAGGAGCTCAACGTCGCCAAGCAAGCCCTCCGCATCGAGTCGTCAAACAAAGATGCCGAACTCGAGAGTCTGATCAAGAAGTGGCGTCTGGCCAGCCAAGAGGCGGCCGACGAGGTCTTTGCTGGTGCACAGGAACGTGTCGCTCGGATGGGTGGTCTGGCAGCTTGGAAGGAGCGTTCTAAGCGTGATGCATTTCAATGGGATTACGAGGAAGACGAGAAAGAACATGCGGATGAGTACGGAGATGAGAAGTGGGATTTGGGCGATGTTCTTGAGGAGGAGGGGAATAAGAAGGAGGAGCAAGACCTTCCTGAGGAGGTAAAGACCATACTATCTTTGTACTCGAATACGTGGTTTGACAGGAGCTGATTAAACAATCGCAGGATTTCAGTATGGACTTTATGCTTAGAACGATGAATATTGATCCCAGAGTCATCGGCCATGATTCGGGGCTGGGGAAGTGGATCCGGGGTTGATCATACATGGGATGGGCATGCCATGAGTATAGAGTATCTGGATGTATCGTCTAATGGGAAACATGTTAGTCTTTTTGTCTATTTCTTGATTGATTGGCGAGTCTTCAAAGTTCAAAGTTCATGATTTCATGAGCCCATTCGAAAGGATCAGAGATCCAGAAAGATAGGCTCTGATTGGAAACTCATACTTGCCTGGAAGATCCACCGAAGAATCGATCCGTCCCTATCTTCGGGCTCTTTCTAGCAATGAATTCCCAGTTGTGGACAGCCTTTATCTCTGTCTCTCGGTCCTGCTGGCTATCTATCAAGGCATATAAATAGTATCGGCCTCGGAAGTCGCCCGAAACCTTCCTTCTTATCATCGGCAATGGAAACTCAGCTGGTCTCCGCTTTCCCCCGCATTCTACATTCTTCCTTCTTGCTCGCCTCTTCCAAGTTCCAACACTCGTATGTCGCGCCCGTTCAAATCACGAGATATTGCCTGTGCCCGTTGCTTCCGCCTGAAGCGCAAATGTGATCATGCGAAGCCCACTTGCGGCGAATGCCGCCGTAAAGGTGCGGAGTGTCTACCAGCTCGATCGCGCAAGTCTGGGGATAGCATCACTGTCCCGGTCGCATACCTGAAGGACCTCGAAAGACGGGTGGCCGAATTGGAAGGCTCAAATTCAGAGAAGAACAGTACCGTGGAATTGTGCGATGCAGGCGTACAGACTGATCTTGTGGAGACGGAGTGCAATGATATAGCACCATCTGCCCAGTCAACATTGTGGGCTACTGGGCCGGAGGAGAGCCAAGCGCTGGTACTCTCTTCCGAGGTGCAGCCTCCCGAGAGTCAGGCCTCTCGATTATCACCATTTTCACCGTCGCTCTTTACGGAAGCCGTTTTCCAATTGAACGACGAATCGCTTGATTTCTTTCGCCTCGATAGACGGCCAACTCCCCCACTTGTGGGCGAAAACTCAATCTGGCTCACAGAGCTGTACACAAATATATACTTTTCAATATCACACCGTGAGTGGCCATTCTTGAACGAGTCTGCTTGGAAGAAATGGCATCGCGAGGAGGGCATAACGGGACAGGAAGAGTGGCGATTCTTCTTTCTCCGCATGGTGTATGCCATCGGGGCATCCCTCTGCAGCACAATGCACCGAGACCTCGCGCATTTGACTCGCTCAAAGGAACTCTATGATTCAGCCATGAACTATTATCCACACGTGGTGGGACATCCGTCCATGGTCCTACAAGTTCAGGCATCCCTGCTACTGATCGTCTATGCACTACACTCTCCGTCGTCAGAGGAGATGTCTACGACTGTCTCGTCAATCTTACCATTCTGCACAGCTGCCATCACGCATCTTCGGAAGAATGCTCGTGTGGACCGGGATGAGGAGGCAGCCGCTGCTTCTGGCGAGGTCATGTCGGAGAATATGTTTATCGCTTGCTACATGCTGAACGAGGTGATTGCATCCGGATGGGACAGACCTGTGTCTTCTTCATATCGGATCGTGGATGATGATGTAAGAAATTCGCTATCGTGGTACACTCTTTCTACGTTTCTTAACTGACCATTACCCAGCTTTGCATTCTAGGAGACACAATTCAACCACCCGGCAATGCAAACCCCGCCTTAGGTCATCTCTTCAGATTACGAAAGATTCAAAATAACATAAGAAGATCACTCGAGAGATCACGTTGGCGATACTCGGAAGAGAAAGACGCTTTCAGCTCGTCTCTCAAATCGGCTCTGGATATCTGGCGAAAGGATATACCCCGTTACGGAACCTCGAATGTTTCTTGTGGGTTTTACCATCCGAGCTGGATGACCAAGCTGTACGATTATAGTATTCTTATCTTGATGGAAGAGAAGCGGAACTTCCTAGACCACGAGGGGACGGAAGAGATCTTTTCTGCGGTTGTGGAGGTCTGTCTGCAGTTCCGTCGATTACAGGAGGAGGGGCATGTAATGTGCTTTACATGGTCTGCGGTACGTGGCAGATTTCCTTTTGCACGCTTCGTTTCACCAATACTAATCACCGATGACTGACATCTGTATAGCTCGTGTTCCAGTTTAGAGCTGCCATCATGCTCCTCTACTTGATCTGGGCGACAAGACCAATCATGGACAGTCTTGTCCTCCAGGGTCAAAATTCCTATGACTCACCGGAAGCAACCGACGCCTGCCTTAAGAATCTTGCATGCTTTGCAGAACGCTGGGAAGACGCGGTACCATACTTCAAACTGTTCCAATTCCTACATCAGAAAACCCACCAAACTACCGTGTCATGTGCAATGGCCACCGATTTCCCTGGCTTGGTAGAAGCAGAGGCTCATTTGGATCAGTTGAAAAGGAAGTATCTTCATCGGGCCGTACTTGGCATGATAGAGGACATGATGTACGGGGGATTTGTACAATATGAGGAAATGGCGGAGACTCTGGTGACCGAAATACTGTGATTGAGTCAATGGTATGAATATAAGACTATGTTAGGTACATGACGAAATACATGATCAGCGAAGACACTAAGGTTACAAAAGAATCAGCCTTCCAGCTGTGGTACACGCGCCGCTACGTGCGGTGATAATGACAATCGTCTGGCTTAATGCTGGACTCTTCCACATCTCCCACGGTCCATCCCGCTCGGAAGCTGGGTATGATGTTGTGAGAGACCACTTCCCATTCTCCACGGTGGCATCACATGGCTCTCCATTGATGTAGCATGTCAAGCGTAGGGAACTATCGTCAGATCCACACACAGATCCTTGGATCTGTACAAGTACCTTGGAGTCCTGGACCTCCTTGCGCTGTTTTTCCACAGTGAGTTCTAGTGGGCTTTGGGGAAGAGATTTCCGAGTCAATCTTCTGGCTGAAATCCGATCAGAGGACAAAATTGGTACACCAGGCGGCTGGATTCGGCGTTTGGATACCATCTCAAAGGCATATCCATATCGCAGCAGATCAATATCCTGATAGGCTTTGCCGGCGAAAGTGAGATTGACTGGCATTTTGGTATCTTCCATCACGCCCATCGGGACTGAAATTGTCGGTATACCAAGGTGACGAATGGGTCGATTGCCATTAGAATATTTCACACCGTTGCTCCAGGCGAAAAGCGATGCCTCCTCGTCCTTATCGGCGTTTGCAGCTCCCACATCGCCATTCGCGGGAAAGACCACAGCATCGAGGCCGTGCTTGTCCATCCAGTTCTCGAATGTTTCTTTTCGGGCGTCTTCAAGCGCGATAATTGCCTGCTTCATCCCTGGGATGTCGAAAATGGAGGGTGGCTTGGTGTGCGGGTATTCCACAATCTCGCCCCATCGTGGCTTGTTGGCTGCCTCTGGAGTACCGAGGAGTGAGCCTGGTGCTAGAGGAAAGATTGTGGTAGGATCAACGACCGTGAGAGATGCAAGGTCCTTCTGGCCATTTGCGACGAGGAAGTCGTCCCATGCATGGGAGACAACCTCACATCGTTCTTTGGCGGGCCAGCCTTCTGGGAGATTGGAGACGGTAACTAGTTGACCACTACCAGCATTGGATTCGTAGATTGTGACAACAGGAAAGTCGGTCTCGATTACTTCGGCACCGCAATCTTCCAGAAGCTTTCTTGTTTCGTGCCAGAGCTTGATGATGGAGGGTCGAGTCTTCACTCTGCTGACAGGTAAAATGGAGGAATCGTCGCCTCCAATGTACATTGAAGGCACGCCGATGCGCTTGCCTTTCAACGAAGACTTATCATCTAGGGCTGTGAAAGACTCCGGACGAATATTCTTCATCGAGGGAAGCTGAACAAATGTCTGCTCGTTGAAGAAGTCACCAAGTGGTGTTGGATCGGCAACTCCCAAGACGTCAAGGATATGGAACAGATCTTCGACTGTCCTAGTATGGGGAACCAACACATCACAGGTGGGATAAAGAGGGAACACGCCCCGAAGTGGCAGCAGTCCCTTGGAAGGCGTGTATGCAACGACAGCATTATTTGACGCAGGGGACCGGCCAGACGAGACAGTCTCCGTTCCCAGAGAGAACGCGCAAAAGTTCGCCGCCGTGGCGACAGCAGAGCCATTTGACGAGCCAGATGCATACGCAGCGGCCAAGTAATCACTGTTATAAGGACTCTCGGCACGCCCCCAGACTCCACGTTGCATACCACCGTATGCCATGGCCGGCATGTTAGTCCGCCCGAGGAGGACCGCGCCAGCATTCCGGAGCATCTGCACGCACGCTGCGTCTTCGTTTGCGATCAGTTTCTCAAAGGCAGGCGACCCGTTGGCGATGACCATGCCTTTGACTTTGATGTTGTCTTTCACTAGATAGGGAATTCCTTCTAGCGGTCGTGGTGATAGGCCTGCTGCACGTCTGGCATCTGAGGCGGCGGCTTCGTCGAAGACGGATGGATTGAGAATTGGAATGGCGCTGAGCTTTGGTCCGTTGGCGTCGTAGACGCTGATACGTCGCAGATAGCGCGAGACCAAGTCCACGCTGGTGAGCCAGCCCGATGAGAGTGCATTCTGTAGTTCGGAGATGCTAGCGTCGAGCAAGGTGAACTCTTGATCTGAGCTTGGCTGGACCATGATGCCTCTAACCAGGGAACTTATTTGCTGATTTCTCTTCGCGCGTTGATTGGCAATTTAGGCACAATGATAATCACAACCAGCGGATATCAGTTTTAAGAGAAGCCGAACCTCGCATGATCGAGTGATAGAGTTCTTGTTATCCTGCAATGATCTTATAGACATTGCTCCAATCTGGCAGTGCAGTGCGGAGACGGCGGAGTATTGTCCGCTACGGCAATCGTGAATCGTCCGCTCAAACCAATCTTCTCCACTTCACCGTTCGCGGGCGGGGGTTTGTCCGTCTGGGAGCTTCAGCTTATCAGCTTGGCAGCGATAATGATTGCTGTTCATCGGCCGATTACAATGCATATAAGACAAGGATACTGGAGAGGGAGGGGAGAAAGGAAGGGCTCCGGCTGGAACGCTCATCTCAGATATTGTCTGCATTTTGTTTGACATGGACTCGAAGAATAGCAAGTTGGGACCATCACCTGCTTTAGAGAAAGATGTTGCTCTCGGAGCTGTTCGTGATATCGGGGCCAATCTATATGTCGAGGCCGATCACTTGTCGACCGAGGAGTTGGAGAGTGAGGGAGCCAAGGTGCTCAGAATTCTGGACTGGAGAATTATGCCAATTGTGAGCCGAGATTCTCGACTGACTATATCAAATTGCGTGTCCATTCTCTGACCTTGCTTTAGCTTTACATTACCTATGTGATACAATTTCTGGGTATGATGAATTTGGACTTCTGAGCCTTTTTCGGCATTTGGGACTAATCGTTATTGGTCGTGCAGATAAACTATCGCTCAATTATGCTTCTGCGTACTCGCTTATCCCCGACCTTGGCCTCGAGGGTCAGCGGTATTCCTGGGTGGCGGCTATATTCAATTTCGGCTATCTTTTCTGGGCTATCCCTGCAAATTTGCTCATCCAAAAATTGCCCGTCGCCAAGTACATGGGTGGGATGATTCTGATGTGGAGTATCATCGTGATCGCCCATATCGGAGCAAAGGATTATGCAGGTATCCTGGTGCTGAGATTCCTTCTGGGAATGGCAGAGGCAGGCGTCAGTCCATGCAGTGGGTGCCCCTAGCCAAGTCTTGGTGCATGAAAGGAACAATTTCTGACACGCGGTAGTGATGGTGATAACGTCCATGTTCTACAAGCGCTCTGAACAGCCCCTGCGCATGGGTATTTGGTTGAGTGCCAACGGCATAGCAACTATGGTGGGAGCCCTGCTCGGCTTTGGCCTTGGACACTCCCATAACACGGCCCTTCATAGCTGGAAGCTCATCTTCCTGACCATCGGACTGCTCAACTTTGTCTGTGGAGGGGTGTTCCTCGCATTCATGCCAGATTCGCCTGCCTCGGCGCGCTTCCTGACTCATCGCCAGCGTGTTGTAGCGGTCAGACGAGTCGCTGAGAACATGATAGGCGTGAAGACCCGACAGATCAAACTGCGACAGGCTGTGGAAAATCTCTACGATATCAAAATCCTCTGCTGTGCAGGTATCGGCATTGCTTGCGGCGTGATCAATGGTGGAGTTTCGAACTTTGCATCGTCATTGATCAAAGGCTTTGGATTCAGTGGAATCTACGCCACCCTGCTTCAACTACCAACTGGCGCCATTGAAGCCATTATAGTTCCAATCTGCGGTCTCGTTGCAACCTACGTCCCTAACTCACGCTGCATCGTCCTTGCCGTCGTGAGTCTAATTCCATTTGCCGGGCTACTGGGTATCCGTTTCACGAGCCTGGATCACCGATGGACGCTCGTCGGATGCACCTGGCTCCAATATATCATTGGTGCACCCGTGATTGTGTCCTGGAATTTACTGTCTACAAATGTGGCAGGTCACACGAAGCGAGCAGTCGCCAACGGTATATGG
Source organism: Penicillium simplicissimum (assembly GCA_024706585.1). Lineage (NCBI taxonomy): Eukaryota > Fungi > Ascomycota > Eurotiomycetes > Eurotiales > Aspergillaceae > Penicillium > Penicillium simplicissimum. The sequence continues at coordinate 1,023,500 of JAMZTW010000044.1, forward strand.
TTCACACTCTATGCGGCGGGAAATGTTGCTGGTGCGAATATCTTTTTCTCGCGGGAAGCTCCACGCTACTACTCCGCACTGACAGGCCTGCTGGTCTGCTATGCGGGAATTATAGTTTTATCGGCTGTGGCATATATGGCTATGCGATGGGAGAATATGCGAAGGGATGCTGCGGCGCGAGCTGCCGGAGAGGAAGCAACATCCGAGGAGACCCAATCTCAGGCCATTTTAGATGGCTTCAAGGATATGACAGATATGGAGTCTAAGCACTTCCGATATGCACTCTGAGTAGTACAGAAGATGTCAAGTCCTGAGACACAACCTATGAGCAGAGCAGAAGTTTTATCATTCTTTCGAAATAGCAGTGACCCGTGGGATAGCTTTTAGTACACACACCTCCACGCAAAATCATGTCGCTCAAGTGTGAGATATTTACTAATCAGGGTGAATTAAAACTATACAGCCATCGAATTCTTCCCATGTCTAGGACCTGACTCACCTGAGTAGGAAGTGACAGCCAAATATTGACTATCTTGGATGCCTCAGGCCGCCAGGCTACACGCCTTACGAGTCGTGACAAGCGACATCTGGGGCTGAGGCAGCGAGTTCCTTTTCCACTCATCAATGTCCCTTGAGCCGCGCCTGGGTTCCAACCGCATGTCTCAAACCCCTTCCGAGGCATGCTTGAAATGGAAATAATCCAGCATGCGCTCTGAACTCCCCGCCAGCCGCCGCATTGGCGCCCCCAAATCAAGATCTGGGTGCAAGACCTGCAAGTAAGCCGCGCCCCTCGTCTATTGCATTCTTTCATCGCTGACAGTCGAACAGAATCCGAAGAGTAAAATGCGGCGAGGAAAAACCGGCTTGTTATCGTTGCTCCAGTACAGGGCGACGATGCGAGTATGAGGGCGAAGGGGCTTTCCCCAAAGGTCCCACTACTCCATCGTCACTGGTACCCAGCCATGCGTTGTCGGCATCGCCCAATTCAGGCCGACGCGAGCGTCGTGCATTCGAATATTACTTTCAGCATGCTGCAAAATATCTTTCTGGGGGTATAACCATCGACTTCTGGACAGACGTTGTCCCTCAGCTATGCCGCACAGAGCCCGCTGTATGGGACGCTATGATTGCCATCAGTGGGCTTTTTGAGCACCCTGATCAATGCACCGATTTCACTTTGTTGAGAACTCATGACAAGACCTCGTACCAACTGGATCAGCCCCAGCAAGAAGCTTTGGCTTGGTACTCTCGCTCGATATCCAGCATCCAGTCGCAGATTAAGCGCGGAAGGGCAGACCCATACATCGCTCTCGTTAGTTGCGTGTTGTTCATCTGCATTGAGACTATTCAGGGGCGTATGGAGGAGGCATTGCAAATATACGAGCAAGGTGTCAACTTGATATTTGACCTGCGAACTTCAGTTGCCTTGGGAGGGGTTTCGACAACAAAAGCTGCTCTTCTAGAGCATACCCTCATTCCTCTATTCCTACGCTTGGGTACCGTTTCCCTCACAGTTTCTGGCTTCCAACCTAGCAAAGTCTTTGCGCTTGCCCAGCACAGCACAAGCGCTTCATTGTTCACCTCGATCGACTCTGCTCGATCCGCCATCACTATTCTCGCTACGGAGGTAATGCTCTTCGAACGTGAAGCTGGAAGACACCTGGATATTGCCGGAGGTGAAGCTTTCGTGAGTTTGGATATGCTTGCGAAAAAGCAGGCCCTCCAAAGCCGACTTGCCAACTGGAAGCGCGCCTATGACTCTTATTGTCATAACGTTTCGGCTGTATCTTCATCCACACTGACTGCCGAGCCTGTCCTCCTGACATACCACGCTGCGGCATCTATCTCGCTCACCGGATGTCTGACATTTTCTGAAACCGTCTATGATGCCCACATGGCAGAGTTTGCGACAATCGTTGAACAGGCTGGGCTGATGCTCAGGGCCTCGGCTGGACCTGATGGCTCACAACCTCCATTTACCTTCGAGATGGGTGTCGGCATCCCTCTCTTCCTGACATCAATGAAGTGTCGAGAGCCAAATTTACGCCACCAGGTACTGAAGCTATTACGGCAAGCACCTCCAATGCAAGGATTCTTTAAATGCACCCCAGTTGCTCTTCTAGCAGAAACTCTTGCTAGGATGGAAGAGGACTATGCGCAGATAATGCGAGAAGTGGAATCATATCGAGGCTTGCCTGATCTCAGAATCTCTGCAACTAGCGCTACCCTCATGCATACAATGCCAGAACTTCTTCCTATGGAGGCACGTGTATCATTTCGTGGTGTTTTCAGACCTACCAACGGCTTTCCTCCAGGCATCACAAACAGTGACGTCGATAGATGGGGCCGGGCTCCAGATCAACTCTATCTGAATTATTCTAGACATGCATTTGATCCACTCAGCAACACATGGCAGCAAGTCTCTGAAATTGTGCCACTGGAGGCCTGAAATATAGCTCCGATGAGGCTTTGACGTAGCTTTCGAATGGAGCTCTTTTGGTACCTCTCATCTTGGATGCGCCTGGAAGTCACCGGACCGAATGACTTGCTCGATCCACCGAGCTGATGATCCCCACCCACCTAGCTTGTTACCCTATTTGCCTCTCCCATGATTTCCATTCCCCCTTTATGTATCCCGCAATTCGATGCAGAGGTGCTCTAAGATGCCGAATCTGAGTTTCTACTTTTCTAAAGATAAGATCTATAACTCAAACTGAAATCATTAATTCCTATCATCGACAACGTCCGATAGGGCAAAATCGCCGCCAATTTCAACATGATCCTGCTTCAACACCCCCCCCCCCCCCCCCCCCCCCCCCCATTCGCAAAGCTCACCCACAAGTCCTCGAGGGCTGAGCCAAGCCGAGAGAGATGCTCTTCCGTATCTTCACCAGCGAGCATGGGGGCAGCTTTCCAGGCTTCCCGCGTCCCCAGTACAAACGGAACGTCAATGCAGGGACAAGACCCGAGCCTGTCGTTTTTACCTGCCCAGCTGAACGAATAACTTGTCGACTTCCCATCGGCTTCGAGCACCTGCTGATGAAACCGCTGGGAAAGAGTAGTCGAAAGAGTAGTCGAAAGAGGATACTAGGAGATTTCAGGCAGAAGGGGGGGGGGGGTCAATTTAGTAATCCCCTAGGTACCTGTTATAGACTATTTTCGGCTATGATATTATAATATCATAATATTTCAAACCGCCTAACTTCCTCCATGGCCGTCTATTCTCATGTTCTCGACCCTTCGCTACCTCCCAAGACCCGTGCTGCATGATGTGGCCTTCTCTCGAATGCACCTGGGTGGTAACTATGGACCCTGATATAATCGGAACGATACCACCCTACAGCCGTTTACGGTCGACTTCCCCATATCTATCCGGAATCTTATTTTGCGATGTCGGTACTCTCATTGATGGAGGATTTGCCGGTTACTACAGCCGACAGAATATCATACAACCTTACCAGTTGGGCTCCCACTAGAGTAAACTCTCTCAGATTAAGGAAGGTCCAGCCCAAATCTCTTTGGAGAGAGGATTTTAGTCCGCCTTGAGCGGGACAAGCACTCTACTAGTGAGTCTATCCGTGCAGCCTCCGGCAAAATCGGGCGAAGGACGAAGGGGAGTAACGATAGCGAGTATCAGATTGTCCTCTACCGCGTGCCATCCGCAAATCTGGGCACTGTTGGACTTGAATCCTCCATACTCCAAGCAGCTGGGAGAATTTCCCGTCTACCGGAGGATCTGCTCATCTCGGGGACGTTCCACGACATCTGATCCTTCTACTATGGGCTGTATCCTTCTAACCAGAACCCCAGACTCCCCGCAACCTTCACATACGCTCTGGTTTACATTACGCACCTTATGTACGCAACATAAGGAGGCCCTAACATCCACGCCGTCACCAAGCATCACGTACACCTAGTGATACAGATCCCCCACAGCGTTCAGGACACCTGGCCAATAGCACTTCGGACACGGCATCTTCTCAAATTCCTAATAAGGATCCCTTCTGACCAGGACTCATTTCCGTCCCGATCCCGGGGGTCTTAAACAGCCTATTCTCTCATCTCCGCCTAAAACAACCCAGCTAGACCACGAACGCTATTGGCAGGACACGGCACGGCCACCACCACCTCTTATTCCTGTCGACGCCATAACGGTCCCGGGATTATCTCCCCCGCAAATCTTGAGCACTAGTGACGAAAACCGTGTTTCACTATGAGGGGTCAGGCGATACCCGAACGTCGGGATTTCCAATTGTTTCCCTTCACTGATCTAGGGTATTTGAGGATGTGTCCCTTAGCCCGGATGTGTATACTGGTTCAAATACGATGCTGGGATGGACTCTATGCTGTGATAGGCATCAGTGTCATGTTCTATTGAGGGTCCCATTTCTACCTTGTGTCTATATCTATCTACCCGAAAAAAAAGGACTTGCGTTCTTGAAAATAGCATGCATATTCAAAGTTACATTCTTCGTTTCCCCATGGTGTCGTGAATATACGAGGGGTCCCCATGTCTAGAACATCCAAGGATCCTGTCCTGGGTCGTCGAAACAAAGTTTAGACCTTCTCAATCAGTCGCTCGAAGATCTGAGCAATCGTCTTGGCACTCTTCTTGGGAATGCGCTTCTGATCATGCTCGTAGTCAACAAATGTCACACCGAAGCGGGTCTCATAGCCCTCAGCCCATTCAAAGTTGCTACAAAAACGCGGATTAGCATCGTCTCGGGTCTACTGTGGAGGGAAGGCAACATACTCCATAAGACTCCAGGCCATGTATGCACGAACATTCACTCCGTCAAAGGTATACGCATCCGCCATAGCACCGATGTAGTCCTTGAAATATTGGACACGGAACTCGTCGTTCAAAAGCTGTTCCAGAGGCATGTCGTTCTCGCCCAACACACTGGTTCCGTTCTCCGTAACGTAGATCTTGGGGTATCCGTAGCGCTCGCTGAGCCACTTGAGAAGCTTGCGGAATCCAATTGCGCAGGGTCGTAGCCATGGCGACTGGGTGATTGGCCCGATGCTGACGCCATTCTTGTCTTCTAGCAGCAGCTCCAGGTTTCCTGCAATATCGTTGGGGTCGGGCTCTCCGGTCTTGGCGCGGATGAAGTTGGCACAGTAGTGGTTCATTCCGTAGAAGTCGTTGCTCCCGTGCACCAGGGCGAGGTCTTCTGGTGTCCAGGTAGGCAGTCTGTCGCCTAGTTGCTTGATCATGCTGTCGGGGTATTTGCCGTGGTAGATGGGGTCGGCAAACCACGAGATGGCGAACTCGATCTTGCGATCGCAGGCTTCCACGTCGGCGGGGTTCTCGGGGTCCCAGGGCTCGGCCCAGTCACCTATTCAGAGTCAGTCCTGAGTATTTTTCTTTGCCGGCATTCAGTGAGAACCAAGGTTGGAAGATGACTACTCGCTTACCGTTTAATGTGATACCAATCTCACCACCGTCTTGCGCCTTGAACTCCTCACGGTAGATCTTCACTGCCGCACCGTGCGCGACGAGAATGTTGTGGCCCACAATCCACGGTTCCGTCGAACCATCACCGACAGCGCTCTTGGTGCGGTCACTCGTGTGGCCGGGCGCGAAAGAACCAGTGTTGTATCCCAGCACCGAGCTACACCAGGGCTCGTTGAATGTAATCCAGTGCTTGACCTTGGATCCGAAGGTCTTGAAGACCAGGCGGGCATAGTTCGCAAAGTCGGCAACAAACTCCTCCTTGTTCAAGAAACCTCCGTACCGCTTGTTCAACTCATCGGGGAGATCCCAATGGAACAGTGTGATCATGGGCGTAATTCCAGCTTCAATGAGGTCATCGACGAATTTCACGTAGAATTGGAGACCCTTTTCGTTGATGGGGTCGTTGCGGCCGCCGAGGGGAATGATTCGGGACCTAGATGGGCGCAGACAAGTGGTTAGCAAGAGATATATACATGATAAAATTTTGGATAGGCCTTGTAAGATTGTAGTACCACGATAGCGAGAAACGGTATGCTTGAGCACCGCATGTCTTCAACAATTCAATGTCTTCATGGGTGCGATGGTACGAGTCGCAGGCGACCTCGCCCGAGCCGTTGTTGGCAATCTTGCCCGGAATCTTGCAAAAGGTATCCCAGATTGAAGGCCCACGTCCATCTTCATTCACAGCACCCTCAATCTGGTAGGCCGCGGTCGCAAAGCCCCAGATAAAATCGGCCGGAAGGGAAGACTGCTCTATAGATCCCATGGTGGGCGAAAGTCTATCTCGCAAGTTGGGTCAGACTCGAACGGATCGATGTTGAAACTCAGAAACGCACAATTGCGGCGCAGGTCTGGACCAAGAGCCCCCGAAAGAGCTGCCATGGATATTTATGTCCGAGGCGAGATTTCTGTGGGCGAGGCGCGGAAGGAGAGACGAGACAGCGAGAGCTGTTCCTTATCGTGATAGGAACTATCTCCGCCTGCCGGAGGAGATGCCGCTCCCAGAGCGTGGGTGAGTGGAGCCGCGATCGTGGGGGCCCCAAACGGGTTTAGTGCCGTTGTGGCCTCATGGCGGAGATTTTAGTCGAAGAATTAATTGTTGGGGGTGGCCGAGTGAGGTGACAGGTCGAGCAGGGTCCCCTGGGCTGAACGGCCTAACCCTGGTTAGCAATGCTGCTGAGTTGCTAGTGAGCGGAGCCTAGCGATTAGAAAAAAAAGGGCTCATGCAATGATACCACGACGAGACGATGGAGAGATGACAAGCAACGGGGACGGTTAGACGGGCCGTTTGACCGTACAAATTCCGATTACGAGGGGATCAAGAAGATAGAGAGAGAGAGCGCGCGCGCGAGAGAGAGAGAGCTTGGAGATATGGCGTACATCATTGCATACTTTTACCTCCATGATCAATTGATCATGGCATCATGCTGAAGGAAGGTCCACTTTTCGCAGTGGGGCCGGTGGGAGCTCGACGGGCGACAAGGATAGACATGCATCGCATAGTTAGGTGTCATCTCATAGGTACTTCTGTAGTCTGTACAGTTTCAAAACAAAACACAAAAGATGCATAGATTGCAAAAAAAAGAATAATGCCCACCCACCCCCCAAAAGAAAGAGAGAGACTCCTCTGCTCCCAGTCTGAACGCTTTCCGTCCGTGCCAAGCCCACTTTTTCCCCTGAAAGAAGAACGCCGGAAGATAATGCGTGTCGAATTCGTTTTTGTCTTTTTCATTCATGAAAGCACCATGTCTTCATCCTCGGACTCGTCCTCCAAGCTCACGGCGGAACCCAGCCGTAGGCGAGCGCTCTTTGCGTCCCGGTCACCCTGTGCGTCCGCCCCAAACGCACCAACCATTTCCAGCTCAGGCCCAGCGATAATACGACCCTCGGTATCAACCACCTCACACAGTTCAATCAAGCTCTGATGGCTGAGAGACTTGAATCCATCCGTCCGCACTATGCGGCCCCAGTGGGTCAGGCAGAATTGTGCAGCGCGACGCATCAGCCAGTGTTCATTCGTTCGACCGGCCCGTTCCCAGACAACGGCCGCATTCTCCACATCCAACTCGCGGCTCAGGCGATTCACGCAGAGCAGGCGGAGCTTGGGCATGTCATACAGGTTAGCCATCACTAGCATCCCCGCCACGTCGATCACACTCGAGCAGTACTCCGGGTGACCGGCGATACTATCCGTGTACAGATAGTACAAAAAGGCACGCACCGCGGAATAGGGCTCCGGAATGTGCATCCGTTTGGTGTGGTACTCCGCCATCTTGGCCGCATACAGACGCTTGAAATGCGGCCATCGAAGCTGCAGGATGATCTTGTGAACGTGAACGGGATCTGAAGTGGCGGAGCTCGGCTCCAGAAAGGTGGATTGAGTCAGGGCGGAAGATGCGGATTGGGTGTTCTCCAGGTCATCTGAGATTGAGCAGTCGTGATCGTCACGAATGGCGGTAATGACAAAGTCCGCGCCGCTTCCTGATTCGGGGGATTGGTCGAACACGGCAGAGAGGTCAGCCCCAAGTCCAGAGACGGGCGAATGGCCCGGCCGGTCAGCTGGCCATGAAGCATCCTGGAGGGGAGCTTCCGCTGACAGGCTGTTGCCAAGTAAGCCGTATTTCTCCAAATCAATGGCGAGGATTTCGCTCATGTGATTCTCGTCACTGGCCCCGGGCGCATTGGCCAGGTCGAGGCTGCATCCGAGGAGCCAGGCCTTGGTCCCTGATTCGTTCACAGTGCAGTAATGCCAGCGGTACCCGGGCCGGAAGATTTCTTGTCCATCCGCTAGTCGCTGCCAGCGCAGAGCATTCAAGTCCAGAGCAGATAGGTTACAGTCATGTGACCGTACCGTTTCGGATGGAGTGATCAGGTCCAAAAGCACCCCCGAGGTGAAGGATTGAAAGTGCATACCTGAGAACAGTTGCGGAACATTTGGACCAGAGTGGAATCGAAGACACGAGATGGCACCCGGAGCAAGCGGCTTACGACGGCTAAAGTTGCGGACCTGAACACTCGCGGAGTTTGCGGGATAGATGCCAGAGCGAGGCGATAGCTGCTGAGAGGATGGACTAGAGATAGAGTCTGGGTAATGAGCAAAAGGCAATCGAGTATCCGGAAGATTGGTGGTACCTTGGGAGGAGTTAATTCCAGTTAAAGAAGGCGAGCCTTTGAGATCTAGCCACCAGATGTCCGAGGTTCGTTCCATATTAGGTCCCAGTCCACCAAAGATCCAGAGACGGTTGCCCCAGACCCAGGCCGTGTGGTCGAATCGGGCCGTAAAGCTCCATGTTCGAGACCAGGTCCAGGTTTGTAAGTCCAAATATGTCAGGTCATCCAAAATGACATTGTTCTCACCCGTCACTCCACCAACGATGAACAGCTTGTCATCATGGATCACGGCGGCATGGCGTGCCCGACCCCGAGGAACCGATCCGCTAATCGAGGGTAGTCTCCAGTGAAAGGTATTGAGGTCAAGGATGATGACGTCGGAAAGGTATTCGCGATGTTCATTCTCCCCTCCAAAGATGATCAGCTTGTCCCCTTGGTAAAGGCTGGCGGTGTGCCCTGAAAGAAAAAAAAATGACGGGTTAGCAAGCCAGCACACTGGACGGAATGCACATGATATGCAGTAGGGAGCGAGTGAGACTTACCCATTCGAACCCCAGGAATGTCCCCGAAATTGTCCACCAATTCCCATCGTAAAGCTTTCAGGTCTAAACGGAGCACGTGGTTATACACTAGGATCCAGGAAAGCAAATTAGTTCCTGAACTTTGCAAGGAAAGGGTACAAGATAAAAGGAGTCCAGCTCGACAATCATCGCGGCCATACCTTCATCAGTGTACTGGTCAAAACCACCGAAGGCGTAGATGCGATCGTTGCCGCAGTACGTCAGTGACGCATTCACCAAACATGCGGGGACATGACCCTGGGCCTTTTTCACCGCAGGGACCGAGTCGGCGGCGGCCGTGGCCCGGCGACCACTCGCAGGGCTCGCTGGCATCAGGTAGGTATCTTGCGACTGCATCGCAGAGGTGGAGGAGCGAATGCGCTCAACGGTGGTCGGATTGGAGGGGCTTGGAGATCTGGCCCAGAATGACGGAGGTCGTTTGGGTGGGTCCAAGTGGAACGAACGATAAAGGGTGGGGGAGCGGGCGAGTACTCGGCCATCAGGCAGTGGGAATGAGAACAAAGAAACTCGGGAGGGTAAGCGACATCGCCTATTTCAATCGAAGATCCCCTCTTTCTGCCCTCGATAGCATCATGAAGTTGCCGGCGAGTAAGGAAGAATCGGGACGCCGAGGCAAGACAGTCTCGGAAGATTTTGTTCAACGGAGGCGATCGGCGCCGAGAAGAGAAGTTCCCGGGTCATGTGCGGCTGGCGCTAGTCCCAAAGCGGACTAGCGTATCCGTACCTGAGGTAACCGTTGCCCCGGCGAAACACTTCCTCGTCCAGAAGTGGAATTCTATTTATTCTTTCATTCTACGGAGTACATTTGACATTGCTCTTCTCCCTCTCACCTATCCTCTACCTCGCCATTTCATATCCTGCATTGACTTCCATAACTTGCATTACATTATCTTTTGATAGCTCGTCCCATTGTGACTTGCGTTTATCTTCAACCACGACACAAAAAGTTCCCATCAGTTCCAGCTATGGCAACTGCTACGGTCTCCACGCCAGTGAAGACCCATCATGGGATCTTCTCATCCAAGACGGCTGGGGGTCGAATGCCTCTGACTCCCTCTCCCAATACTCGAATAACCCCCAGGGCACACGATGACTCCTCGCCATTCACTCCTCAGAAGGTAGACGCAGGCAACGAGAAGCCCAAGTCTATCTACGGTGGTAACCTCTCGTCATACTTTGCCAAATCATCCGGCTCCAAGACCACTGTGCCCAAGGCTTCAGTTCCCAAGGCTTCCCTCACCAAGACCGCTGCCACCAAATCATCTCGCACACACCGGGATTCTCCGAAGTCGAACATTGCCCGCACCCGTCAGTCCCCCAAGCATCTGCAGCTTGGTGTCTCCGACTGGTCACTCACTGGTACTGGCCCTTCATCCTCCTCTCAGACTCCTTCCAAAGAGCGATCTCGACGAGAAATGATTGGTCGCACTCGGCCTACCAAGACCACTGTCCGTATTGCCCACAACGCTGGTGACCGATTTATCCCCAACCGAACAGCTAGCGAAGGCCTTGTGACTAGTGGCGTCGCAAAGCCTGACGAGAGCCAGCGCCCCAAGACCAGCGGTAGCGAGGGTTCAACTGTGCTGGCCTCTGCCGCCAGCGCCTTCGACATTAGCGGGCGCGGAGTTGAGGATGATCTGACGGCCGCTTTGGACAACCTTGGACTGGATGACCATGAGCCTCCGAACTACACCCGTCCCGACCCAGAGGCGGTCGCCTATGAGTCTTCTTTGGCAAACGCATGTGGCGTCAACCTCAACACTCGCATTCTTGCATTCAAGCCTGCACCTCCCGAATCGTCGAAGCCGATTGACCTCCGTTCCCAGTACAATCGTCCTCTTCGTCCTGCCAAGTCCCAGAGTGCCCAGTTTCGTCGACGAGTTCAGACTGCCCCAGAGCGTGTCTTGGACGCACCTGGACTTCTGGATGACTACTATCTCAACTTGCTTGACTGGAGCTCTGGCAACCAGGTCGCTATTGGCCTTGAGCGCAATGTTTACGTCTGGTCTGCTGAGACTGGCACGGTCAGCTGCCTTCTGGAAACTTCACCTGACACCTACATCAGCAGTGTGAAATGGAGTGGCGATGGCGCTTATGTTGGCGTTGGTCTCGGAACGGGTGAAGTTCAAATTTGGGACGTTGAGGAGGGTTCCAAGCTCCGCAGCATGTACGGTCACGATTCCCGTGTGGGTGTGATGGGCTGGTCCAAGCACACTCTGTCCACTGGTGCTCGTAGCGGTCTCGTCTTCAACCACGATGTTCGCATTGCGGATCACAAGGTTGCTGAGCTTGTTTCTCACACCTCCGAGGTCTGTGGTCTCGAGTGGCGCTCCGATGGCGCCCAGCTTGCTACCGGCGGCAACGATAACCTGGTCAACATCTGGGATGCTCGCTCCTTGAGTGCCCCCAAGTTCACCAAGACTAACCACCGCGCTGCCGTCAAGGCTCTGAGCTGGTGCCCCTGGCAATTGAACCTGCTCGCTACCGGCGGTGGCTCTTACGATCGTCACATCCATTTCTGGAACACCACCACCGGTGCCCGTACCAATAGCATCGACACTGGCTCTCAAGTTACCAGCCTTCGGTGGAGCAACCACTACCGCGAGATTGTCAGCTCGAGCGGCTTCCCCGACAACTCGCTGAGCATCTGGAGCTACCCGACTTTAGTTCGCAACGTCGAGATTCCTGCGCACGAGACCCGTGTCCTGCACAGCAGCCTCAGCCCTGATGGCCAGATCCTGTGCACTGCTGCCGCGGATGAAAGTTTGAAGTTCTGGAAGGTGTTTGAGCGCAAGCCAGGTAGCAGCGCCTCTGCTTCCCGTGAGGGCGGAGTTGGCAGCAAGGCCCAGCTGACCAAGTCGATGACTATTCGCTGAGCGGTGGCTTCCAGCTGGTGATCAAATTTCGTTTCTTTGTGTATTCTTAATACCCGGTTTTCATGGTGGTCCTCGCGAGCATTGACGGACTGGAGCATGAAATTCATTCAGTTCGGCGTCGATTGAGATTTCAACTTGCGGGGCAATCTGGGGGGAGTTTAGGGTGTTACTTTTGGTTACCATAGGCGCGTACAAATTGTTATTCTTTGATCTCTCTGATCTTGTAAGATGATCTCTCCTGTCCACCTTTGTCCTTACATCTAAGAGCCTCCATTTTCTTGGTGGGGACTGAAGCTGGGACCACCGCCCAGAAGTGCTCGCTCCTTGGGGATGACTAAGCGCCCGGGAGATGGAGACGGTTTTCGACCGCGGAAGTCCGACCTTCACCTTCTCCAACTCATCGGCCAAACTACCCATCCCACCAGACCCTTCTGTTTCTCTGGGCGTGCATCTTTGCCTGCATTTTTGAGAATTCAGTTCATTCGTTACTTCATCAAAGGTTCTACGGAATAGAAATCCCCCTGCATCCGCCCGATCTCCGAGAGGTGTGATCGACCAGTGCTCCAACGGCATCTCCCGTTGCGACGCCTACCATATCCTCTGGTCGAGGCTCTGAAACCCTCAACCACGCCTCTGCTGTTCTTCACTCTTCCTTTCGTCAGGATATTCCTAAAAAACTCTTCTTCGTCCGCACTGAATCCCTGTCTTCGCCGCCATGTCGAACCAGCAAGTGGTAAGTCGAGTCTCGCGACAGCTTACCCTACCCGGTCGCAACGGCGTCGTCTCTTCTGTCCATCTGAACCCTGTGTGCCGTTCGCACGAGAGAGTTTCGAGTTTCCTTTGCCGCTTTTGATATTTCGGAAGAGTGTTTGGCTGATGTCTCTCGCTACCTATAGGGCGCGGTGTTCGAGAAGGTGATCAAGGACGTTTGCGAGAACTCCCAGGTCGACTTTGAGGAGAGCGGTGTTGACCAGAAAACTCTGCTTGATCTGCGTGAAGTAAGTTGCAATTTCCAGTCATTCATATGAGGACTTTTGATGGCTTTGGATGTGGTCACTCTGGGGAGGGTCAGCCAAAAGCGGGGGAACCCGAAAGTGGTGCGGGAGGCAGTGCTTATGGGGGGGGACCGCCGGATTATGAGGCTCCCTTTATATGCCGCCGCCGCTACCCGTTCTAAAGAGGGGCTTAGGCCGCCAAGCCATCATTCGTCCAAATGCCTTACACTTATGACCCCGTCACCACAACAATATCGTACTAACCAACTATCTATAGACCTGGCAGAAGAAGCTCTCGTCAGTCAACGTCGCTCAGTTCCCCTGGGATCCCCCAGTTCAGCCCATCCCCCAAGTTCCCCTGCCTTCCCAGGCCACCGTTCCATCCAACGCACCCCGCCCCCAGCCTCAGCCCCAACATGTCACTCCTCCAGTATCGATGCCACAGCAAGGTCCTGTGCCAACCGCTGCCCCGGTAGCACCGGTCGCGCCAGCACCCATGACTGCACCAAGAATTAAAACAGAGCCCAATACCAACGGCCTACCCCCAATGCCTCCAATGCACCACAATATGCCTGCGAGCACGCCCAATCCGCAAATGGCTCGCGACCGCGCCGCAGCGCAGTTGACGCAAAGATTTGGTGCCTCCGCTGCCACGTCGGTCAGCCAGCTGCAGTCACAGGCTGCTGGACAGCAGTCTTACCCGCAGATGCATCATCCTACCAACGGCCAGATGCCTCAGATTAAGCAGGAGCCGGGCCACTCCTCTCTGGGGCCCAGCCAGACTGACGGTGCTGATGACGCACTGGCCGACTGGAAAGCAGAGGTTGCCCGGCGACGAGAAGCCGCCCAGAATGGCCAGGGAGATCATCTCCTCCGCGAGTATTTGAAGCATCAGATGAGCGGACTGGAGGCCGGTGGTTTGCTTCGCCCTCTATCCGAGCAGGAATCCTCTGCCACAAAGGCTCGTCGCGCAGCTCTCGTTGCTCCTCTGGTACGCGCAGATGCTGCGCAGTCGAGCTCATCGTTCCCCAAAATGCCTGGTCAGTATGATGGCGTCGACGATGACATCAAGGAAGAAGCGGATGAGGATGCGATCAACTCCGATTTGGACGATCCCGATGACCTTATCGACCATGAGGCCGAGGCCGACGAAGCGGACGGTCAGGTGATGCTTTGCACCTACGACAAGGTCCAGCGGGTCAAAAACAAGTGGAAGTGCACGTTGAAGGATGGTATCCTGACTACTGGTGGCAAGGAGTAAGTCCTGAACTTTTGGTTTCGTATTCTCATGTGCGCTTGGGCTAACTTGCTGTCTAGGTACGTCTTCCACAAGGGCCAAGGTGAATTCGAGTGGTAAATCACTCTCATCGCCATCTACGTCTTCGATCTGCAGTCTCTGATCTTTACGAATTTTCTGGTCTGTAATACCTTTTCTGTTTCTTTCCAAGTGGCCCGTCCGGCACACGAAAACAATATCCCCTTCCACTTATGTTTGCAATGCTTGATGCAAGCGAGGTCTTTTTTTCACGTCACAATGATTCCTTTCCTCCATACTTCCCCAAACCCAAACAAGACTGGACCTAGGGTTTTGCCGTGTGTTTTTACTTCTTCCATGTGAGCATCGACGTGCTCATGACGCTTAAAGCGAGGCGGGGCTCGTGTATTCTACGCCCTTATCACCCGCACCACTGCTTTGTATGAGAACAAATTGGCAAATCCTAGCTAAGTTCATTACGTTACCAAATGGATATCTTGACCAATCCGTGTCCTTGCCGGCAGTTGATAGTACGAAGCTACGTCAGTTTAATTGAGAAAGTAGCCCAGTAGCCAAGTGAAGAAGCAAATCAAATAATCACAGACAAGAAGCCAAAGTGTATGGGAACCATATCTACACGATCCAACGCCAGAAAACCACACTTTTGTTTGTAGTTTCAGTTCCAGTCCCCATCCGAAATTGCGGACAGCCAGCCAGCGGGGGCAAAAGGAGTAAGTATAGCTCGAGTCGACGCAGAACGAAGGGGCCAGCCAGGGAAATCATCCAAAGTGCATGAGATGATGAGACGGATCCTTGAAAGGAAGGCCCTGAATCCCGAGTCCCGTGCTTCTCAAAGACGGCCCGGGGAGTAACGTCAACTGTCTCCGTGTCGAGTAGGGGAGAAGAGACTCAATCATGAGCATAAGCATAGGCATAAGCGTAACCAGAGCTGGAATCAAGAAAAAAAGCAAAAAGCCAACCCGTGCGAACAACGCAAAACGCGAGCATGCAACGAAACAGAGAAAGTCAAAGGGGGAGAAAAAAAACAACAACCGCAGGTATAGAAATACTCATCCCAATGCTCCTTTGACTTGAAACCCAGCCATGTCAAAGGAGAGAGACAAAAAAAAGCCATGCTCTCTAATCGGAGAAACAGACAGAGAAAGTTGAACAAATCTCGCTGAGGTAAGTCTTGAGAATTCAAGTAAACGGCTCTACCAGTTTACCTTTCCCGAATGATGGGAGAAAAGGTGAGGTAACTGGGAATGGCGAGGGGGATATTGAGCATACAGATTGAACCAGTGGCATCAGGGTCAAGCCGAAACAACAAAGGTCAAGTCCCGGGGGAAAAATCAAGAAACTCCAAATCACCGACCCGAAGGAATATTAGAAAGAATGTTCGAAAGAGTATTCGAAAGAGTTTCATGACATCGTGTTGGGGAGCAAATCAATAAAAACAAGGCAGGAAGAATCCCTCCTCGACCATATCGACAAAGAATCGCTGGGTATTATTTTGTATGGACAAGCAAGGACGGGGAGAGTATGTGTATTCTCCGTGGCCCATCGCGTTTACAGAAGGCCCTCCTCGCCGATTCCGGGGAGGCCGGCTCCTGCAACGTTGATGTTCTGTCCCTGCATGACGCCACCGCCGAGATTCAAATTGCGACCTGCAGCAAGCTGGAAATCGGGGTTACATGGCGGCGAGTGCGATTTGTGATATTTGAGCCCGTTGAGGTTCTTATAGCGCTTGCCGCAGACTTCACAGCGATATGGCTTCTCTTTCTCCATGCCCAGGGTGCCGGGATAGGGCGTTGAGGTCTCCGGGTTGACGATCGAGAATGTTCCGTCGGCGTTATCGTGGAGCTGTTGATTATTGTGGCCGTGCTGAGAAAAAGAGGTTAGCGTATGCCTTGATTTAGGATTGCTCGCAAATACTCACAGCCTTATGGTATTTGAGACCATTCTGGTTCTTGTATGCCTTCTCACAACCAATGACAGGGCAACGGAACGGCTTCGGCTCCTCATTCGGAAGGATAGACGTGGTGTCAGGGACACCCGCCAGAAGCTGCTGCTCGCGAATACGCCGGGCAATATCACTGTTGGGGCCATATTGAGCTCCGCTGAGCTTGAAGTGGGCATTGGGAGTGCCCATTCCACCAGTTGGGCTGAACAGCCGCTTGGCCGGCTCATCGATGCACAGATCGACCATGTCGTTATTACCAGGGTAGCGTCCGTACGGAACCTGGTTTTGACCCATCATATTTTGCTGCATAGTAAGATCACCGAATCCGCCTACCACGCTCTCATCAATCTCAGCGGGTGTTCCGGGTCCAGACGAATCGGGAGTATTTCGGAACTGAGAGTTTTGGAGCGGGTTCGCCATCAGAGTTGGAGTGTTGACGGAGGAGACGGTAGGATTGTTCGATAGAGAAAGAGGGCGTGCAGAACCGATAGGGGTACCGGGCTGGGAAGGGCTATTGAAGCCCTGATGACCAGGAAGCATGCCCAGATTTAATTGCGAGCCTTGGTTGGAATGACCAAATCCGCCTTGGCCACCTTCGCGTAACTGGGAGGAAAACAGCTGGGAAGTTGCAGCATCCGCGTCGCCCATCGGGTCATCCAACTCCATATCATCCATCGTGTCCAAATCCACGTGCTGTAGGGCGGAGGGGGGTTGGCCCATCTTCCGTTGCATGTCCAGCCCACGATCAGGCTGCAGACCGCGCCCTTGGTTGCCATGTTGCTGGCTCTGTTGCTGTGCGATCGCGGCGGCTGCCAACGCAGCCCGATTTTCACCTTGGCTTGGGCGATGTCCTTGATTGGGCGACTTGGTCGCATGGGCTTCCTCGTAGTGTTGTAATAGGTCATGAAGCGTCGGTAACGTCACACCGCAGCAGGAAAAGTCCCGCATGAAGTTGGCCTCTAGCTTCGGCAAATATGAGGATGAGTGGAAAGAAGGCGACTGGAAAGTAAATGGAGAGGTGCCGGTCATGATGATACTGTGGGGAATTTTCCTTGGTCAGTCTTTCGATGCCGTGAAACGATCCAGCAGAGCACAGAGTTCTTTAGAAAGGGCCAGGAGGGGTCATCATTTGCCCTCCGCGCGTCTTGTGTGCCTCTTCGCTCTATTATTCGTCTCATGGGGAGGGGTTCCGCCACTCACTCATCACGGATCCAGCTTCCTACAGATACACCACCCCAGCTCATCCCGCCCACCAAACTTCCCGCGAGGGATTCTCGCCGGCCTTTGTCGCGGGCAGACCCTGTCATCGAGATCGGCTTTGTCCCATTGCCCCATTGCCCTGTCACAGCACTGATTGAGTCCTTGCGAGGTGGTGGGGCCTTGAACATTCCCAGCCCGCCACTGGGGTGATGCGATATGCTACCTGTGCGCTCACCAGCGCCGGCTCTCTGGAGTGCCGAGGTGAGGTTCGAGGCCTGTTGCCCCGGTGGTGAGACCGAGGTCGACTGCCGAGTGGTGATGTCAATAGGAGCGGCGCCTGTCATCGTGATGGAGGGAAAATCGGCGTCTTCAAGGGTGATAAGAGTTCAAGAGGTGCTAGATAACTGAGCGTTCTGAAAAGATGAAAGAAGCAAAAAAAGGTCCAGTAACCTTTTTTTTCTGGAAGGTCTCTAGAGATGCTAGTTCCGTATCCGGTCCCGCGCAAAAGCAAGAGCACGCCAGACCCGAGTGGTTGAAGGGACAGGGTTGATGGGGAAAAGTCCCGCTTTGAAGCGCGAACGCAAGTGACCGTGAAAGAGTTGAGGAGGATGAGAATGCGACAAGAGAGCAAGTCCTGTGCAAGTGCCCCTCGATGGTGGATGGCGGTTTTGGGCGGGTTCGAGGAGTCCACCCTCGGATGATGTCCCACTCTGGTTCTGGGGCCCAGCGAATCGCCTGTCTCTTAGGCGCAGTAGTGGCGATGGACGCGCTGGTTTTTCTATTTCAATCTTCGATTTCCGCGTGCTGCAGAGACGAAAGATGGAGATGCCTGGCAGTTGGGGATTATCTCCTTTTTTTTCTTGGCTCTAGATAAGAAGAGGGTTGGAGAGGAGGTTAAGGCCTCGAGTCCTAGCGGGACTTACTGTGATGGAGGCAACCCTGCCGCTTTGGGGTTAGGGGCGTTACCGTATTACCACTGACACGTGATACGATGCAAGGCAGACCCATAAAAGTTGGCCAGTTTACTGAGCTTCTGGTGTCCAATTGAGCTGAAGAATGGCTCACAGTGATCAGGAAACTGCTGGCCACCACAGACATATGCACTCTTAACTAAAATAGTGCTCAAAAACACCATATCTCTGATAGTCGTTGTATACTGAGCACTACGCACAGCAATCTGTATAGATGCGTCGATGACGGGGCTTCGATTGTCGATCTGAATGATTCCACGCCACACCGCTTGCAGAGTCCAGTGAGGGGGACGTCATGATTGGTAATGGGCTGTACGGGCCTGAAACACGGGCCCCCCCGAAACTACCCGTAACTTTGGTATTACTCTGTATCCAACGGCGGGAACCAACGTGGTCAACTGGAGAGTCCCTCCATCTCGGTAACATTACTTTCCCCCTCTCCGTCGGGGCCGGTATTAAATGACTAATGGAGGGCCTTGGCTGATGGTTGCGCTCTTGAGTTCAATTCCGAGTCATGTTTACATTGCCGACGTGACTGCCATCCCTCGAACCCGGTGGATTGTCGACTGATTTCAAGCTGAGCAGATCTATCTAGACACGCCGATCCAGCCACCTTGTCAACTCCTTGTCTCGATTCTGAGAATGCCATCCGATGGAGGAGGGATTTCATGATGGATGACTCTTCTAGCCGACGCCGCGGGCATTGTGTGGAGCGGG
Source organism: Penicillium simplicissimum (assembly GCA_024706585.1). Taxonomy (NCBI): domain Eukaryota; kingdom Fungi; phylum Ascomycota; class Eurotiomycetes; order Eurotiales; family Aspergillaceae; genus Penicillium; species Penicillium simplicissimum. The sequence goes on from JAMZTW010000044.1 coordinate 1,042,627, forward strand.
TCGAGCATACATCCAGCGAATCTTCGTTCTGATCGGAACTCCGTCGCCCATGGTTCATCGTGAAGAGAGTCGGGGCTCCACTACTACTTCCTTCTTGCCGGCTGTCCCTTGGGAAACTAAGGAGACCTATCGAGCTATCTACGGATCCGTCGGATCGATCACGGTGAAGTTGACTGCGGCGAGGATATCAGATATCAAATCCTCTCAAGCATGCAGGCCAGGATCAAGCGCTCTCTCAAGGCTCAGCCCCCTAGTAGCCGAGTAGATCTGGGGTCCATCTGCAAGGGGCAAGATCATCTGGTGGTGGCGATTTCCCGCCCAGCCGCGACCTCTGGCAAGCCACGGACTCTATTGGACTCCGCGGTCTTCTCCGCTGGTTGTGCACACTGCACAGCTATTTGGCCACTGAAGCTGAGTTAGTCACCTGCCCCTTTTTCCAGTAGGGTAAGGCCTGGTTAAGGGGCAACAATGTGTTTCTTGTACGAGCTATCGAAATGAAACAAGTTCAAGAACCAGGTCCATCGTCGCTTTCATACATCGGGCGCTATTGATCGGCAAGCATTGACAATAGTCTCAAACATGATCTTTCAAGTTTCCACACTCCAACCCAAAGTTTCGGTCAAAAGTTGGAGGCCAACGGGGTCTTGGCTTTGGCGCTAGAAACGCGGCAGAAGCATTCGGGCCACCTTCGATCAATTAGCGTTGCCCGGAGTCTACATGCCCTATGAGTATGGGAGGAACGCGACTGTACTGTACCGCCCCGTTGGGCTTTAATTTGAACCCTCCAGGCCATCTGTCTCGTCTTGTCTCTGTATTTACCAAGTACAGAGAAGTACTCCGTACAGAATACGGAATACCGCGCGCAAATAGTCCTCCGAACATGCTATGCTGCCCGCGACCAAGACAATAAATGCGACACCCGCTTTCTCCGTGTTCAAGAAGCCTCAAACCTCCTGCATCTAACTCCAAAAAAATGACTTAGGTATTACTACCAGCAAAACTGCATCTTCCATCTTGGCCCCAAAGGCTCTTCGCCGCGCGTGCTTCCCGCGGAATCTGGATCAAGTTTCGCTCGACTTGTCATGCTGGTGTTTCAGCGCTTGGCTTTGACCGTAACAATAACGAGAAGAAGACACTCTGGCACTTGTTCAATGGACAACAATATACTTTGTTTACAGCCAACAGCCAGATCTTCAGAATTAAAACACTTTCTCAATTTCATACTCTTTGTCATCTCATCATTAATGGGGCCATCTCTCCGTACATGCGGAGTATTTGCCCCTAATACTGTACTGCCAGATCTCGACATATGAATTCCGTTTACATACCACACTATCTACCCCTCCATTCCATCCCACCGCTATGGAACTGCTTTCGTAGATCAATCACCGACACAGCATATGGTGCTCCGTACATTATCGATAGTCACGTATCTAGATCTACCTGGCATACGAGAAGCTCGAGGTCGCTTCGGTCAACTTGCCCTTTCATTACATACTAGGTCTCTGCTTAACTTCGCCAGAGGTGTGGCTCCCACGGACCCCGACAACACTGAACACGGAGAATATACCCTTTAGCATTAAAGCTCCCATGTGATAGACACTAGCGTCATAGACTGTCTCATAAGGTCACGGCGGCTACACCCTAGGAAACCGCTAGCGTGTCATCTACCTAGCTTGGTAGGGCACATGACCAGGCCCAACACTACAGGAAATTAGCGGTACCGCGCTGACCGCTAGCTTGGAGATTTACAAAGTGCGGAGTACTCAGGGCTGTAAATAACCAATTTGAAGCCACGATTGCGCAGTTTCACCATTAGCGGTGAACAATGGCTTTGGTGTCGAGAATCGATTGGCAATTTTGATGATGCTCGTACTTTCGATTCCGCCACTCTTAATACAGAAGATTGCGTATGCGTACATCGCGATCATCGTATGCTGTCCGCTATGGTGGTTCTGCGCGGCTACTGTACCTCAGATGCACGATGCGCCTTTCCGGACTCGACATCCCTGTGTCGATTCTTTGACATTATTCCTTTCACCTGACCAGTTTTAGACTCAAGCCACTTGGTCTCATCTCCGGGGTTGCCCGAGTAAATTTGAAAAAGAGCCCCCGCATGGGCTTTTGTGTCTTTGCGGGGAATGCGGAGTATGAAGCTTTTTACTAGGTTCAATCTCTGGTAAAACCACAGCACAACCAATTTGGTCTCGTGACAGACATAGCTCGAGTCAGATATATTGTCGACTTGCGTGGAAAAACTTTAGCAACGTGACTCAGCCTGGTTCGACGCGTATCGTGGTGACTGAAAGGTCTAGATTTTGAGATTCATATAAGCGACTCGAGAGCTTCGCAGTAATGACCAGAGATCAGTGAGTGCGTTCCCATTAGTAGGTACTTCCAGTTTCCACCGTCGGAGTGTCCATCTTCATCCGTGTCTTCCTTGAATTGAAGCCATAAGGGCGAGTTTCTTCAACCTTAGGTTTGTACCGAGAAACGATAAATAGGACATTTAGCCACGGTGTAGACAAGCTGTCAGATAGACCTGAAATTTTTGCTGGTAACCTAGCGATAATATGGATAGTAGGTTCGATCTAAAACACATTTTGAGGCGGCTCCGTCACCATGGATATTTACTCCATACCACCTATTTGCTCAGACAACCGCCCGTCACGTCAATCTGACAATTGTGTCATAACAGAATACATCCAATGCTATGATGACCATTGGCGAGATCCTGCGGACACCATGGCAGGCAGTTCCCGGTCCCTTACAGGATTGGAACTGGAGTAGCTAGTAGCTAATATGCTGCGGTACCTCTGAAAATGAATCGACAGCTGATGCAACTTTCGTCGGTGCCATCCATCGGGATTTTCGAAGTCTTAGATTCTCAAGGAACTTATGCTCCCCAAATTATAAATTCTATTGGTTCAATCCCACCAGCTGTAAAGAGGTTCATGGGTAGGTGCCAGCGGCAGAGATGCCGCGCATTCACTGATATAGTTTACGTCTGCATGCCTATATGAGAGGACAACGACAACAATTGGTTACCTCCTACCGTATGGCGGGGGTTTCGGGCACATGGCTCTCCTGATCGAGCTCTATGAATTCTCCTTCTTAAACGAATGTTATTGATGTAAGGACCATTCAAACAATTCCCCACTCAGTATCACTCCAAGACCTCCTTAAGGAAGGTTGCCCTCTCTCTATTCACTATCTGGGTGGGAATCAGTCACTGACAAGAGACCTTGATAATCTTAAGGCATGGTTAGCGCAAAGTCTGAGAGAAGTTTCTTTGGACCAGGTAATCCGTTCAGGTAGTTGCATTCCCACTAGAAATTCACAGTGCTGTGTAGCCTCGAGGAGTTGGGGGTAGCTCCCGTCGAGTTCAGATCGCTTCCTAGATAGAGATGTACTAGATGCAATGGATAAATGTGCCATAATCGCAGGGATCACATTGGCTTCCTCAAATACCTACTTATATACCTAGGAATGGAATGCACTCCAAGAGCACAATCATAGACATGGGAGTCCAGTAAGCGGCGATAAAACATGAGCACGGGTAAAGCCAAAAAAGGGGTAAGGTTCTGACTTCGGCTAAATAGATCTATCCACGACGTGTATCTCAGTGCCGGGTTCAGGTGACGTTTGCCTCTTTACAGATCGGTTTGAATCCTTCACCGAATCCTCCAATAGTCACGGGGTGGGAAAAACGCTTCCGCAAGACTTGAAACCTACGACGGCACCAGGCCTACAAAACTCTACCGGAGAATGTCACAACAAGCTTAAATCAAAACAAAATTCACCGAGATCATCAATTCAGCCGGAGATCTCGATCACGCCAGATCTTCACCGGGAATGCGGGGTGGGATCTGGGTGGAATGGGCGGATGAGGGGAGACTCCGTCCTCCAAAGTTCAAAACTTCAAACTCCACCGCGATCTCACCGGGGCGACCAACGCAGATTTAGCCCCAAAATCGTAAGCAGCCCGATCAAATTGGACTGCTGTCCAATCCCACGAATAGAAAGACAAACGTGAGGTTAGGCGAAGTGGCCAACGGAGAAGGATCGAACAAAAAAAGCAAAAAACAGGAGGGGCAGGCTTAGACAGACATCTTCCACACCACAAACAGCGACATTCGTAACCAGCGCTCTCGGTAGTAGTGCTGACAAGTTCTTTTCAACCAAAAGAGTTGATGATGACCACTTTGCACAGCAGGCAGCTTGTGCGACATGATGAAGATGATCCGCGAGGCGCAGGGATACCTAGCCTCACAGCCAAGACGGGTCTATCAGATTGCACAAGGCTTGGCGGATCAGCAATCGCCCTTGGCGCACTTGGCAGGCATTCAAGAGGACACCTCCCTCGCATCCCGAGGGCTTATTACTTTCTGGGTAAAAATAAGACCTGTGGGACTGTGCAAGGGAGATATGGTTTCACATACAACTAGCCTTTATGATAGAGGAAGACTCAATGATGGAAAGATGAATGTGTATTGCAGTCTGTTGATTGCATTGCAAACTAGGCCGCTGAGCCTTTGGCAAATAGTCCATAAGAGATAAAAAAAATGAACCCAAAAAAAGAAAGCCTTTGTCAGATAGCGCCTCAAACACCCATGTTGTGCTTTTCCTCCCTGTTGGTTTGCCCAGAAGGGGATGGGCTCAATACGCGGAGGCACATTGTTGATGTCTCTTGGGTTGAGCCAAATCCACAATCAAAAAACCGAGATGGTTGTAAAATCCAAAATGCGTCGGTCGCTGGTATCACGTTGATAAAACAATTGTCATGAAAATGTGAACGAATCGAATGAAAAGAGAGTGAAGATCAAACGAGTCGGTTCAATCACTGAGAGGCACGGCGGCCCTTGGTGTGGCCGAGGAAGAGGAAACCACTTGGCAGGGTGGCAGCATCATCGTCAACCTGAGTGTCCTCCGACGAGGTGGAGGAAGAGCTGTTGGAGCGGTGCAACTCCTGCTCATGCTCGACCGTGGCAGACTCAGTCACGGCCTGCTCATCATAGAGGCGAGAGTCAGGGCCCGACTCAGTAGGAGACAAGACCAGGAACTTGTGACTCGGGTCGAATGGAGCCGAGCTAGGGGCCGACAGGACGAGGAACTGACGAGGAGGGGGAATCTTGAACATTTTGAAAAATGACTTTTAGTTCGCTGAGGCGATGTTTTGTGTGGAGGAAGACTAGTGTGTGGATGGTGTGCCAGGTGGTAGGTGTGTCAGAGCGGTTATAGATGGCTGAGCGCGGGGCAGGAGATTTTGCACGAGGAAAAGCACTGTTGAGTCGACAAAGAGTGAGCCAGAGGTTGGACGATGGCAAATTGCAAGTTGCAACGGGTGAAATCGGCCAGGCTTTATATCCCTCGAGTTGCAACGGAGCCAAGAGAGAGCGAGGGACCTTGGAGGGGGAGGGGCATTCCGGTATCAAAGACAATCCCGTCGATCCAGCACATCGTGCATCTCAGCCGAAAAGTGAGTGGATACCGGAAGGTCACGCAGTCAGCCAAACAAGCCTCCCCGCGGATAACGCTGATAAATTTGCATCCTACAGGATGGGGGATAATCTGCCCCAATCACCGACACGATTGCCCAATCCGGTACATCCCAAACACTTCACATGTCTTGGCCCGAAAAAGGGGGGGAACAGGCACTGCTCCTTCCCAGCGGCCAAGACGTCACTATTGGAATCGCTATCGTGATCTTCGCTCTTTGCTTTCCAATTCTTGCACTTCGCCTTTCTTGGCTGTGGTGGTTTGGTATTCTGGGGTCACACCAGCGTCGGTCTGGCCTGCCGACAACTCCTTGAGTCATTCCCAGCGGGCCATGGCAGCTATGCGTCTCTCTTGGCATACAGCCAGCCAACTCTTGCACTTTGTATCATTAAGGCAGTGGGAAGACTTGCCAATTGCGTAATCTGTTTAAGCACCTGGTAACCTTAGTTAGAATGGTTCAGAACTTCAGAGTTCAGACAGTAGTTAGTGTGTTCTTTCCCTTTTCCGTTTTGGCGGGTCCGTTGCAAGCCGCGAGCCAAAGAAAATCAACCTCGGAAGATCCACGGCCAGGATGAGGGGCCAAGAGTCCAAGACAGCCCAGGAAAAGGAAATGAACCCATAACAAGTCAAACGTTCCCCATCCAAGCGTGCGAGAGCACTGCTATTTCACAGGCTGGTTGGTTATTTCACCCAATGCCCATGCAGCCGCCTGGTTTCAAGTGCGGAGCGGCCCTCGCACAACCAGATCTCGTTTGTAGACGCTGTCGACATGCTCCGATCATCCCGACTGTGTCCGCGAGGACTTCTGGTCGCAGGAGTTAGCCGCTCCGGTTTGTTTTCACAGCGATTCCCGTCGTGGCGCAATTTATTTCTGCTTTGAGACGAAGCAACAGCAAATGACATCATGGGCACTGATGGCACTCGTGCTCTCACTCTCAGGAGGAAGGTCATGGATGAGATCTCATTTAACCGATAGTGCCTGACCGACTCGGTTGGTTGGTTTGGGCGTTCTGTGGGGAAAGCGTGTGCGATCTAGATTCTGGAGTAGCAATCACAGAAACACCAGGATACTCGGTGGTGCGAGAAGGAGATCGGGGCTCATGGTTGGCTCAGATATGCAAAGGGCTGAATGATCCAGCGTGAGCCTGTGAGGTTTGTACCAACACCACCGTGGTGCCAATCGACAAACAGTCACGTGGTGTAGTCCTTCTGCGCTGGAGGCGTTTTTCCAATGTAAAGCTCCTACGCAACTTTTCCCTTTCTTCTCCTTCGTCACCTTAGTAAAACCTCATTGGGAATCACTCGAGGCCAACGGCGCCAAACAGAATGGGGAGTGAATACCAACCAATATGCGCTGTGCTTAGTCGCTGTGCGTTGCCGCCCACACACCCTCGGCGGTTCACTCGCCCGGAGTCGATTTCCCAGAGCACAGCCGCTGAGTGATGAGCCTCAGTCACTAATATTTAGGTGGAGGTGCCCGGCTGTGCCCACGAGGAGGCTAGGAGCACAGTCAGTGTCTACCAGTCACATTGGCGCTAGATAATTTCCATTGGCAGACATTGATCCCTCGTTGAAATATCCCAGTGCGGCCGACGCAGATTCACAACCTAAGGTGACACATCCTGATCACATCCGGCCAACAGCCCTGTCAATGAAGCTATCCTGTTTGCAATCGGAGATACCCTCTCAATATCCGAGGACATCCTCCATGGCCTGCTCGTTCCATACTACATCTTGGCCTTCAAGTCTCATTTTTAATGCAGCATGCCCGCTGCTATCACCAACTGATCCATTCTGGCGGGTTCTTGGTCGTCTGCGCAGAGCACCTTGGGGCTGGATTTGAGATTAACCATTGGGGGCCATCTGTCTGAACTGTGATATGTCTGGCGTCATGTTGGAATTTGCGAGACACCGACCTCCTTGAAGCTTGGATGAACTTCTAGCTCCCGTTCGGGCCGTGATGTTGATCCTATAGTTCACGAGCATCGTACCACACGTCACCAGGCCTCACACACGCTGATAAACGCCATCCGGATGAAATCCCTACTTTCTGGATTTTCTGACCCGTGAACAGTCAAAAATTTCTCGAAAAGGGCCGGCCGTGCGCTGTCTTAATTCGAGACGCGTCGCACGCCACACCCCTTCTAACAGCACTGGTGCTGGCCCCCCGAAACCCGGGGGCTTATCCACTATACGACTGTGGCAGGTGGAGCTTTCCCGGTGCCAGAACAGCGGCCTGGCGTGCGCCCTTCTCTGGACTCATTTGACTCTGAATATTCTGCCTTGGCAAAAGTGCATTTCAAGTGTTGGTTTTCTTGCGCGGCATGATTTTGCCGAGTCTGTCCGTCGATGAAGAGCCAGTCTACAACGAATGGACTTCGACGAGATATTGTTGAGTTGAGATCAGCAGTAGCGCGGAAACTCTAATGGAAATGGGAGGGGTGGTCTGCCCTGATCGACGGTTCGACGAACACATCTCTGCCCGCTACTAGTGCCGGTGTGCACAGAACCTAGATCACCAGGCGCAGTCCGCTGGACCCAGAGGGGCCTCCCGGATGATCCACATAAACGCCAACATTTCAATTTGTTGGTTCGCAATGTTGCCCTCTCTATCCTCTCCGGACCGTGTACGCCTTGTGGCCACCCTCTCTCTGCGTCCAAATGCCTTGCTCATCTCGGGAGTGACTACTAAGTCATTAGATGCATATGGCGCATCAGTTATCCCCCACAGCGGCAGTGGATGCGCACAATATCACAGACTTGGACAAAGGTCATGTAATTTGTCACGTCACAGCACAGTCAATATATCAAGATGTCTGCTAGGTCGACACGGTATAAAGTGGCCTTGATTCCTCGCCGTTTTGCTATCTCATCCTCATGAACTATCAAGCTCACCAGTGGCAATCTTCACCTTGAAAACCCTTCTTCAGTCTTGCTTCCTCCAAATAGCACACTTTCTATATCTTCAAGATGTGTTCGGTTTACATTTTCCTGTACGACTGCGGATGCTGCCAACGAGAGGGCGACGTTGTTCATTGTGCCAAGGTCGGAACTCCAGCTTGTCCTGGTGTCAAAGAGTACTTTCGCCGTCGAGACGGTTACAAATGCCCGGCACACGGTGGTTAGATGGCTTCTGCAAAGTCAGTATTCCTCGACATATATACTAACACGCACGGCCTCGATGATTTACTAACAGACAATCGTTCATTAGAAACCTGGCCATGATGGTGAGGTCCTACTTCGAAAGCTCGAATTGCCCTCCAATGCCAGAACCGTTCTTTTAGCGACAACCGGCTACCCTGCACGCTAGAAGGAGGATGAGTTGGTGTTTTTTTTTTTTCATGTACCTCGTCACATCCATGTTTGGTTTGAGATGGAGGCATATATTGTGTCGAATTAGCTACCCATTGTTCCGAGCTGAGAGCCTAGGTAATTATTCGCATTCTTTATTTCTCATCCTTTCCACCTCGGTGATTTGAGTGTAATTAGGGTAATTAGGGCAGTGCCTCGCCTATCCGATAAACCACATCTCCTAACTCCTCAACGCCAGACCCTCGGATCTCTGCCTTCGGCGTGTCCGATTCGTTCTCTCAATTTAATACAGTAGTACAGATTTGTAGGTCTGTAGCTGACACTAGTCATCCTTTAAATTTCCCCGCCCAACTCTCCCCTCGGTTTGGAAAAATCCAATACCACTCTGGGTTGATACGTCACTCAAAATCTCTTCTAGAACCTGTGCGCAGAGGCTATGAACACCCTAGTACTAGGCAAAGTGAAGATCAAAAATCTTGCCGGCGAGTGGTTGGTTCACCGATGAGACTGATAGTAATGCTAGATCCGTTCAAGTTATAAAGTAAACGAATAGATCTGTAGCAATAACCGCGGCCGGTCCTAGGCTATAGGCCGAGAGCCACAGATAGACCTCATGGATGTGCATCGCATAGACCTCAACTTAGTTACATGGCGCTCGAATCAGGTGATTCGAAGTGCGAGATAAGCAATCCTATGGGAAGGCCATGACTCATGTTTTTGCAAACAAGATCTTTCTCAATTACTCTATTAAGCAAGGATCTGAACGCAATCACGCATCAAGCTATAAGTGCCCTGAGTGAGCTACCATGGATGTGCGATCTAAAAAGTGAACGACAAGAGCCGACACACGCCGGTAATGGAACGGTGGCCCGGTTACGTATACGCTAGAAGTTTGCGGTACTATGTCGAGAATCCTGGCTCGTGAATGGCTTATGCGCGTACGCATGTTCATCACCTTGGCCTCGCTGGCCAGGGTGTAGCGCCCCCAGGATTTAGAAGGATTCGGTGGGAAAAGGGCTCCACAGATTCATACCTAAAGTGGGAAATGTTCCACTAACAAAATCACACTCGGTAATCTCCGGAATTTCTGCGACTGGTTCACTTCACAGCTCGGGGTTGGCAAATTGCGTAGATGCCAAGCTGGCTGCTGGGAAAGGGAGCTTCCCATGTTCCAGCGATCTTAGATATCGCCCATCACGTGACGAACGTTAACGGGACATTCCAAGAGAGCTTTCCCCGCTGCATCATTGAGACATCAGCACAATTCTGGTCCATCTGCGACGCACATGTAATGTCCATCGACGTCGACTGGGCAAGGGCCACCTCCGGTCCGGACGGAGAAGCTCTAGCTGAGCGCATCCGCTCCTTTGTCCACGACAAGTTCCAGCAGGTCCCCCTACCGCGCTTCATCCGCTCCGTCCAGTGCCATGCCTTTGAATTCGGGACCATCGGTCCAGACCTCGAGATCAAGGATTTCTGCGAACCGTTCTCCGACTTCTACGAGGAAGACGATGATGACACTTCCGCAACGTCGGAGGAGCTCATGGCCGAACAATGGTCCTCAGACTCGGCATACGACGACGATGTCCCGCACATCCTCCACCACCATCACCACCCATATCCCGGCGAGGCGTTCCAGCCCTCTGCGCTGCGATCCCCACTACCCCTAGGCGACCATATCAACACGCACTTTCTGCCTCGCGCCGGCACACCGGGCATCCCCGGAGGCACATCGACTCTCGGATACCATTTGATGTCGTTGGGCGGCCTCTCGGGAACCCAGACTCCGCTCGCAGCTGTAGCGGGCGGAAACCCGTTCGCCAGCAACTGGTCGGACTCGGGCATAGGGCATGGAGGTAGACCACGCCGTCCCTCCCGCCCCAGTGCCCTCCAGCATCGAACAGACGCAGACATCGACACCACAAACTCGGCGTCACGACCGTCCACCGCGAACACGATACCCTCGCGTCCCTCGGCCGGCCAGACTGGCAGTAGTGGATCAAATCACAACAGCGCAGGTTCGGCCGACATACCCCAACCCTCCGCGGATGATGCCGAAATCGACCCCTCCGCTCCAATCCCGCCTCGCATGCGCGAGCGCCGCCCGGAAGATTTCCAGATCCTCTGCCACGCCAAATACGCCGGCGATGTGCGGCTCTCCTTGACAGCTGAGATCTTGCTCGATTACCCAATGCCGAGCTTCGTCGGACTGCCATTGAAACTCAACGTCACCGGTATCACCTTCGACGGGGTAGCGGTAGTTGCGTATATTCGTAAGCGCATTCACTTCTGCTTCTTGTCTCCGGAGGATGCGGATGCCCTGCTCGGCTCTGAAGGGCACCATCTGAGTGGCCAAAAACCTGGTGAGGATGGTCGACCGCGGTCTGGTGGGGATCAGAAGCGGCAGGGTGGATTGCTGCAGGAGATTCGCGTAGATAGTGAGATTGGCCGCAAGGAAGACGGCAAACAGGTACTCAAGAATGTGGGCAAGGTCGAGCGCTTTGTCCTCGCGCAGGTGCGTCGCATCTTCGAGGAGGAGCTGGTTTACCCCAGCTTCTGGACGTTCCTCATTTAGTTGTCGGATTTTGTGACCTTTCCGACCCTGGCATGATAGTTAGACACGAGCTGTACTTTTACGAAGATTTTATGAATTTCGAATAGATGAATTTATGACCCGAGAATAAAGTACTATCTTCATAATGGAAAATAACCGTGTTCTCGAGATGGAGACATCGGGCATAGACCAACAGGACGAGTGCTTCTTTTGGAAGCAACTGTGAACAGTAACTCTAGTGATCGTCATACTCTCTCAATACTCGGAATAACGATACCAGAACACGCTTTCCTGGGGGTAATCTTTGCAGGTGGGGCCTTTAACCTGGCAGAAGCTCGTCAAACGAGTTCAAAAAGGATATTTATGGTGCATCAGTGGAAAGCATTTCATGTGCGACGCCAGATCGAGGAAAACAGATCCAGTCAGGCGGCGATCAATCGACGGACATACGGCAAGGACGGAGGCGATTTCAAGTGCTGAAGTTTGAAGACTAAGGAGACCAAGTCGGTCCGCATGAAGCAGCCCGTATGAGCATCCAAAGCCAGGTGATCAACCGGACACTTTACAGGTCCTTCTTGGCGCCCTTCTCACTCTTGCCGGAGGACACCTCATCACCAAGCTTGTGGTACTCGCGGGTCAGGCCCTCGCATTGCTTCTTCAGGGTCTCAATGTCGCGGTCCTTCTCCGCCAGCTGCTTCTTCAGAGAGCCAATCTCTCCAAGGGAGCCAGCCTCGGCGAGACGGGCAGAGTCCTTGCCGCCGGCTCGCTTGTCACCCTCGAGCAGCTTGACACGGTCCTCAAGACGGAGAACCTCCAGGATCATCATGTAGGTGCGGTTGAGGATCAGAGAGAGGAAGAGAGTGAAGCCGCACAGGTACATGTTACGCTGCGAGTAGAACTTGCGGGCCTGCACCTCCATGCGGTCGGTGCCAAGGTGGGCGGCGCTATTACAAGGCACCGGTCAGTTTTGGTCACTGGGAGGCGAGGGTTCTAATAAGAGCTTACCTGACTGCAGAGCCATCCTTGGAGAAGGCAGCCAGCTCCTGCTGGACACGGAACACACGGTTCACGCTGTCAATAAACAGGATAAGGATGAAGATAAATGTAATCTAGGGTTTCGGTTAGACAAGGAGGACCTAGAGCCTCAGGCCTTGCGTTTGCCATACCTTCAAGCCGTATTGTAGTTTTGCTATGATTGGACTCTCGGAGATGAAGGCGAAAAGCTTCCGCTTGATAGTGAACGGCAGCGGGATGATGAGGGCCAGGAAGACCGCCATCTCGAACACCAAGAGAAGGAAGACCTATCCGGGCATAGTTGTTAGTTTTCGCATCTGGTTGATTGGTACCCTGGAGTGGAATGGAGTGGCTGTTTGGCGAGCTGTCCGTTGAAGCCAGCTAGGCTGCAGCCGCCCGCAGTTGAATCGGTCGGAGAGCAACGGCAGCGAAGGGAACTGGAGCGATCACGAGTTGAACATACAAGGCTGTAGTAGAGAGTCATTTTGTCGAATGCTGCTCGAGTAGCTCGAGTTGCGGGATCAGAGAGTCGTGCCTGTCAAAGGGGGGTTGATTCAAGAGCTTTGGTGCAAGCTGGCTCGAGGGTAAACAAACACCTGCCGGGTCGGTTTATTGAAGTGGTGGAGAAATTGGGGAGCAAGAAGTACGAAGGCCAAGGGGTAAACGTGGTCAGATCAGGCAGCAGGGGAAATTGGAAGATCAGGCCGCGGAGGTGCAAGCTTGGAGGTGGTCTTTTTATGGGGAAGTTTTCTTGGAAGCCTCGGGGGGGTAGACGTCATCGTCTCAACCAGCACGTGACTGTGCGGGCATCTCACCGTTACGATGTGGAGCTACCTGCTGAGTCCTGACCAGATCCGGCCAATTGCAAATTTGCACGTTCATGTTCATTTTCAATGCTATGTACAATTCTATTCTGGGTATGTTTAGCCCTCTGCCTCGTAGGAGTTGGATTTGTGCTTGGGCTCGAACTTGAAGTCCTTGTGTGCAGGGCCGAGGAACATCTCACTGAAATCGGGCGTTAGTTAACAAGCTCCGTGCCTGCTCGAGGGGACATGTATATAGACAAACTTACGTGATCTTGATCCAATCCTTGTAGTTGCCGCTGCCCATGAGGGTCTCCAAGTCATTTCGGCCACGCCAGGCAGGAGGTCTGTCGTTGATGTGCGGGGGAAGGTACTCGAGAAGACCAAGAGGAACGTAGCGATAAGCAAAGCTCAACCACTCCAGCAAAAATCGTCGGGTGGTGCCGATACCGAATTCATCGGAGCCCCAGGCCTCGAGGCCGTACTTGGCGAATTTCTCGATGTAGGCAAGACGCTCGGATGCAGACTTGTCCAGATACTGGCCTGTCTGGATCTCCTCGAAAATCCAAGGCTTGATCAAAGCACCACGCGCTACCATGACAGCATCAACACCAGCGTTCTGAATGTGGTCATCGTAGTCAACGTGAGAGAAACAATCGCCATTGCCAAGGAAGTAAGTCCGGCCGCCGTTCGGCAAGTCGCGGGGATCAGCCTCGCGAATGGTGTCGGTGAGATAGTCGGACTTCTCATTCAGACGCTTGATAAGAGCAGCGGTGTCCGCAATGTAGCTCCAATCTGCTTGCTTGGTGTACCTTTGCTGTCGGCTTCGTCCATGGAGGGTGATAGCGGCGGCGCCAGGGGGCCCAACACCCAAAACGCTGGATTCGTATCCACCCAGGACCAGGCGTTCAACGATCTTCAACGCATTGGGTTGGTTGTCCCGGGTTCCCATGCGAATCTTCACGGTGATCGGAATCTCTTGAGACACTGCATTCATGCCACGAATGATCTTCTCCAGTTTGGAAGGGTGGTCCAGAAGCGCGGAGCCAGCTCCGTCGCGGTAGACAAGCTCAATGGGGCAGCCACAATTCAAGTCAATGACACGGAGATTGGGGGTGTATCTAGAGAGCACCTCTGTAGCCTTGAGTGCCTGGAAAGGCTTGTTGGCGGTGATCTGGGCACCGTATCTGAAATCCTTAGAATTATCATACCCTTGCACCACATTCGGTCCAGGGGTAATGGTTGGCGGGAGCATTTCAGACTCGTGACCCTTGATCAAGGTCCATTCAGACTTGTTGCCTTGGATCAGTGGCATACTCAGGGCCATTTCAGAATAGGTGAACTGCGCCCCCAAGTCTCCACAGAGTCTGCGGAATGGGAGATTACCCTGTGTCGTCAAAGGTGCTAGTGCTGGTGTCTCCGGTCCAAAGTAGATGCGCCTCTTCTCGGAAGGCAAAAAGGGAGGCTCCGTGTATTGAGCTCGGTTCTCCTCCAGTTCCTCCTTGGCCTTCTGGGCATCTCCATTACTTTGAGAAGTCTCTCCATTGACAGCCTCTCCGTTTTGGAAGCGCCCATGCAAGTTCTTCTCCAGCTCCTGCGACACCTTGTTGAGCCACTCGTTATATTGATTGGCGCGAGGCGTATGTTCTCGCTTTCGTGCCAATGCGACTTTGTCTTCGTAGGAAATGATGTTGACAAGTCCTTCGCGAGTAGCAAAAGGTACGAGGGGCTTGGCTTTCGCTTTGCGCTCCTCATCTTCCAGCAAAACAAGTTCCTTTCTCCCGTCTGCAGTTTCCCTCTCCATTGAATGAGATCCCACCAGGCGGCAACGCCACCCAGCGTAACAGGTACCCCGTGCCTCGTACACGGGACAGATTCCATTGAATGTAGTGAGATCCTCGCGCTTGTGCTCCTTCAAGTAACGTCGCAGATCGTGTTCAAATCGGCACTTCTCGCCGAATTGGCACTCCTCGGGCGAGAACTCTGGGCTCAACATTCTCGAGACGCACAAGCCCTTCTCGTCCTTAGAGCTACCGAAGCTTCTGTTGGTGTTCTGGCCCTTGGGCTTCTTCTTTCCTTTCTTCTTCTCGTCGTCGCGTTCGGCGTGAGAAGCAGCTTCAGCAGCATCATCGGTAGCGGCGGTATCGCGAACGGTTTTCGGTGCGGATTTGATCAGATATCTGGATTTTGTGAATGGTCAGTTATTCTGTATTCCGAGTCATAGGCAAGCAACAATGACCTACTCCGCCTTGATGGGCGCAATGCCCCGATTACGCAAAGATGCGCGTTCATCCTCAGGCTCCTCATTTTCATTGAAGCGAGCCTTCTTAGAGGGAGGCTCCTCGGCAGCAGGGCTCCCGTTGGCCGCGTCGCGCTTAGCGACCTCCGCCTCCGACGAGCCTTGAACAGGCTCCGCTGTCGCAGATTGAGGAACTGTCACATCCATACTAGACATGATGGACAGACAATTGGTTTCTCCAAAATTGATTAAGAACGCAGAGCCTATGTCGATCCGATGGCCTCCCTTGCTGTCACGAAAAAGTAAATGCGGAGGACTCCGATCTTTCTATCCAAAAAATGTTCATAGCGGGTGGCGTTCCGCTGGTTTGTGCTGTTTGCAAATACACGGTTTGTTGCCTCAATAGTTAGGCTACCAACATATGGAGTTATAACAGGCATCGACTAAACGTGTGCTCATGGTTCTCTCTTTCTCAAGGTAACTATAGAAATTATGCCAAAGGTATCGCCTTAAAATATAACTCACAATAGCTTAGAAAGCTCTTCAATACATCTCATTGTCAGACATCTGGCTGGGTGACACAGTAGAAACATTGGACGTACAGCTACACAAAGGCTCGCTCATGAACTCGTATGGACGGTATAAAATGGTGAAAAGGGGGGTCCAAAACAGCAGAATATGAATTTCTAGGAGGCATCAAAGATAACATATCCGTGACGCTACACGCTTGCTAACTGAGCAGTCTCAATTAACCAGTTATATAGTGTTTAGGCATTCCCTGCCTAGCTATGTAGGTACCTCTCAAAAAATAACTTGTGTCCTTTACTTAGGCCAACTTCAGCCTATCACCGCGTCACGTAACAAGCTCCCTGCTTATGAAGCTTTCATACACTTTTCTCTGTTCAATTAGCGTCATAACCACCTGGATACCCTCGGTATTCAATCCCTGAGAATGTCCATTAAGTCTTAACAAGCGATATCATTCACATCAAGTCAATCTTCGGCTCAGAAGTAATCACGTCAATCTTCTTCATTCCCTTACTTTTGATCCGGATTGCTCCCGGGCAATCGAAAAATTTGAGAGCCGCTCACTAGCATCGGAACTTTCAACAACGGTGACACGATTTGATCTGTCGGACTTAAAGAGAATTGACACTAAGAATATTGGGCTTGGAATAATTTATTTGAATTGCCTTAATCATAATGATCAAAGTGCGTGACGTGCTGGACTCTACCTCTTCCATGAAAACCAGCACGAACCCGAGGATCTTGGTTGATGTTCATAAAGACGTCGTTTGACTTGATAAAAACTTCGTGAAGTATAATTGATCTAATATACACTGGCTACCTCCTGTTAGTATTGCATAAGCCGTATTTTGGCTGCCTGGTGACCTAGGTACTCGGATGGCTTTTTCAGGCATCCTCTGACACTATACAAGATGCAAATTGAAGGCGAATACCAATTCCGGGCAATATCCGCGCGCCAATTGATCCAATTGTAAAGCTAAATGGGGAAATTTCACCTCACGTTAAACGAATCGTGACCAGGTCTTGATTTGCTATTGTACTCCTACTACTTCGGAAAGCTTTCCATTGCTTGAGCGGCGCAGATCAAGCAGGCTACAGACGATCGCCAATGAGAGGCCTATAAAATTTCGCAGGTTTCTTACTACGAGTCCAATGTAGCCTTCAGTTGGCTCGATGAATCATATTTCAAGACTTCTTTTCTGCATCTACTTTATTGGTATCTTCAATTTCTCGCCCAACTCACGGCAGCCACTTTCTTACGACCACTCGCTTCCGTGCACATCCCCTGAGCTTGCTGCCTCCGCTCCGTTGCTCAGTACCATCTCGATTCACCATGCCGAGGCTGCTACCTCGTCGTGCGGGTATCTACGGCCGTCGACGGCTCCGCAGCCAGGGCCCAACACCAGCACCACCCGAGGATCCGTTAGTGAGCTGTGACTGGAGCTGCCCAGGCGAGTGCAGAGCCTTTCATCAAGGACTGGATTGCCTCTTGTCCATTTTTCCGGAGTCGGCGGGCAACGGGCTGAGCGCTCTAGTACGTGACCTAGAACGCAAGTGGGCGTCAACTTACTGGTCACGTCTGAAATGCGCCATCATCCGCTGTGATCTCTCAACCGGTGAGAGGTCTTTCGTGCAAAGTGTCATCAGCTGGAATCCCCATTTGCAGTGGCAGACGGTTGGCTTCATTCCCTACAACCAAGTGAACAACCCTCCAGTCATCGACTATATCCTCAATCGAATCAAAACTGAGGAGGAGGAGGAAGAGGTCAATGATGCACTAGACTACGTCTATCTTCTCCACGAGCTTAAGGCTCATGCCCGACACACTCCCAGGTATGACGTACGCTACCTGCTATCCCTGTTCTGCCGCCGTTACGCGGAGGCTTTTGGTCCCCCTTACCAACGTGAATTAAATGGTGAACTTCGAGGGGTCTAAGATGGAAACAGATGAGACTTAGGGCAGAATGCTCTGTTTTTCAATTATTGCCCAGCCTTACTATGTTTCTTTCCGGCTGCAGGATAGTTGCTCTGAAGAGCTATTTTCAGATCGCTACTTTCATCGAACCTAGGACTCAAACAAATCTGACGAGCTTCGAACGTCAATTAACGTCTCAATTATATAGGCTCATCTAACACACCTGAGTGATATCTAAAAATATTGCAGAGGTGCCTAGCAAGGAGACAATAATAGCTCTCTAGCTTTTGACACTGCTGTTTGGAACATCTGGTGGAAGCCTACACAGAAGCAAGCCGAAAAGAAAATTCGGTTCGATACTCTCTGGATAGGAATCTCTACGAAAGAAACACCTGTTAAATATAATTTAGGTCTAATACATAATTATGGACAACTTGTCCATTATCCATGATACCAACCTAGCCAAAAGTCTGGTCGTAAGCCCGTTTTTACCGCAAACTGCCTAGCTTGACCACATCTGTCTTCACTTCCATTTCGGGCTGTTTAAACACATTCTGAGAACAAGGTTATATAGATTATTGGAGAGCATTTAGGGTATCCTGTTTTGAGTAAGTCTTTCAATACAAAAGTGGATTCATGAAGATACCTACAGGTTTTGTGACCGGCATAAAAGGTCAAACTTGCCAAATATCCTCTCATGGATAGAGTAACATTACTTTGATCATTGAACTTTGGAATATGAACTAGAGATAGGCAGAAACTTCATTAAGAATTCTTGCCGCTGCAATCCATAGCGCGTTCGAACTTATGTACGAGCTAGTTAATAAGGCAATTGCCGATGATGTATCCTATACACGTATTTGGCTAATGGATCCAGTGAGTTAGCAATTCTCTCTATATATCGTTGTAACAAGAGGTCATTAAAGGCCCCCAATACACTTATTAGGTAGCCACTGTATAGGTATGTTGCACTAGCTAAGGTTGTTTGCTGCCCAGAAGGTTGTTGTGGTTATTAGCGTTCTGGTGGACAAAGTGAACCCCGAACCTATACCCTTCAACGCTATTCACCAGCATAATGAAGATACACTTAAACAGTCTACCTGGTAGGTAGTAAGAGTTCAAAGAAATCGAAACAAGGTATGATCAGACCAGTAGTTTGGTATTCAGACCTAAAATCCTTCTCAAGAAACCCTGTTGCCCTAACTTATTAATACGACATGAAGAGTATCCTAAAATAAAATCTAGGATTAACCTCCCGAAATAGGTAGAGATTCTCCTCCATAGCTCTGCGTGATCTAATGATACAAGTGTCGGTTCCATGCTATTGTGAAAATGCTAATTGAGAAGAACACTGAAAAAATGACATTTTGCAATTTTCCCTGAATTTCAGCCCTAAGATTAGAGAAATAATGCAATACCTAACAGCCGGGGTATCGTAACAGACCAGGGGTCACTTGCAGTATCAAATCCACGCCCCACAAGAGCAGGGATTGTATTGCAATATTGGAGGCCTTTGTCCAGCAATATGCCAAGGAGCATAGTCTGGTATAAAGCAATTTTGGAAGAGTGGTATCTTGCAGTCTGGGATGTGCTCGCTGGTGAAGCGATCATGTATCCTGTTAAAGGCCGTCCCGTTTGCATTGTAACGTCAGAAGATGGACAATGGTGGAAATTGAGGCAGAGACGAGGACAGCTTCACGGAGGCCGACCACTTGGTCAGTCTTGAGGAACGAATAGCTGGTTGTCGTCCACTGAATGCGACGAAACAGAGGGATACGAAACAGAGGGATTTTCGATCACAGCATTCTTGCGTGAGCTTATACCTTCGTAAAGCTGACCTGACGACCTTGCTTGTCCTTTGACCTCCAGATAGGAGCTGTGATGGACTTGAGACTTTTTGAGGCATCGAACCAAGGACGGACTTAGATACTGTCTGATCTCCTTCTGCTCGTTGACACTGAGCCTGTTGAATCCGGATCCGAGTCTGTCGCAGGTTTGCTCGTAGTCAAGGGAGCCACGGATTGCTGCGTGCTTGGAGGGCTCTCCGAGAGCCTGGCCGATGACTAGCAATTCCTCCTTTGGGAGCTTAAGCAGGCAGCGCAGGGCGTCACGTTCGGGAAAGCCAAGTTTGAGGCCGAGAATAGCCCTCGAAGTCGAGTTATCCTTGATGTGGCGGTAGTGTGCATCAGCTCGGGGCAATTCTTCCAGCATTTTGTGAAATGCGAGGTTTTTGTCCAGATCGCCTTCTGTCGCAGGAGAGGACGTTTGGGACGGCTCCGCAGAAGAATCCAAGTCTTCTTGGAGAAACTCCTCTATGCGGGGTTTGAATCTAAGCTTGAGTTTGGGCTTTGGGCCCCGCGCGTTCTTGGTGATCCTGCCTGTTGTGGACATGTTGGCCGGGGACGGCTAAAACTGAAGCAGTTGAGTCAGTCGGAGATGGGGAGGAAAAGTTGAACGATCGATGTTGATGAATCTTGTAGGAGAAATAGGAAAATGTGAGGGGAGGGATGGAAAGGGGAACCAGTAGACACGCGAATCAAGAAGACACTTATTGCCTCTGTAGGTGAGAGCGGATAAAAGATAACTGAAGCCAAAACTGTTGAAATTCCGCGAAAGATAAAGATGAAGGTGCTCAGGTTCGGCACTCAAAAGGGATAGGAGGTGGCGGAGGAGATGAGAGCGAGCACGACCTAGTGAGTATGAAAGCTCACGGATGGATTCGATAGAAGTACGGATAAAGTGAAAGCAAGATCGTTGCCAAAGAGGCTTTTGAATGTCGAATTCATGGCCAGGCAAACGGCACAGTGCGTAGGACTAAACAAGGGAAATTGATGGAAATGAGAGAGATACGATAACCGGCAGGTTCTCTGGTGATTTACACCAGGAGTAGGGATATTATAACCAAGACACAAAGCTTGCGGTGTAATTCCCATCAAATACGAACAAATTTTGCTAAATCGAAGCCCGGGGCTTGAGAAAAGTAGAATCCTCGCTGATTGCTGATGACCCGCTTTTCCAGAGGTGTCTTCGGTATAGTAGTGCTGTAATGGGTATGCCCGAATGCCCAGAGGCGCACCTGATGATTGATCCAACATTATTGTCGAGAAAGACCAGTTGCGAATCTCGACGAAAGAGGGCTATTGCTATGCTTTGGATTGACCGCGCGTGCGTCGGTGGTGACAGGGCTGTAGTGTGTCAAAATGACTATTTTCCGTTCTGGTTCAGACTCTGCAATCTGCGCAACCTGGCCATTGAGCCAATCCAAGTCTGCTCGATGGCGGCGAATATGCTCTTCAACATCCCATTCGGAGATGTAGTAGAAGTCGTTGATCCCGAAACTGATACGCTCTTGGTCCAGAAAGACAAATTGACCCAGGGGCTTCTCTGTGGCATCTCCCGCTGGACGTCGTTCCTTGACCGAGTCAGAGAAATCGGATAATTTCCCTTTTGCCTTCGGCCATGTTGATTGCCAGGGTTCATGGTTGCCTAGGAGGAGAAATACCACTTCAAATTGGGCGAGTTGAGTCTCGATAAAAGTGAAAAAGCCTGCATCCTCCACTACACCTATGTCACCCAGAAGCGCTAAGTATGGCGCGTGCGGGTTAATCCCGAAGACGTCGTAGGCAGACGGATTCTCCAGGTGCAAGTCCGACAGAATCTGGATTTCGACCATTGAGAGCCTCGGGATACTGAAAACTCACTGGATAAGAGTCGCCACAAAACAACAAAACCAAGGAAACCTCAACGCCAGAAACCCGTTGAAGCTTTCAGAATCTATCGCCAGATCCAATCGGAGGCAACGCGACCCTTTTTGAGCACAGACGGCAAAGTGCGGAAGCGTGGCAATATGGCGGTGCAATCTGGAGAAGTGTGGCGCAGCACTCGAGCATTGGAGAATGACGAGGGGCACGCTAAGTTACCCTACTGGCTGCTGTTATCTAAGCGCCCAGCCTAGGTGGTCTCATAAGAGAGCCCCTCCTTGGCTGCCGCCTGTGATAATTTCTTTCTTCTTTCATTGATCTTTGTGTTGTCTGAAAGACTGTGATTCCTTACTCTTGTTCGGTCTCAACGACAAGGTCCCACAGTCTCACAACAGACCGACGTCATCGGCTTATCTGCGGTTATCAACACCGTTTTAAGTTGCGGACAGCCTCAATTTCCTTGTTTACTATCGTTTCTTCCCACATAATGACGGGCGCTATACACGATCCCAGGCTGCTCTACAGCGTGAAGAACATCCGCGCATTTCATATCCAGGATGGCGAGGAACACGAGTTGACGCCTTCGGGTCCTCAGACTCTCTCCCTCCTGATGGTGCCGACTGCTACATCGGCCCCAACCCCTCCATATGCCGCCGGTGCGGGCACGCAGACTCCCGAGGAAGACTTCTACCTGCATCTCTATCTTCCCCCAGAGCTGGATCTCGCACTGCCAGCTACCACGCAGATCTTCCACCAACCGCCCGATAGCTACTTGATCCCTCGATGGGATCTGGCCCCCGATGCAGGCGCCTTTATCCGCATTCAGTTCCCAAGCATTGGTACTGGTCCAAACAATGTCACACAAGACGACGTCGATACCTTTGAGACAATTCTCGCACAATGCACTGCGTTCCTCGATGGCGCTCCTGCGGGGAGCGGCAAATCGGATGGCTTTGCTGCCTACAATCCAGCAGACTATGCACCTGGCGAGGGATACATTGGGACTGGAGACAATAAGGGCGACAAGTTGCATGGTAAGATCGTGCTGGTGGACGAGGAGGATGGAAGTGTGGTTGGTGAATTGGGTGAAGGGTACAATGTGGTAGAGGACCCTGACGTGAAACCTGGATCCAAGCGTGAGTGCTTTCTTTTCCGAATCGCGATGCGTACTTCTATTTCAGGAGCTAACTTTCCGATAGGCCCTGTGGGAATTGAACTCCCTGCCGAAGGCGAGGGCAACAGGGTCAGCGTGACTAATGTCTCGGAGGAGTATTTGGAAATGTCGCGGCATCCCGCATACCAGAATTCAACCATCGTCCAGACCTCGGCTACCGCATCTCGACTGATCGTTACCACTTCCTCATACATCTCCAATGCCATCACCAGCGGCGCCGAGAACTTCATGAAGAAGACCAAGCCCAACCCCAAACCCGTGACTTTCTCCGATGCCACACACGCCCGCATCCGCAAGGTCGGTAC
Organism: Penicillium simplicissimum; assembly: GCA_024706585.1. NCBI lineage: Eukaryota > Fungi > Ascomycota > Eurotiomycetes > Eurotiales > Aspergillaceae > Penicillium > Penicillium simplicissimum. The sequence goes on from JAMZTW010000044.1 coordinate 1,065,671, forward strand.
CTTCTCCAACAGCGCAGCAGACCTATCTTCCCGCACCCTGGGTCAAGTCGAGCGAGTCGCGCAGAACATCGGCGCCTCGCTAGCACGCAAGGATGCCAAGCCCCGTGAAGGCAAGAGGCACCATCCACCGCCAGACTACAAGCCAGGTGTGCTGAACAAGTCAATGATCGCGTTCTCGACGTTGGCGGACGGCATTCAGGAAAGTGCGCGGACCGTGCTAATGACCGGCACGGCGGCCGCCAGCACAATGATCCAACATCGCTACGGCACCGAGGCTGGCTCCGTCGCGACCAACCTGACCGGCGGCATTAAGAACGTCGGCCTCGTATATATTGACGCCACGGGTGTTAGTCGTCGCGCGCTGCTCAAGTCCGTGGCCAAGGGTATGGTGGTGGGCCGCATGCGCGATGGAAAGCAGGTCGTTGTTGGAGCTGGCGATGGCGGTCAGATACCCCCAGACACTTCTACCAATGCCGAGGCAGGGCCTTCTGGTTCAGGGTTAGGGGCCCGAGATCCAGTAGTGCGACGTCCCTCGCCGGGTCCCACGCCGCCGCCAGCTTATGGTGCATCAGGGACGGTGTCGCTGGGCGGTACTCCTAAGTCAGGGACAGGTGCGAAGCGGTAGGAAGGAAAATAACTCAATTGGAATGATAGGTTGAAGGAAAGCGATCAATATGGCTTCTAGGAGAACATCTGGCGGGTTGTCAATTCAGCTTGATCTTCATCGCGTTCGCGTACCGTATCTCATCTCTTCAATCATTGCGTATCTGCCACGGCAATAGACACGTGGATCCCTTTGTAGGTTTTCGCAAACAGCGTTGTTTGAGAAGTTAGGTCGCAATTTCGGGATGGGACCCGACCCATCCTGGTCTGGGGCTGGAGACCTGTAGAGGTTCCGGGTCCTCTGTACTGCGGTCATTGTATGTAGTGTAGATAGGTTAACTCGATTGATCGGCACATCAATGCTAACAAAGTTTCAAGCCACACTTCACATTTTATGCAGCAGCTTTTTCGCAGCCTGCTTTTCGGGCCTTTTCCTGGGAACTATTGGCCCAGACAGAATCTAGGTTTCGGCCAGGTGGGACAGTTGGTGATATCCATCTCTTCTGCTTAGAAAAGACAGTCATTGCGTGACGCAAGTCACCTTCAGGCAAGCAAATCACGAATAGCAGTGAGTGTCACAGTGTGTCGGTGTGGCGTTTACTGTATACTTCGACGACTCTCACGCCACTCATCGCAGCCTGATACAACTTACTGTCGCCCCCCCCCCCCCCCCCCTTCGCGCTTCGACCCCGGGCGTCCTATTGTAATCGCAGACATCGAGTACTATTGGCGGGCGACACATAAACATTGACCCTTGTTACCGCTGGAGGGAGTCAATGGCCATCGATTGGCCGAACGGCTCCCATAATGATGGACTTGCCAACGCATCACCCGCTTGACAGTTGGCCAGCCTGCGCTGGGCCAATGGGTGCTTATCTGGACAGCGAGTCACTCCACACCGACTTGAGCGGACGTTGAAATGAGTGTCGCTGATGGTGTGAAGGGTACTCAATTGTTGATTTTACCGTGATCGAGGCGCAAGGATGCAATCGGCGGGATGAGCCTGGCCATGGCGACAGCTGTTGGCCTGCATCAACACCGGTTGCTATTTCGCCTCTGAATCTGACCACAACTCATCGATGCCCGGCCGATTGCAATCCCGACGTGGAGATTCAGGTAAGTAGAGGCCGCAATGCCCGTTGGAGTGGGCATTTGTGGAGCGGGTAAGACCGCGACCCCAGGTACGGAAGTAGGTGTGACTGTGAAGCGCTGAGTCTGAAGGCTGTCTCCTTTTTCTTGTCCGATGGAGATCGATTCTACATTCCAGGGTTATGATATCAGGATAATGGTGTATGGAGTTTCGATGTGAGAATGTGGAGGAGGAAATCCGTCCAGTGGGGAGCTCGGGAATTTCACGTTGCAGTCGGAAACAGTCACGATCTCCTCGATCCAGTGCGCTTCCTTGGAAACCCCGGCGCCTTAACCGTGGGTGGTGTCCGCCCAGCACCAGGGATCGAGTGCGAAAGGAAAGAAAAGGGGATCTTTTAAGGGGGGGGATGTAACTTGAAATCATCATTCGAGTGCGCAATCCAGTCGATCATTCAACAATTGCCTAATGATCTGGTTTGTGGTCGGGGAGTGTGGAATTTCATACTGCGTGGGGGTCGCAGTGGAGGACGGCGAGATGACCTAGGAGCTACAGTTGTACACGTCTACGCTACACAGGATCGAAAAAGACATCGATCAGCTCAATCCGATGCTTGGGTGCTGAAGGGCAGAATTCACGATGCTCGTCATACCTGGAAGCTTCCAAGGAATCTACAACCTCAGGTTCGAGCTCCGTAGTCTAGAAACACCGGGCAATCTAAGTGAGCATCTGAGCGAAGGTATGGAGCCAGAACAACTCGGCAGGGACCAATATGCGATGCTTGATTAACTTGTCCAATCTCGCTTCATGACGGACACACTAAATATACCGAATCGCGTTCAATCTAGTCATCTGGCTGCCGCTAGCTCCTGGAGCTGAATGTCGATGCTCCGTCACTAAAACGTTCAAAGATCCCGATCGGTCCGTCCGTTTGGACGTGGTTGAATCATGACGATCGTCCCTGGCGACGAGCCCACTCCGCGCGAAATTCGAAACACCCGGTCCGGTTGGCGGGCCCCCTTTTTTTCGAGACGGGCCCTTTTTCCTTTGTTGTTGTTCCTTTTTCCCGCAACTAAGAATAAACATTACTTATGCATGTAATTAGTTAGCGGGTGTTGTCTGACTGAGCGATGCTAGCTTCCGTTCATATTTGAAAGGAAACTTCAATTAGTTCATGCGTGGCCATGGAGACTTGTCCCTCAAGAGCCTCAGAGCATTGAGTTCAATGCACATGCGATCCGGGTATAGAAGGTCATCACAGTCCCCGAGTTCAAAGGACTGCCAGCTCTCCCTTTTCTTTGTTTTTATCCATCTTTTTTGTTTCTGGCTTCCCGTTCATCTCTTCTCTACGCTGATCTTTTTATTTATTTTTGTCAATGCGGAGACTGGCCACATGCGAGGTTCAGCCCTCGGGCCTCGCGCCCGTTTCGTTCTATCACAGGCGAGGCAAGGGACGTTCCTGGCCGCGATAGACGAGGCACTGAGGCAGTGAGCAATTGGTGGAAGGATCATAATTGTCATCAATAATCATGCTCGTCATTTTGATACTGACATATCATCCGATAATTGTGCGATAGTGCCGCGTCGCGATGCTCGTCGTTGTCGAGTCCAATGGCTATCTATCCTCGGCTGGCCAGGATGGCCTGAGGCTATGAGCAACCATCAGCTTGGATCCTCGGGCATACTGACATTTGGGAGGACCATTGAGCTCAGCAACTCTTCAATCGCAGTTCTGCCTTGTTCGGTTATTGTAATTGATGATAATCTCCCTAGAGTCTCATTCTCATTCTGCAGTAATCGGCGTCATCGGTCCCAAGCGGCTTGTCGAGCGTAGCAGAAGACCCGCTGGTGTTTCCCCCAGACTCCACTCCGGCCGCCCGCTAAACCCGCTCCAGGCTGCTCAACCAGCCAAAAACCAGCCCGGGCCTGGCGCTAACCAGACACTAAGACTGAGAAACTAACCTCGAAGGCTCGAACCACTTTGGCTCCTGCTGGTTGCGACCTCCTCAGACTTGCGCTTAGTCTTCCTGCTCCAGTCCAGTTGCTGCCGCTGCTTGCTGGGGTGCTGAGCCTGGACGTATCTCTCACTCTCATCCTCCCTCCTTCTTCCCATCCTTTCGACGCACCTTCTCGGCCCTTTCCTTGGGCCTCTTTTTTTTTCCTTTGCAGTTTCCTTTTCGTTTCTTGTGTCCCTCCCTCGTTCCCGTTTCCCCCCCTCATATCCACCAACCCCCTTTTTCCTTCCCAATCTCCGACCGACTGCTCCCCTCGCGCCCCCTGTCCGCGCGCCGCACCCCTCCGTCCCTTGGGCTTCGACCATGTTGAGCATTCGCAATTGAACCTGCTGGAATTGATTCGGGGTATTCGTCGCGTCTGAGACATTGCTTCTCCCGCGTTTGTTCTCCCAACGTGCGACTGTGTCTGTCTCTCCAGCCCACGGGAGGAGAGAAGAGAGGGGACTCTAGAACACTGCAGTGCAGGTATCTTCACTTCTCCTTTCCTTTCTCACAAATCTCCTGCTTGGCCGACGCGTCATTTAATCAGGTCCAAATTGTGACTGCTTGTGCCACGTGAATTTGCATCTTTATCACCATTCCCTCTCCCATCTGCGACTGCTGGCCCACCAGCCGCCGGCGTGGCAGTACCATTCCAATCATACCCCCCATTCCTCCGATCGTTCGCCTGTCAGTTGGGCCCTGATAAACTTGCACATTCTTGTTGATTGCCGATAAGGCTCTATCTCAAAGCTTAACTAACATGATTGCGAATGGTGACAGCTGGTGAGGCTGAACGTTGACACTCGGTGAGTGCGACCGTTCGCCCAACTCTCCCCTCAATCTTCTTCGCCCTACCTCCGGGAGAGCTCTGGGATTACGAGACGCCGGGCCCGTCGCAATTACTTATTCCACCTTTCCAATTCAGTGCCTAACCGAGGGCTGACGTGGACCATCTTCGGAATAGTCTCGGGCTTTTGTGCTGCAATCAAAAGGTGTGTTGTTAGACGCGACAGCTCACCACGTGCGCCCGCGATCGTGCAAAGAGAAAATTCCTCACATGCAATTCCGAGTACTGATACCGTCTCTTTCACTCACAGGCAATCTGTGACGCAGGTCCCATCCAGATTCCTCGGCTATGAGCACTTCTCATCCACAGCCCCTCCCTCTCCCTGCCCTCGCCTCGCCAACCTCGAATCACACATCACCATCTCCTCAAAAGAATGCGCGCAGCAATTATCCCGATATGCTAAGCTCCCCACCGGTTCCTCCTCCGAGGACTTCGTCTGCCCGTCGCAGCCCCAACGGGGAGAGGTCGCGCCACGGCAAAACTCGATCTGACCGCAAAGAAAATCGCGACCGACCCCGCGAGGACCGTACTGGGAAGAGCCGATCTAGGCGAGCAGACCCATTGGAAGAATCGACCCGAGAAGCACCTGTGGAGTCCGCCCAGATGAACCCCAATATGGAGGACGGGTCTAGCCAGGAATTGGCGAGAGAGCCGAGCACGGTCATCAATTCGGTGCTGGTCAGCGATCCCGCGGTGGACAGGGAGAGAGAGCTGGTGCGACAAGCAGGCGGGTCGCCCGCAGAGGCCAATGCCACCAGCTACGGCGCACCTGCCATTGAAACCGCCGAGGAGGGTACTCGAACTGGCCATCGCAGCCGACACGACTACAGCAACAACGGAAAGGATCTTAAACGCAAGGAGACTACTTTCGGTACATACATCCTAGGACAAACCCTCGGCGAGGGAGAGTTTGGAAAAGTCAAGCTGGGCTGGAAACGAGATGGAAGCATCCAAGTCGCCATCAAGTTGATCCGGAGGGAATCTCTAGGGTCAAACCCCAGCCGACTGCCCAAGATCTACCGTGAAATTTCCATCCTGCGCGACCTCGCCCATCCGAACATTGTTCGTCTGCATGAGATGGTCGAAACCGACCGCCACATCGGTATCATTATGGAGTACGCATCTGGCGGTGAACTATTTGACTACATTCTGAACAATCGTTATCTCAAAGACAACTCGGCGCGCCGATTGTTTGCGCAATTGGTGTCGGGTGTCGGATACCTGCACAAAAAGGGCATTGTTCACCGAGATCTCAAGCTCGAAAATCTGTTACTGGACAGGAACCGGAACATCATCATCACTGATTTTGGATTTGCAAATACCTTCAATCCCACGGATCAGTTGGAAGAGGAGATCGAGTACAACCTGACCAACAAAGAATACGTGAAGCGCAAGCGCCTGGACAAGCTGGGTCCCGATGGGATGCGTCGGGGTGATTTGATGCAGACCAGTTGTGGATCTCCCTGCTATGCAGCTCCAGAATTGGTGGTCAGTGACTCACTTTACACTGGTCGCAAAGTCGATGTTTGGAGCTGTGGTGTCATCTTGGTAGGTTTGGCTACTTCAGTATCTGCGATGCAGCAGTTTGGTTCTAATATGCTTCGTTCAGTACGCCATGCTCGCGGGCTATTTGCCGTTCGATGATGACCCAGCCAACCCGGACGGCGACAATATCAACCTCCTTTACAAATACATCGTCACTACGCCCCTCACTTTCCCCGAATATGTCACCCCTCACGCCCGCGACCTCCTGCGACGAATCCTGGTTCCCGACCCTCGCAAACGTGCCGACCTCTTCGAAGTCGCTCGCCACAGCTGGCTGAGTGAGTATTCGCACATCGTGTCGCATATCACCAGCAGCACCACCAACGTGGCAGACATTGCAAACACAACCGTCCCGGCCGGTAAGAGCCTCCGAGCCCGGTGGAAACGATTCTGGGCTGCCCAATTGGACCGACTGACCCATTCCCTTCATCTAGAACCCAAGACCGAAGCGCCGGCACTTGCGCGCAGCGCCTCGGTTCGCGAACCACCAAAGACCAGCCACGGCGCGGTCCCTGCTGTTGGCGGACTCAATCACCACGCAGGCGATATTTCACAAGGATCGCCCAGTGACAAGTCGAAGACGTCTCGCGATGCTAAGCGGAGAACGGTGCAGGTCGAATATGTTGCTCCTCAGTCTCAGACAACCAGAGGAGAGCACCAGGAACCTTCGGAATCCCGCAGTCGTACACAGGAGGAGCAAGCACCCGCTCCACCAGCCAAAGATACCACCACTCGAACAGCACCAAAAGCTCAGGCCAACTACGATAAGCCATTGCCCGGACACTTCCCCCGATCCACCTCGGACAATGCAGCATTTACCGGAACACACACTACTACCACCGCGGGGCTTTCGACTACCCGGCCGACGACGGGCGCCTCCATGGCGTCCTTCCACACTGGACGACTTCCCTCTCGAGGTTCCTATGGCCAGCCAGTGGCTCCTACTGTCACAGCGACCAACACCGAAGGTCGCCTCGCACAGCCAAAGAGTGGCCAATTCTCTCTCGCGCAAAACCCAGCGCAGGCATCCACTACCTCCATTGGTCGCCCCAGTACCCAGCAACTCCCCAACGCATACAACCCGACTCCCCGACAAGAGCCACCCAAGGGCCACAAGCGCTCGAACACCGTCTCCAGCATCGGCGAAAAGCTGTTTGGACGTTCTGGTTCAATCCTGGGTGGTCGCAGTTCGCAATCGAACGCCGTCTCCCGCGGGGATCGTCAGAACAAGCGGTACCCTCCTACCAGCATGAAAGAGCCCTTGCCTCGGGAAGATTCTCGTGTCTCAATGGATTCTCGGCGGTCAATGCAGTACTCGCATAGTCGCAAAGCCAGCCAAGCTGGTGAAGGCCGCGCTCGTCGATTCTCGCTTCTTCCGGCCTCGTTCTCATTCCGCAATTTCTCTGGTCGCGATCAGACCCCGGAGGAAGTATCCCAAATCCCGCGCACGATGGAGCCCATTGGGCCACAGCGCCCTACTACTGGACCATCTCAGAGCCGACCTCGCGCGACGAGCTATGGAGCGCAAGAGGCTATGGGTATGGTCAGTGAAGGGCCTGCCGAGGAGACCTTTGACAACAAGGATCCCGAGCCATTGAGCTATGAGGCCCATATTGACCAACAGTTCGCCGAGCTCGGAAACCGGTTTGATCAGCCTCAGGACTCTTTCGGTGCCATTTCCACGGAGCAGGTCTATCAAAACAACGATGATGGCTACTCGGGGCACAACTACACCTACTCGTCGAAACCGAATTACTACGACGATTACAACGGTACCTACGATAGCAAGTCTCGCCAGTCGATGCAAACTGGCCGACGTGGACCGAATGTCCTGCAGAAACCTCATCGCAAGTTCGCTGATGCCTACGAGTACGAGCGGGACGGGTCCCACCATTCTGGCAGCTCTGGTCCAGCCAGAAAGGTCATGGACTTCTTCCGCAGACGATCCAAGTCTCGCGCTGGTGATGACCGATAGTTGCTGTCTACCAAGCCTTTGGCACCTCTCTTGAAGGAGCAAACGGCTCAACCATCTTCAAATCAGGAAGCAGTCATCGAGATCCTTGGATGACTAGCGCCACCAAATCCTCACCCGCCTTGCCTTGACACGCCGCGCAAGCTCAACTACATCATCCCCGCGCTCAAGGCCATAATTTTGCTTCCAACGACAACCGCAAGTGAGAAAGGAAGAAAGCAGCGAGGTTGTTCGAATTCCCCCTGTGATACCCTGCTTTTGTTTGAAGTTTTCCACGTTCTGTGCATGGAGCGAAATTCCTCATCGTCCGTCGGGTGTTTGATTAATTATCTAGCATGTCCATTTCCTTTGTCAGAATACATTTTCCTTTTTTTTTTCTCCTTGTTATTTCTTTGGTTTGCTTTTCTTTCTCCGGTTGCTAATCTGTCTGTATTTCTGGGTTGCCCTATTTCGTTTTCTGTGTCAATCCAGCCCCTTTTTTCCGCTCTTCGTGTCATTATTATCTCTGATTGTAAAGTGGGACCTTTGTCGTGACCTTCTTCGGAGCTTGATCATCCCTTGTCTTCATCATTGCGTGATCCATTTCTCGTACACTATCTCATTCCTATGTATTTCTTGCCTTTCTGTCTTATACGGGAGGTTCTTCTTCGCACGATACTTCAATTGTGAATGCTGAGTGATACGACGACCTTTTTATTCGTTGAGTCTTTCCACTTTGCAATATGGGCATTATGTCCGCTCTATTCCATGGTCTCCTTCACAGTGGTAGTTTCTTCTGGCCCGTGACTGAGCGTTATTTGCTTTTTCTCATGGTAAGTTTGGGGGTTCTTTGCGTTGCTCTGGCCGAGACAGGCTGGTCCGTACATCCACTAGTATCTTTGTTCAGTTCCAGTGCGTGTAAAGCTATTGTCTACGCCTGCCCTGGGGGAACTTTGCTTATGTGAGGCTATCTCTACCTTTTTCTGAATATACTTCGATGGGCTGTGACATTAAAAATTTCTGTGTGCTCAGTCTAGTAAAAGAAGCCTGTAATCATATGTCTGCAGTGGGTAGGAGCTCATGGTAGGTGACTGTGAGAGATTCCCAGTAGAATTTACCGGGCTAGGCTGAGCCGAGAGTCTTTTCTTCTTCCTTGGAGGAAAGTGAAAGCAAGTGATTTTAGTCCAAGCAAACTAGATCTATAGTGTGGTCACTACCTAATGATCATCACTTACCATCAGATCGATTCAGACCACCAGCTTGCCCTATACTTGAAGGACTTGATATTCAGGTTCATGCTTGGAAAAAGCGGTTTGAAAGCTTTTATGAGATCGGAACAGGCTGCTTTTATTAACCTAACATACAAATTTCCTGGCACCTGTTGGCTGTTGCCCATTGTCTCATCCCCAAGGCCCGTCGCCTTGAAGGCCGTCTAGCTGATCACCTTCAAATGCTCAACACCAACTCGGTCCGCTTCTCTGTTCAGACCTGCCACCTCTGCATCAGCAAACGGAATACCTTCCACCAGACGTTTCTCCTCCGTAAGAATCTCAATCTCTCCGGGGAAGTAAATTCGATCCACACCCGCCATCTTCTCCGACTCAACCACCCTCTTATAGAGATACGCCATCCGCTCCTCAAACTCCTGCATAGTCATAAACAAGTCCGGCTTAATAGCAACCAGAAAATGTCCCACATCCGCCGGCTTAGAAGGATCATATGGATTCGTCACATGTCCTGCAAAAGCCGCCCCCGAAAACACCCCCGAAAAGACATCCATCATAATCGACAGCGCCGACCCCTTCGGCCCACCCATCGGCAACATCACCCCCTCCAGCGCCTTGGCCGGATCATCCGTCCGATGCCCATCCTTATCAAGAGCCCACTCAGTCGGGATACGCTCCCCCCGCCGCAGCGCCTTATAAATCTTGCCCCGCGCCGCTATCGACGGCGCCATGTCAAGAATAAACGGCTGACCGGCATCACCCCCCGGCGCACCACACGCAATAGGCGAAACACCCATCAACTTCTCCCTCCCACCCCAGACCGGCAGTGCCGGCGATGAATTCGTAAAAACAAGACTCATCATCCCCGCCTCCAGCGCCTGCTTCACCAGCCACGCCGACATCCCGAAGTGATTCGAGTGCTTGACCGATACCATGCCCATGCCGTAGGTCTGGGCCATTTCAATGGCGCGGGCCATGCCAGCGTGCGCCGCGACAAAGCCGAACCCATTGTGGGCGTCGATTTGCGCGGCCACGGGCGTGATTTGCCGGAGGGTGGGGGTCGCCGTTGGGTCGAGGGCTTTTTGCCGGATGCGCTCCATGTAGGAGGGGATGCGGTTGGAACCGTGGGTGTCGACGCCGCGGAGGTCAGCGGCCACGAGACATTTTGCGACTATGGCGGCATGGTCCGGGCGTGTGTTGTTGCCGATGAGGATTTGGGTGACGAAGGATTGGAGGTCGGTGGGTTTGATATAGTGCATTTGCTGTTGCTCTTGCTGTTGGGTGGACTCGGCCATGGTGGGTAGATTTGCTTCAACGCCGAACAACTCAACTCAAATTTCTATTTGGGTCAATAATTGATGTTTACAGGGTTGCAAGGTCCAAACTAATACCGGTTGGGATGTGCTTTCTTTATGTTGCGGAGAGAGTTGGGGGAAAGCGGATGTGACCCGTCGCCTGCGGAGTACTTCCGTTGGTCGCACCTTTGGGGAGAAGTAAGAGCCAGGATGGGGCACAGCCGCCCCATCTTGCTAGTTTAAATTGAATCCATTCCGTAGTGCGGCTGTTTAAGGTGAAGAGAAGAGACCTTGTCAAGAACCAAAAAAGAAATGAGGCCCAAAAATGGACGAGTGGCGATTCGAACGCCAGACTTTTCGCATGCAAAGCGAACACTCTACCAACTGAGTTACACGCCCTTTTGATTAATAATCTGACAGATTTTTGCGTCATTCTGGAGCTGGCGTCAGGAAGTCGGCAAATTTCAATTTACTCAATTGACCTGCCAAGTTCATCCTTTCGCTCGCTACCTTACTGCAAAACTAGGCATATAGTTCGACTCGTGGCTTCTGATCGGTCGATTTGTAAGCCCTTCAATGATAATGAATAATTTGAGTGCGCAATGATATTACAAACACCAAAATACAAAAAGACAAGATGAGCTATTCGTTCGCCTGCACTGACACCAGAATCGCAATCTTCGTGCAGTCAGAAGAAGTCTCTTACCACAACCAACCCTCTTCGTAGGTCATCGTCTCATTGTCAATGCAGTAAGCCTAGTTCAAGGGTAATTCGGAACTTCCATGGACAAATATACAAAATAATGCCACCTGGCTATAACGAGCTTTCAAGCAAGTTAATTGCCTCGACGACAACCCTATCCACGGGTAGACACAAAAAATGGACGAATGGCGATTCGAACGCCAGACTTTTCGCATGCAAAGCGAACACTCTACCAACTGAGTTATACGCCCGTTTGATATGTATCTGCGTCCATGAAGGATATGTGATCCTACTGATAAAACATTGAAAAAATCCATCCCCTTCAGGAGCTACTCGTAACCGTCCACCCAATGCACACCTTCTCAGGTCTAGATCAAACACTGAGTAACTTGGATTGAATCTCATGAGCTAGGTAGTCTATCGGTAACATTGTAGTAATGGTTTATCGAGCTGACTGGGATAAGCCCGTACAGTGTTGGAAGACTACCTAACCCTAGACAGGCAGCCCTCTCCGTGAGATATACATCTCTCGCCTGGACTTCCTATACTAGCAGGGCTACTTGGAATCGCTGAAGGTACCTAACCTAGATGCACAAGCATTCGGGTAACCTTTACTGAGCCTGACTGCAAATATTCGACCTCATACCTAGGAGGTATGGAGGTATCATTCTATTTCCGAGTCTCGTTCCATTTTCTTGACTTACCTATCTATGACCCACTAACGGGCTCCAAGATGTACGGTCGCAATCAGCCAGCAGGCGCATAACATCCATTTATATGGAGGTCCTATTTGAGTATACCACACAGCGAACCCTCTAGTGAACGGCTCTGACTTCGCTGGAACGAGAGATACATATACCGGCGACTACCGGCTGAAGAAGGAATGTATTGTTGTACAATCATTAATGAACCATTAAACCGCCCTTGAAGCTACCCAGCACGCACACTTGGTTTCACACAAGAATATGACAGAGGATTCAATTCCATATCACTGCGTTTGGATCCAGGTACTGTTGAATGATGCTATCAAAATCAGGTGCACCAGAGAAATCCATGAAACCACCCGGCATCGTGTCACTCAGCCAATGTGAGCCATCAAGACCAAACTCGTATTCGTCTGGCAAAGAGCCCAATGAAGGGGCGATGTCGATGGCAGAGTCTACCTGATTTGGTAAAGCAGAACTAGGGGTTTCGTTCGCGCTGGATGATCGCGTCTGTCTCGTAGCGCTCGTGACGGGCTGTGTTCGAGTCGAACGCGGTGACACCTCCAATGAACGCAGCCGAATCAGACGCTGTATCGTAGCACCTGATAGCTCATGAATGCAATCCCTTGCCCGCCTAGCCTCTGTCCAATACTCTCCAATGCTGCTGAGGATACTCAACCCGATACCGCTATCAGCTACCAGGTCATCTATTTGAACCTGAGATGCGACCTGGGGTAAGCGCCAGAGACAGTGCAGCATAATCAGTGTACTCAGGAACAGCGAGTGCACAACGAGTCTGCTATAAAGCAGCGATTCCTGCCTGTACAGCTCTCCAAAGCCACGGAGCAGTTCAACCGCATGTTGGAAGCACTGTGCCAACAAGTCCTCCGATGGATCGGGAATTCCGGGACTTGGTCTCAGCACGAGAATCATCATCTCATGATATTTGGTCTCGCAGAGTTTGGCGATTGAAGCCATGTTCTCCGCGCGGGGGATTTGTGCATACCATACTCTCAGCCGATCTATCATGTCCATCTGCCATTGGTTGATATCAGGAATTGGTGGGTATGCGTATTTGGGAGGATCTCGACAGATGCTGTGCATGACGTATTTGATCTCGGAGTTTAGTTGTGCCAATCTGAACAAGTGAATCGAGTATGTGATGTGGGACGGCGGGTTGTCGTGAGACCTCTCGCCAGAGGCAGTGTCAGCGAGATGGGCATCTGCGACATCCGAAGGGAACTTGAGAGGTCGTTAGTTGCCAAGTTCTTCCCAAATCGCACATGGTTATTTACTTACCCGAAGCTCACAAGCTTCGTCTCTCACTCCAATCGGCCGCCCCATCATCGTGCCCAAAGTCCGATCGAAAGTGTAGACCACCCAAAAAATTCGAGTTCGCATCTCTTGTTCAAGAAATGATATGTGAAACGAAGGTGACGTCCGAACATCACGCTGGAGGCCGAGATCGATCAGTGCTCCCAGGCATTGATAATTCAAGCTCCAGATATTAACTCCACAAGAAGGATTGTGCAGAGCATAGACCATGAGAAGAAGTTGACTTTGAAGGCTCTCCAGTGATCCGTCGGCACAGGCACTTTCGAAATATTCTGTTGCGGCAGTGTAGTAGCCCTCAGCAGGTAGCCTAAGCCTAAATCGTCGCGAAAGGTCTGACGCCGCTATTGCGAGCACCATGTAAACATGAAAAGCGTCCGAGGGATTTGGGGTTGGTGCCGGATCTTCGCTGTACATTCTTTCTAAGCGTTGCAGATGGGATGGCTCATGAAGGAATGGATATAGTAAGTGGACCGTTGAGAAGTATTTTGAAGACAGCTCGATCGCATCGTCTTTTCGAGAGGGCAGTGGGGCAGGACTGTTGAACAACTCGGCAGACAGCGAGACTGGCTCATCTGCGCTGCGACCTCCCAGTGGTCTTGAGCGCCGCCCAGCACTGGAGAAGACAAGATTTGCAAGAAAGTAGCCACTTGAAGGCCCAATATATCTTGGCTGTCCGCCGGAAGGGAGCGAGACAAGGCCGATTTCGTGTGCTGGTCTTGACTGTGCACGAGATTGTTGCATATCTTCAACTCCCATAGCCTGCTCTTGTTGAGGCGATGCCGTCGCCACAGCATGGCGACTGCTCTGCTCAAAGTCGACAGATTCGTCATTTCGGTAGTCATTGAAATCAGGTGGTGGTCCATCTTCCAAGGTGACATCAGTCCTTTGCTCACGGACCAAAGACTCGAGCCATTGAACACGCCTCTGTAGATTTGCAATATATCTAGTAAAGGTCAACATAAACGTAATAAGGTAGAAACAGGTAAGTTACTCACGTGCGATTCACTTCCTGCTTGCCATCGTTCACACATGGCACATTTGCCTTGATGCAGGCTCCGCAACTTGGAGTTTCACCATTGCAGCGAATCTTGCGTCTCTGGCAACGCCGGCATGCGGCACGGTTTCGACTCCGCTGTGGAGTATTCATTGGGCAGGAACTATCAGTATAATGCGGCGCTAATGATAAGTTGACTGCGCGCAGGATCTCTGCAACCTCAAGACAATTGATGGGAGGGCACAAATTTCGGATGGGAGCCGCTCATCCGCTCATCCGCGGGCAGTAACTTACCCTCGTGGAATGACTAACACGGCGGATCCACTCGAAATCTCCTGAATAGATCAGGCATATCTTCATGAAAAGAGCAATTTCATGGTAGAACAAAGAGTTAAGGAGTAAATAGGTCTCAATCAAAGGCATAATGTTATTGAGATCAGAACAAATCACTGGGCCGGTGTTAAAGGTTCACGGCGACTAGGTACTTCGCCAAAACTGTCTACAACGGCGTAGTCCCTGGTGCGGATGGCTTCCGTCTTTCGTTGTACCTCCTCAATTGGGATAAATAGGCAGGTATGCTTTTCCTAATTCTTTCCATCAACGTTAAATCATTCGGTTGTCAAGACAAGTCATCAAGATGACCATCGTTCATATTGGTGTGTCAATCACCCATCACATCCATCCCACTCGCACTAACGTTTCGCGATGCGTACAGTTCTGTTCAAGTTCCGACCAGACACCGAGCCCAGCATCAGAGACAATTTTGTTGCTGAACTCAAAACACTCAAAGATCTGTCTTGTGTCAAGAGTCAAAGACTCGTGGTCGGAGGCCCCTCGATAACGGATCCTGCGTCAAAGAGCAAGGGTTTCCAGTATGCTCTAGTGAGCTACCATGAAGATCGCGCGGCGCTGGCTGCGTATCAAGCAAGCGACGAGCATGAGAGGTATGCACCGTTCACCGTTGGCAATCTATGGCATCAAAATGCGTTATTCTAATTGTTGGCTTAGGGTGACGCATACGTATTTCATTCCCTATCGGGAGGATCTCGTGCGTTTTGATTTTGAGGTGGAACAAGACGATGAGCACCTGCTGGGGTTTGAAGGGATTATTTCTGTACCTGCTTGACATCAAATAATGCCCATAAGAAGTATAGAGAAAAGGCATTTAGCAGGCTCGTGAATTTGGCTATATAGACTCAAGATTGATCTCGCCCCGCATATGATCCCGGAATTATCAGGCAGCTCAATTTACAGAATTTCCTTGGTGTCGAAAGCTTGCAAGTCATATCGATGCACCCGAATACTAGCTCCGAATGCGACAGGAGGAGAAGAGCCTGTTGACTTGTCCTCAAAACTTGACTAGATCTTGTCACAGAGAAGCGGACTTTGCAAATGGAATATATGGGCAGAGTCACATAGTGCAGTCAAAACGGACAATAAATGCATGATACAAACTCCCGTCCAGACAAGTATAGAATCACCCCAACGGGGCCCATGCATCAACATACTTCTTGATAAGACCACTCCCAATCAAGCCCACGCCTCCATGCGACGAAGAACTGCTTGCTTCTGTCTTATTCATTGCAAATGACAAGCCCGAACAACCTGGGTTATCGTTGTCGTACTTGTCCGCAAAGAAGTCAACCAACTTGATTGTTGGATTCTTCACGGGCTCCTGCTCGGATTCCCGCAATCGCTGTACCCATTGTCTTTTTGGAAGAACCTCAAACTTCAACCCCGCCCGTTGCAGAACAGGCAACAGATCCTCCGTCCAACGAAATGTTCTGGAGTTCTGCACATGGTAGACCACATCCGGGTCTTGAGCCAGACACTTCGCTGTTTTATTGGGAACTATTCCACTCAGTTCCAGGACGGCATCGGCAACCACGTCAACCGAAAGCCAGGAAGGTGTTTCATCCAAAGCCGGCAATGCCCCCAGAGTCTTGGCGGTTTGTAGGAGAAGTGGAATAGCTTCGGTTGGGTTCCATAACCCGGATACTGTGTCTCCAACAATCTGACCGATCCGGAGAACCTTAGCAACCATGCCAGTATTCTTTGCTGCTGCATGGACAATCCTCTCAGCAACAAGTTTGGATCGAGGGTAGCTCATGTTTTGGGCATGCGCAAGTTCAGGAATAGGGCCTTCATCGATGGTTGCCGGGAGAGGGGTAGCAGCTGCGGCAGAGATTGAGGAGCAAAAGTAGAATTCGGCGGGAGGCGATCGTTGACTAGACAGACAGCAGTTGATGAGATTTTGAACGCCCTTGATGTATTGCTGCTCGAAGCTGCGCACGCCCAGTGTAAAACTTCACGGCCCAGGCAGCATGGATGACACGAGTCAAGGTGCCGTGTAACTCATCAATAATCGCAGATGGTAGGCCCGGAGCCTCACTGCCAAGCACAGCTGGGAATGCAGGAATTTTGTATGCGTTCCGACTCGGTAAGCGAAGTGAACTGAAAGACCCATCGGATGCCACTTCAATTACTGACATACCGACCGTTTATCAGTAAAAAAAAATTGAGGTTTTAAGCCTGCCAGGATATACTGGAGAACTTTCATGACCAGTTTGGACGGCAAAGGCTTCAGTATCACTCTTCTCAAGGCTAATCCTGCCATGCTCGACGCTTTGGACGCACCGGCGACAACTCCGGGGTGGTCTATTACCCCGAGACTGCCTCTAGACGGCGCAACGCAGAATAGTAAGACCATTGGCAAGGACGACGAAGCCGTAAAATCGTCAGCCGGCACAAAGTCTCAGCTTAAAGGTAAACAAATGACTCACGTACACTCGAAGTCATGTCACAACGTCTAGCTCACTGAGAACGCGTTTTTGATAGTCGACGAAAGCAAAACAGCAGCTGCTATCGATGCAGCTCGAGCAGGCCGAGACAGAACGCAAGGCATGACTGCTTCTCTTGGCCGTGCTGTCCACGGGCCAGAAAACGGCTGGAGCCATGTTCCTGACCCTGGCGCTGCAGGACTTGTCTGCCTTCCAGAGTGACTGTTGCAATCCTGAAAGGTCTCCTCAAATTGATCAATCCTGTATCGTTTAGACGAATTGCAAATAGAGTATACAAATCAAGGCATTGGATGACCGGGATCTTGATGTGACCGCCACATGGTATGGGTCCCATGGATAAAGCCTCTCAAACGGATGTATGCAATGATAGTTTAGTAAAACACTTGTAAGTTCAGCAGTGTTAGCCGATAAAGTACATGTCGTCGGGTTTCTCGTCCACAAATACTCATCTGCCCTCTACTCCCCACTGTAGGAGAAAAGGCTATCCAGTTCCCCCATCCCCCCAACAGCAAAAGAGTCAAGTGCTTCCCATTCAGCAAGACCAAACAAGCCAGGTGATAATGTGCTATCTTCAGTCGCACCTTCTGTCCACCGGTGAAAGTTGGACTGCATCACAGCAGGAGCCATGAAATTAGCACCTTCTAGCGCCCCGGCTACATCCATACGGGAATTCGGATCGAAAGCTGCTTGAGCATGCGCATTTCCAGGCGCACCTGTAAGCTCGTCCGACGAAATGCCTTCATAGCGGTCTGCTAGCCGGGCATGTGAATTTCCATGGTTATAGGAGAATGCCGCGCCGTTGATTTCTGGCACATGATGACCGTTCTGGTTCGCTGCTAGCCGAGCCTCCGCACGGAGTTCCTCAAGAACGACGACGTAGCGTTACACAAATGAGGATTGCGAGGCACTAGTCGCAAGGTCTCTTTGAGCATGTTCTCCTGTCTGGAGGTATTTGAAGATATCCTCGGGACTGTCTTTCTGTGTAGCTAACTGGATGACTCGAACGTAGAGGATCATTATGGCAGAAAAGGCATAGTAATGTGTGAACTTGGTGAGCGAGTTAGAGTCTAGCGGCAAAGAAGGGGAATGTCCGTGTACTTACCCAGAAGGTGCTGTACATCCGCCGCTTCTCGTATAGCTCGCGAGTAATCTCAGTAATCTTCATGGCAGCCGTTAGACAAAGGTTGATGTATTGGTCCACGGATTCGCTTAGCAAGCCAATGTGTGACTTTTCTCGATTCCCGAAGATGCCACTATGCCGCAGTATGAAAGGACGGTACAGCAGGATCTGTGCATGGTAGAAAGCTAGGTTAAGGACCGTATATTGACGCTGATATAGTAATATTAGAAGGTCGACGTTGGAGGAATCAACAAAGCTAGAGATTTCCTAACGCTAGCGATTGAGTTCGACACCGTGTTGAGCTGCAGCAGATACTTCAGCCTGAGAACTGGCTTTGCGAGCACCGTATATATCGTGCAGTATACGACTAATTATGATCGATAACTTCGTATGGTATAGAGGAGCGAGCATAATACTCTGCGCTCTCGAGGTTTTGGGAAGAATTTGGTTGCTAAGAATCAGGAAATCATCGGCCACAATAGGTAGATCTTGGTCGATGTCGTTATCGTGAAATATTCGAGGGCGACCTAGAGTAGCGCTCAAATAGTTATCTAAGCTGTATGCACACTAAAAGACTCGTTTTCGACATTCAGATTCGATATAGTCGACACCAGCTACGGGCTCACGTCTCCGCGCTTGGTGTAAGCCGATAGCGATGGTAAGGCGGGCTGTTGTTCTAAATAAGCTCCAACAGTGATTAATACGTGAGTGAGAGAGAAGATAGAAGCATTGGGCAAGCCGTGCCTAAACGCTCGTTAAGCGTACAGGACCCGTCTCCGCTATGAGCTGTTTCTCTAAGGCCGCAAAGTAGACCGCACTGTAACGATATATGAGCTAATACTTAATGCTTAGATTTGGAGAGGAGTCGACTGGACCGACGAAGTTGGCTGAGCACGAACCTATTATTTGAATATTTGACTAGCGATTGATCGAACCCAGGAGGCTGGCTTTGGGTTGCTTATGCGAAGACCATTAAGAGAACGGCCCTTTTCTCCCGCACACCGGGACCGATAGTCCCAGATCTTTACACACCGCTGTAAAATTCATCGAGCCAGCCTTCGACGAGTTGCTAGTGGAGAAACCGATGCGTTGGGAAGCAAAAATCAAAGTATCGTGCTATAAGGTCATTAGCATCGGTTCTTAGAGGTAGCAACATTAACTCCGAATCAACGGCTAGCAGCAGTGAATCGCTAAAGGTAAATATTAGTGTATTCACGGGTAGGGCCACGTATCTGTATAGTCTTCTTTGCGCGCGACTAAGGAATAAGACTCCGGACAAGGGACCGATATAATAACTATCTAAATCTGTTTAATGCGGGTCGGGAGATGCACGAGAGGGCGGAATGTCGACCGGCTAGTTAATCTCAGTAGTGTTACGACTTTCCACGGTCTAAGATTGTGGCACAGAAGGCGATCTGTCTAAATCTATCGTGGAATCTATATGTTGTGATTTAATCTTAGTTCCTTCCTGTATAGGTGACTGCGTGATTAGAATAGTAGGCAGCTTGCCCCTGTTATATTCCGCTCTATACTCGTATGGTTTGCTATTTTTCAGATAGCTAGCGTAGGGCAGAGTGCCCGTATAGCGTAGCTTTTTCCTGGATAATTATGAGCGTTGAACTTAAACTACTCCTCGGAGAGATAGCTAGTGCGTCTTAAATATAATACTTCATACTGACTTTTTGCACGTATCACACGCGCGAGTGACGCGGATACGTTCTTTCTCGCGTTAGCGTTTTCTCACGGGTTTATTACGCGACTCTATAGGGTGTAGCGGAAATAACTAACAACTCTTACGAGGTCAAACGACGCGGCTCACCTCTTGCTTGTAGGTTTTAAAGTTCAATTATCTCTGAAGACGGCCTAGAGTACTATAAATATTGGAGCTAGATAAAGGAGTGATCCTAATGGAGTCGAGATTCTCCTGGTGGGTTATTTCATAGGGAAGCTTTAAGCGCTAAGTCGCTGATATTACCGCCCTTACTGCCGCCCCGCCCCGCGCGCTTCGGTTTGCCTAGGCGAAATCGTAAGGCTTGCTCTACTTTATTCTATTCTTGACTTCTAGGATTTCTCAGTGGCTTTTCTAATAACCGAGGTTAACACTAATCTATATAGATTATTATGCCCTAGAATATAGGCGGAAATCAGCTTCACTTAAGGTCTACTAGTGTTTGAGCTCGACTTTTCTTATATAGAAACGAACGATTGTCAAATAGAATGGAAGCTCTTGAGCTTTTAAATGTTGATGGAACACGTAGAACTCGCCTATGTTTACGTAAGTGTAAATGATCTGCTCGACTAGACTATATCTATATCACTACTCCCGCTATTCTCCTCCCGGCCCTTGGAAGCAAGGGCTACGCTAAGCTCTAGCTTCCACTGCAGCCTCTCGAATCGTCTCCTTATCTAGCTCGATCCCCAGGCTGGGACCTTACATAAGAGCTAATATACCATCCTTCACCGACTAAACCTTAGGATTCTTAATATATATACAAATATCCGCGGAACTATAATTGTAGTGAATCCTTAAGCTCATCTCCTAAATAGCGAAATTGGCTAAGACCGCGTCGACCTAGATATTCGTAGCTAAAGCGATCGGGCTAATTAGGCAATAAGGTGCTAAAGCTACGTCGTAAGCCTCCGCCATAACAGCCATACGGCGTAGCTCGGAGACGCCCCCGATATCACTGATGTTGGGCTAGAGAATGCTGATAGAAGCCGACTCCAGGAAAGGTTTAATATCCCAACGAGAGTGTAGACGCTCGCCAAGGGCGATCGGGATTAGTATTAATTTCGATACGGTGGCTACGGACTCGGGGTTTACGGAGAGGAGTAGCTCTTCGATAAATAAGGGTTCGTGTAGAGCAAGCTTGTGCGCGAGCTTAATAGCTATTGCTTTGTGGACTCGTCCCGTGAAAGTCGACGCCTAAGTCCAGGCGCAGGGATTTGACGGACTTAAGTCGTTCTACCGAGGCATCGAGCGCGGAGGGAGAATCCAACCATCCGAGATCTTAAGTTACGTTTATTTTCACGGCCTTGAAGCCTTAAGCTATTCGACCGCGGCTAATAGCTCGGTCGATATATCGTACTAGTGCACTTAGCGTCAAACGGAAACTTAGGCTCACGCTTGTGTCTCTATATCTCCGGGACGATCTCCGCCGATCTAAGCGTAAACTCGTAATTAGTCTTAAACCTTCCCGCCTAAGAGCTCGTAGATTGGTATGTTAAATCGTCGAGCTATAAAATGGACACGATTAAATATTAGCCTGACTTCATGCCGTGTCTCTATTAAGTCATTCTCACCTTTTAAGTCCCGAAGAGCGATATCAATGCCGGCCAGCGCGCTTATTAAGACCGGTCCACCCCGGTAGAAGCCTATACGATAGCCATTTTGCTAGATATGCTTAATGTCACTGCACAAATCGAAATTAGTATGCCTCCGGGGAGCTAAGGTATAATGTACGATTAGATATATTATACTTTGTATCGAAACTAACGAATCTTTCGATAAAGCATGAAGATAGCCTTTAACAACCTCTGTATGACCCTCTAGGGACGCTTCGCCCTAACCAACGTTGCCTTCAGAATTTGTGATCTTCACAAATAGCCATCGCGGAGGAGCTCGAAAGTATTCGATCGTCTTGATTGGCGCTATTTCCTCGTATAATGTTCTGTTGAAGATTTTCAGGTGGCAGTCGGGTATAACTCACCAATTTTTGCTCAGGTTTTGTTATCGACGAAGAGGAAGAAGTAAGCTTAATCGAAGTCACCGTTCGTCTCCACTTGCTTTTGCCGGGTCATGATTATGACTTGCAATGTGTCTATTCTATCCGGTCATCGGAGATAGACCGTGGCAGCCTGGAGGTGACTAACAATAACCCCTTAGAGTTAACTCATCGCTGTAGAAGAAGATCAGAAAATAGTATTATACGGAAACTCCTTCAAAGGGACGATTCTCGGAAAATACCCACGGAAAAGCAGCTAAACAAAGTTATTTATAGGGAAAAATCCCTACCTCCGCGGCCTGTGGGGTATGTAGCTGTGGCTCTCCGGAAATGTATCCGGATACTCGGCCTTTGTCAAGCAGACCTTGGAATCTAAATGATGTAGCCCTCCCTGCTCGACAGTTCTTAATCGGTCCCTATTATCACGATCTTTATGGAATACTCGATAATCACGTGCTACGCACTATTCTAAGACCTGCTAAGAACACACGATTATTCCGCATCATCATTTAACTACCATCATAGCGTTAGGTCGATCCTTCAAGTTAAGTAGCGGCTCTAGACTGATTATCTCGATCTTTACCTCGTGAGTTAAGTTCATAGAGTAAGTATTAACTACCTATTGACTCGTTATCCAGATCTATTGGCTAGTGTCATTCCGCCACTCTAATACGA
Organism: Penicillium simplicissimum; assembly: GCA_024706585.1. Lineage (NCBI taxonomy): Eukaryota > Fungi > Ascomycota > Eurotiomycetes > Eurotiales > Aspergillaceae > Penicillium > Penicillium simplicissimum. Next base: position 1,088,279 of record JAMZTW010000044.1, read on the forward strand.
CCATTCAACCCATTAATAAAGAGACTAGACTCGTTGATATGCTTGATGTCCCAATTAAGGATACATAGGCCGTAATAGAGTGTCTCGTGGAGAATAGCAAGATTCGTATTATTGGCGTGAGCAACTTTACTCGGGAGAAGATCGACGAATCATTCAAGACGTGCGTCCATTTTCCTGTTGTATCTATCTTTTTCAAAAACCGACACTAACACGGTTTTCAGTGCGAAAATTCGTCCCGCAGTGAATTAGATCGAGGCCTATCCTTACCTCTAGCAACGGGATATGTTGTAATAGAGCAACGATAACGTACGCTTCCATTTTGTCCTTTTAATTTATTAGATGGAGGCGAGAAACTGATTCTCATACAGAAAATCGTCGTGGCGGGCTATTCTCCCCTAGGTAACAACATTCCTCGGTATGTCTGCTAAGCCGTGAGAAACTGAGATTAATCCTTCACTTATAGCGTCTTATAGCGCGGTGGACGATAACTTAGTCGTTGAAACTGCCCGTAAATTGGGAAAATCACTGGTATAGGTGCTAATCAGCTGGGCCGTTGTGATAGTATCTACTTGCAGGGTAGAAGGCCTGTCAATCAGGTAGGAGAGAAAGCACCAAGTCAAATTGAGTCAAAGACTGTTTCTTGAGGATCCCCTCAAGGAGCTCACTCTCTGGAGCTATTTAACATACATTCGTCCCTATGGCCAAAGACACACACAATACAGTCCGATTCAGCTAAAGGAGGGGTAATACGAGATCGTGCATTCGGGCCGGCTTCCCCGCCGAATCCCTGTCGAGAGACCACCAATCTCTGATCGATTCGTCGTCGACAGAATAAGATATGGGGAGATCGTGTAACGCGCATGTAGCGCTTCCTTCCAGCTGTGCTGCCGAACGGCCTTCGACTCACCGCCGAAGGACCGCCGTTTCGGCAGAATCAAATTAGGCCCCACGGCCTAAGGCATAAACCTGAGTATAGCCTCAAGAGGAGATAACGTAACAGCCGTTCAACGTGGAATAGTAGTCCTCCCTAAGTCTATGACCGCAGAGAGAATTCGCAGTAACTTTGAGGGTAAGCGTATTATAGGTCGATCTACTTAAGGCCAGCCTTTGCTTATATCCTCACTTAGACTTTATTTTACCCGATAATGTATTCGAAGCTATCTAATCTTTGAAAAAGCACGAACGTATAAAGTTCACCGCACGACTTGGAGTTAATATCTTTGCTGAGGTGGGCGAGGCTAGCACAAAGCAAAGTGCACTGATATAGGCTACGGAACAGAAGAAGTTAAGAAACTAGATTTGAAAAGCCTAAAAATAGATAGCATCGTCGTTATCTTTATATTCTTCTAAGTTTCGTTTCAAGCTTATAGAGATTCAAATAAATCAAACAAAATTACTACTGCACATTTTTGAGACTAAATTTAGGTTAAGCACCGCTAGGTATGCTACACTATACGCTCTATTTGATAAAGGTTAGAGTATATGATATCCATTCTAGCAGCCCTCCACAAGATAAATCATAAGCGTCAACAGATATACGATGAGTAACCAACGAGCAATCCTGGGGCAATACTAGAGAATGAATGCGGTCCTGCTTAAAATGATATCATAATCGATGTCTTATGGTCCTCTTGGATAATAATTCACTGGAGCTTGTCGATATAGACGCCAGGGGTATATCCCAAACATCTTCGCTAGCCCAGAACTTCTTCACGGTATCCTAACGTAATCCACGGCCATCTCGGCCACACGGCCAACTCGGCCACCTCCCCCCATTAAGAATTTTCAAATCAAGATAATTCAACCAAAACAATATTAATTCGTCTCAAATTAGCGCTTATTACATCGGTTAATCTTATGACCTATCTGCCCACACCCGCTACATGTTGGCGGAGCCCTTTTGCGTGGTAAATCTGCCTGATTCGCTGATTCGCCTGCCTCATGCGATACCACCTGGCTATCTTCGACTGGCTGCTCTGGCTGCTGAGCTAGCTGTAGGCCCTCTGCGATAGTTAGGCCTCCTTCGTGAGCTATCTGCCGATTCGAGCGTGTACGTTTCTGGCGTTTCTTCTCATTCGCGCGGCGAAGGCTAGCGTTCTCCTGGGATAGTAATGCAGCGCTATGCATCGCGAGATAGGCACTCTTGATAATTTGATCCACAGCAGTTTTTGAGGGCGACGGGGGGCTATTTGACCGCTGTTTCAATAGATCTTTGAGTCTTTTAGCCTGCCTTTGTAGCTGAATCACTATCTTAGGCGTCTTTGGTGTGAATTGGCTAGATCTGCTGCTTGGCCGGCTACCTGGTGGCGTTGGCGTGTTGAGCGATATATTCAGCTTAGCTAGCACACGCTCTGGATCAAACGGTGTGATACCAGTAGTAGCGAAGCTAGTCTGGATAGTCTGCGGCTTAAAGGCCTCGATACGCGCCCGAGGATATTCTGCGAGGAAGTCGAGCTTATCGATGTGGTTGTAGCTATTGCGGGCTAGATCGCTAACGAAGCGACCGTAAGCACGCTTTAGCGGCGCGAAGCAGCCAACATCTAGCGGTTAGAGTAGATGCGAAGAATGCGCTGGCATATAAAGCGATATAATATTATTATCCGCGCAGATCTTATCGAACTATAGTGTAAGATAGCTACCGTGGCCATCAAGAATCAGTAGCCGATATCGACCTCGTACGCGCGAATTTGTATATGGGATAAAGTGCTTTTGTAGCCAGCGAAGGCCTATCTCATCGGTAGTCCAGCCATTATTCGAGACCTCGATTCGCCAATCGCTAGGTAGGTTTGATTCAAACCAGCCAGAGATATAGACCTTCCCTGCGAATATCACGCATAGCGGTAGCGAGTAGCCATCAGCACAGACAGCTTCGATAGCAGTAACCCATTCGCGGTTTCCTGGCTGTAGGATAGAGCGGCGACCGTAGTATTCAGCTCGAGTAACTACCTTTTGCGCAGAGATAAGGCCCATCGCGAATCCAGTCTCATCGAAGTTATAGATATCCTCCGCTAGGATACCATTCTCCTCTACCACACGCTTAACGCTATCAAACCAGGCGCGAATCGACCGAGGGTCTTCGTTTTAGGCACGTTGGTAATCGTAGCGTCTCGAATAGCGCGATTGGAGCTCGTCGCGGCGTTTCACGAAGGATGATACCCAATTCACGCCTACTGTAGGCGCTGGCGATTCACCGCGTGTAGCGAGTAGTATATCAGCCATCTCTCGAATAGCAGAAGCCCTAGGTGCTGCACCACGCGAATCCATAGAGAGTATCCACTTAGAAAGTGAATCTTCTTCTAACTGTGTCAATTTATGGCTATGCCAGCGCTTCTCGACGCGTGAAGCCATCCCGGTGGCGCGGTCCTGTAGAGTAGTCTTCGGTACATCGTATAGCTGCGCTGCGGCGCGTAGCGATTTGACTTGGCCCTTTTCATAGGCCTGGAGGGCTAGTAGGATCCTGCCCTCCTGCTCGGTAGCTTTCTGACGAGATTCAGAGCGGTTGGGTGGCATAGTGGATAGTTGAATTAGGTGGGTTGGTGGAGACGCGTGATTTCTGGTGGGGTGGCCGAGTTGGCCGTGTGGCCGAGATGGCCGTGGATTACGTTAGTACCGGTTGGGATCTTCTATGACTAATCTATAATAGGGCCCTCGTTCGAAGAGTACCTAACCCACGGAGTATCCCCTTTTCTGTGCGTCTTCAAGATGCGACTGCACATCTTCCCATCCCACTATGACGTCCTCTATAGAATAGATGTACAGCCGCCTCGGCATCGAGCCAAAAGTAGAGGGATCATTCATTATGTCTCGCAGGTCCTTTACAGCGCGCGCCAGACCGGCGTGCTGGAACCCATTGACTACCGCGAGTGCCGGATACATGATCGTCTTACCGAGAAACTGTGCGACGGGCGTCTGAGGCACGGATACCCGACTCGCGGCATACATTCGCGCGAATGCATCGTCGCCAGGACAGCAATCCAAGATAATAATGCGGAGATTTAAGAAGAATAATGCGCCGCGATCGGGTTCTCGTTTCATAGAGAGCGCGAGTTGACTGGCGATGTTGCCGCCACCGTGGGAAAATAGATGGAGAAGAATGCCTCGCGGGTTACTATTAGTCCCGGTAGTGTGGCGGCCGATTTCGCAGCTCACGATCCGGTTGATTGCATCGCGGGCGGGCTTCAGATTGGCGCGTATCCAGCTTAGTGGCCGGAAGGCCGCGTCGGAGACACTCGTTGTTATCAACAGCAGGCAGGATGTTGGGAAGAGCTCTTGGTATTGGGCCAAGTACTTGTTGATCCGCCGGGCTGTCGCGCCTCCTACCCATGTGCACAGGACCACCAGGGAGGGTGAGGCGGGATCCGAGGAGGGTTGACCTGGAGGTTTATACAGATGTATGTTCTCTCCGATCGCATCAAAACACTCCAGCAGCGAGTCCGAAGCCATATCGACCGGTTAGTTGGGGTCACAGCGTCCTGTACCTGGCAGTCGGGGGAGGAGGAGCTCCACGTTCGTTTGACCCCCGCTGGGACTGGAAATGTGACAATGTCAAACTGGCCCCGGTCCGTGCTACGATTCTCATGTGAGCCAGTACTTACTACTTACTACTTCCAGTATAACTATATACTACTAATCCCTGCCAGGCATCGCTTCACCTCGAATGATGGCCTCCAGCACTGCCGGACGGAAACACGGGGATTCCTTATGATGGTCCGATTCGATCAGGGCGTTATGAGCCTCCAACGGGAGTCCCTGATTCAAGTGGAGCCGCCTGAGGTGAGTTTTAGTCAACGACTCTCTGCCAGACTGCCACTGCTCCAGTCTGGATGGCCATCTCGGCCTTTTCGCCCGCAACAATATTGTGTATCGTCGTTCCACAAAATGGCACTCAGGCTCTCTCAGCCGAATTAATATTGGACGGTGGCATTACTCCAACAATCCATGTTCAGGCAAAAAGGCCCATCCAATCCCTTGGAGCCGGATCGGCGCAAAACGCAAACGCAACTGCGATAGCGATAGCTTGCCCCTGTCAGGAATCATGGACAAGCTCGGCATGTTCCGGGGGGAGGTTTATTTGAGCGTCGTCAGTTGTGACAAGCCACTGACAGGACTCTGCACGAAACCCCCCAAACACGGCAGAAAGCGCAAAGCGAGGCAGCAAGATAGTCTACCAAATCCTGCTTTTCGGGCCATTCAGCCCTCTCATTGGCTGGTCCGTCCGCCCGGTTGGAGATGTTGAACTCGCCAGGAGGAGAACACATGCTGCGACACGACCGACGTCGATGGGGTCGCGCAGTGACGCAGGAGGTGCAAAAGCAAGGCGATGAGGTCCCCCATGATGAGTAGGCTCGCCGGTTTTTTAGGCTAGGCAAGGGTAGTGGCCTGGATGTTGAAGCAGTTGGTCATCTTTCATGACAAGATTCAAACGGCGAGAGGCGAAGGAAGCTTGGATAGTCACCCCCCACCTTTATCTCTTTGCCTCTCTCTCTCTCTCTCTCTGTCTTTTTGGGGCGCAACAGAACCTGACTTTTCCATTTTTTAACGGGCTGAAAGTGGCTTGACTGGCTTGCGAGTGACTTCAGTGCATTTTCCATTTCCCCCATTTCCCAACCTTGGCATTTGGCAGTTCGACTTTTTTGGGACGGTTCTGCCCCTCTCCGCCGCAACGCCCAGTTCCTCTTCAGCGTCACTTTCCATCTTCTTCTCTTTTTCTTTTCTTGAACCACGTTGCCACTACCACCCTGGATAGCGCCGCCGACCGGTGCACACCGAGTTCAGGACGGCCGTCTCGCACCAATTGCACCGGCCTTTGTCGTCGGTTCGACTCCTCCTAGTCCGCCGCTTGCGACTCAGCCATGGACGCCGACCGCGATGCCCCCGCGGAGAGCCCGCTGGACCCCAGCTCCCCAACCCTTGAGACCACCTCGCCCGTTGCTCCGAATCACCATGCCTCAACACCATCCCTCCTTCCATCCCGCGATCCAACTGCCGGCCTGACAGCTTCGTCCACGCATCTGGGCCAGATTAATGCGGCGCGGCGCGGAGCGGGGACCCCGCCGCGCCTTCAAGCGTCCATGAGTGCCCAGGGTGTTGGAGGATTGAACCAGGACATCATGGCCAAGATGAAGGCCTTCTCGCTTTCCCGGCAGGGCGCTCCGCTGGCACATGCTGCTTCCACAGGGACAATACCCACTGCACACGAAGCCGGTGCCGGCGGGGCACTCGCTGGCCGCATTCCTCCAACCGCGCGGCCTAACAACAAGAATTGGGCCTCGTCCCCAGCGGTTACGGGCTCAATGTCAAGTCCCTCGACGCCTCGTCCCGGCGGATTGGCAGCAAAGCGTATGAAACCGGGTCTCAAGCTATCCGATGTCACCGGTGGGCCACCGACGCCCGTGCCCAATGGAACGGAGCAGAAGGAAGCAGATCAGAACGGGGAATCTGCGTTCAGCAAGTATTCTGAGTTTATTGACACCAAGGCCGGGACGTTGAACTTCAAGAACAAGGCAATTTTGCATGGCGGTGGCGTTGAATTCTCGTCAGGACACAGCTTCAAGATCTCCTTGGACGAGGTCGATCGATTAGACGAGCTGGGCAAGGGCAACTATGGTACTGTCTACAAAGTACGGCACAGCCGCCCTCATCTGCGAAAACCTGGATTGGGCCTCAGTGGGATTGTCAGTCGGCCGCCTGGCCAGGAAGAGTCGAGTCCAGCGAGCGGACCCCACGATAATCTTTCTGGTGTCATCATGGCCATGAAAGAAATTCGGCTGGAGCTGGACGAGGCCAAGTTTGCGCAGATCATCATGGAGCTGGACATTCTACACCGCTGTGTCTCGCCTTTCATCATCGATTTCTACGGCGCGTTCTTCCAAGAAGGCGCAGTCTACATGTGCGTGGAATATATGGATGGTGGCTCCATTGACAAAATCTACGAGGGCGGTGTGCCTGAGAACATCCTGCGCAAAGTCACTCTCTCCACTGTCATGGGGTTGAAAGCGCTCAAGGACGAGCACAACATTATTCACCGCGACGTCAAGCCCACCAACGTCTTGGTTAACAGCAGAGGTCAGATTAAGATCTGCGATTTCGGTGTCAGTGGCAATTTGGTCGCTAGTATTGCCAAGACCAACATCGGGTGCCAGAGTTACATGGCGCCCGAACGGATTGCCGGTGGTGGTATGCAGCAGTCGGGCGCCCCGAGTGCCGGGACATACAGCGTGCAGAGCGACATCTGGAGTTTGGGTTTGTCGATCATCGAATGTGCGATGGGACGGTATCCGTATCCACCAGAAACCTTTACCAACATTTTCAGTCAGCTTCACGTAAGTATTCATGTGATGGCCTTAAATCCTTCTTCCGCTGACGATTTCACCAGGCTATCGTTCATGGTGATCCTCCTACTCTTCCGGACGAGGGCTTTTCAGAAGAAGCCCATGCGTTCGTCCGTGCTTGTCTCGACAAGAACCCCAAGAATCGCCCATCTTACAACATGCTGCTTCGCCATCCCTGGTTGGCACCATTGATGCGCCCGCCAACTGAGGCCGCCGCCTCACAAGCTTCCGAAGCACCTGCACCCCGTGACACTCCCTCATTCTTGACCGAAGACAAGGAAGTTGCGGAATGGGTCAAGAAGCAGCTCGAGCGCCGTAAAGCTGGTCACTTGCAAGACGCAACGAAACCGGCCCTGCATGCTGTGGCTCTCGACAAGGTTGCCACTAGTCCTATGAACGATGGACCGCCAGTCGCCCTGCCACAGGCACCCTGAACGACTCCTCATCTCATCTCATTCGAGACACCTCGATTCTCTTCTCTTCGTTCACCAGCCAAGTCCTCTAATCATCCGACGACCGAGTCCAGGCCCGAATGACCCCACGGCGCAGGCGCCGTCTTCCAGTGACATAGGACGGCCGTCTGTTGATTTATGTAGCACATCGATCTGCTATGAGATCAAGTGCACTTTTAGCCTGCCGATTCATGCTTATTTTTTTATCCTTCGGGCCACAGACCATTGCTAGTGTTAGCTGGCTACCTATTCATATCCACTGTATTTGAGCGTACCTTCATCGGGGGTGCTGTCACGTCCAAGCTGAATTTATGAAAATTCTTGATTGTCATTTTGTCAACTGAGGTTTATGCTGCATGAGTTCAATCATTCTGAATCCGGCTACGCATGGTGATGTGTTCGGGGAATGTGTGTTATTTTAGCGCCGGCCCATATGATGTCATCCTACATTTGAACACATTTGAAGTGTCCCGTCAATAATCCATGATCCAAGATGTAATGTCATATAGTCGTGAATTCCCTCCCATCGTAGTTATGTAACTCGCCGAATTGCTATAAAACCATATCAAATCAGCAAAGTATGGAGAGACCAAGGTCTGAAATCGCATTAAGCCCTCATTCTTCAACCGCAGCCGACCACTCAATCGTGCATGGCTCTAGAAACACACCGACCATACACGGTCAGAGAGTATGAAGATCAACCTGCACCGCACCTTCGTCAACGAGCACCGTGAATTGAATCTTGGTCGACTTGGCCAGAACCCCCGCTCAATAACTTCCAACAAACTGGCGCCAGACACGCCGCAAAAAAATTATTAATGATAAACACTCCCACAGAATATCAAGTAGTCGAGGTCGCACCAGGCCGTCCATTCCAGCCGGTAATCAGCGCGCGCACACCTTCACTTCCTTTCCTCGGATGGCCATTGAACATGTCCCGCACAACACGGACGTCCTCGAAGGTAGTCTCGTACAATTCCATTTCGAATTCTCTGAAAATCGTGGCGATGACGAGGAGGATTTCGGCTTTGGCGAGACTGATGGATGTCAGCGATTGTACAATGAGACAATCAAAACAGGAAAGGAAGGGGCAGGGTAGGGTTCACGTACGGAATGCCGATGCAGGATCGCGAGCCTTTGCTAAAGGCGACTAGGTATCTTTCCAGGCGATGCCTTTCCGCTAGATCCATCCATCTTTCGGGGTTGAATTGTTCTGGGTTGGGGAAGATGTCTGGGTTGTTGTGGAGTAGTAGGCTTGTCATGCCGACGGGTACCTGCCCGGGTTCAAGGTTAGTGGATCCGATCTTAATGGAACAGGGTCATATGCAGTGACGGGGATGGTGAACATACCCCGGGAGGAATGACCCAGTCTTTATACATCATAGGTTGTTCTGGTGAGCTGCGTTGAAGTCGTGTTGCAACGCCAAAGGAGACGCGGAGACCTTCCAGCATCACCGAAGACTAAAAATTTGATTAGATATGGAACGTCATTCGCAAAGGAAAATGATGGAAGGCTCACCAGATAGGGCATCGCCTCGTAGTCCTTCAAAGAAGCCGTCCCATCGGGATCCAACCGGTTCAACTCCTCACGTAGTTTCGCAAGCATATCCGGATTATTCAAAAGATGAAAAGTGACCGTGGTCAAGTTCTTCGCCGTCGTCTCTCCACCAGCCGCAATAACCGTGAAAACCTCCTGGCTCAGCCTACCCGCGGCCTTCTCCTCAGGTGGGAGATTGCTTTGCAACAGAGCATGGAACAGAGTACCCTTCGGCACGGCGGCCTGCTTACCCAGCACGCCATCCGCGTTCTGGCTATCGATCACGAGGTTGGCCAACCGGATACTTTCCGCCTTTTGGTCAAGAACGGGGCCAAGATCGGGATTAATTCTCAAGACAAGCCATCGCGGCATAATCTCAAACAAACCCATGAACCATTGGAATTGCTTGAACTGCATGCCCGCACGCACAATGGCCTGGATTGTCTTCGACCACTGCGGACTGAAATCCGGATCGTCGAGGTAGTGGAACGAGTTGCCCATGGTGTATTCGACGACGACGTCGGTGGTGAAGGCATTGAAGGCATGATACATATGCAGCGGGGCGCGTCGGTCAATCCACGCGCGCATCCCATCGCACAGCTTGTCCACCATGCCGCGCAGCATGGGCTCGAGCTGGCGGATGCGCTGCTGCGAGAAGAACGGGTTCATGGGTTGCCGGCGTATACGATGGCGGCGATAGTCGACCGTGCCGAAGGCCGAGGCCGGGGCGCCAAACATGCCGGTCAGATGGAGGGATTTGTTGCGTGGTGCTTCGCGGGAGTATAGCGTATCGTAGTATTCTGGGTCGTTGATGTGTAGTTCGTAGGGGCTGATGCGGACGATGGGCCCGTACTTGCGATGCATCTCGGCGATTTGGAACGTATATTCGCCTTCCAGGTATGAGTCGTAGTACCATTCATACCACATGGTGAGGGCCGCGAGTTTGGGCCCCGGGAAGTGGGCTATCGGGGAGAGCCATAGTCGTTGGATAGCGAGGCATACTACGTAGATAACACCTGCAGCTGCTAGAGACAGCACGAGCTGTGTGACTGATACATGCGACCAGACCATGGCTGGCAGGAGAAGGCCCCGAGGCCGCAAGGAAAAGGAAAAATGATTTCGAATAGCCGTTTGCAAGTGAACAGGGGTGGGCAATGGGCATGGGAAATAGGACTATTTGGCCGTCAGCGACGGGACCCATGCGCTAATACGCTTCTCCACCGTTCAGGTTTTCTTGGAATTTAGCAGTGAATGTCATTAGTTCGGTTACTACAAGTGTTCTCTGACACGGACAAGTGTAGTTAGATTGAGCGACTGAAGCGAAGTGTATTATTAACAATGGCATTCAAAAACGACGACAACCTAAGAGGCTAAGCGTGGGAAAAAGGACCCCAGGTCGTGGATCATCTGCTTTCATTGGGTGCCGAACAATGGGGATTGCGCATCCATAGTCATCATCGGCATATTATCATGCACTATTACAGAAGTGTTTGGATCTTGTGGTGTTCCACTTTTCGTCACGTCAGAGACTCCGAAGTTCGAGCGGAGTGGATCAGGCTTGTGCCAGGCTGCCTGCTGCCAGCCTGCCACTGGTGGTCGAGGTACGCGCTGGGGCCGGGCTGCTTTGAGGGCCGGCCCAGAGCTCCTCCCGCCGTTCCCCGGGCGGCGTGTGTTTTCTGATTGGTGCCGATCCATGAAGAAGGATGGGCAGCATAACGAGACTAACCGAGTTGTTCGATAGTTGCATGGTCGTGGGCAGCTGGGCTGATACCGGCTCATGTATTCAGCCGTATCGAGGAGTTCATGCCACTGATGCCAGGCTGCCAGCCAGTCTGAAGGGCGCTGCTCCATATCAAAGCTGACCAGACCCAATGACCACTTGGAAAGATTACATCATACAACATCTCGTAACTACAGTACCTAGCTAACTGTAAGTCTGTAACTAGTTAACTCAAGTTAGTTGATCTACAGAGAGACATTTGACTCCTAGTGTACCCCGTATAACTAGTTATATGGTCATAAATTTCATAAATTACCCCTCCGGCTTCCTTAACACAGTCAGTACCATTGTTACCAGGGGCCCGAGGTCGCAACGCCGTGACACCCACCACAAAGGGCAAGCTACCCTCGTTCACTCCTGAACCCATCGGATCTCCCCCTCCGTACAACTGCACCTGGCTGTCTGCCCATCGTTACCTAACCGCCCCTCTTCTCCTCGCCCCGCGCCCATTCTCAACATCCCACCTTCGCGGAGCGATTAACCTCAATTCTGAATTCACAGTCGAGCTGCGTTGGCTCGCTTCATTGTGACGCGCCACTTGGACTTCTTCCTGAGCCTGGTGGGCCCGAGGCGACACGAGGCCAGCCCATCACTCGGCCCAGTACAGAAAGGGTTCGTGCCTCCGACCCTGCTTTGAGTTTACGCCCTCGCGTTTGGGCCGTGTCTGTACTTTTGCAACCTCCAAGACCGGTGGACTGAGGATTCGCCCGCGTGCCGTCTCGACTTCTCCAGCCCATTAAAGCAAAGTCTGCCGTGTAGAACGTTTGAGATTAGTGTCAAATCTCCTCTCGTGAGATCTGAAGGCCCAACTCACTACGAGAGTCATTCCACAACCCCCTCCTCTCTCCTCCATGGCGGACCCTGAGCCTATTGCCGTGGTGAGTTGTTGTTTCCTCGCCAATCAAGCGAGTAATCCGTTGGAATCGACACTAACGATTCGCCTCAGGACCCGGACACGTACGCCGTCGAAAGTGCTTACTGTCCCGACGACTGGCAATCGTAAGTGGCCCAAGAAGCAACGGCCAAATTCTAGCGCCTCGGCCGAAGTTCAATCTGGATGAAATCTCACCCTTCCCCCGTTCTCTAGGGAAACCACCTCGATCGGATCGTCGATTTATCGAGGTCTCATTGAGAATGGCAGACGGTAAGAAGCTAAGAAATAGATGCACGCCTAGATCTCTGACTAAGCATGACTGTGGATTCCTGTTTCTAGCTACCAAGCACTGCGAAATAAGGAGTATCTGTAAGTCAGCACGCTGAGACATTAATCGGAATGTCATCTCATGCTATCTGGGCAGCATCCCCGCAGATGACGCGCAATTTGAAGCATACGAAGCGGGGTGAGTGCTGGAAGCCTTTCAAAAGAAACTAAACGCGTCAACTCATCACTCTTAGACATCTCTGTGCTCTCATTCTAGAGTCACGTCATGACAACCCCTTCTTCCGGGCTCCAATCTCAGATCCCCAGAATATCCTGGACATTGGTACCGGAAAAGGTACCTGGGCGATGTAAGTATCAATCCAGCGCTGATGCGAATTTTGATTCCGCTGACCCGTACCTAGTGATGTCGCCGACATGTTTCCAAATGGTAAAAAGCTCTTCTAGTGGTGATTCAATTCCATCTTCATCGTCTAATGCTTGCTAGCCACTGTCCGTGGAGTTGACCTCTTTCCTCCACCGGTATCTTGGGTACCCCCCAATTGTGTCCTTGAAGTCGACGACGTGCAGCAGGAGTGGACTTGGCACGAAAAGTTCGATCTCATCCACATGCGGATCATGATCGGATCATTCGAAGAGGGAGAGTGGGAGCGCCTATATAAGCAATGTTACGAGTAAGTCAGAGGAAGCAGCATCAAACCTGCAACTGGAACTCTTGTCCCACACTCAATGGAATGACTAACTTTTGACTTAGCAACTTAAAACCGGGAGGATGGATCGAGCAACTGGAGGTCAGCCCCGTCATTCAAACCGACGACGGGAGCCTACCGCCCGATAACATCCTGAACGACTGGGGCCCGAACATGCTGGCCTGCGGTGTACGAGCCGGTCGAGGCGTCGACACCTTCGACACGATGACCACCAAGATCCAAAACGCAGGCTTCACCAATGTCCATCAGAAACTCTACAAATGGCCCATCGGACCATGGCCTCGAGATCGGGACTTGAAGGAGGCCGGCATGGTGAACCATCAGCACTGGACTTCCGGTATGGAGGGCTGGTGCATGTGGCTACTTACTCGCTTTGGTACTCCCCATCCCTGGAGCCAGGAGGAGGTGCGGGTGTATGTGGCGCGGTTGCGGAATGAGTTGATGAACCCGCGTTTCCATATTTGGCACCAGGGGTAAGTGTTTAACCTCTATTCCCCTTGATTCAAGTTACCTTTGCCTTCGGACCGGGCCTAACAGGGACCTACAGACGACGCGTATGGGCTCAAAAGCCACTGGATGATAGTCCGACTCCATCGAATAAACGGACACCAAGGGAGCAATCCTAGCCCGCTTGGCAGGTTTGTTTTTTGTTCTCATGTACCTCAGCACTGTCCCTTTAGGAATGACCTGTTGCGTCACATTACTTATTTTCAAAATTCACTACCTTTACGACCTTTATGGGAAATGGACAGTGTCGAAAAGGAGTGCAAATGAACCCGTGATTCAGGGTCGAAGTTGTCGAGAAGGGCAATTAGGTAGAAGCGTAGGTAATCATCGTAGATCTCCATCGATGGTGTCGGGTAGGTACATACCTATCGGCTCAGTGTCCCTTAAGGTTATATACGACCCATGTCCACCGGTTTGCACAGATCTTAGGTATTGGAGAGATTATTTCTATTTTCAGAAGAGTAGCTCTAATGATCCATATGTCAGCATGGATGGTATGTCTCTTAAATGTGGTTGCTATAACTACCTCGATTGATCGGTATCAAATAGGTTTATCAGACTGTCTCAGTGTCTATTCACACATTCCCGTTCTTCTTGACTCTATATCTTTCTTGAATAGGTCTGCCGTCGCTTTGCTCTTTCCGTCAATCCAGCCCAGCCCTTTCCTCAACTGAGGGAGGTCCTTGCCAGTTGCCCACTCATACCCTCTCAAAGCTGGTCTCACCTTTCACCGCTCTTCCACCTTCAACCAAGACCGCCTTCCCAATCCATACCATTACACCACGTCGTGAAACATACGAAAGAGGTCATGTTAGTCTCTCAACATCAATAATTCCCATATTGATCGAGAGTGCTTTCTCATCCCCGAGACCAGGGAGGCCAAACCGCCCAACTGGACGGTGACTTATTCCCAGCAATTCAAAGACCCGAGTCCGTCTCGCTGGCTGCATTGGCGTCGCCCGCCACAAGCGCCCCAAGCCAAGCCCCCGGCGCCGAAAAGGCTAGCGAGCCGCGCCAGCGCGCCCCCATCAGCATGGGGCAAAAGTCCTCCGTGCCCCAACCAGGCACGAAGTTCCGCGTCATCGGCGCTGGCCTCCCACGCACAGGAACAGCTTCGCTCAGTCGGGCCCTCGAAATCCTCTACGATGGGCCCGTCTTTCATTGCGGTACGCAGGCCACGCTAGGCCCGACGCTGCAAATCACCACGTGGATGGATATTCTGCGCCGCTGGCTGGCGCCAGCGGGCCGCGAGTCCGATCCTCCTCCTCCTCCTCCTCATCGGGAGACTCAGAATATGCTTGCCGCCCTGCGTCGCCAGCTAGACGGGTACGTCGCCGTGACGGATTCCCCGGGCGCCCAGCTGGTCCCCGAACTGATGCAGTTGTACCCGGATGCAAAGGTGATTGTGACCGTTCGCGATGCGGAATCGTGGGAACGGAGTATGGAGCAGGTGCGGAACGCGACGGTGCCGTGGTACTTGCATTTGGTTTTGTTGCCGCTGCCCGGGTTGATGTATTTTGTGCCTTATTTGCGGTTGCTTGCGGCGCAGTGGGAGGTTTTGTATGGGGAGGCGATTCCGACGAGGAGGACTTATGAGCGGCATATCGCGTGGTTGAAGGAGGTTGTGCCGCGGGAGCGGTTGGTGTTTTTCGAGGTTGGGGATGGTTGGGGGCCTTTATGTGAGGCGCTTGGGAGGGATGTCCCGAAGGACGTGCCTTTTCCGCATGGTAATGATTCTGATGCCGTTGATGAGATTTTTGAAATGCATGTCAGGCGTGGGCTTATGAGGTGGGCGGTCATCTTTGCGGTTGGTGGTGTTGCTGTTGCGTGGATGGTGCGCCGTCAGAGATGAAGACATGGAATGGTTTATGTGATAGAAGCTTGAATTATGGAGGGGAACACTTGAATGTATTTCTAGCGGGTCGTTTGTTTCCTACCTACTCAATTGCATGCATCTAACTTAAGCTACCCCTTCGGTCCCTGGTTGGTCATCGTTTGAACGCAACGCAAGGTTTCCAGTATTTTGGTCGTCAAGTTATTTCTGACGAGGAAGTAGATGTGCCGTATAGAATGACCTATCACCATCGGTGTGGTGAGTAATGTCTTCAATCTTGGCTCAAAATTTCAGTGCATTCAAATGAATGAGAACTATTATCTGTAAGAAATTGCATATATTCTATCTCTAAATCTACCGCAGAGTAACCAACTCCTCAGCGCTAGTCGGGTGAATCGCCACGCAGCTATCAAAGTCCTGCTTGGTAGCGCCCATCTTCACAGCGACACCGAAGCCCTGGAGCATCTCGCCAACACCAAGGCCAAGAATGTGCAGACCAACCACCTTCTCATGAGGACCAGCGCAGATGAGCTTCATCTCGGTCGGGTTCTTGGCCTTCTCCTCGGCTGGCATCACACTGTAGTACATGGCGGTGAACTTGGTGTGGTAGATCTTGATCTTGTCGTCGCCGTACCGCTCGCGAGCCTCAGGCTCGGTGAGACCGATTGAGCCAACCTCGGGGTGAGAGAAGACGACGGTAGGGATGTTCTCGTAGGAGAGCTTGGAGGTCTTCAGCTCGGGAGGGCCGAAGATGCGGTTGCCAAGTTGGCGACCGGCAGCGATAGCAACTGAAGCATGTGTTAGCTTTTGATAGAGTAAGAGTCAATAGGGATACGTACCTGGGGTCAGCTCAGCCTGGCCAGTCACATCACCAATGGCATAAACACCCGGAACCGAGGTGTTCTGGTACTCGTCCACAATGATGTGACCGCTGGGGTTCAGCTTCACGCCAGGGATATCCAAGTGGAGGCCCTCAACCTCCGGTGCGCGGCCAACGGCCCACAGAACCTCGTTGACCTCCAGCTCGGAGCCGTCGTTGCCGATCAGCTTCAGCAGCTTATCCTTGCCCTTGCCATCACGAAGGAGCTTCACCTCCTTGAAGCCTTGGTGCTTGCGGTGGAGCTTCACACCAGCTGCCTCGTACCGCTCGGTCATGGTCTTCTGGACCATAGGGTCGAACTTGCGCAGGAAGTGCTCACCACGGATGAACATGTGGGTCTCAACATTGACAGCGTTCATGACACCGGCCAGCTCGACGGCGATGTAGCCAGCACCCACGACGGCGATCTTCGGGGGTAAGTCTTCTATCTCGAAGAACCCGTCGCTGGTGATACCGTGCTCGGCACCGGGCACGGTGGGGACGTTCGGCCGGCCGCCGGTCGCAATCAGGATATGAGGCGCGGTGTAGCGGGCGGTGGTGCCATCGGGCAAGCCAACCTCAATGACCCTGGGCTCTACGAAGCGAGCCCGGCCGTGAACAAGGTCAATGCCCTCTCGGTTCCAGTTGCGCTCGTAGATGCCATTCAGGTTGCTGATCGTGGCATCGCGAGATTCCTTGAAGTGTTTGTAGTCGATCTTGATGCCCTCAGGGATATCGTAGCCGTAGTGCTTGCCAACCTCCAAGGTCTCGTTGATAGTCGCAAAGTTCCAGGTCATCTTCTTGGGGACACAGCTGGATTTCTTGGTTAGCTTTTGGAACAAACCTCCGTCGATCAGAAGAGCAGGGCAATTTTCAACCTAATACATACCCAACGTTCACACAAGTGCCGCCAGACCGGCCGCTCTCGACAATCAGGGTCTTGGCCTTGTACCAACCCGCCGCGCGACGGGCGCTTCCGCTACCACCGCTACCACCACCCAGGACAATGTAGTCATACTGTTGAACCTCGACCGGAGCCATTGTGGGGGATTCCGTGCTTTCGGAAGAAGGGGATGACGATGAGAAGTGCCGAGAGATTGAAGACAACCGGGAGCCGGAGGTATTCGGGGTCGTCGCAGAGGAGCGGTTGATGGTCGCCAGAGCTGGGGTTACGGTCGGCCGCGGACCAGTGTGAATGTGTTTGGTGACGGGGGGCCGGGTCAGGACAGGACTGCGAGCGCTGAACCTAGAGGAAATGCGAAGGGAACGGGAGAGCATGGATAGGAAGGAAAGGAGGAGGGGGGGGGAGGAGCCGGAGGGATTGGCGGGGTAGTATGTACAGGAAAAGTAGGGTCTCGGTCTGGAAGAAAAAGAGCTGACAAAAGGTGGTGACGATTACGATATCGGCGGTCGATCGAGCCGACTACAACGTTCCAATGTTCTTTCTCTGCACGAGGCCGGGAACTCCCCTGGGCGAGACCACGTGATGACAAATCTGGTTTCTCCATGGACGGCATTTTGTAGCTGTCTATCACTACCTTAACCTTCGGTGGTCAAGCCCCGGCATGATTAGGTACTTTGCGAAGGCTAGTCTCGTGAAATGCGTACGCACGGCGCCCTAGCCACATGCGATGCTACCCAGTTGACACTTTGGTTGCATCTAGCGCTTGAACATTCCCCTCCAATACAGCATCGAAGCTACCAGAAAGAGAATATTAAGACGGATGATCAACTCATCCTGATTGGATTCAACGAGGGGTATATTCAGACTTGGTATGAAATTCTTGAAGTAAAGGAAAGATAAAATGTAGGACAAACGACCCTGATATGGACTGTAGCGCCCATGATTCAACTCGGGTCAAGTGCTGACAGCCAACATGACAAATTGGTGAAAGACCCAAGAAGTGTCGAAATTGGAGGGAGTTTCAAAGACAGTGTTTATTGGAGAATCATCGAAATCGGCATGAGGACCAGCCTCTTGGTATTCGAATTCACAGCTCCAAGACAAGGCGCAGCATGGCAAGAGATCAATTACGTGTCGTGGAGAATAGATGATGGCAGGGAAGTGGTGGGGGGCATCGAATTGTTCAGCTTGATGGTTGACTTCAAGCTAAAATTGCGCGATCGAGTTTCGAGGAGGATGCGATAATTCTCGATTGCCGTCGGAGTAATGTCTGAGGAGCACCCCGATCTATGCGCCTTTGTCGGGCAAAGAGAAGGACTCAAAGGCACCCGCAGGATTGGCATGGAATTCGAGGCTGTCGTAGTCAAACTTGACGTTGACGGCAGCGCGGGAGAAGTAAGAACTGCGTTTGTTGACCGTCCTCGCACATCCGCCGCGACTCGTACCATCCGTATGGTATCGTTAAGGAAAACATGTTGGAGGGAAGACATCAACGTGACTGCTGGATTCATGCGGTAAGAGCATCTGGCGAGTGTGCATTTGCATTTGCAAGTATGACCCAGATGGCCTGTAGTTGAGGAATGGAGCCTTGCGCGTTGCTGTCCGATAATCTGGGAGGAGGTGGTGTTTTGGCAGTGGCGTCAAACAAGTCGGCCAGATAATCAGTGGTTGTATGCGATCACCGCGAAAGAGATGAGGCAGAAGCATAGTGGGATGTAGACGCTGGGATCCATATCGGCGGGGCTCTGAGTGGAGGAGCGCTTCTTCATTATCGAGTGATTCAGCGTAGTGCTTGGGAAGAAGGTAGCAGGATAGGTGTTTAAGGAGGTAGATCAAATGAATGGGCGACTATACTTGTACTTGTGTTGTGTTGAGAGCAGAGGGGAATTCGACGTGGGCGGGGGTGTTTATTTAGAGAGGGCCAATCAGCGCCGACCGCCTGTTTCCTGGATGATTAGATAAGCGTTGGGCCTCAACAAATGGGCGATTACTGGGGGCCGATTGGTTGGCAACTTGGCTGCTTGTGACGCCTGCACGGGATACATCATACGTGGACTCTTGGAGTCTTGGGGACTCGAGCGGGGGGTTTCCATGGCGTCCTGTGAAAGCACCACGTGAGGGCTGAGGACACCCCGCTGGAACAGGACGAGAGACCGTGAGTGGTAAGTTAGTTACATAGTTACAGTAGTGATTAGCATTGACTTGGTCCCCTGCGATAACAAGGATGCCCCACGTGATCACGGTACCTGCATGCCCCGGATTTTCAAGACCGAGTTGGTCCACTAAAGAACTCCGAAAGAGGAGGGATTGCGCAGGCAAGGCATACCGTTTTTGTCTGTCCCTTGACAGCCAAGTCTATTATGGAAAAACAGCTAATAGCACTATCCCTTCTCTACCAAACAACCGAAAGACAAAGGGCTAGACCAGGGGCGCCTTCAGGCTAGCTGTCAGCACTGGACTGAGTAACTTAGACTGTCGCAGACCTTGGGATGAACCCAACCCACAACTGTTCGACCTACAAAGTCAAACCCAGACCAAAAAATGAACTCACGATAGTCCAAATGCACTCTGACCCAAACCCAGATTCTCCAAGATAATTGCCTCGCCCCTGGCCCCCTGGCGAGTTCGACAGGCACGAGCGGCCCTTGTTTACGCTGCCCACATTCAGTAGCACCAGGAATGTAAGGGGATATACCAACCACCCAGCCAGGACCCAATCAATACCCTCCTGAATCGCCTCCATGCCAACATCGAACCCCGTGTCTAGCCTTGTCAGCCAATGGAGCAAGGCATTTCAGGCCCCCATCACTCCTGCGGAGCCCTTCACGGCTTGGGTGCCTGCCCTCGTTCTCCCCCGAGTATACATCAGCCAATTCCTCCCAGTCGTAGCGCGGACACTTATCCTCTTTACTCGTTTGGACATCGACACTTGCCGCTCATTTCTATACCCCCCCCCCCCGTCGACATTCACCATGCGTGTTTCTACTTTCATCGTCGCCCTCGCGACCACCCTGGCCGTCGAGTCCGCTGCCCAGGAGACTCAGAAGATCAACATGTCCTGCCAGTTCGCGTCCGACCACACTGGCATGATGCAGTATCCTTTCTGCTGTCGTGACATGAAGCCGGCGAGGAACAATGCCAAGGCCAACGAGGCTACCGATTGTGAGTCTGCGTATCCTACGATGGATAATGGAACCGGGACATGCTAACTGGATCTTTTGTTCGCGCCAGGTGTGCAGTTGACCGTGCCCCAGCTGTGCGAGGATCAGTCGCGCCCGGCTTGCTGCTATACTATTGTGAGTGTGCTTGCTTTACCTACATTTCAAAGCAGAATTGTGTGACTGACAGGTTTCGTTTGTGGTGTTTAGGGCCCCAAGAAGATTTGCACCTCGCACGTTATTTTCCAGGATGCCGAGGATGTTTAAGTGGGACGGTGAGAATGGGAAGGCTCGTGACTATCGTCATGTACGGACATGAGTGTCTGTTTATGGTTGGCGAGGGTCTTGTACGCGAGCTTATTCGATGTCAATACTGCCCAATGAGAACGAGAGGAACATATGCTTCAGTGACCGGAATATCTCACGTACACGATTACTTAAAACTTGGTCTCGTGATTAAAATGTAAGGAAGTGACAAGTGTAAGCCATCGATTCCGGGTCTCAATGGGGAATGTATTGAGAGATTAAAACGGACCTGATGTGACCTGAAAAGCAAATGGGATATTATAAAGCTCCAGAATCAAACGCCAAAACGCAATTCAGAGTAATGTTATGTACAACTCAAGGCCGTAGACAGCCAGCTTGGCAAGGTTCAAAAGGCCACAATCAATCCGAGTCCACGCCCAACATCCGCTCCGTATTTCGTCTAAAGAGTTTCTCCGCCAACTCGGGGTCGTGCGTGCAGAGGTCCAGGCACCACTCGGTAAACGGGCTGATGTCGACACCAGTGAAACGAGTATGAGGCCAGTCCGTGGCGTAGATGACTCGCTCCGGTGCAGCAGCGAGGAACTCTCGAGCCATAGCCTTCAAATCACGCATTTGTCGATCTTTTGTCAGTCGATAAGGCGCTGAGACTTTGATATAGGTGTTCCCAGCTCGCAGAAGCGAGATCAACGAAGTGAAGCCAGGGAGGGTATATGGGTCGAAAGAACTGTCGCTGTTTATCCAAGATACACAAGATAGTGCGGGGCTGCCGAAGTGGTCGATGCAGAGGGTTACTCCAAGACGGGGTGCCACAGACTCGAGCATAGGGACCATCTTCAGAGGTAGGTAGACCTCGATAATCCAGTTTCGAGGGCGCGCAACTTCGGCATGACGGAGCAATGTCTCTTCCAATTCGCTTTGCTCCATCACTTTGCCCACCGACTGTAAGTTGACTCGGAGACCTCTCACTCCCAGTGCGTGCCACTCGTCTAGCGTCTCTTGCTGGACTGCGGCAGGATCAACCACGACCACACCTCGGCCACGCGAGGGGCCGAGCTTCGTCAGAGCCGATATTAGGCAAGAATTGTCGGTTCCATAGATGGAGGGCTGAACAAAGACCAGGTTCTCGACGCCCAAGGAGGACTCGAAAGTAAGGGCGTCAGCCAGGGTATGAACCTCCGGCTTGTAAACCGCGGATGGAGACACTGGAAAACGCCGAGGCTCGACGACATGCATATGGCTGTCCCATGAACGTGGAGGTATTCTCTGTCTCAAGGGCACGCGAGTTGCCGTTGGTATCGTAGCTGTAGCTGCTGTTGCCGCTGCATGAACCGCACGCTGGCCCAGCCGAGTCGAAGGCCCCGCGGTCAGTGATATCCGCGGGGTTTGGAGTATGGAGGCATGAGGCTGAGTGGATGTCAGCATCGTGGATTGGGAGTTTATGCCAGACGACAACGCTCGAAATGACGGTAGAAACAGATCAAGGAAGGTGAGGCCCAAAGCCCCTTGGATTGCAACTCACATATGAGCAGAATATGATTCTGGGGTTTACCCTGAGGGCAAGCCTGCTCGGTAGCATGCCGTCGGTCAACGTCCGTAGTGATGAGACTAGGCCTGAAAAGCAAGGAAAACAGCCGCTCATCGATATAGAAAATCTGCCATGTGCCGTGATCCCACTCAGTAAGGGCCTCAATTGTGACCCACCGTCGGCTATTCGCAGGCCATCAACGGCAACGAAGGATGGCAAGGTGATGTAGAAGGTGCATCAGAGCGGAAGTCGTCCGGGGACCAGCTGGCATGGCAGCGCAAGCAGAGTATAACAAGGAGATATGAGAACGGACCTGGGTCGCATTCTCGGACCCCGTCTATATTGGTTTGCAGAGTGCGCTGTCCATTGGCTCCCTCCCTGCTCTCAAGCCCATAGCGCAGGCAGAGAGACCGAGGCAGGACAAGCACGAGGTGGCAAAGGGTTTGATTCTTGTCTTGCGGAGCCCTGGGCCCCCAAGTCAGGAAGGTGGGTTAGCTTTTTCCGCGGCTCGATCCGGCGTTGAAGAAGTATGGCATTGCGTATGGAGTCTATGGACTATGGGGCTCGGTCGGCAAAGTAGCCACTCTACAATAATCGACCCTGCTTGGGTCATTACATGAATCAGGTCCGACCACATGCGCAATGATCTAGTCACCAGGGTACATCATGCTGTAGTATCTCAACGGACCTGTGCAACAGTGTACAGTGTACCCTGAGAGGGGAAGCCAAGGGACTTCAGGCAGTCAGTCACAACTTCACCAGAAGAGGGGGAAGCGATCAAAGTTTCTCTCGGAAGTTGACCGAGACGTCCATTCGCGCCCCCGGGCCCAACGGGATGCCGAGCGCCATTCAGTCGCCGCCTGCTTTTTTTTTCTTTATCCACCCTTGCCTCACATCTCGCAACCCACTCGTTTGCCGACCGTTCCGCCCTTCTTCCCCGGATTCCCTGGCCTCCACAGCTATCTGAAACGGGGCTTAGGTGGGAATCCTTCACGGAACACATCATGCGATGGCTGGAGCGCTCTCGGTGGACGACCAGCCCATACTATGCGCTGGTGATCGTCGTTATCGCGTGTGGTAGTATCCCTAAAGGTATGCAGCTAACAGCTAACCCCTGCATATGGCTGGCGATCGCTTCAACACTACAAGAAGCCAAGAATACAAAGCTGATTCAATCTGCCCAATGATCGCAGGCTATGATGAAGGAGGTTACAGCGCGAGCGTCAAGCTCCAGTCGTTCATGATCGACTTTAATCTCATCAAATCGCACTGGAAGAATGATCCTACCGGGTTAACCAATCGCACTGCCAACATTACATCCTTCAACGTATTGGGCGCGGCATTCGGTGCATTAGCTGGCTTGGATCTGAACGATCGCCTGGGTCGACTTGTCTCATGGCGACTGGCCTGCGTTGTGTGGGCGATTGGAACCTTCATTCAAGTATTCTCCTCGGGCATCTATGGCTTGCTGCTTTTTGCCCGCATCTTCGCTGGGCTCGGTGCCGGCCTCTTGACAGTCACCTCGCCTCTATATCTATCGGAAGTGGCCCCGCGAGCGACACGAGGCCTCGCGGTCGGCATGTACATGGTGATTCTGCTGGCAGTGTTGGCCATGGGTAAGCCAGGCTCATGTCTCAAAACCTTCGAGATGGGGTAAGTTATCGGACGCTAACTATCGCACCCTCCGCACCAGGCTTCTTCATTAATTATGGCGCCAATCTCCACATAGCCCCCACGCGTACCCAATATCGGCTAGTCCAGTCCATTCCTCTGATCCCTGTTGGCATCGCCTTTGGCCTGTCATTCCTCTGCCCCGAGACTCCCCGGTACTTGGCCTCACAGCAGCGCCACAAGGAAGGGAAAGAGGTACTGGCCCGCCTGCGCGGGAACTCCATCGATGATAAGAGCGTCGAGGCCGAGTTTGAGGAAATCGACCGGCAGGCGCGCGAGCGGGCAGACCTGAAATCTGTTTCTCATTGGCAGGCGTTTAAAGAATCTCAGTCGAATTCCAATTACCGCCAGCGATTCTGGTTGCTCATGACGATGCAGACCATTGCTCAGTGGACCGGTGGCAATGGGATCACTTACTACGTGACTAACATTTTCGAGTACGCTGGTGTCACTGGCTCGAGCCAGTCGCTGATCTCATCAGGCGCCTACGGTATCGTCAAGCTCGTTTTCACCATGGCGTTCACCTGGGGCCTGATCGATCTCTTTGGTCGCCGATGCTGTGCTCTGACCGGCCTTGCCTTGCAGCTGGCAGCACACATTTACATGGGCGTTTATATGGGCCTGCAGCCTGGCTCATCAGATAACAAGTCTGCCTTAGATGCAGCCATCGCATCCGTTTTCGTCTACGCCGTCGGCTGGTCGATCGGCCTCTGCACTATTCCCTATTTATACGGCACGGAGATCTTCCCAACCCGGATCCGCAACGTGAGCTATGCCATCAGCATGGGCCTCCATTGGTTCTTCCAGTTTGCCGTTGTGCGCGTTACGCCGAACATGTTCGCCTCCCTCCATGTGTGGGGTGCTTATCTGTTCTGGGCGATCATCTGTGCTTTGGGCTTGGTTATCCTCGGCATTTGGATGCCAGAGACGGCGCAGATCCCGATCGAGTGCATGGACGAGCTCTTTGATGGACCGTGGTACCTCCGCTGGCGCGCTCGTCCGAAGTATGTCGATGATTTGGGTTTGTCCGAGACCACGGAGGCGGTCGCTTCTCAGGACCAGGATGAGAAGACTTTCATCAAGTTGAAGATCTTCAAGTCTCGCGGAGTGGCTTTGTGAATATATATTCTGTAATATTGGGACCTGTGATTTACTACATCTGGTTAGTTTTGCCACTCCCGGCCTAGCGCCCTAATACGCAGTCTTGTAACCTTTCCCTCCATGGCCTGGACATAAAAGACCCGATCTCGCCCTGCCAACCTTTTTTCTTCTTCTCCCCCTCCCTTCAACTCCTCTATCTTGCACTCATTGCCCCCCACCGACCACTGCGCCCGCCGCCTTGGCTTGCAGCCCGACGCACTGCCACTTTCATTTTACCGGATATGCCGCTCTATCCGACACCCAGCTCGTTCTCGCTCCTTGGGCTGGAATGGCTGTCTCACAGGAGCAGAACCACTGGGATGATCCAGCCCGCGGCGGCATCGCGTAACTTCGAGTCGATACTCCTACTGCTTCCCCAAGGGAGTGACTGTGCACCACTCTACGAAGCTATCTAAGTTTCCCTCTTCTAGTGAGCCTTGTTCATCTCTGATTCCGCCGGGCTCCTTCACATCTGCAAAGTGCCAGTATACCATCGACGCTGCATGCCCCGCTACATGCGCCCCATCTGAGGTTACATTGCACCGTCCTAGCGTCGCAAGATGGCCCTGGCCGCGAATACCATGGCGACCAGTTGTCGTCATCGGCCTCTCCGGTTCCTCTGCTTAGTCGATGAGTATTCGAAAGCACAACCTGGTGATGTAAGCCAATAGCGAAAATACAGCACACACCCCTGACCTCGGTCGATGCCGCATCTTCCGGCCCATGCCCGGACTGCGACTGCGGAAACCATGCCACAATTCCACCTTCACTCATCGAATGGCGAACGGGCTGATGACTAGTATGTGGGCATGCATTGTACGGGCCATTAGCTATTCTAACGGGAATTGTTGCCAGTGAACTACAGCTTGTGGTTATGGACTATGAAACTGGCGTGCTCTCGCGTCCTTCGATGCAGTGGTCTGGATTGCAGGGGCTGCCCTCCCGGACGACCGTCATCTACGAAAGAGACTGCAATTCCACGCAAATGGCAAATTTTTAAGGTGTTTCTTGGTCTTCGGCTGGTTACATCTGGTTTGAGAGACTTGGCGCCTGTTTTAGTATAATCGCTGTTTATGGAGATCTCTAGTTACTGTACTAATAAAGTGCTAAACACCTATTTATTGGAACCTGCAGAATTTCGCTTTTGTGACTCTTGACCTCTTAGGATATGAAGACATGATCTGTACTTGAAGGTGACATGGATACCATGAGGTATTTTTGCTACTGGTGAACAAGTCATCCATGCTGCTGAAGGACCCCTGCAACGCTCTGTTTTTGGCAGAAGCGTAGGTTGTAAATGGCATTGCTAATAATCCGCTTCGCCATTATAAAAGAACACCTAGCACTTGCAGGCTGCTTCTTTGACTCGAACTCGAATTACTGGGCTTCAGCTGTTTATCAAACACTCTTTCCCATTCTGCTATATCTTGTCCACATGGCCGACTTCAAGGTTGAACACTTCTGGTGGGGGTTCGAGATCACGCTCAGCAAAGCTGCCGTGGATAATCTCAATAACCTTACCGCTACATTGGGCACCGCTGTGGGAGCTGTATGCCTGAAAAATCCAGTGGTTGGCGCAGCCGTGGCTGCGGTTGTGGTATCGCGGCAGACGCTGTACCAAATTATAGGTGGCGATGATGGTATCGTCCTTGCTTCACCATGGCCAATACCGCTCATGCTTGCTCCGATAAGAAGTGCAAACCCGAGTAAAGACGAGATGGCGTGGACGTCTTTCTCGGAAGGAACGTGGAGTCCTAAATGGATCTTCGGAGGCTCAAACTTTACCAAGGCCCGGCCAGTTTTGGCCCCGTTCAAAGAGGACCTCTACCTGCTACATCGGGGCGCTGGCGATGAGAACATTTGGTCCATAAAATACGACCCAGATCTAGGCTGGGGAGAGAGCAAAAAGGTGTCTGATAACCTGAGCAAATCTGACGTCGGTGCCTGTGAATACAGAGACAGGTTGTGTGTGGTATTCCGTGGTGAGGGCGACCAACTCTGGCAGGTGAAATTCGACGGAAAAAGTTGGAAAGAAAAAAGCCAGCTGGTTGGCATGTATGCCGCTTCTGGACCGGCCTTGGCGGTATTTCAAGATAAACTTTACTGCGTGGCTCAAGGCACTGACAGCCAGTTGTGGTACACGTCACGCGATGGTTATACCGATTGGGATAGCTACGTGAAACTGCACGGTGGCGGGGCGTACACCAGTTCTGGACCTGCCTTGGCTGTGTACCAGGATACTCTTTACTGCGTTGCCCGAGGAACCGATGACTGCTTGTGGTGGACATCTTTCGATGGTAGAAAGTGGGAGACTTATAAACAACTCAGCGGTATGTATACAAGTGCTTCGCCCTCACTTTGCGTGTTCAAACGCCGTCTTTTTTGCGTTGCTCGAGGGTCAGAGGGCCTCCTGTGGTGGACAGTATATGATGGCTCAAAATGGAGCAAGTATTTTTCTACAGATATAAAAGTTGGGGAGCACGGCCCAGCAGTGACAACGTATTGGAATAAGTACAGTGTGGCGGGTGAAAAGCAGATTTTCTGCGCCTTCAAGAAAGCCTGATCCATTTATATACATGTCTATTGAGCGGGATCCCGTTGTTGAATGAGCATGCTTATGGAAGCAGGGGGACTCAGGAGATTGACTGCTAGGATTTTCTTTTTTGTATTAGCTTTGCGTTTCCCTGGCCACCACCTAGACTGTATGTAAGCGCTTAAAGCCGGCCTTTAATTATAGAAGATATCTTTAAACTAATTTATATATCATAAATAAGCCTAGTATTTCAGAAGTGGCATGTAGGTCAGCTACACCGTTCATAAGGTCATAGTGATAGTATGCTAGGTACAAGAACGCCCGGAACACTGTGGTTCTTTACCAAAGAGCACCTGAGAGCATACAGCCAGACTCTGTGACTTCATTTATAGTCAGACCATGTTTCCAAGAGGACTGGCGCTTACAATGTAGATGGACGAGAACGTGATGACAGATCGTGATCTAGAGAAAGCCAAAGAAAACACAGCTTCTATGGAACCACGATAGGCTCTTCAAAATACAGTATTACACTCGACTTAGGGTTTCCTCCATAGAATACTGGGAATAAGGCCCGGATATTGCGTTGCTTTGACATGTCTAATGTTGTACAGTACTTGCGAAGCCAATAAGTATATCAACAAGGCCGCATTTAAAGTAATTGTTAATTGTAGTCTATAAAAAGATAGGAAATAGCTTAGTAGGAAAGCTTAGTAGCTGAACTTGGGAAGAGTCGAATTGACTTGACTGATATCTTGATGAAGAGGAATCATGGTCTAGCCTTGCAATAAACTCTTTCGGGAGAGGTATAGTCCTCTGAGTAGCTCAACGATGCTAGCTTTGACTACCAAGACGGGTGCCTACCTAGGAGTAACCGTGGTACCGCTAATTGATAGCCACCTGAAGAGGACATCTCAGAAGCCCACCGCTTGCGAGTAAGGTGAAGAAGTGGGCAAATTGACTGCTGTCATGTCTGCGTCTCTTGACCAAGACCCGCAAAGTCAAGCAGGAGTGCTCTAGTTTATTAAAAAACGCCACAACCGTCAGAAATACATATAAAAGCATACCTATATTCCCTGAAGTATAGATTGTTCTACATAAATCCTCAGAGTATGATACTATAACCTGCCAGGAGAGTCGTGTACTGAGGTATAGGTTCGTGCATGATAATTCCATTAAGCTTAAAAGGTTTATCAGGTGGTTGAGATTGAGTTGCATATCCACTTCAGAAATCAATTCATTAAGCCCTTCGCCTTCCTTCCTTTTCCAAGTGTGCAGAGAACATTGAAGTATCGCTTCTCCTTTCTTCCATCTGTCGCTTTCCCTTGGTAATGTCTGGGCCCTGGAACGATGAAGATTAGAATCTTTCGAGTCGTAATCCCTCAAGACTGAAATAACAGGCAGACGACGATAGGTACATACAGAAACTATTGTACAGCTTGCATATAAATAGGATGAAACGAGCTTGTGCCGGGGCCGCTCAGGACGCTGGTAACTGAACCCTTGATTTGAACGGGATTGATGTTCAAGAAGTAGTCATTGCCGTCAATCTTCTTGATTTCAGTGTACAGCAGGGCGAGCACAATCAGAATGCCGAGAAAGACCAGCATCGTCAGGAACTGGATCAGGACTCCTAGGACCCTGGTGACCCTCCCGGAGCTGGAGGAGGCTTCTGCCATTTTGGCGTCTCGTGGATTGTATGTGGGGCTACTAAGCTACGTTAACCGACATGATCTAGGTAGCTTAGCTGCTGTCACTTACGTAGAAAGGCCAGCAATAACCCGACTCCCAGTAGAGAGGCTGAATCTGCAACGTACCAAGAGAGTGTGAGGGAAATCGAGTGAACAGAAAAACGAAGATCTAAAAGAGAATGTCAATCGAGGGAATGCTCAAGGGTCCTAGCCTATTGCAGCCACCAAGTTAGTCAGCAGACTTATTGACTAACTTAACTACCTACAGTAGGTCTATCCAATCCGAATGGACATCCGGAGACCCCTAATCTGACTGCCTGTTTTTGATCCTTGGTAGCTAACTGATCTGCGTTGCAATCTGCACTTTAGCCCTAGCTGATGTCTGGGTTGAACGATTTCAATTGGCCAAGAAGCTCGTAAACTAAGACATGCCCTTGGGGTTAGCCGACTTGGGCAAAACTTCTTCAAGAAGACAGATCGCTGGGCCCGCCCGTTCGTTTCGCGATCCTACTTGTACCATGGAACTGTCTCTCCTTTAATTCCGTGCCGAGTTATTCCTCGCTGCTGCCATTTTAACTTGAGGAGGAAGAAAGAGACATTATTAACATATTTTCTCGCACCAACCAGCCGTATAACTTCCTGCTTAAACTATCTTTATCGGCATATTTCGCTACAATTTGAAAGTTCGCCGCTGTGTGAGCTGCCCAAGTAGGCGTTTAGGATGAAGCTGATGTTGGGGTCGTCGATAGTGCCGTCAGGACACCTCTATTATTCTGGGCTGCATTTAATGGCTATACGGCGGTGATTAGACTGTTACTTGAGATTAGGATGGTGGATGTCGATTTGAAGGTCTTCTACGGTTGCACGCCATTGTTTGGTGCTGCTTCGGGGGGCCACGACGGGGTGGTGAAGCTAGCTCCTTGGAAAGGACAAGGTCCCCTCCCACCAAGTCAAAACATCCCAGAGGGACGAGCACTGACAGATATCTAAATCCCTTGTATAGCCTTCAGTCTCGCCTAAAAGTTCGCCGAATACACATCCCTCTACAAATTTCAGGATCCTCAGATCCGAATCACAAGACAGCACGGTCCCCAGATCGGCCAGGTCATGCCCATCCCTCCGTATCCCCTAGCGCAACGCATAAAAAAGTGCGCAAACTGTCGTCAGGTCCGTTTCATCACAGAATAGAAGCCCGAGGTAGGCTGAATGTACTCTCCGAAGCCCTGACGCATCGGATTACCAGGCAGGACACATCATCGTCCAATAGACCTGGTAATAAGAAGGCCGAGTCTGCGAGAAAATCCTCTCAAGGTTCAGTAACCCCTTGGAAGATGCGCTATCCCTTCAGAACCACTTATTGAGTGCCCAAGATAGGGTGTTTGCCGGGGAGACCAGCGACGAGTCATTGCTAATTCTAGCAGACCCTTGAGAGGTCCGTTAAGGCTAACCCCCAGTGAAGTCAATACTATGATTGGACTTGGCAGTTATCGGGATTACAATTACAGGTGGACCGAGCCAACATAACGGAGATTCATAGGGAACGTTTTCATGCGTTCAAGATTGTCTAAGACAGATGCTTTGGCATTTTCGTGTGCCTCGCCATGTACTGCTAAGCGCTCTGGAAGCAATCTTTTCTATTTGATATCTATGTCGCTAAATCCGAAAGAGGCCGCAACGTACTCCTACCACTTACACGACTTGATCCGCGACGTCTATCTTTTCAGGTTCTGACATCGAAGGCCATACCTCCTCGAGCGTCTGACTACCTACTTATCCGTTTATTTATGATAAAGTACCGCCTAGCTCGATCGACCCAGTCCGTAATACCGTCGGGACGGGAATATTAGTGTGCATCGTAAGATAGTTCAATGTTTTGACTTCAATTCTTGCTTTGAGGCCCTCGTCGGACTGGTTCTTCAGAATAACATCTGATCCGATAGACCACACACTCCGTGTAGATGCGCCGTAGAAGAGTTTGAGGTAGTTTTTGGTTAGTGGCACCGTATCGCTTTGTTAAGTGTCCACCCGTATGCGACACAGCTTTTCTCGAGCAGTTCATCCAAATTGTGGACAGTTTGTAGATTTGTTGCAGGAAGAAAGGACGGTTAAAGGGATAAAAGTCCGAGCGGAAAGCCCCTTCAATTCACAAAATCTGCCAGTTGTCAAAGTTCTAGCCGAAGCGGCTATCAGAAATCAATTATCGCCATTAAGCATAAACCTAAAGATGCCCCAGGATCCTCTTCTTTGACATATCTTGGCTGCCGTTTATTCAACACCCAAATCGGAAGAAGTGTGGGGGGGGGTGGAAGTGTCGGAGATTTCGGGCTTGTTATCTCTCCACTTGTGGCTACACGTGCAACCAAGTGAACAAAGAACGACCTCGACACTACGAGACCCTAGCCCCGAGTGCGCTGCGAGAGCATCTCAATGCACGCGCTCAACCGAGCGCTCTATTCATGAGCATTTCTCTCCAGTTGCAGAGCCGACCGAGCGGATTGTCACGATGGGCTGGCCGTATCACTTCCTGGACCTCACCCCCGACGAGAAAAGCCACCGACGGGAGCTGCTCACCCAATATGCTTTGTACTCCCAATTATCCGCGTTGATCCCGATCCTAGGCTACGGAGTCTATCGGCTATGTTCAGCGCTCTTTGCCCGGAAAGGAGCGTTTGGTGTTGCATATTCTGCTCTGAGGCAGTCGCCAGGCAGCGCCGAATCATCTCCCGAGTCCAAAGATGTCTCACTCAAAGTGATTTCCAGACGGTGGAGATCGGTCCAGTGGTGGTTGCATGATGAAGTGACTCCAGACTGGGGATTGAGGGGACGCTGGATCGCTGCGATCCTCTGGACGCTTTGGCTGCTGCTACTCTGTTTTCTTCAGACTGGCCACGGTAAGCAAACCCCAACCATGTTGGCGTCAAGATGCCAATAATGCCCCTCGAACACCAGCAGTGCTCAAACAAACCCCAAAACCTTTGCACGAATGAACCCGGAGGCTTGAATCTGAGACACCAAATGCTTGATCCGCTTGACCTTCTTTATCTGATTTTCCTCGCCAACGCGCCAACTCTTTTCCCCACTTACTGACGTTCCTGATAGATTACCTCCATGTCACGAAACGCTTCGGAAGCGTGGCCGCGGCGCAGCTACCTCTCCTGTTTCTCTTGTCAATGCGAACTCGCTATTCCCCACTTAACATTATCTTCGGTGCGTCACATGAGCAGCTCATTCATTGGCATCAAATCTGCGGCCGAACCATCATAATCCTCTTGCTGTTCCACGGAACGTGGTATATCAACTATTTCGTTCAAAATGGCATTCTCACGGATCGTCTCCAACATCGATACTCGATCACGGGGCTACTATCACTACTGTTGATGGCTATTATTGCAGGCACAAGCCTGGAAAGGGTGCGACGGTGGAGTTACCGCGTATTCATTTACTGCCATATCTCCATCGGGTTGGCGATTTGGCCGATCCTCCTTCTCCACGCGAAGCCACTCCGACTATACGCAGTCGAAGCGCTTGCGCTATTCATTCTCGATCGAGTGCTACGCTACCTGGACACCGTCACCGAGCCGGCCATTCTTAGGCCCGTCCCGCGCACAGAGCTGCTGAAGATCAGCTTCCCCATGACCCCGACCAAGCTGGCGCGATTCGAGGCCAAGCCCGGCCAGCACGTCTACTTATCCATACCCTCCCACCCCACCTGCACTGGCAGTAAAAACCTGCTCTCTAATCCTTTCACTGTATCCGACGTCACTTCCAGCGAAATAGCGCTCGTTCTTCGAGCCCGACGAGGACCTACAACGCAAACACTCCGGAAACATGCGGATCATTTCAAGTCCCACCCATTGATTAGTATAGAGGGTCCTTACGGATGCCCTCCCTCGGTCGCAGAGCTTGTCTCTAATGTTGACCGTACCCTTCTCGTGGCGGGGGGTATTGGAGCGACGTTCATTTTACCCATTTATCGGGCGTTCCAGGAACAGCTGGAGCTGGAGGCGGGAGACTCGGATCGTCTCAGTCTCGTCTGGGCTTTCAGGACAGCTGCGGAGGCTAGCTGGGCTACGGATTCTGCGAAGCAGACGTTTGCTCGCCGCTCAAATGTTCGAATCTACTTGACACGGCATCGGCCCAGAGAGTACACTTTAGGCAACGACTTTCATGATGGAGGCATGGAACTGGATGAATTACGAGGACCGGACGACACTATCAGTGGTGTAAAGGCGCTTGCTGGGCGACCTGATCTCAAGGAACTTGTCGATGAAATATTCAGCTATCATGCTCAAGAGCGAATCGCGGTGATTTTCTGTGGACCCCGTGGTATGGGACGTGAGCTACGGGCCCATGTCGGTAAATGGGTGTCTAGGGGCCGAGAAGTTATCTGGCATGAAGAGAGCTTTGGGTGGTAGTGCAGAGGCTTGACGATCTATTGATGAATCCATTGTCATTACTCCGCATTGATTCAGACCGTAAGGCCCATGGGACCTTGGGCTTAATTCAACCATTTTTCATACTGTGCAACCGCCAGGCCGGTCATCAGGACCAACTCCCGAATATTATCCGTCTCAACATCTCGGTTCTTCTCAAGTCCATTGCAACAAACAATACCATCCCGGTTCATGAAGGCGAGAACAGGTCCATAGGCAGAGTCATCATTAACGCGGTAGGTTCCTCTCTTCACCTGACACATGCGGGTATCGTGGTCTAGCGTAAAGGGCAGATCATCCGGGACGCTGTTTATCATCGCGGTTCTCGAGCTGTGATAGAACATCCACAAAAGACTATAGCCATTCCTCGTGTTCCCAGACATGTCCTGATAGTATTCACGCGTGAAATGATGATAATCACAATCGATTTCGTTGAACTTCCAGCGCTCTCCGTTGGCGAGGATCACTCTCCCGCGGAACGAGAAGCATACGGAACACTGGAAGAAACGGGGACGATCGATATCGATGGCGGCGACAACATTGTTCTCTGTGAAGGTAATTGCATCCGTGTCTTGCGACTTGAGGGCTTCAGTGTCCTCGTTGAAATTGGTGACGATAAGGTCGTGGCTGTTCAGCTTGACCGGGGTTGATCCCATGTGCGTGAGTGTGGCCCCGACGTATGATGCCGGGCGCCAGATGTTGAAGGCTGGGAAGGCGGATCCCTGAGTCCAGGTGGAGCATTGACCGAGCTGGAAAGATAGTTGTGGCTGGAAAAAGAGGAACAGGCATGAGCTTTCCGTGTCTATGTGACAGCGCTGCGGAGGAGTCGTTCGAAAGATCTCCCCGCACCAGGATTCTTTCGGCTCTGCGGGCGCTGGCCGCTCGGTTGGTTCATCAGTTTCGGATGCCTCTGACAGAGTATCGTCGTTGGTACTGCAGATCATAAGATTTAGTTAAGGTACTGTCACTTCTGGTCGTTGTTGTCCAGACAACTTACACCCAAACGGGCTCATCCTCGAAAGCAGCATTCATCTCGAAGACCAAGGTGGGGATATCAAAGGAGGAATATCCAAAGCCTGGAATAACGCAATCTTTCCGACAAAACCTCTTAAATCAAAGGCGCCAATTCGAATACCAGGACCCTTCGTACAGAGCACCAGCATTGTCTGACATACTGACGGGGCGGGGCAGAGAGACTCTTAAAGAGCCGCAGGGCCACGGAGGGCCAGATCATCAACAAGAGCAGTTCTCCCAGGCAGCGCTTTTCAGGTCATGGTTGAGGCAGCACTGTTCTGAACAGAGTTTATTCGATACGTGGAGCTTTCTGAGGATAAGATGAGATCCACAATCGCTCTTGATGGTCACTTTGCAGATGCTTTCCCCCCATATTGCGTCATTTCTTTGCTTTATCCGTCCCGCAAGGGTTCGAAAACATCTACCTCTATACTGCCTTGAACATCACCCGCCACCCTGTGGTGCTCTAACAACTATGCGTCATATATAACTCTCTACCTGTCTTTGGGATGTGTAGATGATGTCCTTGCGTTCTGTACCAGTGGTCAGTCCTCCGTCGACTCGGACGAATGTCCCTGCACAGTAGGAGCAATGAGCCACGAAATGTCGGAATCGTCAGAATCATAGTCCCAGGTATCCACCTCGGGCTCTAGTTCTGTCTCCGTGCTTGAGGCAGAGGATGTCGAAGATATTCGTCGACCCCACGCAGTGTAAACACCCGTATATTATTCGTCGTTCATCATCAACCTGGAACGAGCCGAACGAATATTCAAACTCCTGCAGCGCTTCGCAAGAATGAATGAGGAGAGCAAAGCACGAAAGCCCAGACATGACTGATGATTGCGGATGGTCTTGAAATGAAAAGACGCAGGCTTGAGTCTCTCGGTATCGAGAGAATGAACCCCTTCGATGAAGCAAGTCTCCAGTGCGGGTAGATGCTAACCAGCTTCAAACTAACAGACAACGGATAAGCAGCGTATACGCCGGGAGTACCTCATCCCCCAGGGCAACAGCCTGACGGTGCGTAAATTCCGCAGGCCACGGCCCCGGGCGCACAGCGGCTCCCCAGATATCTGCGGAGACAAGCCAGAAATTCCTTCAACGCCTATCTCGGCTCCCACGTGGCTTGTCGCATCCAAGAGATCGGAGCGAAGGCAAAAGACTCCAGATTGGAGCATATTGACGTAAACATCGTGGTCAATGCTTGCGCCCAGGACGTGACGCGGGCTTTTTGCGCAGTGGTGACGCTGAGTGAGTTATATGTGGAAGGGTCTTTGGGGACAGTCGACAGCTGCAACCACATATCATCATAATCAGCGCCCTCGTATCCCGCCCGACGTACGGCATCATATCTTCGTTGGATAGGGGGTGCGTGCTGATGGGACGGGGTATACTGAAGCAATCTCCACTATACGAGGTATTCGGGGAGGGCAGCGCAGCATCCACAGAAGGATTTGAAAGGCATAGCAGCAATCTTCTAGAGAGCTTGAGTGCACTCCTCGATGTCTTCGCTGTAACTGCGGTTTAAAAGCATAGTGAAAGATTCCCGATTGCTGCTGGGCCAGGAATACTATCTCACATAAGGGTAGATGGGAGGTGAAGTCGCGAGGGCTTTGCTTTCCTGATCTTCGGACGCTTCATGAATTTGAGACGTTCTGCTGCCTGCTGTACAGCGTCCAGCTCAATGTGTACTAGAGTTGATCCTATCGGGGAAAAGTCAAACTGTTGCTCAATTCATCCCGTAGATCAATGAACGGGCTAAGCAGAACTGAGCGAGACATTCCTGCGTCCGAATCAGTCCATTGTCCATTCCATCTTACAAACAAAGTAAGAACAAGAATATGTACAATCACCTCGCAAAGAACCAACTCCATGCACAACTTCTCATTTTATGATTCAACCCGCCAAACGCTAAGATACTATCCGAGAATCATCACAATACCAAAACATCCAACCAAATGCCAAGACACCCCAAAGAACGCTCTCAAATCACTGCGTATGACCCGTCCACCCGCTCTCAAAAGTAGAAGTCATAGTAGTTGAGATGGGCTGCGCATACTGAAACGCCTCGAATACCTCCGGCGTAATCTCGTACGCGCCCGGGTCATCAACCGTCATCAATGCGTTTGGCATGCCGCCCAGTAAATGGGTCGGTGGCATCTGTGGCAGATCGCCCATATGAGACATGTCAAAGCCCGCGACTGGTTGTTGGAAAGCGTTGTAGTCAGGGATCATGGATGCGCTCGTGCTCGGACCCGCGGTGCCGGGTTGTGCGATCATTGCGGCGCGGCTCGGCTGGCGCTGGTGTTGATGTGGAATGCTTGGGGAGACGTGGCGGGACGGATTGCTGCTGACGGGCGGAGATTGGCTCTGTTGGGTGAGGCGAGGGGGTTGAGGTTGAGGTTGAGATTGAGATGGGGGGTTTTGTAAGTTGGCATTTGCGGGCTGGGCGGACATCGGAAGGCTGATGTCTATTTGGAGCTTTTGGACTTCTTGGTAGACAAGATTGAGGGCGGTGGTGATGACGGGATTGGATAGCTTGACACGCTCAAGCGCGTATATACAGAACTTGAGCTTGTCCAATGTGCCTGGAGCGGCATATTTGAGGGCCTGGATCTCCAGCAGGAAGATGGAGGCTGCGGTGTAGATGCTGTAGGCAAGAGAGAGGACAACGTGATTGTCGCCAAAGGTGCGGCGATATAGATCGAAGAGAGATAAAATCGAGGTTGCCGAGGCCATACATTGAACGAGGTGACTCTTATCGTATGGCTCTTGTCGGGTCTTTAGCAAGCCTCGAGAGCAGAGAATCGGGCGGTGAAGCAGGATATTGACAGTGTGATAGAGGCAACTAGAGTAAGACATTAGCTTGTGAATAGCTGAATCTCTGCCGAGGGAAACGCACTTCAAAGTCATGATGTGACTTGGTGGGCAGTATGGTGGTAAATCTGTTGCCACAAGCTTCAGATAATCAGGAAGCTCATCCCACCAGTCTCTCAGGTTCTTGGCTTGTTCCTGAACGCAGTCAAAGAACTCCGCTTCGGTGCTCTGACGCATAGGATCGTATATGTGGATCAAAATTTGATTTAAGATCTCGGCAAGGCCACATATCTGGATGAAGCACGAGGTCGAATGCGCCTGCGTAGGCGGATAATGGGCCCCGTCGGGGAATGTCACACCGTGAGGAGTCCAAATTTCAATCTCAGAAGTGTCGTCCACTGTACCATCTGCTCAGCAAGATTCGGTGAGCACGTCTTTGCGGGGGAGAACTTACGTATCATGCGGGGTGGGCTGACGCGGGAATGTTGCATCGTCGGTGCACGTCCAAAGTACAACGACACAATCTTATCCCAGAAATAGCAGCTCCAGAAAAGGCGATTGCGAATCTCAATGTCCTCGTCACTTAGCTGGGCTGCGCCGAGATACTTGCGACTATCGATGGAGATTCCCAGATCATCCAGGACTCGGAATGCCATGCCGCTGTACAACCAGGCTTGTGTTCGGTTTCCCCTACCACATTCTTGCGCACTGAGGAGGAGGAGCGTCTGGATGGTTGGCACACTGGCATAACCGACTTTAACCGACTCGAAGAGACCCGAAACGGCACGCTTATAGAACTGGGCGCCACCTTCGAAGGACTCTAGCAGCGGGCCGATCTGGGGCTCCGCCTTGCACCAACGGACGGAATGGGAGAGGACGGCGTTCATCAAAACATCCGAATAATACGGGCCATTGATCTTCATGTCACCTATTGGTGAGTGGTCAGTCTTGAAATCATGTATGCCAAGGCGTTGCCGAGGAGTGACTAGGACGAAACGTACGGGTGAAAGCTGGGCGATAGACAAAGTTGAACAACGGCTGAATCCAACACCAATGAGAATCAAGCAGGTATTGGAATGGCTCCTGAAAAATGGATGGATCGTCGTCAGTTTAAGACATCAAAGCTTTTTGCCCCTCATGAAAATCTTACCGGCATTGCAGCCATCTGCTCGAATGCCCGTTCCCGCCACGCACTGTTGATCAGTCGTTCCTTGCGCGCTTCCAGCTCCTGCGCGACATCGGCGGTCGATGCAGTCTCGTTGACCACCCCGCTTGGGAGCTGGAACAAACTTGTCGGCCCGTGAAAGGAGATGCGACCGTCGGTTTCCACGTTCAAGCCGTCGAATTCCCTCGCCAGATCCTGCGCGTCGTCGTTCTCGATCTTGATTCTGCGGCCGGCACTAGAGCTGGATTCTGCCACCGATGCCGGAGAGCTCCCTTTACGTGCCTCCAAGTCGGCTTGTTCGCCGCGAAGCTTGGAGAGAGCATCTTCGAGCTGGGCAACTCTGGCCTCAAGCTGTTTTGTATAGGATAAGGTTGGAGCTCTGTAAAGAAGAGCGCAGAATAACAAGCTAATTAGCCGACAGCCACCGGTGGTCCACGAGTGCGGAAATAGGTCGAGGTTCAGGGTATAGGATTGAAAGAATGGACCACTACTCACAAGCTGTAGACGCAGGTCTCGCCTCGCGCGGCGCATCGTGAGCACGACGGACTAGCTCCGTTACACTTGACCTGTCGGATCAAATCATCAGCCCTGATCCTAAATAATTGCCGCGATCCGCCTCTAGAGATCTCGGACTCTTCCCGAATATCAGCCCACCTTGCGCTTCCGACAAGCTTCACATGAGAAGGCGCTTTTCCGCGGAAGCGCGCTCTTAAGAGGTACGTCGGCCATGCCGGAACCCTCGACCACCATTGGGGAAGAAGACGTTCACGGGGGGAGCTCGATATTGGCGACCCCCATTGGCAACGGTTCAATATTTGAAAGAAGAAAAATAATCAAGAAGGATATGAGGGGGAAGAAGGTGAGGGGAATCCCCGGCGAAATTTTGGGTTCTCCGAAAGCGCGACACTGGCGTGGGGCGACCAGCAATGTTAATTGCGGGGGGTCTTGGTTTGCAGTAACCTTTTTTCAGCTACGGTGGACCAGCGGGCCACTTTTCTGAGAGCGATTTCGCAGGGAGTCTCGAGTGTTCGAGTCTCGACTCCCGCGAGGTGAGATCGCCCTGACGTCGAGGTCTCCATCGGAACAGGATTGACTGGATCCGATTTAGACCTTCGGCTTCCCTTGGTTGAGCGGCGCCGACGGGTTGAATGGTTCAACGCCAAAAGCGTGCTCTCCTGCCCCTCTTGCACCTCTGGAAGAATGGAATCCCGTCCAATCTGCGCCACGGGCCAATCGTCGAGGACTGTCGTCTTGGAACGTGTGTCTCCGGCGGCATGGCCCAATTGACCGCATGCATGGGAGACCGTCGTGGGCTGGTGGCTGGGTTTCTTACTCGCCTTGGCGCCGTCGGGCGTATCTGGTGGGACGAAAGACGGACCCGCACGCCCTTGAAAAGGTCCATTGACTCGTTGAGGAGTGTCAGCCTGGTGGAGCTTAAAACAGGAACGTCCCCAAGGAGTTTAGGTGGTGCATACTCCTGCACAGTGAGAGTTTGGAGGTAGTTTGGGGGATCATGTCCTGAGTACAGCCTGAATTTTTAATCGCTGTTGGATAGATCTGATAGGATCAGGTTCGTGGGGGGTATGTCATGGTGGTCATTCAAGTACAAACTACACTGGGCAGACACTAACTAGGTAACTGTGGTCTGAGTTGACAAATGGATTGGATTCACCCAAACTAAGTTAGCAATATGTACGATACAGAAGATGATGATATCGATGATGATCAAAAGAATGTTCATAATGCGCCTTTTTTCCTCTCCCGAGTCTCCCGGGCCTCTTCGTCCCCCCCCAATCTATACAAAGTTTTGCAGGGATGGCATGCCAATATCGCACTAACTGCCACTAATGACAACAAACCGGGTCCTCGCCGCATGGCCCAGGCGCTTATTTCTTCCCCTTCTTCTTCAAGTTCTTCTTGTCTTTGCCTTTCGTCTTCGGAGCATCTCGCTCCGACTTCCCCTTCTTCCACCCGATATTTCCCTCGTGTCTCATCTTCGCATCATCGAGCCGCTTCTTATCCTTGTTGCTCAGCTTGGCCTTCTCTTTCGCATCAGGCCCATTCAATTCAGCCCGCCCCAACTTGCGAGCAGCCCGTTTTTGCGTTTCGGTCTCGAACCACGTCCGCTTCGGCCGGGCCATAATCTCGTGACCGTACTTCATCAGATTCTCGCCCTTGTTGACCTGCATCTCGGCCTGCGCCAATTGCTTCTCGGTCTTCTCTTCTTGTAGAACCTCTTGCACCTCGTCGGCAAGATCCTCGGCCTTTTGCGCCCACTCGTCCGCAATGGCCATTTCGACCACGCGGCTGACAATCTTGGCGCCCTGAGCTTTGCCGGCCTTAACGGCCTGCTTGACCACCTTGCGATCAGGCTCGGCGGCGATCGTGCAGGCGCATCCAGATCGGCCCGCACGGGCGGTACGACCGACACGGTGCAGGTAGATCTCGTGACTCTGAGGTGCTTCGTAGTTGATGACAGTCTCCACACCCTTGATATCCAGACCACGGGAGGCCACATCCGTAGCAAGTAGGAACGCGACCTTACCGTCACGGAAATTCTCAACGGATGTAATACGCTAGAGCCGTAGATTAGCATAGAAAACATGGATACGGCCATGACGCATTTGCGACATCCCCGCATGTTCAGCGGACTTGTAGCTTACCTGTTCTTGGCTCAGACTACCATGCAGCTCTGCGGCCTTCAGCCCCAACAATCCAAAGATAACGCGGACGCGGTGCGCCTCCTTCTTTTGCCGGAAGAAAATAATCACTCGTCCAGTGTAAATCTCCTTGCACAGGTACAACAGGTACCCTAGACGCTTATCCTCACGACCGGGTCGTAGACGGACAAACTCCTGGGTCAGTGTAACGGCGGTCCTCTTCTTTGCGTCCACCATGAGCCGGACGGGACGGTTCAAACCCACGCGGATCAGCTTGTCGACAGTATCGGTCATCGTAGCAGAGAAGAGCATAGTCTGGCGAGACTTGGGGATCGTAGTCAAAATCTCGTTCAATTCGTCGGCGAAACCATCCTCCAGCATACGATCGGCTTCATCGAGAACCAGAATCTCCAAGGTATCAACAGTGAAGCTAGGCGAGTTGCGCATGTGGTCGATGAATCGACCGGGGGTAGCGATAATCACGTCGGGTCGCTTCTTAAGCACATTCTCTTGCTCGCGAAGACTGAAACCACCAATCAGCTGACAGAAGGTGACGTCGGTAAACGTAGCCAGCTTAACAGCGACGTTGTAACACTGCACCGCCAATTCACGAGTGGGCATAAGAATAGCGACACGGCTAGTGGGTGTCTTGCGGGGACGGAAGAGAAGACGCTCGAGAATGGGCACGATGAAAGCACCAGTCTTTCCGGAACCAGTCACGGCACTACCGACAACGTCTTTGCCCAGAAGAGCAACAGGGATAGTCTTGCGCTGAATAGGTGTAGGGTCGGTGAATCCGACAGCGGCCAATCCTCGCAAAATGGGACGAGACAGATTGAAGTCCTGGAAAGAGCTGTTCGCCATTGCGGCCTTGTCATCGACCTTCTCTTCGGGGGCGAAGAAGGCTTTGCGCTTCTCGGCTTCCTCCTCGTCCACCACGCTCTCTATATCGGATTCTCTGTCAGAGCCAATGTCGTCGGGGTGGCCAACGGGAGTAGCAACGGAGTCGTTGTCGGATGCGGCGTCGTCGTCGTTGTCGTCGCCGTCTTGCTCATCTTCGTCTTCGCTGTCCTCGGGACTGGACCCAACTTCAGGGCCTTCGGCCTCGCTCTCATCCTCGCCATCGGCGCCCATGCCGAATGCATCCTCGGCAATGAGCTCGTCGTCCTCAAAGTCGACCTCCATACCGCCATCGGCCTCGGGGTCCTCCTCATCCGAGCTGCTAGCGCTCTCCTCCTCTTGAACTTGCTTCTTCTGCTTCTTCTTGGCTGCAGCCTCCTTCTTTTCCCTTCTCCGAGAGATAATGTCGTCGATGTCCACGGCCTTCTTGTCACCGCGGCCGTTCTGCTTGGAATCCTCCAGGCCCCAGCCATCGAAGCCCTCAGTGACACCGCGATTGGCAACACCACCAACATCGAACTCGAAATCGGGGTTCAAAGCGTCGTCGTCAGCGCCTGGAGCATCCTCCTCTTCCTCAGACTCGTCGGCGGCAGGCTGGGCCTTGCCGTTCTTGCCCTTCACATTCTTGACTTGCTGCTTTTGCTTCTTGTTCTTGCCCTTGGAAGTTTCGGCCTCGCGCTTGCGCTTCTTTGAGTCGGCGGCCTGGGCCTCGTCGGCGATCTCGCCTTCGTCGTCGAATCGGGGAACGTCCTCGTCGTCGGACAGCGTAAGGACGAAATCGTCGTCCTTGGGGGCGCTCCGCTTGGCTGTGCTGGGAGCCATTGTGAAAGGGACAGGAGAGAGAAGATCTCTACCAAAAATTGACTAACCCCTGAAACCAACAATGAATTCAATCAGGTTGATCTCCAAACCCTCACAATCCGTCGAACAGAAATCAATAGCAGAAAAAAAAGTTCCCTGGGCGGTGAGAGCTGCAAATTATGGCTGACATAATACCAGACCCAGCACCTCAGTCTGGGGCCTCTGGGCCGTCACCGCCAAGCTGAGATGGATAGCTTCCTGTTCCTTAACCCTACATTGCCCTGGACTCTGCATGGACGACTGTGAACATAAGTCCATCTACCTATTCTCAAGGCAGTTGTTCAGAACCAAAAAGACTACTTTAGAAGGCTTTTACTAGGCTGAACTGGTAATACAAAACTCTGTGACATTGGTATGGTATGATTAGCTGGCGATAGATACGCCCATGTCGGTCCTTTGTTCATCTTTTTTTTGTTGGTTTTGTGCCTTTTTAAAAAATTTTTCGGGCTTTTCCATTTTCGTGATTCATGTGCTCCCGTGAAATGTGCAATGCTGGCTGTGGTCGTCTCATATGTGCTCCAGGTCGAGTGTTCATGTCGATCAATGGTTGTTTTGGGGAGCCTCTAACAGTAGGGGCTCTCTTCCAGAATTGATGAAAAGGTGGAGGCAGGAGTGTCTCTCCCTGAATGAGATGACTTTAGTAAGTCGACTCCATACCAGATGATCAGACAAAACATACTCATTGCCGTTCTGGCC
The DNA here is from genome assembly GCA_024706585.1 of Penicillium simplicissimum. Lineage (NCBI taxonomy): Eukaryota > Fungi > Ascomycota > Eurotiomycetes > Eurotiales > Aspergillaceae > Penicillium > Penicillium simplicissimum. Next base: position 1,131,880 of record JAMZTW010000044.1, read on the forward strand.
TCGGTATTGTGTCATCTGGCCCAAGTTCATGAAGCCGAATCTGTCCTTCAGCCATTGCTGGATCCGAGAGTATTTGGCGTCCAGTTGAGCGGGATAGTAAAGGTTACACACCAGCAGCTTCAGTCGCAGCATATGGAGCTCGACGGGCCCAAGTGGCCGCCACTCATAGGAATATCTGCGACGATAATATTCGTCACAAATAGACAGGATGCAGTCGACAAGCATGCTTCCGAAGCCTTTCTTTGTGTATCCCGGGCGGACGTAGACTTGCAGGTCACCGATAGAGTTCTCCGTGGCTACTGCGCCATAGAGGACACCAATGAAGGCAACGCCAAAGACCTTGAAAGTCGGAGGACCCATCATCTTCTCAGTCATCTCTGGTGGGCAGATCAGGACCAGGAAAGGAAGCTTGCGAGCTTTGCAGATTTCGAGGAAATCGTGGATCTCAGCACTCTTCAGCTGGCGACGCTCTGTATCATGTGGAGTGATTATCGAGTGCCAGTTGAGAACTTGGGCAATCTCCTCTGCATCCTCCGCGACAGCAGGACGAATGTAGGGACCACCAGGCGGAGGAATAGTGGGAAGAGGAAAGCCGAGTCTTGCCAGTGGGCCTGGGTACTCATCCAGTGGACCTGGGACGAGTCCTAGCAGGAATGCTTCAGTGGCTCTGATTCGAGGCTCTTCTGGGACTCCCTGAGGAGGCAGGCTAGGTCTTCTCTGAGGGCCTGCATACTGCTCCATCGTGTTCATGCCTCGGGCTCGGCCACGGTTTCTCGGGTCGATTCCCACAGGCTGAGAGCTCATGGCTGGGATCAGCTGACGGTTCAGGTTCGATTCAGGCCCCTCGTAATAGGGCTGATCGATTGGCATTCCTGGCGGCCAGCGGAGGGGGTTTGGGGTGATGCTCATGCTTTCGTCCATATTGACGGTTGTCGAAGCAGGCGAAGGGAGGAGGGGATAGGAGGAGGGGATAGGAGGAGGAAAGATGAAAAATGGGGATGCCACGCTTTCAGTCAAGACCCTCTTCGATCAGCTAGAGCAAACGTAACGTTTGGTCCACTGTAAACGACGGTGGCACCCGCCTCGCTTGCGCTCTCAGCTTCAAAGGTCACCTTGGGAGTAGCCTGTCGGGTTGTACACTATATCTGGCAACCGGTCGAGTATCAACGAACGTATTCCGGGCAATGTGATGCCAAAGGACCGGCCCTTCGTTGATCAATTGTGGCCACGCTGTTGGAGCTGGCATGTCCGCATCCTATTGTACTAGGATTGATGGCATTCTGCTTTGTTATGCAGTTTATACTGAGTCAAGTCCATGCGTCCTGTCAAGAAGCATCTCAAGCAGCCAACAGATCATCTTTTAGGTCCATTCACCACCGAACCGGGTATGATGTGGCAAGTTCAATGGATGAACAATGGTCTGAGTGATATTGATGGCCTGGCCTCGATGAGGGTGAAAGATGCGAACTGGATGAAGCATTGAGAGCCCTTTCTGGCTTCAGTCTGCCATCCATTGACTTCTCACGGAATGAATTATCGTTAGCGTCGAGCTTGGACCGTCGAGTTCTTCGCTTCGCTCCGATCAGCACTATCTCTGTTCATCAGCTCAGGTGGACCTACCACAGTCTGCTTCGAAGATGCCAAACTGGGTCTGGATCATTGCTTGGGCCATTTGGTTAGCTGTTGGGGTCCCTGTCAGGGTTGATCGTGCAGAGTCCATGCCAGATCCTCATCCTAGTCACACCACCGTACCTGTTCAGGGCTCAGCGTGGGTCAATGTTGTGATGCTCCCAAGGACTGATCTACTTCTGTGTGGGATGAGCGCAGAATGCTTTTTTTGTCCTGATTGACAGATTCGCACAGGCGACGCAAGTCTGATGTACGGGATGAAGATTAAAGATGGGCTTGGGGAAGGTCTAAGCGATGAGTTTCTCAGTCGATAATGGTTGTTTGTCAATCATCAGTGGGCATTTTACCTACCGCTTTATGCACCGCTCTACCACTTCGGGAATATTCGAGGCTTCTGCGAAGCGAGTGTCCATGAACCTCGTGACCTTGTTTACTTGATGACGTACACAGTAGTGCGAGGGTATCGTCCTCCCTTTCTGATCAAGGTCGAACTGGTTCGTCCTGGCCCGTGAACATGGATTGTTGAAAGATTGAGGGTTCAATATCATTATCTTAAAGGTGGCACTTGGAGGAAATACTTTGCGAGTTGTTGTACTGGATTTGCTGGGAGCCGGCACTGATTTCCACATCACTTGTGACCCTGCGTTCAAGGTTCCAGCCAGTCAGACTTTCATCATTTGAGATTCAGAGACCGGGATAAAAGTTAATTATGAGTCTATCCTACACCGTGTCTATAGAAATTCTGCAGTATTAAAGGTCGAGCGTTGGATCACTAGTGAAGGTGTTCAAACCCGCCGCATGTCGATAAAGCGAGGGCAAAAATTCCGCCAGAGCTCCCACAAGATTTTGCCCCTCCTCAACTCCCCAGCAAATCCCAGCATTCCAAAAGATTGAGAAACCATGTTGTCAATATTGCGAAAAGCCCGCCTGAAGGACAAGGAGATGCGAATATTGATGCTGTATGAACAATTTTATTGATATGCAGGTGCGCTACTGACGGTGGAGGTACTAGGGGGCTAGATAATGCAGGCAAGACCACTATTGTCAAGCGGATCATGAATGAAGATGTCACCACAGTCAGCCCCACACTGGGCTTTATTATCAAGACTATCGATTTTATGGGGTGAGTCCATCGTTTCCTATGGAGAAGAGGAAGATTCTGACATCTTTAGATACAAACTTAACATCTGTGAGCCCACCTACCATCTGCTGGGCCTCGGCCGCACTGACTCTGCATAGGGGATGTCGGCGGGCAAAAGACCCTGCGCTCATATTGGAAAAACTACTTTGAAAAGACCGACACCCTTATCTGGGTAGTCGACGCCACTGATCATTTACGTGTGGACGACTGTCGTGAGGAGCTCGCTGGGCTGCTCTTGGAGGAGGTATGTTCCCCACCGCCATCGCCCAACGCCCAACTTTCGGGATCCTGAAGCTAAGCGGCCACCACTCACCAGCGCCTGATGGGAGCTACTCTCCTTGTCTTTTTGAACAAGACAGATGTGGAACACTGTATGACTGAGGAAGAGGTGCGAGAGGTATGTGAATCTTGATTGCAAATGATTTTGAGGATTGAAGGTTGTCAATGGCACTGGAGCTAGGCTGATGGTGAATGTTCCAGCGCCTGGGCTTGGATTTGATCAAAACGCACAAATGGACTATTCTCCCATGCAGTGCTATGACCGGAAAAAATCTTACAGAAGGGTTGGAATGGGTGGTACAGGATGCAAAAGACCGCCTGTTCCTATATTAGGCACGACCGATCTTCCATCAATGCCTCGCATGGCCCTCTTTTGGTGAAGACTGGTGCCATTGGGCACTTGGGCATCTAAATGGAGGAAATCCTGTCCCGAATGTCATCAATGTCTTCAGTAGTGTTGTATTTGGGTTGTTGTCTCTCCCGTGGGCAGAAAAACAGCCATTTGTCTCGTGCTCAAGGGGTCTCCTGATGTTTTAGCTACTTCCAACGGCCTTCCAGCTGCATTTGAAGGTAGCAGGGGAAAGAGGATACACATGCAGCGTCTCACTGGGGATGCAGCATCATACATGGTCTCGAGTGAAATCTGTCACGGGTCTACTTTCTTTCTAGCTGGCCCAGAATCTGGCACGGCTTCGGGTTATCTTTCCGACCACGGGAAGCTACAGAGACCAAAGATGTTGGCACCAAGAACCTATTTCACTCAATCAGAAGGCTTCTCGTCGCTGTCTTGAAGCTACGAATATCAAAGCTTACCTCGCAAAGACGTAATGTTCTCTTTCTTCGTGGGACAAATGCATAATCTAGGACTCATGATGATTGGCTCGCTTTCCACTGTGTAGCTAGAAAGCCCTGCTGAGCCTGCAAGGTACAAGCCGATAGATCACTTTCCGAGGCACCGTGGATGGAATAGATGGCCATACTTGGTATTCGATCGGTCCGTCGGTCAGACCAAATTGCTCCATTCTCCTTTCCCGGTTCCCCCTGGCAAAGAGGGAAGGAAAAATTCGTCATTTGGGGTTCTCACCCATGGGTCCAGCATTTCGGGCGGCCAAAAAACCTGCGGGGCTGACTGGACGCGATCAGCTCCACCAAACCTTCGCAGTAAACAAACATCCCGTCAGGAAGCTTCCGGGACGCATTTGCTGTATTACTGTACTTGAGAAGATTAGAGTCTGGACTAGTTTGTACATGGAGAACGGTGAATGCAAAGAGTTCCATCAGCTTATTGACCAGTCGATGAGTCGTAAACGCGGAAAACCGAGGCAAAGGATTCCGGAGGGATATGCGATGATGATCGGAGGAGCCAATGAGTTGCGATGAGCGCGTCCATCCCCATTTAATTTGAACAGGGCGGAGAACATCTCAGCCCTTGGGCCTTCCACTCTCCCACCACTTCTCCCAACCTCAACTGCTCGTCTCTCCCAGGAGCTTCCACCACCCGGGAGAGTTTGCTGCTCCTTTTGGGGACGACAAGGAGAGAATGACCGTCTCCACAAACCCCGATGGGGCCGAGGACATTAATGACTTCCTCCTGCGCATTCGAGAACTCGGCGAGCGCCGCGACAAGGAAGATGAGGAACGCACGAAAAAGCTAGAGGAGGAGATTCTGCAAGGCCGCAAAGAAAGACAGGCCCGCCGAGCTGGTATCACTTCTGTCCCCTCACTCCTGCGTCGAGAATTCTCGACATGGGTCGCTCGGCCCTCAGCTGGGCCGAAATTGCCCCCCGCCGGACAGCCGGACCTTTGAGAAATCCCACGTTCACATGTTGGAGCGAGTTGCTGATGATGGGTCATGATAGAGCGAGCTCGATCAATCGCCGGATCCCCCACGCTGAATCCCTTCAGGCTGAGTGCCTCGTCTACTGGCCAAACTTCCGCCATCGATCCTCCCGAACATTTAGAGCCAACGCTACAGACACCACATCCAGAAACACCGGGCGGCGCGAGTTCGAGTCAAGAGCGAGACATACCAGCAGGTGATATGAGACGCGGATCAGCCCAGGACCCCGACACAGATGTCGCTTCGCGAGCGATGCCCACCTTGTCACGGAGCCGAGCGGGGACCTTGTCGTGGCAGCAGCGCCCGTCTTCTCGTGATTTTGGTAACAGGTCGCCCGGCTCAGCATCCCCGACTCGGTCCAGCCATTTAAGAAATGCATCCACAGCCTCTGATGCCAACGAGCTGTCTCGTGCTCAGTTCACACAGTCACCCTCGTCCAAGGACTCATGGTTTCGCCAAACTCCAGACCGAGGATTGGGCTCACCCGCATTCCGAAAGACTGAAGAACGATCTGATAGTCCGACAGAAGTGACGGTAGGGCGTCGACTGCCGGGATTTAGTCGTGACTCTACCGCAGAGCGGGAGAGGGGAGAGGAAGCCGTGGCGAGGTCACCCTCTCCCCCGAGAACTGCCTCTACCGTTGGCGAGAGCAACTTCAGCAACCAATATTCGAGCGTCTCATCGGTATCCCCTGCAACTGGGCTTGGATCTCCAGTCGCCTTATCGGAAACCCCAAAGCTAGACCCATTGCAGAGTGAGTCCGTGAACGATCCAACTCCGGCATCTCCAACACAGCGCCGGATGTCCCCAGAGAGAGCCCGCTCGACGTCGCCTACAAAGGGGATGGGCGGATTCGTGCAAAGTGCCATGATGCGGCGTTCCGATAGTGTATCAAAACGGTGGAGCGCTCAGCTTCCTCAGGGATTGAGCCGAAATAACTCGATCTTGTCAAATCGCAATAGTGTGACAGGGCCAAGTCTCACCGCGAGCGTCAGTGATATGACTCCCACGCGACTGACGCGAGACGCTTCCCCGCTGCCTTCTCAACAGCGGCCCAGTTCAAGTCACAGCGAAGCAACCATCCACCCCAAAGAGCCCACTGAAAGACCAGTGACACCCTCCGGTCCTCAAACAGGCGTACGCCCTGAAGGCAGCCCAGGCCGCCCTGCCTATTACGGCCATTCCAGATCGACTAGTTCAATGACGGCGGACAGCATGGCTGGTGATACCCCAACAAGCCCGTTCACTTCTCGAACCATGGACCCAAGACGCTGGAGCCCAACCAAGGCCTCCTGGCTGGAGAGTGCACTCAACCGTCCAGAGTCTCCACGAACTCAGAAACAGCCGACACCACAGCAGCCATCGTGGGTACGTGATCGACAATCGCGCGGCAGCGTCGACGCTGGCCGTGTGAACAACTTTAAAGAGGTCACTCCCATTGGCTTGATGCGAACACCCCCGCCAGGTGGACACTTCAAGAAGCCAAGTCTCTCTGGAGCTCCTCCTTCCTTCGGCGCGCCGGGTACGTCGAAATCAGAGCTGGAGGCAGAATCTGAATCTCCTGCTCCCGCGCCTGCACAAACTGAGCCTTCACCCTCGAAGACGGAGACAGTTGAGGAAGGGCCGAAAATCCAAGCAGCGGAGGAAACGATGCAGGATGAACAGCCGAAACAAGAAGCTGCTATTTCTCTTTCTCCAATCGTCATTCCCAAGGCCCAACCTGAACAAGAAAAACCCCAGCCTGAAAAGACTTCGGAGCCCGCACCAACTCCCAAATCCCCGCCTCCTGTGCTCAGCATGAAGCCAAATTTCTCTCTTCCCTTGCGAGACCAACTATCGCCCAGGCCCAAACCCCAGTCTCCTGCCATCGATTTCCGAGCAAACCTGCGTAAACGCGAGGTCGCCAAGGACGCTGGACCTCAGGCAGAGCCCGAATTCAAAAACGTGTTTGGCAAACTTAAAAAGACAGAGACTCGCAACTATGTCGCGCCGGACGAGCTCAAGGGCAACATCCTCCGTGGGAAGGCTGCACTCAATGTTACCGGTGGCCCGAAGAAAACTCAGCGTGTCGATGAGCTCAAAGAGAGCATTCTGAAGCGGAAGGAGGAGATGAAGGCCGGCGGGGGATCCATCAGGCGCAATACACTTGGGGAAAAGGATGCATCTGAGAAGCCTGCTGCTGAGGTGCCTGAAGCCATTGCCAAGCGCCAACTCATGAACAAGACTGCCAGCGTCAGGCGAGATGACGAGCAGACCCCTGCCGCTGCGAGGGAAATTAGCCCTACGAAGTCTACATGGAGACAGCCTCTGTCTCCGCCTCCACCGGCCGAAGAAAGTGTCATTGCAACAGCACGTGAAGTTACAGCACGAGAAGTTGTCTCGCCAATTCATAGCCCCGAGCCTACAGTTACTGCCGATCCGGAGCCAGTCTCGAGTCCCAAGGAAGAACCCAAAATTGTCCCTGAGACGATGACCACGGCGGTGGTACCGGAACCGGAACCTGTCCGCGATGCACCTAGCTCGGTTCGTGGCTTACCATCAGCGAGGCGACCAGCAGCAACCACGCCCGCTGTGAACCCGTACTCGGCAGCCAAGGGCAAGCTCGCAGGCCGAATCAACCCTGCGCTAGCAGGTCTACTCTCTCGTGGCCCAATCGCAGCTGAGGGACCGAAGAAGGACCTGGTGGTTTCGCCTTCGAACGAGAGCTCACCTGCGACTCCCTCAGCACCGCTCACCCATATGACGAAAGCTCGGGCTCGAGGACCGAAGAGACGACTCCCTGGCGGCTCGACAATTCCAGCTGCTGCAGGCGCTGTCTCACCCGCGCAAGATACTACGGAGGTTGGTGCCATTCCTTCTTCTGAAGTTCCATCCTCGCACACCCTTCCCGAGCCTAAGGTCTCTCCAGAGCCTTACTCGGAGAACCTGCCGAAAGAATGCTCGGTGCCCAATACTGAAACCGCTCGAGCAGAGAGCCCAATTCCCAAGCACCAGCTCCCGGAAGTAAGAACCAGCTCTCAGAATGCTCTCAACAGCGGACTGCAGTTTAGGCTGGGTAGTATGTCGCCCGTTTCTCCCATCTCGCCCATATCTACACAAGACGCCAATACCGTCCAATCTCCCAGTGGGTTTAGCGACAAAGAGAACTTTAGCCCTGGTTACGAGTCCCCGAAGAATGTCAGCCCGCCATCGAGCCCCCTTTCAACCAGGCCCCCCGTGCCACCGAAGCCAAGCTCGTCGCCATCGCCGCTGCCATCCTCGCCTTCAACTCCCGTAGCCAGGCCACAATGGGCGCACCCGCCACGGTATGCGTCGCCTTCTTCTCCATCACCCCTAAGATCGAGTTTCAAAGAGAACCAAATGGATACGCCAGCTACACCACCCCGCCAACCGCTACCCGGCGTCATCGTTGCCGAGTCTTCACCCCAATCCAAGGCTCTTCCTTCTCCCCCTGCCCCTTCCAGGCGATCCGACGTCTCTGTCAACAAGCTTTCACATTCGCACCGGCTATCTCGGAAGATGTCTGCACCCTCCCTAGTCGCACAGGCAGCGGAAGCTCGCGAAGTCATCGCTAGCTTCTTCAAGGCTTTCCCGAACCCGCGAGACCGGATGAATATTGACCCACAGTTGATGTTGACGAGCAAGGTTGATACACCAAAGATTAGAACTGTGAAGCGCCACCTCTGGGAGCTCACGGGCGATGGGAAGAGACAAGAACTCCCTATCAACCAGGAGTATGTCCTGTACGAAGGAAGCATGTACCTTTGTGTGCATCAGTTCGAAGCCCTAGGAAACAGCAGCACTGAAGTGTACCTCTGGTGTGGAGATGATGTACCGGAAGCGGCACTGGAAGACGCGCAGCCCTTTGCTCGCAGGGTGGCCCGCGAGAACGGTTGCAAATTGGTTGTGGTCCGACAAGGCAAGGAGCCTGTGCGGTTCATTCAAGCGCTTGGTGGGATTATTATCACGCGCCGTGGGTTCAGTTCTCGATCCAACTCGTCTGCTTTGTACATGCTCTGCGGCCGGAAGCACATGGGCCAGATGGCCTTTGACGAAGTCGACTACTCACTGCGCAATTTATGCTCTGGCTTCCCATTCGTGATCTCAGCACCTTTTGGTAAGCTATATCTCTGGAAGGGTCGTGGTAGCGGTCCGGAGGAAACGGGTGCGGCACGGTTAATCAGCATGGATCTCGGCCTCACTGGCGAATTTGAAGAATGTAATGAGGGTGAAGAGCCAGAATGGTTCTTCGAAGATTTTGCAGGTGCTCGTGATGGCAACCCCCTTCTGACCTCGAACTATTGGGAACTGAAGCCAAAGTACGATCACTTCCGTACCCGGCTGCTCCGCGTCGATCATGAACTGGCTCAGCCAACCCGCTTCTGGATGCGCCGTCCTGGCTCTGGATCACCAGTTGTGCGGCCGAATGACACTGTTCAGGAGATTGAGCCTTTTTGCTACAAAGACCTGACGGAGAAGGATGTCTATGTCCTGGATACGTTCTTCGAGATCTACGTGTAAGTTTACCGCCCCCTCCAAGCATCGCCCATGCATATGACTGACGACTTCGCAGCATCGTCGGTGAACACGCCTTTCAGAAATCGGCCGACTTTTCCTCCGCCGTTGTCTTCGCCCATGAGTACGGTATTCTCGCAGCATCCCTCCAAGACCGTCCATTTATCCCCAAGAGCTTCGTCGCGCTTGGCGGGATCCCCGACCGATGCCAAAGCGCATTCCGCAAATGGGAGCCCCATTCCCTTGGCGCACCCTGCATTTTCCCTCTGGAAGTGGCCATCGAAGCTATCCGTTCGCCAACCCGAGGAGACTAGAGTTCGTGCCATATATTGTTGCATCCTTTCGTCCGCGATCTGTCGTGGTTATCGTTTGTTCATTTGCCCTTGGTTCCTGCGATTCGTTTTCTTATTTCTCTGTGCATATTTCGGTCTGTAAAGAGAGCATTCGTGGCAGGGGAGGCTGGAGTCTTATTTGATTGTACCCTTCTTGCCTGTCATTTTGATCATTGGTGCATTGTGGCCTAGAGGAGAGGAGCATGGCGGGAGCATTCTTGTACATTTACTTCATCAAGTGTCTTGAGACATCTTCGGCCTATGCATCAATCAAGCAGCATTTGTATACTACCCTAGTGTCATGCTAGTCACGATAAGGTTAACATGTCGTCCCATGTGTCATTTTAAGGCCGAGGACAAGGAGATTACACCGCAGAATATTGCTAGAATCCCGATAATTCACTCGACATGACCAGTTAGTCGATTGGGATAGACTCGGAAAAGCACAGTTCTGTCTCTCGGAGATAACTCCCAGCGGCAGTTGTCATCTACGAACTAGTGTTTGTTACCTTCGTAGTCTATTTAATTTCGGAGACGTCGGGAGCTTCGGGATGATGAGCTCGGCTTATGTGCTATTAGTCAGTGATTCTTGCATGATTCGTGACAGCGATCGATCGATCGGCGATTTGAAGTCCTGCAGGGATTCGATTCGCTTGTGGCCCTGACGACAGAGTCAGAAACCATTCACCAAATCAAGGAACGCTGCAGCATAAGTTCTAGAAGCTCAGCGATAGTGTTGCAAGGGCACATCCCCATTGGAGAGCACCGGTGCAACCCGAAGTCCGAAGTGGAGGTGGGCCGATCGAAAGGATCGCGCATTTCCGAATTTCGCCATCGCGACACTTTTTTTTGGGGCGGCTTTTAGCGTGACCGTTTCTCTTCCCCCTTCCACCACCCCTTTCTCACTTCCCCCATCTTTCCGAGACTCTTCAGTGTCTCTAGGCGATGTAATAGAACTGCACTATGTCGTGATACAACCCGAATTCATCGACTACACACCCTACCATGGACCCCTCCATCTCCCGCGAGCTATCGAAGCTCGACCCCGCCGTGCCCTTTCGCGCAACCGCCGACCACCTGCACCACACTTGGGCCAAGACCTTCTTCTCCCGACCGGAGCTCTACGTTCGCCCGCAATCCATTGCGGAGATTCAGCAGCTGGTGACCCTGGCCCGCCGCTGTCGCCGTCGCCTGGTGACCGTCGGGAGCGGCCATTCCCCGTCCGATTTGACCTGCACCTCGTCCTGGCTCGTCAACCTCGATGACTTCAATCGCATTCTCCACATCGATACTGAAACTCGCTTGGTGACCGTTGAGGCCGGCATTCGCTTACACGAACTGGGGCCGAAGTTGGAGGAGCACGGCTTGACACTGGAAAACCTGGGCAGCATTGACAGTCAGTCAATAGCGGGCGTCATTGCCACCGGTACTCACGGCAGCTCTCTGCGCCATGGCCTGCTCTCTGAATGTATTGAGAGTCTGAGCTTGGTTCTCGCGAACGGCCAACTGGTGCGCTGCAGTACCACCAACAACCCCGACCTCTTCCGTGCCGCGCTGGTCTCTCTGGGCGCACTGGGCATTGTTGTCGAGGTGACCTTCAAGGCACGACCCGCGTTCAACATTGCCTGGCGCCAGGAGCGATACTCTCTGTCCAAGGTGCTGAGCGAATGGTCCTCTGGACTGTGGACCTCGCATGAGTTTGTCCGTGTCTGGTGGCTACCTTATGAGAAGGGCGCAATCGTTTGGCGTGCTGATCAAACCGACCAGCCGGTTCGCCCGCCGCCCAAGAACTTTTACGGAGAGTGGTTCGGCTATCATGTTTACCATAACCTGCTTGCGCTGTCCTCTTACTTCCCGCGTATCCTGCCCTGGGTCGAGTGGTTCATCTTCGGCATGCAATACGGCTTCCGCCCAGGTGCAACCGTTACCGAGGCCATCGAGCCGGCGCGCACCGGTCTGCTGATGAACTGCCTGTACTCGCAGTTTGTCAATGAGTGGGCGCTGCCCCTCGAGAAGGGCCCCGAGGCGATCATCCGTCTTTCCGCGTGGCTGCACGGGGACCTGGAGACTGCGCGCATTCCGTTCTCTCCCAAGGGGCTGTGGGTGCACTGCCCCGTGGAGGTGAGAGTCTCGGACTCGAGCAAGAATCCTAATCCGCGGCCCTTCCTGGATCCAACTTGCCGCGATGAGCCCACGCTATACCTGAATGCAACTCTTTACCGCCCGTATCTCCGAGACCCGCCTTGTCGCCAGCGGTATTATGAGGCATTTGAGTGGCTCATGCGGGACATGGGCGCTAGGCCTCACTGGGCGAAGAACTTTACCACCCTGGATTCCACGGAGCTGCACCGGTTGTATAAGGATGACATGGACCAGTGGCTGAAGGTGCGACAAGAGGTTGACCCCGAGGGCATGTTCTTGGGTGAATGGCACTGTCGCAACCTGCCCGTGGTCGCTCCTTCAGACCACGACGATCGACTGCCTCTGGTGGAGCGCGAGAGTCAGCGTCGCAAACTGAACACCAGCGGTACTGGGGATGGTCTTGAGTGGATCGGCGAGCGCCGTTGGCAGAGACAGAGTCATTTGGGCGAGGATATTCGCACCTCTGAGCTGCCACCCGACCACTCAGCGCCTAGTCCGCCAACCACGGCCACCAGCGAGGAGAGTTTTGATTTGCTGGCTAAGGGAGAGGCCAGCATCCTGCTCAATGGTGCGTGAGCGACTCCGCTGGATTGACTCGTACCTTGGATTCGATAGTTGTCGTCGGTCACGAGAGAAGAGCAAACAAGTCTTCTGTGGATGGTTGGGTGAATACGCCGACAGGCGCTGTACCTGACAGCGAGAGAGATGACAAATGAATAACGAGTGGAGATGATAACTACACTTTCCTGCTGTTCTGACATGGACTGACATGAACTGTTTATTGTCCTGGCCTATGAGATGCCCGCTTGGGGGTTCTTGATGCAGGTCAAACCCACCGTCACGTCCTTTTCTGCTTTCTGTCCTAGCGTCCAATCTGACAGACTGGCCCCTCGACAAAGAGGCCAGCGCAGAACTCTCCCATCTTAATACTATCTAATGTGTTATTTTCCGCGCCCCTCACCATCAGTGAGGGGTTGATTTACATTTGGTCTTTAGATAGCAGTCATGCCATACGCATAGAGTGTCTCTCCACTAGTGAGGTCGTCCTCATAATGTGAATTTAGACCCCCCGCTTACCTACGAAACGTTCCTTGCACCTCGCATGACAGCTGCTTATATCCGTCCCAGGCTTCCATCAAAGCTAGAGGGTAATAGGGCGTGCTCTGTGCAGTCTTGCATGTACTCTGACTCTGCAGGCATCAATCGCCAGCGCGGTCACCCATCATGTCTCCCCGAAGCTATTGCCATTCTCAGAGAAGGCCGTGTCATGTCTGCCACAATACTTTTCTCTTCTCAGCCCAGCCTTCACGCCGGCGACTCGGCTCAAAGAAGCAAACTAGCAATTCGCTCAGAACTGGACAAAATCGCCCAGAGTCGGTAGACGAAGCTGTCGAACTAGTAGCTGTTGCACGCTGATGGTTGTGCTGCAGAAGAGCTGGAGCTACGAGCAGCATGAGGCAAGACACGACAGATACACTGATTCATGATATCGATGGCAGGGTGCACGAAAGATGATCGTAGATCAACGCCGATCGGGTGGTTCTGATCTGGACGGGTTGCTGTGCTCTGTGGTCTCGTTGTGCAGGTCGATTGATCAGCGCTGATCGGAGTGGCGGGTGGGAATGCGTAGAATCATGAATGAACCCAATGTGTATGTACATCGAGAGGTACTCCGTAGGCTACAGAGACAAAGTGTCTACATGCTACCATCTGCAGCTCTGGTATCTACAGTAGACTCCGTCCTGCCCATTATCCACAAAACTTCCCAGCTGCTTTTGCTCTTCGTCTACCGGGAACTCCGAGTTTTCAGGCGTCCGTCATGTTTCCAGAATATCCATACTTCCCTTCCGAATCATTCAGTCAGTCCTGGCAAGCGACAAGCCTTCTGAATCTGGAAAGAGCGATGATGACCGGGGAAGTTACTAAAGACTGCTTTCTTTTTTTTAACTCTTTTCCTCTCCCACTCTATCCCTTCTCCCCTGCAGACCAGATGCCAATTTCGTGCCCTCCCATTGATTGCACCTTCCGGGATCACCCATGGTCCAGGGCATATCACCTCGTACCACGTTTCGGTGCATTGGCTGCAAGGATATCAGGTGATATGGCCGAGTACAGTACTGTACACCGCTTGCAACTGAGTCCATCGAATCAGATCCTCGCAGCGTGACTGACAGAACAAAAAAGCAGAGATCATCAGGAGCAGAACGAGCAGGGGGGGTCTGGTTGACCCAGGGCTGCGATCCAACGGTCTGAGTGGCAGGTTCTCCACAACCAGATGACTGCAGTGACTAGAGTGACCTTGAATTGCTCATCCTCACAGTCGCTGGGATTGCACGTGTTGACTCCGGCGCACCTCGAGCTGCTCAGTGGGCGTGTGACAAGGCGTGACCCATTGCGACTGTCATTGCGATTGCCTGCGGGCCGCACGGGCTAGTCAACCGCGCTGGGGGGCGGAGCGCTGACCCTGTTCTCGCTGCTCGCTGCCCAATCGACCGGGGGGATGTGCGAGGTCCGAGATGAGCATAGTTTGCGACTATGGCCCGTCTACCATGAAGATTTCACTATGTCACTATGGTGACAGGTGGATGGACGATCCCAGAGGCTTTCAGAGGCTGTCCGTGTGCCGAAGCCCGGATCCACTGACGGCTCGGACCGTGTCCATCGTCATCACAGTCATCAAAAACGCATCGCATGCAACTAATGCAATACCTCCCAATTACGGGCTGGGTCCTGCGAGGCCTCTTAGTGCGTGTCCACTGAAGGTCGACGTGGAAGCTATGAAACGGTCATGTCTCCCAGTCTCGCCAGGGGCCTTGTGTCTCTCTCCCACTCGTTCTCTCCCGCATACTAGTGGCTCGTGGGTTGCTGGCTGCCTATAAGCCCGTGAACTAATCGCCCGCTATGCCTTTCGACACTCTGGCCCTTTGTCTCGGTTCCACTGATGCTGTCGACGGGGATCCCTGCGTCGTACCTCCCACAGCCACAGGATGTCGCCAGACCCTCGAACGGCTGTCCCCGGTTGATATTCTGACAGGCCGCTCCACGTCACCCTTCGGTATCTCTCCCCTCGCCCTCTCCGTCGGGGCATGGTCCTCTGAGTACCGGGACCTGTGCTGATGCGGGGCAGAGGCAGAGGCATGAGGGGTGTGCTTGATACATTGGTGGCCAAGCTGGTCCAAAGCAACCACTCAGCACATTCCAGGGTAGGCTGGCCCCGGCTTGCGCTGCACAACTGATCATCCATCATATAATCATGATAATCAAGCTGGCTGCGGGTCATTGAGGCTGTTTTGCGCTGCAGCCTTTCTGTGTCTACTATCTGTCATACTCTCAACTACCCTAATGCCCATGGTCCTGTCCACGATTCCATATCACCCACCCCACCTGCTCCATCCGTCCTCCCATCGGTCATAGCTTCTGCCCTTGCGTTTTTTCCCCTGTGATTTCTGGCTCGTCCATATCACTCTCTTCTAAGTCCTGCTCCTTGCTTGTTGCTTGCATCTTACACTTGACTCTCCCTCATTTTTTACTTTCGCGCGTGTCGTGCTCGGGTGCCTGCGCCTACTTCCGTGGGGTATAAGCCAACCATGTCGTGGCAGCCTAAGCTTCGCCCCAAGGGTTTCCCACATACCCTTGATGACTTTGCTGTGGCTTCATTGTCGGAGCTGGAGCACCGCACGAGGACGGGCGAGGATAAACGCGATCAGCGTGTTTTCCGGGTGAAGCGGAAGCACGTCCTCAAGGCTTGTGATCGCTGCCGCGTCAAGAAAACCAAGGTCGGTCTTGTAAGATCATTTGAAAAAAAACCTTATGCTCATCTATGTTGGCAGTGTGATGGGAAACAACCATGCAATCGTTGCTCAGTATACAATCACCCATGTTTGTTCCGCGAGAGGAAAGCGACCCAAACAAAGGTGTATTCCCGAGGGTGAGCATGCTCGATATGACTTCACCTCGAGCATAAAGAAGGCTTATCATCTTCCTATAGGTTCGTCGAGATGCTAGAATCACATCACTCACTCGTAGTCAAAGCCCTGCAAAAACTCTACAAATTCTGCATCAATAAAGAGGACTTTCCAGGCGAACGACTCGCCGAAGCACCAGACGGCCATCCACTCACACATGCGATCCTCGATCGACTTGGTCTCATAAAACAAGCCGAAGAGAACGCAGACGACCCAGACGAGGACTCGGAAGATCTCCGGTACCTACGGCTACTCTCAACCTCTACAGAATGCAGTGCCACGGCAGAGCCTTCACCAGAGCCCGCTACACCCCCCGAACCCTCGCCAACAACCCTCTACTCCCGACCATCTGTCTGCAATTCCCTCCTCACTCCAATGACGAGTCGAAGCAATTCAGACTGGCAGTGGGATCTGCAATCCGTCCAACAAGCTAGCTACAACTATCCGGGCCCCGGCTATCCGGATATGCTCGCCATGCAGCGGCCGTCTATCACCTCGGCGGATCTAAGTGCAGGCGAAATTTCACCGCACATCGATATATCGTCTGCGTCTTCAATCCCGCATTGCCCGCCGCCCCATGAACAGCAGTCCTTTGCTTACTTTCTTGATGGAAGTGGCAGTGCTGCGTCTTCAGATGCCAAGACCACTGCTCGTCTACAGGCTGGGATCGTGCCCGAGGCACATACCCACCAGATGGGCGGTTTGTCGAGTGACCTGCTGAATGATTTTCAGTTCTCGAGCCATGAGCCGTCTCTGTATCCGGGTTTCACGCCAGGTTGGTCTTTCCCTTCTGCGTGAGGCAGGGATCATTTGTCAATTCTCTATCTTTTTTTTTCTATTATAAGCAATACCCAGATCCAGTATCGTTTTTGAATTGCCTTCTCGTATTCCCATTTCGTTAATTCATGACTGCCCGACTCTCAGACTCTTCTTGACGGTCCGGCTTTTGGTCTCCCTTTTCCATTCGCAGCTATCTTTGCATGAGAGAGAATGAACGAGATCAAACTTCCTCCTGCTGGTCTAAAGTACTTCTATCCCCATCCTTCGTCTTTCCACCGCACGTCGGAGATCAGGGTCTGGTTCTCGATATATGTATAGATGCATAGCAGGCGTATCGGAGTTAGGATTATGAAGCACAACGCCAGGGGGTTCCGGGATTGGGTCGTGTTCTCCAGGTCGTCCTACGATGGAGGGTGTGTCATGCCAGGACCATTGTCTTTTCTTTCCATCGTGAGTTCTTCATTTAAAGGTTGAGGGCTGGGGTGGCATTTGACATATCTGGGGTGCTATCTCCGACATTGATGTCTCGGTAGCCACAGATTGAGATGCTGGAAGCAGCCAATTTAGATCATACAGGCTTCATGGATCAAACTCGGTCAGGTCTGGGATGAGATAGACCTGCCTAATCAATGTTGATATAGGTACAACCTACTAGGTTCTCACCTGGAGACCCACCTATCAATCAATGGATAAATGGAACCTTGGGTCAGTTGAAACGCTTGACACTCGAGGAACTATCTCCAGACCTGCCTATGTATTACACCAATGCCCGTACGATGGTAAATACTAGAGTCCATGTATGCTTTACTCGGGACTACCTACTAGCAATCCATTGCAAATGGCAGATCTGGTACATCAGGTATGATAAGTACAAGTCGTATAGCTTAGGTAGATCCAGGCCCCCTGCCCCGCTCAATCATTGGAACCTTACCTTCTAGGTCCCGAAAAGATAAAGGGAGATGTTCAACATCCAATCCTACCTATCTACCAGCACCAACACACGCCACCACCAACGCACCATAAGGACACAAAATGGGAACAGTGCGCGTGGTTCGACGTTCGTGCGAGGTAGAGCGAAGCTAATTCATTGCCTAGGTAACTGGAGGTATGACAATTGCGGCGCAGAGACCACCATGGCACCCACTGCGCATTGGGGAGAGATCTCCGTGCAAGTACACCTTCTAATACTTGACCCATATCCCCGACAGAGATTGTGCAGCCTAGTAGTTACTGACTACGTTACCGATTACTAGAGTTGTGCAGGTGCATGAAAAGCTTGACAGTAGGTAGATATTTTGCATTCCCAGAGTCTATTTTCGGCGTTCGACCGGGGTAGTTGGGGCGAGTGATGGTATTGTAGATGAACATGAACGTGAACACGGACATATAGAGATGAGAGGAATAGAAACCCTTAGAAGGGGGAAATGCACCTCGAAGCGAGGACGAAACAACGAGAAACGGCACCAAGATGAGACAAGAGGAGAAAGCACCCGAAGAGATACACCCTGGAACAGGACAGCGACCGAGAGGAAAAGAGATAAGAAAAACAAAAGGCATGTCCGATGGCGAAAAATGATCAAACACTGCAACCCAGAGAAATCGAACCTAATCAATCAGACAATGTCGCACAAGTCCCGCGTGCAATCCATCAATCAATGCAAGGTAAATGCGACTAATCCTCATCCTCCGTCTCGGTGTTGGTGTCGCTGGTATCGCCTGCGTCGCCATCGGTGTCACTTTCCTCGCTGGAGGACTCGGAAGGCTTCTTGGTCTTCTTGGGCTTCGGGGCTTGGCCAGTCTTGAGAGCTTGCATTTGGCCGGCGATGGAGTCTGAAGAGCGAGGTCAAAATTAGCATTCAGACTACACAGTGTATCCAGGTGCGCACAAACGTCGCGACACAAATGCGTGCGGAACAACTTACCCTCATCCGGTTCGCTGATATCGTCTTCTTCTTCCAAGGCTGCCGCCTTGGCGGGGTCGTCAATATGCAAGGTAATCTCCATCTTGGTGTCCAGACCCAGATAGCTATCGCAGACCATGTGCATGACAAAGGTGAAGTCGCCGACCTGTGGAGGCGCCTGGAACTGCATCTTAAGGGTTTGAACGTTGAAGGTGGGGTTGCCAGCCTCGTCGAGGATCGGCTTGTCGAAGGTGGTGAAAGTGAAGGGAGGCACAGCCATCTTGCCTTGTTTGGCGTCGGCCAGGAAGATGTGCCAGCGAGGGGAGTGGTCGCGGGCGAAGTAGGGAGCGTGCGCGAGGGGTGGTTGAACGGTTTCAATCTTGTTTTCGACCTTCTTGCCATCGACCATCTTTGTGGCACGGTTCTTGGCCGGCTTGCGGCCCATCAGGGCGTCGAGATCGTCTTCATCGGGGTCAATGTCCTCCAAGTCAAGCTCATTGATCTGCGGCACCTGTGTGCAGCCCGGCGGGATAAAGCGTGCCTTCACAACCAGCTGTACCAGACTGCTGGGAGTAATGACCTTCTCGCCCATTACCTTGAAGAATGCCTTGGAAACTTCCAGTGCGGGTAGTTGACGAGCCACCGTCACGGCTTCTGTGTACTGGTTCTCCGAGAGTAGACCGGCGCCCACGGTAATCTTGCGGCGGTCTTCCTCGGCCATCTTCATGAACTTTTGAACGGTCCAGTGTTCCTTGGAATGCTCGCCTTCCACAGCCTTGACAACTGACTCGGTAAAGTTGGGTAGCTGCAAAAGCGGCGACGAGCCGGGGGCAATAGCTTGGATCAAGTTCTGGGAGACCTGGAAAGCACCGAGGATGGGACGAAGACTGCCAAATGCCAAAGAAATCGCGGTGAAAGCCTCGCCCAGGGAGAGAGCAATAGGAGCAGCTTCGTACTTCTCGGCGTCGAGTGTCGCATCACCAAGATCAATGCGGCCAAGATAAGCCCAGAGTAAAGCCAAAGCTTTCCGACGGGTGGAGTCATCCATTTGCTTGATAGCCTCGCGGTCCTTGGCTGAAAGGAAAGTCGACTCCTCGGCCAGAACCTTCTTCTCAAGTTTCGCAAGCCCTGCTTCAGCCTCGGCTCCCTTGAGCATCTCCTTGAACTCTTCGCCGGCAGACAAAGCGTTGATAATGCCACCGTCCAGGATATCCTCCTTGTACTCGCGGAATATATTACCAGCGCTGGCGACGAGGACGCGCTCCTTGGTGTAGCGCTGGGAACCATACCACCACTTTCCGACGATGTACGGCAAGAGAACACCCAAAAGAGCACCATATACCAACAGAACATATTTTCCATTGCCATCCATGACAATAAGCTTGGGAAGAGCGATGCCAATACTGAAGCTCTGCTTGCCATCGGGGTGGCCGTATTGGAGGTAGTTGTTACGGATTTCTTCGTCGGTGAGCGCTTTGTAAGCCTTGGTGAGCTCTACGAAGCGCTCATTGAGCATATCCATAGTCTCGTTCTTTGCGGGGTCAGGGCGGACTTTATCAGGGTGGTAGATGAGGGAAAGGCGCTTGTAGTGGCGAGAAATAGCTTTTTCGTCGGCGCTCTATGAACCCGTCAGTTGGATAGTCCTTGGTATTTTTCAAGAGCGTGCTGCAATTGAGCAACCGCCAGCCCCGCCATGCTTGGATTCCACACAACGTACCCTTGAAACGCCCAAAATTTCATATGGGTCATATAGTTTTGCGACCGTCCGGGCCGTCACGAGAATCAGGTACACCATCCAAGCCATAACTACGTAGCCCACAATGACTGTGATGATGCGCTTGATTCGGCGCTCCTTGCGCAGCCGCTTGCGCTTCTGCGCCTCGACGAGATCGGCATGCTGAGGCTTGAAGTCGGATTTGATGCGAGGAGCGGTGTTTTCGAGCTCTGTTGGCAGATTTTGTTTAGCACAAACCGTATACGAATGCCTTCTTGATTGAGTCACGCACCTTTGCTGGGACGGAGAAGATTGTAGGTGAGAGGGAGCGTGACCAGCCCGGTCAAGGTCAAGATGAAGAAGGGGAAGAATTGTCCCTAGTGGCGCGAGAAGAAGCCGTGTCAGTTATTCTGGTCTCGCTGTCTCTAAATATAAACGAGAGTAAATCCTTGCTCACCTGCTCATCGTAAGTGTAGTCTGACGACATCCTGCGGCGAATTCAGGGCGACAGCGGTGGCCGCCGCGGAATTTAAAGATCGTGGGGAACCGGGCTTCAGGGCCAAGCAAAATAGGTTCGAGAGAGGGTATCGAAAAGAAAAAGGAGAAGCCTAAACAATGTGAGCCGGAAGCATGGCCCTCGAGGATCAAAGGAGCGTGGAAGGAGAGTATTCACGCTTCCTGATCTGGTGATGACCGTGTCCTCAAGTCGTCTACCGCCTGCCTAAAACCGCGGCCGGGGCCTTTGGGGCCAAGGCGGTGAGCAGAGGACAACATTGCAATTTCCCTGACGATCATTTGGCTTCTTTCCTAAAAATGAGTTAAGACCACTATGTAAGTGACCAAGGTAAAAGCCATGCTAAATTACTGGGAAATGCGCGACTCCTCCTCGGGATGATTTTTTCCATGAATTCATGTTAATAGTCTTGAATAGAGACCCTTTTCTGACGTAGGGTTCCAAGATGCGATTGACTCATTATATACAGGCTATGCAAAATGTACTCTAACCTATACATCATGGTATGAATCGATAATATGCTCCATTGGATTCTTGTTTCACTGTATGCGGCAGCCCAATATACAACCACCTCGCATGTCAACAGAACGGATCTGCGTGGGAGAGAGATATAAGCCAAGGTCATGACTCCCTTGCTAGCAACCACAGAGGGAGTTCAAGCGTCGACAACCTTTAAAGATCGGACGCGAACTCGACCGGTGCGGAGCCCGCAAGAACGCCTTGCTCGTGACTCATCTCATCTCGGGTTCGCATAATCGCGGACCAGGAACCACATGGCCGGGTCGAAAGGGACCAATCCGACACTCCTGATGAGGGGGTGTCTTCATTGCTTCAAGTCGGGGACCCAGGAAGTCCATGTGGTCAGGTGTTCCAGTCATGCTCGATGCGTCAAGTTGGGACTGTGGCTGAGGGCGCGCTGCAGTGGGCGAGGGACGCTCGGTGCGAGCCTATGGCCAAATCGAATGGGGGTTTTTTTTCTTGGATGTTGCATGAAAATCATAAACCATCGCAATCAGAAAAAGAGATGTTTGAGTTTTCAGGATTTTTTGCTTTGATTCCGGCTGGAAAAGGCGTTCAATCTCCCAGAGTGCTGTTTCGCAATCTGGGGGCGCACGAGTCAGAATGATGGCCGGTAGAAGAAGAGCGAAAGATGGCTACTCACGGGTCGATATAGTCGAGACCATCAAAGTACTCCAGCATGCGATAGCATAGGCTTAGATCGTCACCCGGCTCTCCGCCGAACAATCGACAATGCCGAGCGTCGAGAACGGTGCTTGCTTCCCGCCGTGGTGGTTCCTTCTCACGGATCGGCCAGGCCGTAAACCCATAATGCCAGGTTGGGGCAGGGGCTGCTGAGACCGGCGATCCAGGTGAAATGCATGCAGCGGAAGAACTGTAGTCGAGGGTTGCTGGTCGAGGCGCAAGAGTGTAGGGGCTCCAAATTGTAGATGGGAGAGCCAACGGAGAGCCTGACGAGGGGATATTTGGCAATGCAGGCGGGGCTTGATCAAAACTATCTCTTCGCCTGCTGGAACGAGGTCTGGTACGGCGTCGGTTGTGTCTCTGGCCCATTCTCCGGTATGTTGTTTGGCGATATCGACAGTGGGAAGAAAGTTCCCAGCCGGGGAAAGGAAATATGTGCAATGAAAAGAAGAACTTTTTATCTTTTTTAAGGACTGAGGGGAGTGACCATCACCCCCTTTTGAAAAGGAAGGATGAGATAAGAGCAAGAAAAGATCAGAGGTGATCTGCTGCAGGGGTAGGCGTGGCTTTATACGGAGACTGTTCCTGGTCAAGCGGCACCTTGTTGGCAGTATGAGTCGGGGGCGGGTGACTCACTACGCCATCCGGAGGCTCTGACTAACCATCGGACCAATGAAACCGGATATTCGGCCCAGAATTGCCAGAATTTACAGTATGTATGTAGAAGAAGAAAAAAATAACAAGGCAGAGACCCACATTGCTGGTGGAACCCACACACACTGCAGTCTGCAGCAGTGCCCGGGAGATCACCTTATGGCCTTAAAAAATGGCGCCAAACCCTTGCGCTAGTGCTGGCAAAAAGGCGTGATGCCCGGAGTCATGCTCAAATGACTGACGTGATTCTACATCGTGTGATGGTTCGTCTTGATCAATCTATCCCATCTGACTGTCGCTCTGGATGAGGTGCGAGTCTCTACAGATGATGGAATTGCTGGAGTTAATTCTCGCGTGAATTCTGAAACCAGATCCGTGAGGACCCGTGTAGGCTGGAAAGCGTGAGATTCGTCGAAAAAGCCCGCTGCCTTGTGTTCTTCTCAGCCAAAGAATGACGCCAGTGCAGAATTCTCAGCCATTCGGGCCCTGACAGCTGCGTGGCTCCGATGCCGGGTCGACGCCCCTTACCTAATCGAACGCCCACGGCCCTTTTCAGGAAATGCGTACGGGGAATTCGTATGCCTAGTGCTAGCCGGCTTGGTGGTTCTTCAGCTTTGGGTGAGCTGTTATCATGGATGGAGTGCCGTGCGGTCCGAACGGAAACCACGTCACGCAACGGAGAGAATCGGCTTTCTCTCCTGGATTCGTTGCATGACACATCGTCGAATAGAGTATAATATACGGTGTACTAATTGAAAAAATTAAAGATGATAACGTTAGCCATACTGCTGTAGTCAACTGAAAATTCAGGAGTAAACCCCTTCCACAATTTGAGGAAACAAAGCATAGACCAGTTGTCTCGGAGACTGGCGTCAGGCTCCGAGCTGACGATGGTTTTTTTTAGCTGCCAGGCTGCTAGGGGGATTAACACCGTGAAAACTCTGACAATAATTGTGAAAGACTCGGGAAAACAAAAATCAGCCGTGTATAGTAACTAGTCCAAAGCAGTTAAGCTTGCATGTTTCAGAACCCTGTGTTTGGATTCGCTGAAAAAAAAAACCTCTATAGGTACCTTGTGGTTAGTGGGAGATGCATACATACATCGATCGCATCGCGACTGGCACATAAACCACGCATTCCACCCTGCCAGCGAAAACATTCCGGATCCAATAGCCTCCACAACAATTGAACTTTTCCAACCCGTCCAGAATCAGATTCCTAACCCCTTGCTTCCACCACGACCTTCTAGGCTTCTACCGCATTCCAGTCCTGAAACGCGGTCAATTTCAACACGTGGATCCAGGTAACAAAAAGGCAAACATTTTGAACTCGATTTTCTCCCTTGCAGAACCCTCCACCGAATCCGGAATCACAGAGTGACAGAGGCCGTATGATGGGGTACAACCATGCCCGCAGTCTCGATCTGCTAGCCACCGAATTGATCGAACGTCAATACCTATTGCTGCCTTCCGCCACCAACTAGGAGCACTCCTGGCCTGAAACACATAGTTGCCCGGTTTATTTTCAGCAGCTGGACAGCACAAGGGTATCGCGATTTCGCAATTCGATTCCGTTTCCACTCCACAGTGGCTCAGTCACCTCCAGTTGGGTGAGGGGATCGTGTGCGACGCGCTTCAAAAGGTCGCCAGATGGCAACCGTTGATGGCTAGAACGTGGCCATTCTCCAGGAGACGGTCCCGCTCGGCAGCATCCTTAATTACTACTTTCACTGCTTCAGGTTGCGCAGTGTCCCCACCGGGGTGACAGCCGGAATGTGCGCTGTGCGCTGGCACTCAACCATTAGCCAACATGGCTTTCGTGAGCTGTCAAGCATCCCACTCGACGTGGAAAGGTAGTCGCCCTGGGGAAACAAAACCAGGGCAATTTCAATTGGTGTCCGGCATAAAGACGATGAAGTCAATTCCCGTGTCAGCCCATCAGTGGAACTAACACTTGCCGAATTCGCTTATCCGTCTGGGAAATGCTGATCGACTTGACACAATTGGAGTGGGCCGTGTGGTCTCCCGGGTCAGGAAGTCATGCCATACAGTAGATGATAGATGGTGAAACTTAATTGGCTTGAGGACGGGATTGGCTTCCCGTCCCCGAAGATCTTGTATCAGCACGCGATGTTTCTGTTCTAGACTCTTCATCATGGTTATGCAAGCCTGGGCTTTCCTTGGGGTTAGGTAGAGTCCCACCTCCGTCTTACCTATGGTCGCATGGAGTCTGGACAGTCCTTAGTCGCCGTTTCTGCTCGCAACTATGAGTAACGGCGGTATCGTGGGAACAAGAAGAATGCTGGCCTGGAATGACGGCTGCCGAATCCCACGTTGCTAGAAAGCCATGTGTCCCTTCATAGCTAGGCCTTGTTGAACTTGAAGAGAGCTGGCGCTCCATGATTCGCCATCTACAGGATTGAGTGTAGAATAGGGTTGACTACTTGTACGCCCATGGAATTCCAGCCCTATAGTAGACTCAGTTCTGATCCTGCTGAATATGGTGCATGTTTCGAAGAGGAACCTAGATGGACAGCGTTCACATGTATTGGATTAAATATAAATTCGTCCGGCCCGATTGAATGACATTGCGCTTCGAGGCGAGAAACTCCGGGCATGGATCCCGAGGACGCTCTCGAGCTCGACCTGTAGATATCGGGCGGGCACGATCCAGGCTTCTCAGATATATGGAAATACTACCTAGGTGGCAGGTAAGCACATGCTTACCTGACAAGTAGATACCTGCGAATGCCCAAGACTGGCTCGAGATCCACGTGGATGGATGTGTTGTGATTCGAGCGGACGGTGGAAGCTTCGGTAGTGGAGTTACGGGCCAGCCCCGGCCGGTATATATCACGAAGTGCAAACGCGCCAGGTAGTAGGTACTCGCTCGTTTAAAGTTCATCGATGATGTATCAACCTATTCCGGCACATAAAGGTTCTATTCAACGCGGGTGTAAACTCCATGGGTTGGACTGTGAGGCTGTTTTACGACACTTGATATCTGAATAGGGAAGTACGACTACACAGTATATTGTAGCGCAATGCATTATGCTGCAGATTCCACCTTGGCTTGGTAGAAGAGAATGATAGCGTGATTTGTTTTGGTATTGAGGTTGCATTCCTTAGGTTTGTGACAACCTCTAAGCCTAGGTAAATGTGATTATGTGTCTTCTATCCTGCTCTAGTATCCGGTTCTATCAATATACACCCATCGTGATACAACCACTCCTGTTCATTCAACCAACATCAAGCTCCAATAAAACAATTTTTCTCACTAGCAACATACCCCCAAAAAGTCCCACGCCCCTCAAACCCCAACCCCCGATAAAACGCCCTCCCCTCTCAAACGACCCATCCGTCCCCGTCTCAAGACTCCCGCAAACTGATATACCCCCATCCCGCTCTTCCCCTCGGCAATAATATGCTGCACGATAGTCCGCCCCACACCCTTGCGTAGATCCATGCGCCGTCGCCGTCCTCATGGACTTGATTTCGGCTCGTCGGCCTATTCAATCTCATCTTGCCTCTCCGTTTTTTCACATGCTCCGACGATAACCGCACTACTGCCTACAGGTGTTCCTAGGAGCGCCAGTAAATGACCTATTCTCACGTTGCTATTGTAACTTTCGTCCCGGTCTTCGGACTTCCAGGTTCTCCGCTGTACCATCTAACCTGTCTTTCATAATGCAGGCTCTATTTCGCCTTCTATTCAATAAAACCCAACAGGAATTCCCTCATGGTCTTGGATTCTTTATACCCGTGGCTGGCTCGATCCCAGGGCCATCATCCAACGCCGGGCAAACATTCTCGCGTGCTACCATAGGCGTCGACTGCATTGATTCTTCTCCACCTACTCCATGGCCGCGCTGGAGTGCAAATGACAGAGCCAATTGGCCTTTTTTTGTGTCAGCGGATCCGGGGCAGTTGTAGCACCAAACTACCAATAGCGACTGAGTTTCAACAACCAGGCTGATATGCCATCGCTCCACAGGATCCCACAGGGTTCATTCTGATCGCTCCCGTTAGCACATTGGAGTACAGCCTGCGGTACGCGAAGCGACCTGCTGCAGCACATGAACCTGTCAAACGTCAGGCGGCACTACCCAGCATAGAGCCCACGTCCACCCGCAGCAGCATCCCAGCGTACCGAAGGAGACACGGATGACCATCCAATTGCTCCCACTAACTCCAGACGTGTTTCACGCCCTATCCATGGTAAGTTATCGGTGCAGCGATGACAGGCAAAGGTCAAGGAGGTACCCTGGAGAGACGTGCTTTTCCGGGAGGTCAACGGTATTGGGAAAATCACCTGCGCAGATGCACATTTTCTCCTACAGCCAGGCCGCCCACTAGGCGGTGCAAAATCCAAAGCGTCCGGCCAGCACGTACTCACTGAAATTTACAACCACGTCACCCTCGATTCTGACGATGATCCACTAAATCCCCGCACAGGTGGGCCTCTCTGGCAATGAAGCAGCCGATTTGGAAGCTAAGGCGGCCGCACTGACGGGATCAGGGGGCAAAAGAGCGGAAAAATCTAGTCCCGGAGATTCTACCGCTGGCGCTGTCCGGCTGGCTTCCAGTCAAGAGTGTAGTGCAGGCACGTTTCAAGGGAAAATAGGCCAAACAGTAGGCAGAAGAACAAAAGATGGCGAACAAAGCACCGGGCAAGAAGGTGCTGTTGCTCTACGAGGGCTTGCAGAAGCCGTACGACTCGATCCTGATGGCAAACATGGGGAGGTGGGCGAACTAACTAGGCATGAGAGTTTCAATTATCAGGGTGCATCAATTCATGTACATATTGTCGCCACTCTCTATGCTGGATGCTAAATGCTGGAGCTTGGACATGACCTGTACTAGGGTGAAATGAAGTCTCGTTAGTTTATCAAACAATTATTCAGCCAGTCCTCCTCCTTAAAAAGAAATGAGCTGTCCCAGCCTCCAGGAGTGCACATCGTGTTTTCTTTTCAACAGCACGACGCTGCAAGAACCAGTGCCGGGATGGAACCAGCTATCTGGATTCCCTCATCTGCAGTTCGTGAGGCTTCGCGTTGATGTTGAAGCAATCTTCTTCTCTATTCCAGGCAGTAATCTCTTTTCCACACCGACCGTGAACACCTTGCGTCATCTTTCGCAAGTTCTGCGACCGATGTCTATGGGGCAATTTCAGTAATAGTTCGTCTTTCTCCGCGGATCCTTTGATAAGCTCACCAGTACTTTTCATTATGCGAAAATCATGCTCCGGTGAGGCGACATTGGTTACGCCAAGGACGGTCTGCAGGCCATTCACAGCTTCCCAGATTTCGAACCACCCAGAAAACAGCTTGATTCGTGTCTTCAGACGAAGCGTATTCTGTAATCAAAGTCGGACAAATGGGACAGGCTTTTGAGACCAGGCACCCGGGGACAAGAGACAGGATAGTTTGATGATGTTTTGAAGAAATCAACGTCTGGTACAAGGGAAGATCTTTTGCGGCGAAGAGAGATAAGAGATCTCCATGAGGACAAGCAAAGGTAGGCTCAGCTGTGAGATGAGCGTCGGAGGAAGAGAAACTTATAGTATGGCGAGCCGCCACACACAACTGGCCAGTTTCCTTAATAAATAAAACAAGAGCGATTCGTACATTGTAGCCAGACCTAGTGCGAAATATACAGGCGTGGCCGAGGCTAGGTAGTCCTGCATCGTCAATGTCATACTCGAATAGGCCATATTTAGTTTTGGCTAGCGTCGCGGGCGATTTAAGGATCTTGACAAGCTGGTCTCGACCTCGAATCGTCAAAGAAATACAGGGACACAGGTCAGCTATACCAGCATAGTATGTGCAGGATCTCTCCAGAGCTGATTGTCTCAGTAAATGTCTCGTAAATTCTTTCCGTGGATGGAGTTTCAAACACTTTGCACAGTAGGCCCAGCGGCGATTTTCGAGTCGAAGAAGGAGTTGATTTCGCAGCACATCCTGACGGTTCGCGCATAGTGCTGGATTCCTAATACGCAAGAGTCGTGGAAATTCAAGATCTTTGTGCTTCACTGTCGTCCCGAATAGGCCAAAGAGCTCTTTGCAGCTGAGGGATAGACAAACTTGATCGACTAGTGAGAGGTGTTGGTAGATATTCCGTAAGATGCGCTCATCCAAACAAAGTATGGCGGAGTATTTAGGCACTTTCCTCCAAAAAATATGAAGCAGCCTGAACAGCATCTTTCCACGCATCTTCGAGTCTTCAAGGCGAAAGATGATGTTGAACGTGAGGCAGGAGACTGGGTGTTGATTCTTGATACAGACGCGATGTAGAAACAAGTAGACCGAGAGAGTCAATCTGGTCTATGGATATTTCGTAATATTGAGAACGACAAGACTCCAGGGCTGCCGTCTGGGTTTAAGAATTGTAGCTTTGTGACGTACTGATTTCAAGTTCCGATTCCAAAATTATCTAATCCGGCATCGGTTTAGTTTTGATTCGATGCTTGTTTTGTCTAGTAAACACGCAATATGAGCTTAGTTCCTTAGCTCGATCAACCATGGATGTTACCAAGACCTGCACCCAGTCAACGTGTGTTTCCTCCTTCTAGGGCCCGAAATTCCCCTGAATGAACTGAAAGGTGCGCAATGAACAAGATTCATCGCTCTCCGTTGGTGTCCTTGATACTGGTCAGCTTTCTACTCCGCCAGGGAGTATGTTCTTAAGCCTCCCATTGCTTCCTTAACTTTCTCATTGCAACCCGCCATCATTTTAGCATTTCTATGCTGGACTTATCCCATAAGTCAACATTGGGTCGCGCCGTTACAAAAAGTTCATCAATTCATTCTTCTCTTGTCATGGATTTTCCCCCCGAATTTCAAGTACGTACGACCACAGAGTGCGGAGAGGAAGGGCTTCCCGTCAGCTCAGCTATTCTTAAGCCAAATAATCTGCTCCATGATTTCTCATGTTGCTTTTACCCTTAAATTGGCTCGTGGGGAAACTTTGTCAGTCTCTCTCTGTGTGTGATATAGCCGAGTGTGGCGGGCTTAAGTGTAAAAAAAATCACCCTATCTATACCAACGCGCCGGTCAAGACACCCTACTTTTACATCTGATACCTTCCTTTTAATACCCCACATCTGCTGTTGCTCTCACATGCGGTGGTTTTTCTTTCTGCTATCTGTTCGATCCATCTGGTCAGTGCTGAGACTCTATCTTGCCCCTCCTCTCCCAATAAGTTGGTAGCGAGTTGTCGTGAGAAGCTCTTTGATATGGCCAACGGAACCAATACTCGCTGTGGTGCGTACTACAAGGTCAAGCAAGGTGATACTTGCGACAAGATAACAACCAATGCGGTGCCGCCTATCTCTTTCGATGACTTTCTCTTCCTTAATCCATCCGTGAACAAAGGATGCTCGAACCTGATTCCCGGAGAGAACTACTGCCTGGAAGCCGTGGGAGACATTAATACATATCCGGGGTACGGGTAAGACAAAAAAAGACAAAATGTATGGACAGTTCCACTGGGCTAAAAATCCTCAGGCTTCAAATCACTGGCAGCTGTACCGGTCCAGGATCTCCGTCAACTTGTTACGGAAACTGGTCGACTTTGTCACCGAGGCCTTTTGGTAATCTTGCATCTTCAACACCTGTAGCCTCATCGAGGTCGAGTTTGCGGCAAAGTTCGAGTAATAGCGTGATTTCTGTTCCGCAGTACACACCAAGCGCTACGGCGTCTGGTACTTGGCCGCCTGCAGAATGCAACCGCTACGCGGAGTTTGTGGATACAGGAGATGAAGAAACAAACTCACTGGTGGACAGTTGCTCTTACATGGCGGAGTCCTACTCAACCACCATTGAAGATTTAAAGAAGTGGAATCCCAGTCTTCAAGATGCCGATCCCTGGGCTTTCTCACGGGGTCGCAGATATTGCGTCGAGGCTAAGACAAACGGTACGATGGAAATCCAGCCCAATCACGCTCATCGCGTTAAATTTTTGAGCCAGGAACGGGCACTTCGAGCGAAGCAAGCGCCGCGCCATCTACCGCCCCAGACGACACCACAACGCCCACGGTGATAACGACGAGGATGACACAAGCTTCAAGTATGACGACGGGAATCACAACGCCAACTCCGACACAAAGTGGAATGGCCGTCAACTGTGACAAGTTCTATAAGGTTGTGAAGGATGATGGGTGCTATGCCATTGCGACATCACATGGGATTACCCCAGATCAATTTTATGAGTACAACCCAGCTGTCAAGAGGGATTGCTCTGGTCTGTGGCCAGATTATTATGTCTGTGTCGGGGTAAATGGAAGTTGAATATTTTAATATACAGACGCGAGGTGGGTCCGAATTGATTGATCGCGTCATACTATGAGACTTGCGTTATTGTTCGATAACCGGAGAAGCTATAGAGATACTGAGGTCATACAACCGATTAGCACTTATTGTAGTTCCCCCCCCCCCCCCCGGCGGGGCCGGGGCCACGGCATACCTACCTTGGAAAGTTCGTTTCATGTTTTCCGCGACAGTAGCGCCGGAAACTGTAGATCAGCGCTCCGAATCAGGTGACTAGAGCAGAACTAGTATCTTAGAAAACACAGGCTCTGTTTGTTTGCTTGGTGCTTGGGTCACCTGACCTCTTAGATCTTTCATTCCTCGACGCATCTCTCTTGATCGCTTCCTTCTCCCATTTCAGGAATCTCCCAAGCCAGTTCACTGAGCATCTTCTCCCACACCGTATCAAGTTACCCTCCATGTCTACTCGTGAAAACCGCCTGCTCAGCGCCCAACTACGCCGCCAGACCCCACTCTTCGTACACGCCCAGTCCCAAGAACCCGCAATTTCACACCTCGATCTTTTGGGCCTGGTGCTTTGCTGAATATCGACGAGCTTATCCGGCCTCTTGAAAATGTGCGCCAAGATGCAGACCCTGCTACATATGTGAATCCCATGGACGCACAGCTCTTTGCAACGCTAGAGGATGAGATCTGGGATTTACTTAAAGAGATCGAATTACACGAATTCGATTATGACGAAGCGGACGAGATAAGAGGCCGTGATCCAACATGGGGCTTCTATGCATTTGTCACTGATTATTCAGCCAACGTGCTAGAAAAGATTCCCCGGGCTATAGATCATCTTATTGAAGTGACTCGCCGTAATATCCGAGTGCAGTCTACATCTGCCTACACGGACGAGGCATATCGCCGGTTTAAACTTAGTGTCGTGGAAGATGAGGAGACCTTATCCGGTGCATCGGACGATCGTATCCGCGAGGAGTTTCGAGCGCAACTACGGACGCTACAGCAGCTTAATGAAAACGACTGGATTCGAGCACCAGCTCGCAACTACGCATGCCTCGTCCTTGATGGACCGACTGTGTCTATGTTAGCGGATCTTTCCTTCCCCGAGGACATAAGACAAGACTGGGAATTATTTCACCCCAAAACGATCAAGGTCGTGGATGCATGGTGGAAAGCTACGAATGGCTCGTCCTATCGAGGCGTCGGATACTGCCCGATCAATTCCCTTACTCGATTCTATATGCTGGTGACGAGTGCTGCCAACAGCGGGGCGATAGAGGACCTTTGCCCTTTGGAAAGCTCTCTATGAACTAGCAAGTGCCTATAAAAGATGGTGGCTTGGTACTGGCATCATGCTAGATATCTATTGAGACTTATTAACTTTGATTTGAACTGAGCGATGTACTTATCTCACCCAAGGTAGTCGCCTGATGCGGTAACGTAATGAATCACCGAGTGACGAAGTTCTCCCCTGCTCCATCATACTTCGTCCATGAAACTATCGAACTGAGTATACACTAAAATAACGTGGCGAGGCGAGCTGCCTTGAACCCACCCACTGATCTCTCAAATTACCATATATAGTTCGCGTTGCTCTAGTGTTGTGATAAAAGTAACACGTCAAGAAAGCTAACTAGATACATACCTTAGCGGTTCATGATTATCACAACGCCATACAGAACCACGCAGTGACTCTCCATCTAGATCAACTGATGGCAAACAGGATAGCGTTATTTATCCCTAGCTTCGCATCTGGTTCGGCATCGACAGTAGGTTTATATCAGTATACCGAATAAATATCAAGTGGATGGTTATTATCGGCATCTCTACTCGGATCAAGGGCGGCTAGAGGAGGCACTAGGCCCGGATACTGGAGGACATCACAATCCGACTGGTGACTGCCCGAGACTTTTTGCAGCGAGGGTCAGTTAAATCGCAGCTTTCAAGTTCAGCCTCTCATTTCTGAGTCTTGTGCCCTGGACAAATCTGCCTTGACCAGGAACAGCGGACCATCTAAATCCGTGAATTCCCAGAATTGAAAGAGTAGCAGACGCAAACCTCCAACTCCGTGAATCGAACCCCTGACCTCGGCGTCCCTATATAATTGCTTTGCGATGCTCGACGTCCAGCCCGCTGTTCTCAAAGCTTCATCACGATGCCAGGCCCAAAATTCAACGCCTAATTACAGCCACCACAACCTGAAAGCTTTAACAATAGCCTTAGCATATTTCCCTAAAGATTCTTATTAAAACGATATAAAAAAAATATTAAAAACACAAAGAAAGATCTTTTGCCCGCTATAGGGATTACCCTCTAGCTCCCTTTTAGGGCACCCGCCCAACCTCACGCGCACGGCTGGCCGAGGGAGCTCCACCGAAGCTTCCCAGACTCACTTTCTCAGCCCAGGGCCCAGGGCCGTCGACAAGACCACTGAGCCACCGAGGGGGCGGGTTGCTGATTTTGACTGGAAGTGGTCGAAACCCTTCTGGTGGTTGATAATTTTGTCTCGCTTTTTGCTGTTTATCAACACAGAGAGTCACAAGCTCCCCTTGAACGATAAAACAACTTTCTGATAGTCTGACTTACGACGGCGCACTTATTGACGAGTTCTTAGTCGATATTTTTCCACCGACATATATAGCAATATGACTGCTATCGCCTAGGTAGGCCAAGGTAAGTTGTTCCACAGAGCGAGATACCCGCAGGATGCATTGATTAATCTACAACAGATATATACCACCATAACATCAGATGGACCCCCGAATGATGGCAAGCATCTCCTCTCCCTTCGGAGCAGTAGTGAGATTCTCATAGCCATCGGCAGTGACGAGAATATCATCCTCGATACGTACACCACCAATGTGGACGTACTTTTCAGCAACGTCAAAGTCAATGTACTTTGCATATGGCTGTTCGCGCGCATTTGCCAGAGCAAGTGGTGAGAAGTAAATACCCGGCTCCACGGTAACCACCATCCCCTCATCCAGCAATGGCGCGGATAGTGTGCAGGGTGACAGACTGCCAGCGGGATTCAGGACGGGGCCATATTGATCTTGGTCAAGGCCGGGATGCAGAGCCATAATTGAGGACTCGGACACATCGTGCACTTCGAGGCCAACATGGTGGCCCAGGCCGTGAGGGAAGAAGACCTTGGATGCGCCCGAGGCTCGGATCTCGGAGAGACTGCCGTCTTTGAAGACTCCGAGATGCAAAAGTTCGATGATAGCAATTTCATGGGCCAAGTCGTGTAGTGATAGGAAGCGCGTTCCCCTGCGGATCCGCTTGATGCATTCCTCTTGCATGCGCTCGACTACACGGTAGATATCTCGGGCGTACTTGCTAGGCCACTCGCCAGAGAGTGGGAACGTCCGAGTCACATCGCTAGCATAGCACTGCCACTCCGCACCAGCATCAAGACACACGAGAGGCTTCCCCTTGAGCGACTCGTTATTTCGGTCGTAGTGGAGAACTGCCGCGTTAGGCCCCGACGCAGCGATGATCTGATACGCTTGATTTGGAGCACCGTGGGAGATACAGGTATTTAGGAAAGATCCCTCAATCTGGGACTCGTTGGACATCTTCTGAATGCCCTCGAGGATTTTCCGGTGTGCTAGTCCGGACACTTTGTTCGCGTGACGGATCATGCGAATCTCATACTCGTCTTTGACTCCCCGAGCGGCATCCATGGCAGGCAACAACTGCTTAGCATCCAGCGGTAGCTCTGCAGGTAGACCCTGGGGGGTCTCCGACTCATGAACCATATACAACAGGCTGCTTTGCACCCGTTCACTCAGCCAAGATAACAGCTCCGGCCGGAGCGATGACTGGTACACCACGCGATCAACATCGTACCGATCCTGAGCATCCTCTCGCGATAAGGTCGGGCCCATCCAAATCGCCCTATGGAGATCAAAGTCCGGCACATAGAGGGTCAACACATCCAAGCCGATATCGTAGGTAAGGGCGCAGTCTGGCTCGTCTACGCCGCTGAGATAGTAGAAGTATCGACGCTGGCGGAACGGTCGCGATTGGTCGGAGTCGCGCCAATTGATCGTGGGCTGACCGGCGAGGAAAATCAGGCCATGGGACACCCTGAGCTTGCGGGCAACGTTGCGCGCATGTTGTTTGGCTGTACGATAGAGAGATTCGGGTTAGCTCTGATCATCGGCGAGATCGCCGATCGGGAGCTCGGTGCAATTCAAAGGAGGGAGTTCATGAGAGGGCGCGAAAGGGACCGAGCATGGAATCTCTGGACCTTGCGGGAACTCTCCGCGGCGAAAGGGCGACAGCGAGGCTTACCTGGATATTTATCACAGGAGGTTCCAGTTACGGCAAGGCGGATGTGGAGGGAGTCGACGGCGTTGATGATGACATCGGCCTGGCCTGCCAGGGAGGCGTCGCGGGGAGCACCGCGAGCCTTTGCACGCATCGTCTGATGCCTTTTCAGGAAGGTTTGGAGTGGGAGGCACAAATGATGAGAGGAGGTCACGCTTCGTTCAAGAACCAGCCACGCAAGGAGCCACGAGGGGAGCGGGGAGAGGGAAAGAGGAGAGAATGGGGCTTATCCGTAGTAGCCTAGTAGGTCATAAGCTCCTCCCTAGGGATGGATCATGGGCCTGATACCGCCAATTGCTCTCCCGCACCTTGGGTTCCAGGACTAAGATGACAGGTTCGAAAGGAACCAGCACAGTCCCTTCGAAAGGAAAGGCACAGAGATCATATTGGCTAGGAACAAATCCTTTCTGCATATGCCTTGCATTGAGAAAGCATGGCGGTGGACGTACAATAGGTCTACCTAGCCAAGGTACGGAGTAGAGACTTGACAATCGTCGTAGTGAGGGTGACTCCTCCGTAGGAACTCCGGAAGCGGTCTTGTGGAGAGAATGGCTTAAGGATGGGCTGTACCCTGCTCTATTCATCCCGCCTACCTCGTTTCTCTCATTTAGCTAGATCTCACTCCGTCTGGCAAACTAAATCGACATATTATAACCACTGTACGTGAATTCACATCTTTGATCATTCTCTGGTTGATCGGCCCAGCCTACCCACTTCTGCCATTTTCTGCCCGCCCCATCGACCGCTGGCCCACTTCCACTTGGGCTCGGACGCCCACTCCTCTCTCGACTGCGACTTATCAACTGCAGCCTCACGCCTCTCGCCTATCTCTCTTCCCCTCCCATCGCGCGTTCTTCCGTACCTCATCGCCTGCGTCTTACCTTCCTCTCCTCTCTGTCAGTCAATGAACAATGCAGAGCCCTGAGGCATCGGGCCCCGGTGCGCTCGCTGGCCTGCCTTCTACGCTCATATCAGTGATAGCCACTCCGTCGACGTCACCGCTCGGTCTCGTCTCCTCCCAGACACAGACAATCCCAAACGCTACCCAGACGGCGTCTGCTTTCTCGCAAAAACAAATACAAGAAAGCCTGCAAAATGTCATTTCCAGTCTCTCATCGACCTCTGATGCTGCCACGAAGCATGCTGTTGCCGCCAGTGGCGACTCCTCCGGCTCAACCGGCAAAGGCATCTTGATTGGGATCCTCTCGGCCTTTGGATCAGCGGCCATTGCCTTCGTGGTGCTTGCGATCTTTTTTTTCTTCAAATATACCCGCCGCGGGCGGATTATGCTCGATCGCATTGGTCGCCCGGGTGAATATGATGATGAACAAGCATTCCTACGCGAGGAGGAAGCGGCGCTGGAGACGATGGATGACCTGACGCGGTCAGAGTATCTCCGCGCGAAAGGTATGCACTCTGCCAACCTTGCCAGCATCATGGGGGAAAGTCTTTTGACTGACGGTCGTTCCAGCTTTCATCCGGGCCAACCCCCCGGAATCCATGCAAACCGATATTTCACTGTCGCAGTTCCTCGCCATTCAAGAAAAGGGCGTCTCCGCTTGGGAGTTTCAACCAGAATTAGAGATTGCCAACTGTTTTGTGGAAGCGCGGACGGAGATTGAGTTCTTCGACTCGGAGTGTAGCGTGCAGACTAATCTACCTCTTCCGAAGCAGAACGAGGTCTATTACTGGGAGGCCAAGATCTACGACAAGCCAGAGTCGACAACGATTGGTATTGGCCTGACAACCAAACCGTACCCTCTGTTCAGAATGCCCGGTATGACTTTTTTTTTTTTTTTTTTTGGCTTGCACGCCGCGTAATCTCTTCCGCACTTCCTTGCAGTCCCGCTAATCAGCCACTTTCCTCCAGGCTTCCACAAAACCTCTGTTGCCTACCAATCGACCGGTCATCGCCGACACAACCAACCGTTCACGCCGACACCGTACGGCCCTCCACTTCTCCAAGGCGACGTCGTCGGCGTTGGCTACCGACCCCGTTCTGGGACAATTTTCTTCACTCGCAATGGCAAGAAGCTTGAAGACGTCGCCCACAACTACCGCGCGCAAAACTTGTTTCCAACGGTCGGTGCCAACGGCCCATGCACGATTCATGTCAATTTCGGTCAGATGGGCTTTGTGTTCATCGAAGCCAATGTGAAGAAATGGGGGTTGGCCCCCATGACAGGCAGCCTCGCCCCACCTCCACCCTATGGCAGTGAACAAGGCAGTATCCTGCTTGAATCCGGACGGGAAAGCGCTGCTTCGATCTCACAGCGCGTTTACCAATCTTATAATGCTCGGAGCTCCAGTATTGGCATTCCTCCGGCCGTCAGCCCCGGTCCAATTCGATCACCGACCGATATTTCCCTTGCTCAGCTGGCTCATATCCCATCCAACGATGATGCTGGAGAGGGCTCTAGCCGCATCGGAGTGGATGGGGACGATACCAGTACCCCGGTGGCTGGTCTTGCATCGGGCGCGCCTGATGAACACGAGGCTCCACCTCCAGAGTACTCGAGTCCTGGAAGCAGCCGCAGAGGTAGCGATGCTTCTTTAGAATTTCCCGCCCGGGGCTCTGGGGAATCCAGTCCGCCCTTCAATCACAACAACGTTGATTCTGAGTCTCCCAACTTGCCAAGCTATCAAACCGTGGTCGACCGGGATCTCAACGAACGTCGATAAATGCTGCATCACGCGCAGCTCCGACCTTTCTCTCTATATTATACACCTTTTTCCAACGAACATACCCTCTCATTTTTGTTTGTTCTCTCATATGCGCTTCGACTACGGTCGGATTTCCCTCGGCTCTATTTTCGTTTTTCTTTTTACACTTAGCGAGCTCACGGATGGCGTTCTAGCAACTGGGGGTGGGCTGGGTCACGGGATATGCAATTTCTTTTGGGGACATCTGGAGGTTTTGTTTTGCTTGGGATGACTAGTTTGATGTTCTCCTCGGATCATGCGATCATATGCAGAGCCAACGGTCTCCTTCTTCTCTTCCTCTCCACCATTCGCTCATGTTTACACCTGCTCCTTGTCATATTCACGGTATCAGCAGCCGGACTGTATTCTGTCATCTAGCATCCTCATGCCCGGGTAAACTCCTGTGGTTTATCTATACGCGAGACCATGATCTGGCTGAATATTTCCTCCTGTACCACGAAAAGAGTTTTGTCTCTAATACGAAAATCACACCCGTTGATTGATGTATACATCTCTCTCATGGACCAGGATGTATGTAGATGGGCGAACTATATCATTGTGTAGATTCTACATGCTTCGTACGTATTCTTCAGCGCTGCCAGTACCTAAAAGGACTCCAAAGAACGAAACGAAAGAACTCTGGGGCTCGGCTTTAAGTGGAACGTCATTGATCAACCTATCGTGGATTGAGATTCAGTTAATTAGACTCAGGATCCATGGATCGTCGTCCGCCCGCTTATCAGCTCCGCATCCTTGCCAGTAGCCCGGTGCAGCCTCGAACAACCCTTTTCTTCCCCCGCAGAAGTGACCATTACAAAGGAAAAAGGGACCAAGAGCGGTCCAAGCTCTGAAAGGGTTTGTCGTCTACGTAGCCTCTGCGGCCTCTCTCGTCATTCTCCACAATTCGTGATTTCCCATCCGACTTGGCTTTCAGAATCTCTGAATCACATTATCACAGTGCCCCGAAGGTGGAGTTGAATGCGCCAAGGCCCGCCCCCAAAGTGCCCCGGAGCTCTGAGCGCGTCACAGAACCCCCCCCCCCCCCCCCCCACAAGTCTTATCTTCTTCAACCTCGTAAGTCTCACCCCAATTCCCAATGCCTGATTCCGATTGAGCTTCGGCTGACCAGAGGGTGTCTTAGCTGTGCCAACTCCCAGCGACTCTGTCCGAGGCTTCGGAGTGCCACCGCGTCTAAAGCACAAAGCCAGCGTGCTGCCTAGATCTGTCTCGATCGCCAAAGATATCGCGACGCATAGATTATTGGGTGCAGGGCGCGCGGTCGCTCTGCAGGTTTGAGGTATCTACGAACATAATACTAGCTATCACCCAATCGGCGCTTCACTGCTCGGGTTTTACGTGCACTAGCGTCCTGTGCTGCGCTGCACTTGTTGCGCCTCTCGCCCTGGTTGTACAAGCTGGGGAAGGGTCCCACTCCACTGGGCGGAGGATTGTGTCTCATCAATCTCACGCTACAAGCGCGCCTGACCAGCCCTGCGGCAAACGTGCTCCTGCCTCATAAGCTGTGCTGCGGTATCGCACCTCTTTGCCCTGCAGTCTGTGACTCTATTGATGTGATTTCTGCTCTTCGTCTCTCACCGCACTTTCTTCCCTCCAGCGTGCACACTAGTGTGAAGAATCTCGCTCGGCGACTGTGCTCAACGTTTTCTTTCTCTCGCGACAGATACAGCCCAGATCAAAAAATTTGACTTAGGGAAGGTCTTGGCTCAATTCTCCGGCGTCTTGGGGCTAGCCGCGCCCCAACCTCCCCGCCAGCAGAGGTTGATCGATCAACAACGGTAGATTGGTCGACATCAGGGTGAGACAATCGCACACCCTTAAACCCACACACCACTAAGCAGTTAGGCATCAAGGGTACCTACGTGGGTTTTCTCGCATCTGGAGAGCCAACCTGGCTTCACCGATCCGTGTCTCACGCACTGAACAACGAGGCGACGTGCGTGAGCAAACAATGGCAGCCACAGAAAAGCCTGCATTCCAGATCATTGTCTTGGTGAGTAACTTTGTCTTTGCGTCGTGTATCACTGCCACCTGTAAGGGTCACGTGTTTAGGCATGGGTGCCGGCGATTTGCGATCCAGGCCCTGTCTCGCTTCGGTTTTTGAAGGATGCGCAGCAGTCTTCGGATTCCGGCATCTGGACTCTCCTTACTACTTGATCAAGCGGAATTGCTAATACAGGACAGGGCCCCAATGGCGGTCCCCGGGAAGACAGTGTCACGGGTCTTCTCGTGCGATCAACATCTATGAACTGGTCCCCTGGATCGGTAGTGGCCGTCGATGCAGGAACGCTTCTTGCGGGGATCATCCGTGTCCTGAAACGCTTCCTACCAGACTGCAAGGATGACGAGGGAATCATGACAGCCGGGCCTTTCAAGGGACTCGACCTACCGGCTCAAAGTGCAGAAGCCAATGCTGCACATATCTTCCGAGAGATCATTGGTGCTGTCTTGATTACACACCCCCATTTGGATCATATCTCGGGTCTGGCAATCAACACGCCGATCTTGGAGGCGGGAAGCGGACCTAAACCAGTTGCGGCTCTGCCGTCAGTCCTCTCAGCAATCAAAAACCACATGTTCAACGACATCATCTGGCCGAATCTGTCAGATGAGGATGGCGGCGCTGGACTCCTCACGTACCAACGGCTAGTTGAGGGCGGAAACACGAGATTCGGCAGCGGGGAGAGCAGGGGATACGTCCGTGCCTGTAATGGCCTCTTGGCCAAATGTCTTGCGGTCAGTCATGGTCGTTGCAAGCAGCGATATCATGCCGAGTCCGCGATGCATAATAGGATTGGCAGTACCGTTTTCCCGTCGGAGCAATTGATGCTACCATCGCGGGCGGTTTCTATGGATCATACCGATGCAAGGTAAGCAAGACCTGAGAGATATGGCCCACATGACCAGGAAACTAGCTGCTAATCCTTTGCCAGTTTCTACTCCCCGGCTCGGTCGCCACGCCTCCTCCCTGCCAATCCCAAAGAGCCTGTCATGGCCATGGCCACAGTGGAGAGCTCCGCATTCTTCCTCCGCGACCACCGCACCGGCAAAGAGATTATCATATTCGGAGACCTTGAGCCAGACACCGTCGCCCTCGAACCACGCAATAGCCGAGTCTGGGAGGCTGCTGCCCCCAAGGTCCATACAGGAACACTACGTGCCATATTCATTGAATGCTCTTTCAGTGATAGCATCGATGACGCCTATCTTTATGGTCACCTGTGCCCTCGCCACCTGGTGGCCGAGCTGAGCGTACTCGCTGCCAAGGTGATGGCCCTACGCGAGTCCGGACCCTTGCCCGACAAAAAGCGCAAACGGCCCCCAACCGGCTTCGGTGATGGCACGGGCAGCCCAGTGAGCCCGCGAACCAAGCGCGGCTCCAATCCGTCGATCGAGAAAGAGCAAAAGGTAGAACCTCGCTCAGGTGATTTCTATGTCGCAGATCTCGGCGAAAGCTTTGGCGACGGCGCCGACAGTAAGGATGTCGAAGTGCCGAACATTGCCAGCTGGGCGGATGCGGATCCTCTGCCGCTGACGGGGCTGTCTGTTTACATTATTCATATCAAGGAGCATCTGACCGATGGACCACCTCCGGAAGAACAGATCCTTCTGGAACTTCAGGCGCATGCTAAGGAAGCGCACCTGGGTTGTGAATTTTTCCTTCCAGACCCGATGGAGGGTATTTGGGTTTGAATGGGATGGGCGCGGAGATATGAGTTGTTCTTGTGTGTGTTTTTATAGCGCGGCGGTACTCAATTGCTGCATATTTTGGGCAGATAGATGGTATTTTGGAGTTTTATTTGCATTTTCTTTTCGGTGTGTGAATCACCCAGCATGCTGTTTAAACATTGACTGGAATGAGGTACCAGATCTTCAGTCCATGCTGTTCCATAAGCGCAAGACAGGCACGCTAAATGGATGGCGGGGTAGCCCCAAGAGGCATGGCCAGAATGAACACAGCGACGACGATACCCGTAACCTCTCATGAGCCTCGCGCCGATAACAGTTTACCACGGTATTGAAAGGAGCTGTAGCACTTTAACTAGTGCCTTCCCAGCTAATTTCGCTAACCCCCCCTCCTGCCGATGGGTGAAGCTAAGCTTTTATCTCTCTCTCTTCTACAACCGGAGATTGGTGTCGGAATGCCGGGATTATACACTCAACCATTCGTCGGGAGTGGTTATGCAGAGTTGGAGGAGGTAAGTCTAGGGATATTACTAGGTATTTGACTTTTTTTGCTGTCAAAATCTTCAATTCTATACAACTATTCAATCGAGAATGAATGGAGAGGATCTAGTGAGCCTTGTCAATGCGTAGGACCGAGTCTCGGGCGTGCGGAGCTGCCATGTAATATGCCTATGGAGTAGTAGGCGAGGTTGGTCTTGAGAATCGGCCATCCACTATCTTATTCTTGATATAGACCCTCTAGCTCTTCGAATTGAAATCGAGAATAACATTTCTGCTCGAATATTTCGGGAGAACCATCTGTAGGATGAGAGAGGATCACCAGCATAGCCTAGGCAAGAATAATGCAGCCACTCCTGGCCCGAATAAGCCCCACCGCCTCCCCGCGAATCCCCAGCGCCGCCGATAACCGAGGCTCGTTTGGCCGCTCGTTCCCTTGTGATTTAGGGCCGTTCACATTCACTCTCTTCTTTTCCCCTTCTCTATTTGCACACGACTAAACCACACCCCCCTCTCCCTCCTATACACGAACCCCTCATTCCTGTGGCCATGGCCTCTATCACTCGCGCCTTGCGACCCTTGTCGCGTACTACTCCCTCGGCACGCCTGGCCTCCAAGCGGCTAGCAACCATCCGCCCAGTGCAGAGGTATCTTCAATCCCACCCGCCCACAACATACAGATACCACTCGAATCAGGTACAAAAGAGAAGTTTTTATACTAATATTCTCCCCTTCACAGTGCCTATGCTTTCTCTACCACCCCCCGCCGGCGGGAAGCCGACCTCTCCGAGCTCACCCCGACGCCAATCTCCCTCTTGTCCGAGACCGAGTCCATGATGGCCGACATGGTCTCCAAGTTCGCTTCCGAGCAGATCGGCCCGAAGGTTCGGGACATGGATGAAGCCGAGACAATGGACCCGTCCGTCGTCGAGGGACTCTTCGAGCAGGGTATCATGGGTATCGAAATCCCCGAGGAGTTCGGCGGCGCAGGCATGAACTTCACCGCTGCGATCGTGGCGATCGAGGAGCTTGCCCGTATCGACCCCAGCGTCAGTGTCATGGTCGATGTTCACAACACCCTCGTCAACACCGCCATCATGAAGTACGGCGATGCCCAGGCCCACCGCGCCTGGCTCCCCAAGCTGAGCACAGGCACCGTCGGCTCGTTCTGTTTGTCGGAGCCCGTGTCCGGATCGGACGCCTTTGCTCTGCAGACCAAGGCCGAGAAGACCGCGGATGGGTACAAGATTAACGGCTCCAAGATGTGGATCACCAACGCTATGGAGTCGGGCATCTTCATTGTCTTCGCCAACCTCAACCCCAGCGCGGGATACAAGGGTATTACCGCCTTCATTGTGGAGAAGGGCACCCCCGGTTTCTCGATCGCCAAGAAGGAGAAGAAGCTCGGTATTCGCGCTAGCAGCACCTGCGTGCTCAACTTTGACGATGTGGTCGTCCCCAAGAGCAACCTGCTCGGCGAGGAGGGCAAGGGCTACAAGATTGCCATTGAGATCCTGAACGAGGGTCGTATCGGTATTGCTGCTCAGATGACCGGCCTGGCACTTGGTGCCTGGGAGCACGCTGCTCGGTGAGTGGAGTGATCATTGAAATTGAAACAACGAATCCATGCTAATGCGTTGGGATATAGCTACGTTTGGAACGACCGCAAGCAGTTCGGCCAACTCATCGGCGAGTTCCAGGGCATGCAGCACCAGATCGCGCAGGCCTACACTGAGATCGCCGCCGCGCGGGCTCTGGTCTACAACGCCGCCCGCA
Source organism: Penicillium simplicissimum (assembly GCA_024706585.1). Taxonomy (NCBI): domain Eukaryota; kingdom Fungi; phylum Ascomycota; class Eurotiomycetes; order Eurotiales; family Aspergillaceae; genus Penicillium; species Penicillium simplicissimum. Next base: position 1,175,781 of record JAMZTW010000044.1, read on the forward strand.
AGAAGGAGGCCGGTCAGGACTTCGTCAAGGACGCTGCCATGGCCAAACTCTATGCCTCCCAGGTTGCCGGCCGCGTGGCTGGCTCCGCGGTCGAGTGGATGGGTGGTATGGGCTTCGTCCGTGAGGGCATTGCCGAGAAGATGTTCCGCGACAGCAAGATCGGCGCCATCTACGAGGGAACCAGCAACATCCAGCTGCAGACTATTGCCAAGATGCTGCAGAAGCAGTACACAAACTAGACATGGACTACCCTGCACGTGGGTGGTTCTGATTTTTTTTTTCGGTTAACTCGCGATAAATTTGGCTTAGTATGCGCGCATTGATGATGACGATGTATTGTACAGTTTTCGCAGCTTTGGGAGTATAGGGTATCAATGATTGGAATTGATCAGGGGCATTCTATGTCTTGTCTTCTTCGTGTATCATGAGTCTGGGTTCTTCGTAGCACCTGCGCTATTCTTGTGTAACATGTTTCAAGAACATTGGAACGACCCCTTGTAGTGTGGCATGTTGCTTCGGGCCCGTGTTTGGGATTAGCACCCGATGTTCTCTTCCAATAAAACCAGCCATCACATCCTCAAGACTGTTGTCATGCTTCATGGTCCTCTTGCGATATCAATCAATACTTCGAACGATCGCACAGAAAGGTAGACTCCACAAACAGTCGGTGAACATAGCCTTCCGAGTGTGTAGGTCTGACTCTTTCCGAGGCCTCGGACCGGCTATATTTTCCTCTTCAGCTGTGCTTATCCTGCATGATCGACGTTGTTTGCGAAACACGAATCTGCCAATGGATGGCCCTGTTGGACAACAAAGATGGTCAGTCACGTTGATCAATGCAAATGTCGTGAATGTGTTGAGCGCGGCAACGTACCCCTCCATAAGGTTCTTAAGCGCTCGCGTCTAGAGGCGCTTGCAGAATGCTACCATACACCGTGGCCGTGCTCCTGGAGATGGACTGTGCTTTTTCTCTCCGTTAATTTTTCCGGCCATGGTGATGCTGTACACCGCCAGCGATACGCAGATTGTCATCGAACTGCCGTCACAGACTTCGTCATGATGGTGGATTCCATGGATATGGGTACGGCGGATCTCTCTGCGGAGGCTGGCCTGGATGAGTCTGGTATGGGGCGTTCGACGACTGATACGGCTGGGTTGGAGTTGACTGAGCTGGCGCACTAACGCGAGGTATAGTTCGATGGCCACCCATGTACCCGGCAGGCTGGTTCATGGATGACTGGGGAACAGACTCCAGGCCATCTCCTCGTTGGCCCGGTGGTAGATGCTGCCCTCCTACGGGATACACATGAGAGAAAGAAGACCCCGACACTGATTGACTCGGACTGGCAGTGCTTCCAAAGCTCATCTGAGGTGTTGCAAGAGGGAGCGCAGGTGCAACCATCCGAGAACTGTGCTGCAACTGTCCTTCCATGTATGGCTCCATGCGAGCCGAATATTCTGCGTCGGACGACTCACCCAAGGACGACGATCGTGTGCTCGAGAACGACTGCTGCCATTCATGGGGGTGAGGTGATCGACTCGAGACCGACAAGGCTGACGGCGTGCGAGCAACGGCCGAGGAATGACTCGGCGCCGGATAGTGCGACGCGAGCACTGTGTTCGTGGTGGGAATACTGGACGCTCCGGTATTCGGTCCTTCACCCAGGTCCCATCCGCTGCGAAAGGCACCAGTCTGTTCCGTACTCCCTGCGAAGCCCTGTCGACCCGTATAACCGGCCAGTTGATGTTTCAACCGGGCAATCTCGTCTTGCAGAGCGGCGTTTTGTCGAAGCAAGTCATTGAACTGTTCGTTCCGGGGCCGCATCTTGCTCACCTGGGCCTGGAGTATAGCGACCTGATTTTCGAGATGTTCGATATGCTCTTTCGTTCGTTGGCGGATAGATCGCTGGGCCTCTCGGTCATTGGCGCGCTTTCGCTCCAACTGCTCGGCAGAGAGCGAGGCGACCTTTCGCGTCCCCGAGCGGGACTCTCGCCTTCGGGGCGGCCCCCCTTCCCTGCTGCTACTCATGACTTTTCCGGATTTGGGCTCTTCTGACTCGTGCCAAGACAATGTACGACAACCGGGCTGTTCTTGAACCAGTTCTCTCGCACAGAAACGGCGTTGTAGGTGACCATGGAGGCAGCACGCGTCACCGGGACAAGTGGATGCAGCATCCAGGGAGATCGCAGGGGAGCTTCTTTGAAATCTTTCTCCCTCGCGGGCGATGGCAGGATTGATGTTAGGGCAGTTTTTTTCCAAGTTTGTTGCGAGCGGTCCCCCCCTGTACGCCGGACCGAACAGGGGCAGGGTAGCAACAAGAAGGGTAGCTCGAGTAGCCCTCCCAAGGCTGAACTGAACGCCCAAGGGCGAGAGTGGGTAATCCCCGATTAAATGTCAGGAAGAGCAAACACAGGGCAGTTTCCTATTTTCAAAGATCGGACACCGACACCCCTTCTGTAGCCGAACCGTTCATTTGTTCGGGGCCGCAGAGCCTTAAATAAGGTCAGCTGTCACGACTCACCAGATGCAAGAGCCCTACATTTTGGCCCTTCTCCGGATCGTCGCTAGCATCAAAGCCAGCCTAGCCAGACCCCAAGGAAAGGCAATCTCCCGGTGATGCCTACCCCAACGGCTGAGCGCTGGCGCAGAGGCAGCCAATGACTTGGAGGCAGCCGCACGAACCCTGTGGGTACTCACAAGCTATGGGCATGGGCGTTATTTTGGGGCCTTCTTAGCCCTTTTTGGTATGTAGGTTGGCCCCGTTAGCGAAAAAGGTCCGCGGTTTTCGATTTGTTGTCCTGGTGCCAGGTGGGAGCTTGGAGCCTGGTCTTGCCAGGACGAGCTAGCTGCGTGGGAAGATGCATGGGGCAATCTATGAATCCTCGTTCAGATACAGTTACGAGTATTGCTACGAGGCCCAGGCATCCTACAGACTGAAAAATTGCATCCAACAACAAACCCCCGCGTCAGTCGACCTGCATAATTGTTGGTGCTGTATGCTATTACTTCGGCACATGCGCTGCCGGTGGATGGCCCTCAGCTTGACCTTGTCTCTTTCCCAGTTCGTGTGGTGGCCTGCGAACCTTCTCTTATCTCGCCCCAGAGGCTTGATCTATGGGAAATTATCTCCTGAAAGGACGGTTCTGTGGCCTCGAGGACTTACTTCTAGAAGCCTCAACTACCGTGTAAGTTCCGTCCCCGCCTGAAAAGCCAAGTCCACTAGCTTTGAAGGTGTGGTCTTCCACACTATCATAATATCATTCGGTTGTGGCGACAGCGTCGCAATGCACGATGACGAGGGAAGACAGCCGGGGTGGGGGGGAATCAACTTTTGGCCCCCAGAATGCAAACCCCGAGATCTGGCGTTTCTTTTTGACTCAAAAAGCAGAGGATGGAACAGGATCGACAGGACTCCTGTGTCGACTCTCAAAAAGCACGGTTCTTTCAAATAACGGTGGCCACGTGGGTATTCTTTTGTTGATCACCATCAAAGATTTACTCTACCCTTGTCGGTGGACGGCAAACCACGTGTAGAAACCAAATCTGAGATGTTGGTTTTCTTTTACAAAACCAACTTTGCGACAGGGGCCCACTCAAAGAAGCCTCATACTGGGCAGTTCTGCCTGGAGTCTGGCGTTTGTGCATGGAAGATCGAGGCACTACCGTTACCGGTCTAGCCGTGTTCGAGGATCCTGGTTAAGCGCCGCCAGTCGAGGTCAAGTTGGTCACCAACAGCGCGAAGCTAGCGTGCACTACCACACCCAGTCTTGTTTTTCACAGCAGTCGCATTTTGGCATCGGTCCGAATGAGCAGCAGACGAAGACGAGGTCATTGGGTCGGAAGGACAGGAGGGAAAGCCACTGATCAATACCCCATGGGAATGGCAGACGTCAGGTCTTGGAAATTATCCTCAACGCCAGCCGGCGATTCCGCACGAGGAGTCCCTGTCCGAAAAACCAATCAAGGCCGAAGCCCAAACCAGTCCCCACCGGCACACCTCCAGGCCCTGGCTGTACCAGAGCTAACGTGCTAATATCTGCACTTGAACACAGCCAGGTGCAGCGCTAAGGATGTCAATCATGTCGCCAATGAGTTGCGGCGCGGCACTAGAACTCTAGGGCCGCCCCTTAACCAGTGCCGTAACCCGTTGGACCAATTGCATGGCCTGGAGGGTATCGATCATGATCCGGTTCAGTCACAGCCTCGTGTCAATCGGGCGGCCTCGCTTCTGGAATGATCTGTTTCGCTCACGGACGGTGGCTTGGGAGGGAACTTTCGATAGGTTCTTTGATCGACATGAGAGCTGTCCATATTCCATCATCCATGTCTTCGACCGTGCGACGGAGGGGGGATTCATTCCGCGACCCGGACGGGGCTGGGCAGGAAGACCGTTGCCCACTTGTTAGTCTTGTTGACCAAGAAATGGCTAAAGGTTCAAGAATGAGTCGTTAGTCTATGGAATAGCTCATGGCCGTGGCCTTGGCTAGCCAAGGGCTTCTCAAGTTGTCAGGAACTCGGATGGATCATGGCCATGCCCCAGATCGCCCGTGGCACATTCTTACAGTACTGGGCCAATCAACGCGGTTCAACCGACCTCGATCATAAACCACCCGAGTTGAGGATCTCGGACGATGCTCACAGGTATGTTCTGAGTGACTCCTCACCGGCTAATTATTCCTTCTTTCATTGAATATGATGTGTAAGTTGACGGTCTTTGCGCGGAGTAGACGCCGCTTATCCTTGCGAAATATGTGCTGTTTACCTAGCTGCCTTGGGTGGGCAAGCTGTAGATCGAGTCTGGACAGTGGAACCTGTGCCTGAACATCTCCCTCGCGCTTATCCTAGAATGGGTATGTCAACGAGCGATGGATTTGTATTTTGATATAGGATCATTGACATTCAACCTAATTCAACCGATGTAATTGACGCATTGTCACTAAGGCCGAACAAAGTAGTTACATCTTGTCACACTTGTAGTAGATCTTCTGGATCAGGTGATTGCCACCGTGTCCGCGTTGCGGAGCTTGGAGCTCCTCTCCTCCGCTTTTCAACACTCCAACATACCGCACTCCCCAATTGTTGCGGAGGACCCATTGCAAAGCCTCGATGGGAAATTGGGGATCCAAGTGGCTTTATTGAATTATATACACATATCTCATCATGGACCCGAGCTATAAAGCTCGGAAAGAGGCCTTCGTGTCGAACCTAGCGGGAAGCACCATTACTGACATCAACGCTGTCTCTTTCGTTGCGTCGGTAAGACACACAACCTCCACCCTCTTGATCCGCGTGTCAACTAACCCATATGACTTGTCTTTAGGCCTCTGTGCTTCTCTGGTCCGCTCTCCAGTCGCGACTATCCTTCTTCACACCCTACAGCCCTGCTGCGTTGTTGACAGATTTCATCCTTAACGTGTTGGCAATTCTATTCGCGACAACTGCTTATTCCTCCGCGCCCGTCCTCCTGAACATTTTCCTTATCACTCCTGCCGTCCTTCTTTACCTCACTCAGCCCCCTCAGCGCTCTCATCAGAAAGCGAAGCCTCCACGCAAAGTAGCCGCCAAGGATGATAGTACTCTGGATCAGGCAGAGTCCCTGCCCGTCCATCCGTTCCTCACAACCTACCGGGCCGCAATGATGGTCGTCACCTGTGTCGCAATTCTCGCCGTTGATTTCCGAGTGTTTCCACGCCGCTTCGCCAAAGTGGAGAACTGGGGAACGTCGTTGATGGACCTGGGTGTGGGCTCGTTTGTCTTCTCTGCTGGTGTGGTATCAGCGCGTGCGGTTCTAAAAAGTCGCGCCTCCGGGTCTAAGAAAGTCCCATTCGTTGGGCGACTGATGAGCTCTGTGCGCCACTCAATCCCGCTACTTGTGCTTGGTCTCATTCGCCTTTGGAGCGTGAAGGGCCTCGATTATGCGGAGCATGTGACGGAGTATGGAGTTCACTGGAATTTCTTCTTCACTTTGGGTTTCTTACCCCCATTCGTGGAGATTTTCGACTCTTTGACGGCTTTGATCCCGTCTTATGAAGCTCTGGCTCTTGTTATTTCCATTGCCTACCAGGTGGCTCTCGAGTCCACTGAGCTCAAGAGCTACATTCTGATCTCTCCCAGAGGCCCAGATCTGTTATCCAAGAACCGTGAAGGTGTCTTCTCCTTCCTAGGCTATCTTGCCATTTTCCTCGCAGGCCGAGGCGTCGGCACTCGCATCATTCCCAGAGGCACATCCCCCTCCGAAACCCCTCAGCAAGCACGAAAGTCGGTGCTGGTGAGCTTGGCACTCCAGGTGATGTTCTGGTCAACCATGTTCTTCTTCAACTCTTCGTACGCATTCGGGTACGGAGCGAACATTTTGGTTTCGCGCCGACTTGCCAACATGCCATATGTGTTGTGGGTCGCGGCTTTCAACAGTGCACAAATTCTGCTATTCTGCCTGGCTGAGACTCTGTTCTTCCCATCTGTTCACCGGGCCACCAGCAAGGAGGGAGAGGAGGAGCGGAATGCCTTTGCGACCAGCTTGATTCTCCACGCATTTAATCGTGGTGGTTTGGCGATCTTCCTGGTTGCCAATCTCCTGACTGGTGCGGTCAATCTGAGCATTCCAACGTTGGATGTGAATACCCCGCAGGCAATGGCCATCTTGGTCGCATATGCGGCGATCTTGACCGGACTCGCTCTGGTTATGGACAAGTTCAATTTCAAACTACGTCTGTAGTTGTGTTTTAATATTAGATAGCATTTAAGCTTATGCAATGTACCAACAGTTTAAGATTATCACCTTCTTTTTCGTACTCACAATCCAACTTGATGAATCTCACACTCGTCCCGGTCTTCTACGAAAACTACAATCAAAATACTGATAACATTGGCTAGTTATATCTACATACTTCTGTACGTGGTGTCAGCTGACGTTACCACGTGCTCGAAAGCTTGAGCCTCGGCCCATGCTGGCAGTGATCGCCCAAAAGGACCTCTCTCCACACTCATGTGGAAAGGCTGGAAGCTCCACGACAAACAATCTATAACAGCTCCCAACAAGATGAGCTCCGATACCGTCTCTTTCCTGAACTACCCCGGGCCCCAAGAAGGGCCGAAAGTGCCGTACAAGAATGAAACACAGACTATCCCCGTGTTTCGAGGAACTCCTTTGGCGATCAGCGCGACAATGTAAGTTGCGACTGAGCTCATTACAAGTGCATCTGGGCAGAAAGGCTCATGCGTCGATCTTCCAACTAGAATCCATAATATTGGCTTCGTTCAGAGCCACTTCTGGCGCAATGCCGGCTTCGATGTCATCCGCAAAATCCCCCATCTCCACGAGTACCCCGGCCGTTATGATCCAACCGTGATTCCTGTCGGCAATGCGCCCAGCGAAACCCCAACGCCTGCCGTGCAGCGGAGGAAAGGAGATAAACACTACTACACGTCCGCCGACTACCATGCCTTGTATTCTTCGGGCGAACTGACCCCGCTCGCTGTCGTCGAAGCTTTGCTTCCCCTCGTGCGACGCGACGTTACGCCTGCGGGGAAGCACTCGACAGCTTTCCTAGAATCGCAGGTTGATATCATTCGTGCAGCCGCGGAGGCTTCCACGGAGCGATATAAGAATGGCCAGCCGCTGGGACCTCTCGATGGTGTTCCGGTTGCGGTCAAGGATGAAGTGCACATCACCGGGTACAAGCGCACCCTCGGCACCAAACTCGATTTCAAGCATGGAAGTGACGCGACATCGTGGTGTGTGCAAAAATGGCAAGATGCTGGTGCTATTGTGATTGGGAAGACCACCATGCACGAGCTTGGTCTGGGTATGTGACTGATACGGACTACTTCCTCTACCGATGCCCCCCCCACCTGGCTGACTTGGCTTCGACATTCTAGACACGAATAACAATAACCCCAATTATGGAACCCCACGAAATCCCCATAACAAAAACTTCTACTGCGGTGGATCTTCCGGTGGATCTGGTTACGCCGTCAGCGCTGGATTGGTGCCAATTGCGCTGGGCGCAGACGGCGGCGGCTCGATTCGTATTCCGTCGTCGTTCTGTGGTATCTGGGGTCTGAAGACTACTCATGGTCGGGTCTCTGGTGCACCGTCCTTGAGTCTCGCGCCGACGGTCGGCGTTCTCGGCCCCATGGCGAGCAGCATTGATGATCTTGCTCTTGCGTATCGCGTGATGGCAACACCCGCGCCCGCTTCGCAAGACGCCATCTCCGCGCAGTTCCCCAAACCGCAGCCATTGGCCGCTGACCGCCACAGAACTAAGAAGATCGGGATTGTCCGCGACTGGATCGATCGTGCCGAGCCTCCCGTTCGCGCTGTGTTCGATTCCGCGCTGGACTATTACCGCCAGCACGGCTACGAAGTTATCGATATCACGATTCCCTACTTGCCCGAGGGCCAGCGTGCCCACGTCCTGACTATCATGGCCGAGATTGCCTCCGGCGTCGATGCAGGCCAGATCCGCCATCTCTCAGCGCCTAACAAAGTCCTCGTCTCGATGGGAATGTGGCAGATCACCGCGCAAGATCTTCTCGCTGCTCAGCGCTTGCGCAATCTGATCATGAAGCACGTCGCGTATCTTTTCAAGACCCATCCCGGTCTGATGATCTTCACCCCTTCCACGCCCATTCCGGGGTGGCATATCGATGGCGGTGAGGCTGATCTTTCTCGTGGTCTGTCTGATGGCAAGACTTCCGTGCGGAATATGGAGTATGTCTGGCTAGCCAATTTCATGGGTTGCCCGTCTATTAGTTGTCCGGCTGGCTATGCAAAGGACAGTGGCGTGCCCGTGGGTGTCATGGCTATGGGTGATTGGGGTAGTGAGGAAGACTTGATTGGCTTTGCTCGGGATGGAGAGGGGATTCTGGACTTGCATGTTCCTTCGGGCAAGGACTCGGTTTGGGAAGATGTTATTGGTAAAGCCAAGGAAGCACGGGCTGCGTGATGGGTATTACTGGAGATTGCCAACCAGCTCGAACAGATAATTGATAAATTTTTCTATTCCAAATATACAGAATTCCCGTACTTCTTCGGATTGACATCAAACTGTTCAAGTAAGGATGAGTGGTCAAATTCAAGGCTCGCTGCAAGCTCACTTGTCAAGACATACGCAGCATCAAATGACTCTAATGATCGTTCTGGTTGTAATATTCCTCCCAAGCAGAGAAACTTCATCTTCAAGCGAACTTTCTGGCATCACTCACCATGTACTCATTCCATACTTTGTCGGTCCGATATCGCGCTAACCGTAAACGGCAACCAAGCTCCCCGCGCCAGAAAGTAAACATGATTGATTTCCACTCCCGGCCCGTCCTACTTAATGACCTCGAGAAACCTCCTATACCATGCCACACCTGCGACGACAGCCCAATCCACACGACTACGGGGATCAAGGCCCCAATGGGCCCGGCAGTCTACGCGCCCAATTCCAAACCCCGCCGTCACGACACACCCCATCCAACCCAACCCACCAGCACCCACCGTCCACAGGCCCGCAAGAAGTAACTCCAGATCTTGCCCCGGTAACTGCACATCCGATGGCGCAAACGAATCCCTTTTCTATCTTTAGGCGGCCGCGCTCGAATCGACAGCCGCCGGAGACTGTGGAGGAGGAGGAAGAGCTTGATGAGGACTTTGATCCGGATGAGGAGCAGATTGAGTACGACGAGGGCATGGGAGAGGATCAGTTTGATCCCGAAGACGAGATCGATGGCGACGAAGTCGACGAGGTGCTTGAGGATCAATTCGAGGACGAAGACGAGGACGGTGACCAGGAAATGCACCATCGAGGTAAGGCACTCCAGTACCCAAGGGGCTCCTCTTCTCCCAATTCCTTCACACCAAGCTAGACTGTGCCCAGAACAAGAGACCACTCGTACTAAACCACCCCATAACAGACCGATCCCCATCCCCCCTCCCACCCAATCTCCGCGAAATCTCCTCCCTCGCCTCCTGGACCGTCTCCACCTCCAAACCAGGCTGCGGCGTCGCCGCCCTCCGACACCCTTCCCCAGCGCAATACTGGCAATCCGACGGACCGCAGCCACACACCCTAACCCTGCACTTCTTCAAACTGGTCGCCGTTGTCCGGATCCGCGTGTACCTCGACTTCGACCTCGACGAGAGCTACACACCGACCAAAATGATTTTCCTGGCCGGCATGGGCGGCAACGACCTCGTCGAGTTTGCAACCTGGGAGGGCGACGCGCCCTGCGGCTGGGTTGACGTTCCCCTCAAAGGTGTCGGTGGCCGTAATGGAGGCTGGGTACGCGATGATATGACATGGCGCAGGCGCCGGTCGAAAAGTGCCCGGCGGCAGACGGGGCACCGCGGCGACGACGCCGATGCCGAGGCCGATGCCCGGAGTGAAGAAGCCGGGGAGGACGAGATTGAGAGCGAGGACGGTGATATCGTGGAGGATACTGACGATCCTTATGCGGGCAATGTGCTGAAAGCCATGGTGATCCAGATGCGCGTTATGGAGAACCATCAGAACGGCAAAGATACGCACGTCCGCGGCTTTCAGGTTTTCGCGTGCGAGGATAGTCGCCGACACATGGTGGCTGCGCCGTCTGCTTCGGCGGATGGTCGTCATCGGCGACATAGTGCCCGCCAGTCATTGCGGGGTGGCATGGCGGAGGTACTTCATGGCCGGACGGGTAGTGAGGATGTTGATACCGGCAGGTTGGTCTCAACTTCTGGGCTGGATGAGCCGGATTGGATGGGTGAGCCGGTGATTCGATGAGAGGGCATTGAAAAGATATTCATCAGAGTGGCATTGGAGATGGCGTTTGTTTTTCGTCCTGTATGGAGTTTGTCATGGTTTTCAGATACCCTAGTCATTGCATTGTAGGCTGTGCAGCCAGCCTTTTCCGTCTTGCATTTACTATCAGCGCGGTGTCGTATATCTAGCGAAGACACCTGGACAAGTAATGACAGTCTAAAAGAACCGAAGGGTATTCAAATTTTGGTTTCTACAGTCGTTATATGTCATAGAAGAAACGCCTCCCAAGGAGACGCAACGGGCCAACTTTTATCTACTTGAGCAGCTTTTCCAGCTCGGCGGCAACGGCATCACCAACCTCAACGGTGGTAGCCTTGCCGCCAATGTCAGCCGTGCGAACACCAGCTTCAATGACGTTCTCGACGGCCTTCTCGATGATTCGGGCCTCATCGAACATGCCGAAAGAGTACTGCATCATCATGGCGACGGAGAGAATAGCCGCGACGGGGTTGACAATGCCCTTGCCGGCGATATCGGGGGCGGAGCCTGGCAGGAGTTAGCAACGTTCTGAACATGAGTCACGTCAAATGGGGCAGGAAGATCATACCGTGAATAGGCTCATAGATACCGTTGACACGACTCTTGCCATCGGGGATACCGCTCAGACTGGCACTGGGCAGCAGACCCAGGGAACCAGGAATCACACTCGCCTCATCACTGATAATATCACCGAACAAGTTGCTCGTCACAACGATACCGTTCAGCTTACGGGGATCCTTGACCATAAGCATAGCCGCAGAGTCAATAAGATGGTGACCAATCTGCACCTGGGGGAACTCCTTCTCCATCACCTCAGTGACGACCTTACGCCACAGACGACTAGTAGCCAGGACATTGGCCTTATCCAAGCTCCACACGGGGAGAGGCGGGTTGTGCTGCAGCGCCAGGTGCGCAGCCAGGCGGATGATGCGCTCAATCTCAGCGCGCGAGTAGGGCTCCGTGTCCATGGCGAAGCCGGAGCCGTCGTCCTCCTTGCGGTCGCCGAAGTAGATACCGCCCGTCAGCTCGCGGATGATGTTGAAGTCGACGCCGCGGCAGACGTCGGCCTTGAGGGGGGAGCTCTCGACCAGCGAGGGGGCGGCGAAGTTGCAGGGACGCAGGTTGCCGAATGTGCCCATCTCTTTGCGCAGACGCAGGATACCCTGCTCGGGACGGACGGCACCAGTGCCCCATTTCTATTCATGAGAAAAAAGGTTCTGATGAGTATGTTTTTCCCTTCTTGTTTGCTTTTGAGGGTGTCGAACGTACCGGTCCGCCAATGGCGCCCAGGAGGACAGCGTCGGCGTTCTTAGCGGCCTCTAGGGCCTCGTCAGTGAGAGGGGAGCCGGTGGCATCGATGGAAGCCTGTTTGGTGGTCAATTGACAAGCTCTCGGTAGTTCCTGCGGTGTTTCAGCACTCACACCACCGAGCAGGTGGTCCTGCAGGTTGAAGGTAACATCGCGGTTCTTCTCAATCACCTTGAGGATCTAAAAAGACGAGACCGGATTAGTATTTCTCTTTTACGAGCTTCAATGCACCAGATCATGCTCTCTCTCTCTCTCTCTCACCTTGATGGCCTCGGCGGTAACCTGTCAATTCGCTGGGTATTAGCTACGAGATCCACAACGCGCGTGTCCCTTAATCGGCGGGAGATTTCTTGTTTGACGTACCTCCGGACCACAGTGGTCACCACCGAAGACGACGACATTGAAAGAAGGCATTTTGAGGCTAATTGAACAGAAAGGACGAACCAAGGAATTGTCGAGAGTGACTCAGTTCGTTGGAGGCCGGGGAGTCGAGCTTTAAAAAAGGTGGGATTGCGGGTGAAGTTGACCCCGCCAGCTCCGAAATCGGCTCGGCCGCAACTGCGAATCCACTCCCAAGCGCGCCGCCGATGCGTCACAAAATGTGACCTTTCGATCAACAATGCAAAACACTGCCTCGGTCTTGATTTTGACTTTTGATATGCGTAGTCTTGCGGGTTGCGGCTAACTACGGCCCGCTACTAACTTTGAGTCATCATTCAAAACGGGGATATTCGATACTATCTACGTGACATGATGGTTCAGACTTTAAGGGACATGCATTAAATGATGTATAGCAGAGGCATTAAAATAGGTCAGACCAGAGGAAAGAACCAACGGGGTGGAAATGACAAGATTGAAAAAAAAAGAGGCATAAGAGAAAAGAATGCAAGGAGCAAAAAGACACAACCTTGTGTGCACTATACAAGGATTCTTGATACTCAGAACCATTCCCGGAGAGGACCTTTTCCTATCCCGCCCAAGACGCTCATCACGAAGCAAGACCCGAACCGCCGAATCAAACATTCCGACAGGGCCCAGGTGGCAGCTCCTCCCGCTGATCATCCCGAAAGACTCCGTGAAAACACAATCATAGACCGACCAAAGCTCCAAAGACATGCAGGACCCGAGGACAAGTCGGGCGAAAGACGAAAGGAATAACCTGTCCGCCAGCAGCGAAAAGGTGCGATTTGCGCGTTTCCGAGGAATACACGGCATATCACTTCTTGCGGTTGGCACGTCGGCTCAGGCGGTCACCCTCTGCGAGCCAGCGGCTGGCGTTGACCAGCTGGACAACGTTGACAAACTGCTTGAACAGCATGACCGGGGCAGAGATGCCGGTGACAACCCAGGGCCAGAAGCTGTCGATCTTGTTGGCGCGGGCCATCTCAAGAGCGCCGGCACTCCAGGGGCTAGCGAAGAGACTGCTAGGCACGGGGTTGGCAGGGTTTCCGGGCTGCACCGAGGAAGGCTGGGCATCACCGACAGGCTGGAGGAGCGAAGGCGAGAGGATCGGCGAGGAGAAGGAGAGCAGATAGAGGCCGATGAAGAAAAGCTCATTGAGAGCGCAGCAAATGAACAGGACAACCTGGTTGAACAGCAAGAATCAGTATTGAGCATACACACGCATCAACTGCCTGTGGGGTTAAAATGCCATACCCGGTTGTGGTAGTATTGGTAGAGGATCCAGCTGCGGCTAGAGTCGATCTTCTTGTGGCTTTGACTGGAACCACCCATACTCAGCGTCGCATACATGTGCATGTAGTGACTGGCCAAATCCAGGCAAATCAGGCCCTGGAAAATGATGGCCCATCGGGGCCAGGCGGAGCTCAGGAAGACGATCAGACAAGAGGTCGTGCAGCGGTCTGTCACCATATCCAACACGGCGCCGAAGGTGGTCGATTGGTTGAAGTACCGCGCCGCATATCCATCCAATGCATCAAGCAGACACGACACGCTATACAGAAGGGAGCATGTTCTGGGGTGGAGGGGCATGTAGTAGAGGGATGCGAAGGCAAGAACGACTCGGAAATATCCTGCGGGCGACCGTCAATACATTAAAGATGCGCGGGGCACAGAGGAAGTAGCAGCGCTTGCAAAGCGCAAAGAATCCACCTACCGATTAGGTTCGGAGCAAACAAAAAGATGTTCTCTTCCTTCTCCTCTTCCTTGAGAGCTGATCGTGATCGCTTTTTCGAGGGCGTCCGCGTCGTGGATTTGGATGGGGGCGAGACACTGCCATTGCCGGTGGAGAGATCCTCGCTATCATCAGCGGACACGCCCAAGGCGGCCTTTTGTCGTCGCGTCCGGGCGCTCATTGTGTTTGACGGAGGGGGTTGGATGTGTTGATGGGGTTGGGTTGCGAAGGACGACACGACACGGGTAGCAGCCGTCGGTCGAGAGCACAGCACAGGCGGTGGTCTTTGCCCAAGATAAGAATGATAAGGAGGGATAACTAGCGATAGACGAACGAGAGGCGAACCGGGGTCTGGTCGGAGGGATAAAACAATGGCAGACTTAGTTCAAAGCTAAGAGACTTAGGGATAAGGGGGGGTTGCGTTAAGGAGAAAAATCGTCCCGAGGCGATAAGGCAGAAGAGAGAGGCAGTGATAAGCTGGCGCGTCGCGTACCTTTGCAGGTCGGGCCTTCTGGTACAGCTGGACGGTTCAGGTGTGTAGCAAGCACACACGGCCGCGTAGTGGATCAGCTGGAGTGAAGGATGGATTGATCCTCGATGATACTGCAGCACTCAGGGATGGAATTGCCAGTGAACAGGAAGTGGATGGTGGCCGAGAGGGAGATTTTGTTTTCTGGACGGGTCGCCCGGAACCTTGGAAGCTTTCCCCACGCGGGAGAATCCACTTGGACGCATCTCATTTGTGGTTGAGCATCATAAATCATACAACCGGTAACTTGTAAGTACTTTACTAAAGGAGGTGATGAGATGATCCATGATCCATGATCCATAACCCTGTATGCTAGGACTTCTATAGAGGCGGGTGTTTGCTTTGGCATTGGAATCGTCTTTTCGGCTGTCCAGTACATTGAGCCTTTTGACTGTATGGCCTGTTCTGTACGGAGTACCTCGAGCAGGATAAGCAGTATACCTGCTCGAGGGTTGCACAGCTTGCAAGATTGTATGGTTGATCGTGTCTCAATGATGCAAGATGGCATGCACCATGGTTAAGTCATAAATATGAAAAAAAAAAAAAAATGTACATGACGATGATGTAGATGCAAGAATTGCTGGTAGGCGTAACCCCCAGAAAATATGAAAAAGAAACACCCCCAAAACCGGTCCGAAGAAGCAAGCGCAAGATTATGTGCAAAAGAAACCCTCAAGCGAGGGCTCGAGTATATACAGACAAACACCGTTTCTGCAACCGAGGGGGCGGAAGACATCACCTCCGTGACCTGCGCGGATCGGTGGCATCTTGTCGCCGCCATTCGCGAGACTCCTTCGTTCCCAAACTGCCCACCCCACCTTCCAGTCGGCGCTCCCAACCACCGAGTCGAATCACCAGACAGGTGGCATTGTCACCTTCCCGGGTCACCTCGGTGGCAAAGCCAACCACATCGCGAGCGGCTTGCTCGGGGGTTCGAGCTTCTTTGACAATGTCCACAATCTCTTGGTCTTGCAGCGTGCCGCTGATACCATCGGAGACCATGACCATAAAAGAGAACTCTGCCGGCCCCATTTCCACGCGAGTGAGCTCCGGCTCGGCGGAAACGCCAATGCGCTTGGATTGCACGTCGCCGAACGCGCGGGTGTTGGCCAGTCCGCTCATGCGCTCCTCCCCAAAGGAATCGGTCACGAATGTGGCGGCGTAGCGGCGAAGTCGACCTGCCTCGATTGGAGATGACGGGTGGTGATTGGAGGTGAGCGGGATAGCTTGGCCCGTGAGAGTCGAGCAGAGCAGAACCCGTGTGTCGCCTACATGGGCCACCAGTAGACTGGACGGACCTGCGGGGTGCCAGAACGGGGTCGGACTGGGAGTGGAAATCAAGGCAATACTGGCAGTACTTCCACCCTTGAACCGCGACCGGCCACCGATCTTTGGAGTTCGGGTCAAGCTTGGACTGTGGAGAATCTCGTCTTCGTTCAGCGGCTTTTCGGCAGACGCGAGATCGTCATCTCGCTTCGCCGCTTGCGCCTTGACGAAATCCAAGTCCGCACGTAGAAAAGCATACTCCATGACCTCCTCGATAGCGACGTACCCTTTGGACACATCGTTTTCTGTGGAGTTGTCGGGACCGTAGTAGGTGAATTGAGGCGGTTTGAACCTCTTGAAATAGCCACCAACTAACCGGCGCCAGTTCTGTACGAGGTTCTTCTCCAAATCTCCAACGCGTTTTCGATTCGCTTCCTGCATCACTGGCAGAGAACTGGTCGTGCATGAGGATACTGAGGCTTCCCGTTGTTGGTTTGTCCGGAGACTCGACTGTAGCTCGAAATCTGCTGCTGAGTTCTGGATATATTCGTGAAGATTTTCCTGCAGGAAGGAACTGCACTCGGATCCGCCATGTCCGTCAAAGATTCCAAAATAGAATACTTGTGGGTCTCCATTCGCGGTGTCTGCCGCTCGCGACTCGCGCGAGTTGGGTGAGGAGCCTGGGTTACTGGATCGCCTGATGGTGAGCGATGCTGGAGGCCGCTTTGCGAAGGCAGGAATATCGATAACGCCGGCTTGGTATGTGTCTTCGTTTGCAGGGCGTGTACCGCGGGCAGTGACGGCTCCGTAATGATGCTTGGCGCTGCGAAGCGGGATTCGGACCACGGTCATATCACGGTCGACGAGATTCTGGAATGCCGTCGGCGAGTGCGACGTATCGCCGACATGTGGTATCGAGGCCGAACGAGGGAGTTTGTGAAATGGAGAAGCTGGCCCTCGAGGGTCCGGATGGAGCGAGGACGATGGTAAATGTGTGACGAAGTAGTCGCGGAACTGAGGGCGCTTCGTCACGGTAGATCGCTCGCTCTGCGGTACAACGTCGGAGCTATATTTCCGTGATTTTGAAAGATAGGTGAAGCCTGCTTTCGAAACACATGAGGGTTAGTTGGTGAAAAGTACGGGGTAATCGACCACAGGATCGTCGAAGCAACGCGGAGATAAGACTGATTGTGGCTTCAGGGATTCACGTACCGTAACGACCGGCCAAGGCCCAGGCACGGCCTGTTACGCGCCTCGCTGAAGGGACAATCATGAATGGCCCATTGATAGTAGGTGAGGGTGGTGGAGGGAGATTGGAGATTGGAGTGTAAGAGCAACTCGGCGTGGGGAGGGACACATTTCCTTGGGCCCGAGCGTCGGCAGATAAGGTGACGGCATCGGCAGATCCGTTCCGCGGATTCGCGAGCTTAGGTGCGACGGACTTGATTTGAGATGTTGATGTTCATGGCCGTCGAATTCAATGAGAAATGTCATGAATGATTATTCCGGTCAAAAGCAGCCCGGAAGGCTCTCGCTCGGAACGAGTCTACAGAAATGCGCAACGTCGAGGGTCATCGATCTCGGGCCGGAATCCGGAGAGCTTACTATGAAGTTATGAACTAAACTCTGGACTAGGAGTACTTCTACTTGCATGAAGAAGATCTAAAGAGGACAATAAATCCATTGAGAAGGCCACTCGGGGCCCTTGGTCTAGAATTTTGGAAACGAACGCTCCTAAAGACAAAAAATCATTTGAGCAGCATGGCCGTCGCAGTGGCCATCAGTTGGAGAAAAAGCATGTAATGCAGAGAAGGCACCTACCAGGAGCAGAATCATCCGAAAAGCCTAGAAAGACAAAATGGACGCCAGAAGGGATCTGCCTGGAAAGAAAATGGGCCATGTTAGAGAGTATTTGCACCATGACACACGGACATGGGTACCAGGATAACGGCAATCAGATGGCCTTGGTACGAGTGAACAGACTGCTGTAGACGGCGTCTACCACGGGCTGAGCGGTGATCCGCTTGCCACCAAAGAAGCGGCCGTTCAAACCCTTGATGGCGTTCTCACCACCCTGGACGCGGTCAAACTTCAGGTAGATGTCGCCTTGAGAATTCGGATCTAGCGAGATGTGAACAACGTGACCATATTTTTCCTCGCACTCTTGGCGGACGTCATCTTCCAGTTCCTTAATCCAGGCTTCGCCAGTTTCCCTGTTGCAGAAATGGTCAGTAAACAAGTCACGATAATGTACAAAAGGACGGGCGGGGGACAACTGAAGAGGGGGATATTGGTGGACTTACTCATTAGGGTCAAACATGTTGCGAAGCATGACGCAGCGACTGGCCATGTTCACATTGACAGGCAGCGCTGGCTTAACCTCGGTCTTGGGTCGAAGCATTTTCTGTTGTTCATCCGCCGAGGGCTCGGGTTCATCTGTTCGTGCAAGCTTCCTCATCAATGCGTCCCTACTGTAGTTGTTGAAGTTCACACCGGCAACGTCTGTATCATCGAGGGCACTGGCACCCGTGCCTTTATCGTTCTCTCGGCCACCGCCGGCACGGTCAAAGTTGCTCGTGCCACCAGCCTGAACACCACGGCCTCCATGGCCGGAAAATGAAGAGCCCTGGAAATTCGGTTGGTTTGCAGATGGGCCCTGCTGACGATTCGCGTTCGAATCGGGGGTGAACTTATCGTTGCCAAGGCCCACTCGGATAGCCCGACCAGCAAGATCAAATCCATTCATCTTTTCCAAAGCCTCACGAGCTTGATTGGGATCCCGGAACCTACGCGTCGTTAGATCATTCTTTACAATGTGGAAACCAAACCAAAAACACGGGGTCAGCAACTTACTGCACGAAGGCATAACCTTTGCTTCGGCCAGTCTCATCCTTCTGCAATTGGACAAACTCAAGTTCGCCAAAGGGTTCGAAGACGTTCTGGAGATCATTCTCAGTAATGCTGAAGTGAACATTACCCACATAGAGTCGGTGGAATGGTGCAGAGTGCGATGGGCCTGAGCTAGCCTCGGGGTTGCGAGCTTGGCGGTTCTTTTCGGCTTCGGTAAGCTGCGCAATAATGGGAATGCCTAGAAGCTTCTGGCCGGTAAGTTGAATTGCAGCCGGCACGGACTCTTCGCTCTTGAACTCGACATAACCGACACTGAAAAGCGGGTTAGCTGATATGAATGTGGAACGCTGGCAAGGAAACATTCAACGTACCCTTTCGATCGTCCGCTGACGCGATCTTTGACAATCTGAGCTTCCTTCACAGGACCGGCTTGTTCGAAAAAGGCCATCAGTTCCTTTGTTCTCAGTCGCGCAGCCAGCTGCTGGACAAAGATGGTCCGCTTATCCCGCTCATCCTCATTCAGCTCGGGGGATTTGCTGGGGCTACGGCGGCTGGGGCTACGGCGACGGCCACCCTCGCGATCCCGTCGGGGGCGCCGCTCTTCTTCACGCTCCCGTCGGGAGGGGCGGTAATGGCGATCATCATACGGCGAGCGCGAGCGCGAACGAGCACGTCCTGGACCACGGTAGAAGTCTCCACTGGAGCGGTAGTCATCGCGGTCACGACGTGAGCGTCGTCGCTCGCTGTCCCGGCTCCGGCTTCGCTTCCGGCTTCTATGGCTACCGTTAGCACTGCCATGTTCGCTGCGTGGGCTCTTCATGTCCTCGTCGCCATCAACATCTCGGCGGCGGTCGCGGCTGCGGTCACGACGGCGGCGTCTCTCACGGGAGCGATCACGATCCCGGCGTTCGGAGGTGTCCGCGGGAGAACGATCATCGCGGTCTTCTGACTTGGTAACGGGAAATTCGGCAGGGGCAGCAGTAGACTCGAGGAGAGCCTCTACGTCGAGTCCCGACATTGCGGAGTTCGCGTCTTGCTCACTGGTTGTGATTCGAACAAGGGTGTGGGTCGGGGGATGTCACTTGGGACGCGGTCAGAGTGCGAGAGACAGCTTGGATGATGGCTTTCGAACCCTTTTCTTTTTCTTGCCTAGCCGTAAGCGATGGTTTGACTTGCGCAAGTTCTCCGTTGTGACTGGAGATTCGGTTGAGATGTGAAGTGAGTGAAGTGGCTAGCCAAGGGTTCTCTCCAAGTGAGGTGGTTTGCAGTCATGTGACCCCCAAAGTTTTTTTCGCGCCTAAGGTATCAAATCGCCACCTCTGACGGGCCAAGGCTCATTCATGTATGCAATAAAAGGAACTACACGTGTGAAGTCGGGCCAATATGCATTATTCGGAAACTCCCATTATGATTATGCCATGTACACTAATAAGTGGTAAGCGATGCTTGTCATACAATAAGGCGAATGGACATCGTCTTGAGCTCGTCTTCCAGAGCTAGCGAAGCCACTGATGCATTGACCAGGTCGTGACAAAAGAATGATCCGAAACGCCAAGGTTGCCGATATGAAGGAGTAGAAATGTACAGGTTCTGGGCGGCATTATGAAGGCTCAGAGCGAGACCCTAGCGTTAACTCGTAAAATCAAAAGCCAGCAGTCGCTGAAGGGTTCTAGGCGAACAGCCCGGCTGTCTACTGAGTCTTCCCTTCCTTGGGAGCTGGTGTTTCCAGCTCAGTCCCGAAAACCCTGTCCCAGAATCGGCTGGTCACGCCGAATCCGTTCTCAAAGTCAGCGTAGTGGTGCTGGAGGTGGTACTTCTTGAGCTCCTTGTAGTACAGAGGAAGGCTGAATAGGATTGTGAGCATCATGTATCGATTGGGTATAAAATCAAAGGCAGAGAGTATGGAGACTTACTTGCGATGGTGGAGGAAATAGTGGGTCAAATCATAGCAGATGTAGCCAAAGACACCGCCACAGAAGACCTGCACGGCCGCAAACCAGTTGTAGAAGAAGACAGTGTGGGCAAGTTTCCAGAAAGGAGCTGCCAGAATCACAAACAGTGTTGGTGGCATGACCAGTCGATAACGGTCCATGGGCAGGTAGTGGTGAATGCCGTGAAGGAGGAAGTGAAGAGTCAGACCGACTCGGTTGTCCGGAAGCCACCTAGAAGGTACACAATTAGCGACTTCGATACTGTGGAATGTGAGGAAGAGGAATCCATACTTGTCAAGATGGAACAGGAAGCGGTGCATGAGGTACTCGATCAAAGTCCAGAGACAAACACCACAAATCCAGTATGCCGCAGCAACAATAGGGTCACCCAGACCTTGCGCACCAACCATGGTGCCATAGAAAACCGGTGGCAGCCAAACCATAGGCACCACCCACCAGGCAGTCTTGCTGAGGGGCTCGAGGAAGTTGCCAAAGAGCGGAGCAGAGGCACCACCCTTGTAGTGCCGAGGTCGGTGGATCTGCTCCAGGTAGAATTCCTTGGAGAAGTTGCTGTACCAGAGCTGAGCGAACAGTGGCTTGTTGAGATCCAGGAACTTGTGCGTCTTGTAATCCTGGGTATAATCCGTATCGATCGACAGGTCCTCTTCACGCGACATGCCGGTGCTTGCATAGACAGGCTCAGATCCCGACGCCTCAGTGTCGACTCCAGATGCCTTTGCCTTTCCGGACGCATCCGAGAGGAAGCCAATGTGATAATCCATCAAGATTTCGTAGGCGGCTTCGGTGTGCTCGTGGGAAATTTCATCCTTCATGATCCCCGCCACGTCCTTGCCCGCATAGTCCAAGATCAGATCGCCACCACCTGGGTGATCCTCCACGAAGTCTGTGACATCGTAGACATTACGGCCCAGTGTGATGTAGCAGGACTTGACGTTGTTATGCGATTCGACCTCGGCAGGCGTGAAAGTCGGCAGGACCCGGCCTGGCATGTTTGCGAGGTTATTGAGAGTGCAAGTCGAGTCAGAAAGCTGTAGGGAGCAATGCAGTGATCGAGAGCGGGTGCGCGGGGTGAAATGAAAAAGAGAAATGTCGGTAGGCAAAAAAAATAGAGGCAGATCTTGATCGGAGGATCGCGGTACTAAATTATTGTTCAGGGGCGGGCATGTGGCGTGACGGGCGATGTCTCCGCCCCGGCAGAAAATCATTCCCACTTTATGCGCCGGGAACGCAAGTCCGGCCCAAGTCAGGCAATGTCCTTGGTAGAGCTAGGGCAGGAACGATCAGGGCCATCCATCAACCATCTGAGGATAGATACACGGAAAACTCATTGTGCATTGTATGTTCGGATTGATCTATGCCTGAAAGACGACCGAAGTAGGTACATGGACTGTGATGGCTAAGCTGATGTAATCAGATTTATGCAAAGTTAACGTTAACTATTAACTAGTTGATTTTAGCTGGTTGGTTAACTAAGGTCGTTTGTGTTCCACATTATTATTATTAACTGCTCGTGCGTTCTCGGTCGCTTGGAAATACTGTACCCAGGGGCCAGATCCGGAATCTTTCTAGTGAAGGACTTTTTTAGATAGCACATTTCCTTTAAGCAATTCAGTACCTTGGAAATGTGCACACATAAGAATCAACCCACACATTTTCATAAGCAATCCCTTCTTGAGCTCCGTGGCGAATTCGTTTTTCTTCATTCGAACTGAAAATCTTGACGAGGAACAGTGTTAGGGATTCGGCTAGAAGATGATACAATTATGATCGTGGGAGAAGTGTATCTGCCTATCTGGTTCAACAATGAAAATTCCTTGGGCTAGTTCTTTCGTATGAAGGAGTCTCTGTACCAAGATCTGGACTCTGCAACCCCTCCGCAGTCTTGGCCACTTTCGGCCTCGATGTTTCCGTCTCAAATTAGCTTCTTGATCTTCCATGTGAGTTGCAGCAAGATCTACAGGCGCTGGGGAACGTTCTCGTTCTTCCTCGCAACTTGAAACCACCTGTGTCCTTGCCTCTAACCTCAGCACTGTCCTTACTGTAGCTGCGTGACATGCACACCGAGATCCATCCATTGGGCGGCCAGAAGAAAAAGACTTCGTTTGGAGATTTTGCCGACTTCTGGCGGTTCCCGGGCTTGTGAGCCACAAAAACCCAAGGCTAGCGAAAGCTTACCCTGGCGCCGTCGATCAGTAGCCCTTTCTTTATCAGATGATTTACCACCCCAGGTGTGTACTTGGCATGCCAGTTCATACATGAAACCACCTTTAACCAGCGTCGAGAGTCGTAACTATTCCTCAAAAGTACCACGATACGCAGAAAGTCACCTGCCTGTATGGGTATGGTCCCGCTAGAAAGTAGGAGGATGGCAGGATGCAGGAGGAGTTGGAGGACGAATAGAAGAAAAGCCTAGTATATCCACTATGGCCCTCGATAAAGTTCTGGACGGTTAGTCCATTTCCTGCATGCATCGCACAGCCTTCGTGTTCCACACCAGTTCGAGGCCAGATAGGCAGTTTTCCAAACACCAATGCCTTTTTTGTCTCGAATTCCTGCGCAAGCAATGCGTGGAAATGGTGAATAGTCGCCTGTCACGTGCCAACCATCCTCAAGAACGAGCGCAGCGATCTGGCCGTCCCGTCCAACGCTAGCCTGGCGCCAGGTTGCAAAAAGTCCCTCGAAGATTCACACGACCAAATGACCGGGACCACTGGCTTCCTTCAATGCTGCCATCGAACGTTAGCTCGAGGCTAGTTGGAGACTAAAAATGCTGCGACATCCATCACACTCAAATGTTCCATATTCCGCCCCGCGGGACGATCCGCACGATAAACCGAATCTGCAGTGGGACCGAACCCCCTCATCCAATAATGCAAACCCTCTGATTCCCCGACAGGAGTACCACTCCTGGATCGACGGATTCCACACTGAGGATGGTGTGAATCCTTCGAGGGCTGCAGTCTGTCAGTAAGGAACCACCCTTGGAGATGCTCCTTCATTCGCCCGTCACTGATGGAGCATTGGAGCCAACAAGCGCCGGGGAAGAGCGCGCTGTGCCCGAGGAACCCCCGACAACCTGACACCTTAACAAATGATCAAAGCCCGAGGCTTGAGTAGCACCCCGACTTTTTGCCCGATCGGATCGCATACTTTTTGGAGGCCCCCACCGGGTATTGAGTGCACGCATCATACGGACCCATTCCGTTGCGTTCTGAGTCTCGATACGCCAGCCCCCCCCCCTCCTTTCCGGAAACGCTCTGAAGGCTGAAGGCGATCTTCAGATTAAGAATGGGGAAAAACAAGGAGATTCTTCTGCTAGCGATTGGAAATTGTCAGGGATTAGGCATCGCGCTAGTTCTCTCACTAAGTGGAGCTCTGCTGCCCCGCGGGCCCTCCCAAGTTCCAACTCCCTCATTAAAGGACCTCCTCGCGCGCCCCAATCTCGTCCCCTCCTTTCTCCATCCTTCCCCAGCAATTTCCCTCCCCTCCGCACGCACTGCCGCCCAACGATGTCGGAAACGGATCGCGTTCCCGACAACCGAATCTTGGAGTATATCCAGGATCTGACCTCGGCCAAAAAGGGCCTTCCGTACGGCCAGCCGGTGGGCGTGCTCGTCTCCCAAACCATTACAGACTCCGCAAGCCTCTTGAAATTAACAGCCGAGGTCGGCCCTCACATTGCGGTGCTTCAGATCCAGGCAGACATCATCGATGACTGGTCCGACGATACTATCGATCAATTGACATACTATGCCAAGAAACATGGGTTCATTTTGTGGGAAGGAAGCCGAGTCTTGAACTGTACCGTCAATTTCATGGGTCGAGGGAGCGCCAACTTCCAGACACGAAAGGTATTGGCCGATCTGGTCAGGCGGAAATACACACACGGAACTGCCAAGGTAGCCCAATGGTCAAACCTAGCCACCGCGTGGGCACCTGGTGTGCCATTAGATGAACAAGAGAAGGACCTGTTGATTCCAACGCTGCGCAAGGCCGCCCGGGATGCTGTTGCGACAACAGTGAAAACCATTGAAACGGAGATTTCTGCGACCATTAGCGAGGAAGAACACGATGAAGTCGATACGCCAATGTCCCCCCCGAGCACCAACGGCTGGCTCGAATTTAGTTCAGAGTATATCGGAAGTGCGCTGAGGAAATCATCAACTATCTCTGTTACCGAGTCGGTCACTTTACAACCCCACGTTGAGCCGGACGAGGGCGTCCCGGCCCCACCACTACTGTCGCGAGGTCTGGCTCTTTGTTTGCCAAGCGCAATTGATTCTGCATTCACGTCCGAATTCCGACAGAGCACAGTCATGGCCGCATGCGCGAATCATGACTTTGTTGTTGGTCTTCTCACCAGCGAGCCATTCTTCACCAGCTATACCGGAGACTACCTGTTTGACCTAGCCTTCCAAGACACCCAGGGAGCACCTCAACTAGGCCGCGACATACTCGAGGCTATCCCATATTTGGAAAACAAGGATTCATTCGCATTGTTCTCTCTCGTCCCCGCTGAGCTCATCCATAATTATGAGACTGATCCTATTCGCAACATGAATGGGGACTCGCCAGAAGAGGACATGCCTGAAAGTGTGGTCAAACTGCATTACATGGTTGACCAAGCGTTGAAAATGCGAGAAGCCAACCGCAAAGAGCACCTTGGAAATTATCAACAAGATTTATCCATCCCTGTTGGCCCCAGCATCTTGCACGTCCCCGTCGTCATCCTCCCTTGATTGAGACACAACCTAACTCCTGTTCTGATTATTCTACGACCCGCTATGCCCTTCATCATTATGACTATATTCATCCACTTCATGTTAGATTTGCATACATCTACAACTGTTGCATCTTGAATATATATCCCTTGTCCTATCCGTGCCGGAAGAAAAGCCACCTCTCTGTGCTCATGTCTCGTTTTGGGAGCATTCATCAACCTTTGATCTTACACTAAGACCCCACATCCATCATATTCGCATGCTATATACACGTTACTGCCTTGAAGCCTGAGGCTCTTAGTCGCCCCTGTCTATTTTTGCCATCGGGTTGTATTTCTCTTCCTCCGCGCCCTTCGTCTCCCTTCTCCTCCGTTCACATCCATATTGATGTCTCATGCACATTGTATCTTGTGTTCCCTATAACATTCTAGTACAACATACCATGTGTATAGTATCTATATTCTATCTATCTATTAGTTGTTGTTTCAATGTTTTATGCATCCAATAGGAGCCTACACTTACACTCATTTTCGTGGTCTTGTTGGGCGAGATAACTTATAAGGCCAGGTCTAATTTCGGGGTACGCCGCAGGCGGTCAGGAATATTGCATACCGCCCCCATTTTGCTGGCCATTCTGCCCGCATTATCAGTGCGATGGATCCAAATGGACATGAATGGGGATGGTATTTAGTGTCCACTGACACTGGCAGCTCTTGGGTGAAGAGATGTTGCACTTTCCAATATCGCTTCCGCACATCCACTCTTCTCCTCCATACCTTTACCACTCTTAATGTGGTGTTCCGGTGCTACAAGCCCATCTACTTCACTCTCTGTCTTTCTTCACACAACGCCACTCTGAATGTTCATGAATTACCTGCACATATCGACTAGAAACCCCGCTTGGAAGCTAGTAGTCAGATGCTGAGAGATTCTTCTTGACTCCAGACTAGAAATTGCCACAGGTCCATTCATTTAACCGTGTATGTACCTCTACTCATATCCATTCCACAAAGTCAATCATTACTGACCCCGTCCAAGAACCCTCAACATTGGCATTGGCAATGGCCTCGAGGCAGCCTGCTTCTCAATCCCAGCCCCCGGTGGCCCCAGTGAAGGCGTTAGCAGAGATCAATGAATCTCTCATTGGGGTTTTGCCCGAGAAACCGAATACATCGCTTCTCAGACCAAGGGAACCTCGTCCTAGTGACAGAAGCAGTCCAAGCTCACCAATTGTGGCTTCGCCGAGCGGAGATGTGATCCTCAAGTACACCAGGCCATCCTCGGGAGAAAGCTACTACTGGAAAGTAGACAGCCGAATGCTCAAGGAGAACAGTCCGTATTTTCGAGTGCTCCTCGACCCAAACAAGAGTTTCGTCGAGGGACGATTGCTTGCACAGCAAATAGCGGACACCACTGAATCGGATTCATTACCCGTCATGGTGATTCCTGCAACTCCATTCACGGAATTATACGGAGTTGATGCTCTGGAGCTGTTCCTGCAGATCCTATGCTTTGAGTCTTTGGCATCTGACGAGGATCATGGGGAGGATGAAAGTCTCCAAGCCGTATTCTCTTTCAACCTGAAAGCTCAGCCGCTATCTTTGATTGCCAGATTGATTGAGATTGCCGATTATTACAACTCTCCACAGCCTGTTCTTGACGCCTTTCGGCGTCTAGATTACAATTTCGGCAAGGGAAAATCACGACTTTACAAGTTTAGCGAGGCAACCTTGAAGATGAGTGAAGATCGAATCCGGCAGACGATAGTTGTTGCAAACTTCCTCAATCAGGAGCTCATCGCAAAGGTTGTGACGCACACGCTGGTGATTGTTGGCTCCAAGCGCTGGGTGCATCCACCACAGGTACCCGAGGGTCCGTATCTACGCTGGCAGCACCTGGCCAATGGGTTAGAGGGTATGACCCCAGAGATTTACTTTTGGATATCCTTCATCCCAAACAAGAAGCTATGGCTAACGCTAGTTGTTAAGAGGAGCTCTATTATCGACGACAGTGCGTCCTGAATACGATCACCGACCTGCAAGCATACTTCATCCGCAAATACGGCGCGCTGGAAAGCGACGAGCCCACCACACACACCAGTTCTAAAACTGGGCCACATCATCCCACCTCCCAGCATCGTGTGTTCCAGTGTCGGGCTGGACTTGGAAACGCCAGCCAATGTGATCTATTCCATCTAGGTCAAATGACTCGTTTCTTCGCGCTGCGGGCCAAGTCAATCTTCATAGGGTCTACCCTCATTGATCCTGACTTCAGGCCGCCTGGCGCCGAAGATGAGGTCGACGGTGCAGATCACCCCTCAACCGTCCCTGACATTGCATCACTCATCGTCTCACTGAAGAAACACCCTGACTATCAGATCGACCTCAATCATCAAGCTTGTGGCGTGAAGCGTCGCTTACTTCCGATTCTCGATGGTATCGAGAAGTTTGTGATGGACGGCCGTGGGATGCTAGGTGTTGTACCCTCTATCTGGGATCAGCCAGAACATCGTCAACGGATGCAATGGGATTCCGAGTTCTTATTCGCCGAAGCAGTAGACGTTATATTGAACCAAATATCCTACGTGCATATTGGTCCCCAAGGCGCAAAA
Organism: Penicillium simplicissimum; assembly: GCA_024706585.1. NCBI lineage: Eukaryota > Fungi > Ascomycota > Eurotiomycetes > Eurotiales > Aspergillaceae > Penicillium > Penicillium simplicissimum. The sequence continues at coordinate 1,203,919 of JAMZTW010000044.1, forward strand.
AATGGTTATCGCAGCGGCCGGTCCCTCAGCCAGGAGGACCATGCGCGGGCACTCTTTACCGCCAAAAGGAGAATGTGGGAGCCAGAAACATTCTGATGACTAGCTCTGCCTAGTGATGAGACAGCACGTCGTTATTACATCGTCTCATGGCATGATCTGACTATGACGGTGTCCATACAGAGACCAATGCTCCAGTTTGAGCACAGACTGGTCTAGACTCGTTGGTCAGCCTGATTGCAAATTTCTGGATTGCTTGTTTATGCAGCACAGAGGTGGGTCTTTTATCCTTGGGACTGGAAAACGAGGGGGCCAGCAAGATGAGATTAATCTGGGGGGCTGCGCTGGGCAGCTGCATCTTGAAGCCGGCATGGCTTATATGATAGAAGAAGCAATGTACAGTGGCTAGATTTGTAAAGCTTTTTATGCCCTATTTCAGGGGCTTGCAATGAATTATGTATGAATTATGTATCCGAATGACAACCTTGACCTCTGGAAATACTATGGAGATTCGTTATCGCAGGCTGTCATGATTGGCAGAGAAAAACAAGAACTTTTGCCTGTCTATTCTGAGTCTATATGATACACAATTCTATGTGTGACTTTTAATGTTAACACCAAACAGAAAGAAGCAGCGCAAGTTCGATGTGACAATCTGAGATCCGTTTCCATATCACAACAAGTTGGCCGCTCCTTCTAGTCTCGACCGGGTGAATCGCGTCTCTCATACTTCCCCCCTATTCAACACACAGCGTCACCCCAGAAATAACCCATATCGAGATCCATGTTCGGCCCCGATGGGAAGAAGGACCCAGTAATCTGACCAGTCGCCGGATCGTAGGGGAACAAGTCGTCGTATGGCAGTCCCGAAAGAGAGTTCTCCGATTTTGTCAACGTGTCCAGAAGATCGGGTGCTTCCAGACTATAAGAGACAGACATATCAAGTGGGCTCACTGGTTGCTTCATTGGCGAGCAAGCGATGGAGTCCATTTCAGCGGCAATGGACTCTGCTGTAGGTACAGTTGTCGATTGATCGAAGGAGAGTTCATCAACGATGGGATCCTCGCCAGCCTCAGTAGATCCGATACCATCTGGAGCATCGAAAAGTGAGTTGCTCGATGAGCCGTCGTTATCAGACATCTCATTGACATCGACTCCGATGTAGGGTGCGAGGCGGCGCAAGAACCCATCACATAACTTCCAAGCTCTTTCGGACGCCATGCTTGTCTTGGATAGTGCCGAGAGCCAATCAATGGCCTTTTTGGCAGCCTTCAACACCATATTGGCTTTCTCGGGAACATGCTGAGAGTGGAACGCGAGTTCTAACAAGAGGACTGTGGTTGCTTGCATCAGATAGTGTAGTGTGCACCACCATGGAGAAATTCGATGCAACAGAGCAGCGTCTGGAGTGTCCGGGAACAATGTCAGCATATGGCATGCAGACTCAACACATTCGGCCGCAGTCTTGCTGCAGAATTCACGCGTCTTGTCATCCTCGGGAGGAGACGAGTCAAGGCGACAGAGACATGGGCGGGTAATTCCGATCTTGGTGCTGTAGAACAGAAAAGCCAGTCCCATTCGCTGTCCCACAGGGCATTGGGAACTCTGAGTAGACGTAAAGTCGTACGCTGAGGGAAGATTCATGAACCAAGAATCGATCCCAAGCATGAGACTCTGGATCGTGAACTCGATACTCGCCCACGGCGACTGTAGTGCCTCTGGGCTGTAGAGCTTGGTCGTCATTCGCTTGGCGATGGAAGTCAGCGATGTCATCTGCAAGAAGTACAGAGACATGCATGGCGGGAGACTCTTCAAGTACTCAACATGGCTTCTCTTGGTGTCACTCTCGACTGGAGTGTCGTTAGTGTCCGAGTCTGCGGTTGAATCCAAGTTGGCGGTGCTACTGCTGAATGACATGCGATCCAGAGGGCTGGATGTACCGCGTCCAGTAACACTGATGAGCTGGGCGACTTCTTCTTTTTGAAAGTCACTTTCATCAAAAGGAACTGGAAGTGGTGTGGTGCAAGAGCTGTCGATGATGCAGGACGGGCGCCCCGTCATCACACCAAGAAGGTGCTCAATATTGTAGAGCGACCACCAGACACGGTATCGAATTTCCTTTGAACTATCTGATGTGCATACACCTACGTTCTGTAGATGCAGCCCGAGGCCCAGTGCTCCTCTGACGGCACTTCCTGACAACTTCCAGGCCCTGTATCGTGAAAAGGGACATGTAAGCATGACTACATGGAGATTCGGTGCAACGACATACCGATTGATATGACCAGATGCGATCAAGTAGAAGCAAGCAAGTCCCTCGACCTGCAATTGCTGCAAATCCGGATGATGTAGAAGCTGGCCCTCCAGGCTAAGACTTCTTGCCCGGGAAAAGTACACTTGATGATCATCTTCGCCCTCTTTCCAGTCTGCATCGGTCAACTGTCCATACTTCGATGCAATGGCAAAAATCAAATTGAGAATAGCAAGCCACTTGCTTCCTGGTTTCAGAGAGGGCTGGCTGAAGAAGACTTGAAACTGCGAAATGAACGTCGAGATGCCAATGATGGGGAATGACGGATGCACCGAGGTCAAATATGCATTGAGCAGCTTAGCCGCCGTGTCCCGCGAAGGAACTCCAAAGGTATCAACGTGATCTGTCTTTGGAATATCCAAGTCGTCAATGTAGTAACTAGAAGAAGCCACCAATGGATCACTGGGTTTCTCGGGTAGGGGCGTCAAGGTTGGAGAGGGTAGACCGTTATCATCGTCTTCATTGGATTTGCTCGAAGACCAGTCCTCACACTCGTTATTGACTTCCTTGCTTAGCTTCTGTAGCCAGGAAATCTCCGAGCTTCTACCAACAAATCCAGTTGCCCGTGCAGTCTCGTCTCTGTTGAAGTCTTCTTCCGTATGGTCCACACGGTCCAATTCTCCGGGGGATGAAGATCGATCTGGCGGTGGTTCCGAGCCTGCGCTCTGATTTCTCTCGCCCGAAGTAGCCAGATTGGCATCAACTTTTAGTGACAGCTCCGGAGCTGATTCCTGTACTCTCTCAGACATGACTTGGACACTGGAGACGGATCGTACACCTTACCGCTACCAGGGCAATGTTGACAAGTTGCTCATCGGAGACCCCGAAGCGATTGCTCAGCTTTCTGATTACATCTTCGTAAGCCTGCACTTTGGCTGACAGACTCGCCAGCTGCCTGTATGAAATACAGTGAGTGGTGAGCATCATGGCCAAGTCAAGAGGTAATGCTCAAGAATACTGACCGTTTCGATTTCTCTCTTTTACCATCGGTATAGCAGCAAATGATGCCAGCCTCCCGGCAGTTGCGGCACCCAGACTTGTCACCAGTGCATTTGGTTTTTCTCTGTCGACAACTCTCGCATGCACGCCGTACGTGTCGGCGGTGGAATCTGCCGGGTGAGGTGAAAGCTGACTCTGCTCCTTCTGCAAGTCGTGGAATGGCCATCTTCTTGGAGCTGTTGTCAGACTCGAGCCGTTGAAGAGCAGGTAGCGGGTTATCCTGTACTTAATATATTAGTGGCTAGCTCAGCAGTTTGATCATCATTCTCCAGAACCACGCGTCCATACCAAGCTCAATTGATTGCACGTCTCAGCATCAACACTTGAAAGCAGGAATAGGCTCTGTTGTTCGTTCCATGACGGGAAAGGAATGCTCATAATGTAGATGGAAGGAAGTAAAGGCTGGGCAGTTTCAACCTAGAGTCATTGTGTTAGCAAGGTATGCCAACATTGATCATTTTTCCCCGCATATAAAGTCTTACCTCGAAGGCTTAAAGGCGGGTGAACGAGGTCTGAAGTGGGAACTATCAGACGCTCCAGGGGAAACAAGATGAGGGGGCATCAATTGAGTTATAAAACCAGTGGTAGACTCAACTTAAAAGCTCTAACAGAGCATTGCGTGCCAGCTGCCGGCAGTTCCAGACTTATTTCCTGGGTCCGGGTGTCCGCGAGAGCCTAAAGATCGTCTGGTAGAGACCTGGTCATGACGGTCATGACGATGTTGACAGAGCAGTAGTGGTAACCTTGCAAAGTGGCAAGTCAATTGAACATACGACACAGTACCTATCTAGTGGATATTTGCCTCATCACATTGCAATTTTTGGCTGAGGCGACTTTGAGGTCTTTTCTGAGAGCGTTGCTCGACCTGTATGGCCGAGAATGCCATTTTGCCATCGACTTGGCTGCGGCGACGGACCTGTTGCATCAGATCTGGGCTGCAGGACCTGAACATTGGTTACCCCATTTTATGAGTGCTCCAGAATACCCGTTGCTGTCGTCCCTCTGTCTGTCGGTTGTTGGAACCGACAGGTTCTCGGCTTCGACGCTTCCTGAGGGATTAGTGCCAGTCGCAATTGTACATTCGACCATCGGTCAAGGTTTGACTTTGACAGCGCCCGAGACATGGGTCTGATACAGCTTCTCTCCCCTCAGAGAACCCGCTGCTCTCAGGGTCCAAAGTAGGGGGAACTGGGGATATAGACAGTAATCACGATACACCTGGAGGTGCACTGCTTGAAGACGGGCTATGGAGGTCTAGACCTCATGAAGAGAGTCAATCTGACGTTTGAAGAATGTGGCACTTCTGAAGCTGTTGTCCCTGGTTGAAAATTGAATCGGATTAACATGATTCGATCTGGAAGGTGAGCAGACTATGACGGCCCATGGGAAGTCGTTGAGGTACCGAAAGCTTGACGGCAGTTTCGAGTTGTGTCGGATAAGGGGTATCCCTGTTCAGAACAACTCAAATTGGTCAATCATCGTTTGCAGCATGGGTGTATCATCCATAATGCTGACGTCGTGGATGACCGAGGCATGATCGCGCTCATCATCACCACATCAATCAGACCAACGCTTGTCCATGACACGAGGTACGTCGCATGAGCGCAGTCGAGCACTCCCAGGCCCTACGGTATGATAGAGTGAATTCTCGAGTTCGCGTGTTTGCAGATAATGTGTCAATTTCTTTTGAATATCAGGGTGGTCAAGCCACGGCTCCAAAGGAGACACTTTGAAAGTCTTAATAGGAGGGTAATCAAATCAGGGGCTGATAACAAGATTTCGAAAATAGAGAGGAAGGATTGCCAGAAGAGCAGGGCCTAGTCCGAGCATCATTAAAAAGAAAAAAAAAACTCTATACAATTTCCACACCAAGATCACTCGATCAAGAAGTTCTCTGCAACACTGCGGATATCCTTCGAGAAGCCAGCACTCTCGCCTTCCATCTCGAGCAAAGACGCGTCCAGAACATCCACGTCGACAAATGGCTGGGTCTTTGTGAATCGAACGCTCATTGGGAAGAACTCATTCTCGTCACCGTCGCCGGTGGACTCAAATTCGAAGCTACCAGACGGGTTCGACTCATCAACAGCACCCAGGTTCCAATCCAAGCTGTCTCCTGACACTTCATACACAGCATCGAAGCTGGCCACCGCCGGCTCCGATGAGCCATAGGGGATGGTAACAACAACATCGCGCAGGCTGTCCGTGCCCGTAAGCTCGTACTCCACGGTGACGGTTGTTGTGTCAGAGCCCTTGTTCACCCACACAGTGAATGTAATGGGCAGGATCTCGGCATTATCAGCCGAGCTTGCCACACGCCACCGCAACACGCCAATTGCGTTATTGGCGGGGAAGCGCTTGGTGGTGTCCTTGAGCTGAATTGCGGAGGTGCTTGTGAAAAGAGCTTTATCGACGTTGGGGTGGGTGCGGAATTGAGCACCCTGGGTAGGGTTTGCCCTGAGATCAAGACGAAGCTTGGTGAAGGCCGGGTCGGTTATACGGAGCTGAAGATCACCCTTCACCTCGAATGACTTGAGGGCACCTTCCCGTGTGAGTGTGGCAGAAATGGTCTCGGCGATGGTGACATGGATGGGCTCGCGGTCCGCTGTCAGGGACTCTCGAGCAGAAGCGGGCTCTTGCACAGGCGTGGACGCTTGAGGGGTGACCAGTGGGCTGGATTCCTCGATCTCGGGGCCTAGGTCACCGCGAACCTTCTCGTAGATATCCGTAGCCTTTGACTTCTTGCCGAGTTGCATACCCTTGCCGCGAGTGGGGAGGGGCCTAGATGGAAATCACACAGTTAGATACCAGTACACCCATTGGTCTAATATCCCAGCTTCTATTGTGATTGACATACTTGGCAAAGGTCTTCTTCTTCTCCGCCTCATAGGAGTCGTAGGTCTCAGGCACAGAGGGACGCGATGGGGGTGTGTAGACGGGATAGTTTGGCGCTCGAGGGGCAGCCCCGCGGCTTGTGCGAGCAGCCTCCTTGCGCTGCATCTCCAGTTGCTTGGCCTTGCGCTTGCGCTCTTCGCTGGCCTCCAATTCTTTGTTCTGTCGATCGGCGTAAGCTTAAGAGGTAACCCCGCAATCCAGATGTTCATACATACCCGCTCAATGATCTCCTGGATGCGCTCTTCATGACTCTCCATCTCCAAGAAGGTCTTGATTTGAGAGAGAGAAAGGTTCTCTCGGTAACCCAACGTGACCAACTCGTCGTAGGCGCTCAGCAGCTCGAAGGCATTGCGGAGGATTTCTCGCTCATCCAAGCTCTTGCAGATGCTTGTGGTGACTTGGGCAAAGAGGTGCAGACTGTCAATATCTTGGAGAATGTTCGATTGGCGGTTGGTGATTAGAACAATGTACAGCTCATCCAATGGCTGGTATACGAATCGCACGTTGTCCTGCTCGACAGTGGTGTGCTGGGTTTGCGAATCGGCAAGCTTGGGGAAAGAAGCAAGGAGAGCTTCAATGCGCGACCGGGGAATCTCGCGGAACTGGCGCGAGAGGACTGCTTTGCCTCCGCGAGTGCAAATGGATGCCGCGAGGACGACCTGCGTGGTGTCGGACAGACGGTTAGCTCCAGGCTGTCACAACTGACAACAAACACATGGGCCGGAAACACCCATACCATGACGACCAGGGAGTGATGTAGAGATTTAGGAGAATGGGGGACGAGGAATCACACGATTCGAGGTGTCGCGAGTAGTGTGGGTGTTCTCTTGACAATCAATAGCTTAGACACAGCCCCCTGTGGTGTTTGATGGACAAGTCGCCCGCGGGCCGCTACTCTGTTCTCTTCGGTCTTGGCCCGTGCACGACCGCCCCCCTTCGCTTAGGCTTGTGAAGGTCAGACTAACTCACTCGGCCCTTTTTTCGCTTCCTCACCTCAACTCTTTCCATCTTTCGCGCTTTCATCGCGAGAGCGTCTTCTCTTGTTTTCTCTCTTTTGATCCCCGACCCGAAACAGACCTTAACCCCCCATAGGCCTCTCGTAACACCCCTCTTCCTCTCGACTTTTTTTTCTCACCTCACCCGCCGACTTGACGCTTCCGGCACGCGCGCCGCGCCACCTTTGGCCCTGACAACACACGACCCGTGGCAGACACATCGCGACGCGTCTTTATGCCATGACCACCGCTCCCTCATTGACATTCCCAACGATGGAGGTTCCAGCCGTTGAAGACTCGATGGAGATGGCGTCTCCCTACCAGGGACAGGCCGATGACTTTGACATCGACATCGATCTCATGGAAGACAACGCCTCGAACATGGACAGTGATATGATGGGAGCAGATGATTACCCCAACACATCTCAGCCGTCTTTATTCAACACTGAGGTGAATGACGATGCCGATATGGCTGATGAGCCATCTGAAGGCTCCATGGTCGACACCGAGGTTGTCGATGAGGACGCCGATATCGATGTGCAGTACGAAGAAGCTACGTATGAAGCAGAAATGCTGGAAGGCGACCAAGATGAAGAAGTAGTTGCCTCTGTCCCGAGCATCCGTATTGAAGCACAAGCAGAGATCGACGAACCTGCCATCAAGCCAAGCGATACTTCCGCGCAAGCCGACGAGGGGCAGGATCAGGCCACTCACGATGGCCATGAGACTGTTTTGCCAGAATCGGCTCCTCTGGTGGATGAACCTCAGGAATCTCGGGCTCAAGATGAAGTGGTTCCTCCCGTCTCCAGCGAAAATCAGGATGACCAAACCGGTCAAACTCTCAGCGAGAACGCTGAGCTTCAGGTCACTCCTCCAGATACTGAGTCCAACGATACTGATAAAGCCACTGAAGTTGGTCCTTCGGCTACCGAAGAACACCCCGAGCATGTTGATGCCTCTGCCGAGAATGTTGAACACGTTGAGCCCGTAGAAGAGACCAAATCGCCTGCCCCTGAAACTGAAGATGGAAATGTTCACTATCTTGAGACCAATGACTCCCATGAGACAGAAGGTCAGGACACTCGTGAGGAGGATGAGTCTCTCCATCCCGTGAAGGTCCTCTACCAGGACGCCGAGATTTCTTTGTTCCCACCTCTGGAAGGTGATTCGGCTGAGACATTCTTCCTCCATGACGAAGACATTGCCTACGAAAACGTTGGTAAATTGTTCAGCTCTTTGCGTGAGGTGCTTTTGGATAATGTTGCCGAGAATGAGGTCCTGGTTATTGATATCGACTCGCTTGGTATTCAACTAACAGAGGTAAGCAACGTTTTTCTATTTTGCCACATGCTCTGTTGAACAGCGTTGCTAATTTGAGACTAATAGGACTCCTCGCACGCTTCCAAAATGACGTTACATCAGATTTTGAACGTCTATCTTCATCTTTGTCACAACGATGGCAATAATGAGCCAGAAGCTTTGTATTTGACTTTGAGCAGCAGATTGGCCGTTCACTCCGAACTGGCCAGTCTTGAAGCTGCTGCCAATGAGGGCAAAGGATTGTCTCAGGTTCATCCCTGGAGTGAACTTGAGAATGGAGAAGACAACGATGATTCACGAGTCGCCGAGAACCTTGTCGAGGAGTCATTTGGTGAGAAAGATCATGAGGGGTTGTCCTTGCATGAAATCGAGGTTCCGCCGCAAGAGGAGGTGGTTCCGCAAGAGGAGGTGGTTCCAAGCGTTGCCCCCGACCCCAAGGTAGATGATTCCGTCAAAGAGAATGCTCAGGCCGTGCTTGCCGAGGTCGCCCAGGAGTCTGTCTCCGATGAGCATGACGCCCAGGCCGACCTTGTAAATGGCTCGGTTGAGAAGCAGCAACCAGTTGAGGCAGGTGAGGCGGATGCTCCACAGTATGCCGACGCGAGTGGACATGAGCATGCGCATGACTATGATGAAGAGCAGTATGATTCCGAAGCTCCCAAGACAGAGTCTACCTCTACCGTTGTGCCTGCGTCCGATCAGGTCGGGGCAAACGAGCCCAGCGAGGACGTCTCAGCTGATGGCGCTGAAGATCACTTGGGCGAACATGGTTCAGACTTGAACGATGCGGCCGACCATACCGGTGGCGGCGAAGACTTGAATGGCCATGACTCACTCGAGCAGCATGATCTGTATGACTTTGAGGGAGAGGAGCATGAAGAGTCCCACAATGAAGTCGCCGGCGAAGAGATCCTTGCGTCCGAGGTTGATGATGGAGTTCATCCGGTAGATTTCGCTTCTATCCATGATGAACACGCCTCCAATGACCCTGATGTCGCACCAGTTGCTCACGATGCTTCTGTCGATGCTTTGCATGATATTGAGAACCAGTCGGATGGTCAGTCGGAGTCCACCGTCGAAACCCCTTCTCTGGAGAAATCTGTCTCCCCTGACCAGGCCCCGGAACCCGAGGACGATCTGCTTGGAATTACTGAGGACCTTTTGGAAGGCTCTGCGCAAGACCCTGAAGGCGATCTCGAGCACATCGAGAGCACGAATCTGGAGCAAGAATTTGAGGATGGTGAAATCGACGCTCCCACGGGCGACGACTTTACCGCCGCCGACGACGGCAGCGTCGACTACGACGAGGAGTCCTACAACATCCTTGAATTCTCGGAACACATCGAGCTGGGTGAAGCGGATCCGGTGCATACTGACTCCCAACCTCATGAGAATCCCTCTAAGCGTTCCCGTGAAGAGGAGGACGAATGGGACTTCGAGGAAACCTCGGCCCTCGAGATCAAACGACGCCGCCCTTCGTAAACCCAAAATTTCCCCTTCCTACCCTGTTCGATCCTCACCTCACGCCCACCCTTCTTCTTTGGATTGGCCTGGCAGTCTAACACCACTTGGATGCTACCGGCTTAGTGTCTCGACCGCTTCGCGTCAATTCGGTACCATCATTTGCCTATCTCTACTAACCCCGATCCCTCACAGCGGTGTATCGGCAGATTGGTGCAGGGTTTCGGTCTTACTATCAAATCTAGGTATGTCTTGTATTCCTCCCCCTTTCGGCGTCCTAGAGGGTGTTGCCTCGTGCCTTGTTCAAACACAATGGAGAGGCCGCTCGGGATCCAGTGCGTTGGCTAGATATAAGCTTCAACCCGTCCCCTGTTTGTGTATTTTATTGCTTGTTTGCTTCTCTTCTTATTTTTTTTTTTTTACCTCCCCTACCCCCTTTTGCGTGATACCACTTTAAAGTCCAAAATTCGGTTTTCCCTGGCGTTGATGGCAGTCTGGATGGACTTGGTTTTGTCTTTTTTGCTTCAGTGGCACCCCAACATAGTTATCGGCGTATCGGCGTGACGGCAATGGGCGCGCTTTTATCACTAGGCTCTGACCTTGAATGAGACCGGGTTCGTTTGGAAGAAGACGTGTGCTGTACACATAAGAACAAGCTTTGGCTGGGGAGAAGTCTACCTCGGGCTCGATAAGCTACCAGTCGATTGAGATGGAATGCACCACTCCTTCAAACTCAAAGTAACCTTTCCCTTTGGAAAAATGGTTACTCGTGAGAGTATAGAGAATTAGCATGGGGGTGGTTGAGTGCTACCAACGACAATAACTGTAAACGGTTTGGTTAGATTAAGCAAGAGGCTGAAGGCAAGGAACTTCATAATCACGGAGTAGGCGTAAGGTTCCAATCATCCATCTCCCTCTCAATCGGTTTGTTCCTCTCTACTTTCAACCACTCGTAAGTTTTGGACAGTGGTATGTACCATGTCGGAAAAGTGTACCTGTCTCGGGCTTCATTTCTTGCATGTGGGCTCTCAATCACCCGAGCCCTGGATACGGAATAGTAAACCAAATAATAATACCAACTTCAAGCACTTAGAACATACACTACAGTATTAAGGTGGTATGGGCGGGGTGGACCTCATCGCTATGTATTGGCACGCCGAACGCGGTTGGGTGGCCAGATCGAACCTGGATGAAACAACGATCGCCGCCACGGGGAACACTCAGGGTCCAAGCATTATGAATTTTGTGTTGCCGAAACTTGTGCATGGGCTTCTTTTCTGGCTGCCCCAATGCCCCTGCTTTTTCGCCCATTATTCGGACTCTTAGTGTCACACTGTCAATCATGGGCTGGTGGCCTGTCCGCTTATGTCCATGCACACAGCCCGGGGTATGTATATAGAGTACACAGTACGGAGTACATCGACACCAAGACAGAGTGCGTCACTCCCGTCTAGCCTCCTATACAGACAGTAAACCGCGAGTTCCATATCATCAATGCCCCTGGAAATCCCATCATACCCTAATAATAGTCAGCCAGAGACAGGTCACCGGCCCAAGATGCTGAATATTTCCTTGGTTTGGCTCAGCCGTTACTCTTACGCGTCCCGATCGGCCCAGGCTCGAAACGGAACCCCACCGCACGCAGTAACGCAGGCACCAAACACCTCGCCTGAACGGCTCGACGGAGTACCACGACTAACCACTACCAGGCTACTAATCCTTTGTACTCTTCGTCTCGTGCGCGACAGACATTCATCCTTTGTCCCTTTACTCATCATCTTTATCCTTGGCCTGCTCTCTCCTTCGCCTCTTTGAACAGAAAACCTCGGGCTGGCTCGTTTTTCTGGCGCGCTCGTTTCGGCCTCCTCTGCCTCGTCCTCCTCCTCCCTTCGCTCCCCGTGGAGCTGACCCGATCCCGTGCCGCTCGCCCACTCAGCTCACCACTCGCCCTTCGTTCACTAGAGTCGCTCGTTTCTCTCTCACCCCTGCCTTGATATCCATTGCTGGCAGTGGAGGTCTTTCGATAGTAGGGGCACTCCGCTCCTGAACAACTGCATCAAGATGCTTCCAGACAAGTACGTCGTATCGCCCGAGGTTCTCGGTGCGCTCATGCGCCGGCCGCCCTGTGGACAAGGTGGCCGGAAGTTCTAACTTGCGCGACCGCGAATAGATATGTCGGGCTAATATTAGCCATCCTATCCACAATGGCCATTGGTACGATTGGCTCCCTACGATCTATCCCACTGGGAATTCGCCCAGACGTCCTGCTAACCCGGTCCATTAGGTACAAGTTTCGTCATTACGAAAAAGGTTCGTCTGAGCCCGAATACTGATTAAGGCTGATGAGAGATATCCGGTCGGATGGACGCGATCATATTTCACTTGGCGGGGAATCCGGAGACCGGGATCAGGGTGCTGACGGGAGTGATGACAGGGTTTACAACATGCCAACAGGCAGCATGGCTTTGAAGGAGAAGGATTCTCATACTTGAAGAGTCCGATCTGGTGGGGAGGCGTGGTGACTTGTATGAATTTTCCGCTGAATTGGACATGCCTGGACCACAGGGCTAATGTACGACAACAGTGGCCATTGGAGAAGTCGCCAACTTCGCCGCCTATGCGTTTGCGCCTGCGATTCTCGTTACGCCTTTGGGCGCACTCAGTGTGCTGATCGGGTAAGCCAAGAGCAATTCCTTGAATACCATCGGCAACAATGGCTGACGCCTCGCAGCGCGGTTCTAGGGTCATATTTCTTGAAGGAGCGGTTGGGAACATTGGGTAAACTCGGCTGTGCGATGTGCCTCCTCGGCTCGGTTGTCATTGTCCTGCATGCGCCTCCTGACAAGCCGGTGGAACGAATTGATGAGATTCTGGCGTACGCCGTGAAGCCAGGTGAGTTGCTCCAGGCCTTGTCCCTGCGCCTTGGCTCCAGTCCCTCATAATGCTCCCAGGATTCCTTCTCTACTGCTTAGCAGTTGCAATCTTCTCCACGGTGATGATCTATCGTGTTGCCCCGGTATACGGAAAGAAGAATCCCTTGATCTTCATCTCGATTTGCTCGACTGTCGGCTCAATCTCAGTGATGTCTGTCAAGGCATTCGGCATCGCGGTGAAACTGACCCTCGGAGGCAACAACCAATTCGTGCACGCATCTACCTACGTTTTCGCCATTGTAACTGCCTTTTGCATTCTCACCCAGATGAATTATATCAACAAGGCATTGAACGCCTTCTCGACCTCGATGTGAGTTGAACATACCGAGAATGGTCCGAAGTTCGGAGACTCTGGTTACTAACGAAGATCAATGCGATAGTGTCAACCCCCTCTACTATGTTACTTTCACGACGGCTACGCTCTGCGCTTCTTTCATCCTCTTCCAAGGGTTCAACACCACCGATGCAGTGAACACAATCTCCTTGCTCTGTGGGTTCCTCATCATCTTCACGGGAGTGTATCTTCTCAATCTTTCCCGCCATGACCCTGACGGGCGCCACTTGGTCAATTCCAAGTTTGACGACGATGGAGTACCCACCGATGCGATATCCAGCTTTCAGACCCGGCGATCTATGCAATCTCGCCGAAGTTCCTCGAGCATTGCCTTCATGAACGGCCACGGCGACCGGGAGGGTCTCATTCACTCCTATGATGTTGAGAACAACCACGGGATTGGCATGGACGACCTGGCAGAGAGCGATGGGGAGCCAGGGCCGACATATACGCGCAATGACGAGCGCGAACGGACTGTGATGCACACAAAACAGAACAGCCAGGTCTAGTTGGATCGAAATCTCCACGAGTGACTTGACCCCATCATCAAGCGCTCTCAGCATTTTTACGAGTTCAGCTGCCGCTATGCTTTCTAAACCGCTTCCTTTTTCTTCCTCCTTCCTACCTCATTCCGAGCTACCAGCCCATCTGGCTTCTCCTCTACGTGAATCTCCCGAGCTCCTTGTACTTTTACCGTTGCCGCCAAAATGCCCGAGATGGGTTGACGGGCAATCTCATACCAGGCACTGGACATGCCCGTATGAAATGATTGGATATGACTTCTGGGTTCTCTAAATGGTTGGATTTTCTCTATTTGTGATTTTTTTTTGGTACTGGGGCGAGAGAGGCATCATTGTATATACCGTGGTTATTGGAACTGTTTTTTTTTCTTTCTTTGAGATGGGTTCTGCTATATCTACCAGTAGACTAGGTCGATATTCTAGGCCTCAAAGAATCCGTTTGCTATGGGTTGTAGATATACAGCACCTCGGGCCCGTACTTGGAGTGCTGGCGGGGAAGAGCCTCGGGAGTGGGGCCTCTCTGCTCCGATGATGTATTTCGCTGGTCAGCTGCTATGCAAGTTCTTGTTTCCGACGAGCATATCTGCTCTGCCGGTTGATGGAGTCGATTCTCTGAATTCGATTGTCTCTCCACGCGCAGAGACGAACTACATCTGTGACTATTTTGCTCATCCGCAGTCCCATTTCCAGGGGCCCACCGAAGCGACATGCCGGGCCTCTTGCGGAAACTGGTTATCGTCGCCGCGGTCGATGGGCTGATTCTGCACGGTAATGGAGCCAACGAACTGCGATCTAATCATGCGAGCAACAATGAAGCCTCTTCCATTCGAATCGATTACAAGACCAACAAGATCACCGCGTTGCCCGTCTCGTCTGAGTCGCTAGAAGGGCAGGACGTGCTGGAGGCATACGGACTCGTGGGTGAGTTTGCGAATCTGCGGGGCTCAGGCGGCGCGCGATACCTGATCAGCCCTAACATACTGTCATTCCAATATATAGGACTTCTATCTGTCGCCTCCTACTCATTCCTCATCTCCATCACTCAGCGCCAGCAGGTCGCCCAGATCCAAGGCCGCCCTGTTTACGCGGTGACCAATGTCGCAATCATCCCTATCTCCTCCAAGGCAGACGCCAGCCGGGCGATTGCTCAGGCCCGGAAAGAGTTCTCGCAGGGAGGTCAAGATCTAGACTCGCCATCCGAAGAGGATGTATCGGACAATGCGAATGAAGAGGCGGAGGCAGAAATTAGCAGCGCGCCATCCTCGCCTGTTCGCGAGACGTCCCACGCCCGCGGGCTGAGTGTTGGCAGCATCGCTGAGGATGTGATTGGGAAGCGCGTTCGCTTTGGCCGATTCGCGGCGAATTGGCTGTCGCGCAAGAATTTGGGCTTGCCTCGACCTGGTTCGCTAGAGCAAGAGTCGCCATTTGACGACTCACCGCGGATGTCGGTTGATGCTCCCGAGGTCAAAGACGAGGCCAAAGACGAGGCCGCCGTTGAGGCTGCTCAGGCTGCAGTACCACGGGAGGTCGAAGTAGAGGCAGAGGCTGCTACCAAGGGCGAGGTCGATCGTCCAAACTCTGATCAGGCGGCACAGTTACTGCCGAAGCTCATTCGATATACGAAGCTTCTGTTTGCGTCGCATAATTTCTTCTTTGCATATGATTATGATTTGACGAGATCATTCGAGGCCCAGGAGGTGCGGAGCGGGCATCAACCTCTTCACAAGGCAGCCGATCCATTGGTATGCTTCGCTCCGAGATCTTTGCGGCTGTGTTCAATTTAACCAGCATTTGGTAACTCGATGGTTGCTAATCTACTGACAGTATTTTTGGAACAAATATCTCATGAATACATTCATTGATCATGGCGCTCATGGGTTTGTCCTGCCTCTACTACAAGGTTTTGTTGGGCAGCGTGAGTTTGCCGTGGCAGCTTCTGGGCAGAAGCCATCGTCGACTGAATCGGCTGGAGAGCAACATGTTGAGGGTCGGATTATTGGTGAGAGCCAAGACGCCGACGCTGTGGCAACTGAAGTGCCCAAGCATAATTTCCTTCTGACTCTCATTTCGCGGCGGTCGGTTAATCGACCTGGTGTTCGATATCTGCGCCGTGGAGTGGATGATGAAGGCAATACGGCGAATACTGTCGAAACGGAGCAGATTCTCTCGGTCCCCGGCTGGGACTCATCACAGAATGTCTACTCCTACCTGCAAGTGCGAGGCTCGATCCCGCTGTACTTCTCGCAGTCGCCGTATTCGTTTAAGCCTATGCCGATAATGCATCATTCCGCTGAAATAA
This sequence comes from Penicillium simplicissimum, assembly GCA_024706585.1. NCBI lineage: Eukaryota > Fungi > Ascomycota > Eurotiomycetes > Eurotiales > Aspergillaceae > Penicillium > Penicillium simplicissimum. The sequence goes on from JAMZTW010000044.1 coordinate 1,219,984, forward strand.
ATCAGCTTGCCTTCGCCAGACACTTCCGAGAACTGAGCCGCAGATACGGCAAGGTTCAGGCTGTCTCTTTGATTGACAAGCATGCAGGAGAGTTGAAGCTTGGAGAACAATATGAAAGGTATACTAATGTTTTCAATGAGGCGGGCGGCATCGATGGGGCGCCACTGCGGTTGGAATGGTTTGATTTTCACAGCGAGTGCCGCGGTATGAAGTTTGAAAACGTTTCGCGCTTGGTCGATCGTGTCAAAGATACACTGGAAGAGTTCGGATATACAACCGTCAAGGATGGTTCCACCACACGCAAGCAAACTGGCATTGTACGAACGAACTGCATGGACTGTCTTGATCGGACGGGTGTCGCGCAGTGCGCTTTTGGGCAATGGGCACTCGAGCAGCAGCTTCACAACGAGGGTCTTAACATCGACCTGGGTGGGGACTCATCCACCCAATGGTTTAATACTCTCTGGGCCGATAATGGCGACGCTATCTCCAAGCAATACTCGTCCACCGCAGCCCTGAAGGGTGACTATACTCGGACGAGGAAACGGGACTATCGCGGTGCACTTAATGACTTTGGTCTCACCCTTTCGCGCTATTACAACAACATCGTCAACGACTATTTCTCCCAAGCTTGCATTGACTACCTCCTCGGTAATGTGTCAACCCATGTCTTTGACGAGTTTGCCATGGAGTTGCAAACAACCGATCCTGGCATCTCGGTTGAGAAGATCCGGCAGAATGCCATTGACACCAGCTGCAATATCGTCATCAGCAGCCCCTCCGAAGAATTCCTGGGTGGCTGGACGATGCTGACACCCCGCCAACCGAACACACTGCGCACGCTACCCTTCGAAGAGTCCGTCCTCTTGCTCACCGACGCAGCGGTATATAGCTGCCGCTTCGACTGGGAAACGGACAAGGTGCTCTCCTTTGAGCGCATCGACCTCCGGTCCATCTCCCGCATCTACTACGGCACATACATCACCTCCATCCTAACAGACAGCCAGTCCGATGAGCGCAGCAACGTTGGCCTTGTCGTCGTCTACCGCGATGGCGACGCAAATGCCCTCCGTGTCAACACCCGCTCGTTACAGTCCAACGTCCGCCCAGCCAGCCTCGAAGCTTCGTCCAGCTCCAACGGCGAATGGGACCTTGTTTCCTGGCTGCGCGGTAGCAAGCGCGCCACTACCCGCTTCGTCGCCTTCAAGTCGCTTCCTCCAAAGAACGCCCTGGCTAGCCCGCGGCTCGGGCCCACGACGGGTGCAGTTACCGTGCGTGAGCTGGACCGAGTGCGATCTATCTGTCTGGATATTGAACGCGCGCTGTTGGCGGGGGATGGGCAGAATGTGGAGGCTGCGTCGGTGGTGGAGCAGTCGGATATTATCTCGTTGGCGGAGGCGAAGAAGAGGACGGGGATCTTAGAGCATCTGGTTTATGATATTAAGAAGATGGTCTGGGCTTGAGGGATTCATAGGTGGATAGATACGCATATAATGTTGCAAACACGCATGAGCTAGATATTGAGGAATGATACGGTTTCGTTTTTGTTTGTGCCTGGTATTATTATTCTATTGAACTATCTTCTATCCCTTGATGTCAGTTCACGCCGAAAGGCTTTTGCGGCTCTCCGAATCTCTTGGGCTAGTCCATTTGAGCCCTGCTAGCACGTTTGCTATCAGTCCCTCCCGGGTCAATCAAGGTTTGTCCGGAGATATTTCTCGCTTCTCTTGCGACTTTGCTTTCTTCCGCATTCCGTCTTCAGATACTCTCAATCGCTAGGTAAGTCTCTCAGAAGGGATTCGCTGGTCAGAGGCTACATTTCTGGAAGTCGCTTTGCAGGTGTATCTGGGGCCTCACCAGTGTTTTCAAGTCGACAGCCTGGATTGTTATGAATTTATCACATTTTTCGTCTCAACTACTAACGTGCCGTCTGAACTACTGAGATGGAAGTTTCCGGAGCTGATATTGTTGCGCACCCCCCCCCGGACATTTCCAGCCGCTTCCGTGCGCTAGATATATATGGATTGCTCACGCTCATCCCATCAACTTTCTCTTCTCGCCAATCCTTTAGCTTCTTCAAAAGCCACCTCGCTTCAACAGCCTTTACTGCATCTCACAGTGCCCCACCTCCTGAGGCCGCGAGCTTCGGTATTTACTATATGGACCAGTTCGTGGGATTTTTATAGATCTCTTCCCGGACATCGACATTGACCGCCCTGCCACACCACCAATTTTTCCGCCACCACCACCACGGGCCGTGACCTCCTCGAAATTCGATAGGGCAGACCACGCGGTCCTAAAATTTTTCGTTTTTCACCAGTGCTACTACACAGTCCCCCGCGTTTCGAGCACCAATTTCAAAAATACTGATCTTGTTACTGGATCAGAGTTTTCCGTTGCAGCTTTGTGCCTCGATCTGGGGCATCAGCTAAGGGGGGCCCGTTCCCACATTCTTGGCGGGGCTCCTTGTGCCACACTCACTTTTGCTCTCACGGTCGCTGCGACCAGTCGACTACGCACCGCTTCAACATGGATTGGCAACCGCAAGATGAGCCATTGAGGCAGCTGGCCTGCTGCCTCAGGGACTCGCTGAACAGCGGGAACCCTCCGCTCCGCAAACAAGCCGAAAATGTATGTGATCCCCGTCTTTTTCCCCTATCGAAGATCTTCTGCACTTTTCCCCTCCCCGCTCTATACACTCGTCTGCCGGCGACGCCTCTCAAAGCTTTGGCAAGGACCGCGATCACTGACAGTATGCCTATGGGTAATAGATGCTGTCGCAAGCGACGTCCTCTCCGGACTATGTCAACTACATCACATACCTGTTCTCCACGCCGCAGGTGCCTCCCGCCGTGGCCGCGGCAGGCATTGACCCCAGTACTTACGGCATTGTCCGATTCGCCGCTACTTTGAACATGAAGACGAAGCTCTCGGTGGCCTACAACACAATTCCCCAGCAGAGCCTGAACTTTATACGTTCCGCCGCCCTGGTCGCCCTCCGTGATAGTGACCGCCAGGTCCAGCGAGGTGTTGGCAGTATCATTACTGAGCTGGTGTCCAAGGGCGGTCTGCTGGCCTGGCCCGAGGTGTTGCAGGAGCTGCTGTCTCTCGTTGGCAATGACGCGGGCGAATACTCCATCGCTACCCAAGAGGCTGCAATGGCGGCCCTGTTCAAGGTCTGCGAAGACAACCGCAAGATTCTGGACCGGGACTACTCTGGACAACGCCCTCTTGACGTGATCATCCCCAAGCTGCTCGAGTTTACTACCCGTGAAAGTGCTCGAGTTCGCTCGCTCGCCCTGAACAGCATTCACGTCTTCCTCCCCCACCAGCCGCCAGCTCTAGTGGCCTCATTGGACGTTTTCCTGTCGCAACTATTTAACCTGTCGGGCGACCAAGACACCGAGGTGCGGAAGATGGTGTGCCAGTCGTTCTCGCAGTTGGTGGAGTTTGCGCCGGAGAAGCTCATCCCGCACATGGAGGGCCTGGTCAACTACATTCTGATGCAACAGCAAAACCAGGAGGACCCAGAGCTTGCGCTTGATGCGGCCGAGTTTTGGATTGTTGCTGGTGAGCAGCAGAGCCTTCGGCAACCTTTGGCTCCGTACATGCACAAGGTTATTCCCGTCCTGTTGCAGAACATGGTTTATGAGGAAGACGATGTCATCCGTCTCATGGGCGATGAGGACGATGCTGATGTTGAAGATCGCGCTGAAGATCTGAAGCCTCAGTTTGCCAAGTCAAAGGGTGCTCGTCTGGAGACATCCAAGACTGGGGAGCAGGCGGTCAATGGCCAAAAACAGCAACAGCAGCCAGAGGAGGATGAGGACGACCTGAGCGAGGGCGAGATTGAGGATTCCGAGTTTGGTGACGACCCTGAGGGCGAGTGGACCCTGCGCAAGTGCTCTGCTGCCGCACTGGATGTCTTCTCGAATGTGTACCATGACCAGATCTTTACGATTATCCTGCCATACCTCAAGGAGACCCTTCGCCACGATCAGTGGCCCAACCGTGAGGCAGCTGTGCTCACCCTGGGTGCTGTCGCTGATGGCTGCATGGATGCGGTTACTCCTCACCTGCCCGAGCTTGTGCCATATCTGATCTCTCTGCTGAACGACGCACAGCCCGTTGTGCGTCAGATCACCTGCTGGTGTCTTGGCCGCTACTCAGAATGGGCGTCGCATCTCCACGACCCGACCCAGAAGCAGCAGTACTTTGAGCCGATGATGGAGGGTATTCTGACCCGAATGCTGGATAACAACAAGAAGGTGCAGGAAGCTGCTGCCTCGGCCTTTGCCAGCTTGGAAGAAAAGTCCGATGACAACCTGATCCCCTACTGCGAGCCTATTCTCCGCCAATTTGTCCAGTGCTTTGGCAAGTACAAGGATCGCAACATGTACATTCTCTACGACTGCATCCAGACTCTGGCCGAGTGTGTCATGACTGAATTGGCCAAGCCGCAGCTGATTGATATCCTCATGCCTGCCTTGATCGAGCGATACAACCGTGTCACGGATCAATCCCAGGAGCTGTTCCCCTTGCTTGAATGTTTGGGCTACATTGCCGCCGCGTACGGCGATGCGTTTGCTCCATTCGCGCCTCACCTCTTCCAGCGGTGCACCAAGATCATCTACCAAAACCTCGAGGAGTTCATCGCTTCTCAGACCAACGAGGCTATCGATGAGCCTGACAAGGATTTCTTGGTTACCAGCTTGGATCTCTTGAGTGCCATTATCCAGGCCATCGACCCACAGAAGAGCGGCGAGTTGATCGCAAGCTCTCAGCCCCGTTTCTTTGATCTGCTTGTCTTCTGTATGCAAGATCCCAACTACGAGGTTCGCCAGTCTTCCTACGCTTTGCTGGGTGATTGTGCCATTAGCATCTTCCCGCAGCTAGAACCCTTCATTCCCACTATCATGCCTGTCCTCATCAAACAGCTTGACTTGGACCTCATCCGGGATGATGATCGTACAACTGGTTTCAGTGTGTTGAACAACGCCTGTTGGTCTTGTGGCGAGATCGCAGTGAACGAGAAGGCTGCACTGGCCCCCTATGCTGACAAGTTGTATCACGGGCTTCTGACCATCATGAACAACGAGGAGATCATTGACTCTGTCAATGAGAATGCCGCCATGGCCCTGGGTCGACTTGGAATCTGCTGCCCCGATTCTCTGGCACCACAGCTGCAAGAGTTTGCTTCGTCGTTCCTGAAGTCGATGAGCAAGATTGACTTCACCCGCGAGAAGGCGTCTGCTTTCCTGGGCTTCAACAACATGGTCATGAAGAACCCTCAGGCCATGGAGACCTGCCTGGGAGACTACTTCCAGTCGATTGCATCGTTCCCGACGAAATCGCTCTCACAAGAGGAATATCAGGATATTCAAGGTTCATTCCAGCAGGTATGTTGTCCGCTGACACCCCCCGTTGGCTGCTTTTCTTCTAACCAACACCCGACTACAGGTCCTGCAAGGCTACAAAAACATGATACCCAACTTCGATTCGTTCCTCTCGCAGCTTCCTGGCCCTGTGGCCCAGAAGCTGCGTTCGGCCTACCAGGTTTAAAACCCTCCGGCAATGGACCATTCTGATCATCCTCCGCATCGACTTGGTCACACACATGGCTCATGAGACTCAAGTGCAATGGCATAATTGTTATGAATGACGGCCTCAAAAGTCCTAACTTTCTCCTCAACCTGTTTACTACCAACTGCACATTTCCTCTGCCTCCTGCCATCGGCTCCAGTCTTCGTTTTTCTGGATCTAGCGTTTCCCCTTTTCCAATTTCATGCTCCGTTTCCCTTCCAGGTCGCTCTCCACATTACGGTGTTGCTTGGCCTTTCTCATTTGACCTAGAAAGAGGAGGAATTGTGTGAAGCGGGTAGGTACATGGCATCAGGTCGTTTTCATCGCGAGTCATATTTGGGCGTTATTCCTCTTTCGAATTCCTTCCATCTTTCCTATTGTTTCCCCCATTCATACTCCTGTGATGCATATCTCTTTCTTGTCTACCGGGACGAGGACGGGATGAGGATGATTTGCAAATGGATAGGCAGAGGGGATTGCAGAAGAGAGGTACGAGATATCGGGCGACTACAATGGCAAGGGTCGTCAATCGAACTCCACCATATTTTGTGTCTTGGGCCTCTTTTCTTTTACCTCTTTGCTCAACCTCTGCATGGCGGTGTCTATCAGAGCCGGTTCCCTCCAGGTAGTTTCTCTTTGCTTGCTTCAGCGTTGCGCCTCGTTTGCCTACCTTCCTGTTTGTGTTTTCTTAGATAGATAGATTAGATACCTAGGTAGATGCCTTCATGATACTGTTTATTACACTCATTGGAGGGGAAATCAGGGGCCGGTCCTCTCCAACTCTCCTGCCTTTTCCAGGATAGACTCATGTGCTCCTCTCCTCCATCATCCATATCCTCCGTCGTCGGCACTCCTCTGCAACCTGGCAAGGGTTATTTTTGGATACCGCGATTTCCTCACCCGATCGAAAGCACAGACGAGACGTCTGATCACCGTGGCACTTGATTCCACGACTCACAATCAACAGCAGGAGATTGCCTATGCCCAAATGCAGGTACTGGACGCTCCCACCTCCCCGTAAAGAGGAATAGAGCCCATCCGCCTCTCCGCCCTTTCAGACGAGATCATCGCCAACCCTCGCTTATTTGACGCCTCGGGAGTCTGAGCTTTAAAGTCGATCGTCGCCACGATTGGTCGCTCAAGTGGCGATGGATCCCTCCCAAGACGCGAGCCTTTCCTTTTACTGCTCCTTTCCACGAAAAAGAAAAGAGGGCCCGCGCTGCTGGTTTGCCGTTGGCAGTGCACCTAAATTATTAATCCGTCCAGGACTCCATCCGGGACCCTTGTCCATCGCGATTCCTCCGTCGTCCGGACGGAGCACGGAGCACGGAGGTCGGAGGAGAGCCCCTTCCACTGTCCAAGTGTCCAGTGCCACACTCTTCAGTCGCTCGATCGGCAATCAAGCGAATCTCAATCTAGTTAAATCTTAATCTCCTGACTAGGATCAAGCCGAGGTTAGCGTATGTCAACGGAAGGCGCGATGGGTATCCTTCCTTCTCGCAGAATGCAGCTTCCTTTCCCCCCCCTCCTCCTCCTCCAAGCCCTCCCCCCCTGCCCATCGCCCTGTGACGTGCAGATTGAGGCTAATCGGGGCAACCCCGGCTACACTAGTGCTCTAATTTAAAGTGACAAGCTGGCGGGTTGCGACTATACCGCAAAAGGCGGCAATCCACGAGCTGGGATTAATCTGCCCCTAGTCCCGACGCCCTTTGCCCTTCACGGCGCACTAAGGACTCTGGACTCCGTCCCTGTGGCCCCTCTGGATGTATCGTCTCAAGGCCAACGGGGAGTCCTTGCAGCTTGATTTTCAGCCTCAGCTGTAAGGTGTTGAATGTACATCTGTACTTGCTGGAGTGATACCCTGTCCTGGACTCCTGGGTCGTTCCCACTTCCCATGCATATTTGGCGTTTGATTTACAATCACCCCGAATTTGGTCGTATTGATCTCCTGGGACGACCTTGCCTCGGTAGGCGTCGTTGTGTGGCTTCTACTTTACCCATTTGGGTCATTTCAAGGCATGGTTGATAGATAAACGGCAGAGTGTACGAGGTGTACATTATTCTACTCTATGAATAGCACCTTCTACACTTGCAAAGAACGACATGCGAAAACGAGGTTAATGCGATGCGATGCATACCGATATGCTGTTCTTGGCTCCTGCCTAACTAGTTATCCTTCCATTTTCTATCACAATTTCAAACAGCAATCTTCAATCATCTATACCATACCGCGCACCAATCCAAACTTAGAAACAATCCATGAACCGCAAGTGACCATCCTCGTTCTTGATGCAATCCGCCAAATTCACGCACGAATCGTGGTTCTCCGGACCATCCATCAGCTCCGCATGGAGAATTGGGTCCTTGGGCCTGCCATCGCCGCCCCCCTCCCACTCGAGGTGGATGTTATCCGCGCATTCGGTGAAGTTATGCTGGCCCCATGCGAGTTTGCCTATTCCGGTTATGCAGCCGGGGTCTCGCCTTAGTTTCTGATCGATATGGTACCTTTCAAGGTGTATACATCGGGTATATTCTTAAGAAGAGGTGCTGGCGGAGTATGAATGATGAATACTCACCTTTCCTGACACCGAGAAAGTCGTTCAAATCCATTTCCGAGTAACAGGCCTCTCCCGATGGACGGGCGCAATATGCAGTGAGTATATGGCCCTCCTTGAGTTGGACATTCATAGATGACTTGTGGAAACCCATCGTGACTGGTTCTGTCGTGTCTTGTGTCCGTGGGGACTTTACTGTCGGCGAAGTATAAGGCGTCAATTAGCTTCTTTCTTGCTCTGCTTTACCTCCTGCCTGGGACTCGGAGCAAACCAACTCGAATAAGCCACAACTAGTTTACACCGAGGCCGAAATTCGGTCTAAGCGTATAGCTTCTGTATTCGGGCGAGAGAAGGGAGAGACGGGGAAGATGAGGGATGAAAGTGGTTAGATTGCAGATATACATTGTACAGTACCGTGACTGGATCGGACGAGTTGTCCCTCGAATGACATCGCTATGCTGTCGATGGGCACACGCCTTTGGGGCGTTACAGCCAAGCAGCGTGGTTGAGGCGGTGGCACAGCATCATGCTAGCCTCATGATGATGGTGATAGGCCAAGGTTGCTGAGAAGTGCCCGACCGAGGGAGCCTTGGAGATAGGGAAGGTCGACAAGCAATTGAGAATAGTCTATAATACTCTACGCAGGAGTCTGAGCTGTCGCGGGGAAGTTGCTGCGATTTACGCCCCAGGTCATCATGACTTCATAACTATGACTCGGTAGAACCTCTCCTCAGTTGACCACGACAGTCGGGTATCGGATAATTACATATTTAACCTGTGAGGACATCGGGCATCGGCCTAACGTCTTTTTTCAGCCTCACAACCTCGCGTGGCTGCGTTGCTGCCTTCAGGACCAGGCGTTGCTGGATGCACTACTGTACATGTAGACAGCCCCGTTTGTGGACAAGCGAATTACAGAGGTGGCTTGGAGGGAAAAAGAAGGTTGACGCTAGCGACTTTATTTGTTTATCTTGGGGTGGGCGAAGGCCTTTAGGGCAGAAGCTTGCGGCCTGCAAGCCTGCAAGCCGCAAGGAGAATTTATACTTTTAGCGGGTTCTATTTCGAGCGTGTTTCGTCTCGCTTGAAACGGTGTGGGAGAACTTAGAAGAGGTGGGTTATCTGCCTATCTCATCTCGCTTGTGTCGAAATAGGTTTAATGCCCGTGTGGCACCAGATTGATGTGTTTGGGGTCTCCTTTTTGAGTCGCGTCTTGGTACAACATCGCAGTACTTGGTCCGAATAGCCCGAGTGCTCTTCGAACAAAATTAGAGTCGCGGTAGCTACGTCCATTGACCTACCGGTCGACAATATGACCCGCGACCCCCGATGAGTCGTAGGTCCAGTAGTACAGAACGCGGTCCGGTCCATTTTGGTCCGTCTTCATCGTCTGGACTCTCTGAACCCAAGAGACCGGACAGCCTAACTAATTGCCAGGTGCGGATCGCAGGGCGCAGATCGACGGGAGTACAAAAAAGCAGCGTGGGCTAGTTTACAACTTTACATACCTCGTCCGACCCACGCGTCCACAATGGCACACTCTTGGCGGGTTAAAGTTGTCTAGCGCAGTCTGCCTTCCATGGGCCGTGCTTTTTCTCCCTCTGCTTTGCCTGGGCTGGCACTGCTGGGCGATGTTATCTGACGACGGGCTGGGCGGTCCGGGGGAAAATCGACCTGTGAACTATGGTTCCTTTGCTGGCTTTGTCCATTGCTGCAGACCCTGGATCAACCGTAGGCAATAGGCATACTTCCGGATGCAGATACTGACTGGGAATTGGGATCCGGGGTATTGCAGCGCGGGGCATAACGTGGCCCTCCCAAGGACAGAGTAACGCGGAACACAGAGGTCTCCAGTCCAGTCGACTCCATACCTATCTTTCTTGTCTATGAACGGAGTAGATACGTAGCAACTAGACAGAGTGGGATGATTCGCCTATCCCAGCAAATAGGCGAGAGGATAGACGAGAAAAGTTAGGTGCGCGGGATGGGAGAGTGACCTGGTGGAGACTCCCGAACGGACGGCGCCAGATATTCCTCCGGATGAGGCACGCGGTTCACTGGGGTGATTCTTCAATCATCCAAAGAATACTAGTGTGTCATCAGTGAGGTGATGAATGGGGCAGGTGGGCGAGTCCTTTGGCTGGAAAGAAGGGTAGCCAAAGAATCTCCGCTTGATGAATCACTGTGTACTTGAAGTGTGTACCTCTGACTCCTCTGAATGTGAGTCCAGTCCAAGTGCAGAGTCCAGACATCCACGAGGAAAGAGAATAAAGTTGACTGTCAACAGGGCTTGGCCCCCAAACCGCTGCCAAAGCTTCTGCAGATAGCGCTAAACTTATTCGGGCTCCATGTAGCGAGTAGCGAACCCGCTAAACTGCTTCAGGGCGATGATGTCCTCCCGCATGCCCGGCACGGGGGGGGGGGATTACAGTTGGCCCTAGGGTGAAATAGAGTGGAGATGGTGGAGGCGGATGAGTCCACGACTCCACTGGACTTTTGACTTGGTCCCGGCCGTGACTCTTGAGTCTTGCAGGATGACTCTCGCTCGTCTAGTCCTTCTTTGGTCATTTTTCATCATTTTCCATTCTCGGGCCTGCGCGAGACCCGAACAAATCCGCACGCAGTGCCACGCAGTGCGCACAGCCCATGGTTCTTAACGGGATTTTCCGCCCTAGAGCCGTTACAGGCAAACAGCGTATTCGGCAGTCTCCCTGGCTCCCTGCGCCAGAAAGGGTTAGTAGTGCGCAGTGGGTCAGGGTTCAATCTGTTTAGAACTTTAGGTCTTGGAGGTATTGCTCGCCCGCTATTGTCTGGACCAGTGGACATGGACTAGTTGTGACTCGACATACTTCGACCTGGTTGTCGGGTTGTCGGGTTGTCTGGTCCTCCGGTACTCTATCAATCACCCGCGTCCGGTTGCTCTGTAAGCAGGACATTTGAGAGTGGCCAGAGGCGATGAAACAGGTGAGATGCCGCGAGAGGCAGATCGTCATTCTGCAGATTATCCTTTGAGGAGGATCATGGAGCCACGTGTGGGAGGCTACTGGGAGCAGGGGTTCTCCTTGGGCTAGACCAGTCAACCGGCATTATTCTTAGTGTTGCCTAATTAACTAGAAGATTTAATTGTTACTCATCATCCATCCAGCTCAAGGGTTCATGAAATCTTGGAACTCGCGGTTTGGAAATACTGAGATCAGCTAGAATCATTAAGAGAAGCTACTCACAGTAGTATGTATAGAGAACAGCACACCCGTGGATGTTCACCCAACCATCCATGGGAAACCTTCGTGGCTGTCTTCTAGGCTACAGGCTTAGTTTTTCGTCAATCCATCTGTTTGGATGGATAAATGTTCTTTATATTTTAAATATGTTATGTCTTACTGTACACTGGCACAGCAATTCTCACCTACCTATCTGGGTACCTCGGTCGCCCTGGGCTTGGAGTGTACTTCGATGCATGTATCCGGGCTTCTTCACGTAGGACACACCGACTTCTGGCACGCTCGAATCCCCGGAAAACGTGGTGACAGGGTTTCAATGGGCGGTCACCCCAGGACTGCAATGCTGCGTGACCCTCTTGCAGGAAGAATGACGATGTAGGGACCAGATTGGATCGCGAGGGCATGCGTGGCTTACAGAAGCGACCCTCAAGTATGCAGAGCCACACTGCCAGGACTCAGGACTCAGGAGACGCCCGTAGTTTAGATTGCCTACAGCACTAGATGGCTTGTCTCACTGCCTAGTTGAAGCCCTAGTAGATTTAGAGACTAGTATAGGTCGTTATCGTGATATGATTCTGGGGCTACGGATAATTAAATGGGTGAGACTATCAGATGATCGTCTTGCAATCTTGCTTTATGATCGAGGGACTAGTACATACTACATAGACTATGGCTAGCTCTTTGATGTTCATCAGGATCAGCGTTGTACAGTACATGGTAGAGCTACTAGTTTAGTAGTTATCGGCCTCGCGGATCGGGTCCATCGTCTGTTGCTCCCAAGATGGCAACGCTCTCGCATCTATTGTCTTGAAACGTCCAACACTCACACATCCAACCTCGACCACCGTTGTTGAATCTTGCGCAGCAAGTAGTCCCGGAGTCTCCTGGAAATGACTCCTGTTCCAATTCCCCTGAATGCTGCAGCAAAGACGGTTCTGTCTCGACTCATCCCTGTACTACCCGAATCCCTGCTTGTTTTCCCATTTGGGTTCCCGTCGTTTCCCCGTTCTGCTTCTCCACCACCCACTCGACTCCCACGATCTCCCCGTCTCCTCACAGTCACAACGGCGCTTTATCATCCGCAGGGACCAGGGTGAGGCAGTTCCAACTTCCATGCGTTCCAGCCCTGTGCTAAGCCTTCAAGGAAATGGGTTTCCGGACCGCTGGGCCCGCAAATGCCACGATCGCATTTGGCTGCCTGGTTCCAGGGATGAGAAAATGACCCGGCGATCCCGACTCTAGGCACGAGGATTACTCAACCAGTCTATCGAACGTCCACATCGCATCGCGTCACGCTTCTGCTCCGTTTAGCGAAGCATTTGGGATTGGGTTTGTCCCACCTTTCCTCCACTTTTCCGGCGCAAGATTTGCCCAGTTCTGAACTTCTGCCAGGCCCGAAACTCTGCACCCTCGGTTGTCGTTACCGAGTTGAGGCTACCGCGTCTCACGTTCGTGCGGGTAGAAACGGCCGCCCGTCAAAACTAAAAAAAAAAAAATACCTCCATCCTGTCCGAACATTGGTACCAGGCTACCAGCTGACAGCAACAGACTACAAGAGGCATGGATGGGATGGTTTGGAGGTAGTCCTGAAGCAGCGGAGGGGAATGAAACTGGTGAACCAGGGGACCAGGGAAAAGAGTCATCTGGAGTCGGAGAGAACGGGGGATTGATGGCCGGCCGATGGAGTTTGATCCTAGCGGGGCCATTTCGGCTTGCTCAGCCTGGCACCTGCGGGCTTGTGAAGTTGTGACTCGCGAGTACTAACTACTAAGTAGTCCCCTCGCCCAGACTCGGGGAGCCAGTCTGGGATAGCGTGGAAGATTGACATGCCCCTTTACCCAACCGGGTATACGGTCGTTCTTGGCTCTGGGCATTTCGATCCACAATCTAGGGTCCTCTCAGATCGCGGAAGCCCCGTCGGGCAAATCAGCAGTCGCCCAAGGTCCCAAGGTCGATCCAAAGCACATTCTCTCCTCAATGTGGCCAATCACGGGTGGTCCTTTGTTGCTTTTTTGCTCCTCGTCCTGTGCCGCAAAGTCGGCGGCTTCCTTTCAGGCCTCTTCAGGACAGCCCCTGCATGGCCATGTGCTAGACGTGAGAGCAGCCTCCGAGCATGCTCGCACTCCCAGCGTGAGTGCCAAGGTCTCTGATCTTGATGGGATCGCAGGGATAAGATATGCCCCAGATCAGAATCATTATCCTAAGGGAAAATGACACCAGATACAAGAGTAATACCGACAGAGAGGCGCAAAAGCAACGGGAAATATTAGCCAACCCCTCCTTTCTTTGCTTTTCTTCTTGCTCCTCAACAAATCCCCATGGCCAGCCCCTTTTCTCTCTGTCACTGACTCACTGACCAGTGACCAGAGGATTATTAGGTACAGTACCCCATCTGCCCATCTGTACGGAGTCCGGAGTACTGTGCCCAAAGGCACCCTGGTCCCAGTCCAGCCAGCTCTCCAGTGGCAGCTCTCCAGCTCTCCAGCAGGATGCACTGATTCGCCTGCGTGTCACAAGCAAAGGGCGCAATACCTTATTCCCCCAGCTCTCCTACTGGTGAACCTACCTCTCCTCTGTAGATTCGGTTGACACCGTCGGCTTGGCTGACCCAGACAATCGTCGGCTGTTTTTTTCCCTTGGCTCCACAGCTTTCCAGCCAAGAAGGGCAGTTGTTGGAGCTCCGATCTTCTGATCGGAGATCCTTGGGTTCCCCCGACAGTCGACTCATTTTGCTCGTTGCTCCAACGATATCCAGTCCTCAAGGGTCACCGAAACCCTCCTCCTCCAGAGCAGCTCTCCGCCACGAAGTAGATTACCAACCATAACCATCCCTCCCGCGTCATCTCATCCACTCGACAGCGTTTTTTCTCTTACACTTCCAGGCAATTACCATCGAGAGCTCACATGCCGCCTGGTGGAGCCAGCAGGCCCCAAAACCACCACTCATCAAACACCCGGCAGGCGCAACTCCCACAGCAATGGCCCTGGTTGGGTCTAACCCTTGAGAGGCAGCTGCATAAGCCATAAGGCCATACGCCCCCTCAAATTAGACTATGACGGACCTGCTATCGCCTATCGCCCCCGTCCAACTGGCGCCATGTGGTCCTCGCCGCCTGGTCGGTTGAGTTCGACAATCGACAAGGGTTGCCCTGGTCCATGCGCTTGTCTCCAGTCTCCGACTCTCCAGGCTCTCTCCTCCAGCGAGACTTTGCCCCTAGTCGTCCGTCTGGAATAGCCCTCCAGCTGAAGGGGCTATTCCAGGCAACCCTGCAGAGGCTCAAAATCTCAAACGTCACTGGGGAAAAAGAGCAACATGGAGGTGGCCCTGCTAATAATAATAAATCCTAAAATCATAAAAAGAAATCCAATAATCAGAATCAAATCCTAATTCTAATCATGAGTCTTATTCGAATTGCCTTTCCTTTTTTCCGTTTTTATGAGTAACTATTCCTTTTTTTCTCATTATTCCTTTTTTTTTCCCTCATTCTTTTCTGTAAGATTAGTCTGCCTCTTGCACCTGACTGTCGGGACCAGGGCGATTTTTTATCAACGGCGGATGATCCAAGCTCGCACTTCTTGTCAATTCCATCAACACCAAAACACGCTTCTTTTTCTTCGACCCTCCTTCTCTTCTCTCTTCTTCACCCCTTACCGAACCTCAAACGCCTTGGGGAATTCTTATTTTTTTTTCTTTCAATTTTCGGACCTAATCTTCGCTGCGAGAGGTATCTTCCCCCCCCGCCGACTTCGTATTTCCAACGTGCGGGACTACATCATCTCCAGCACTTCCCTCGACTGTCCTCATTCCTCAACCCGCCAGAAGTTATTTTTGGAGTCTCCATGGTCGATCGTCTCTTATAAACTTCTTTGGACCTCATCTCATCGATCGTGCCTCCATTACTTAACCTACTGATCGACTCGAGTGCTTTCACGACTTTCCTCATCTCGAACAGTCTACTTCGTCTGACTGATCACCCCCACTTTGAAGCTTACCTTGGCGACTGAACATTGCCTTCTCAATCCTCGACATCTTCAAAGGTCTCCCACAGTGATCAAACTGCCTTGCCACATTCTTGTATTATCTCCGGCACATCCAAACTATAGTTACAATGGCTGGTCCAGGTGGTGGTCCCCCTCGCAAGAGCCACACTAAGTCAAGGAACGGTTGCAAGACCTGCAAGAGAAGACACATCCGCTGCGACGAGACCTTCCCACAATGGTATGTCCTACCAACAACAACACCACCTCAGATCAACAGGGCAGATCTAACAGAGACATCTCTAGCCGCAATTGCACCAAACACAACTGCCGCTGCGACTATCAGGACGTTGCTGCGGCGCGAGGCAGTCCGCCTGCGTCGCGACGCGGTCCAGATCTACTCATGTCTCCGGAAATCGAGAGGGAGATTGAGAATTGGCACAGGACTGGTCTCACGCCATATCCAGAGCTCGCGGGATGCCCGCCTTCTGGCTGGTCTGGTCTATCTCGAACAGAATTGCGCCTGGTTCACCACATCATCGGGCTGTCCATCGACCTACATCGACGAGGCCTGAGCAGCTGCACAGTATGGGCGCAGATGCTGCCAAGGTAAGCTCTAATCGAGGAGACCTTTGCTTATGCTCCCGACACTGACTGAGCCTTGATCAGTTTCTTGGGCATTGCGCTTTCAAATAGTTTCGTCATGAGCGCGATACTTTCCCTCTCCGCCTACCACCTCGCTTACCTCACGCGAGACCCAGAAACCAAGCAGCTCGCACTAAATCACAAGGCAGCTGCTTTCAAGGGTCTTCGGACTGCGCTCGGCTACGCTATCACCTCGCCCTCCAAGGACAACGCGGAGGCCATTGTTTCCGCTCACATTTTGCTTTCGTGGCAAGCAACTGAATAGTAAGGATCAAAGTAGCTTGGTATGGAATCCACACAGCTAACACCCATCTAGTCAAAGCTGGGTATCTTTGCAACAGGGCCTCTCCTCTATCCTCGAGACCATGTATCCAGTCTGGAAGCAAGAGTCAGACATTGTCCAATTTATCGAGAACCAGCGCGCCTTGAGCGCCTCGGACTTCCCAGTCACGTTTGATGAGGATCTGGCACAGTTGGATCGGACTATCCATTCGCTACAGATTTCTCAAAAGCGAGTCTCACATAATCCAGAACACTTCCAGCGCTTGGGGGAGTTGATCGAGTTTGTGCAAAAATTCCGCAAGGACTTCCCCACACAGACCTCCGAGCAAGCCTTCGACCGAATCCAGACGCTACGACAATGGCTCTTCTGGCTGCCCCCTTCTCTACTCCGAAACGGGGAATCCGAACTCAACGCCCTCGCGGTCCTATCTCAATTCTTCGCCGTTGGTATCGCTCTCGACCGCTTCTGCCCTGAAATGGGTGGTTCATATCTGGGAGCCCTATCTGTTGGAACCATCGACGAGGCCTATCGCATCCTCGCCGCACACAACGCCACGGATCCATTTCACGCCGATATCCGCCTTGCCATGACCCTGATGGATTTGCCACGCCACTGCGCCGCCCTATATCGCAGCCGTCTGGCTTGGTCTCCACGGCCATCAATCGAGCACTATTCTCCCGGTCCACCAAGCCCCTACCACGGCATTCACGAATACTCTCTCCCTTCATCATCCTCACCCGCTTCCGCCTCCCCCTCATATGCCGCCTACACACCCCCTCTCCAATCTCCTCCTGCCGTCACAGTCGCCGGATCGCCCTTTACTCTCGCAGACGGCTACGTTACCGCTGCGCCTTCTCACACGCTCTACCCTCCCTCCCCACAACTTCTCGACGCCCACGATGCACAGCTCGGCATGTCCGATCTGAGCCACTCCAGCTCCATCCCGCATTCCTCGGCCTTCACACCCCCTTACGGTGGTGATGTTCTCTGCGCTGATATGCCCCGGACCGAAGGGGCATTGGGGCTGAACATGGAGGTGTACCCTCACTCGCATGCTTTCGATATGCCTGCCTTGGTTGCGCAAGAGACTTGCTGGACGTGAGCCACGAAGACGTGCAATACATAAAAAGACTTTGCCCTTCTGCGACCCGCTTAATGCTGTTTTTATACCGATTTCACTTCATGTCGTTTGTTTTCTCCTCTCTTTTGCTTCTTACTTTGGGAGTTTGTGATGTTGAGCCTGAGCGTTGAGGTCCATTCAGAGTTAGTCTCACTCGCGGACCGATGGAAATGACTCTACTAAGTGATATATACCCGAACAATATTGTTCAAGTCTTTCGTTGGCATGATTTGGAGCGCCTGTATGTTATTGATTCTTATTTTTGAGTTGGTTTTTGGACTACATTGGAGTCATACTTGAATAGAAATCTAGGTGGGGTTTGAAATGTTTTCAATCTGATATCCTGGAATTTGACTTTGTTTTCACTAAGTGCATATTCAACTCTAGACAAGTCTGCGATGGAAAGAGAACAGAAAGAGTAGGACACGGCACGGATCGTGACTGCCACCTCGATGATACCTTGGGCAGAATCTGTGCATCACATCGGAGGAGTGACATTTCAGCTGAAGCTCCAGCTCATCACCCTTCCATGCTAAACATAGATACCCCCTCCCTCTCATCACCCTCTGCGCTCAGGCTATCTCAATCTGCCATCACCGCCATCAATCTCCCCGGTCCATATGCATACCAAGACAAGCCCATCACCAAAATTAAACAACGATCGCCAGGAACGAGGATCCTCCACTTAGTCATTGACAGTCCACGAGAACTAAGAATAGCCCAACACGCGGAGAGACGAGGATCTTAGTCATCTTCTCATTGGACGGCAACTTGCAAGATACCTTGCAGCTGCGAATTTAGTGCGTTTAGTATCTCTTCAGAGTGCGAGTCCAGTAAACCTTAAGCGAAGAATCTAACAACGGTGCGCGCATTGGGAAGTAGGATAGGGAGTAGCTAAGTGGATACAAGTGACTTTGCGAATGACGTGGTTGGATTAGCAGGGTGACAACTTGACAAGAGAGGGTAACCTCGTATTCGGCCAGCCCCAGTTCCCACCACAAGGACCCACGATCGAACGACGTGCGGAAATGCTCGAGCGTGCATGGACTCTATGGAGCTCCTCGCGTGGCACACAGGGATGCATGCGCATTGGAGAATCATTGAATGGACCGATTCACCCCCGTATAAGTTTGGGGGCAGAGCAGGGATTCTCAGCGTTTCGGGTAACCTAGCTGCATAGAAAGGTCACGATATCTACTTGATCGTGCCCTTTTACTTATTTTGGACAGCTCGTATCACCCTGCATGCTGCTTGCAACTGTACATTACTATGTTACTTCGTCTCATCGTCCTTGCCGAGGGTGCTTTTCGCTCGTTGAAGTTAAATCCAGTGGACTGCATTTCAAGAACAGTGAAAGCCAAGGATTTAAAGCAGGGGGTTGGGTAAAGATCGGCACTGAGATGAACCTACCAAATACTAAGTAGTGGCCCAGGGCTAAGTGATCGGCCCGCCACCTCGGGTTTCTATATTTATCCCCTCTTCTTTTCCCCCTCCTTCCATGTGGTCGTCGCTCTTTACTATTTTCTGTTCTGCAGAGTCCCATCTGGGCAATTCTTTTGCAAGTTCCATCGGGGAATGTGAGATGGATCTAGGGTTTCATCTTGCGTAGGGGCGCGGGGAGTCTGGCCAACGTACACTTCCTACTTGGCTGATCTACTCGGGTGCGTCTTCGATAGCACAGGCGCGGGATTTCCATAGTATCTAGCTGTCCACCTACTTCATTTGGTAACTAGGTAGCGTATGTTAATCATGGGGTAAGGGTTCGTGCCTCGTGGGAGCTCGGTCACTCGGAGAAGCTGATCCGATCGACTTTGCTTTGGGGTTTATTCCGGTTGCTGTTATTTTTAACATGACTATGTGGCGCTAAGTTGTGCATTATTCGTTCTTTCTGAAAGAGTACTACCTACAGCTAAAGGGTACACATATCACCTAGATGATATAAGTATAGATCGCCGTGCCCGTCCCACACCCGCACACGTCAAGTCCGACATCTGTGTTCTCGGGCCGCAAGAGACAACCATATTACACCTACACATTTGAGTTGGAACAGTTGAACGAATTAATTGGTATATGATTAGCTACATCGAGGAGCCAGACCAAAAAGCCTACTAACACAGATGATTGTCTATATGTATAGGGATTGAGCTTGGCCACAGATCAGGCATGTGTCCCCAATGAAGCAGCACTGAGGTAGTAAATTTAGTTAGGAAAAGGCCCTTCCCCTTCTCACATCTTTTTATCAGCAACTTGCAGACTTTTCTTCTTAAATCAAAAGAGCAGGAGTCCGACTGGCTTATCCGTCCTACCGTAAACCAATGACGCCGAAGTGTTTGTTGACTTTCTCAAACTGGGGACCTTGAGGTTCGGCATCTCGAACGAACTACCGGTGGATCAATGCTATTCTACCCGGTTATCTTGCATGCTTGGATATATGAACCTCCTAGACATACCTATGATAGTGGTGATGCTCATGCAATTGACCTGCACATGACTGAAAGAGCACGGAGCTTGATCCGAGAGATAATTGTTGAGAGCCAACGAAGCACATGAGAGCAGCCCTTTCCCTTCCAATGAAATTAATCATAGGAATCTTGATTTATCCATTACGTGTGGCCTTTGCTCGCTACATGGTACGCGGGAGCTCCCTTCTCGAGGGGTTTGACTAACGCTGACTTGGATGGATTAGGTTTAAGGGACGAAAGTCAACAGAAATGGAAAGAGTGTAATATTGATGCGCAGGAGTTTTTAGAAACTGAAACAAGGAAACCGACAATATCCGGGGTAGGAATAGCACATGACCAATAGCTGGCTTTGTTCGTTGACCGACTTCATCACAGGGAGGCTTGCGAACTATCACTTGAGAGGCACTACTGTACTGAAGCCCCAGATTGCAAGATGATGGGGGATACCAGCCACGGATACAGCAACTTATTTAAAGCGACATGCATTACTAATTGACGAGCATATTTTCTCATCACATCCACCAGATCAAGGATCGATGAAGGGATAAATGACACAAGAATATCCGAGGTAAACAAGCTTCTCCTGGCTCTTCAGGGTCCAGTGCCTGCAGGATCCGTTTGGGGCCTAACCTTTCTGGACCTGAATATCGGGTACCCCGCGTTTTGAGATGTAACACTAGCGGGGATCCTAGGGAGTCAGACGGAAACGTGGCCGCATAGTTTCCAAAAAAAATCAACCCCGTTTAAACTTCTACGGGCTGGTTTCCGTGCCCTGAAGAGTAGGTTAATTGAAGAAGATTCCAATCTCTGGGTGGGAAGGGGTATCGGTGACAGATCTTGTTGATCACACCCCTGATTATAGAAGATGTCGTATATCCCCCTCCCCATTTGTTGCCTTAGCCTTTCTCCGCTAGAACGCTTGAATTTGAGAACTTCCCATTGTCAAAGGTGCGCGCTAGGTATAACATTAGACGGACAATTCGCCGTTTAGCCCTTCTTGACGAATTGGAATTAAGCTTCGTCAAGCTGCGTCCACGGCCGACTCCCGTGTCCTACAGAGACAAGTAGGATTTAGGCGAGAGATTTAGGCTCTATATGGAAGTGCCGGCTGATGGCCCTGCTGATCGCTGCCGATAATATGTGAAGATATAAAAGCTCCCGACATTTATTCATGTTGTCGTCTTGACAGAGCTTTCTATCATCTCAACTTCACAATGATGGCTCAGGACAAGCGCACTCTGTTGGCACTCCTTGCCCTTGGTGGATCCGCGCTAGGGCAGCAAACGGCTTGGGGACAATGTAAGTTCTAGCATCAGTATCCATGGTCAATTGGAAAAGCTAACGTCATTGTCCGCAGGTGGTGGTCAGGGATGGACTGGGGCAACCACATGTGTGTCTGGGTACTACTGCTCCTTCCAGAACAATTGGTACTCACAGTGCCTTCCTGGCGCGGGTAAGTGACTCGAGACGGATGCCAGAAAAGGTGCTCTCCATTGACAGTCCTGTTATTTAGCCAGCACTACTAGTACCTCCACCACTACCACTACCGTGTACTCAACCACGTTAAAGACGACGACCACGACTTCGTCAACTTCTTCCGCGCCGACAGGCAAAGTACGATTTGCTGGTGTCAACATTGCCGGCTTCGACTTTGGCGTGGTGACAAGTGGTACTCAGGACCTGTCTCAGGTCGTCGATGAGTCCGTGGACGGTGTCAACCAGATGTCACACTTCGTCAACGCGGATACCTTCAACATTTTCCGCCTGCCGACTGGATGGCAGTTTGTTGTCAACAACAACCTTGGCGGGTCTCTCGACTCGAACAACTTTGGCAAGTATGACAAGTTGGTTCAGGGCTGTCTTTCTCTGGGCGCTTATTGTATTGTTGATATCCACAACTACGCCCGCTGGAACGGTGGCGTTATCGGACAAGGCGGTCCAACCGATGACCAATTCATCAGCCTCTGGACGCAATTGGCCACTCACTACAAGAGTAACAGCAGGGTTATCTTTGGCATCATGAACGAGCCCCATGATCTCAACATCGCAACCTGGGCTGCCACAGTCCAGAAGGCTGTGACTGCGATCAGAAACACTGGAGCCACGTCTCAGATGATTCTGCTCCCTGGTACGGACTACACCAGCGCTGCCAACTTCATTGAGAATGGCTCGGGTGCAGCGCTCCTACCGGTGACCAACCCGGATGGATCCACCACGAACCTGATCTTTGATGTTCACAAGTACCTGGATAGTGATAATAGCGGCACCCATGCCGAGTGCGTGACCAACAATGCCGACGCCTTCAACAATCTTGCAACCTGGCTGCGCTCAAACAAGAGACAGGCTCTGCTTTCCGAGACTGGTGGCGGCAACGTCCAAAGTTGTGCCACTTATATGTGCCAGCAGCTTGATATCCTCAAGTAAGTGGAGCAACTTTTGTGCAGTAACTCTCTGAATTGCACTCGGTGGCTTTGTATACTAATTTCAATCTAGTGCAAACTCTGATGTCTACCTCGGCTGGACCTCTTGGAGTGCTGGAGGCTTCCAGGCCTCTTGGAACTATGTCCTGACTGAAGTCCCAGTCAATGGTGTTGACCAATACCTTGTCCAACAGTGCTTTGTCCCCAAGTGGAAGAACTGAGCGCTGGTAGACTGGATCCGATTTTGCTATTTAGAGAAAATGTCCTCCAGTTAGTGCTTTTGAGTCAGGACAGGCTGGACTTGAACAGTTAGGCAGTAGAATTCTACATAGCACCACTCTTATGATCACAAAACTCCCTTTATTAATTGCGAAACGTACTTTCAAAGCACTACCAGCTGGATAGTTACATTTGTAGATGAGACTATTGTATTCATGGAACCTACTGCATCTCGCCATTGGTATGTGTGGAGTGCGGCGAGTGCCCATCGCGAGAGATTTTCCTGATTTGGATGAAGGCGATCCAAAACCTCAATAACTGGTATCTTCAAAGGCAAACTTTTCCACGTAAAAGAGGCAGCTGTGTTTGCCATTCAATTACATGGTCCATTACATTTAGGTCCTCTGGACCTCCAGAACTTGGGTTCCTCCTACTGGACAACTCTGTATGCCACGAATCTTCCTCTGTTTTATGCTCTCTCTCTTCCACAAGCTGAGATATAGATACTTATTAAAAAGGCTGCTAATGTATTTATATACATACACCTTTCCACTCTGCAAAAGTGAAGAAATCTTCCCTGGCTCCTACTATTGAATTGGGATCTGCGGAGTACTTGACGGCTTAACGGCCGGATTATCGGCACGTGAGCAATGACATAAGTCGCGCATGCCAATGTAAGCCAAGTTAACAAATACCTATTGATCAACACAACCTTATCGAGCTGCCCGGTTGCACAAACCCTCAACATTGTCTCCGATCTCTGCGAAGGGCATATTGACCAAAAGCTCAAGCGGAATTCTATCATAGATCATGGCCGACACCGGCGGCTGGAGCACCATCGAGTCCGATGAGGTATCTCTCCCAAGCAAGCCTCCGCACCGAGAGGCCAACGAGCTAACAGCTTCCAACCAGGGCCTCTTCACCTCCCTCATCGAGACACTAGGCGTCCAAAATGTCCAATTCGAAGAGCTCATCTCCCTAGATGCAGACACAATACGTTCCCTCGGGTACCAAATACTCCGCCTTCATCCTCTTTCCATCGTATACATCCACAACTAACCAAACCACCGCCACCTCCACAGCTCCGTCTACGGCGTAATCTTCCTCTTCAAATGGACCCGCGAAGCAGCCGGCGCACGCGCCGAAGCCCCGCTAGACGGGACCTACGACGCCACCGCCGCAGAAAACAACGTCTTCTTCGCAGCGCAGACAATCCAAAACGCCTGCGGCACGCAGGCCATCCTCTCCGTAATCCTGAACCACGACAGCCCGCCTCCCCCACTCCCGCCCATCACCCTCGGCGACGAACTGCGCTCCTTCAAAGACTTCACAACAGGGTTCCCGCCCGAACTCCGCGGCGAGGCCCTCTCCAACTCGGAAGCGATCCGCACCGCGCATAACTCCTTCGCCCGCGCAAGCCCGTTCGCGGATGAAACGGCCCGTCCCCAGGACGAAGAGAATGCCGCGGATGTGTACCACTTTATCGCGTACACGCCTGTTAATGGCACGCTGTATGAGCTGGATGGATTGCAGCCGCATCCGATCAGCCATGGCGCGTGTGATCCGTCTACGTTTCCCGAGAAGGTGATTGAGGTCTTGCAGCGGCGGATTGCGCGGTATCCGCCCGAGGAGACGCATTTTAATCTGATGGCGGTGGTGCAGGACCCGCGGCCGCGGGCACGGGAGATTGGGGATGTGGAGACGTTGGACCGTGAGGAACGGAAGAGGGCTGCTTGGGCGTGGGAGAATACGCTGCGGCGGTGGAATTTTGTTGGGTTTATTGGGGAGATGATGAAGGGGGTTGTTGGGATGAAGGAGGCGCAAGATGGGAATGGGAAGGCGTATGAGGAATGGGTTGATGCCGCGAAGAAGGCGACGAGGAAGAAGTTGGAGATGCGCCGGTAGTGGATGGAGCATGGGTTCTCTCTTCGACACTGACAGCTGAGTGCTTTGATTTATTGGATTTTACGGGGACGTGATTTTGATGAATATCTACGCTGAATGTCCATGCTAGGCGGATTGGTCATTTGATGCGACATGAATACGCATTTGAGCATGGAATGGATCTCTACGAAATCTTATCTTATCGAATGTGATACCCCTGGGTGATGATAGAGACGAAAGTACTTCAAAATCCAGGTCATTCATCTTCAGCGCTAGCTATGTACTGACGTAAATAACATTCATATCGTAATATCATTCATCAAGAGCACTTTCGCTTATGCAATCAGATCCTCAAGTCTGATCAATAGTCAACAACACGCCCCCGAATATGCTCAACCATTGGCGCAGGCAAATCATCTGGATTGACCAGGCCAAGAGCCAAAAGGTCAGACCAGAAGAACATAGCCCGGTCCTGGGAATAAGCCAAGTAATCAAAGGCCTCCTCTTCGTCAATATCAGGGTCAACTGGCAGAACCTTTTGCTCGCCGTTGCCGTTTGACTGTTTCACATGCTCGAGAGAGCCGTTTCCAGATGCGGCTGCCATCTCGGTAATGCCTTCGTCCATGCCTGGGACTTTAGCCTGGACAATACCCCAGGCGATCCACTGTGCGGAGTTCATGACACGCCACAAACGAGTCTGGTGCATGAGGTATCTCACTTGAGAGTCCAGGTCATCCTCGCCAGAAACCTCAACCAGCTGTCCAAGCGGACCTTCGGGGCCGTCATCAAGGTTCAAGGGGGTGATAGCGGTGGTTGGACGACCACCGCGCATAGAGGGGGTGGCGGAGGGAGTAGCCAAGGGCGAAGTAGCACCACCGGGAATAGCTGGACGGTGTGTCAGGTAGGTGGTTACAAACCGTTGCTGCTCTTCCGGCGTGGGGTAGAGGCGGTTGTTGCAAGCCCATGGGATTTCCTCGTCGTGGTAGTTGTAACACCACTCGGTCTACTGAGAATTAAAAAAAGGGCCCATTGAATTGGACGTGACGGAAGTTCAATACTCACAAAGTGGTTGGCAAACTCGAGGCCTGGGGTGTTGGCCGATGAGTACTCAAAGTCAATGACAACAAGCTGCTTATGCTCATTCGCGGGCAAAAGAAGAGGGGACTGCGTGGCAGGCTCCATCCGAAGGAGGTTGCCGTATTGAGTCTGGGTTGGATTATTGTTAGCATCCTTGTGCGAACAGAAAGCAAAAGAGAATGTTCGTCTTACATCATTGTGGGCAAACACAAGCTGCCGCTTGATCTCGTTGATACCACCACAGCTGGCAATAAGCCACACCCGGTAATGGTCCACTGCCTTCCGAAAAATCTCCCATGGCACACCGCACACATAACCACGCCGACGCCACGGTTCTGCAGCAGCTTTGGCCTCGTTCTGCGGAGACTGAAGCTCCTTGTCTAGCCAAGTGGTCACCTGCTCACAGCGATCCACCCACTTATCCCAATTCTTGAAAATGACGGGACCACCCTCGCGCTCTTCCTCAAGAAGCTCAATACCATCGTGAAGCTCTCGCATCCGCTTAGCAATTTGCTTGGCTGTCTCCGGAAGCCGGAGCTCTCGCGGCGTCAGCGGACGCGCTTCGAAAAACTCTTCAAAACGGCCGTTAAGGAAGGTTCCCAGCACTCGCGGTCCGATGTTCTTGCGGCCCAAGCGACGCAGGATCTGCAACTCCTTCTCTCGATCGATCAAATGATCAACCTGCGGGCCGTAGATGCGCAGTAGTAGCTTTGGTGGGGGCTTCCTGGAGACCAACGGGCCAGATCCGTTGCTGGCCTTTGGAGCAGGAAGCTGCTTGGGCGGCTCGACCACATACACCGCATTGGTGAGAGCACCACTGAGGCGAATCACGCGAATATCTCCGGCTGCCTCCATGGGCACCTTGCGCCAACCACGGAGTTGCATAGTGTGCGCAATACGTACAATCTCCGTCTTGAAAGTTAACCAAGCCTCTTGGTCTTTAAGACGTTTTGAACTGGTACTGCTCTCCATCGACTCCTCCTCTGCGGCACCGCCCGTATAGGCGAGGGTCTTCGAATTATCCAGGACGGCTTCTACACTGGGCACAGGGGCTTCAATGTCCGTATAGTCGGAATCTGATGCAGATCCACGGCGCAGGCCTTTGGGACGCCGACGGACTGCGCGTTTGATGGGCTGGAGCGACGATAGGTTGTCCTCGGAACGCGCACCTGAGTACTGAAGAAGAATCTTCTCTAACTTGTCGAGCGAAAAGGTGCTCTCCGAGCATTGCGGTGCTTCATCTGGCGAGTAATCCTCGGATTCGCGAGCAGGCTCCGCAGCACCAGACGCCGCGGCTGCAGCGCGGCGAGCCTTGCGGTTCTTGCGTCTGACTTTCTCATGCTGCAGCCATTCCGACACCTGGTGGAACAAGCTCATTTGAGGGTCTTCATCTCCTTTCGGAAGGCGCTCGGTATCGTCTCCAGCCGAAGCATCATGCTTGGCGCTTGACTGGCTGCTCAAGGCAGAAGGCATTGAGGATACTGGCTGAATTGGGGGTCTTGCGGTTACTTTGGCCACGGGGGCTCGGTACTGCTTCAAGGTCGTCCCGTCAGGCGGGGTGGCAGGGCCGGTTCCAGTTGCGTGCAAGCTCTTGCGCAACGAAGGAATGTTCAAACCAGTCCCCGAAATAGGGGCAATGTCTACCGGGAATTAGTCAAGGTGGTAACAAAGAGCCTAAGACCAAATGGCAAGGTGCATATGGAGATGAACAGCGACGTCCCAACCGGCCCGTCGTCCGATATGGACAATTGGAGGGCACGTCAGGGGGAAAAAGATTTGATACAGATATGACAAAGACTAGAACAGATAGGAGGTCGCGTGGGCAAAGCAGTCGATGTTTAATTATACGCCGAGAGATAGAATATCAGCGAAGCAGGGGGAAGGAGAGCGGAGCCTACCTGCTACTTCGGGGTTGGGACCAGCATGGTCCTCGGTGAAAGACGGCATGTGCCTTCAGGAGACCACCCAGAGGCCACGAACGAGAAGTGAGAGTCGGGACGTCGGACACAGGGCACGAGACCAGATGCCAGAGCGTATAACCAGAATTGCGAGCACGTTTGATCAAGACCGAATAGGTTGCAAACAGCTGGCCAAACCCGACACGTCGTGGAGGGCGGGGTGGGATTTTTTCGGTGCCCCAGAGAAACCGCGGCAAGCGAACGGAATTGTCCCAGCAGTCAGGGACGAGAGGGTCTCTTGAACTTTGCAACCAAAATCCGCCAAACAGACGCAATGCGAGTTAACAAGCACTGTGTACCCGCGTCAAGCACGAAAAAGCGCCGAATTGACCGTAGCCCACGAAATTATTTCAGGACATGCGAGTCGATGTGCAAAAGGGGAGCAGCCTAGAAAGTGGCGAAAAAGTGCGCTTATCGGGAGGCTCAGGTGACCAGGGCGGGCCTGGCGGATCTGGCCATCCAAAGGTCTCTGGCGCCATTCACTGGCCCCCGTCTCCTAATTGAGGGAAACAAAGGCTTGGCTTTGGCTCAAAGACAACGTACGACCCCAGAGAGGAATGGTCTGACTTCGTTTCCAGAGTTCGGGCAGCCATGATTGCAATTGGGGCGATTGTGGCCAGTCGCTTTCAGCGCTGATAAGGCCAAGCTGTTGATCACTCTCTCGGACCAGCCCGAGTGCTGAGACAGAGACGAGGAACATATGGCAGATCATCTAGCTCCGGGAGAATTGATACAGGTCGCAGTGGGCTTTGTAAGTGCTGGTGCATGTCGCGTGAGGGAAACCGACAGAGTTATCTGGTAGGTTGGCGCGTGTCTATTGGGAGATAGCGGAACGGACCAGGACGGGTAGTGGTACCTTGACTCCTTGAGACTGAGGATGTGGGGATACCTCCAAGCAAGACATAACTAGGAAATGGCCTGCACACGCTGTCAACGTTCGAGTAATCCAAGATGAGTCTGCAGCCCATATGAAGTCTTTGCAGGAGATGGAATGAAGATTGAGGGAGCGAAGATGGAAAAAGGTGAGGGTGCATGAGGGGCAGGACCTGCAGAGACGCTTGCCGAAATTACCGTACGGTGATACCGTCATACAGACTCCTCGGAGAAACTTGGAGATCTACAGTCTAACTGGGAGAGAGTCCTATAAAAAATCCCTCGAATCATCGAGGTAAATGGCCTCTAGGACGTAAAGGACCATTCTTCGCAAAAGACGAGGTTAGAGCATGTCTGGCTGAGCCTCATCTCCATGTAGATCCAGACCCACTATACCGTTATACTGTACTGAGATACTGTAGTATCTGTACACACGGCAGTACACACTGTACACGGGCCTCCGTTAGACTCCCCGACTATGGCGCCATCGATCAAAGGAAGAAATACTAACAGAGTCGAAAACACATCACAAAGTAGTAGTACAGGCGACAGTAAGTGACAGGCAAGGAGAATGCTCATCAGAACGGTGATTTTCATGATCGATTTAAAGGGGCATTGGGCCCTGGAAATA
Organism: Penicillium simplicissimum; assembly: GCA_024706585.1. Classification (NCBI taxonomy): domain Eukaryota; kingdom Fungi; phylum Ascomycota; class Eurotiomycetes; order Eurotiales; family Aspergillaceae; genus Penicillium; species Penicillium simplicissimum. The sequence goes on from JAMZTW010000044.1 coordinate 1,248,890, forward strand.
GTATACTCTGTTGAATAAATCGAATGGGCCCCTCATCTCCATCGTCATCAAAGTCGGGAAGAGTATAATGCAGCCAGTTCTGCACCGCCCCTTGAGCATTCCTATCTGACGACACCCCAAATTCCCAAATACGATTTCGGGGTAGAGGAATACACCCGCTTTCCTTGAGAAACTGACAAATGTCTAATGGTCTCTCACATGCCAGACTAGGGTTCTCCTCCAGGGCCACGATAGCTGCCACCACATGAGCGGCAGGTCCACACATAAAAAGCCCTTGCGCTGGCGGAGCGTCTTCTATCATGAGTCGGAGTGCCTCTCGACGCAGTCGAGGGAATCGGCATTTGAGTGCCGTGATGAATAGCGGGAGAAAAACACCCATTTCAAACGTGAACGGGGGCTGTGTGCCATCTGGGGCCCGGGTCACCGCAATAGCGGTGGATGCATAATCAAGGAGCCGGCTGAAGTCATGCTCGAATTCATCATATGCAGCTTGGTCGGCACTGAGGATGGTTTCAATTTCGATCAAGACGCTGGTGTAGGTCATGAGAAGAAGGGCACTTGCCCCATCGATGCTTTCAACGCACTTCTGGGAGTTAGATGTGTGGGAAGACTTGAAAGACATGAATATTCGGTGCCAGTGGCCAAGTTGCTCTTTGAGATGATATCGCTTGGCCTCGAGAGCCGGTAGCTGGTTTTCCCGGCTCGCGGCTGCCTGCTTCCAATGGGCTTTTATCGCAATATTCAGAGTCTTCATTCCAGCGACGATCCCACAGAGCGCGTTCCTGGCCTCATCAATGCAAGCGAAGCGCTCCATGGGCATGGCCGTATCGAGTCCCCAATACTGATCAGACAACCCATCATTGACATAGACCCATGTCCCCAGCCGACGGAACATTGGCATCAGTGTAGTAATCCACGGTCCGCGGTCGGCATTGACTATGAGCCGGGCCCCTTTTTTATACAACGCTGAAGCTGCTTTGCGATTGCCCTGGAGGAGCTCAATTGCGATAAATAAGATACAGCTGATGAGAGAGACATCCAGATCCGCCGTCCCTTGGTTAATTCGTTGCTGCAGAACGGACAGAGATCGCGAGTACCACACCAGTCCCTCGCGATGGGTCTGACTTCGTGCCACTGCTGGGGCATTGATGAGCCAGAACGGAGGTGTTTCATGAAGGGGCGGTCGCTCGTATAGTGTACTGAGCGATATAATTGCATCCCACACTGCGGGCTCCATGCGGCATGTCTGCAGGACACAGCCTCTCCAGAATGCACGGTCGAGATCACCAGAGAGTGAAGGGCCGGCCCGATGAAAATAGAATTCAAATGCACGCCTTTCTCGCCATGTTGCCTGCTGATCACCCCACGGAGCACATGAGATTGCCCGATGTATGGCAAAACGACCCATGGGCCGAGCGAAAGCATTGAATGGCTCTGTGGCAGCTGAGCCAGAAGACACGCCGTAACTGCATAGTCGGCCAGTGCTGGTGCATCTCACGCAGTGAGGTTTCTCTTCGCCGCAGCGCACACGGCGAATTCTGGTTTGCATTAGTCAGAGCCACTCGCGCAATACAGGAATTGAGCTCTTGCGATGGAACACAAACTTGCAGGTATGGCAGCCCGTTTTGGACTTGGTTCGACCGACCCGTCCTGAGTGCTTAGGCGAGGGCATGCCGGAAGTGGGAGCCTACGAGATCGATCCTAGCTGTAAGTCCTCCAAGGTTGCTTCGTAGTTAGTGAGCACTGAGCTGTGGGTTGAGGAGAAACAGTGTGGGGGCCCGACGGACAGTCTTAAGTCCGCCACTAAACCCGATTGACGCCATTGGCGTGCCTTGCACTATGCGAATTGGTTTGGGAAAGAACCGCATTTGATATAACGATATTAGAGTATCTAAGCACCCTGGTGACAAGACTCCAGGGCTGCATATTGGAGAAGATAAATTTCGCGCGTTTGATACATTTTCATGGCCATGCCGTCACAGGCGGAATTCTCCACAGCGCCTTGTTTGTCCGTTTTGACTTGGTTCTTATTCGCAGCCCTCTATCACCTGGAAGTGTGACCTCCGAGATCCAGATCTTCCTCATGGAGAGATTACCTAGTAGCGGTCATAGTCCCTCAATACACACTATCCCGGTGAGTTGCTGATTCTGCAAGGCTCGGCTGAAATTACCATAACGTAATCCACGGCCATCTCGGCCACACGGCCAACTCGGCCACCTCCCCCCATTAAGAATTTTCAAATCAAGATAATTCAACCAAAACAATATTAATTCGTCTCAAATTAGCGCTTATTACATCGGTTAATCTTATGACCTATCTGCCCACACCCGCTACATGTTGGCGGAGCCCTTTTGCGTGGTAAATCTGCCTGATTCGCTGATTCGCCTGCCTCATGCGATACCACCTGGCTATCTTCGACTGGCTGCTCTGGCTGCTGAGCTAGCTGTAGGCCCTCTGCGATAGTTAGGCCTCCTTCGTGAGCTATCTGCCGATTCGAGCGTGTACGTTTCTGGCGTTTCTTCTCATTCGCGCGGCGAAGGCTAGCGTTCTCCTGGGATAGTAATGCAGCGCTATGCATCGCGAGATAGGCACTCTTGATAATTTGATCCACAGCAGTTTTTGAGGGCGACGGGGGGCTATTTGACCGCTGTTTCAATAGATCTTTGAGTCGTTTAGCCTGCCTTTGTAGCTGAATCACTGTCTTAGGCGTCTTTGGTGTGAATTGGCTAGATCTGCTGCTTGGCCGGCTACCTGGTGGCGTTGGCGTGTTGAGCGATATATTCAGCTTAGCTAGCACACGCTCTGGATCAAACGGTGTGATACCAGTAGTAGCGAAGCTAGTCTGGATAGTCTGCGGCTTAAAGGCCTCGATACGCGCCCGAGGATATTCTGCGAGGAAGTCGAGCTTATCGATGTGGTTGTAGCTATTGCGGGCTAGATCGCTAACGAAGCGACCGTAAGCACGCTTTAGCGGCGCGAAGCAGCCAACATCTAGCGGTTGGAGTAGATGCGAAGAATGCGCTAGCATACAAAGCGATATAATATTATTATCCGCGCAGATCTTATCGAACTATAGTGTAAGATGGCTACCGTGGCTATCAAGAATCAGTAGCCGATATCGACCTCGTACGCGCGAATTTGTGTGTGGGATAAAGTGCTTTTGTAGCCAGCGAAGGCCTATCTCATCGGTAGTCCAGCCATTATTCGAGACCTCGATTCGCCAATCGCTAGGTAGGTTTAATTCAAACCAGCCAGAGATATAGACCTTCCCTGCGAATATCACGCATGGCGGTAGCGAGTAGCCATCAGCACAGACAGCTTCGATAGCAGTAACCCATTCGCGGTTTCCTGGCTGTAGGATAGAGCGGCGACCGTAGTATTCAGCTCGAGTAACTACCTTTTGCGCAGAGATAAGGCCCATCGCGAATCCAGTCTCATCGAAGTTATAGATATCCTCCGCTAGGATACCATTCTCCTCTACCACACGCTTAACGCTATCAAACCAGGCGCGAATCGACCGAGGGTCTTCGTTTTGGGCACGTTGGTAATCGTAGCGTCTCGAATAGCGCGATTGGAGCTCGTCGCGGCGTTTCACGAAGGATGATACCCAATTCACGCCTACTGTAGGCGCTGGCGATTCACCGCGTGTAGCGAGTAGTATATCAGCCATCTCTCGAATAGCAGAAGCCCTAGGTGCTGCACCACGCGAATCCATAGAGAGTATCCACTTAGAAAGTGAATCTTCTTCTAACTGTGTCAATTTATGGCTATGCCAGCGCTTCTCGACGCGTGAAGCCATCCCGGTGGCGCGGTCCTGTAGAGTAGTCTTCGGTACATCGTATAGCTGCGCTGCGGCGCGTAGCGATTTGACTTGGCCCTTTTCATAGGCCTGGAGGGCTAGTAGGATCCTGCCCTCCTGCTCGGTAGCTTTCTGACGAGATTCAGAGCGGTTGGGTGGCATAGTGGATAGTTGAATTAGGTGGGTTGGTGGAGACGCGTGATTTCTGGTGGGGTGGCCGAGTTGGCCGTGTGGCCGAGATGGCCGTGGATTACGTTATAAGGAAGTGGGCTTCTTCAGGGGCATCGAGAGTGTACATGCACCTTTTGTTACCGGGCTCTCCGACTACAGATCAAAATTGAATCCCATGAGATCTTCCAGATCAATAACAACGGATACGAAAATTGGGACCTCATTGAGACTCGCTGCTTAAGAAGTAGCATGTGGGACATCGCAATTCCCACGATCGAGTACCCGAATGTCATGAAGATCTAGTCACCAAATGCCTGTTGAAAGCTGTTCCAAGAGTCATAGATCTCCCCTGGAAATGAGACTCAAAGAATCTATTGGACGCATACGCAGCCCGCCGCTACCTAAACCAATAAACCTTGCGGCATCATTGAGAAGGATGACAAACCGCCAAGGCCTTTTACTAAACTCTTGAAGACCTCCGTTACTCAACGTTTGATGGAGGCTGTGCTTTTGTGAGACATTTCATCACCGCCACTTGTGTTCATACATATGGATCTGACGTGGTTCTTCATTCAACATTTTCCTTTTTCTTCGGGTATTGTAATGCAACTAGCCAGGCATCCGCTTACCTGCAGATGGATACAGCAAAGATCGACCAGTAGAGTGCACTATACAGCTCATAAGGTTCGAGATTGTCAGCAGCCGAGAGAGACGGTGAAACTTGCATCTTTATACGAGTATACGGATTGCGAGCCAGCTTTCAGCACCTCCAGTCCCCCATCCTCCTTCAGTCCCAATTGCGAGACATTTGCCATGCCGATCCCCCGACAACATACACCAGCCCCAGCGCCAAGCAACCCTCGGCCAGCCATGTGGAGCAAGACTGAGACATCGTCAGTCGTATGCTGCAGAAACAAGGTCCCGTGGCCGATCCTATAATTAGGGGGCCTGACTATGTTGTAATGGCAGCACCGGTCGTTCCGGGCTATATGAACGGGACATAAAATTGGAACTATAAATCCTCATGATGCCGTGTCAAACGGCTTCTGCCTGCAACCCATTTCCCTACTAATTTCCAGTACAACACAACCTTACTATCACAAAATGAAGTTCACCGGCGCCATTGTTGCCTCGCTGCTCGCCACCAGCGCTGCCGCATTCGACAAGTACCTACGTACATCTCCCCTCCTACACCACCTACCCTAAATCAATCACTAACAACAACCGCGGCGCTATCTAGCATGGGGTAAACGCGATTACGCCTGTGTCAACGTCTACCAAGGCATCCCCGACAACTCGACCGTAACAGCCGGACAAACCGTCCACCTCCGCTTCAACCGTGCCCCGACAACGCACTGCGCAGACCCGCTGGCCCAGTACCCCGGCAGCAACTACACGGTCTTCCTGTACAACAACCCCGTGCGCAACCTGGACACCATCCACTTCGATGCGCAAATCATGATTGCTGGAGATATTCCTGAGTCTGTGGGTGCGGTGGCAGTTAAGATTCCTAAGGATCTGCCCCAGGTTCAGGATGGGACTGTTTGGTACTTGAGGTTGGGGACTTCGTTGGCGACGGCTCCGCAGGTAAGCCTTTTCTTTTCGGCGTCCCGTCCCGCCGTCGTTGCTGGTGACTTTGGTGTTGGTTTTTTTGGTCAATCATAAATTGGACTAACGCTGGTTAACGCTAGATGCCTACTCTGTACAACGCTGCCGGACCGTTTACAATTACCTCCGCTTAGATAGACTTGATTCAAGGGGAGGGCAAAGAATTTGAATTCCAACTAGCGCGAACATTGCTGAATGTTACCCTGCTCTATTGATCTCAATTGAACAACTGGTATATTTTATTATAGATTCTTTTACCATATCGGGTTTCCCTTGATCATCATATGACTAGACCTATAGTCTCACAGCTTCTGGCTAGTAGGAGACCGGACACCGGCAATACACTCGATCTCGACGTCGGTGCCCAACGGCAACGCCGCAACACAGACGCACGTACGAGCCTAACCCACACGTCAATATAAAGAACGCATTCATATCCAAAGATCATAAAACATACCGGCATCGGGTCAGAAAAGAAAGAAGTATAAACCTCCGTCACAGCTGCAAAATCGCTCATGCTCGTTAGGAAAATGTTGCACTTGACGACATTTTCCAAGCTAGTTCCTGCTGATTCCAGAACGGCACGTAGATTGAGCATGATTTGTCTCTATGTCTGACGTTTCAGTAGATGTGCATGACACTTCGAACACTTAAATGAGCTGAAATTAGGCTGTCTGGGCAGATCTCACAGTTCTGTCTTGAATGGAGCCCTCCACGAGGGCGCCGGTCTCGGGGTGACTGCCGACTTGGCCGGAACAGAAGACATAATCGCCCATGACGATGGCTTGGGAGAGGAATGGGGGAGGGGCGGGGGCATTGGGCGTCTTGACGACGGTTTTGGGGATGGACATTTTGGATGTTGTTGATGGGAGTCACCGGGTGCTGGATGGAATTGAAGCTGAGGAGGATGTTGGAGAGAATAGATCTTGAGATGAAGATTGGAAGTCCTTGTGGGGGTTTTGAGGTGATTGATAAGCAGTGGAGAGCGACTGGCAATTAGTAATGACAATGTTCGTATTCAGATGGCTATAGCTGGGCGGTATCGCAGGGCGTGCTCGACTCGTCGGAGGGGTTACGACTCACTTTAGTATTGGCTCGTCCACAGCTGCCCCGCGTTTCCCCACTGCCGCCGATAAGAAAGCCGGTTACATAGTTACATACTGTCGGTAGATAGAGTGAACTAGTTAAGATGAGACGGATACTAAGCATGGATCAGACGGCAGTACAAGGAGAACGTGGAAGCATATCTAACTCCCCGATGGACTTATTCATTATAACTATAATACAACCTTGTTGACTACCCCTGAGTCCCCATAGTCAACCGACTCTTCGCCAGCACAAGCTGCATCAAACCCGTATTGGCCTCACACTCAATCCCCAACTCCCTCGCCCGCCTCAAAATCCAACCATTTATATACTCAATCTCAGTCGCCCTCCCCTTCCGCACATCCTCACGCATACTACTCGAATTCCCCGCCGTCTTCTCAATAGTATCCATCACAAGAGCCTCCAACGAAGAGACCGAGAATCGATCCTTCTGCTCACTCGGCAAATCTCTAATTTCAGGCAGACTCTGGAACACCAAGGAAATCTCTTGCAGAAGCCGCTGTATCAGAGGCTGCAGGTCAGGATTCTCCTTGATCACGCCGTTGCGAACATCGAGGATGGCAGTGAGTGGATTGAGAACGCAATTCGCGGCCAGCTTGAACAGCTGGTTCTGTAGTAATTCTTTCCACGCTAGTTGCTCGCAGCGGAGGATGGGGGCTCGCAGTAGCGTGTCAAGTAGGACTTGCGGATCGGACTGTCTAGTGCGCGTATTCTCCTCCGCATCTACGACTCCAATCGCTGCACGCCCATTTAACCCGGACAAGATAGCTTCTGTCGGCGACCGCAAGTACACACCATGCCGCATGATGCCAAACATATACGTCGGCCGCATGGCCTGATCAGTGAAGATCTTCTCGTTCAAATCCTCCATCTGGCCCATCCCATTCTGAAAGAGACATATCGTCGATTGTGGACCCAGCCGGTGCTGGATGGGCCGCAGGGCGGATACGGTTGCGGAGGCTTTCACGGCGACGATGAGATTGCGGATTGGGTCCGCGGAGGTTGAGGTTGAGGTTGAGCATGATTGGGAGAGTAGTTCAGCATCGAAGCCACCTTGTTCTTGGAGGGGGCCGTCTTCGCCGACCCGCAGGCCAAGGGTCCAGTTCTTGGAGGCGAATTCATCGTACAGGTTCTTGCGGTGGATGAGGAGGCGGACGGGTGGAGGGTTGGGGAGAGCGCGGATTGAATGGGCGAGGAATGAACCGATGCTGCCGAGCCCGATGATGTGGATTGGGTGGGTTGGGCTGGGCATGGTGGAGCTTGGCTTGATGGGAGGCCATGGACTGAGAAAGTATGGCTGTAGGATGCCTCCCTTATAAGGTTTGAAGAGAGTGCCGCCCGGAGATGAATACAGTAGAGAAGAAGAAGAAGCAGCAGCTCTGGTGCGGAGAGAGACGCTCGGAGTTCGCTGCGATCGCTGATAAGATCCCGCCCCGCTCTGGGCCCGCTCTCCTGGACTGCTACAAATATCATAGCTTGCATAAAGTATAGAATCATGTCTATGAATGCATCCGTGGTTGATTTACTACGCGCAGAATGACTTGGATGCTTGAACAGGCTAATTTGACCAAGCTCAGGGAGGTTCAGGGATGCAAAATTATCAGCATACCCAGACTTAATGATTCTGAGAGGGTTGTCTACATGGTTCTAGTAAGCACCCAAAGCAATGCAACTCTAATTGGAATTCCATGATCATAATGGAAGATCGTATTCATCCGCCTGAGCTGGCGCGATCATGCATGCGAAGCCAAAAAAAAAGAAGTCGGAAATGGTCATAAAACACAGATATTGCATGCCGCCCATATGCATATTGTCTATGTATGCAGGCATCATTTATCATAAGCGCTCCACGAGAAAACCCCACCAATGTTAGATGTGGACCGTCCTCAGGTCACGCACGATCCTCTTTTTGCCAACCCCACTAATCATGATAGGTGACACTGAAGAGCTTGAAGCCCTGGTCTGGAACACGGGGGCGGGTTGCAATGTTGAGCTGGCCAAGGGTGTCCACGTCGATAAACTGGTTACCGTTGACATACTGAACGGCATAGCCCAGGCCGTTGCCAAGGAATGTGATGCGAACAGGCTCAGCGTGCGAGGCCTGGTCCTTGTCCAGGAGAGCACCACGAGCGCCAAGCCAGCGGCCGTCGAGAGCACTGGAGATGGTGAAGATCTCACTTTCTTCATCCTCGGTGTAGTGGATGACCCAACGCTGGTTGATGGACTCATGGTCCTCGGTTGCCTGGCTCACAGTCACGTAGTTTCGCTTGCCGGAGTTGGTCAGTGCAGAGCCACCCTTCTCCGCGACGAGGTACCGTCCCTCGGTCAAATAGCCGACCACCTCCTTGTAGCCGTCCTCGAACCAGAGGGCGTTGGTGGAGTCTTCCTGTTGGCCGTAGGGGACAGGAGGGCGCGGGTCGCGGAACTTTGACTGGCAATTGGCTGAGCCGACGTAGTCGCCCCTGCTGTTGGTGGCAGGGGTCTCGGCCTCGGGCAGGTTGGGAAGAGAATAATCGGGCTGGGCTATAGTTAGTGAAGATATTCAAAGACACAGAAGGCGGGAAATGATTGCATACGTGATCCAGATCCAGGGCATTGACCAGGTTCGACATGTGAGCACGTCGCCACGGGACCATCTGGTCAGTCTGGATGCCCTTGTACCCACGAGCGGTAAGCCACTGCTCCACGAACAGGATCTGGGAGTTATGATCGGCCCGCTCCGTGAAGACGCGGCTGCCGCGAGTCCAAGGGGAGATCATGTAGAAGGGAACACGGAAACCTAGATGATCGAGCCAATCAGAGATGATCCTCGGGTATAGAATGTTGTTGACATACCAGGTCCCACAAAGACGTCACCGAACAGGCCCAATGGGTCCTTCATCCATTCTCCGGCGGTACCCTCGGGGGAGTGGAAAGGAGTGACGTGATCACCAAAGCCACCAGTCTCTGTATCGATCGTGAGCATACTTATTCTGGAGTACAGGCACGCGAGCCTTCATAATGCTTACCATCGAAGCTAATCATCAGAAGGGTAGACGAGTACTTGGGGCTGTTGATGACAGCATCAACGACCTTCTTCTGCAGCCAGCCACCATCCTTGGGCTGGTAGGGTGGGTGCTCGGACAGCTCGGTAGGCCCAACAATGAAGCTGACTTCTGGAAGGGTACCGTTGGCAGCGGCGGCGTAGAAAGCATCAAGACCCACAAAGGACATGCCCTTCTGAGCAAGAGGAGAGTTCTTGCTCGCCTTCTGGTACTGGTCGAACCAGGCCAATGGGTTGTCATCGAAGTTGTTGGTGTCCTGGTAGAGCTGCCACGAGACACCGGCTTCCTCGTAAAACTCATAGACGGTCTTCCACTTCAAGGGATAGCAGTTGATACCCCGGCCATCACAACCTAAAAAAATAAAGTTAGGAAAGCTTATCAAGTAATGGAGGAAATACGAATGCCATACCAGGGACCTCGTTGTTGTCGATGTAGACACCACCCTCGCCGGGGCTCTGCGGGCTACCGGGCACATTGACGGAGCCACTGACAAGAGTGACACGGTTGGGGTTGGTAGAGGTGATTTGGGATTCCTGTCTTCTGGTCAGCATGGATTGCTGGATGGTGCACTTTGAGTCTCATTGGTGAAGCTGTACCTGGTACATGTCGCAGGAGGTCCATCCCTCGGCAATGGCAAATTGCACAGGAATATCCTGGCGCTTGTAATAGCCCCAGCTCCAAGGAGTGTTGTTGCGGGCCCAGTGGTTGTTCAGACCATGGTTGAGAGCAGCCTGGTTGTCCTGGTAGCCATTGTCGCCGGCAGCCATGCACTGGATTGCCTCGTTGGCGTCACCTCCCTGGTAGCCCAGGTACCAGGGCAGAAGGGACTTAGTGGCAAGGGACATGCTTGGCTCAACGACCCTATACACAAGGGTGGATTAGATTATAGAGGATACAAGCTAGACATGTTCCTTGTTTTTCGGAGCACTCACTGATTCCAGACCGACTGGCCATCGGCATTGACCTGAACATTTGGGTCATTGAAGCCACGCACACCGGCCATGGTGCCAAAGTACTATCAGAACCGCGAAGATTAGCCCTCATCTTTGGTTGTCGCCATCAAATTTCACTATGGTGGGAGCTGAGGCATAGACTTACCGTGTCCCAGGCGCGGTTCTCCTGCATGAAGATCACCACATGCTCGATGTCTCGCAGGGTGCCCGCAGTGACGGGGGGGCTCCCCAGCAGGACTGCAAGGACGGTTCCGAGGAGCAACGTCATGATGATGATGATGATGATGATGATGATGGTGAAGATGCTGTCCGGAGAGGGTGAAGGAAGAGAGCGACGAGGTGAGGCGAGGAGGAAGAAGTTGGAGAAGCAGGGAAAACAAGCTTCCTCTTTAAGAGATCACAGGCCGGGGCGCATCGGGATGAACCGACTTGACGAGGTTGCAGATGGAGCAAACGTCGCACTTCCCACCGCAAGCTAGTTCACCGTTCACTAGGGTTAGTTGACTTTTCGGATCTTCCGATCCCGCGGTGAGGTTGGAGATGAGATACAAGGAAGGGGGTTTACATTCCTCGGAGCTCCCCTTGAATCCAATCTGCGCTGCGGGGAGCCCCACGTGAGGGCGCGTTGGCTGCTCATGACGTCGACTCATTTTGGTTTAGTCTACAGGTTGAGCGGCTCTAGAGAGAATTCGGGATAGCTTCTCAGGTGCATCAGGGGAGCTATTCCCTGGTTGGAGTCAGGTCCAGCTGGGTTTGTGGTTGGCAAACCTCTCACGACGGGCATTTCGAAGATGCGGTTGGCCGAACTGGCAAGTTGGGGGTTTGGGGGGGGTTTGGGGGGGGGGGGGGGGGAGAGACTAAATCGACAGGTGAGGAGAAGAGGGGAAGAGGAGCAGAGAGGGGGAGAATGATCATGAGCGGGATCGGGGAGGAAATCGAACGAATAGAAACAGCCCAGAAAAGTAGAAACAAGTAAAAAAAAAAATCATCATCAAAATCAGATCAGATCAAATGAGATAAATAATATAGAATCAATATGACAGTATGGAGTCTATGGACGGTTGTTACGCCGCTGATCTGCAACGCCATCCACGGCTCCAGCCTGAGCATCTCCACTCCACCCAGTGCACCCACACCTCGTTGCCAAGCACGTGGAGGGCTTCGACATCGTGACTGCTTCCCTGCAGATGCAATCGATCCCACTCCTCCACTCTTCTCTGTCCTTGCGACTTCTTTTCTGCCACTATCTTCCTTCGCTTCGCTCGCGAAGTCACCCTTCGGCAACACCTTACTCCACCTGATCAGCGCCGTCGGCAAGGGCGCCGAAGGTCAGTGTGGCCGGGCTGGAAGCAGCTCCCCGACAGATTGTTCACTTTGGATCCTGGCCTCAATTTCTCCGACTCGAAAGGTGTGGGATTCAAACGCGCCCTGAATGCCATTCAATACCAATCTCCTCGGTGGACCGTTCGATAGCGGGCATGGAACGACAAACCAGTCGGCGTCGGAGGCTGTCCCGGACGCAGGAACCAGCCTCTAAGGAACCTGTCACACCACGTCGGGCGAGCCGGTCCATACGGTCACGGTTCATGATGGCATCGCTCGTCGCGTGCCTGTTGGTGATGGCAGTCTACATCTTTCATCCTCAAATTCATCTCCCCTGGTCCGACTGGGTTGCGCCGCTCCAAGCACGCCCCGTCCACGACCTATCCGCTGTGCATCCCCCCCGCATGGAGCTTCACCCTGAAGAACATGCGTATCGCCCACCAGTCACACATCATCTCGATTGGCGCATTACCTCGGGCTTGCACAGACCAGATGGTGTGCTCAAACAAATTTATTTGATCAATGGTGCGCTCCCGAATCTATCTTTCTCGTCCGCGCTGCTTGAATAATGTTCACGCTAACCACGCGCCTCATATAGATCTGTTCCCCGGACCCACGATCGAGGCCCGCTCCGGAGATACCCTCCTCATCACTGTAACCAATGCAGTAGAGGAGGAATCGATTGCCCTTCATTGGCATGGCATCCATGTAACCAGTATGTGCCTCATCCCCCCTTTAATCATAGAGTCCCGCCAATTGACCCCTGCCAGATGCCATGGATGGCGCCGCAGGTGTTTCACAATGTCCCATTGCGCCTGGTGCGCAATTCATCTATAATGTCACTATCCCAGCCGATCAGAGCGGTACCTTTTGGTACCACGCCCATTCGGGTGTCTTGCGTGGAGACGGTCTCTACGGCGGACTAGTCGTTCATGCCCCTGCCGCCCAGACTACCGTAAGAGGACTGATGTCGCGTGCTCGGGGCGATGCCCAGCGATTCAATTACCAGAAGGAGCTTCTGCTTCTGATTGGAGACTGGTATCACCGGCCATCGAGTGATGTCTTGGCTTGGTACAAGCTTCCTGGAAATTTTGGAAACGAGGTGGGCTCTTCGAAAGCAAAACCTATAGCCCAGGGGCGAACACTGATGTTTCTTTTCTCTACCCTAGCCGGTGCCGGACTCGTTGCTGGTCAATGGAGTCGGCCATTTTGAATGCTCGATGGCCGTTCCTGCTCGCCCCGTCGATTGTATTGAGCAGCTGGCCAACACGTCATTCCTGGATCTTGACCCAGACACAGCCTATCGGATCCGTGTCGTAAACACTGGGTATGAGATTACCTGACATGCCATGATGCCAACTACTAATAAGAAGGCAGTTCCCTGGCGGGCTTATCTCTCGTCTTCGACCAGGAGAACATCGACCTCATTCAGGTCGACAGCGTTGACGTCAAACGCTCTGAACAGGAACATGTCAACTCTGCTGGCATCTTATACCCGGGCCAGCGAATGGACTTTGTCCTCCGCACTTCATCTCACCCGCAACCATCCTCCATGATGGTCCAACTGGATCAAGGGTTGGTGCCCCATCCCGCTCTGCCCTATGTATTCATTGCTAAATGAGTACAGATGCTTCAAGTACATAAATCCTGCCCTAACACCAGACCATACATTTCCTATCCATTACCGCTCCACTTCGACCTCCACCCCAGCCAAAGTCCCAACGCCTCAAATACGAAACAGCATCAACCTCGAAGACGTACCTTCAGCTCCCTCAATACTACAAAATCTACCTCCCAAAGCCCAGCAAACCCACGTCGTCTACACCAAGATCCAGAAGATGGCCCGCAACCACAACATCCCCGAAGGTTACTTCAACCAGACCACCTGGAAACCCCAGAGTGAACCACCCGTGCCAGTGATTGGCCTTCCCCGAGAACGCTGGGACTCGAACCAGCTCGCGCTCTCCACCGGCCCAGAAGCTGCATGGGTGGACTTTGTTGTGAATAACCTAGACGAGGGGCCTCACCCATTCCACCTCGTAAGCACCAACGCTCTCTCTCTCTCTCTCTCTCTCTCTCTCTCAATCACATTAAAGTCACACGGCTAACACCCCTCCAGCACGGACACCACTTCTACATCCTAACCATCCAACAAGCCTCCTACGGCTGGGGCTCCTACAACCCCTTCACAGACCCCTACCCACCAGGTCTTGAACCAGACCCAAACATAGACCCTCCAAACCCAAACGACCCCGCCTTCCAGCCCTACAATCTCTCCCGCGCCGCCCTACGCGATACAGTCCAGATCCCCAGCCGCGGCTACGCGGTACTCCGCTTCCGCGCCGACAATCCCGGTGTGTGGCTCTTCCATTGCCATATCTTGTGGCATCTCGCGACGGGGATGGCAATGCTCGTCGATGTCATGGGGGACCCGGCGGGCCGGGTTGCGCATGATGTGTCGATGATGGCGGCTGGGGGTGGAGTGTGTTCGGTTTGAAGACGCTAGTTTGGGAATTGATGTATTCGAGTCACGTATTGCATGGGCATGAGACGACGGAGTATGGGTCTTCTGTCAGGTAACAGGCTACTTGGATGCGAAACTGCTGCCAATCTAGAGCAGGCACATATGTTTAACCGGAAATGGCAATGTCCTAGTTTTGGATTCCTGATATAAGAGCTAGGTGGTAGTAAAAATGGGGTTAGGAGGGCAGAAAGGGTAGCAGAAGAGAACCCATGTCGTCATATACCTTTGGGCCTAATCTGTAAGCGGATACTATAGGATCAAAGTATACAGAGGGAGTCAATTGAACAGTCCCCTAAAAATATGATTCCCGAAATTCTCCCAAGAACATAGGAGGGTGCAATGCAAAGCCATGAAAATAAGTGACAAGGATCAATGGAACGCCGTAATCGCCAATGCAAACCCCAGCCCAAGATTGCTGGTCCATAAAACGCCAATGTGGACCCAGTTGCTCACGCTGTCCCGCGCGAGGATGTGACAACCCTCCAAAAGCAAAGAATGACAAACAGGCAAGACCAGCTTTGCCCTGTTCGTGGTAATACGTGTACATAGGATAGGTTATTCGGTTTAATGTAAGGAGAAAAGGAGAGGAAGTCCAAGGAGTGTCTTAGGCAGCCCATTCGAGGACTTCCAGGGCACACATGACGAGGATGAGGGTGGAAGGGAGGATCCTGAAAGATCGGTCAGTTCATGATCAACAGTCATAGAGAGCAATTCAGGAGTGTGGACATACCAGACAACATAGCTCTGGAACAGCAGCTTCGACATTGCTCCGACATACACATTGTTGATCTGGCAAATCTGCGCCAACTGCAGTGCCGACGGTGCTCCAGTAAGCAGGAAGCACACCACAATGAAAATCGGGTCATCCAAAATGCTGACAGGCACAAATTTAGCCGTCAGCGCCAGGATTGGCGCCATGATGAGGGTCGGCAGGAGCATGCGGGCGACCAGCGAGGCGATGATAAGCTTGCGCTCCGCAGCGGGATGCTCTACGTCAGCCAAATTCTCCTCGGACAAGGTATTGCGCGCCAGGTTCGCGCCGAGAACGACGAGGATCAGCGGGACCGCCACTTGGGCGTTCTGGTCGATGGCACGGGTCACTGAGTTCCGAACAAAGGTGCCTTCATCGAAGAAGAGGTGCTGGAGGGCTGGTACCGAGGCCACGACGACGGAGACAAGCATTGCCCACAGCGGCGGGTTCATAAAGTCCCACGCGCCGTGGAGGAACCGAGTCACACCGCGAGTCGTGGCTGACAGACCCTTCTGGGCCTTGGGGGGCAGACGTCCATACAGCGCACCGGTTTTCTTCTCCCAGACGCGGCGAATATGCTCGCGGCGTCGCCGGAGAGAGGACCTGCAGCGATGAACGAAGGTCTTGTCTGCGGATGAGGGTCGACGTGCAGTGGCTTCGACGTCGGGGAAGGAGAGAATGTCGACTCCAGTGTTCTGACGAGGGAGGAATGGACCTTCGGGGGGCGGTCCCAGGACCGAGTGCGAAGAATCCGAGTCGTCTTCATCGTCCAGGTCGTCGTTTGAATGGATCGATGATACCTTGGTGTATGAATAGGCACGAGTCGATACAGGCGTTTGGTCGCCCGAGTGGAACCGACTACTGCTGCCCGGAGAATGGTGAAGATCGTCGGAACTGCGCGTACGGACCAAGGGCTCATCTGGATCCGTCTGGTCCGGATTATCGCTGTATCGCGCCTGGCCCTGCTCAATACGCGACTGGCCGGTGGCTTCACGCTCGTCGTCCTCCAAGTATCGGTCCTTAGGAGCCAATAGTATATGATAGCCCCAACTCCAGCGAACTAGCTGCCCAAGCTGCTGGAAGATGAGTAGATAGAGAATACCGCGAGCAGCCACCTCGTCATCGTTATCATTCGGTATGCGGTCCCAGTGGAGCCCCTGGAGGGTTTGGGAGAGGGACATGACGAGGGAGATGGGGAGGGAATTGGAGTTTCCAAACACCTAGCGGAAAACGAAGGAATTAGCACTCGTTTTCTGCAAAAAGTCTCATCCAAAAGGAGGGTCTAATCATACAGCCATCGCCGCCACAAAGTTCGACTGGCGCTTCTTGAAGCGGAAACATCGCGCTATCACAAAAGCGCAAAGATAAGAGACGCCGGTCTGCACCACAAAGATCACGGGGATAATTGACAAATCGGCGAGAGTTTCGGCTGTCAATTGGGAGCCCAACTTGATGAAAACTATGGGCTGTATTAGTTATCGGGACCGGGCCGTATTTCATCATTGATTCCCAGCACACTGGGACTGGGGGAGATCCATACTTAGGCAAGGGGTAAACAAGGTCACGTTGAGATTCGCCACCAGCTTCTGGGCCTCCGCATCAAACATGCCCTGGCGGGCGGCAAAGTAACCGGGCAGACTGACACAGATAACTTCGAGCACGGCCTCGAAGACCAGCAGGACCAGGTGGAAGAATGGCGGGTGTTGTGTATGTCCACTGGCGAAAAAGCTGGGGCTGGTGCCTGTCGGGGTCATGGTGGCGGAAGCCATCGGGTTCTGAGGAGAGACGACATTGTTCTGAAAGGACCGGGGCAGAGTAAAAATGGCCATCGAAAGGGGGATGTTGAAGAAGGTGAGAAACCAGAGAGAGAGAAAAGAGAGAAAGACAAGGCCTCGTGGCGCGGAGGGGAGGCGAAGAACAAAAACTGCTGGAAAAGTGGAAGACCGAAGACCTGGTGATGGCGATTTGCTTGGCCCCAGTTGCGCGACCCGCTCTTTAAGCCTCCAAGCCTCCCCACCCAAGAGATGGCTGCTTCTTGACGCCCAGACTGGTCGGGACTCGGGACTCGGATTGGGGGATGTTTGGATGGCAAGGCTGGAAAGTGGGTGCAATTGTTTTCTTTTGTGGAGAAGTAAAATCGATGGAATACGATTAGGTATTTATTTTCGCTGGAGCCTATGTTTTGTATCCATAGAAATACCGGAAGTGAGGGCTATCCAAGATTAACCTGTTGGACGACCAGGATGATAGCATCATAACGTCGATCATGTCACATGTCTTCTGAATTAACTACTGGAACTACTGGAACTACTGTATGTAGTTACTGTATGTAGTTACAGTAGTTGACTTACCGTGTGGCTATCTGACCAAGATTGGTGCCTGCAGAAGTGCAGATTTACGAATACGGATCATCAGCCGGTGGGTAATAATTACCATCGTTCATCCAAAAACCAGCTGTCTTCTGTGCCAAGGTTGCACAAGTGACGTTGCTAACTGGCTGCTTATCGCCAGCAAATCAGTGCGGGTCCTGTGCGCACGTTGGCGGGTCCGTGCCGATGGATGGATCATATCATCATCGGAGGTTGGTGGATGAACTACGACAGAGGAGTACTAGAGTACAAGTTTATAGTTCATACTTAATCTCTGCCAAGGATCTACGGAGTACTGTACACTACTTCACTATCGAGGATCGTGTGTCTCATACAAAAGATGGAAATAGTATCCGCAGCTATATAGTATACCTAGTAATGGAAATTCTTGAAAGACCCGATGGACAATCTCAATTCAAGATGCAGTGCTTTTATTATGCAACGAGGTTCAAAACATGGACAAACCCCATGCTCGTCCTCGAGAAATTTCACAAAATGGTATATTACAACGGATGCCCCTCCCTTGCATGAAGAGAGTAATGAAAAAAAAAAAGAAAGCACAACGCCGGGCGGGCTCGGTCAACCAGGCGTCAGCAATGTCACCAAACCCTCTTGGCACTGGGCAGGCAATTCCCGTCTGTACAACAGCTCACTCTTCCCCGACATAGCCCAGCCTCTCACCCATCTTGATCCGCTGGTTCTTCTCAATAGACCAGTTCCAGCCATCCGGGTGCTCGTTGTCCGGCCAGCCAGCATCGAAGGATTTGCGATTGCCAAGAGGCGCCTCAAAGACCAACACCACGGTGCTGCCGAGTTGGAACCCACCCATCTCCTCGCCGCGCCGCAAGGGGTGTCCGCCCAGTATGCGACTGGCATGGGCGTAGGTCGCCTCTACGTAGCCCGGGTCCTTTTCGCCCCGCTCCGCAGCCCGCGCGGCAGCCAAGTCGGCCGCGGTATCCGTCAGCAGGCTATTGGTGCGCAGTTCCGAATCAAAGTTGATTTTGATCGAGCCCACATTGGTTGCGCCAACCGGTGTGTAACTGAAGAACCCCCATCGCCAGCGGCCCAGCAGTGCAACACGCTCATTCAGCGTGAACAGACCGGGCAGGGTGCGCTGCAGATAGGGCGAGACCGAGTAGAGTTCACCCGCAAAGTGGCGGCGGCTCTCGACTACCCACTCGGTGGGGGAGTGGAAACGGTGGTAGTCACCGGGGGCCAAGTAGATCACCACATAGAACAAAGCGTGGTTGACGGCAGCTTTAGGCGCAAACCATGAGGTTCCTTCCCCACGGGCCAACTCCTCCTGCACTTGAATCTCGGACGTCGACTTCGAGGTAGTGGACGCATCAATCGAGGCTCGTCGCTTGGCCGGAACACCCGACTCTCCGGAGAGGAGGGACGGCAAGGTGTATGAAATACCGTTCATGCTGGCGAATTCCTGATCGGCCTTCATGTTCTCGACATCCTTGTGCGTATCCTTGGTCGCAGGATCAGACATGCGATTGCTGTGATCGGCGGTGACGGGAGTAGCTGCGCCCAACAGCGCATCCAGACTGTAGGTCATGCCCTTGACTTGTTCCACTTCACCCCGCTCAATCATACCAAATTGTAGAATACGTCCATCCGAGGGGGAAATGAGAGCACGTGGGTCGGGATCGAGAGGCCGGACACCGGGCTTCAACTTGCGATAGAAGAAGGCGGCAAGGTTGGGGTAGACATGAAGATCAGGCTCAGCAACCTCGCTGAGGTTGACGCCAAAGACCCATGAGTAGAGTTTGAATCCAGGGACGCGCAGGTAGTAAGGCAACTCAATCTCGTTGAACCGACCCCATAATCGCGAGATGGCCTTCAGGGGCAGAGTCGACATGACCTGGACCTGCCAGGAACCCGTCGGGACAATTCGTGGACGTCGTGGTGGCCGCTTCCCATTCTCCCAGTCATCACCTGCAACACCCTGTGCATCGCGGTCGCGTTCTGCACGCTGTGACTTGTAGAAATGTAGTACCCCCAGCAGACCGATTCCGAGGCCGACGGGGATCGGGTACCATTCAACCTTGGTATTCCGCAGCGCAAACCGCAGCCTCGATCCAAACCCACCCCGGGTATTGCCTTCGTGATTGTTTTCCTTGTTGTACTGTCTCCATGATTTCGACGAAAAGTGGCGGACGCTGGCCTTGTGGCGGGCGGTTGCCCGAAACGAGAGGACCTCCATCGATGTAGCAACCCCACTCGCAGGGGCGGCAGCACGGCACTGGAGAAATGTAGTGTGATTGAGAAGGCGCTTGGCCATAGTGCTGTTTAGTCCATCCGAGCTCTGTTGCGAGGATGGTCAACCTCTCTGGAGCTTCTAGGGAGAACGTTTTTCGTCCGCCGAATCAGGAAATGCGTTTAGACCGATTGACCGCCCAGGGACACCTGGCAGAATGGCACGTGGAGGTTGCGATTGTCGTCTGTCGCAATTGCATCAGCGCGTGTGTTTTGTTCTTGTTGGGTTCTGTGAGATAGAATAGAGGAAGCTTTGGCTGCAGCCTGGATCTACCGTCTTTCTCCTTCTGGCATTGTTATCCAACAGTCTCCCATCGTGTTGCAGTTCACCCCCACCCCCCCAACCGGCGAACAGCTTCCTCTTATCGCCCTTGTCTTGGCTTCCCGCCAGATCTCCAGATCAGCTATCACTGTTGATGCGCCGAGAAGCGTCCACTGATTGTCGCGAGCTTTTAAGTCGAGCGAGGAAGCAGACACTGTTCATTTCTCTTTCCTCATCTCTTTACCGTTCCATTTCTTTCCTCCGGCATCGGTTGTGACCACCTCACCAAGTCCAATACTCACCAGGTCTCCAAACGATTATCTCGTCTATCAACGCCTGAGAAATCGAGGGGACCGCTGCAGAGGTTCAAGACTCGATTGGTTGTTTTTCACCTTTGCATTCTCCTCTCCCCTCCCTCACGCGGCATAACTCGACCTCGATTACTGGACACATGGCATCTAACGAGGCACCAGCTGTGACAGCAGCAGCTGGTGATGAGGGTGATACTAGCTTGCGGACTGTCACTTTGCACATACTGTGTCCCTCTCAGCCCATCCCAGACCGATTTACACTGAATGGCTTGCCGCTGGAAACCACCGTCGGAGAGTTGCGGGCACGCATCACCCAGTCCCTCCCGAGTCAGCCTCCACCAGCGTCCCAGAGATTAATCTATCGAGGACGGCCTTTGACAAACGATAGTCAGATGCTGTCCCAAATCCTGGGCTCTGTTGAGGTAAGTTCAGCTATTGCAAGTCCAACATTCATCATGTCGCAAGTGCCCTATCTAACCAACACTGATACAAGGAATCCGAGCACACGATACACATGGTCTTACCACCTCCGTCAATTCCTGTACCTACCGATAGCAATGCCTTTACATCTGGCTCCCTCCCTCGCACAGCGGGATCGACTCCATTTTCACGGTTTCAACTATCGGACGTACGACCTCCAGAGTACCAGCCCACGGATGCCAATAATTCCCTGCCTCGGACCGTGGGAGATAGCCTGCGCTTGCGCTTGCCAACGCCGGGCACAGGGCGACATGCCCAGGACGTTCTGCGAGTGCCTCCATCCATGCAATTACCCACTCTAGCCGATTTCAACGAGTTTGACGACTTGCGCAGGCAAGTTGACAGCACAGAATACGCTCTGGACCACAGCTTCGTTCCTTCGCATGAGGCTTTGTACCAACTCCGGTCTCGAACTGAGCAACTACTGCAGCGCCTGATACCCTCCTCGGGACATAATCTTCATGCGTCTGTACGTACATTGCTGCAGCGTATCATGGCCCTTTATCGGCGTGTCGATTGGATATCCCCGAATCACGGTGGCGCTCCCCCAATGGCAGCAAATCCCCTTCAGACACCGCTGCAGGTCTTCCTGGCCACCGGACCAGACGGCCGTCAGAGCTTGATTATGCCCCCCTCGCCTGGCGCAGCTATGTTTCCCCTGCCTACCCCGGCTCCGCAGCCTTTGAGTCTTCCTGCAGCCCCCCCTACTTTGAACCACAACGTCCATCATGGAGCCCCGGCAAACCAAAACCCACCAGTCGTGCAGGACATTGTCCGCCAGGCAGTTGTCAACCAGCAGCGACGGCGGGAAGTCGAGAACGTTCCCCTGGGGCAATACATGCGCAGGATTTGGCTGTTCATTCGCCTGTACTTCTTCATTTACATGTTCAGCAGTTCTGGTAGCTGGGCTCGTGTCTTCCTCGTCGGCGCTGCGGTGCTGATCGCTCTACTGTCTGAAACCGACATCCCTCAACAGCTGCATGGTATGCTTGTTGCACCTCTCCAGCGCCATCTCGAGAATCTCACCCAAATTGGTGGGCCAGCAGGCCCGGCCACGGATGCTGCTGGAAATCCGAATGGTACGACTAACCAGGCGGGTGGAAATGCCGCAGAAACTGCTCTGGGCGAATTGTGGACCAGCATCCGCCGTTTGGAACGAGCGATGGTGCTACTTATCGCAAGTCTGATTCCGGGAATTGGCGAGAGACAGGTGCAGGCACGGAGCGCGGCTGAGGCGGAAGCTGAGCGTCGTCGGCAAGAGGAACAACAGCAGCAAGCGCAGGCCGAGCGTGCGCCTGATGCTGCGGCCAACGATACCGTGGATAGCGATACCGCTGAGCCACAGCCGGAGCAAGCTGTTCCTGCTTGAATACCCCCAACAATCATGACGATAGTCTTGTATGAATGATGTTACAACAAATTCTCTCCAGGAACTCTCCCGTTCCCGCTTTCGCAATTCTTTTGCTATGTAATTGTACAGTGGATTTCCCTGAGCATGGAACCCAGACAGACTCCTAGATCATGGTATGAAGGTATGAGGCTCAGATAGATCAAGAAATAACACCGAACCCACCAAGGAGGAATTCATGGTCACACCAGACCTTCGATTGCCATATTGTACCACTGTAGTTTCACTCTTGAATCCAATATACATTAAACCGTCTTTTTAATCCTGCGGTCTACTTTAATTCGAACCACAGCAGCCAACACTGTAGCCGCCGTGGCCATCGAGCCAGCATAGAAGATGGCCGGTCTGTAAGCACCAACGCCACCTGCTTGCCCACCCGATGCGTTAAGAATGTAACCTGCAATCGGGGCACCCTAAAAGTGAACGATGTCAGTCACGTCCATGCTATCGCAGATGCAAAGAACAAGTAGTCTCACCATAAGATACCCACCAAGCCACCCACTCACAATCATCCCCACCGCTACAGACACTCTCGCCGACCCAAACACATTGCCAACAACCGTCGGCATCGTCGAGAAAAACCCGCCATTCGCAGACCCATTGATAATCACAAACGCAATTAGCGGTCCAATCGAGCTAGACACAGGCCACAGCACGAAAATGCTCAACGCACTCAGCAGCAACGACAAGAACAGCGTATTCAGCGAGCCGAGTCTATCGCACGCAAACCCGCAAGACAACCGTCCAATCGCGGACGAGAAGTTAAATGCCGCGACGAGACCTGCGCCCGCGCTCGACGGGAGACCCAGACTGTTCGTGTACAGCGGGAGGAAGAAGGCTGGCACGAAGAGGGGGAATGTGCCGATGGCGCCGACGGCGAAGAGGACGGCGAAGCGGACGTCTTTGAAGAGGCTCCATTCCACCATCTTGGTGGGCTTGATCGGGGCGCGTTCTTTGATCAGCCAGGCGGCTGGGAGGCCGGTGGCCATGATCAGGAAGCCGAGGATGCGGAAGGTCCAGGCGATGCCGACGCTTTGGAGGAGGGCGTCGAGGATGAAGCTGATCACGGTGCCGCCGAGGCCGCCGCCGGCGTAAACGATGCCGTTGGCAATGCCGCGCTTTGCTTTGAAGTATTGCGCTGGTGTCACAGAGACCACCTTGAGGGTACTTGTTAGTAAAAAGTGATATAGGTTGAAAAAGTATCGGGAACGGGATATCTCACCATGAAACACAGACTGGTACCAAGGCCACCAACAAAGCCCCAGGTCATGAAAAGACCAACAACACTGTCTGTTGCAAAACTACTCAAGATACTTCCCAATCCGAGCAAGAAGATCCCCAATAACGCCGTGATCCGGGCCCCGATCTTCCGGATAACAGTTGCATTCGGCACGGCAAGAAGTGAAATGCAAGCCGGACATAGCGACCCAACAAAAGCGAGTGTGGATGATGAATAGCCCTTGCGATCCACTAGTTCGGCTTGCATGACACCCCATGTATAAGAGGCACCAACAAACCACCAGGTTACGACGGCACATGCGAAGATGAGGACCCAACCGTAGCCACCATCGGGGACTTGGGAATCTGCAATGAGCGATTGCTGCATCACATCGTCAAGAACGAGAGATTCCGGCGCTGAGGCACTGATTGGGTTGCGTTGTCGTTCTTCATTGGAGTTCTGGCCCAGAGTCGGGAGCTCAATGGCCGTGGTAGGCAGGGTCTGCGTGATGGTCGCCATATGTGGCGGCAGGGATGTTATGCAGCAGGCCCAGTTGCACAAAGTTAACGAGGACAGGGTTTAAAACATAATCTTCAATTGCCGGAACTAAACGTCTAGGTTAATTAGCCCTCTGACTCAAGATTTTCTAGATCCGCAATTCGAATTCGTCATGGACGGGGCTCGTGCACGTGATGGCGGTTACCCTCGGATTGCCTTTTCCGGAATACTTTCATAGCCAGAGGTATGCAACACAGTTGTGCTAACCAACTCTCTTTCGAGTGCCCCTTCATAATGCCTAGTAAGTTTCCAGTCTGGGCATATTGAGTGGTCTTCTTCGGTCCATCTTTGAACGTGTGACCCTCACAAGTGACCTGTTTCAACGGAATGTAATTCCATTCGATGTATCTTCGTACTCTCGGAGAGTAGCCGTATGCAAAGCTTTGAATTACAGAGAAGCATGCCCGAGCTTCCAAACCATCCATTGAGGAGAAGTCAGAATCCAGGTAGCGCTACCTAGGTACAGATTCTGAATTACGGGTGAAAGGGCATAGATGATGGTGTAATATGCAGTTCTATATCAATAGTTGATGCGATATCTATACCCCAGGCGGGGCCTACGCTCACAACTTCGTTTCAGACTTACTTCTCTCCAAGCTGGACGAACTCGCAACAACAGGCTGTTCAGTAGCCGGTGCCATGGGACCAGTGTCGAAAGACTCCTCGCCGTTGAAATGCCTACCCAAGTGGTAAACCACAATTAGCACGATTCCAAAGTATCATCGACGAGTATCGGAGAGAAAGCAACTTACCATCCACGCTCAGCACCATCACTCAAGAAAGTGCAATCTCCATTCTTCACACAATCCCATCCACCCCCGACACCACGACCGCCCTCCCAAGCAGGAACGCCGCGAGCACGAACAAACTTTGTCCCCTCAGCCAGCAAAGTCTGAGGACGACTCTCGTCTCTCTCCCTAGACTCTCTCCGCTTGAAGGTACTCATTCCGGCGGTGAACACGTAAAAGTCCTCCTCAGAGCTATCCTCGGGCATGCGCCCGGTCAAGACACGGCCCATCGCAATAAGGGGCGCGGCGTGCGCGCAAATCAGAATCGCCTTTCTCGTGCGTTGTTCCACGGGCAGAGTAGCTTCCAATGCGGCGATTTCTGCATCGACGTCGGCGATGATGCCTTCCAGGGCCGTGGCCACACGGTTGTGCAGTTGGGCAATGGTCTCGCCACGTGTAGATGGATGCAGAAGCGGGGTGTACTTGGTCTCCGGGGATGACGGAACAATGGACGGGAAATGAGTTTGCATGGTGCTCGCTGTCGGGTGAGAAGGGTGGTCGAAGAAGGTCGTTGGGCCGAACCATTCACTAGACACATATTTAGTCCGTTGATTCAACTGCTCGATTTATGTAGCGGATTGGAGTCGCCCGTACCCTAGACCATTCTCAATCCTAACATCCAGGTCGGCGGCTGGGTCAATTTGCCCGGGGAGAGATGCATTGACATTGCTAGACTGGAACTCCTGGTGTATCTTCTTGAGCGCCTCAACCGAGGGCTGGATGGTTTGAAGACATCGGTAGAATGGACTTGAGTAGACTCGAAAGGGCTTTGGGTGGAAGTCCGGACGGGCAATGTGTACAGCCAACTCATGCGATTGACGCACTCCGTGAGATGTCAGTGCTGGGTCTGCTGGATTGCCTGTTGGAGTTGGGAATTGAGACTTGTAGGTGCCGGTGCGCACGTCAATTGTCCAGTTCAACCGATGCTGGTAATATAGTTAGCCACTAGCTATAGAGATGACTAGATTTTGCAAAGAGCATATGTACTGTTTGCTCAGACACAGCTTACCCCATGGCGAGTCAAATATATCGTATCTAGCGGCATGGTGGGCGTGGAGAAGCAAAGACACGCTCGACTTGCGGGGAAATATACGGGCAGAACCAAAGGGTACCTAAGCACCGGGGCGGTGAATTTGGGCCTCGGTCCGGCAAAAGGGATTGCCTTGGCTTTAAGAAAGAAATATTGGAGATACGGGAGGAGCAATTTAATTGCAGACTAGAGTCGCCTGGCATTTGGATGAGAACCTTGTACTCTGTAGGCTATGACATCGGGGTATCCGCTACTCGCTAGATTACATTCCCAGGGCCCAGCCCAAGTGACATGCGAGTCCAGTCAAAACAACAACTTTTTATCGGATTGCTTTTGCAAGCGACTCCATCTAGTAGAAGAAGCCGAGGAGCTTGCCAGCAACGTGCTTGCGGCGGGCCTCCTCGTGGTCCATGATACCAGCAGAGGTGGTCAGGACGACGTAGCCGAACTGACGCGAGGGGAGGAGCTGGGTAGCCCACTTCTCGAGGTCACGGAGCTGGACGGGGTAGCGGGGGTTGATGACACCGCACTTGTTGAGACTGAGAGGAAAATATATCAGTATGGAATCAACGGATAGCAGACGGTGCTGTAGGGAACTCACCGGCCGTTCAGCTGGATGACGATCTTGCCGGAACGGTGGTCATCGACCTCCTCGAACTCGCCAATGTAGCCTGAAAGATGAGAGGTCAGTATGTTGCGAAAATTTAAAAGTCGCCAAATACTGAAACAGAAGCGCTTGGAAACATGTAAGATCTTCGCCAAGAGGTTAATCTATCGGGCACTTAAAAGGCAGACGTCGTGGGTGGTTGAGACCGGCCGCCTAGTTATCAGCCCGAATAACAAAGGAGGGAATACACAGGTATTTCTCCGGGCGAGTACAATATCCCAAGCGCGCAAATTCCAAGCAGTATTCACAGCGACAAACAGTGGAAACGTACCGTGCTTCTGCATGACGGTGAGGAACTTGACGATGACCTTGGACGAAGGCCGGATCAGAACCTGGCGCTTGCCGGCCTTCTCCGCATTGTTCATGGCGTTGAGAGCATCGTTGAGGACGGAAGTCTTGACCATTTTGGCGGTTGTGGAGAGTCGAGATTCTCAAATCGATCGGGAAGTGAGGATATGAGGTATCTGTTCGACAAGGCGCAACAGAACCCCCCTATCGCGACTGCGAACTTCACAAGCGAATGTGAAGCTCTGCAAGTCGGGATGGGGTGTTCAATTGCAGCTAAAGTCAGCCACCACTAGTCTTCGAGCGCAAAGAGTGCCCCTTCCTTGCAAAAGGAGTTCTTCAGCCCGTGCCGGGTTGGGTAATGCGTATCATCCTGCACGCCTGCTGCGACCGGGGAAAGAAACTCGAAATCGGACGAGGACGACAGGGTGATTGCATTCCCAGACTAGCTGAGAGGCTGGTGAGAGGGGAGGGCGTACATACCTCGAGGAAATGGTCTGTCGATGGAGCGGGATGTCGAAAATGAAAATGTCGATGCGGCCAGCGGAGTTTGGTGTTCGCTGACTGTGCGGCTGATCCATAGGGTTTCCCGGCGGCCAGCCCTTATCCCGTGAAAAACACGTGATGATAAGCAGGTTGATTCGCCTGATGCCTCAGGCATACAAGATTTCCATCTCACGTCAGTCGGATTTCCTGTCCTTTACGAACGACTTCAACACCACTACTATCGCAGAAAAATGACTCAATCGTGGATCCAAGCGGACCTTGTATCTCTACACAGGGGAACTCGCAGGGGGTCCAGTGCAACAGCATGGGCAGGGCTTATAGAGGTCACGTCGGGATCGAAGTTGGAGTATATACCATGAAGGAAAATGGAAGGGAAAAACAGCTTTTTATGGCACTCTTTTTCAACGAAAGGGCGTGACATGGTTCTGGGAGATACATGATTGGGAATAAAACATGGTTTCAAAGGAGGAGGATACATGAATGTTTCGGGGCTACATGGGTGCAATGCTATAAGGATGCGAAGGGTCTTGGTCTAATTAAAAAAAACAAAGGTAGGGAAACTGAATGGGAAATATGATAAAAATGGGTGTACCAAGAAGAAGGGGGCGAGGAGACATAAGGGCAAGGGTGAGATGGAGTCATTGCACGGTGTCATCAGGGGGTCCGGACCTGGAGGAGCAAGGCGGGATTATGGGGATTGGGGGCGTAGATGATGATCAACAAGGGGAGGCAGGGGTAGATGAGACTGGAAATCATCTTGGGGAGGGTTGGGCTGGGGGTGTGAAACTTATGGCAGGGATTGGATTTACCCGCCAGCGATGGAGACAAGAATACTTACCGTCTGTCAAGGCACCAAGTCCATGAGAGAGAACCATGTGGTCCCGGTTCTTCATGTATGACTGGTATTTGAAACCTTGGCTATCCCGAAGTCTCCTTCCATTCGTTCCAACTGGACCCAGATCTAGCTGGAGCGGGAGCGGGAGCGGGGATAGTGGAGTGGTCTGTTACCGATGAGATGAAACCAGGCGGTGACGATTTAAGCCATAGCGGTGCTCATGTTGATCTGGCGCTTGACTTGCTCGCGGGTCCAGCGAGCGGTCTCGATAGTCCGCTCACTATACTGGCGGGTGGTGCGAGTCTCCCGAACCAGGGTAGTGACCCAGTCTTGACGGAAGTAGGTGGCAAGCTCACCATTAGGGAAGGCGTCAGCAAGATCACTGGAAAGAAGTTAGCATGTCTAGTCAAAGTTAATCCCGTGGGCGAAAGACGTACCCGATCACACCCATGGCAGAGCGCATCAAGCCCTCGGACCGGTTGCCCTCCTGGGAAATGATGTGGAGCAGCTGGAAGATGGATTCAACGAAAGGTTGAATCAGAGTGACTGTGTTATTGTTAGCATGGTACAGCCGACTGGAGGGCAGAGCTGGCTTACTCTGAGCGCTACCCTTGTAAGAGAGCAAGATGCCGCCCCAAGCATCCATGATTCCCTCACGCAGAGAGACAATGTAGTCGACCATGTCGTAGGGAAGATCAGAGCTGGTGGTAACCGAGGAGGCCTGCTGAAGAACCTGGCCAACGACGGGCAGGTAGTTATCGAAGTGGGGGGTTCCGATGGCCTGAGCGATATCACCAAAGGTCTCCAGAATAGCTGGCTTGAGCTGGTTGGTGGAGGTCTTGTTGCGGAGGGTTAGCAAACAACTATCGGTAATATTAAATTGAAGGGTTGAACATACCCGGAGGATGTTGAGGAGAAGGTTCATGAAGGTGTCGCAGAAAGGCTGAACCTTGCCGTTCAGAGCACGGGCAATGTCACTGACAAGACCAATGGCCATAGAGCAGAGAGCAGCCTCCTCCTGGTGCTCAAGTGCATTGTACAGGAAGGGGCTGAACGACTCCATGTACTTGGCAAAGTCCTCATCCAGAGCACTGGCGACGGCACCAACGGTGGCAAAGATGACATCGGGGACACTGGACTTGGCGCCGAGGGTGGTCAGGACGCTGAGCAGAACCTGCATGATGCGATCTGCCTGAGGCTTGATCTCAACTTCGAATCGTTGAACGATAGCCTGGGTTAAGGTTAGTGATGTCTTAAACAGTTTGGAAGAGCAAGAAGTACTTACCAGAATGACACTGATCAAGCTAGTCTGCATCTCCTCAAGGAGAATCCGGTCCTCCGTGCTCACGACCTGCTGCTGCATGGGAATGGTCTGCTCAAGACGTCCCAGAATGTGGTCCGAAAGGCTAGCAACGGTGGGAAGGCTATCATTGGCAGAGTTCATGACGAATGAGTTGAGAACCTCGTATCCGGCGGTGCGAAGCTGACTGTCCGCATCTTGTCTGTTCGGGTGTTAGCGATTCAAGTAATCGTGTCTAGGGTAAAGACTCTACATACCTCTCGGTCACCTGCATGAGCGACTTGACACTCTCATCGAAGTGCTTGGACAGAGGGTTGGTCTGAGATCCAGCATCACCGGCAAACCGGTCGGCAACGTTCATCAGAGCCCAGCAGCAAGAGCTGGCGATCTTGGGGCTGCTGGCAAGGCCATTGAACAGGCAAGAGATGAGGGGCTGCAGGTGAACATCGGGGTCCAGAACCTCAGGACAGCAGTCACATACGCGACCCAAGGCGTAGGCCGTAGAATCCCGAACCTGGACCGAAGCGTCCTCCATCATACCCAGGAGCACAGGTAGAGCCTGCTTGATCAACGGCTCCAAGACACGGGGCTCGGGGCCTTCCATAATACCACCAAAAGCAGCCACGGCGGCATCCCGACGACGCCAGTCCTCGTTGCGAATGTTCTCCTCGACAAAAGTGACTACGGGCTGGATAACATCGCCCTGAACGCACTGGGCGTACAGCTGAAGGGCTTGGTAAGCAGCACGCGAGACATTGTATTCGTTATCATCAGCATCCTCATCCTGGCGGCACATGGCCTGCAGGAGGACAGGAATGACCTCGCGAGCGGCCACGCGAGCAAAGCCGTAGAACGGACGGGCCTCAACACCCTCTTGCTGGGCCTAGTAAAGGAACGGTCTTAGCATGAATGTTTCCAAACAGGACCCCGGGTTTCGTGACGGAGGCATCAGGGACTTACCTCGGCATTGTCATCCTCGATAGCGATCTCCTCCTCGCAAACAGTGCACCAGAACTCGATGGCCAGCTTGGCGACATCCTCCTCCTCACTCTTCATGCCCATAATGCTCAGGCCAAAGAGCGCCTTCTCCATGTAGAAGCGCATCTTCTCATAGTATGCACCCATGATACGGTTCAAGCAGCCGAAAGCTCCGGCCTGCACGCGGACCTCCTCAGCCTGAGTGGCCTCGCAGACCACCTGCATGATGTAGTTGCGCTCTCCCTCATTCTCCATGTTGGACCGCACACTGCCGGCAATGTTAGCTGGAATCACAAGAATACATCTCATCAAGGAGAACTTACAAGTCAACGGCATCACTGAGGGCAGCAATAGCGGCAAAGCGGACGTCCATGTTCGGCTCCTCGCGCCGAGCACCCTGGACGACGGCAGTCAGGATCGCATTGGAGTGCGCGGTCAAGCTAGCACGGAGATCGGCGTCTTGGGACTCGCAAATAAATCCAATAGTGGCAAGAGACGACTGCTTGAGGTTGTCGTTTCCGCTGGCCACATTCTGGACCAGGATGTTCATGAGGTCGGGCCACTCATTTCGGGGCAATTCGATCGCGGCGATCGAAACAATCAGCGCAGCGGCAGCATTCCCAGCTCGGGTATCGGATGCCAAGGTCTTGAGCGCGAGCTCCTTGACCTGTGTCTTCGTTTCGGCGGTAATTTGGTGGATCCATCGGCCCTGCACTTCACGGAGCTTGTTCTGGTCTCGGAAGGTAAAGGCGTTCTTCAAGGCGATACCGGCAGCAACACGGATGTGGGCAGGGCTTTCTTCGCTGGCCAGCTCTTGGCCTAGAGTGACGAGGTAGGTAGCCTAGGATACGTCACCATGTTAGTCCGGGGGCCGGAGGGGGAGGATTTTCGATCGCAGCCACAGGGCGATAGAACGAGGAAGCCAGAGGCTGGGGGTACACATACGAAGTCGACCTCCGCCGCATGGGCGAGCTGTTGCTCAGCATTGGTACGTTCCGCCGCATCTGCAAGAAGAAAGACGGTCAGCGAGGGGCCACCACCACAACAGTCGAGTCCACGAAGGGCGCAGGAGGCTCTCATCTAGAGCCCTATCGACGATTTAGAACGACATACCGGGCGACAAGGTGCTCTGCAACACCTGGCGGGCATCCATGTTGTCTGCTTAGAGCAACGCAAAAAAGATGGACGATGTGGGGGTGGGAAGGAAGAGAGAGGGAGAAGAGGGAGAAGGAAAAAAAAAGGAAAGAGGGCTGTTGGAAAAGAAAAGAATCGAATCCCTCTTGGTGCCGTGCGATAAAACTGAAAAAGGCGATAGGCACGCAAATTACAGTTGACGGGCAAGGTGGGTGTGGTTGCAGGAGAATCCCTGGAGTGGTTGTTGGTAGGTGGGAAGGGACGGGGTGTTTTTGTGGATATGACGAGGCATGCACCAGGTCTTTCCGCGACGAGTCACAGAGAGAGAAAGGTGCCTTGAATGCACGCCCAACGACAGCGAGAAGAAGGGGAAATGGAAAGGAGAGAGACCGGATGAACCTGGAATGTCTTTTTTGGCAAGAACCGAAATGGTAGAAGGCAGATTTCGACGTCGAAAAGAACAGAACGAAGTGAGGTTCAACTGGAGCGGCGCGCTGATTGGCGGCGCGGGGGTTCTCAGGCCTGCACGTGAGAACTTCGGCCTCAGGCTGCCATGTCTTAAGTCAGCTCTGCTAAAATAAGCAAAACCCTGTTCAGGTCTCCTTTTTCAGAAGACAAGGAGACATCTGTAAATTAGACTTTTGCAAGGTATATACGTCCTACTTTCTGTCGGCATTACCCTTCTATCTTTTCTTTCTATGCCACTGTCCTGGGTCAAAGTTGGCGGCGTAAATGGCCCTTTGTTGACATTGTGAGAAGGGTGTGGCTCCTGATTTTTGCCCCTCTCTTTTGCTTGTTTTGGTTTTCCTTCTTCAAGAACGCACCCACACAGTGCAGCGTGTGGCCCCAACGACAGGCTCCATTCAGCCCTGGCCAGTGGCCACACACACACATTCGCGCTACTCAGGAACTATTTTTTGCGGTGGAGACCACAAGCTGATGTGTCAAAAGTGGTTCCTGCATGGAATCCCCGAGAAAACCCT
Organism: Penicillium simplicissimum; assembly: GCA_024706585.1. Classification (NCBI taxonomy): domain Eukaryota; kingdom Fungi; phylum Ascomycota; class Eurotiomycetes; order Eurotiales; family Aspergillaceae; genus Penicillium; species Penicillium simplicissimum. The sequence continues at coordinate 1,281,550 of JAMZTW010000044.1, forward strand.
GCTCGCTTGTGAATGAGCAACTCGGCAAGGGGGAGCGCATCCAACAAATACACAGAGATGAGAGATCATCCATTCGATCCCACGAGTAAATACACCCAAGAGACAAACACGGGCAAACAAGTAGTGAATAGTCACGCACCCAGTTTGATTGTAAAGAGATTGTGCTCAGAAACAGTCAAAGAATATCTATGGAAGTAAAGGAAGACTAGAAGAGTGCCATCCAGCACTTGCTACTGGCCAAGTCCACTCAACGCCGAGAAATCCCTATGCATCATAGCCATGATCATCCTTCAAGATCCTCCTATTCATCCTCGTCTCCTTCTCCCTCCTCCTCGTATACTTCCTCTTCCATTACCGCGTCCATATCCAAAACTTCATACCGCATCGCATCCCCATACAGCACGCAGATAGCCCGACGGCCCTGCCGGCCGTTCACATCAATGTGTATTGGGTTCGATTTCGGGCCCGAGGTCGCAAAGGCATGTATGACGATGCGTGTCTTTTCCAAGAGCGTCGAGATGTCCAGCGTCATGGACTGAACTGTTCCTTTCGCCGTGGGAGGGTGAGGATCATTGTCAATGTAGGTCAATGGAACCGCGGGAGGTTCGACTTTGTCAGACAGTTCCAAGTACGACGCGGGCTGGAAGGGCAGGTTAAGGAGATAAGCAGCCTCGCTGTCGGCATAGAGAATCATGAGAGTGTCGTCGTCGACAAATTGTAGTTGGCGGACAGTACCCTCCTTGAAGGAAAAGGCGGTTATGGAGGTTTTCCGAGTTGAGCTAACTCCGTTGATCGAATCAAGGACAATTCGGTAAATGTAGACTGAAGCACTTGTCAACAACAACGATCAAGTGAGACCGAGGGAACTTCGGGTATATCACGCACCTAGCGACTTCATAGACAGAGATCTCGCGGCCACATACACAGAGCAAGGCTGCCCCTCTTCCAGGTCCTTGTGATGTAGTCAATAGCAGTTCACAGAAGAACAGACAGAGAGGTCATGGGAGCTTACCTCGTAGCAAATTTTCAGGTCAAGAACGTTCTGATCACAATCCTTGTGCAGCGTAATTGGAGACCGATGCAGAATCCCCCTTCTCTGCGTCAGCGCAATATCCGCGAATACTTTCTCAAATTGAATGCCGAGCCGCCGAGTCAAGTCGTTCAGTTTTGGTGCATCAACAGAAGTCCCATCACCACCCTCTGTCTGGACCTGCTTTTGCTGGTTCAACAGGTCCTTGAAGGTGTCATAAAACGACCGATCATGACCATCTGGTAGCCACTTATCTGTGTTAGGAGTAGGCATCTGCGGTGCTCCAATCATGGGAAGCTGACGGATGAAATTCCGCAAAACACTCTTTCGCAATGCACCGGTGATGTATTTCACGGTTGGAGGGACATTGAAAAGATCTCGTTTCTCCAGGAGCTCGTCCCAGGTTTGTGAGAGGGGTTCGCTGCCAAGTATCAGGATCTCATGGCGGAGCCAGCGCGAAAAGGCGGAAAACTGATCCAGCTCCTCGTTGGCATGTTGGAGGATCCGGTGGGCGAGGAGGTGCAGACAGTCGAGTGTTTCGACAATGGCATTAAGTTTCGAGGTATCCAGACCGAGAACATCAGTCAGCTTGTGGAATTTAGATAATCCAACAAGCCGGCTCAGGAGCACTTGGCTTCGTTCCAGGGCTGGGAGCAGGCACTCATGGGTTAATCGCCGGATGTTTTCGTAGCCGCCAGAGACAGCTTTGTCCCAGCGCTTGTGCCCCTAGAACGAATGTTAGTTACCAGTCCATTGTGATCGTCTCGCATACATACTCTTTCCCCAACGATATCCACCAGAAACTCCTTCATCGGCTCAAGACAGTGACCAGTAACGACGAGATGATAGATGGCCGTGGTAAAGTCGCATTGGCATTGATCTTGCAAGTCTTGATTGATGGCTCGCAAAAATCGCGCCGGTGTCTCTTGTGCATTTTTCCATTCAAGCTCGATCTGCTTTTGGACTTGGCAGATGTACCGTAACAAATTCTGGAGCTGTGTGGTCTTTGATGCAAGCAAAGACAGATAACGCCCGGACTTGGTGATGAACCGGAGGTCCAAGGTAATGAGACTAAGGGGCTTTGAAGACTGGTCCTCGGCGGGGGATGTAAGCAGGGCATGCGTTGAACTAAGGGGATGTGACGCGTGACGGAGGATTTGGCACGACGCAGCAACACCCGCCGCTTCTCCGATAGGGACCGAGCCAATCTCAAAACAATCAAAGATCCGGAGATGAATGCTGCCATCGTCGAATCCGACGAAGAGCACGTCCACCGAATCGCTATTGTCCTTGGCTGATGAGTGGAAGATGGCATCAATAGAGGCGCGGGAGCTGAACACATCGTCCTCGGCGCCCGTCGCAGGTAGAACGCTCAGCTTGGGCAAGGAGCTCTCAATATCCAGCAGCGCTAGTTCTCGGGGCAAGTCAGCCTTGAGGATCGCGGCCGCCTTGGATGGATGCATCACCGGCGTTAGGAGGTCTTCCACAGAAATTTGGCCCGCGGCGCCTTGCAGGTGCTTCTGGGCGGCTTTGCTGTCCGTGAAATTGATACCCCAGCCCAAGCAGGTCACTTTCGAGGATGGCTTCTGATCAGAGCCGGGGTTTCTTTCTTTCTTTTCCTCATAGGCGTGGTAGTGGTGGACAGTCTTGCCGCCGTATGCACTGATGATACGGACGGACCCATCTCCGCAGGCGACCGCGAGGAGACGACCTAGTGATGGAGTCAGAAATTCGGTTCAGTACGAGGATTTTGGAGACAGCCTTATTGACATTCTCGGTGCCGGGGTCCAGGAGCACCGCCACTGTCAATTGTTGGCAGGAGACATCGCACGTACCGTTTCCCTTCCACGCTGATGCCCTCACCTCTCCGTCCGCCTCGTCTTCACCGAGGTACGGATCACCCTTGAACGAACCCCCAAAGACACGTTGACCGTTGAGTCGGAAAACGCGTAACTCATCATCCTCGGTGGCCAGGGCAATCAGGTCCATCGATGGACAGTACGCCAGGGTACTGGGTTTACATTTTGCCGGCAGAGACTTTTCTCCGACCGTAGTGAGTTGGGGGTAGTACTCTTCTTCCATGATATGAATGAGGTTGTAGGATGAGCTGACCTAGCCCATCCTGTGGTGAAGCCTGGTAACACCGGCTCGTGCCTTTCCCTGAGGTTGCTGTAGGACTCTTCGTGGTGCAGTGTTGATCGCAAGTGGGTCGCGGCGGGATCCTCCTCGCGTGTGCTGTGGTGGGCTCACTGTTTTCACTGTTTTGAGTGGGTGCAACCGCTGGCACACCCCGTCTGATTTGTAGGCGCCAGGATGATCGAAGATGCCCCTAGATCAGCCTTGGAAGGAGGTGGGTTTTCGTCACTCCCATTCTTGAAGAGGAAGCAATTTCAGACTTGGTTAAATTCGGTTACCATGTGACCTGAGCATGCGTTGTGCCGTTGATACTCGTCCATCACCAACACCATTTCTGCAAGCTAGAAGATAGAGATTACGATGAGTCACTCCCTGATACTTGTACAGTTTATTGACTCTTCAAATCCCGTCGGATTGCTTGATGGCATCAACATCTACGGCAAATTGACGGACATTGCATGGATGGGTATGTTGATGCCTGGGCTGTCAGGCGTCAAGCAGACATTTCCTCCCACGTCCGACGTGAATCCGAATGAGATAGATTTTGAAGGAAAAAATCATTTGCATTTGGCTGCTGAAAAAGGACAATTTCGTGTAGTGAATCTGTTGTAAAGAGTTTCTGTAGTTTTTACCTGGACAGAGAGTCATGGAATGACGCCTTCAGTCTGGAGGCTGGGTCTCATGGAACCTTCCTCGCTAAATCGATGACAAGGGATAGCCCTGCAAATTCTAACAGAAGATATCTGAGAGAAAACAGTTTACAGCAATATATGTGAACTAGTAATCACCAGAAAATCTCTACGCAAGAGTTGAGGCCTTGTCCCGGGTCTGTTACTGCAGGTTGAGGCGGAGTATGGAAGATCGGTCAAACGGACTGCTGTGATGACATGGATTCGGATGATTGTAACGATGGAGGTATGGCAGCATCATCGATAGTATGGAGTGATAGAACACGGTGCGAGCATAATGACAAACAATGTTCCCAGCTCATAAATTCCGTATAATGCCATATCCGAGAGCTTGTGGCTTCTGGATAGGTGTATGGGTAGCTGCATGAATGATGTGATTATTCCATTAAAAATGGACTAGACTAACTTGCTAAAGCTCGTTAGTCTTGACTAGCGGCGCATCGACGGGGATAAGGTTAGGCGTGCTTCAGGCGACCTTATGTGGTTGCAACTCACACTGCTGGCCTTCCAACTGTGGGGATTAGGCGCCCCAAGAGGCCGGAGTCGTGCGAGATATTAAAAATCTAGTGGTGAGCCCCTCCGTGTGCCTTTTGCCTTTTGCCATCAAACAGCTTCTGTCATCTCCTTACATAGCACTCAACGGGCAACGTTATGCAGGACTACGACTACATAATCATCGGCGCAGGCATCGGCGGCCTCGTTCTGGCAAACAGACTGAGTGAAGATGCCCCCAGCAAAGTTCTTCTCATCGAAGCAGGCGCCAACCGCATGGGTAATCCTCGAATCGACACACCAGGCCTTTTGGGCACGCTTTACGGGAGCCCAGACTTTGACTGGGACTATATGACCGTTCCTCAGGTACCGGATGCTTTTTCTCTCTCATTTACACGCGCAGCACTTAATGGAAAATAGGTCAATGTTAGAAACAAGCAATACGGGCAGCCCCGCGGTCGTGTTGTTGGTGGATCCTCGGCCTTGAACTTCTCGGTGGTCGCGTATCCAAGCGTCTCCAATTTCGAGGCATGGGAGGCCCTGGGCAATGCAGGCTGGGGTGTAGAGGACATAGCGCCTTACTTGCGCAAGTTCCACACGTATATTGCACCCGGAAAGGCTACAGCTCAGCTCCTTGATTTGGATCGGTACATGAAGGCTGAGAATCAAGGGTCTGATGGTCCTGTTCCTGTCTCTCTACCGGATGTCTATGGTCCTTTCAACAAGGCATGGGAGGAGACGTTTGCGCGATTAGGCTGGCAAACAGATGCTGATCCAATTAATGGTAAAAAGCTAGGCGCATATACGAACCCGCTATCAGTCGATGCCAAATTGGGGAAACGGGGATACGCAGCTGCATACTACTCTCCTGAGGTCGCTGCACGGCCGAACCTAGAGCTCCTCGCAGAGACAACAGTAGAGCGGATTCTTCTTGAACAAGAGAATGGAGATGTCATTGCGAGAGGTGTTCAGGTCAAGGGCAAGGACAAGACGTTCCAGATTCTCGCCAAAAAGGAAGTTCTCCTCTGCGCAGGCAGTCTCAACTCCCCTCAACTACTTGAACTGTCCGGCATTGGAAATGCAGAGCTCCTGCACCAGCACACAATCCCCGTGGTAATCAACAACCCCGCGGTGGGCGAGAATCTCCAAGACCATCCTATCACCAGCATCAGCTTCGAAGTCGCGAATGGCCAGGTCTCTGGTGATATCGCGCGAGATCCCAACGTCACCCAGGCCCTCCTCAAGCTATACGCCGAGACGAATGGGGGTCCACTGGCAGGCATGCCCGTCAGCATGGCGTACCTCCCCTTTGTCAATGGGGATGGCGTCATGCCTACGAAAGAAACCGAAGCCCTGCTCGCCAAATACCTCGACAACAGCGATACCCCAGCCAACCTGCGCGAGCAATATTCCCTCCTACGCAAAAGCCTTCTCAACAACGAAGGCCCCTCAACACAGTTTCTCTTCCTCCCCGCACAATTGCACATGAACCCCGATAAAACCACCCTCGCCGACGCAATGGCCATTAAAGCCCCCGAGAACTACATCAGCGTCATGATCCTACACAGTCACCCTTTCTCCCGGGGCTCAGTGCACATCCACTCCGGGAGTATAGACGATAAACCGACCTACGACCCGGCCTATCTCTCCCACCCGCTCGATCTCGAGATCATGGCCCGCCAAATCCAATTCGTCGAGCGCATCGTAACCACGGGCCCCTTCTCTACGTTAGTCAAGGCCGGAAATCGAATTCCGAGCAATTCCCAAGGTCTGGATGATCTCGACCACGCGAAAGAAATCGTCAAGGACCGTTTGTATCACTGCTTCCATCCTGCGGGGACGTGCGCTATGTTGCCGAGGGAGATTGGGGGTGTGGTTGATTCGAAGTTGAGGGTTTACGGGACGAGGAATTTGAGGGTTGTTGATGCGAGTGTTTTTCCTCTTGAGCCGTGTGGGAATATTCAGGCGACTGTTTATGCGGTTGCGGAGCGGGCAGCTGATTTGATTCGGGGGAGAGTGTAGAGCGAGTGTAGTTAAGCGAGTGGCTCATCATCTCCTTTACTAGGTTCGGTTTACGTTCGATGTATCTCTCCAGTAAGAAGCCCGTGACGTGTAGGCCTGTCATACCACATTCGCTGGTGTAATAAGAGACCAGAAGGTGAAAAGTGTTTCAACGAACCCGCAGGTCCTTCTTACAAAGCGGACACGAACAGAATCTCTTCTGTCAGAGAATCTCTTTCGAAGCGATTGATTGCCTATATGGCATTAAGAATCTATATATAAATAGTACAGCCATCACAGGGTGAGCCAGCACCCGCATGAAGCAAGATAAGCGAGGGAAAAGAAACCAAAGCAACCCGATCCCCACCAAACCCCTAAAACGGCTCCCCATCCATCTCAGCCTGAATCATATTCTTCAAATAACTCAGCTCATCCAGAATCTCCTGCATGGTACTATTCCCCCGGAACGAGGCCTCGCTAGCGCGCGAGAGGACGCGACGGTACATTTCCTCATCGGTCTCGCTGCGCTCAGCGTCCGAACGGCGCTGCATGTCCGGCAGGAGGATGGGCGAGCCGTCTGGACTGCGGGAGAGGGAGAGGGATTCGATGGATTCGAGGGCGCTGAAGAGAGCGGCGTGGCGTTTGGGGTTGCTTTCTACTTCATCCATTTGGTCGATGCCTAGGCCTGTTGGGAGGCCTGGGGAGGAGAGGGAGATGGTGAGTTGGGGGAGGGAGATGGTGAGTGCGTTCATGTTCCAGGGTGGGATATCGCCAGAGGCGGAGTTGGGGGAGGACGGTTTGGAGTTCGCGGTCAAGTGGGGGGTGTTTGGGTCAGTGTTTGTTGCGGCGTCGTTGGCTTGAGATAGCTCTGGTGTGTGCCAGTCGTCGTCTGTGGGAGAGTCGGTGGTGGTGTTGTTGTTGTTGAAGGTGGATGTGGAGATCATTGACTCGGGTGAGTTGTCCTCGCCCTCGGTTTCGGTGTCGGTGCTCCATTCCGAAAAGCGGCTGCATTCAGGAATGAAGCGGGAGTTAATGGACTCGTCGGCGGTGGTGGTCAGACTTGAAAAGTGGCTGCGGAGGACCTGGGCGTTCATTGCCTTGTCGGTCTCGTCCATGGCGTGCACTGCCTCGTCCATGACCGAGGAGGGTGTGTTGGGCAGCGTGGGGAGGCGCTTCTCGTGAATATTGCGCCCCTTTGGAGTTACTAGGTCACCGCTGGTTGCAAATGTGAGAGCATCTTTCAAGGCCTGTGTTTCATCAACTGTTCCCAGACTGGGTCCCGCTGCGACACCTCTCGAAATGCTAGGCTTGCGGTGATGAGGGCGCGTCTCCACGGTAAGTAGATTACGGGTTGGCCCAGCCTCGCCGGCGTTTGTCTTCATTGCACGACGAGTTTGGATGGTGGGGGCAACACAAAGTTCAGGGTGGCTTGCAGACGAGGAAGCGGGGCCGGGAACGATGCCATTGACTGGCACATTACGATGATCCTGCAATCTCCCATCCACCGTGTTGGATCTTGATGGCACCTCGGTCCATTTTGGGCTCTTTGCTTCCTGAGGGGGTCGGAAAGCGAGGAGAGCGCGATGACGTGGAGGCGAAACAGAGCGAGCATCCTTCGAATGATGATATCGTCGAGTAGCACTATTTGGCTGAGAGGCACTGCGGTGAACCATATCGGGGGAAGTGCTGGTAGCAATGGACACATTGAGATGTTGAGGGTGAGGCACCGAGGTCTGCAGCCGTGCCAAGTTGGGCTTTGGCGGATTCCGCGGATTCATGAATTTGTCTTCCGGGTTCATTGTTCGGTAATCGGACTTTTGCGAGCTGTTGCTACTCGAACGACCATGGGAGCGACTGTCGGGGAGGATGATTGGCACATTCAGCACGTTCACAGGCTGTCCCGGCAGGAGGGGGCATTTAGACGTGACAGGTTCGGCTTGATTGAACCATTCCACATCATTATCCAACAAGTACTAGTTTTACCTTCAGTAAGTCATACTTTCATGGGGTTCACCGCAATGACTTACATAGTACCAGTAAGTGGCCCCCATCTTAAGACCTCCCGTGCGCCACTGGGACTTGTCGGGCCCATCACCCATGATGTCCGTAAATGTATGACATCCGCGCCATTGACCAGGTCCCACACGCTTATCCCTGTCCATGGGGTAAGCCTTTGAGAAATTATCCCATGATCCAAGGAGCTTGACCGATCGGATCTCGGGGTCGGTCGTCCTGCATTGGGTTAGTGATAAGAGTCAAGCCAGGATTATAAAAAGATGTATGTACTCACAGTAAGAAAGTCATGAGGGTGGTCGATGTCATCGCAATGCGAAATTCGCTGTAAAGGAAACGACAGTTGCAAAAGACCGGCAGATGCAATGGGTGATATGCAAAGCGAATGAAAAGAAAGCCAGTCGCCAGTCAAAAGAGAGGACGGGATGCAAGAGCAATGCTGATGGAACGAAAGACCAAACGAAAGTATAGAGAGAACACCCCCAATATGATAGAGAGAAGGAAAGGAATGAAAATGCAAGACAGAAAGGAAAGAAGGGAAAGTTCGAGTCAAGCTCAATACAAGAAAACAATAACGATAGCGACAGAACACAGGAGAAAGGCGAGCCCAGCGCGAGAATCAAATATAAACAGCCCCAAGGACAACGAGAGCCGCCGAGAGACCAGTCTAGACAGCCAACGGTCAAGGAGTAGCGTCAACAGCAGCAACAAAAGAACTGTTTCTATAATTACAGGCGACGCACAGCGTTGGCGCTGCAGGACACGCCGTACCTGTTTCAGGAGAAGCTCCAAGCAAGCCCCGGTCCGAAGCCAATGACAGGTCTAAGAATAAATCACCGAGACGCGTTTCAGCTGGGCAAAATGGTAATGCCTGGGAGCAGATAGCAATGACAATCACCATGCCATGGCCCCAGCGGAGCTGACTCGACACGCGAGTGACAGTGGCCGACACCGTGTCTGGCCTGCACGGGGGGTACGGGAAGCAAGATAGCCAGCGAGTCACAGCAATGGGCGTGCTGTCGGACTCGGCTGCTTCAGGAACCGCGAGCTAAATTCCAGGCACACTGCAGAGCGACAAGAAGAGCCAATGACGCAGGCGGGGATGAGGGCGAAGCGCCTGGAGGGTAGCTGGTACCTGCGTCAGGGCCCGGGCGCTTGCAGAGACCGGGGTGTTTGGATGGTGGTGGTAGCGGTAGTGGTTTGGGGGCGGGCGCGCAGTTCGAGCTATCGCGACCGCGTCAATTGGTGCGTTGAACTTGGAGGTGATGTAGAGGAAAAGAAGGCGTGGGAGGAGATGTCGATGAGTTGTTTAGGTCTATGACGTGAAGGGGAATGGCAGAGCGGAAGCAGAGGGTTTTTTTTTCTTCTCTCGCGCAGTGAAGACGATCGGCGCTGCGGGGAATTTATTGGACGATGGAATTCAATGCCGATCGACGCGAGAACAGACGATACAGGTAGCAGGAGAAGTGGAGCAAGGTCCAAGTGTGCGAGAGTGGGATAAGCAGGGATTGGCAGATTCACGATCAGGGAAAAGTAGGCGACAAGATTATTTCAACTCGTGGGCAGAGGAGTAGTTGGTGGCTCAGCGCAAGTATCAGCAGCAACGTCGTGATAGTACTACTAAGTACTGTAGCAATGATGCAGTCCAGAAAAAACAAGAAAGAAGAGAGCAAGAAAAAAAAAACGAAAAGGAGATTGATTATTAGGTATCATCTTCGGTGGCTTGCCCACTCTCCAGCTGGAACCGTGGTTCACCCCTCTGCTGCAAGGTACAAGGTACAATCCGAGCTCATCTCGTCTACGAAGCGGTCAGTACTGTGGTTCAATTGTATAGTTGAACTACTTTTGATTGATACAGTAATCCTGCAATACTACCTATCGTCTGAAAATTCCATCCTATGGACAATTCTATACTCAATCCTTCTCTCCTCCCGCAAGGATTCTCAAACTCCCTAATAAAGTCCAGTTCCTGAATCAAGATGATGGGTAGTACGACACCTAAAACACATCATATTTCCCCAGCTGCAAGTCATCTACAGCGCCGAACCCAGGAAGGACTACAACACGAACACCATTCTCTCTCCAACCAGGATATCACATCACCAGCGTTTTCTACGAATCAACACGCCGCCGGGCTTCGAATGCAAGAAAAGCCACGGAGATCGGCCAATGCGACGCGTTGATTGGTGCATGTGGAGATGTTGGGAAATTTAGCTCGCCCACGATGACTCCACTCGGGCGGTTCCTGAGTGGCTCGGAGTTCCAAAAGGGATAAACAACGCAGGATCGAATTGATGTACATGATACGTCCATTTTGGCTGGCGACGGGCTGTTGCCAACTTGCCATCAAGAAGAGATGTGGCTAGTACTCTTAGCTAGGCATCTAGAAGGTTGTCAGATAAATGGTACATGCTGAAGTAGATTTAAGCAGCTACTATATCAATCGTATAGTGGTCCTCAACTCCTCGGCGATCGTTCGAATTAACTGCAGATACTTGTATCATAAATTCCATATACATTAGCGATTCTTTCAATAGAAGCTAATCTCTTACCGCCAACGTGAGCAATACACAATATCCACCCCGAGTGCGCCCAATGCAATGAGCAAAGAACATGTCAACAAAGCGAAAAGAAAGAAAAAAAAAGCGACATATATCAAAGACATCCAAGAAGCCAAGTCAAGAAGCATCAAAATACTCAAACACTCCTCCGATCATACTTCTTGTTAACCGCCCCCAAGACACACTTCAAAATCCCCTCCGCATCCAAACCCTCCCCACTCTTCCCCCGCCACGGCACCGTATCCACGATATCCCGCACCTTCTCATCCCGACACCACCGTCCAATATCATCATCCAACTCCTGCAAATACCGCCTTACCCTCTCATCCTCGCCAATCTGGAAGAATTGAATCCCGACCTGCCACGGTAACGCCCCGCACCCGGCACGGTCCAGCGTCCGGGCGACCTGCACAATGACACTCTCCGCATCATCGGTGAACTCGCCGTCCGTGATGGCGATGATATTCACCGGTTTGACGTAGAGCGAGGGATCCGAGAGATATCCGTCCGGGGTGCGGGCGGCCTGCATGGCTTGCACGCGGTGCAGATAGGGCTGGAGGATCTGGAGCAGACGGCGGCCGACGGGGGTAGATCCACGCGGGTGCACGCTGTGGAAGATCTCGCGGACGTCGGCGGCTGTGGTGATGTTGCTGTAGACGCCGGTGGTGGAGGCTGTTGAGGCGCGGCGGTGATTGAGGAAGTAGATGTCAATGCCGTCGGCGTCGTGCTGGGTGCAGATGGGGGCAATGGCGGAGATGGCCTTTTCAGCCTCGGCCCAGCGGGAACCGCTCATGCTGGAGCTGTCATCGACGAGGAAGATGGTGTCGAAGTCTTTGAGGAAGGAGAAGCGGGAGTCTTGATCTGAGTCGGTGGAGGGTCTTGAAGGTGTCGCCGAGACTTTCGGGTGGGATTGTGATTCTTCGTAGGATGGGGGATCCCATGGGGTAGACTTCTTCTTTTTGAAAGGTGCTGATGCGCCGCGGCAGAACTTGAAGAGCGATGAGCCGGCGCGACTATGGCGTTGGGAAGGATTGGGTCCCATTATGGGGGTAGGTGTTGGTAGTGTGCTGTGGAAGTCGGGAGAGACGCCAGCGAAGGTAGACTCGCGATTGCAACTATCCAATCTGCTGGATGGGAAAGATGACCAC